>CAUEEP010000920.1:87500-1492500 GCA_958450365.1 Mesorhabditis belari
TTTACTACCACGGCTAGCAATGCTAAGAGACTAACTATAAACTATTCAGTGATCGAGTTTATGTTATAATTGGTTGTTCTTAAGTAGGAGGTATGAGAATCCTACATTCGATATTTTTCATCGAAATATTAGGTAGGCCGATGAGTCATTGGACATTTCATTTGAAAAGCTATTTAGAAATAACCAATTCACCTACAATTTGCTCCATTAGAGAGGCCTGATATTTTTCTATAAAAGATCGTTCAAATCTTAAGAAATGTTTTGTTTCTGGTTTTTTGTTCGGAGGTGCGAACTCGGTCAGTCAAAAAGGGCGGCGATTCGTTTACGCGGTTTAGACACTTTGGCCCAAAGAAACCGAGTTTGGTATCAATAGATAAAAGATAGAGCACAAAAAGTTAGGTATATAGCCAATTTTTGAGAGAAATTGATTTAGCCAATTCATTTATGTAAGTTTTATCGAATTTTAAGCACAAGGAGTTTTTGCGCTCAGATTGGCAACCCAAATTGGCGTAAAAAGATAGAAAAGTGTATAATAAACGTCTTTTATTTGAAGCAAACCGTGGGTCAATTGGTGAACTTTTCATTTATAAACATATTTATGAAAAAGTGTTCAAGGACTTATCGGCCGACCTAATACTTCCAAATTGCTTCATATCATCAAACATTTCAGCAATTCTAATTCGGAGTCTAGCCTATGGTAAGTTTATTCATGTAGTTATTTGTGAATGTTTTAAATTTCAAATAACAGCATGTGTCTTATAAATTAAAACATTTTCTGACAAGACTATAATAAATGTCAGAGTTTTAGATAAAGATGGAAAGTACACACCATCAGAAGTTCTACAAAGCGGTCTTGAAAACACACTCGATTTGGCACACAACAAAAAGGATAACAAAATCAGGTTTGAACCTTCTTGTCTGCATTAAAAGTTTCAAAGCTTGACCAACACACTTTTCACATAGGAAAAAATATATTGCATATTGGGCTTGGTTTGTGCTTGGGAAAGGAAAATGGATGGGATTATGAAGCGATTCAAGTCCTTTTTCTGCTCACAAACGGTCAAAAATCTAAAATTTTAATTCAACGCGTTAATCGTCCACGACTTTATGAATCTTATTATAGATCATACTGAAAAGTGAGTTTAAACCATGATTTTAAACATCAAATTGCCTTTTTCTATCGTGGTTCTTTGGTTTCATTTGGCTTGAAGAAAAGCTTTGTCTTTTGCAAAATTTACAATGATCTGCGTTGTTATCTATTGGAAGCAAAAATCAAAAGAAATGATGGATTCATTGTGCTTTTTGTTTCCCCAAAATTTCCAAATTTTTGGCGAGGAAATTGAGTTTTGGCCGTAATCGCCTCAGTCGATTACTTTTTCGACTCTTTTTGAGAAATGGCGCAGTTTTTTCTAAAATTTTGCCACCATCTCTTTAAGTTCAATCAAAACAAATAACTTTTGACAAAATAAAAGAAATTCTCTCTTTTTTAATAAACATTTCTTATGGCCATTAATTTTCTTTTTTCGCCTATTCACCTGCTTTTCGGGAATTTTTGGCTCGAATTATTTGGAGAGATGACCCCACCCAAGTCTTCCTTTCTTTTCCTAAAACCTGCAAAATGTTGAGAGTTTTCTCAAGTATTTCCTCTCAAAAAGTCTATTATTTTAAGAATTGGTCCCTTAAATACTACCGTAAACACTGTAATAGTACCCCACCCCCTCGTACAGTCTCGTAGTCTTTCTTTTTTTCAAAGCGCCCGTACTTTCAAAAAATGCATCTTTGATATCAAAAAATAGCTGAAATTCAGGGCTATTTTTTGATACTTAAACGCGCATTGTACCATAAACCAGTGTCGAGAAAAACTCGTTCAAAGCTAGACTACGCAACTCTCCGCACCGTCATTAGGGGGGTGGGGTACTATTACAGTATTTACGGTAATTGTAAATGCTAAATCATAGTCAGTGTTATGTTAAAAGCTAAATTTCGCTAAGCATTGACAATGAGTCAATCCAACAACAATTTTGAGATTTCTTCAAGAGAAACAGCCGCTGTGCTTTTTTGTTTGGTTGATTGAGATCAAGCAATCAGTTTCTTTTCATTTTTGTTCGACGCCTGTGTTTTTTTTCTGAATGAGTGATTCCTGATCATCAAGGATCCATCACTCATTGACAAAGAACTTTTCTTCCTTTTTTCTTTTCATTGCGTCGTTTATGTTTCTTACAATTTGGCACAAAACTTTCCCTTGAGTTGCTCTGGTTTGCTCATAGATTTTTCAAACCTGAATAATTTATGCTTTATTTACTTTCGACATTATTTCGACATTTAATCAAAATCCATTAGCAAAATCCAAAATGACGAAAATAATTTTTATCATAATTTGAACGAAACTAATTGGAGTTAGAGAAAAAGTAAAAAAAATTGTGACTTTGAGTGTTTTTGTGTTTATCGAGAGGGCCTCGTGTCCAATCAAACACTCAAATTCTCTATTTTTTATTGACTTTTTAATTTTCATTTTGATTCATGCGTTTTCATATTTTTGTTCTAATTAATTCACTATTACTCGCAGCACAAAGCATATGAATTCGGTGAATTATTCTAATTTTTGTTACTATGTATGAGGCTTATGCCATAAGTTTGTTGTACTTCTAAGGATCAAATAATATTAGAAGTTGTTAGAGTCTAACATTTCGAAACATTGGCGACTTTAATCCTTTACTCGATGCGCAAAAAAAACCCTTTACTATGAGCGAGTGATGGATGGAGGTTAACTGTGAGGATCTCTATTTGAGTGTGGTATCTGTCCATCTGTTTGTCTCGATTCATCGAGGGGAAATTTAGGAGAAAAGAAGGTATGAGATGGCGAGGGTTCTGATCAAGAGAAGAAATTTTTCTAGAAAAACAAAAAAGACCCAAAAGAATTTCCCCTGTGTGATCTCCTCGGCCGAATTTCGGCAACTGTCAGCTGGGAATCTCTCCTGAAAGAGAGGAGGCCAAAATATTTCTCCTTTTCCCTTTAACCTCAGATCTCTTTTGTTTTTATATTTATCTGTTTCTTTTCAGCTTAAAGAGTAAAAAAAATGAGAACCAAAATCCAACAGTTTCCTCTTTTCTCCCTTCGTTATCCACTTTTGCGTCATTTAGTCCAAATCTATTTTCTGAGTTATTAGTTGGCTAATCTCCTAACAAGTATTTAACTTTTTAAAACAAAACCTAAGATTTTCTCAACTTTGCGCTTCAATAATTCACGATACAACTTATTAATGCACTGCCCCATTCTGCATTTGTAACGAAACTCTTACTATGATACTCTTAGAGCCGTATTCACCAAACTTTTCGCCAAAATTTAACTATAAAAAAGAAAATAAAATGTCTGTCTGTCCGTGCCATTGGCAAGCTCCGTCCCCACTCGGGACGCAAGCCTTTCTCTCTCTAGAGTTAGATGCACCCGCTCCCCACCAGCGACGCTGGTAATGTCTTGAAACTTTAAAACACAATAGAACGGGATTTGGATTTCTGATAGCGGATTGATTGAGGAACTAAGAATTTTAAACAGATAGACGTCGTTTTCAACCTCTAGAGAGCCCCGGAAAACCCGGAAATGGTTAGTTGCCTCTCTAAAGCCTTTTCTTTTGCTTAAACATTTCTTTTTCTTCTTTGAACGTTTCCTTTCGAACAAGGAAAAAAACTACGAATTTTTCAGTATTCTTGCTCTTGATTAAGAAGTAATTCTCTCAAATGTAACTGGTAGCTGTTAGTAAGCTAACAAGCTACACACCATGCAAATTTTTTAGAAACAAACCAATTTATAGAAATCATAATATTGATTTTGGACCCAAGAGCTCATTGATTTTTGCTTGACATATGATGTTAGTGTTCTGAAATCGAACCTGTAAGGCAGCTGTTTTTGAAAAACCTAGCTCTACTCGAGTCAAATTGTGCTCCTTGCCTTGAGATTTTGAACTTTGATTCTCTGAAAATTCAAGTTTTTCTGTTATTTATTGACTTTAAAAGTTTTTATTCTTTTATCATTCAATTCTTCTTTTCTTATAGTAATATATTCACGGATTGATCACTCCCCAATGGCCATGGTTTCACCACCGATTTTTCTATTCGAGAATGTTGATGATCCATCAACAACGTCTACAGGATTACCACTTCTTTTATCTCATCCACTAATGGATTCATCAATGACCTCATCTATCTCATCCCAATCCTTATTCTACAGTCGACCATCTCGATCGCATTGTTCTACTCCAACTCCCGATGGAGTCCCGATCATTAATCGAAAACGGTTAGTGAAAAAATTGGCGATGAATTTTTGAGAATGCAAGATTTGTGTAAACGTCGAGGTCAAAACATCGTAAGTTATCACTTACTATTCGCTTCCCATGTCCTCGCTATCAGGGGGACAAGGGAAACGTCCAAGTTTTGATATCTATAATAGAAAACTTGCAAGAACTCACCATTTTTCCACTTCGTTTTTAAAATTTTACGCTCAAAATAGAAACTTTTTTATAGTAGAACTTAACAAATATTTGTACCCTTTAACGGATTATTGATTCCCTCAAAGAATTCTCTTTCACCCCAGAGAAGAATTAAAAAAATAACAAGAGCGGAAAAAGAAAAAAAACAAAATAAACGAAAATCGATGTGTCGCTGGGTCTCTTTTCAATTTCTTTTTTCAATTCTGTCGTCTCTTTTCGGAGTGATGGGGGAGGCCCGAGGGGGGAATGGAAAGAGTCCCCATTTCTCCCACTATTGGGGGGTCTCGTCTATCCACAACAACTCTCTTTTCCGCTCTACATTCACCCTAAATCTTTACACGTAACATTCTGATTCTAAGTGTACCTAATTCATCATACAAACATTGGTATCTTTTAACTAATACCTGGTTTATCCTATGAGGGGGATCGATCTAGAACCACAACCAGAAGAGGCCCTAACACCAGCCGAAGAGTAAGTTTTATTTTAGACTTGAATTGGTGTTAAAAATTGCAAGTGTTTAATTCTTCTGTTTTTTTGTTGTTTTGAGAGTTCTCATCACGACAGTCCATATCTATTTTGGAACACTCCCAAATAAGTTGAACTCTTGTCTCAATGAAAAATTTATAATCATTAAATCTGAAAATAAAAGAGATAAGCCATGTGATCTTCGATAAATGATTCTCGTGAAATTAAACAAATTTGAACTTTCTCTGATTTGAAAACAATAGCCTAACATCAATCGATCCAATCTTGCAATGAGAAAACGGTTAGTGATATTTTGTTCTTATTTTAAATGATTAGATTCTACCTATCAATAATTTTGAAATCTAAACTGTGCCGAAGACCACTTATACAAAATATATCCGCCCAATTCGGGTCAATTTTGAAAGCAGATTTCATAACCCATATCAAACGTAAACTTCCTGGTTATCATGGTTTTCGTTGAGAGTTCAACCCAAACTCAACATTTTCCATGTTTTCATCGAAAATTTCTTTTCACTCTTATCATTTTTTCAAATTCCTTGATAAAAATAACCCCTAGCGAGATCTAGAAACGTGGCAAATCAAATACAATTTTTCTGCTCTGCGTTTTTTAGTCAAAGTTTACTCAAGGAATTTTCGGCGACAAGACTGGCGCCTTGTCACTTCTCGTAAAATATTTTTTCGCCAAAGAAAAAGGAACGAGATTTTCATCTTGACTCGAAAACGGCTAAATTTGACCAAGGTGTGTGACAGTTTGATGAACGTTTTATTAGAAACGAAAAGATAGAAATTTGGAGAGAAAAGGGCAGAACACGGGTTTCCCCTCTGCGATCAAATCAGTGATAGCCTGGGTGATAGCCGAATGGCGCCAACAAAAAAGAAAAGGATACAAAAATATATGTGACGCTCACGTGGGTTTTTCGAGGATCATGGGAAATACCTTTGACATTCAGATCAAGAAATTTAGTGTACTCTTGAGTTCAACTCTTGAGATCTGTTAAAAAACCTTTTTAGTTTATTGTAAGAGCGGAAATTAGTAAAAAGACTCAATAACAGAAACTACTCAATCCTAGCTACCTAATTTCATTTTGCTAGTTACCCTTTGAGAACCCCTAATCTTTCCCGATTTTGCCAATTTACGATTTTTCACAATTTCCCAAGCACCACATGATTTCAAGAAAATGAGTTGGTTCAATGTTATAGAACCTAGAGTGCACTTGAGAGCAATGAAATTGAGATGTGAGAAAGTAAAGCAATGAGACAGCCATTCGGCTCGTAAAACTATGATAGAAACAGTTAGACATAAAAAAGTGATATGAGAAAACGTGGAAAGGGAGAGAATGATACGGGGGTGAATCAAATGATAGAAAAGTGTGATCAGAGAGAAGAAGGGGAAGAAGGGGAAAGAAAAGGAGGCGGCGAGTGGTTCCTTTTAAAGACACCGTGTGAGCCATTCACCTTCTCTAAAGACTTTCCTGGGGGAGGCCCGTGACCGCAAATCAAATCGAACTCATTTGCTTCTCATTCTAAGCCAAGTTTTCTGCAAATTCCATAAAATGTTGATCCATCCATCGACAAGCCAAGTTCAATATGGAGGTCTTCACACTGGGAGACAAAATTCATGTGGGGAGTCTCATGGATTAGCTAGAGGGAGCTCTTCGCCACAAAATCATTATTCCTATCATGGATACACGAGCTATTCATTCTCTAAGCACAATGGTGGTATTCATGGTCACAGTTTCAGTACATCGTCAGCGAATGCGACCGCCTCCACACCACCGATGGTAGCAATTGATTCCAAAATCGAACAAGCTATGGTGGGTTGAACTAAGCATTCTGGTGCCCGACGCAGGCATTTGATAAAAAAAATGCGTAAACACTGGAGAGGTTAACTTCATGCGCTTACCATACTCTCTTCCTTACACTTGGTAACTAGCTTTAATTTTAGTCAAGTGTTAATTAAGCGCCTACTCCATGTCTGATTTTTCATTCACAGATCAAAAAGAAGAAATATTTTGTTTTTTTCCTGTGAACTCAATTGTTGACCTATTGTTGTGATAAGGGAAAGATGGAGATCGCCAAAAGCTTGAAAAATCAGCTGACAGCTGATTGTGAGTGATTGAGTGGTTTAAGGATAGCATTTAAAAATGTATGCTCAATCAAGATAGTCTGGAATAAATTCCTAAGATCTTAAGCTAATAAGACTGAACATAATTGACTATCAACCTTGTTTCTTTTAGGATCTGGTGAAGACTCATTTGATGTTCGCTGTTCGAGAAGAAGTTGAAGTGTTGAGAGCAAGGATAGTGGATTTGGAAGGGCATGTAAGTCGAATGGAAATTTATAATTCTGAAAATCTAGAGCTAAATGTCACGGGAAACCCACTAATCACCTTTTTTCACTAAACAATTTGACAATTAATTTTCTAGCCTTAATAAGGATTCATTTGAAACTTGAACAACATCTGCCATTTTCTTTCATTTTTGAAATTCTTGGCTTATGGGTAGAGTTTTTAGTTTTAAGTGAACCAGTCTAACTTGTGGAACTTTAAAATGAATGTGATAGTCACAGTAAGAAGCTTAGAAATTCCATTAAGGACATTTTTTGTTTTACTAGTCAAAACTGGTATAAACAGTGGTCCTTCAAAATATATTATACTTCCTTGGCGCAAAAATCCTTTCTTGTTTACTGAACATCGATTTTTATTTGTCAAATTCCACAAATAGCTCTTTCTCTGTTCTTCTTTTTATATTTCCCATTCTAAATAACATTCAATATAAAATGATGTCAGCGGAAAAAAAGAACGTGATTTTCACAGAAAACTTTCAAAAAGGAAGCAATTTGACAAAGATCTGTGACTCTGGCTTTTTGATAAACAAACCGATCATTTGAAGAGAAAAGAGTACGGCACCACTTTTTAAGATTTTTTTCATTTTCTTGCAAGAATAGACAATTAACTCAAATTCTTCTTAACGACCGAACGACCCGAACGAAAGTCGATCCGAACTTCGGCTATAATAATTTTAGAATTTTTGAAAATTTCAGTACGGTAGCTTTTCCTGGGGTGACTGTGCAAAACTGTCGTTGAGAAAAATACAGTCTAGCTGAAAAATAGAGTCAACGCTTTAACTATCTGAAAATTATGAAATTAGTAAACAATTCTGCATTTTCAGGTGCACCACCTCGAGGCGGAAAACAATGTGTTGAGGTCTCATGTGCCTGATGATGTTTTAAAGAAAATGAATTTACATTGAGTTCTTTCAACTGGAGACGTTATTCGATTTAATAAAGCAACTGTTTTTAAGACCTCATAAAAGAGTCACATTTCTTGTGAATGCCTTCAGTATTAATTTCTTGGATTAGCTTTTTCGAAAAGTTGCTCACGTTTTTTCTTTATTGTTTTTCTTATTGTTTTGTCTACGTGTAAGTTGAAATCGGTGGTAGTGCCCAAAGTTTTTGTAAGCCTAGTCAAATATCATGAATCCCGGTTTTCCTTCTTTACGGCAACTGTCTTTTTTAAAGGTTCTTCTTTCGAGGTTTTCATAAGAATCCATTTCCAAAATTCACTCCAATTTTTGCGTTTTCTGGCTCCATAATATTTCTGTACAAATTCACCGTTTCATTTGAACTTTCCTAATGCGTGAATAGCACTTTCAACTCCACTTCACTTTGTGTTGTTATTAGAAAAAGATAAAAATTCCGGTTTGTACATAAGGTAGTTAATAAACCATTCAAATCAATTTGTCAACCAAAAATACAAAGTATTCAAAACACAGTTTTATAAAAAACTTCTCCTTACTATTTGCTATATTGAGAAATTTATTAACTATTTTTGAGAAAATTCAGTACTTTTCTAAAGATAAGTAAATGTTAATATTCAGTTCAACATACCTTGATCCGACTGTTCAAATTACTCAACAAAACCCCATTGCACTCGTGATTTTTATTATATCTTCGATTACTGTAGTGATCCATTTTGGATTCGATCCATTCTCATAAAAAGAGTTCATCAAATGGATATGGCTATATTGGGATGTGTCTTTGGAAGGTCTCCAGTGATCTTTCAACGTCACCCAATGACTTTTCCTCTTCTCCTTCTTTTTGATCAGTTCTTTTTGAAGATTCAGTAAGAGTCCGACCACGTTTTATTTGAAAGAAGACCTCAAATGATTGATGAACATGATTTTTAGAGAACAAATCTTTTGATGAAAAGCGGCAATGAGAGCATTTTGCGCAATTTGCAGAAATGATTGTAAAAGATCAATAGTCGCAAAGAAAACTTTTTGTCACGGGAAGAGATGAATTACCTGATTAAACTATGCAAACATTTTTTAGTCTAGTTTAAAAAACCAAATTTTGATTTTTGGAAGAATTTGTTAATTTGCATTTACATTTGCAGACTGTTTCAGTTCTTTAAAATAGCGATATTATACACTCATTTGGATAAGCAAAAAGCCAACTACTTTTATACGTCGGAGAATATTCTGAAAAAATGAAAACGGTAAAAACGATGTTCAACAGGGCCGTAAGCAAGACGAAATCCTGTATACATACCCATTCGAAGCCTAAAGCGAAAAATGTTATTCGAAAACCATATATATGTTATGTCCTATTTAGATTTTCGTCGGTTTTAACATCATTCTTATATGCGAGCCGATTAAGGATTTCAGCCGAAGAGCTCGGCCTCTTCGGCTAGCCGGTTAGCTCAAAATTTTCCGGAAACCTCTTCGGCTAGCCGATTAAGTCTCAAACTTCTTCGGCTAGTCGATTAAGTCTCAAAAATGAAATCTTGAGTTATGTATTGACTCAAGTCAATACCGCAAACTCAAGCTCTCAAAAAGGCGCTTAAAAGCTAAAAACGCTCTCTAAAAGCTCTCTAAAAGGCGCTAAAAACTAAAAACTTGTAGTGCTATTCTCTCTTCGATACGAATTGAATCAACAGGTGCTTTACAATCATGGGATCAAAGGCAATTTGGACAAACCCAAGAAAGTCGTCAAGAACGAGGAGCTCTTTGGCCGGTTAACGATCAACAGAAATTAGTGTAGCTTAAACAAAAAATGCACAGTAACAAAAAGAAAAAATAGGATTGAAATAAGGGGTTATGTTCGATTATAAACAGATTAGTGGTAAATAAGTTTTATCGATGATCCAACAAAGGAGTCAAATTGACTTACAAAAACAAACAATTCTATTTCAAATAAATGACGAATCAGATAGAAAATGGCGAAAAGGGCCCTTTCATAGCCTTTGGTTACAGTATGATAAAATGCGCACCCTTTAGAATGCGTTTTTAGCTTTTAAGCGCCTTTTAGAGAGCTTGAGTTTGTGGTATCGACTTGAGTCAATACATAACTCAAGATTTCATTTTTGAGACTTCTTCGGCTAGCCGAAGAAGTCTGAGACTTAATCGGCTAGCCGAAGAAGGTTTCGCTAGCGAAAAAATTTGAGACTTAATCGGCTACGACATATAGATTGAACAATAATATAAACGTGCTTAATATATGTTCTTGAGCGTTTTCTGTAGTTTTCTGCATTTTTCAAAGGTCTTTTATTGATTACAGTCTATATCGGACGTCCGATACAGATCGAACAATAATAAACGTGTTTAATATATGTTCTTAAGCGTTTTTTTGCAATTTTCTGCGCTTTCAAAGAAATTTTGCCTTTTTTGAGAATTTTTTTGTTTTCTTGTTTTCCTATTAAATGCTACTTTTTTACAGATGGAGGACCTTTTTGACCAAGAATTTGGCGTGTTTTTACAAAAGAAGAAGAGAGAACAAATTCCAACCGCTGAAGCCTACAATTTGATGGTTGAAACGCTCCATAATCATTGTGAAAACTGCGAGAAACCAAAACTACTACAAAACTACCACGAAAACAACTTGCTGAAAAGATTTGCGCTCGTGATTAAACAACGTTCAACTTCCTTTCGTGCCGCCATCGGTGATTCTTCTATTCACGGGAAACAAGGTAAGTAACTATAACTTTATTTCATTTTTTGCGTGTTCCATTAGGCCATAAACATTGCTTATGTGCTGGAAAATGCTCATCCAATCGATGTTCGTGCAAAAAGGATGGCCGACTCTGCAATTCAAGATGTCACAATAGCCTAAGCTGCAAAAATAAATAGAAATTTTTAACTCGTTCGTTGTTGTTGTTGGTTTTTTGTGGTTGTATGTTGTAATTTCGCATCTATTCTGTTAACGCTAATAAATTGTTTCATAGTTGGGTTTTCTTTTCAGAAAAAGACAGTAACAGACCTTTGAAAAATGCAGAAAACGCTTAAGAACATATATTAAGCATGTTTATATTATTGTTCAATCTATATAAGATTTAGATTGAATCTAAATCGGACACAATAGATATATACCAGTCATGAATACTTTTGGATGATGTGACGAGTTGGAACACCCTGTGCGCTAGCATTTTTAAATCCTTTTCTGATTATATGTAACTAAAAACAAAAACAATAATAAACCTCAAACGTTAGCGTTAACCTCTTTTCCAAAATCAGGAGGTAAATATGCTCATGTTCTCCAAGGCACTTTACATGCTTGCCCTTGGCCCTCGAGCGAGCCTTGACGTTGCAGTTTTTTGAAAGACACCTAACTAGACAAATTGCAATTGAAAAGAAACAAAGGAATACCTGTAATAAAGTCTTCCCTTTTAATTTTCCCGATAAAAGCAATATTCAAATTCGGTCGTATCATATAAAACCTCTTTGCCTCTGTTGGATTGAGGTGTTGATGAAAGAGCCCTAGAATAAAAAAAACTAATTGCGTTTAAAAGCAATTTAAAACATTTAACCGCGTTTAAACATTTAAAAGCACTTAAGTTTACTGATGTATAAAAGAACTCGCATTTTAGCCTGGTCTGGTTCACTTGATAACCAGAAGATAATTGTCGAATCTCTGTAAAAAAAGGTTAAAAATGGTTTTTAAGAAAAACAATAATAAAAAGCTGAAAAAAGAAAATAATGATTAAAAAAATCGAGTGCTTACAGTGTTAAAGTTGCGCAAATAAAATGGCGGAAATTAGCCTACCCCAAATTTTTAGCTAGGACAAATTGTATCGTGTACGACCAAAAGACAAAGTTCCAAGTTTTGACTTTCTTTACGCCATTAACCCGAGTTTTTTTTGTTTCAGCTCGAACTTCAAGTTCAATTATTTTTCACAAGCTGATACTAAACGGTTATAACAAAATCTTCAATAAGAAAATAATAGAGTGCATTGCTATCATGCGACTCATTTTGGCTAAAAGAGCACTGTGAACAATGAGACACCATAGAAAATAGAGAAAAGTACAAACTATGAAATTAGTAGCTTTATTTCTGGGAGTTTTGGCTTATATTCATATTCATATTCAGTTCAGCATACCTTGATTCGACCTTTAAAATTACTCAACAAACCCCCATTGATTTTTATTATTTCTTCGATTACTGTAGTGACCCATTTGGATTCGATCCATTCTCATAAGAAGATAGGAAATTACTTGATTGAAGACAATTATAACGGCTAAAGCATGTAGTACTTTCGGTATCTGCTTTAAAAACAAGGCAGATGTTTGTTCATTTTGTTAATACATGTTAATAGCGAGGGTTCTTTTCATCTATTTACATTTCTTGAAGATTGCTTGCTACCAAATCATCCAAATTTCCTTCTTGGCGATTTTGATTTTCCTTTAATTGTTTTTCCAGGACTTTTACCTAATTTGTCGCGTTTTCCACATTTAGAAAATTTTCTATCGGTTTTTAGAAATTTTTAAAAATTCGCTACTTTCAGGAAAAGTTCGCATATTTTAGAACTAGTTTTAACCGACTCCCCTCATTTAATTTCAGCTATTTCACTATGTCCTCTCATTGGTGGTGCCGACCACTTTTCTATGTCTTTTAATTTAATTCTGCATCATTTTACCTCTCTAAAAGGACCGAAAGGTAATCGTGCCTTTTGGAGAGGTAATTTCGGTGCTGTTTATCTTTCTTTAACGCTCTACAATGCAAGGTTTCTTCCCCGATTAGAGATGGACATCAACGAGTGTTATGCTGACTACTTTGAAGAGATGAAATCGCTGTTGGACGAAAATGTACCTATTTCAACCAGGTTTACCTTTTCTTATCCCAGTCACATATCTCGAGCTAGGCAAAGGTTAGAAACAGCTTGGCGTTATCGCGATTCCCCCATTACGCATATCTAGAAAACAAGCTAACTAAGTTTGTCAAGAAATTTGAAGCCAATATTGAATGGAAATCCGTTTTTAGTCCTAGTCCTAAGGCTTTTTACTCATACGTCTATTCTAAGATTAACCCAAACCACGATTCCTCTATTAAATGTATATTTGACCCCCTTCGCGACGAGTTGATTTTCGAAAATCACAAAATTGTTAATTCCTTTGCTCAATATTACTTCAGCGTTTTTGTAGTTGACGATGGTAGTTGCATCCCTGCTCTTCCCGCCCCAGCACATACTTGCGCGGCCCTAATCGTCACACCAAGACTTGTCGAAACAGCAATTAGTAAGCTTAGCAATAAGCTTTCTTACACCCCAGACAGAATTCCCTCATTTGTTATACGGAAAACTAAGTTTCAAATATCACCAATACTTGATAGACACAAAAGTCTGACTCTACGCCGATGATCATAAAATTTATAGGCTGCTTTTTTCCCAGAGCCCCATCCCTGATTTTATCTTGATTCGATCCTTCTGTGGAGTAAATTGAAACTTAACATTGTATCGGACAAATGTAGACACGTTACATTTGGTGCATTACATATCCCTTTAAATCTACACTACAATTACCACAGGGATTGGCCGATGATCCTGTAAAAGACCTTGGTATACTGTTAGTTCCCTCTTTAAAATTTAATCCTCACGTAAATTACATTTCAAAAAAAGCTTCTAGAATTTCTAACATAATACTTCGCGCCATTTGTTTCCCTAAAATCGCGACTTATCGCAGGGCTTTTATAACCTATTGCCGGCCTTTGCTCGAGTATGCCACCATCGTATGGTCACCTTCCATTAAGAAACTTATTACCCTGGTTGAAAATATCCAACGGCGTTTCACTAAAAAAGCATACACTCGTTGTTTCCCATCTTCTCTTATTCTAAATTATGGGACTATACTTATAGTTTTTGATTTAAAACCCCTTTTATATAGCCGTATTTACTTTGATCTTATTTTTTGCTATAAAATTCTTTTCCACCCTAAGTCGCATCCTGAATTTCAAAGCCTCTTGAAAATTGTAGAAATTTATAGAAGTTCACGGAGTCATCCTTATCAAATTTCGGTCGGTTCTCATCTCTATCATCTTTCCCTTTATCATTCTTTTGCGAATCGTATTAGTAGGGTTTGGAATAAGCTCCCGTCTGGTATCTTCTCGTCTGTAGGAAAATTCAAAGTATCTGTAAGCGAATTAGAACTTATTGCCATGTCAAATCTGCCTATATTTAAATCTTTTTGTACCTGTGTTTCCTAATTATAGTTTTACTGTGCTATTTTGAGTTTTCTTTCTTTTTGTGAAAATATTGTGGCAATATGTTAAGTGTTTCTATTCGCCTCCTGAATAAAGCATATATATATTTTACGATACTATTCAAGATGTTCACGGTTTCATTTGTCTTTGATCCTTTAATCTATTTTTGGATCCATTAATTCTTCTAATTAAAGAGGGTTTTAGAATGCCAGACGGAGATCTTCCAAATCAGCAAGTTGAGGAATTGCAAGTGATTGAAAGCATTTTTGCAGATCTGCTCAAATTTCCATCAAACAATCGGTTAGTTTAAATAGGAAACTATAAAAAATATGAGAATCTTGTTTTCAAACGATTTGCTGACTGAATTCTGAAAATTGGTTTTTAGGATTCACTTCGAGATAAGCAATTTCTTCGCCGAAATCGAGTTACCATCGGATTATCCAGCAGGGTAAAAGTTGTTTTATACATCAAGTAGCGTCGGTTTGTCAACTTTAAATAATGGTTCAATATGAGAGTTTTTTTAGTTCTCCGCCACAAATAACTATCTCAGCGCCATCATGGAGTCGTCGAGAAAAAGAAGAGCTACTGAATGAGTTGAATGAAGCTTACGTGGAAAATCTAGGGCAACCAATTCTCTACATATGGATAACTAGGATACAAGGTAAATAACAAAAATGACACAATTATTGACGAAGTTTTTAAAATTAGAAACAAAAAATTGCTTTTCAACAGAACAAAAAAGGGTTTTCGGGTACGCTTTTTCACTAAATTACTTTCATAGTTAGGTAAACTAATAACATCACTTTTACAGCTGGGCGCATGATTGAAATTTAACAAACTAAATAACAAATTTAGATCAAATTTCGAAAATGGCTGAAAATCCTTCAACGTCATTCCCCCGTCAAGATTTTTCACAGGCAGACGAAGAAAGCACCAGCTCGCTTAAATCAGCGCAGGTATGCAACTTCAATTGTTTTTAATTTAAAGGGGGGCATTAATCGGGGCGGAATTTTGAAAAAACGTTTTCTTGATAACACTATGTTTTTCTATTTTTATATTGACAGTTATTATGTAAAATGGGCGAAAAAACCCGGCTGGGGTGCTTTGATTGTAACTTGGTATTTTAGAGCCACTCAATGTCTGCACTTAACAGTGAAGGTAAGTCTCATAACAAAATATTAGTTTCAAAACTCTGGAGGAAATATTCGTGTCATTTCAGCATCATTTCTCGCCCTTTGGAGGCTACTGACATTTACGAATGCAAGATTTCCTCTCTTGATAAAGAAAAAATATCAAGAAACTGCTCCTAAATTATTGATCCGTTAGTTTTTCTGGTAAATGGTTATTTTTTAAAAACCATTTTTTTGTATTTTTTGTTGTAATTAGCAAGTTGTAAGCACCCCAGCCGGGTTTTTTCGCCCATTTTTCATAATAACTGTCAATATAAAAATAGAAAAACATAGTGTTACCAAAAAAACGTTTTCTTCAAAATTCGGTCCCGATTAATGCCCCCCCCCCCTTCCAAACTATTAATGAAAGGATTTCTCTATTTAGAATCACTTTACTCAAGAAGTTCCACAGATCTTCTCGGGGGAGACCTTCAGTGACCGTAAGAGTGTTTTTCAAGCACACGTGGCAAGGGTTAGATCAAAGAATGAGGTAAAAAAGGAAAACGACGACTTAAAATTTTTTCTATAACATTCTAGGTGGACTTAGTGATGGCAAAATTGAAAGAGAACAACAAAGTCGCACGTGCCACCCACAATATTTTGGCTTGGAGATGTGAAGAGATTAAAAATGGACGAACAATTGTGTGAGTTTGTATTTTACAACAAAGCCTGAAGTTATAAATGATTTTCAAACGATTATCTATACATTATTTACATTTATTTATTTTATTTTTGATACATTTATTAGATACATTTATTTTATTTGATACATTTACATTTGGATACAGATGCAAAGATTGCGAGGATGACGGTGAGCATCAAGCATCATCCAAAATGTTGGAAATTATTGAGAAGATGGGAGCACAAAATGTAATGGTTGTTGTAACAAGGTGAGGAATCTGCGAGTGTGCGAATAAACGGCTATAGAAAATACTCTATTTCAGAACTGGAGCAATTAACAGAAAAATACTAGTTTCAAAGCTTTTCTCGTTTATTACCGACCGGAAATTTCAGGTGGTATGGTGGTATTCATCTCGGGCCGGATCGCTTCCGAATCATCAACAATTTGACAAGGCAAATTTTAGCGGATAATGGGATGGAGAATCGAAGAAATTAAATAATTGTGTCTGAGGTTCTGTTTTGTACAGTAAGGTAAGAGGATATTAGGATACAAGATCAATTTCCAAAGTGTGTGCATTTTGATCTTGAACTTTCGAAATCTTTCTATTATAATTAAAACTTGCTTTCTAGTCATCATTTTTTGGTGATATGTTATGAATGATTTGCAAAAGTTCCTTACCTTTTTTTTCGTTTACTATTAGGTTGTCCAGAAATTCTTTTCGTTCCTTTTCATATTTCCGTTTAAAACCAAAACATGCACCAATTAACCTATAGTTTGCTCTAAATAAAAAGTGTTTATTGTTCAATTTCCCAACTTTTTCAGTCAATTTGGTCTTGAAATGTTACACCAACGCCGCCTTATCATCGATTTAGTGGAATGCTTTAAAATTGTTAAAGGCATTCATCCCGACCCTCTTTTTTCTGGTCTCTTTGAATTCGGCTCTCTAGGGGGCGCCTCCAGAAGCGGGCCTTTTCTCATACGCCAACCTTCCGTTTCCTCTAAAAGCCCCCACAGTTTCTTTTTTAATCGAGTTATTAAATTCTGGAACATTTTACCCCCTGATGTTCGTGATATTTCCACCTTGGCTAGATTTAAAGCCGCAATTTCGGCAATTGATTTGACTGCTCTGTGATTCTTTCTTGAGGTATCTATTTATCTTTCGGGTGTGTTTTGAGTGGTGTCCCGGCTAATGATTGTGATTTTGTTTTGTCGCTATTCAACTGAATAAAGCATATATATATATATACAGGGTGGCTGACAATTACGTGCGCGCAGCATTAGCATCATAGTTTTAAACAATGTATAAAGCATTACTACTCATCTTTTTGTGTTTTAATATTCTTTTTATCGTGGTCTAATAATTTTTTGTTAAAAAAGTTGTTTTCTAGGTCATGACAAAGACGTGCGCTAGTCGGGACGCAATCGCACAGCTGGCGACGAGCGGCATGAAGAACTCGTCGATCGCATCGAGGCTTGGGGTGGCTCTGAGGACCGTCCAGAAGATCGTAAAGCAATGGAAAGATGAGGGGCATGTTCAGCCCAAGCCCGGAAGAGGACCAAAGAGGACCGTTAACACCCGAAAGATGCGTGGGATCATCAAGAGGAGGATCGAGCGAAAAGACGATCGTAGTTTGAACAAGATGGCAAAACAGCTTCAAATTTCGCGTTTCTCGGTTCAATCGATAGTGAAAAATGAGCTCGGACTTCGAAGTTATCGACTGTTAAACGGGCAAGTGCTCACCGATCAAGCCAAGCAAAACCGGAAGGAGAAATGCAAGAAATTGCGAGCTTTTCAAGGTGGGCGCATTGACGATGTTCTTTGGTCAGATGAGAAGATTTTCACCTTGGAAGTGGCAAAAACTCACAAAATCACCTTCAACTTCTCAGTCCAGCTCTCAAGAGCACTCGTAAACGAAAAGCGCTACAAAGGTCTGTTTCAAAAAGTTTGATGGTTTGGGGTGGCATCAGTGCTTCGGGCAAGACCCCGTTGGTTTTTATCGATAAAAATGTGAAGATTAACGCAAAAGTCTACAAAAGAGATTCTCGAGAAAGTTCGTGCCATGGAAGAGGGCCATCCCAATTTGACCCTTCAACAAGATTGGGCGCCGGCCCACGGAGCAAAAAACAATTCGCTTTCTCGAAACCAAAATTGGCTCTTTTTGACGAAGGATCAATGGCCTGCAAACAGCCCGGATCTCAATCCGTTGGACTTTTCGGTTTGGGGTTTTATGGAAGAACAATTGAGAAATAGAAAAATCACCAATTTGAATGATTTACGTCGAGAATTGATCAAAATCTAGAACGACTTAGATGCAAATTATCTCCGCCGCACCGTCGATTCTGTAAAGAAGCGAATTGAAGCCTGTATCAAAGCGGATGGAGGCCACTTCGAAAATTTCTTGTGATTATTAAATGCTTTTGTTACAACTATTATATAAATAAAGATTTTTACATTTTCTTTGAAAGAAAATTAAATTATGGCGTTTTCTTTGGCGCACGTAATTATCAGCCACCCTGTATATATAATTTGGGTTCACTTTCAAGCAAATTCGAGAGTGAAAACGTGTTTTTCGTAAAAATCTATAAAAACCACTGCGAAGAAATTGGTTGAGTCAATTTCTCTGAAATACCTGACTTTTTGTGCTTTTATTTATTGACATCAAGATAGGTTTCCTTAGCGAAAGTGTCTAAACCGCATCATCGAGCCGTCGCCCTTTTTGACTACCCGACTTCAGGCTCCCAAAAAAAATCCAGACATAAGACATTTTAACCTCTAAAATGTTGGGTATTCAATAAGACACATGTACTCAAATTTTTACATAATAAATATCTCTGTAACAGATGATTGAACTTTATATGATATCAGGATCTAAATTGTCAAAGCAAATAGAAAGCTTTTTTTATTAATAGAACAATTGTCTTTGTTTTTCTTGTTCTTCCTTTTTTCTTTTCCATACAAGATATCGATGTTCGAGTGACATGTAAGTTGTCTCAATAAACAGAAAAACGAATTCACAACATGTCAGAAATGAAATCCCACACCATAAACCCAATTGTCCTCCAAAATCGGCCAACAAGTTTACTAACTGAAAATGGGAGATCTCAATTCAAAAGACCCTTTAACTATGATACATTCAAAAGTTAGAGAAATAATAAATAACTAACCCCGTAAGCCTCAGATTCTGTGAGCATTTCATAGTTGAGTTGTTCATAGAAAACTTCAATCATAGCTGCGTTCTCTCTAAATGCTTTCTGCTTATCGCAAAAAAAGCAAAAGCAATAATTGCAAGATTAAAATTACACAAATTCTACTTGTAATGTTTATTGCATTCTAAAGCCGTTCCATTGCATGACCCCAATTGAAGGGACAATGATTGTGAAGGCCATTTTGCAGGAGAATATGTTACCTAAATCATTATTTTATTTTCATATCACTTAAATGATTACTAATTAAATTTGTTACGAATTTTTACCGTGTAAATGCTTTGAGCGCATGGTTGTTGACATCGGCATTTGAACGATCCGTGCAATTCTTGCAGGGCTCCCACTTTTCGATCAAGACATTCTCCTAAAAAGCAAAAATAGTATGCATTACTATTCATCGATTGTCAACAACATTTATAATCTACTTTATATAAAAGGGAAGGGTCTGTCCGTCTCTACGTCTGTACGCGCGAGTTCTCGGCTCTCCGTAGGCCGATTTACATGATTTTCAGTTTCTTAGGCTTGGAATTCTATGTAGTGTGCAACTCATATTTTGTTTTTAAAAAGCTTTTTTTGATAAATTTTCGATATTTTCTCACTTTTTCCTGATTTCATGACTCTCTATGCATGAAATTTTAGTTATAATGTTTTTCTTATAACACTGTCAATCGATTCCCCAACCCCGAAAACCCCGGGTGCAATTTCTCTGTTCAAAAATTTGAAGTTTTTGAAGTTTAAAATGCAAAAAAGAGATGGCTGTGTGTTCCCTGTCCGCCGGCGCAATCGCACTCGATCTGGCATACTGGATTAACAGATATCGTCTTTTTTTCACTCGTCCAATCGGAAGCGTCCATTTTGGGTCATCCGGTAACCAATCCGTTGTCTGCCCCATATGGTCACCGCTTCCCAAACTAACTTCGGCTGTAGAATTGGCTAACCCAGTTCCAGCTCATTTTGGCCACAATGGTGGGTTCTCCGCCGGTCGAAATGGGATCCCAAGTGCCTGCAAAAGGGTGCTGAAGGGAGCCGCTGTGAATTTTTGGATTCATCCCAAGGATTTCGGTCCGCAGGGGCAGCAAAAAACTCAAGAAACTACAGGGTGTTCCAAAGAAAAATCCACTTTGGGTTAAATTTTAAAAATATTTCTGTTGGCTCAAGATGGTAGGTATGATGCGAAAATGATTTTTTTAGGGTCGTGAAATTTGGATGTTTTTTCATGATTTTTACCATATAACGACCCTGTCTATGCAAGAAATTGCTGCGCCACCACCACCATCAGATTTTTGCCATAAAATTAAAACTTTGGATGGCATCGTGGTGTCATATTATAGTTAATATATAAACTAAGATTTTTAGCCAAACACTTTATTCAGCTACATTACATGATAATCTGTCTTACATAAGAGATTTTCAACTCGCCTTTTTTAAAGAAGTGTCCTGTTTTTCTAAGAAAACGCCAATCAATAAAGTATATGGTTAAAATTTGTAGTCATCTTAATAGTGTTTATTGTGCATCACGATGTCAGTAGAAAGTTTTAATTTTATGGCAAAAGCCTCATGGTGGTGGTTCATATGGTGGTGGTGACCATGGTGGCTCAGAAATTTCATGCATAGGGAGTAATAAAATCGGGAAAAGTGAAAAAATATCAAAAATTTTCCAGCACAAAATATTCACTTTGGCACTACAACGACCACTAGGAGCCAAGGGAAACTAGCTTTTTTTGAAGACTCTGTTCAAAAGAGCAGTGTCTGTCCATCTGTACGGGGTTTTTCTCAGCCGTCTTTAGACCGAAAAACTGAAATTTTTTAAAAAGTCTTAAAAGACAATATAGTTGTGCCATTTAAACCAAAAATTAAAAAAGTCAAAATTGAGTAACACTACGGGGGCTCAAACCCGGGTCGTATGGCCGTAGAAAAACGCGCTCCCGACTGCGCCATGACGACAAAAACTATGGGCCAGCCCTAAAAAATCCAGCTAGATTTTTCGGCCGGTTTAAAATAAATTCACTATCCCTACTTTGAACAGGATTCAATGCTTCGCAATGGGTTCCATTTGGAACAGGAAATCGTGGATCACCACAGCCACATTCATCGAGAACAAGATTTTGGAAACATGTTCGATAACAGCCCTAAAAGTTGAGTTTTAATCCCTTCTTTTTACTCACTTCAACAGAATATTGATATTCTTGATAAATGTATGCAGAAGTTTTCCCATCTGGAGTACAATCGCCATAGGGAGCGGGTAGACGAGACATTTTACGCTAAATTATGATTATTTTGTCATTGATTATCACGAGACAATTACATAATAAAAAAGTCTTAAATTGTACCATTCTCAGACCGAAAGATGAAATATAACCCGTGGGAGCTGAGTAACCAAATGTATCAGGAAAAGGAAAATCTTCTTTCTCATGGATTGTTATCCGAACTCCTGAAATGTTCAATGAAAATTAAATATTGTGCAAAAAGCTTACAAGCTTAATTTTTTAAATTACCTGTAGCTTCTGTGGTGGGTAAATAATCAGAAGCATTGATGTAGACTAACATACGAAGGCCATACATTGGGCCAGCTCGAATAGATGTTTTCGAATCATTTCTCTCGTAATTGTACGTGAAACAATTACCAAAATTGGGATCAACAACCGTCAAAAAATCTCTGAATCATTATTTCCTTATAGATCTAATTACCATAAATATTGTATTTTTAAAAACTCACTCCTCAACACTACATGCTTCTCCATTGAATGAGCATTTTTGAATGAGTTCCTTTTTCGATGTCGATAGTTTTTCTCTTTCATCCATTGGAAGAGCTGCCATCACGAAAATAATGTTCTCTTTGGCTTTTGTAACAATAGCCACTTCATCTTTCATTCCCTGAAAGTCCGATTTTATAACTTTTGATGTAAGATTTGCTAATATTACTAAAACTATAAAAATATTTTGTTTTGATGTCTTCAAAATTTTCTACCTCAAATCCCATGGCTTTAATGAAATTCGGATCTTCAGTTGGTGGTGCGCCAGCCAAGTATTGCCAGATATGCAATAAAGTCGCTGTCTAATAATAACTTAAATTAGGCTATCCAGAAAGTCTTTTCGTTCCTTTTCGTACTTCCGTTTAAAACCAACAAATGCACCAATTGAACTACACTTTGTTTCATTAGAAGGGTCAATTATTTTTCTGCAAAATAACATTAAAACGGGTTTAAAATTTCATGTCTGAATTTTTTGGGAGCGTGAAATCGGGTAGTCAAAAAGGGCAACAGTTCAATGATACGGTTTAGACACTTAAGGAAACTATCTTTATGTCAATAGATAAAAGATAGAGCACAAAAGGTTAGGTATATCGCCAAAGTTTGAGAGAAATTGATTCAGCCAATTTCTTCGTAGAGGTTTTTATAGATTTTCAAGACAAACACGTTTTCACTCTCGAATTTGCTTGAAAGTGAACCCAAATTGACTGAAAAAGTTGGGAAATTGAACAATAAACACTTTTTATTTAGAGCATACTATAGGTTAATTGGTGCATTTGTTAGTTTTAAACGGAAATATGAAAAGGAACGAAAATACTTTCTGGGCAGCCTAATACGTTGAGATACAAAGCTTGTGAAAATCATTTTTGATTATAAAAACAGAGCTTAACGAAAACCAAAAACAAATGGCCAACTTTATCATAAGCCACACATTGTCCAAGTGGATTGCACTTGCAGGGCAGACGCTTTCGCACTTTTGTTGCTAAAAAGTTCTTTTAGTACTCGTGTTGGTTTAGAGTTACAATTACGAAATAATGTTGTGCGCATAAAATTTGTTTCATTTTATTTGATGTTATACATACTTGAGTTTTTCTGACAAATGGCATCGGCCGTACAACTGGCACACTGTTCATCGGTCCAGTCTGGAATCTTGAAACAAGGCCAAGCATCCTGAAAATGTTATATTCCTTAAAAACTCGAGATAACGAATTACATATAGAATTTTAAAGCTGCCGCAAAAACTCTACTATAGCGAAAGTAGAGCTTCTTTGCAGTGATCTTTTAGTTTTTCAAACTTGAAGCCTAAACGCACCTCAGTGTTTCGATCAAATGCACATAAGCACCGATCATCATCACCCTCTGGCTCTTCATATTTTCTCCTAAAATTTTTACCTAGCTAAGTAAGCAATCAAGTTTCTTACTCTTTGCATTCATTGATCTTTTTTCCCGGTGGCAGAGTGATTCCCAATGCATCTTCATCTTCATATTCATCAGCATTATCTTTATTTTTCTCATCTTCTTCTTCTGATTCATCACAATTACATCTTGAAAGACCCTATAAATTTAGAGATTAAATTTAATCGGTAACTTTCATAATCTTTACCAACCACTTCGAAGAGATGCAAATTAGCTCTTTGCATTCGATATTTGTCCAAGGTTTTCCATTTTTTCTTTAAGTCTTCATGCTGAATGGGAATTTACTCGTGTCACTTTCTTCCTTTACAAATACTTACGGTAATTGCTGCCCTTTTTGATCGCTCACTCTCCTCATCTTGTTGTTGCTCTTTCGCCTCTTGATCTTTGTTCGCCGCAGAACTCATTGCTCCGTTATAGGCATTCAACTAAATGTTAAGTTAACTTATAGCCTGCTGTGATTTTGCAATGTCAACATTTTTAACCAAAACAACAGACCATTCTTCTCACAAGTTCCACATTGCTTGCTAAATGGGCTTTGTAGGGGTTTAAATTGCAAATTGTGATTGCCGGAAATGGTGCTGTGTCTAAATTTTTTCTTTTATAACAATTCTCTTTAAAATCACTAGATACCAAATTTGAGAGCGATGTCAACGATTTTCTCATTTCTCTCATATTTCTCCATAACCGAGCGTGCATTGATGAATAACATGACCATACATGCTGAGAATAGGCAAACCCAGACTGCTCTGAAAGTTAATTGCAATACTGTTTTCTGTGTTGTATCTCTTTAACCCACCTGTAATATGGATTTGGTGCTTGGCCAATCATCGGTATTCCGTGAGCCGATGTTTTATAGCAAAATTCTCGAAAATGCCATTTCATTCGTTGATCATATGGGAGTTGACGAGGATCGAATTCACCTTGAATGATCTCGCACTAAATGGATGAATTTTTGAAACAGATGTACATACATTGAATCTTACCTGTGCACTTGAATCTGTAGAATTAAAACATTCTCCATACTTGGTCTCTCCATAAAACTCTCTTTCTGTCACAAACTTTTGATCTTCAAATTTCATGTAAGCCTGCGGGTCACCATAAACCTACAAAAACAAGTTCCAGTACACAGAGAAAAAAGGTTTTAGAGCACAAAATGACGTAAAACAAACCTTTTTCATGTATTCTTGTGACTCGTGTAATCGCTCCCAGTTTTTCAAATTGTTCACCCACGACATTTTTAGTGGTTTCTTGAAAGTATAATAGTAAGTGTAAGGAAGTAAGCAGGCAAGAAAGCAATCAAATAATTAAAGATCAAATGTAAACAAGAAAGCTATCTAATCAATAACAGCTTGCTTTTTAGTTTTGTTCTATGTTGAGCTTTAAAATGTCTCAAATGTTTGGAGAAAAGCTGTTTTCTTTTTTAGTACGTGTGGGAGTCAATTCATTGGGACAAAGATGGGAATGGGATGAGAAGAGAAAGCATGCATTTGTGAAAACTCTGTTCTTCTTTTATTTCTTGCGTCGTGTTTCCTTTTATATTTCAATGGTCACATATTAAGAGGACAAAATTCAACTGTTTCACGTTTCAACACTTGAAATACTAAACCAGTAATGGTGTGATTGATTGCTTTGTGCTTGATCTAGGCTAAGGACAAAAAGCAGAATAAAAAAATTTACTTTCCTAGCGACTTCGATATACCAGTAGAGAAAACAATAATCACAGAGAAATCTCACAATCAAAGTTAAAAAAGATGATCTTTTGTAGACTTCTACAAATCGTATTTTTGAATGTATTCCAAGACCTAGATCCAGAATTGGTAATATTGAAAAAAGAAAAAAGCACCTCTTCAACATCTTGTTTCGATCCGAGAATGATTGGGGCTCGTTGGTGGATTTTTGTTGGAACAATGTCGAGGATTCTCTCCTAAAATGTTTTGATTTTACTATCATACTCTCATAAGTATACAAATCAGTTAGATCATTAGTTGTGCTCAGCCTAACCTTTCCAGTTGTAGCAATTCCACCGGCATGCTCCATAATGAAGGCCATTGGATTGCATTCGTACATCAAGCGAAGCTGAAACCGGTCGTTATAAACAGATAGCATTATTACGGTACTACTAGGCTTGCAATAATTATTAACCCTTCATTCTAAAGTGAATATCTCACCTTTCCATTTGGTGCGGCGGCAGTGGGTGGATAAAGAAAGATGCCTCCATTAAGGAGGGTTCTATGTACATCAGCTACCATTGATCCCACATATCGTTGGCCCATTCCCTGAAAAATGTGTTGTGAATTGCTCACTTAATAAGTAATATGCGAAGTAATGTATCTACTTGAAATACCCTCTTTTTTAGGCTGATTCCCATTTTATGACTGACTTATGAAATTTCATTTAAGTCATTAACACATTCGCGACGATCCGACCCGCCGGTGGGCCGTACGTCGATTTAGCACTTTTTTGAGGCCGATTGGGCTGAAAATATTTGCAATCAGGGGCATTCGAGGATGAGGAATTCGAATCCGTTATTAGTTTTTAAAGAAAACTGCTCTCTTTTTGGATATTTCATTCGGTTTAATTACACAAGTGCAACCCCACACCCAATACCATGTGCCAGAAGGTGTGCAATTACAAAAACGTAAAAATTTTCAATTTTCGCACGGCCTCGGGGGATAAAGGACAAAATCTAAATTCAATTTCGCCTTTTTCTCTCCAATTTGGTTTAATTACTCAAGTTTTAGAGAGTTTTGTGATGACCACATTGGCTCGGAAATTTAAGTTGTTCAAAAACTAATAACGGATTCAGATTCTCCGTCCCAGAATGCCTCCGGTTACAAATTTTCAGGTCTACAGCTAACATAGATAGCTCCGAAACGGCAGCCAAGCCAAAAATGGCTTTGTCGTGAATGTGTTAACAGAAAGTCTGCACATTTTACGCACTTTCTTGCCCGCCGGTGGAAATTTGCGGTCGTTGATGTATTGAGCGATTCCCTTACTCCATGTCGCTGCATATCCTTCATTTAACGAGTAGGTACTTCCCTTTGGTTTGCATTTCATGTTGCGATGAGTGAGAATGAACTCTCCAATCGACTGCAAAGTGGTAAGCTTTTTCTTTTCGGGAAATCTTACCGGATCAAGAGTAAACCCATTGACTCCATCACCCAATGAAAGCACAACCATAGTAGCCGATCCATAAAGTGCATATCCGGCAGCAACCATTTCTTTGCCTGGTCGAAGAACATCAGTTTCGTTTGGATCACCAACAGTCGAAGTCTAATTTCTATTACTACCAGAATTTTTAATTATTTTTACCCTCTTAAAGATTCCAAAAATGGTTCCAATTGAAATCAATGAATCGATGTTTGATGATCCATCGAGGGGATCAAAACACACAATGTAGTTGCCTCGACGTCTTTCTTCCACCTAGATGTTCAAGTGATATTGTCGGCTTTATAAATTACTTATTATTTCAATCAGTGATATTTATTTTGGAAACTAATAAAATTTTGCTTACGGTAATCAATTCATCGTTTTCTTCAGAGACTAGCAAACATGTCTCAGTTGATGCCTTCAACATATTGATCATCAATTCATTCGAGAGTATATCCAATTTCTTCACTTCTTCTCCTTGAACATTCGTTGAACCAGCAATTCCATACCTAGACAATGAATTCTTTTCAAAGGATTATTTCTTTATTTACAATTTAGCCAATCCAGCTTTCTGAGTGGCGGATGCGATAGCCTTGACAGCCACCAACATCGCTGTCATCAAATGGGTGAACTCTCCCGATGCTTCTGGGTGTTTTTCTTGTTCCTAGAATACAAAGTAAATATTTAAAAAGAATGAAGTAAAAATTCTTCGAAATTTTTGTTTTACTTGCCTGGAGAATGAATCGTTGCAAAGTCATTGCATCTGTCTCGAAACCATATTGATTGTGGTCCGACATTATGATGAACTACC
The DNA here is from genome assembly GCA_958450365.1 of Mesorhabditis belari. Lineage (NCBI taxonomy): Eukaryota > Metazoa > Nematoda > Chromadorea > Rhabditida > Rhabditidae > Mesorhabditis > Mesorhabditis belari. Next base: position 115,065 of record CAUEEP010000920.1, read on the forward strand.
TAACCTGAAAATAGCTATCAACTAGTAAAAGAAAACAAAAGCGTTAGTTTAAAATCTTTAGAGTAAAGCAAAAAAAAAGAAATGATTGTTTACTAAATGCGAATCTTGAAAGAAAAAGTGAGTGGAATGGATTGGATTGGAGTAAAAAGCATGGGCAGAAAAGATAAGAAATTTCAAAAAAAACAAAAACATTTCTACTGAAGCTTTATTTTAGAAATGAATTTTTCAAATTTTGCTGAGCCTAGAATAAGTAAGGTAGGATTTATAAAGATCGGAAAATTTGTTCAAAACTGGTAAACAAAAAAAATTTGATGCTTTTTAATTGTGGTTGAATTGTGCCGGTTGGGCAAACATTTTATCGTCCGATCACCCGAGCAAGGGCAAGAAAAAAATAACACCTTTTTGTTGCCTGATCGGGAAGATCGATTTAAATACCAAATGGAAAGAAGAGGGAAGGATTGGAGAGAAGAGATTGACCCTGCCCTTCACCGTTGGAAATGGGAAATGGGGAAAGGAAAACAACAGAAAAGAGAAGGGAAAATGAAGATGAGAAAAGTGAGAAAAAGAAAAAATTGGAGAACACACAAACAGCGACTCTCTTTTACCCTTTGGCTCATCGGCGATTCGATCGGTGGTCTCGCGTGATTTGCCCTATTGAGATCAGTGATCCATCCAACAATTGCACACGAGAAAGGGCATAAATGTAAAATAAAACTAATAATTGCAGTGTAAAATTCAAAATTAGATTTTATGGCAGTACAAAAATTATTATACAATAACTTGCCTGCTATATAACTTTTAAAAATTTGATCACATTGTTGTTATCTTTATGGTGTGTAACAAAACTTCTTTTTAATTCACAGCTTTATCACAAGTTGAATTCCAGAAAATTCACACACTGAAAAAGCACAAAATAAAAACGAACAAAGCGTTTTGAAGTACGTTTTTGTTAGATGGGGAAACGAGGAGAACAAAAATGCACAAAATAATATGAAAAGAAAATTCGAATTCACAGGCGGACGTGTTTCGTGAGACGAAACGAGAAGAGTTTCAATAAAAACAAAATCTAAGAGAAAGAAGTTGAGAAAAAAATTGAAATTGGCTGCGTGAAGATCTTCAGAAACACTCGTTTACGGTAGGAACCAGACAAGGAAATAATTGAACGATCAAACTATCGAAGATTTGTTCATAAAAATATTGACTCAAATTTTGACCCTCTAATCGCATAAACTAAGGCTAGTGACGATAGAAAGTAAAAAGATGAATGAGGAGATGTGGAAAACCTGAATCCGTCTTGCCATGTTAAGAGATTTTACCATGAAGATTGGACAAAATCGAAAATGTGAAATTGAAATGGCAGATAAAATGTAAACCGTTTATAGAGAAATGGAGAAATTTCTAATCAAAAACAAATATGGACCAGAATGGAGAAACCCAGAAATGAAATGCGGATTATCTAGAAGGGAATCTGACAAAAATTGGCTTGTTTTGGGAATCACAAACGAGTATTTAGAAGTTGGAGAAGAGCACGAGTTGGAGAAGAAGAGGTCATTTATAGAAGACAAATTGTTGAGTGAATAGATTCAATCAAAAATCTGTCTTTGGTAAATGAAATTAATTGTGTTGGAGCATTTTTGGGAGTTGATTGCTACACGTTTTTATGAAAAAGGAGACAAGATCCTCTTGAGGCATTAAGGGGTCACATATAGAAATGCGAGGGAAATATAAAATCAATAGGGATTTGGGTATGATGAAACGAGTTAACGAGCTGCTTGGTAGAATTGGTTGAATATATCGAAAGCGCTGAAAAGCTGTGCAGGTTTGACTTGAGAATCTAAACTAAACTTAGTAGGCAGAACCTACAATTCTCCACACGCAGCCTTTGTTACCTCGTTATCTTCATGAAATTAGTATAAAGCTAGGTAACTTTTAGATTTTTTTTAAAATTGGGAAATTCTTGAGGGGAAACTCATGCAAAAACGGGGACCTTTTCCGAATGAAATTGACTTTTGAAAGAACTCTCGCTCGAATACTACACACGCACGGCCTGGATATCGTCGACCCTAAAATAAAGTTGGTGGCAAATTTTGGTGGAAAAATTGTGAAAGATGAACTGTAGCAATATGACATCACTTAATTGGAAGAAGGGCTTAGTGAATTTTGAGGAGAAAAATTGAAGGAAATTGATCACAAAAAGAAGAAAACTCTATTTGGATTAAAAGAATAGACAGAGATAAAGCGGATGCTCACAAAAATAAATGGAAACAAGTGCAAGATGAATTGAAAATGGACCAGTTTCATGACCATCGTTTTTTGCTGGCTGGGTAGAGAAAAAAAAGAAATGAGCTGGGATTTGGCTGGGAATTGGTCATTTTAGATATGCATATTACGCTTTTTGTTATTTGTTATTCCAGGCCTAACCTTGACTCATTTCCTGAAAGATTGGATGTTTAGATAAAGAAAGAATCAATCGGCAGACACATTCTATCAATCACACTCTCCGTACTTGAGTCGTACAATTTGCCAAAGGAAAAAAGAAAAAGCATTTCTATCCACACAACTAAAAGCAATCGTTTTCTATACGAAAACAAAAATCAAAAAGAGCTCAGATTTGGGTTTCCTCAAAAAAGCACAAAATTTGCATATGGACCGTATTTTGAAGAGATATTCCATTTTGTGGACGACAAGATTGTACTTACAAGAAAGGGTGACTCAATATTGCAAAGGAAGAGTTGAACAAAATAAAACTGAACAAAACTGAATTCTCTGATAATTTGGTTTCAGTTCCATTTTCCTTAACTTTTCTATTTCGATGACAGTACGGGGCCTCAACACGGGATTTGGGAGACTGGCTAGGTAGGATTGTTGGCCGAATATCATATGAGTTAATGACTTTCATCAAGGAAAGGATAATAGGGTTCGGAGCCAAATTGTTGTTCGACTGCTGGCTGAATTCCCGAATCATTCAATTGTCGTCGGATCTTTTTGCTCATTTCGCCCAATTCGATTTTCAGGGTGGTCACCTGGATCATCAAACGATCGTATTCCATCTAAAAAGATTGGTTAAAGCCCTTTATTCTTTGAAATTAAGCCAAGCTGTGCTCTTCCAATCATAATATGTGACTTATTTTGCTTTCTTCTCTTAAAACCACCTTCTGCATTTCGGACATAAAATGCTTTGGACTATTTGGTGGAACATCTTGCCCTTCAGGTCGACTTCCTTCAATAAGATCTCCCATTTCTTTCTCAACCATCTCAAACTCAGGCAATTTTGTGAGCAAACTGTTGATTTGGGGCAAAACCTGAAGATCAATGTGAATTTAAAATTTAAGGCTCAAAGATTACTGCTGGTGGAAGTTGTTTGAGTTGTAGGTTAGAGAGATCGAGGAACCCTTTTTCAACTGCTACCCTCAACTTCTCGGCGATGTTTTCGATATGGCCACCAGATGGACCATTTGCCCCTGAATGTCGACTAATAAACTTAAAAATAGAACTTCTAAAGTAGTCTGATAAGACACTTAAGCGTTGTGAATAAGAATAAATAACCAACCAATGGACCATGTTGGATCAGCAGAGAATGGTTGTTGAGGAATAAAGGTACTCCAGTTATTTTGTGGCTCTCCAGATTGCCCTGATTGATGAGATGATCCCAATCCAAGGTTTTCAGCCCATTGGTGATCATCGGTCTTTTTGTTTGGATCATTATCCGGAAGATCTCCCCATCCCGTTGGGACAATTGTTCGTTTTGCTTGAGCGCCAGCCGATGATATTCTTGGAGAATCGTTGTCCGTCTAGAAAAGAATTTGTTGAATCAAACATTTGTTTTTGTTATCTTAAGTCTTTGTTATTTATTTTCATTTGTTATAAAGCTCACTTTTCTGGGCACTGGACATTTTTGTAGAGCCATTTCATAGTCTTCTTCTGTTCCTTCCTCTACTTTCCACAATTTCACCGCTCGTTGAGCTAAAAGTTGTTTATTTTCAAGAATAACTGACAATGAGGTGCGAGTTAATCTTCGATACATTAGCAAAAGAAAATTTTTTGATCTTTAATTTATGTTGATATCATGTTTCTAAAAAACTCACATGCTTTATCGGGATCTCCCCAGATGTTGACGCCCGTATCCCTTTGCCATTTCTTCAATTCACCATTTGGATCATGCCACATCAGATCATCTGTTGGTGGAGGTCCTCCACTACCAGGTTGTCCTGCGACAAATTGTCCAATTCCACCTTGGGGTTTTCCACTTCCACCGAATGGACTCCCGAACTCTTGCGGCATTTGGAATTCTGTAAATCACTCTTTATCTGACACAACTTTTGCTTTCGTACGGTTATCGGGAGTGAATTGGGGATTTCTCATTCCGCCACTTCCGGGCACTGGTTCTTTCCACATTGGTGGGTTATTCGGTGGTGGACCGCCTCGCATACCCATTTGACCGTGGAACTAAAATTTGAGTGATGAGCCTTGAAAATTAAAATGTATTATTAGATATACTCATATTTGCCAAACTGCAAAAATAGCTAAGTTCTCAAGTGGACTTGTATCATTTTACAAAAGATCCTTAAAGCTGTGTTTTGGGGAGCGATATACCTCATAAACACTAACTGGAATATCGATGGGTGGTGGGACGGATACATCAGGATAGCGTCTGTTTTGTGGTCCACCGGGTGGTCTTGGTTGCATTCCACCCCTTCCTCCACCTCCAGGAGGTCCTTGTGGAGGTCCAGGTTGTGGTGTCCAGCCCATTCCTTGTGGCGGAGTCATTCCTGGTCCAGGCATCATTCCTTGTGGTGGCCAGCCGTTACCTAAATTGTTCGTTTTATTGTTTAAAAGACTTGAATTTGTTTGTTAACAAGAGTATTTATAGCAAATTGCAAACCGTTTATTTTCTTTTCAATTTATTGTTGCGAAAATGCAAAACCTTCTAAATTTATTGTCTGTTTATTCAAAGATGACGAAATTTAAGGCAAATTATAATGTTTTGCGCACTTGATTTTTATTTTCTCGTCACTTTTCAGTTCTCTTTTCACTAACCGGGCAGTCCGTTCATTGGTGGCCCTCTCATTGGTGGAGGTCCTTGTCTTAGATGCATTTGATGTCCTTGCGGTGGCCATCCTCTACCATTTGGCATCCATTGTCCTCCTTGCTGTTGTTTCCATAATTCTTCTTGTTTCATTGGTTGTTGTCCTGTCATATCCCACATTGGTTCCGGTCCTCTCATGAAATCTCCACCCATTCCATCGACCATGCCATTCACGCCGGCCACTGAAGTTTTTTGTTAAGATTCGATACTGGAATGGCTTTGCCCACATATTCTAGTTTTTTAATTCAACTTGACATACTTTTTTCTTAACAAAATACCTTTTAATAGTTCTAAAGACAACCCTAGCCAGTTTTCTGAAAACACTTCAATTTCCTCAAGCTAATCTACAGAATGATCGCCCACTTTGTGGATGCATGGGTGGGACTTGGAACGGTTGTGGTGCTTCCATCATTGAAGGGTCTTGTTGCCAGAATTGTTTCCCAAAATCATCGGGTGTTCCACCGCCTTGGGGAGGACCAGCCCATGTTCCTGTTGGCATTGCACCCATCGGCAATTCAGCGACTTGGCCTAAACCGCTAGTTACTGTTTATATTGTTAGCACGTTTATAAAACAGATTTGTGTAGATCTTACTTTTTAGACCGAGTAAATTTTTGGCTTACCTAATTGATTGGGATCTTGCCATGGGTTTCGTCCAGGTGCAGGTGAGACATGACCCCAATTTGCTGTGGAAGGGCCTGCTCCTTGGCTTGGCCAACCCTGAAGATACAGGTTCAAGTAAGTTAACGGTTATTTATTTTTGTTTAAGAGTTGACAGACTTTCCTACTTACGACACGTTACCCTATTCATCGGTTCCAGTGATCAACTTGAAATGACAACCAATAAATTACTAGCAAAAATGGCTGAAATACGGGTGAAATAGATGAGATCCAAAGGACTGAGAGACGGGATAGCAATTTTCGACCTGTATAGAGAAAAGGGAAGAGAAAAAAGAATCAAGAGAGATCGGCCCTTCTTTTCATTTTGAGAGGAGAGAAGAGAGAAAGGCGGACAACATTGGAAATCGATTGAATTTGTGAGCGAAAAGGGGGTAGCGATTGAAAGAGGAACTGGAGCAAGCAAGCTATAAATATATTACTTATTTAGAGCGCAAAATATAGGGATAAAATACTAGTAGTCACTGTCTTTAACACTAACTGTCTATAGAAATAACGAAAAATGGGAAATCCGGAAAAATAAATATTATCGTTTCAAAGTTTTATTCAAACATGATATCGGTCCCTCGAATACAAGATTTATTAGCCCGTTACACTTTTAAGAAAAGAAGAGTAAAAACTTTGATCGATCCTAATCCGGCTAACAGCTGTTTGAAAAATCACCACTTTGTGGGTATCGGCTTTATTTATAGCTTTTGCATTTTCTTTACAGATCAGACAAAGTTGTTTTGGTAAGTTTTCCGCCACGATTATACTGGCTTAATTGAAAAACTTTATATGATCAAGCTTTCAGGTTTTTTGCTAAGTTATGTGATTCTCGGTTGTATTTATTATTCAAATATATTGTCAATAGCTATTACAGCACTCAAAAATCGAACCGGGCTTGGTGGTAGGTGATTGACAACGAATGGTTGATGTGGATTTGAAGTTAAGGGAATTGTAGAGAATGGTTGTGCGGGAATCATATTTAGACCTTCTGGTCTCATTTAATGAATAAGATTAGGACAGGAGATCATGCAGTTGATATTTTGAATTATTTAAGCGTAAGTGGGGATGCTTCTCCTCAGTGAATTGTGCGTGTTTCGGGGAGGCGACCGCAACGCGCACAGTCCTTCACTTTCCTTCTCCTATTCCCCCATCTCCCTTCAATTCCCTGTCGATCGACACGGCTCGTCTCTTTTTCTTTTCTCTTTTCCCATTTCACAGCACGTTTTGGCGTTTCAAGCGATTGATAGGAGAGGAGAAATCGACAGGGACACAGAGGGGGGACGAGGGCGGGAAGGGTGAGTAGGGGAAAGTGAACACTGATCAACTAGGCGACCAGCGCATACTCTAGCCTTGCTTTTCTATGAGTATGCTAAGTCTGTAGATCAAAGCCTATGCAAAGTATGTATGCTAGTTTAAAATATTACATTGAAATAAAGCTAACTGCGTTACTCACTTGGGCAGCATTAACATCTTGCCTCCACGGTCCCTCATCGATGGCCATATTGGCCAGTGATCGTTCTAAGTCCATCTAGGAATCGGTGACTATCTAAAAAATTACAAAAATTAGGTAAACTAAAAAAATAAGAAATAAATGGTACATATTATCCTAACTAAAGTTTAATATCTCCCACCTAATCGAGCCAGGGCCAGCTGGGCTTTGTCGATTTGAATTCTGAAATTACGTAGTCATAGGAAATTGTGAAAAAAAATAGAATGCAAAAGGAATCAAATAAGTCGTTGCAATCTACCCAATAAAGAAAACTTTAAAAAAAAATATCACTAGTGACTCCTTTTCAGGGGTTGAGCTGTCAAAAATTTTTGACAGCCCAACAAAAGAAATTGTAGATATTATGTTCCTAAAGGTCATTGAACAGTTAACTGTTAACTTGGATAAAGAGACAAAGACAAGAAGTTACCGCATATGCATGTGTTTGTCAATGAGAGAGGGATTTACAGGCTATCGACAGAGAAGGGCACGCAAAAGGAAAAAGAGTTGGATGGAGGGATGAGAGAAGAGTCAATGAGGGGAGGGATGGAAGTGAATGGATGGGAAACAGGGGTGTATTGTCTTCTCTTTTTGCCTGGTCTGTGCACATATATATATGGAATTTTGATGAACGTGTAGAGCCCCATTGAAAAGAGAAAGCAAAAAGGGGCTTCGAACTCCTTTTCCTCGTCGGTCCTACATTAATGAACTCCCCAAATTCGAACACATGCACACTAACAATAAAAAGTTAAAAATTTCACTGAAAATCTCAAGTTTAAAAAAATGTAATGATGACTGAACAAGTTAAAGAACGAGCAAACTGATGGTATGCTTAGAATAGAGCCTTCGGTTTTGCAGATTAAAATATGGCTAAAGGTTAAGATTGTCTTGATCTTAAGATTTGTCTTTGCCAATAGTAGTAGCAATTAATTCGGGTGGTATAAATGCAAGAAAGTTTTGCATCCCCAAATATATTGTAGTTAAGTAAATTTGTAAAATTGCCAGATAAGTAAAACTGACCAGGGATTATTTTTATTTTAGCTGAAACTGGTTGATTTTCACCAATGCATTTATAAGGCAAGAAAGCATAAGCTGGTTCTTCTAACTATTGTAGCCTCATTGCCTAGGACTCATTGATCTCCCCTTTTCCTTCTTTTCTCCACAATTTCTTTTCCTCACTCCCCATCTCTCACGTGACCCATTCTTGGCCCGTATTCAGTAACCATTGAGTTCACCTCACAAGAAATTAATTTTTAAATTGTAAAAAAGAGAAGATTGATTGGGAACGTAAAATAAACTAAATTATCCTTTCAAAACCCCAATTCTTGAAGGAAAATAAAAATCATTTTTCGGAGAAGAAAGGGGTAATTTATGGTTGTGCCAATAGAAGGATTTATTATTCGCATATATGTTCGATAAAATAGACAAATTTTGGATGAGTTTCAATGGGTTGGTGATAGTTAATTTGCCGTTGTAAGCGAGCTTTTTCTATGGGTAAATTTAAGAGAAGTACTAAGATACATTGTGGTAGCAATCGTTGTTCATGCAGAAAGAAAGCCATCCTTTATGGCTGTTTTGTGAATATGGATTGTTTAGAAGAGAAGAGCATAACCTTATCGAGTAGTCGGTGTGCTCGCATAGAGCCGGTTTTTTTCTATTCCGAGCTTCCTTTGCCCGACATTTGCAACCATAGATGGTTCGTTTGAAGGAGATTTTGCATACTAAATAAAAGGATCTAATACCTAATAAATTCGTCATACTCTATGCATGACATAGACTACTGGTTCTCAGCTAAAATTCCTCGAATCATCGAGTTCATCAAATCCGACCCGAGCCATTAGTATTCGAATCGAGTGAATACTCCAAAATGACCTTAAAAGATTAAGCCCAATAATGTAAGTTAGATAAAAATATGAAAAAATCGTCGAAAAATACTTAAAGTTAAAGAAAGACATAAAAAGGCTCTTGTCAAAAATACATTGCTTGCTATCTATTTTTTCTTTGCGATTAGTGTTTGAATGATCGTTCTACCGAGAAATGAGTACTCAAAAAGCAAGAAGCATAGAAAAATAAGATATAAACCGAATTGAGAGAGCTGGATTCGTACTTTAACAGGAACGAGGTGGGAAGAGGGGCGTTCATCTCTTTCCTCGTCAGTTGGTGTGTTGAGAGAAATGAGACGAGAAGGGGATATGGATTTGGGAGGCCTGAGGGGATAGAAAGAGTTGAAAATGGGGGAAGACCCAAGAGAAATTAAAGAAAAAAAGAAAAGAGGTTTGGTGAGAGAAAAGGGAATTGAAACTGCTGAATGGGAAATGGAAACAAGGAGGAGACACAGGCAAACAAGCCAAGAGGTACCCAGAGGGATTGACGCTTATTTGATGATGTGGAGAGGTTTTAGACTACAGAAAAGAATAAAAGTGTTGACTAAGACCTCTAGCTATAGAGTTCATCCATTTGAGTAGCGCAGATTCAAAAGCATTAGAGTCCTCATTTCATCGTGTGGGACACACCATGCTGGAGAGATAAAACAAAGAAAAGCTTCTAGCCATAACCATAACTAGGTGAAGAGATTGAGGCAACGAGAGAATCGAAAATAGAGAGAAAAGCGACATTCACAACTATAGGGTGCCTCGGGGCTCGGCCCTTCTCTTTCTTTCTTAAAGAGAGCCAGTTGGTGGGAGGGATGGCCCAAAGGCCCCAATCGATGTTCCCCCTTTTCCTTTTCCCTTCACTCACCAATGGAGAGTCTCGAGATGAGAAAGAAAGGGGAAAAAGCAGAAAGAAATCCTCTCTTTCTCTTTCTTTCGAGAATTCTTGTGCCCAAATTTGGAGTCACTCCACCCACCATCGCTGAGAATTTGAGCGAAGAAAAAGAGAAATTATTTTGAACGTTTTCAAATGTTTAGAGGATTATTTATCAAAGAAATTCATCGTAAAAAGTTTCTTTGCATTTTTGTCAATCCAGAGTTTAGCTTATTCCTGCTATTAGGTACATTCTAGCATCCAAGTAGCAAGTTCGAATAAACAATTTTACATTTTCTTCTGTTTCTGCGTACATTGCACAAAAATCTGCTGCCAAGAACCATTATAAATGTAAACACAACTTGTAAACTCTTTCTTTGTTGCTGATTTCTGTAATATCTTTACAGCTTATAATCTTTAAAATTTTTAAAGTGGCAGAAAACACCTGTTAGAATGTGCAATTTACTTTTTAAAATTAGTCCCTGAAATGTCGACCCGTTAAGTCGCAAGTCTACAAAGCAAAAAAAAATTCAGGTTGTTCCACTGTGCTTGGATCGAAATTTCTTTTTTGTAGCCGAGGTCAGTCCTTGAAGTCCGTCACTCCACAAGAGAAAACGATACGAAGAAAACGGGTTCACTTTTTGTGAAGCCAAAAAATGCTTGTTTATGATACATAAGATGTACTCCCTGAAGTACTGAAGTACTATTGACACTTTAAACTTCCAAGAGACAGATCGTCCAAGCTCTGATCTGTAATGATTTATAAAGTTCTTTTGGTAGCAACTTTATCATTTTAGCTAAAGTACATTAAAGTACTGAATAAATCAAATGGGAAATTAAAAGATTCTTGTAGAAGTTTACAATTAAGTTTACAAATCATTGGGAAAAATAAAAAACAAATGTTAAAACATCAAACCTTTTGTATTCAGTATTAGTATTTCCCAAAATGTATTGCTTTGAATCGATTTGGGGCTATCATTTGGGGCTGTTAAAGAGTTGTTGAGTAAATGCAAAAGGAAAAATATTTTATATTGTTTTTAAAACTTTCTGGAAATAAATTAAAGGCGAGTCGCGTAAAAACTAATAATAAAATTCGGGCTAATCAGCCCAAATAATTCTTTTACTGCAGGTGAGATATTCCTACGAAAAACGGCTTTTCTCGGGCCAGACCTGGAAGTTTGGAAGATGAATTCAAAATGTTCAACCAGTTCGGGCCATTCGACAATGTTATTAGAGTTGAGTAGGGAAAACTTGAGTTCGTTGAACAGCTCCTCAGCTGTTCCCTAGCAGGGAGACGCTTGGTCGTGTATATTGACTTGGAATTACGCTATTTCCCAACAAATTCACGTATCTCATAAAACCTTCCACGGAATACACATATGGGTGGCTTTGTAGCTGTCAACTAAGGAATGGTTGAAACTAATTATTTGCTATTTGCATCTCGCTCAAGCCATTCCATGAGCTGCTCGTGCTCCGTTTTTGTGTAACCCAAGGAAAAAGTCTTGGTTGTTAAAAAAAGACAAGAAGTAACGGTTAAACTTCGACAAATCGCGTCCATATTTCATATTGTGTGTCTCAATTTGTAGGCAACATTGGGAATAAATTTAGTGAAATCGGAAGAGGGACATCCTTGAGCTCTCCATGTGTCCCTGATTTTTAGTTGCTTGAATCGACGAATATTTTGAAAGAACATTGAGTGTCTCTTATCGATATCCATCAAATTTCCTTCATCGCTACTTTTTTTTCGGTTCGTAAACTTGTTTTAAAACATTGGGTTTCTATTTGAATTTTGATGGTTTTATGTTGATCTGCTGAATGTTCGATTGTATCATTGAAGAGAATTCTTTTGTGAAGGATCCATCAATTAAAATTCGCTTCTCTAAAACTTTGTTGACTTCCAGAAGCTTACATGTTTCAAAAAAGTGAAATAAAACCTATAGTTGTTAGATGGTGCTAACGATCGCAACTCTGTTTGGTAACAAAATACCCAGGCCTCGACAGAAAGAGCACACAGATGAAGTGTGTTTAGATCAACTTCAGCAAGTAAAAAGGCAATCTGCATTGGTTTTACCCTTTCAAGCTGAAACAAACGCCGTAAACTAAATGGACTGAAGCTCAATGCTGGAAAGTTCTTAGGTCGGTTTCAAGACAAGTTTTAATTGCTGTGCATTTCACTGTAATATGTATTATCAATGAAGCCTTGAAACCTCTAAAAACTAAAATTTTAGGCAGATTTTACTGGGAAAATCTATTATTCACGCCATTAGTCAAAATCAATACAACTCGATAAGTATTGTTTACAGATCATTTAAGATTATCGTGCCGCTGTTATAAATTGACCAAAAGGGTAACTTGTCGATAAAGTATACATCGTTTTATTGAGAATCATCGATATATTAGTAGCCAAGTTCAGAGAGAACCAAAACTATGGCCTAAGTCGGTCAATTAAAAAGTTTGGTTTTATTTCAAAGGCGGTGGATCATTTTACGGAATTTCGGCGACTGGATCGAAATTCTTAGCCCAGGTCAATTCCCTGAAATCATTGTATCCAAAGGAAAACGATTTGGAGATACAACTAGGAAACAGGATGGGCATTTCAAGATTTTAATCTGTTAGAGGGCCGTATATAATTAGTGTCTAAAGCTTAACTTATGTTTGTTCTGATATTAAAATTAAAAGCAAATTAAAAGATTCTTGAAGAAAGTTTTTGCTACAAAAATTTAAGGATCAGAGCACATCTGAAAAAAATGAATGGGCTTTAATCATTTTCCAAAGTTTTTCTTTTTTTTAAACTTCTACGGATCACTTTAGGTCTTTTCTTTCGAAAGCCATCAAAAAATATCCTCCGTCGTCCCTATCAGGTTTGTTTTTTGCCCCCTTTTGCTCATCTCATTAGAAGAATTTCAGTCCGAGAACTCTAAATCTCTTATCGTCTCGTCCCTCCTTGTGCTGTCCTGATCAGAGGGTAAGATTAGAGGAGATCTCAGTGTTCATCTTCTGACATCCTATTCGTCCGATGAAGCTCTCTACCACCTTTGGACTATTATTCATTGCTTTATTGTTTGTTGATACAATATGGTTGGTTTATTTGTTCATACAATGCACTATTTCAAGTCATTCAGGGTTTTCTCAGTTTAGGAGGCCCGACAGAAAATAGAAAATCTGCTTATATTCAAATATTTAGGTGTAAGAAAAAGAAGCATTCCAAGAGGTTTAATCCAAATGAAGGCTTTGGAAATCCCCTTGGAAATTCTCGAGTTCTCTTGGCAAGAAGTTCTGCTTTCGAAGCTGGAGGTGGTATCGGAAATGAACTCTTTGCTGTGATGTCAACTCTCGGAGTTGCTAGAAAACTGCGCAGGTACATATTTAGCACGTGAATTGCATATTTGCCTCTTTATATCCTTTATCCCTTCTCATTTAGACGCCCAGTATTTGCACTTCGTGCTCCATATTTCAATGGAGTCTCCGAATCATCACTTTGGACAATCGCCAGCTATTTTCCTCAATTAGTTCCTGCTCACATGATTGACAATCAAAATATTTACAATGTAAATAGCATTTGGAAAAAAAATGAATAACCGTGTTAAGAACAAAACTTTCTGGAAAGAGGGTAACGATGATCTTGGAATCAGTCCATGCTGTAAATATGTGGAACCAACAAAAGCTTTGAGGGATAACAAGAAGAAGGTGGCTCGATTCAATGGAGGATATTTACAAGTATGTATTGCTTATATTGCTGTACTTCTGTATGGCGTAAACTAGTGGGTTGAAAGGATTGACAACTGTAGCTGCAGGGGCAACAATAAGGATTTTCATAGTCTTTATGTATTGAAATTTCAGAGCTACAAATACTTCTATCCTTATCGAAGAGAACTCAATCAGAAACTTTTGACAAGTAAAGCATTAATTTTTTTTGGTATGCAAATTTAATTAAGATGCTCCTGCTTTCACAAAGATGTCCGAAGCACTTGTTCCAAAATCAGTTTTGCAGCCAGGACAACAAAGGTGAAATTTTAAAATAATCACATGCAAATTTTACTGGCAAAAATATGATGTGTTTCAGAATTTGTATTCACACCAAACGTGGCAGTTTTCTCGGAAACTACCATCAAGCAACCACCAAAAAATTCCTTGACCGCACAGTGGAACACTTCAGAAATCCCAAAGGTAAGGATTGACTGAAAAAAGTTTAAAATGGTTCCAATATGGTTCCAATATGGTTCCAATATGGTTCCATTATGGTTCCAATATGGTTCCATTATGGTTCCATTATGGTTCCAATACTTGAGAGAACAATTTTAGCACAAATCATCCTGTTTGGTGACGATGTGCATTGGTTGAAGGATCAATTGCCCGCTCTCCGCAGGAAATTCCAGAGAATTACCATTGCTGACAAAGAAGGCATCCCAGACGTTGCTACTTGGTTCTTCTTCAGAAAACATTGTCACAAAGTTGTCCTATCAGGTAGTGAAATTGCTATCAGTTACTAATTATTAGATTGAACACAAAGTCCCTGGAAGTTTTTCGAGCCATCATTTCTCAAAAGCTAGTCCATGAATTCCAACCAAACTTTTCAAATGAGCTTTACTATATTTCAAAGTTGTTACCAAAAAATCAGCACGTACTTGAACTAAGACACTAGATATTTCTTTATCTGAAGACAATCAGTCACTTATTGAGTGGCCAACTTCAAGCAATCTTTTAATAGCTTAAATGCTATGGAATTAATCTCATTTAAAAAAGAATATAAACTACTTATACCTATTTAAATTTTTAATGAAGCAGAATTTTAGGAAAAGGTTTAATTTTCTAGAATGATCGCTTCTTATGAACATTTTGTGTTTGAGTGGAAACTCCAAAAATTTTCGATATACAGCTTTAACAAAAACTATATAGCTAAAAAAATAGATTACAGACTGCAATTATTAACAAAGTTGGTTTTGTCCCATGTGGAATCGGTTTTGTCGTGAAAAAACTGAGCTGAGGTTGAGCTGGAAAACAACAATTTTGCCAAAATCTCAACTATTTTACCTCAACGTTGCACTCATTTTTCACTATTAATTTTTCAGAACATATTTATAAGTAATAAAACAAAGTGTACTTCAATTAGTGGTTTAGTTTTTAAGAAATAGCACTTCAAAAACTCCCAGAAACTTTCTGTGCAACCTAATCAAGTCAATCAATACATCAAGTCTAATGGGGGGTAAGTTCAATTCAAATGTGACTAAAATTCTAGCTTCATCGTCAACTTCCGGGTGGTGGGCTGCTTACTTCGCTCAAATGCAACGTCCAGGAGTTCAGGTATCAAAATAACACTTACGCTTGCCTATACTTACTTGACACTAAAAGATTTAGGTCTTCTACAACAAAAAGTTCGCCAAGTCTCAAGACTATCTTAACCAAAAAGAAGACAAGGACTATTTCTTGCCTGGATGGAAACCACTTGACTTTGAGAATGGAGATGATTAAGTTGAGATGCTAAGACCTACATTAATAAGCTGTGATAATAAAAAATGTGTAATAAACTATTTTTAAATCTTAAACATTTGTCTTCAATTGTTTTCAATTTCAACAATATGTGAGACAACTCGTAAAGAGCCTTTTTGTGTTTCCACAGCCATTTTCCCAATTATTCGTTTTTCTATGAGAACCCAGGTGGTTTTACATATTGGAAAGTTGAGTTTCAAAAAAGTTGCCACAATTTCTGAGAACTAGTCTTATATGATTTTGATACATAATAGAACCAAGAAAAAAATATGCGTTGTTTTTGGTTGTTTGGCTATATTATTCGGTTCTTTGGCTTTGGATGTCATTTTCTTATTTTAAACTGATTCCTCAAAATACATTAAGGCACACTCGTCAAATAGGGGAGGTTTTAGAAAAATGGGAAAAAGCGGGGAAATCCGATATCTTCTGTGAGGCATAGAAAATGAATGTTTGGCCCCTGCTGATCTTTTTGAGTAAAAAAAAGTTTTTTTTTTAGTTTATTCTTGTTAAAATCTTCTTGTAATCTTAATATTAAGAATGATTCTTTTAACCTTTGCCATAGTTTATTACTTCCGTTTTTTCGTTTCGAAAACAAGTACTGGCCATTACCATGCACGTGATCATAAATCTTTCACTTTCTAACTGAATACTTCAAGTTATAAATTAATTATTTGTCTGGAACTTGCCAACATTTAGAACAAATTTTTATGCTGATTCAATTAGACATTGATTAGACATTGATTAGACATTGATTAGACATTGATTAGACATAAACCACATTAATCTAATTTTAGAAACAAACCGAGACAAACCTCGGGACGCATGAATTTTTTTTTTGTGTTTTCAATTCTTTTATCCAGATATTTTGATTATCATCTATGAGTATAAAATAAAAAACTTCAAAGCTCTGAAATGAGTGGGATAAAAAAAAGCAAACAACTCAAAAAGAGTGTGGCCTCTTCTTCACTTTTCCATCCTCTTTTCATATGACGCACTCCATCCATCTCTTTCTCGATTCTACGGATTTCCCCACAATTTTCTTCTTCTTTTTCTTCTCAAAGCTTGAGTAAATCCATTTAGATCGGATACTCTCACTTTTTCTTGTTAGTATTGCTGCAAATCTTGCGTATTTGTAGTTCATTTCAAATGTCTTCATTCACTTTTCTGTAATGTTGTGGAAAATTTCGTTTATGCATGTGGCAACGACTCACAAATAACGATCCAATATTGTATTGGATTGCATCCAAATTTGCCTATATTTTTTGTGCTTAACACTTTTTTTATCTTTTCAATCAAACAAATTGATTTCCAATTCTATTTGCCTCTTTCCTCCACAACTAATCTGGTATTCAAACCTAGAGAATTTGAGGCAATTTTCCCATCTTTTCTCTTTCCATTTTTGTTCTTTCTCAGTGTTGAGACCCGTTTTTTTTGTTGGTTGACTCGAGATAATTGGGGGGAGCTCTCCGTTTTTCATTTTCTTTTTTGTTTTTTTTTCTATTTTCATTCTGAAAACCCCATCTTTCTACTTTGACTATGCTTCCCTGGAAAAGAACGATAAAAATGCCTCGCCAACCTGGTGAATTATTGCTGAACATCTAAAAGAGATTAAGGTAATCTCGCGTTGGAATTTCCGCGTCAGATTTTGTGGCCGTCAGGTTGTTCAGAAAATCTTTTTGTTCGTTTTCGTCCTTCCGTTTAAAAGCAACAAATGCACGAATTGAACGGCGGTTGGTTTCATTAGAAAGACCAATTATTTTTCTGCAAAATAACATTAAAACAGGTTTAAAATCTCTTATGCCTGGATTTTTTGGGGAGCGTGAATTCGGATAGTCAAAAAGGGCGACGGCTTGATGATGCGATGACACTTTAGCTAAGGAAACCTATCTTCGTGTCAATAGATAAAAGATAGAGCACAAAAAGTTAGGTATCTGGCCAAATTTTCAGAGAAATTGAAAGATTTTTTGAAAGATTTTTACGAAAAACACATTTTTCACTCTCGAATTTGCTTAAAAGTGAACCCAAATTGACTGACAAAGATGGGAAATTGAACCATTAACACTTTTTATTTAGAGAAAACCATAGGTTAATTCGTGAATATGTTATTCTTTAACGGAAACAAAGGAAACAAAAGACTTTCTGAACAACCTAATATTTAAATTTAAACAACAACGTTTTAAGCACAAAATACTTCATTGTAATATTTCTGAATTGAGAACAATTTTCAAATGTACGGGTAAATCGCTTGCTTTTATGGCTTATTCAAATTACTCTTTTCAAATCACACCGTCTCTCTTTGTTGTTGACTCTACTACAAAATCTCAATACTATGATTTGTACTCTGTTATTTTCAAAATCTTCTTTAACACCCACTCTTTTCGACCTAACTAATAATAACCAACTCGTCGAGCGAAATTTTTTATTCTCGTCTCCAGGAGACTCGATACGAGAAGAGAGATCAACAAGGAGGCCATATTTGGATGGGAAAAAGAAAGTAGAGAGATCGACAAAAACTAATCCCACACCACCGCCATCTTGCCTTTTTGATTGAGTTATACTGTGAAAAGATTGATTACATAACTGCTTGAGAATACAATAAATGCGGAAGTATTGTTTGATAAGTTTGGCCCTCACTCAATTGCAAATTGAATCAAAAATATAATGTATTAACTTTTAATCTATCAAACTTTTCGTATACTCTTTAAATCTCATCAGATTTGAGGCTTAAAATAAAAGCTTTTTCTTTCTCGTTTTCTTTTTGGTTCGAAGTCTAATTGATTCCGTCTGTTCTTTTTTGGAAAAGGCAGAAAACGAGAAGGCCCAACAAACACGTCAAACTCTTTCAGAAAACATTTCTCGAAGAATCCGAGCTGATTTTTGTTTAGTTTTTCTATTCGCTTTGAAGACCCGGAAAGGTCTTGAATGGCAAATCGAATCTTTGGGGTAAAGTCTTTCGAATTTGGTTGATATTTTTTTCTTGATTTGTCTTTCCATGACTTTTTAAGATTCATTCATAATTTCTTTTATATTTTTTAGGTAAATTTTCTTATAAATTTTGCAAGTAGCTTTGCACTAAGTGAATAAAAGAGGAATAACTTAATAGTGTGTACATCGATGATACTTAAACTGTTAACAAGAATTATTCATTTAGGCTTTAAAGATTTGGATCTTTAAAGATCTCCTCTTTTCTTTTACATTCTCTATGATCTTTTTTGAAAGGAATCATTTCTTTGTGAGGCAAAGAAAAAAGAGTAAAAAGGTGCATTCCAAGGAATGGGAAACCCAAAACATTTTCCTCTTTTCTCCATTTTCTCTTCAAACTTCATTCACGCCCGTAAAATACGTCTTTTGAGCTTTTTTATGCAATAGCATTATCGTCAATAATCTGTTTACATTAAATGAAGTCGCTGCTTGTCTTTTAAATACATTTGAAAATCATATCACTTGTGAAAATCATATCACAATCATACAATACTACCTGCAGCTTTAATTTATTAGCTTATTAGATATGAGATAAAATAGTCTTGTAAATTGAAACCACTACATTTTTTCATAAATTCCTTTGATCATTGAGCCTAGATCCTTTGCCTTTGATCGACATACATCTTTTTGCTCTTCTCTCTCATTGAAAGGTCGGCTGTCACCCATTTTTTTTAGGTTTAAGAAAGCAACAAAGTTTAATGTTCCGACAACAATAATCAATGCTTGGCTCGGAAGTTCATTTTCTTTTTCTTTATTTAAAGTAACAAATTTTCGTGACTAATTTTATTGGTTAATAAGTTAATCGGTTTTGATAATAAGTTTTGATATTAACTGTAATAATAAGCTTTAAAAAAAGCTAAAGCTTGTTGTTATTATACTACCTTAAATTAAGTTTATATATTTGTAATTTTAACAAAAGTAGTGTAGTTGCTATTGTAGTTTTTGAGCTAACCTTTAAACTTTTTTTTGAAAAATGTTTAGCTTATTCCCTTAGGGATAAAGCACTTATTTAAAGACAATGCGATTAGAAAAGAGCAAATGAAAAATGAAAAGGAGGGAGCCAAGGAATGGGGAAAAGACAATGAATAAAATTAATTAGCTTTTCCTTTCTTGTGAGTCCTCTCTCACCTCAAAGAGTGAAAAGAAATGAAAAGGATGAAAAGAGGTATTCGAGGGATGAAGAGGTCGATTCTATTTCCATCAATACTCACCTCCTTTTTCAGCTCTTTTCTTTACCCAGTTATCGACTTGAATATTTCTTTTTTGAATAAAGATGAGAAATTAATAATTTTGCTTGTGGGCGCCCAGCGCGCAAAATTCCAGTTTTTCATTTATTTTACAAAACTTGTATGAGAAATTTAGCTTTTATAAAGACCACGGAGCTAAAAATTTTTAAAGTTTATCATTCTTTTTGCCCAAAACTTTCATCATATAAAATTGCCTGGAAAGAAATCCTTTGTTATTGATCACTTTTGTTTGGAATTCCCAAGGGCTAATTAATTTCTCTTTTTATCAATCAAATGTGAATGGGAGAGACTCATTTCTCTGCTTTTTCTTTTGATTGAATCGACTCGGAGTGAAAAAGAGAAAGAAGGTCCAATGTATTTTGAGGCTCCCGAGCGCTGAGGATGACGTAAACAATGAAATGGGGAAGAATGGCTGAAAACTTGCAAAAATGTGGTGCTCACTTTTCCAATTTATCCCTTTCATTTTCTGCCAAAGGCGTAATCCTTAAATAAACCACAACTCCACCTCCTAAAACTGACAATTAGTATTTGTGAAGGTTTTGGTAAGAACTAATTTGACAATTAGTTCTTACCAATTGCAAGGAATATGTTTTGAAAATTTTTTCTAACCGAATTTGTCCAAATTTTATATTGTGTCTTCTTCTTTTTGTTAAATTCATTTCCTTTTTCTCAATAATATTCAATATTCAATATTTTCAGTCAAAAACGGGTATGAGCAACGATCGTTTCCGTGTTCCCGATGGGCTTCGGCCACTTCTCGAGGTTTGATGTGCAGTCTTTTAACAATTCCAGCTTTTTAAACTCATTACTATGTCCCAGTTCTGCAAAAGCTGTGTAAAATTTAGTGGCTATTCTTAAAAATCTTTAATTTCATAAATAAGCCCCTCTTTACTATAGTACAAAAATATTCCCATTTAGGCTTTGGCTCGCGAATCAATCCGTGCTCAGCCAAAGGATTTGATTTCTTTTGGCCAACTTTTCTTCGATTCACTTCAACAACACAAAATGAGTAAGTTTTTGGATACAAAGACTTTGTGGTGCTAAGTTTAATATATCTTTTAGTAGGCTGACAAATATTACAAAACTCAGCTAACAAAAAGGATTAATTTACAGTTTCCAATATTCAATTAAAATAAAAACTCAAATTACAACAAAACATAAATTTTGGTGATCCCAATTTCGCAGAGCATTTTCAAGTAATCAAATTTTTCCTCAGCAAAAATTAGAGATTTTTCGTTACATTTGAGTAGTTGAGCGTATTTCCTGTTCCGGGATTTCTCAAAGATTCTTTGCGGTCTTTTTTACAAAGTAAAAACCAGCAAATACGAAATCTTTAGAATTGTAATAATTGAACTTTTAATACAAAAGCTTCCTGCAATCAGGAAAATTTTGATGTCTCATTGCCTTAGTAAAAATTGCCTTAGTAAACTGATTAACTTTAGTTCATGTAATGTTTAAACATGCTTTAATTGAAATTTGAAAACTTGAAACAAAAAATCAAAGCAGATTTTGCAATATTGTTTCTACCTATGTAAATGAAACGAAGGAAAAATAGTGAAAAGAGATTTTGGGATGAAATGTGCCCGTCTTCTCCCTCAATTTCGTTCCCTCTTCATGGCCCTCCCATTCACACCACAATTTGTGCCATAGAAAAATATATTCTTCAGATATTGTTTATATATATTTTTTGAAAAGATTGTTTTAAGGGAAAAACGTTTTTACTTACTTAAAAGTAATTCGAAATGATAGAATTCGACTCACAGAATTGTCACAAAAAGTTTCAAATTTTGAAGCATTTTGAATTACCTAAATGAATTGAGATTTTAATAAACATCATTTTTTTCCTTTTTCTTTTTTGAAATATCCAACTTTTTGGGTCGTCTCGTTTCCGAGAAATCATTCATCCGATTGCCAATGCCAAGAAAGAAAAAAAAGGGGAAGGGGAAAAGAAAAAAGTTTTTGGTGGATTTCTCGCGAAGGTTCACTTTTTCCATACTTTGTGCATATTTTAGTTGGAAATTTTTTACCAAATCTAAAGGGTTTTCCTATTAGATTTGGAGGGGTGATTTAAAACTTTTGATGAGCAAATCAAAGCATCCTTGACATTCTTATTTCGTTTTGAATTAACACTAAACGTTTTTCCAGAAAGCCTTTTAGCTAATTTTTGGTTTTCCCAAAGTTGATGACCAAAATGCAAATTTGATATTCACGAAAAGCGCTCTCACGTCAATCTTCAGGAATTTTGAGCCTCACACGTTACGCGGAAATCTAAGCATCTGGAAAAGGGGAAGGGAATATTCGAGAGACCTCAAAAACATATTTTTTCGGGCCTGGCTTTCATGAGATTTGTAATTGCTGGTTGCTGTAACAGCAATAATAAGTTTAAACTTTATCTGTAAGAAGTTTCTATTTGGTTGTACAGTGTTATCTCTTAACACATTCGCGACGATCCGGCCCGCCGGTGGGCCGTACGTCGATTTTTTTTTTGAGGCCGATTGGGCTGAAAATTTGCAATCAGGGCTTTCGAGGATGAGGAGTTCGAATCCGTCTTAGTTTTTAAAGAAAACTGCTCTATTTTTGGATAATTCATTCGGTTTAATTACCCAAGTGGAACCCATACCTACGTGTGCCAAAAGGTGTGCGATTACAAAAACGTAAAACTTTTCATATTTGCGTAATCAGGCGGCTTCTGGCACACGGTCTTTAGCAATAAAAAAACCCAAACTCGGTTTCGCCTTTTTCTCCCCAATTTGGTTTAATTACTCAAGTTTTAGAGAGTTTTGTGATGGCCGTATTGGCTCGGAAATGAAAGTTGCTCAAAAACTAACAACGGATTCAGATTCTCCATCCCAGAATGCCTTCGGTTACAAATTTTCAGGTCTACAGCTAACATAGATAGCTATCGTCCGAAACTGCAACCAAGCCAAAAATGACTTTGTCGTGAATGTGTTAAACCTTCTCTAGAGTAAATAAACACAGCCTCCTTCCCCGGAAATTTTTTGTTTAATCGACTAATGAGAGATTTTGTTCTCATGAACGTAATGAATCCTTTCCAATTTCTTTAAGAAGATCCAATTAATGGACCCCGTCTTGGATATGGATGAACATAGACGGAAAAAGAGAGGGCTGAAAGGAGGCAAGAGGGTGTTGATTAGCTCAATTTCCGCTTCTCGGACTCTATTTGTTTGACCATTTCTTGAACAAACAATATTCTAAATCGTATTTTAGAATTACCTTCTTTTTCATATGGCCGTGAAATTTCTTCTAAACACAACTTGGGATTTCCGGGCATGCAATAAATCTTGCTTGAAAGTTGTTGTTTAAAAAGTTTCAGACAACTAGAAAGCATTTATTTTAAGGCTAAAGCTGAGACAAGCGTCACATTTTACCTAACCTTTTTTACAAAATCTTTTTTAGGTAATCCAAGCACGAATATCATCGGTGAGCCTCTTGCCTACGAAATGTTTCGCACCGATTTACAACGAAGGGTTTGTTGCTGTTTGTTGCTATTTGTTGGATATAAAAATTTTAAACTACATAATATTTACTTTAAAAACATTCAAAAAATGCTTATCTCTTTCCGCTGGTGACCACTCGTTTTCAGCCGATTATGTAAATTTTGTGTGGGTGTCTGGCGAATGAAGTGGCTTGTTCATCTCTCTTTGATTTTAAGGCTTGTTATAGTCGGTTTCCATTTGACTAACTACTATGAACAAATGCCTACATTATTTTAAAGTTTCGCTTTACAGCTTTACAAAGGGGAAAAAGCTCATTTTTAATTCACCTGTTTCCATTTTCGATTTTTTCTTTTACTACCGCAAATGACCCGAGAATTTTCAATTACTTCAGCAATTTTTGTTCTCATAGCTAGTTGTGGCAAAACAGAAAATTGCGCAAACTTTTAAGAGTCTTTGCAGTTTTTTAGATTTTTGTTTTTATGCCTTGCGTATTTACTTAAAATCATTCAGCAAAAAATTGTTTCACTACTTTGAATAATGCCAAAGATCTATCAATCAAAGATTCTAAAACTCTATCAATCAAAGATTTTCCAAATCTAAATTTAGCTCACGATTGGCTTTCCTACGTCTTCATGATAGCATTTTCAGAATAACGAGATGGCTTCAAAAGATGATGAGAGACCGGGATCTCCACTTGACACGGCTGCAACAAAGATTCAAGCTGTATTCAAAGGACATATGGTTCGATATTGAATTCAAAGCTTCAAACAACTCAGAAATCTTTATACCAAACGCTTTTTTTGAAGTATTCTGGGCTCTCAATCCTAACCGACCGGAAGTTCGATTTAGCTTCCTGTCCAACCATGTTTTACTTCACTATTAGAAAACCCGACGTTTTGAAATTTCCCCTAACCTGTATTTTAGAAAAAGTTTATTAAAAAGCTAACCTTTTGTAGTTTACTGCTGATAGAGTTTATTTGAAAGACCCATGAAAACTCTTGGTTCTAGACTTGATAAAGAGCCTGGTAACTTCAAATTTCAAGCATAAACGTGTAATGGTTTATTCCTTTTTGGTCAAAATTCAATCTTTTATTTTTGTCAAGGAAATATTCCACGACACTGTTCAATCGTTAAGGCTTAAGTTGAAGGAGGGAATTACGTAGTTTTTGGCCAAAACCTCGTTATCAATTGGAAAAGGGGTGAAAAAAAAATTTGAAAGATTCCTCTTTCATTCAAGATTTTTCCTTGTTTCCCCACTTTTCATTCATTCTTCCGA
Organism: Mesorhabditis belari; assembly: GCA_958450365.1. NCBI lineage: Eukaryota > Metazoa > Nematoda > Chromadorea > Rhabditida > Rhabditidae > Mesorhabditis > Mesorhabditis belari. The sequence continues at coordinate 139,496 of CAUEEP010000920.1, forward strand.
AATACTTAAGATATCTTTGTGAACTTTTCTAAGCTTAAGAATGTAGGTTCAAGAAAAATCTCTTTAGAAAGTCCTTTATACATTTTTACAAATCCTTTATCGTTTGGGATTACAATAGAAAGTATTTTCTTGATAGACGAATGAGATGTGAGTCCATAAGCTTTAGCACCTTCTTTTTCTTGAATCCTTTTCTTGATGGGATCTTATTTGTTTCATCCGTTTCCATATTTTGTTTTCTTTTTTTTCCTTTTTCTTTTTCTTTTAACCCAAGATGACACGGAATTTCCAAGAGGATTCCTTATCGATTTTTGCTGATTGCTCTCGAAATCCTTTTTTTTGAACCGCTCAACCTGTGAACAACGCAAATTATTCACGAATTGAAGTTCTCTTCGGCTCTTTTCTCTTGAAACTGAATCACGCAAAAATATTTACGGAAGATTTTGTGCTCTTGTGGTTAAAATAGAAATAACTTTTGACAAGCATTTTTAGGAATAACCTTTCTCATATTTTTACAGGCCATTTGATAGAGTTTTTGTTCGCATTAGTCTTTCCTTGAAATCATTCATTAACAAAACTTTTTCAGATACGGAATCATTTTAAAAAATTACAGGTTCGCAAGAATCCTGAGCGTTTCGGCATCAAGCCGTCTATGAGCAGAACTCATAGCAGCGGAAAGATGAGTATGGTTGATAACAAGAAAGATCAAAAGTAAGTTAAAGAGATTTACTGTTAAAAGCAAAGCAAATAGCTTAGTTTTTGTAATAAAACCGCTTTTTAGGCGACACAGTATTGGCGGATACACTATTGAATCGGACTCGCCCGAAGATCGAGCTGCCACGAAAATTCAGGTCGGTTTGAGCTAGATTGTTTACCTGATGTGTATAAAAATTTGAGCTTATTTAAATGAGACTTTTTGGATAATTTATATACTAGTAATACATATTTCAGGCTGAGATTCGAGGGTTCTTGGCCCGAAAAAAAGTGGAGAAAATGAAGAAAGAAGATGCCGAAGCGGCCACAAAAATTCAAGCACACATTAGGTTGGTAAATTAGAGAAAAATAAGAAGAATACAGAGAAATATATATTTTAGAAAGCATTAATATGCTACAAACCGGTAAATCTCAACAAATCTATAACCTAGAAAGCACAAAGTTCCAAATATCAATCTGTTCAAACGGCACTTATTCGTTTAGCTCTGGTTGATTTCAGAGTGATTCGCATGAAATATTTGTTCTCTTTTTAGACCTTTGAGGCTTCTAAAAGATAAAAATATCACAAACTAACCAAAAAAAACATTTTGTTAACAATACTGTAAGTTTCATAGTCTCTTGTTTTACTCTTTTATTTCGAAATTAAGAATTCAGCTGATAAGACTGTTTGTGCCATTATTCGAACAAAGGCAGTCTTGTTGGCTGAATAGCTTTTGGTAACTATAATGAGACAAAAAGTGAAACTTGTTATTGCTAGATTTACTGTAAAAATTACTTTCCAGGGGTTTCCTAACTCGAAAACATCTCGAGCAACAAGGCAAAATTTCTCCACGAGGATCTTCAGCACACTCATCGCGATCCGATTTGGATAAGTGAACGTAGTTAAATACAAATTTCACTAAACTTTATTGATTATGTTGATGGATTTAAACAATACAGTTAGTGGTATTCTTTTCCCATTGAATTCTTAGTGTCTGAAACTGTTTTGACTGTCATTCACTCAGATCGTTCATCAACACACTAAAAATTTTCTTCGTTCCTTTAAAAAATAGTGAGCTTTATCCTTTCATTCTACGCCGTGACCACCGTAACTCCATGAAAAATTTTAACACTTTGCTGGTGATTTTCTAGTCTCGAGATTTTTCCTTGATTCTTTCTAGAAGAATTCTTTCTAGTCCCCAATGTTCTCTGTTTATATCCATTGCAGCATTAACATATTGAACTACTAACAGCTTTAGCAAAGAAATCTCAGTAGTTTTTTTCTATACATTGTTTGCTCTTTTTTGAACTACATTTTGATGTGGTTGTGTTATAAGTATCGATTTTCCAAATTCAATCTGTAAATCTCGTTTTGATTCTGCCATTTCATATCAAATTTTTTCTTTTGATAAACAAGATTTTGCTATGAAAAAAAGTCTTCCCGTTTTGTGTGTAAATGTCTTTTTTTCTCCGTTTATTTTTGCTCATAAATCATGGACTAAAATTTAATAAGACTATTGTAAGCCAACTGAGAGTGTCGAAGAACCAGAAACAAAAAGTCTTCACAAAATTTACGAGAAAAATCCTTAATCAAATCGCAATCATGATTCAAGAACACAAACATTTCCGCTCAGAAGCTCTGGAATTGGTTAGAATACAAATGTTGGACAAAAAAATCTGGAATTTACAGTTATTATCTGTATCTATAATCACTGGGATGTTCAAAAAATGCTCTGATTTTTTATTATTTAAATATTGTTCTATCATATTTACTCCGAAATCCTACGACATCGGAAACAACAATCCCTACGTAAGAGACAAATATTTGTGAGAATATTGACTTATTCAAATCAATCTCCCCGATCAAGGATTTACGTGAGGGATTTTGAAGCGAATTTCAAAAATGAGTTTGTCGACCAGGAATCAAGTTCTTTTTCTTCAAATTTTCTATTATCTGACAAATCTTGTGAACACAGTTCCATTAAAAGTCTCTGATGGAGTACCCGATTTGTTTTGTGGAAAGCCACCAATACACATCATATTCAAACCAAGCACGTGAGTCGAGAGCAATAATATTTGAAAAAATAAGATGCAAGATTCTAAAACTAAACTTTATTGAATACCCCTTTTGCCATTTTTCCGTTCATCAAGAGCTTTGCAACTTGAAATGAAATCACTTTTTATTAATGATTCACCACAACATAATAGATTTTCATTTTTTTCAGTGATGTGGCAAGCACAAACGTGGAGACTTCTATCATGGAATTGGCGAATAGCACACAAGCTGAGGTATAAAAAGGGAGCGAAGCTGATTCACTGGGGAATTTGTAAATGATAAGACATTCTGAAAAGAACTGGAATAGATCGTAGCGTATTTCTTTAGTTAACTTAATGTAAATGTTGTGAAATTTCAGGTAGATTTCACAGAGGACCCCAAATATAACTTTACCCTTCTAATGTCAATTCTTGATAGAAATAATGGATTACGATAGAGCAAGTGGGCATTTTAATTGAAATATGCCTACGCAAAAACTAGAGCGCTAGAAATTTTTGTGTACAAGCTGTTCATTGTGTACAAGCTGTTCATTTGTTTAAATTACACTAATTTTTCAGGGTCGAACCGTTCTTGTTCATTTGTTCAACAACAAACAAAACTTTACTTTAAAAAATGTTGATCCAAAGGATCGTCCAGAATCTTTAATCATTCATCATTGGACTTCTAATCCTTGTTACCATCTTTCACCAAAGGAGTGTGCAAATCATATGTGTTTTGTTTATGGCGGGAGTAGTATTATTGTGTAGACAACGCTTTGATGACTTCTTGAGCTAGGCTAGTTTGAGTTTTATATGATGTTGATTTTCTTATTTCATTATTGATTTCATAAAGTTTATTCTCAACAAAGAAAGTGACAAACAACATAAAAGATAATGAAAATAGATTGCAAAAACAAATTTTATACCCGAATAAAATGAGTTAAATCCAATGGTAGATTGGCGGAAAGTGATGTCAATTACATTACAATACGTACTCACGAAAACAATATACTGATATGTAAAGTAAACTTATGTTGTAAAATAATCAATACATGCTGACTCGGTGCTCTCCAAATATCTAGCAACATTTCTTAGCCAAGAAAACGGTCACCGATGCGACAACAACATCCACCAAAGCTAACACTAACGCAGCCACAGCCATATAGAATGAATATCCGATTTCAGTTTTTGGAGCATCTTTAGCACCCCAATCAATGTCTTCTAAATGTACTTTTTGATTGATTGTGCTTTGAGATTAATGAGAAAACTCTTGTGTTGGCCGATTAAAAACTACAATTGTTCGAATGCATTTGTATCGACTAGTTTTCTCTGAAAGTTTCTATTTTGCTGAGCACTTACTTAAAGAATCTTTAGTGTTTGCACCATAGACGATAACTGCAATCGCTAGCCATAAAGTGACAAGTACGGCAAAGAATGTAAGTGGATGAATTACGATCTAAACTTCTATTATTGAATTCAATCGCTTCTGGATTTACCCCTTTGCAACAGCAAGCAAAGCACGCAAAGAGATTCCAAGCAAGACACAGCAACTCCGTCGCTAGGGCCAAACACATCATAACAACCGTTACTTTTTCCCATGTGTGAAGATGCTGAAACTTCTTTAGAAAAAGATTTTTCCGTTTCAAACCTTCCACCAGTCTTTTCCACAACGATCTGTTGAGTCGTTTTCATTAGTTCCCGGAAATTTGCAGTTAAACTTGAAAAGTCCGGTTGTCATTTTATCATCTGTGTCATCCCTGAAGGAGCGCCAATCTAAATAAGATATATAAAATCTTCGGAAACTCAGTTGCGTTTTGTAGTATTGGCATTCATTGGATACTTACTGGGTGAAAACATTGCTACACAAGTAAGAATAAAGCATGATGTCATGATGATGCCAAAGACAATTTGGCCAACTCCTGATAGACACATGGTCGACGATGTTGTGGTTTTTTAAAAACTAAAGACCGATAATTCTATGGTAAAATCGTTTAAATAAAAAGTAAAATAAAAAAGTTGAAAAAATCGCTTCACGTCATACATTGGGGCGTTTTCAACTTCTTACTCTAGCAGTCGTTGAAAAATTTGTTATCAAAAGGTGAAGCACAAAGATTTAGGTGATTAGAAAAGACGTGTAAGTGAACAAACACAACTCTCAAGAAATATGTAAATTTTTACCACAGAACGTATCGTTTAATCTGTCGTTAAACGATACGCTTAAAGTTGAAATCTTGATAAAAGAAGAAATAAGTGTATCATTCGAATGCTAGGACAAAGGTTTATATAATTCTTGGTGAATCATCAGTAGTTCCTACCAGAAAGAGGGTGAAAATTCTGATAAAAAGCTCCCTTTCTTTCGGTTTTTGAGGCAAAACTATCTTTCGATCAATAGGCTAAAGGTTGAATATAATGTTAATAATTAAGTGAGAAAAGCTATCAAAGGCCAAAGAAAAGCGGGCACTTTTGGTTTAAAAACAAAAAGAAAACTTTTTATGCCATTAACTTGAATGAAAGTGCTTGCTCTTTTAACAGCCACTAAATTGGAATTTGATAAGAAAGGATTTTTTTTATCGATTTATCTGTATATACTTCATGCTTTCACTTCTGATTGAAATGTTCAATAGTGCTCTTCATATCGTTTTTTGATGTTTTAAAATGTTTAAATTCATTTTCTTTATGCTTGAAATTTTATAATATACATAGTTTATAAAAAATAGCTTTTGTTAAACGGTCAACAAAGAAAAAGCAAAGAAACAGTGCTATAAAATGGCTAGCGACCCGAAATTGATTATTCAATTGAAATTCACTCAGGATATGATGAGAAAAACATTGTGAGTTAAACTTATTGCAACGTTTGTCCATATAGAGAGTTAGAGTTAAAGGCAAGTTCGATCACAGACAAATTGACAAGTTTTCGAAAAGAGATTTGTGTAAGTTGACAACTTGATGAAGGTGAGAACACAAAAGTATAGTTTTTTTTTTTTCAGAAAGTCAAGTTAAAGGACTACTTTTGTAAAATTTGATTATTTGTTTTATTGTTTGGAAAAATCACTCAAGCATACACACTGATGAGAGAACATAGTTTAGCAACATTTCTCAGCCAAACAAACAGTCAATCCAGCGACAAAAATATCCACGACAGCTAACACGAGAGCCACCACAGCCAGATAGAATGAATATCCAACTTCGGTCTTTTTCCATTCTCCATTATTAAAGTTGACGTTGTCTGAAAAGGAAACATTCGTGAATTTAACGAACAAATTGATTTTTAATCACCAAACAGAAAGCTCTTTTTTAAGTCATCTTATAAATAGAGAAAGTCATTAAAACTCTCATTGCTAGAAATCTTCTAAAAAGCAAAGCTGAATCACGAAATTGAAGTATTGTACTCGTTTTGAATATTAGAAATTTGACCTACCTATTTATTTGTTAAAGAGGCTTTCTTGTTTTGATAAATTAAAATCTGAACCAAAAACATGCTTTTGCAAAGAGTAGAAAAATTTAAGAGGTAAAATTGAAAGCTTAAAATCCAAAAATTAAGCGATTAGAGCAAGCTTTTGATTATTAGATCCGTGGTCAATAAAAAGGATCGATCTAACTATGGGGTAGCGTAGGGATGCCCCATGAAAAGCTATCAGGCATGGTAGGTTAACCCCATAAGAAGCTATGGAGTATCAAGGATGCCTCATGAAATGCATACCCGATGAAAACCATGCCCGATAAGAAGCTATGGGGGATCCCGTAGAAACCCCATAGATAGCTATGGAGCATCCTGGATGCCCCATCATTAGAAATCGATCTAACAAAAAAGCCTTTTGGGGCAAAGTTTGTGGATTTACTATTAGAATGCAAAATCATAAAAAAAAACATTGATCCGGCACATTTTTGCTTTGGCCTTTTGGCATTGTCAGCATTGTCAGTAACTTATTGATTTTTGCTTTTCTACTCCTCTTCTTTGATCACGGATCTATTCAAGTTATTACTGTTTGCTTCATCATTAATGATTGCTCTTATTGTTCCATTAGTCAAAGTTCCCAATAAATCTTCGACTGTTTTGATTTTATCAGCTGATTCAATAAGTTCTTTGATTTGTGGATATCCTTGAATTTCAAGCAAACAATCTTCAAAGCCTTTCAACTCTTCAACAAGAGAACTGTTCATAATCAATGCCTGATTGAGCAGGCTTCCAAATTTTTTCTGAGCACATTCTATAAAGTATAAACAGTTTTGAATTGTTAGTAGAAAAGAAGAACATGTGTTACCTACTAAAAATAGTTCTAAAAACTAAAAGCTGCTTTAAAACATGTTACTTACCCAAAGCATCCTTGTTATTCACTCCATAGACAATGACACCTACAGCCAGGAAAATAGCGACCAAGGTGGCAAAAAGCGTGAGTGGATGGATGACGTACTGAAATTTTGCTATTCAAAAATATCGCCTCTTTCCTACTACCTGAAAAAAATCGGGTACTTTAACAGGTATCTTATCCAGCGATTCACCAACAAACTTTTAACATTTGCGTTTTTTCCCTCATTTACGTGGAGTCTACTTGGGGGGCAACGAAGCACAAAGTGTGTAGATCTTTGGGGGAAAAACAAAAGATCATCTTCCGACATATCTTTTTGAATACATTTTCAGAAGAGCTATTGCAAAGAAACGAATTTTTCAACATTTGTTGGTGAGGAAGCCTCTTATCCGTTACCATAAAACCACAGCCTTTGTTCAAAAAAAACATATTGATACATAAACATAAAAATAAACATCAACGCTAAAGCAAAGCATCAAATCGCTGTATAAGGTACCTGATTTTCTTAAGTACCCGTCCCATGGCTAAAGTACCCGATCTTTTAAGGTATCTAGTATTAGGAAAGAGCCAAAATATCTTTAATTTCATGTGAATTAAACGCTTACGCCCAACTAGCTTTTGGAAAAACTGCACTTATAAGTGATTCCTTTTCTCTAACCTTTTTGCAGCAACATGCAAAGCAAGCGAAGAGATTCCAAGCAAGACACAGCAGTTCTGTAGCCACTGCAAGACACATCGCCACGACTGTCACTTTCTCCCATGTTTTGAGACTCTAAAATATTTTGTTTGAAGCTCCTCTAGATTAAAACTAACATTCCACCATTCACTTGAGTCACAACTTTGTGCTGCCCCATTTGATCCAGGTATATGACAATTGAAAGAGAATATTCCAGATTTGATTGTATCTTCCGCATTATTTTTGAAGGTTCTCCAGTCTGAATTTCAAAATAAAAGAGTACAAGTAAAAGTAAAAGAGTACCTTTCACTAGTAACTTTGAAACTTACTATCTGAGAACATGGATGCACATGTGAGGACAAAACAGGCAATCATAATGATCCCGAAAACGATTTGACCAATTCCAGAGAAGCACATCACGGAAAGTCTCCAAAAAATTAAGGATGATATGTATCAAATCAAATAGTAAATCAAATTCAGTCTCACAATAAATTAATTACAAAGCAAAGTTTGCAATAAAAAGCTGTAGGAAGCAAAGGGATTCTAAATGTTTTGAAAAGTGATCATGATTCCTCGAGAAAGGACAAAATGTTCAGTCAATCAATCTGTTTTGAATGCAAAATTTTTAGAGGGAAATGTGCAGCGAGAGAGATTGTTTTTCTTTTCATTTCTCTCTGTCTTTCAATTTTTTTAGAGTCTCTCAATTCTAAATCAACAAACAACAAAAGTGAAATCAGTTTTGTACCTTTTTTCTAAAAAAGAATAGATTGCTGGATATTTGACTATCAACTGGCTTGACTGACTTGATTTGTCTTTACTTGACTAGATATTTTAAAAATAAAATTGACAATTCACAAAGTTAAACTGAAATCATCGAGTTCTAAAACACAATTTATACAATTCCTATATGATTCATCAAGTTTCCCTAGCAAAATTTTGAAATTCCGATCGTTTAAGCGAATAGATTGGGAGAAAAGTGCGAAAAAAAAAGAAAACTCGGCAAACATCGATAAGACCCTTTACATAAAAAGGTGGAAAGAAGAAGCTGTGAAAACTGTGAAAGAGATCAAAGGAAAGAAGAGATAAAAGAATTGAACGGTCATCTCTTCCCTCGATATTCATTCAAACAAATTTTATGGGTTTCTGTAAAAACGAAAGGTCGTCATTGAATGAGCTGGCCCGTTTTATGGCCCGTCCTCCCCTTTTATACAAACAAGTTCTGGTACAGAAAAACCGTGTTTTTTTTTTCAAGATTTTGATGAATATGGGGCATGGATCGTAGAAAAACTTGAAATTTGATGCACAAGTTTTGAGGCAAAAACGATGGGCCTTTAGACTGTTTTGTCCATTTAACAGATCATCCACAAACAAGAACTGTTTTAGGGAGATTTATGGCTTTGTTTATATTCAGCTCGCCAAGCTGACGAAAGATTCTTTATCGCAAAAAATGTGAAAGTTCAAGAGTGAAAAACATGTTCTGATCTACAAAATTCTTCACGAATTCATCATTTATTGGTATTTCTTAAATTTCCCGGCCTATGAGTTGCCTGGCTCCCCAATTCGGTCGTCATGAAACGTAAGAGGATCATAAAGAATTGTGAGATTTACAAAACGCTAGAAATGTCAGCAAACGGTCGTTGACTGAAAAAGTACACATCCGTGTTTTGAAGTGAAATAATTTAAACAGAGGTAATCTGGTTAAGATCGAATCTTTGCAGGAATCTCTAATTCAGGGAAATTTATTAATAGACTGGCTTATGCTTTGACAATCAATCCCATGATTCAAAGAAAACAAAGCAATCATGGGTTCGTGATAAACTCTCTCAAAATTTTATGCCCTTTAAATGATCAGAAATTTCAAAACCTTCAAAAAGATCTCATTACAATGACTCACCACTTTTTGAATCGTCATTGGTAAAAAGGTAAAAAGATAGGAGAAAAAGAAAGTAAACAGTATCAGTAAGAGAAAAAGCCCTTCTTAGCTTTTTTGCGTCAAAAAATTCTATCGACTCGAAGCGTGTAAATAATGGCAGAATAAATAAATTGTGAGAGAGAAAGGCAAGAAATTCGAGCTGAATAGAAAAAAGGAAAAGAAATGGATAAAGGAGAAAGAGATGGGAATGGATGGATCAAGATAACATTCAAACATCCCATCAGACATGTTTCAAAAACAGATGCACAGGATTTTTTTAACGTCATTCACATTATCAAATAGTGGTCTTCGTTTTAAGCGAGTAAAGTTTTAGAGCTTGAGCATTTATGAGCTTTTCATTTTCAGGGCCAAAATAAAACAAACAATTTGGACGTAAGACAACAAACAATTGATCACAAAATAACATCAAAACATTCTTGAAAAGAATTCATAATTATCGCCGTGATGACTTTAAAAAAGTTTGCTTTCAACAGAGAAAACATAATGAAATATTTAGGAGAGACAAATTAGTGAAGCATTGTCTCACAATCTCTAGATTGTGAAAAGAGACAGCACTTGACAGAGATTGTCGGTGAAACAAAAACATAGTTCTTCTGTCGGTAATGGCTTAGAGCAGAAAGAAAATTTAAGAATATGTTAAAGGTAAGTGAATTGTCAAATATCACAAAGAGTCACTGATTGAATCTCTTTAGATTCTTTCACCATAAACCAAATCGATCTCAATTGCCTCTTTTTCGCTCCAAGGTTTCACGTCAAATGTATGCTCAGCCGGTCATACATATTCAACGTTTTTGACATAATATTTTGAGACTTCATTGAGTTAATTTCAAAGGTGAATGCTTTCGTCATATGTATAGTCTAGAGGAAGAGTTGTAAGTAAAGAGGAAGAGTTGTCATATCCTTTCAATCATACGATCACTCGTATGTAATATTTCAATGTATGTAGTACGTATCAGCATTGAATGCACAAGACTTTTGCAATACTCTGTGTAATAAATGCATTCTCAAAAAAAGCGTTACATTGCAACTTTACTAGGCTTTACTGTCTATCTATTGGTTACCATTTCAATTTTCAAAGAACTAGTCTAGCTGTTTTTTTCTCAAAACCACCTGCACATTATACTAAACGATTTCTTTTTATATCTTATCAAAGAGACAAAAAATTGCCTCTGCAAACATTTGTATGTTTGTAAAAAGAGGACAATCATCAAAAGATTTGCAAATTTTTTTGATAAAAAGCCAAGATAAAAATGATGTCAAATTGAAAACTATGACTCATCAAAAATTTCTTCAACGGTCTCTTAAGTGAATCCAAATTTTGAATGCGGCTTCGTAATGATAGCAGAAACAAGATAAAACATCAACTCTAAAAAAGCTGACAAATGTTTTCAACAAGAAAATTTGTCTCCGGAAAGGCGCCGACTTTGTTGAATCTCATTTATTAGAAATCGATAGTGATTCTTTTTCTGGGAGCTAGTTTTAAAAACCTCTTTTTTTTATTTGAACCTCAACTTTTCCTGCTTAAAATGTTCGAATTGCTGTTTTCAAGTTCATATGTCGTAGCCGATTATGAATGAGTGAGTCTAGGAGCGTCCAACCATCAAGTATTTAGTAACATTCAACGCAGAATCATTAATAATTATGTTAAATTTTTTAAATTAGAAAGATTGGATAAAAAGAAAAAAAATTATGGGGCTTCAAAGTTTCTTCTTGAACAAAAAGTTTTTTTGCTCTAATTTTTTTCTTTTTATCAAACCTTGCTAATTTTAAAAATTTAACATAATTATCAATGATTCTGCGTTGAATGATACTAAATACTTGATGGTTGGACGCTCCTAGACCCACTCATTCATAATCGGCTACGGGGGTCCCGCCGATTCGTTGTAGCGCCGGTAATTTTTTGGCCTAAACTCACAAATTTGGTACCAATCGACGCAGGATTTAATTCGTTACAAGATGATATAATATTGTCCTCATACATTAAGGGGTTGCTCTACTAGAAAGATTTGCCAAAAAATTTCATTCATAATCGGCTACGACATATACATGGATTAAATATGGTAATATTTTTTGTCTTTACTATCAATAAATGAAATTAAATTGAAGGGTATCGTTTGAATTTCCAGAATTCCTTTTCGTCTGAATTGAATTTCTTTAAAATTCAGACCAAATAGGCCAAAGTATTCAGATAAAAGTATTTCCTTTTTATCCATTGAGAAATCTTTTCGTTTTCATGTACACCTTTTCCGACTCGTCACTTCTTTTCTGTCATTAAATGTTGAGTATTCTTTGTCATTTTCATATTTTTCTTCACCAGGCCCTTCCAATCACATTGAGTCAATTCAATTGTAAACAAAATTGTAAACAAAACTGTAAACAAACTTTTGAGAAAACAAAACCATTTTCATGAATAAAAATTACAAATGAGATCAATTCCTCAATCTTAGCATTTGGGTAATTACTGGAAAATATAAAAGACGATATGAAGTGATTGTGAGCAATTTGAGAACTTTTTTGGAAAAATCCGTAAAGCCGTGAAATATTTTTGATGAACCCATTATGAATACAAGAAATGACAACAATAAATTAACCGTTTAATCCAAAGTTGCAATGGCATCGTTTATAAAAAATCATTGCCCTTTGTAACTATGTAAACACTCAAACACAACAGTTAAATTAAAACGATTGGTAACTATTTTCACGAATGATTAGATGCCTCGGGAGTCGATGAATCGATTGTTGGATCAGATATTGGAGGCTCGGTGATATCCTTTATTGAACTTGGTGAATCATTGACATCATTGACATCATTCGTGAAACTATTCTCGATATCAGTGAGTGTTGATGGAAGATCTCCATGTCCACTTACACAAGAAAGGGGAGTTGGTGGATTCTAAAGAGAATACATGCCATGTTTATTGAACTTTTTATTTTTAAATTATTTTAGATTTTAAGTGATTTGAAGCTCACCGTATCTATTCCACTCGCCATTGAAATTGATCCAGGATTTCCTTCAGTTTGAGCGCTTTCTAAAATGTTTCTACTTTGCTGGAAAGATTATCAAGTTTCAGTGAGTTAATTCTAATATGCAAATCAACGAACCATTTGAGAAAGGTCTTGCAAATGGATCGGATGTATCAAGGAGTGGTTCAGATGTCTCTTCCATTGGTGTTTCTCCGCCCTCTTGATCTCGAGAAGATGAAGGAGAAGAGTCCAAGGAAATTCTTCTCAATAATTCGGGTCGTTTTGGTTGTGCAAATAGCATTGAGGTACTAAATTGAAAAAAATGACTTGACTTGCTCAGTTAGCCACTTACCTTGGTTGGGTAAAATCGACAGCAATCGGCGCACCTCCAGGAAATGAGGAAAATGGACGCTCTTGTACAAGAGGACTCGTTGCACCTCTGAAATTATCTTATTTGTTAATTAGTTAGATAAATCGTCGAATACCTAGGGTATTGCAAGCCACATATTCTCTTTATTTCTCCATTTTCTCCATTTCCCGCCATTTCATTCATTCGTCTCTTCAAAGATCTTGGTGGGCCAGCGATTGGTGACGGTGATTGTGATCGGAGTCTAACACTTTACAAAATTTATTTAATGCAATAAAAGGTTCTTTTAATGTTTTAAAAACCTTATTAATCGATTTCTTAAAAGTACCTCATTAATCGATTTCTCGACGGACTTCTAGTTGGACTGGGACTTGGAGAGTACGGGATATTCGATCTCACAAAGGTGTGCGTTGAAGGAGAGTAACATTGCTGAAATGAAAGTTTTACTCAATATGATAATGTTTATGACTCACTTTAGCTGGTTCATATCGCGTCGGACTTGGTGAACAAGAATGCGGAAGAAAAGCGTTATTCATGATTGCGACAGTGATTGGTTCAGAGACGGAGCTGTTCCTTCGGCCATTATTTGAAGTGCTGAAAAGCATTTAGTTTCATTGGATTGCACATTAAATATTACATCTCGCATTTTCCTTTTTCCCTGACCAACCTCGTACTATCGGGTCTCCTTTCTTGTTCTTCGATGCTCAGCTCATCCCATTGAGCAGATACTTTTTGTGTGGCTTTCAATAGGCGTTCATGTGATATCTAAATTTAAAATAATGAAATGTTTATGTGCCATTTTGAAACTGTAGTGTACTTATAAATCTAGTATTAACCTCGCTATCGACCGAACACGAGGATTCTCTTCGAATGTTGGCGAGCCGACCTCGAGGGGCATCTGTTGGTCGTAGTAAACTCAACTGTTCCTGAATATAAACTTTGACATCATAAATATACCTCAATTACTTTATTGAAAAATGACAATTCACCAACCTGCGACTGAGAAGGTCTTCTCGATTGTGGTCCTTCGTGATCGAATGGCTCATCATCATCGGTGGACGATTCTCCAGAAGAGAGTCCTCTTTCATGACTTCGAGATTCTCTGAAACTCATACATTAATCCAATCATATGTACAAATATTTAATATATTTATTTTCAGAATGCATTTTTTCAAAATAGCTCCCTACCTAAATCTTCTTGACGACTCGCTGAGTTCTCTCGGTTGTTGGGCATCGAATGAAGATCTAGATGAGCTTTCAGAATCGTTTGGAATACCTAAAAAGTGCTCTTTGTTTCTGAAAGCTAATTATGTTTAACATTTAAAACCACAAAAATCTTGTTGACTAACCGATGGCATAGTTCTCTTGACGATTCAAAGCACCAATCATCGATGGAGATGGATAGGGATTTATGAATCTAAAAGTTATTTCTCAAATCTATTATATAGAAAAGAGCAGTGTCTGTCCGCCCGTTTGTATATGATATATATAATATAGTTGTGCTATTTGAAATAAAAAATTTTAAAAGTCAAAATTGAGTGGAACTACGAGGGTTCGACTCCTGGGTCGTGTGGTCCGTGGACAAACGCGATCCCGACTGCGCCACGGCAAAAAAGCCGTGAAGTCCGCTATTAGGCGGGCGTTACCGCTGGCAATCAATAGATTTCGTTGAATCTTTTGGCGATATGTTATAATTTCCTACGGTGATTGAGAAGTGACAGGCAATTGCTCGACCGAATCGAAGTCGCTCTTGATCGAATATTCTGAAGGTGATTTGGGAAATGGAGATGAGCCAATGGGTGGTTCTTAAAATATATTGTGTAGAGATTAATCAATTTGCTTTTTTTGTGTTCCATTTAACTCAACAATCACTCAGTTCTACCAACCTGACGGCTCTGCTTCCGAACATCCACTTGCTGCCATAGTTTCCATAATTTTATCTAAAACCAAAGAAATAAATAACTAAAGTGTTTAAAAACAAGAAATACAAACTAAGATCATTGCTAAAGCAAAAGGAGAAATCGTAATATCGACTGGTCACACACCAAAAAAAGTGCTGAGAACGACTACGCACGTGTTTTTATTTACGACAAATGACCACAGGAGAGAAGAGAAAAGAGAGAGATCAAGAGAAAGGGGCAATGTTTAGGAAAAGGGAATTGAGGGTTGCTTGGATTGAATGGCATTAGGAAAGAGAAAGGATATGTATAGTTATGATCAAAGTTTCGATTGGGGAACGCCGTAGGCAGAGTGAATTGTAGTGGTTGGAATCAATTAATTAGGGCTGGGTCAAAGATCTTTAGACAGAATGACCTAGGCACCCTAAAATGGTTCACTCTGTAGCCTATCGTTTGTAAAAATACAAACTATCATAATCAGTTTCCCATTGTCAGCGTGAAAATCGAAACAACGACGAGATATTAGTATGGAAAACCCTCCGAACGAAAAATAATCATATTGCAAGAAAAAGGGTCATAGACGACGCGTAATCTTTTGGTCAAAAAGTTATTTTGATTGAATGAGTGGGCATTTAGATGTCCACTATTAGATTATTAGATGCTAACTTTCACAATAATATAATAGCAAGAAAGAACGCACAAACCTCAAACCAATCCATCAACCACACAAAACTTGTACTCGCTTCCAAAAGCTTTTCTAGGAAAATCTTTTATGTTTTTTGGGCTGAGCGTGGGTCTTTTGGGAAATGCATTTCCAACGAAGGGAATTGAGAAAAAGGAGAGCATGATATCGATATCTCGCTTGGGAGTCTCTTTTCTTTCTCTTTATGAATTCTCAGTTTTATACAAAAACCTTTTAGTTTAAAGTCGATTTTACCCAACCAAGGTACTTTTTTGGCTTCAAACACGCATTCCCACATTTTTGAGTAAAACTTTAGGCTTGCTTTTCAAATTACAAATTCAATTGTAAGCTGGTAGTTGATAATTTTAAAAGCTTACTCAAAACTCAACCAGTTTAAAGTATTAAAAGTCAAAAATGATTATAATTCCCTTTTTACTGAAAACCGAGATTCTATTGGATTAGAGAGGGAGTTTTTCTTTTTCTCCTTTCAAATAACTTGTTCACATCATTTTTCCTTTTTTTCTTTTCATGCCTCAGCAGTTTTCCAGTTCTTTTCCAAGGTCCAGGCACGGATTTCCGCATTTTCTTTTTTTCTTTTGTGTTCGTCGGTTGCCTAGGTCCTGTGAATGTTGTGAAATATTTTAATCTTTTTTAATTTGGTCTTACATTGTGCGTTTTCCTAATGTATTATAGTTATAATTGATTTGTGAATAAGATTGACATTTTAAAAGGTTTAATGATCAAATGTATTCAGAGGCACAAAGTAAAAAATAGGTTTTCTTTAGCTTCAGTTTGATGGATTGGTCTTTTCTTCGGAATATTCTAAGATACCAACTCCAATAGTAAGCAGTGATGACCAAAAGGAGGGCAATTCTCGTTGATTAACGACCTCACTCGGAAGACATCAATTCGGAAAGAGAAAACTAGGACAACCTAATATTTACTTCTTCTAGTATGGTTGAATAATCAAGTAAGCGATGGGATTAAATCAAGATTCTGTTTATGTTGCATTCGAGGATCTCGACGCCTCTAGGTGATGAGTTATCTTTTATTCAACCAGTTAAAGTTAAGCGACTTGGGGTTTTTAAGCAAAGATTGAAACGTTTGCACAAACAATTGTTCAATTGTTCACAAACAATTGTTCAATTTCAGTCAGCAAGCTGGATCCTTGTCTCATTTCTTTCCTTGTGCCGGGCATATAAAACTCGAGTTCCAGAAAGTTGCCGATAAATTCAGGTAAGAAAACAGAACAAAATTCAAAGCTCTCTACAAGATACCCTACTGTTTAACAAAGTGTTTTTTAGCAGTCTGTTGCGAGAAGGACATGAGAGACTCGGTTGTTCATTTGCTGCCTATTATAAAGGCCAGTTAGTTGTACACCTATGGGGAGGGTGGATAAATGAAGAAAAGGATAAGAAATGGGATGAACACACAAGGACGGTTCTCTTCTCTTGCACAAAGGTTCGTTGGAAAGTCTGTGTTTCAATTGTGCTTTTGTTTGAAATTTAGAGTGTTTCTACTATTGTCCTTCATTATGTACTGGATAGAGCAAACGTTTCGGTGAATCGAAAAGTTTCCGACTTTTGGCCTGAATACGGGCGACATGGAAAAGAGGAAACAACTATTCTACAGGTTTTACATCATCAAGTGAGTAAATTAAGACAATTGTAATGTCACTTGTAATGACAATTGTGATTCCTTTCGAAAATCTTACTTACTACCGAAGTAGGCTGGAATCCCATTCACCGACTCTGGCCCTTTGGCTCAAAATGATATGATGAATCCAGAAAGAATGAGTCGATACTTCGAGGAAGCGATTCCAATATGGAAACCCGGGACACATGTAACACTTATTTTTACAATAGCACACACGGCATATTCAGACTGGTTATCATGCTCTGACCTATGGCTTTCTTTTGGATCAAATTTCTCGAAGAATTGATCCGCAAAGAAGAGGAATTGCTGAGATCTTTCATGCAGATATTATAGGGCAATACGGTATATAAATAGACTATTATTTTCAAAATATTATTAATCTTTCAAAAATAAAAGTTTTTTAGATATAAAAGATATTTCTATTGGGCTATCTAAAGATGAGTTGCCTCATCCAACAGTGGCCACAGTCTATAATCCTAATGAAGATGATTTGAAAAAGGCTGAGATTAAGAACCCGTTGGCGCATAAAAGGTTGTTTGAAATTTAAACCTGAAAAGAAGATAGATACTTTGTGAATGAAGAGTGATGATTTCAGGTACTTCTTGTCCTACAATGACTATAACAAAAGACTTTACAAACAATGGTCCTTTATAAAAATTGACGATGTATTTTTATTTTTTTTCTTAATGAAAATCAGAAAGATTCTAGTATAATCTCAAAGAGAATCAATGCCTTCAAATGCCATCAAATATGGGAATTGGATCAGCGAAGGGATTGGCTGAAGTGCACTCATTGGTGGCCACAAGAAAGTTGTTGAACCACAAGGTGTACCGATGTTGATCCAAAGTTTTCACTTATTTTTTTTCAGTTTTATGATATTGTGATGGGCCCAGTCCTTGTCAATGAAATGGACACCATCAATCAGTATGAAGAAAATAAAGGATTTGGATGGCAATGGACACGAAATCCATGGGTTTGTATAAAATAGTGTTTGTTGACTTATTGTCAGTTTCAGGGTGAATGGATCTTTGGCCATTCGGGACATGGAGGCCAAAATGTGAAAATTGACTGTCATCACCAACTAGCGTTTGCATTTGTCTGTAATGGATTGCATGTGGCTGATGCTGGTTAGTCAATTTCAAGACTTGTTTTAATCCTAGAAACTATTAAATCGTTAGTTATTCCTGCTAAAATATGCAAAATTTTAGACCTTGTCTTCACATTTTCTCAACTGCAAGCCGAGCTTTATGAGTGTGTAAAACTGTTAGAAACCACGAATGGCTCATAATGATGGTTTTGTGAAAGATAAATGTTTTTAGTCATGCATCTCCAGTGTAACGTTTTAGTGTTATCTATTTCAATCATCAAACTTTCTTCAGTTGAACCTAATCCACAATTTCTTTGATCGTTGCCGAGTCAGTGACAAATTTCGGATCTCCACAATTCTTGTGTCCAATTGTTCCCTTTAGCATTAAAGCTTCGATGTCTTCGGGATTCATTTTCTATAAGATTCTTTGAGTTTTCCTTTAAATATCTTATGGTTAGTCTTACAATTTGATTCGCCTTTCGGTTTTCAAGAATATGCTCTTTTGTTGTGGCTCTTGTGAGAACACTAAAAATTAACAGTTCAATGATACGCTCATTAGATCAAACAGATCTATTATTAGATCAAACATATCTATTATTAGATCAAACAACTTTCATACCTCATCCCTCGATTTAGAGGAAAAACAAATTGGAGAAGCTTTGGTGTAATATCGTATTTTTTGGCAATGGCCTCAATTTTCGGTTGTCGATAGTTGGCGATCGCTTTTTCGGGAGTCAAATGTAAATTGCAGGCGTAAGCCTAAAATACGATTACTTCTGCAGCCTAATTATAAGTCTACCTGAAAAATGATTCCTTTCTCCTGGCAATAGTCCACCAAGGAGTTCACCTGATAGTGAAAATGATATTCACATTGATTAACAGCTGGAGAGACCTAAAAAACCTCTAGGGTTATCGATTAATGGTAAGACCGTGGCATAGCTGAGCAAGTCTTCCAAATGATGTCTCATCCAATTTGACACACCAATTGATCGAAGTTTTCCAAGATCTGAAGATTAAAATATTTTCGAATAAAAGCTGATCTAGTACTGTAATATTTCTCTAGAGCCTTCCATGTTCCCCTTCTGTTTGTCATATTGTGAAGGGGATTAGACCAATCAACGGGCATCGCTCCAGGCCAATGAATCAACATAAGATCAAGATAGGAAAAATTGAGCTTCTCCAAAGATCTGAAAATGTGTTAATTATCATACGGCTCTTAAGAGTGCAAAGTAGTGTACAGCTTTGGTTCTTCGACTTAATAAGAACTCACTCGATGATTGATGGTTCTGCTTTTGGCCCTTGGTGAATATTGTGCACTTTTGAAGATAAAAAGATATCTTCCCTGCAAAAGAAATTGCTTACGATAGTTAAGTTATTGGTAAAACCTTTTCAACCCATGCTTTGGGAGAAGAGCGTTGAAGGCTCGACCGGTGATTTCTTCGTTGTCTAAAGGTTCGGATTTCCATGTTTCATTACTTCGCATTTCTCACTGTAAGCTTGAGCAGTATCAAAAGTTCTATATCCAGCTGCCAAAGCATCATCGATCACACGATAAATTGTGTCATAGTCGGTGATCTAGACGGTGTTTACTGGTGAGACCTTAGAAAAAAAGTACAAAATATCCCATTCAACTTATAAGACAATTCCCACCATCCACAGTCCAAACACCAATTTCTCAGCTTTTTTTTCAACATAATCCCTCCCTCGATAATCATAATCGGCTTGCAAACTAAACAGAAAATTGGTTCAATCAAAACTTTTTGTATACAAACCCGGTTGATAAAGTTACAAGAGTTAACAAATAAAGGTTCATTTTTACAAAAAAATTGCCTGTGAAGACTTGTGCCAGTAATAATGTGCAAGCTCTTTGGAAAGTTGACTATATAAAGCCATTCCTCTACTCATTCACAGCAATAAGTTTTTATGCACATCTCTGTAGAGATGAAAACCTTTGATAAACAATTTTCAACTCATTTTCCGACATGTTTATGGCTTCAAGGGTTTTATCTTTCAGAGGGCGCTAAAACTGCGAGTTGAAATTGTTATCAAAGGTTTACATCTTTACTCTACATCTTTCATCTCTGTAAAAATGACCTTTGATAAACAATTTTCAATTCATTTTCAGCAACAAGTTTTTATGCGCATCTCTGTAAAGATGAAATCCTTTGAATGAAATTAAACAAACCAAAACACAGAATTTCTCTTTCTTTACGATAAGGTTTTACTTATGATTGAGAGTCGAAAGTTGATCCACCAGTAATCATTAAGGTTAACTTGGAAAGTTGGAATTGGGTGCCATTTATTTAACCTCGGGATATTTTGAAGATGCTGCAGTGGAACCATGAAAAGAGCCTAACCACCTAGTCAGCCTAATATTGAAAGTTGAAAAAAGGTTGATCTCACTGTTTTCTCTATTGTGTGAAACTTCAAAGCAGGATTACAAATTTTGGTTGCCTATTTCCTGTAATCATTCAAATTTCTGTTATCCTTTTACTTGACTTTAATTGTCATACAGTATGACAGTGATACTTTTAAAACTTTCTTATCCTAAAGTTTCTTTTTTGTCATAGACATCCTCTTCACTCAAATTCCCCGAGCCTCCACAAACTTTCTTTGTGCAATCGTCTTTTCTTGGCGCTTCTCTCACTTTGCTCTTTTCTTTCACCCATTCCCCGTTCTTGTTGTAGTTCGTATACGCTAAGGCATAAATTTATTTTAGCTAAAGTTTTACCCATAGTTTGTTCTTGCTTATTTATCCGTCAAATTTTAGATTCGGGTAAAATGTACCGAGCGGTTCGAACATTCAGCACCACTCCCATTTGCAGGTAAGCATTAATAAAAAATGAAGAGCTTTTAAATGATTGCAAAAGGAAAATTTTCTTTTTAGCGTGTATAGCCTAAAGAATATTTATGATTGTATTTTACAAGTGGAAGCCATTTTAGGAAGCCTGATCTGGTTCAGCAAGCTTTCGTCAACAAGATCAAGGAATTCGGCCAAAAAGGAGGTGATCTTGCCAACTCCGACCCTGCTGTGAGTTTGCAGATAATTCAGTTTGCGCTGTTAAACTCTCGAGGTTTATCAACGTTAAAACTTCAAATACTAATGATCATACAGTGGTGGAAAAAAAGTATTGAGCCCCGCAGACTGTTTTTACTTTTCGCTTCAAAAAAATCTCTAACGAAAGTTTTTTGAATCCGTTCTAAACCTAATGGGCAAATTTTTTTAGTAGGTTTTTTATTTTGTATTTTGGTACTTTGTTTAATCACAAAGAGCTTATCTACGCCAAAAACATTGGATTGGGAAACGTTGGCCGAAACTGCCACGAATCCATTCAAGCCTCTCGCTCGGTTCGAAATATTCACGGATAGGTCTAGATATGCTGCAATATTAAAGGATTAAATGTCTACTTATTTTCATACAAATATGGGGCCTGGGCGGCTATTCCAGGAGAATAGCGACCCAAAGCTTCCAAAGTGATTCGATGATGAACTGGAAAGTAAAGGTTTCTGGGTACCGTTTTGGGCGTCTTTCCTTTTGCACCAATGTGTTTTCGTTTTGCATCAATGTGTTTTTGTTCTGCAGCTACCGATATATTCTCCTGATTGCAATCCGATTGAACATTTTTGGGCCCATGTAAAACGAGGATATAAATTTACCTCAAAAGATGAGCTTTGGGATAAAGTACAAGAAATTTGGAAGTCAAACCCAGTGTCGACACTCGAGAACTTAGTTGCAAGCATGCCGAAACGATGGGAGGCGATCATTAAAGCCCGATGGCCCAACAAAATCAAATGTTGAATTCTTCTTTTTTCGACAGGGGCTCAATAGTTTTTCCCGCCGGCTTTTGCATTATGTAAGTATTTTTTTCTCGTTAAATAAACTTTTCAATTCAAAAGTTTAATAACATTACGAAGCTTAGTTCTTCTAGTTTCTAGAAATTTAAAACGGATTCAAAAAATTTGCGATAGAAATTTTTTGAAGCGAAAAGTAAAAAAAAGTCTGTGGGGCTCAATACTTTTCAAAAGGGCTTTCCACCATGGTATGGCTTTCCACCATCCCATGGCTTTCCACCATGGCTTTCCACCATGGCTTTCCACCATGGCTTTCCACCATGGCTTTCCACCATTGCTTTCCACCATTGTATACCATCTTTTTCTGTTTTAGGTGAAGAAAGCTCTTCAACAAGAGTTGGACCGTGTCGCAACTAAATATCAGTTCGGAAACACCGCCGATGTCGGAAAACTTGATGTGAAACTTGCATCTGCCAAGGTTTGCATTTGCTACTTTTTATTGCCGGCATATTGACTTCATAAACCAAAGATTTGTACCTTTGTCTAAAATCTAATTTCAGGTTGAATCATCTGTGAAGGCTGAACTTGAAGGAAAAACCGTTCAAGACTTGATCGCTCAAGTTAAAGCTGAAGAGAAGCGATTCATCGAGCAACAGGTAACATTTGATTAAAAAATTAAGTTCAAGTTTGATAAATACAAGCATTTAATTATAGTAATAATATTCTTGATGACCAGTTGATAAATAAACAAATCTCCGTTTAGGCTTCGCGACGAGCTGATGAGGCACGAAAAGCTGCCGCTGCCCAGGGAAAATAAATGTCGTTCAGTTTTCGAATGTAAATTAGCTCTTTTCCATAAAAGTTCATAGAATAAAGATTCTAATCTAAACAAAGCTTATATATCACTAATCACAAAACCCTCTCACTACAGCCTTTTTACCCAATTCAAGTTTGTTCAGATCAACAGCTTTGAGTAAAAGCGAATGCAGTGTTTGTGTAGATGGAACCTTTTGATCGAGAGTCTTCTTTTCCTTCACCTGTTCTCCTCTTTTCTTTTCATTTCTCCATGTTTGGTCAACCATCCATTCTCGATTTGCCCTTTAGCGTTAAGCCGATAATACGGTCAATGGACAGATATGGGAAGAGAAATCTGATTCCCCACTTCATTTTATTCTGATTTTCTTTGATCAATCCGATAACTTATTGAAGACTTACTTCAAACCTCTTTCATCAGTGAAAGTTTGAAATTTTCTCAAAAAATATTCCACTACTGCTAACTTTAGCTATTTTTGGTAAGTTCTACACAAGTCTTGGTTGGTACACAAATTTCCGGAGAATGTGCACATAAGGAAAACGCATTTCACGCCTGATCGATTATAAGGTTTTCGAGAAAAAGGAGAGTAAGAAGAGATTGAGGATGGATTGTGGGCTGACGGTGGCCTTCTTATTTTGCCGGATTCAAATTGACTTCTTTTCCCAAGATGCTCTTTACTTTAAATGGGTGTTATAAATTTTAAGAATAATAAAATACAAGACTCTTATGCTAAATGTTTAGAAGTAAGCTTCTAAAGTGCACTGTACCTTTTAAGCTTACTGCCCTTAATTTTCCATATCTTTAAACCCCTTTCTTTCTATGTGCTTCTTTAGCTTGATCCCTTCTTCGTTGTGACCTTAACAAGGAAATGTTCCTAACTCGGTCTGACGTTTCAGGCTAAGCTCAAGACCCCTTTTAAACCCGAGGTGTTATTTTTCGAATAAACGTCCAAACTTTAAGAGCGTTTTACTCAAGAACCAGGGCATTTGGGGGGAAACTAAATACACCGTTGAATTCCTCGTATTCGACTGGCATTTGCATCTTGCATCAAGTAAATACTGATCCAGAAACGCCAGGCCGAGTTGGGGCATTCCCTTGTAAATAGTGTTTATTTCCTCTGCATTCATTAGGAAAGGAAGCATCCCTAGAATGTACTCATCCATCCAACCCATCTAATTCGAAATTCTGCTTTATGGCCAATTGAGTGAAGTCATTTCACTTACTGAAAAATTTAGCAAAGAAAAGTTACAAATTACAAAGTGAAAACTTTTTATAGTCAATCAAATCTCAAATTGATTGTCTGGGTTATCAAGTCTATTGAGTCGTGACAATTTTAAAGATTATCAAAAACATTTAATTTATTGCCTTGTTTCCTTAATGTTTCCTTGTGATGTCTATTTAGTCCTTTGATGACCAAATAGTGGAAGGGACGAGGCATCCCAAACGATAATTGGGTGTGTCTCGGTAAACAATGGATGGACAGCCAGTTATGGGGTCTATTTGTGAATGTCGATCTACTTGAATGTCATGTTTTGTATTCTCTATCATTTGGGAAGTGACAAGTAGCGGAAAAGGGAAGAAGAGTCAGACACAGAAATTTGACACCACCAAATGAGTTGTCCAGTTACGAGAATCAAAAAGAAGTGGTTGTAAATTTTTCAAAGCATGTTTCTTGTTGCAAAATAGATTTGCAAGCTTTTTTCAAAGCTTCAGTTACTGGGTGATCTGCTGATTTGTTGAATAGAATCAAGCTTTGCTACCAAAAAGATTTATAACCTTTGCAAGTCTTTGAAGTCAATTCAGAGGTCATATCTTTGCCGCCGATTTGCCATGTTTATGGAAAGAGTTTATTGAGTGTGTGACAGGACATTGCTCGCCAGATGTCACTTTATGCTTTTACTTGAGGGGTCTTGTACTATTTTTCACCAATCCCAACCTGACTTGTAAAACTAAGAAGTTTGATTTTTTTTTTGTTTTGGACCTTGGTTTAAGTTCTCTTTTCTAAAATAAGTTGAAAGTGTTGATAATTACTTCATTTGCCCAATAATAGAATCAATGGAAAGAAAAGAGAGAAACGAGGGGGGAAGGGGTGGCCCATAAGAAGGAGAACGAAGATACAGCCAGATGGTTGATATCCATTACTACTCAATCTTGCTCTTCTTGCCCCTTCCGTCCTTCTTTCTTCATTAAAAAGAATGAGAAGAGCGACCCAACATCCCCATCTCATCGAATACAAACGACACTCTCTGGATCCTGTCTCCTTTCCTCTCCTTTCCTCTCCTTTCCTCTCCCTTCCTTTCTTGGATCTTTCAATCGACATCTGCTGTTCCTTCACTTCTCGCATCTCTTCTTTCTTCTTTCATTTAGTTCATTGACCTTATTAGTAATTGTTTTCTATCATGGCCTAGCTCATTATTGATTAGATGATTTCAAAGCTCTACTCTACTTTCATGTGTAGCCTCGAGTTTGACATTTAACTAATATTGAGCTTTATGATTTAACAAAAAACAATCTAGACCCGGCACTAAAACTAAATTGCAAATAGGTAAACTAATCGGAATAAATGGGTCCTAAAAAGGCTTTTTCAGTTCCCAAAAATATTATATTTATTGTTAGAAGAGCATTCGAAAGAACTCGAGACCTACCATCCTTGGAATCTCTCCTGACATAGTCTTTCCAATCTTGATCGCCCATTGTTTCCTTTCACATCCGATCCAATCCTATTGTCCACGTAAGTCCATTCTATGGTCATGTCTCTCCTACTGACCATCTCTCTTCATCCTTTCTCTTTCCTTCAAGACGTTCCCCTATTCCTAAGTGCCCTACTCGAGTATCGATCTCTTCTTTTCTCTTTCTCGAGACACACACTTCCTTTCCCTTCTATTTTCTCCCATCCAAGCCGTCCCTCTCTCCTCTCTTTTCTATTCTCTTTTCTCATTCACCCATTCACGGGCACCATTTCACCCGATGATTTATTCCACAGCTCGATCCACAATTTCACCATCTCTTTTCTACTAGAAAGTTCTCGAGTTCACACTTAATTCTTACTTGATTGACTCTTCCTATTTAACATGTTTCTCGTTTGGAAAAGATAGCTTTGATACTACATATTAGTTTGCAGTCTGCCAGTCTGCTATTTTGTCTGCCAGTCTGCTCTAATTGTAAGTTTGTAAGCAAGATTACATTTATAATATGAAGTCAAAATTTGTTTTGGTTTTGAATGACCTGTTTTCGTTCTTTTTGGTAGAAACGAGCATGAGAGATAACCTTGTGATAAGAGAACTTCCTGTCCATTCCTTGACCTTTCTTACATATTAGTCTTTACGTTCCTGACCAGGAAATAAACAATTTCTATTACCAACTTTTCTATCTTATACAACTTCATCATTCACAAATAGAAAAAAACCCCGAGTTATTTACGAATAGCTTTACAGCTGCTTTTTAAGCTGTAAAAAAGCTTATTCCTTTTTCAGAGCAAGGGTACTCCATAAAATTTTCTCTTTACCAAACAACCAGTAGTTGGCTAGGTTTGAGGCTTTTAGTCGAAAAGAGAGATCTAAGTTGTCTCTCCTTTCAATCTCTGTGAAAAGACCCATTTCATGTAATTGCTCCGATCCACGGAATGCGATCGAAAGAGTCGAGAGATTTTTGGACCAAGAAGTCGAAAACAATTTATTCAACACAAATTTTTGATATTACTCTTATTTATCTTTTTAAAATTAACATTGATCAATTTCCACATTCCGCGCCTCACCTATTTTGTGGAGTGTTTCCCAAGGTAATTCACAGCGACCATTATCACTTCACTTGACACCGCCACTAACAGAGAATGCCATCACATTTCATCTCAAATTCCCCATTCACCCTCTATTCTTCGCTCCTTCCCATTTCTTTCTTTTCCGAGTCGACTTATTTTCTAATTAGTTCTCGTAGTCGTTTTTAGTTCTAGTAAAGTCACTAGTAGTTTTTTCGAATTAGTTCTTACTAAGCCGTGTACTAGTTTTAGCTTGCTAATTAGTTTTTCAAGAAAGTCGTTTGCTTGACAATGTGCTGCTTTAGACGATAACCACTTTTTTTGCTTAGCATCATTTTGTAATCTGATACCTAGACTTTATAAAGTTAGTTTTTTAGCAAATCAACTCTTCCACCAAGCTTAAGCCTTTTCCATTTACGACTAACCCAGTACTGAGCCCAAATCTTTTCCCTTCTTTGCACAAAGCCATTACTTGGTCTTCAATTTATCTTCCTTGGGGCCTTTACCCTCCATTCTCCCCACTTGAGTCTCAATCTCTATTCAAATGCAAATATTTTTTCTAGAAAACATTCACAAGAAAAACTATACAGCTATCAATCAAAAGTAGGTTGGCTTGGAGAATTGCTAAGTTTATCAACTAATGTAGAAAAAAATCACTTCTCTAGTCACTTTATAGCATGCTATTATATTAGGTTAGCGAATAAGCCTTTTCGTTTCTTTTCATACTGAAAAATAACAAATTCACCAACTAACCTATCGGGAAGTGTTATGAAAATTCGATCCAAAAATCAACAATTACTTAACTTTCTACTTATTCCGAGCTTCAAACTAAAACAAAACGACTAACCTATTAAAATTGTTTATTGTTCAATTTCCCATCTTTTTAAGTGAATTTCGGTTCACTTTCAAGCAAATTCGAGAGTGAAGACATGTTTTTTGTAAAAATCTATAAAAACCTCTACGGAGAAAGTGGCTGACTCAATTTCTCTGAATATTTGACCAGATACCTAACTTTTTGTGCTCTATATTTTATCTATTGACCTGAAGATAGGTTTTCTTGGCTAAAGTGTCTAAACCGCATCATCGAGCCGTGACCTTTTTGACTACCCGATTTCACGCTCCCAAAAATCCAGGCATAAGACGTTTTAAACCCGTTTTAATGTTATTTTGCAGAAAAATAATTGGTCTTTCAAATAAAACAAACCGCCGTTCAATTGGTGCATTTGTTGCTTTTAAACGGGAGTACAAAAAGGAAAGAAAAGACTTATTCACCAATTTAATATGTTTCTATGTTTCTAGAGTAAAAGAGTAGTGAGAAAGTTTATTGTTCCCAAAGAAGTGTGAAAATATTCATGGAAAGCCTGTCACTCTTCATGAAACGTTCTCCTCTTTTCCTTGAGGATGTCACTCAACCGATCCCTTCGTTGTGTTATCCTCTTTGTGTTTCTCAAGGTGTGAATCTCTCAATTCCTTTGATCTTTTTAATTTCTTTCTTTCAATTCATCAAATCCTTTCTTCCCTTCGAAATGCCCAAGACTTTGCTCGCCCATTTGCTCGCCCATGTGATCCACAACTGTTTATAAAGCTTTTAGCCGCAATTTTTCTGACCTTAAAACCTTTAATTTTTTTGAAATGATATCCGTTTAGCCAATTAGCAAGTTTATTTTTCAATTATATGCTCGTACCAAACTTTATCTGTAGGAAACTTTATTGAATTTGCAATGCGTATTTATCCATTAGCAACGTTTATCCAAGGACACTTTATAAGAAGATTGAAAGGATTATTGAGAATGTCAAAAAAGGGGTGTGGTGGGGGAAAAGGAATTTCTCGAAAAGAGTCCACAACACATTACATCTCTTTTTTTGCCCTGGGAACTCCACGAGTCTTCTTGACTCAAACGAGATTTCTTTGACCAATCTCCTTTTCTTGCAGTTTTTAATTTATAATGCTTGTTCATAAATTTGAAAGCCACGTTTTACCAGACGCTTCCCTCAATCTTGAAAAACTGGCAAATCTCTCGGGATCTTTCTATTTAGTGCGTTCATTTTCCCAATCGCAATCGCTAGAAGTGGATGGGGTCATTCAAAATGGGACCACTCTCAAGCTTGAGTCTGAATTCGGATTTTGGAAGGAAAGAGGCAAAGGAAAGGGACAAGCAGAAACCAAATTTCGTCTTTGTTAGGTTAGAAAGAGTTCCGAGAAGATTGGGAGAGTGGATTGAGCAAAAGAAGGGAAAAAGGGATGAGAAGGGCTGAGGAGTTGCCGTTCCCCATTCCTTTGCTTGCTTTGCCTTCCTTTTAGGGGCTACTCAATAGCCTATTAGTGCCGACTAGAGGCAATAGGAAACCAAGCTTACATTGTACAGTTGCTACTAGTGTTTATTGGAATTTTATGGCACTGCGTATGTTGGGAAGAGCGTAAAGTTTGAAAAGGTTAGTTTTGGTTCCAATCCAATCGTGAATCTCTTCTTTCATTTCCTTCTTATGTTATGCGCTCCCTTTCACATTCAGTCTTTTCTAATCTTTCTTTCATCAAATCGACCCTAGATACGCCACATAAATTAGCCCTTCTCCCTTTCAGGTCTTGGAAATTTCTCTCAAATCCAGTCCTGAATCCTTCTCGATGTCCCTGATTTGCTCTGTTTGGATTTCCCTTTTTGATGAGCTCCAGTTTTGAAATCACTATTCGGTCACTCATTTCAATCCGAAAATTTTAGTGGATACTTGAGGATAACAAAGAAATAGTTTAGAAAGTCTCTGACCCAAATAAAGAATTTATAAATCCCTAAGAAACAATTTACTCAAGATCTCATATATGACATTCTGACAATGAATCTTCTCCGAGCTACTCAATCATCATTCAACAAGTCACATCATTCTATGCTATATGTTCTTGTTTTCGAACAAAAGATAAAAGAAACTCTAGATATTTGATGATGATAAACCTCGATAGAGTTCAAAAGACATAGAACGGCAAGAAGAGGGTTCATATCGAGGCTTTGATATTTCCCCGAGGGGATATATGAAGAGAGGAAGAAGAGGATTCAGATATAGAAAGTATAAGAAGAAGATGAATAGATAGAACAGCATGGATAGGATGGGAGGAAAGAGACAGTTAGTGGAATATCAAAGAGGAATGAGCGCGCGATCCCCTTCACCTCCCTTCCCCCCATCTCCCTCTCCCTTGCATCCCCGCCGATCTCATATCGAGACGCGCTTTGACGGATGCTGCCTCTTCCCCCTTTAACCCTTCCCTTCCAACTATTCATCCTCTTCCAACCACTCGTTGTACTATTCTACAATGTTGATGCATCGGCTGTCAGCTTTTTTCTAGTTTCAAATCGTTTTGTTTTAGTTTGAAGCTCGGAATAAGTAGAAAGTTAAGTAATTGTTGATTTTTGGATCGAATTTTCATAACACTTCCCTTCCAACTATTCATCCTAAGCCTAAGCCTAAGCCTAAGCCTAAGCCTAAGCCCTAAGCCTAAGCCATAGCCTAAGCCTAAGCCTAAGCCAAAGCTTCAGAAGCACGGCTCAGTAAAGTTACAAGCCTTTTGAATGGATTAATAAACTATCAAATTGAGAACATGTACCATTTTCATTATTTTGCTTACCCTTCTTTATGCCTTGATCTCCCATCTGTTCGTTTAGTCCCAACGGGGTTTTGTGATCGTTTTTCCTTTCTCCTCCCTTTCCTCTTTTCGTTGTCCACTGGTTGTCCTTCGGGGTCTTCCCTTCTTTTCTTTCAACCCACAAACGATCCATGTTTCTTCCCCACAATCTTCCCCAACCCATTACCCTAGAAAAAAACGCCGCCACAACTTTTTGTATGTGAGCATTGATTTTTTTTTTCCGCACTAATAAGAGCAGGTTCCATTTGTAAAAGTTTGTAGTAGACCTCACCAAAACATTTGACAATCACCTTCCGAGTTTCCCCTTGGAATTTTTCTGTCCATTCACAAGTCTCATGCCTTTTTTAAATGCTCAGCCATCGCCCGTCGCTAATTAAAACGATCTTCTATGAGGTGACGAGTGAAAGATTCGTGCAGATGGCCCATTTCTCTTATTTTTTTCACAGCTTTCTCATTTTCGGGCCTCATTTTTTGCCCTCTTGTCCATTTTGAGAGACTTTTTTTTGATGTGCAGAGACCTCATTTGTTTTCCACACCATCCCCATCCGTCTTTTACCTTTTTTTAGCTATAAAATGAACTTAAGTCTGTTGTTTAAAAAATAGAACAATGAAATAATGGTATTACAATGATAGTATTACAATGATAGTATTACAATGATAGTATTACAATGATATAATGCATCAACGGTAGCTAGAGTCATGCCTCGAAGCAGGTAATATCAAAACAAGACTATTGATTGTTTTAGCATTGTAGGATTAAATTCTCGCGCCTTTTTGCTATTTCCCAAAGCTTTCCTCAAGCTACTGTTTTCTTATCTAAAAACTCTCAATTCCCGCCAATCTTTTTAATCCGATTAATATTTCCTGAATTCGTTCTAACCCACTAAATGTTCTTGACAGCAATTGTGGGTTTTGCACCCATAAAAATGCAAACAATATTCAAATGAGGGTGGCTCTTTTTTTGTCCCCGCGAGCTCTTTTTTCACCCGTGCACCATGAGCCATTCTCTCCGATGGAAAGGGGAAATGGATGAGGATTTTGCGAAATCGATTCCCTCAACAATTATTGCTTATTTGTTTAGAAATATTTTACCCTAAATTTATTTTGGTTTTGTTTTTATGCATCTGATTTCATAATTTTTCAGCGGCGCTTTCCTTCCAATTTCTATGGAAACAAAGTGAGTCATTCGTTCTAATTAAACACTTATAAACACAGAAACTATTTTGAAATCTTGAGGCAGCTTAGATTTTCACATACCAACATAATACCAAAAAGTCAAGTCATACTTGCTTTGTCTATTTCGCGTAAAAACGTACTCTTATTCTTTATTATCGCCTAACTCGAAGAGGGCGTACGTACAAAAAAGTCAACATAAAAACATTCTACTTTAAATTTGGAGACTTGATTTGAATTGAATTGAATGGAGACCGTAATCAGTTGTGATGTGTTCAATTTGGACACAAAACTCTCTTTTTTTCTTTTCCAGGGGAAAGGTTGGGGTGCCGGGTGTTACACACACGAGTCTCCCTAACTGACACACACAAATGAAGAGAAAAGAAAGAGAACAGGCTACGCCAAAGGGTGGCCGTCCCTTACGAAGAAAGAAGAACATTCTCTTGTAGGCAAGAAAAGGAAAGCAAAAGGGAAGGGGTGGTTGATGGGGTGTTGTGTGGCCCAACTTGCCCATCCCTCACCCATCCCCTTTCTTTCCCTGTAGGCGGGCGATATTTGGAATGGCCTATTTGCTCTTCATCTCCGCGCTTCCCTCTTTGTCGGTGATGCCGCCTAATCGACTTGTGTTTTCTTGTTTTCTCCAATTTCATCAACAAGCTTTAAATCTTTTGAATTTCATTGATAAATTTTGATTGCGCAATCAAATTGTGATGATCCAAAACATCCCAATTTACTTTAATATTGAATCATGAAACGTGTACTTTTTTCAGTTGGTTTTGTTTTAACATTTCTCAAGAAAATTAAAAACTTTAATCCAAAAGTTTTAAAAAGGGTTATCAATTATCGCTAGTGGCATTCTTGCCATTGGGTGTTTACAATCAGTCAAGTGCTGTTATTGGAGATCATAAGGTCAGCCCAAAAGGGCGCTATCAGCCACAAGCAAAATTTTTCCCCTGTTTTTAATATTAGATTCTCAACTTCTTAATGCTAATGTCTTTTAATGGATTTTCGAACTACCGCAAGCACTTTTCTTTTCTAAATCACCACCTCCTTGTGCCTCTGTGTGAATCTTTTTTTTACGATTGAGTGTAAACAATTTGCACATCTATTTGCACTTTACTCTCCACCAACAAGAATTGCTTTATTTTAAAAATTCACGAGCTAATTTGTCTGCAGTGCTTCGAGTATCCAGTTTAAACTTACAAATTATTACAAATACGTACGGATCTTTT
This sequence comes from Mesorhabditis belari, assembly GCA_958450365.1. Taxonomy (NCBI): domain Eukaryota; kingdom Metazoa; phylum Nematoda; class Chromadorea; order Rhabditida; family Rhabditidae; genus Mesorhabditis; species Mesorhabditis belari. Next base: position 172,186 of record CAUEEP010000920.1, read on the forward strand.
GGATAATATCTTTTTTGAATTGTAGGTTTTAAGAAAACGATTTCTGGTTTTTGCAACGACCAAAAGAAAATATTGAAAACGAAAGCCTAATCTTTTAGTCCTCTGGCGGCATTCTTTTATCTTTTTTCCGGAAGAAAGCCATCGTTTTCATACAAATTTTTCGATCTTTTCGACCCAAGTGACGTTTACCGATATTTATTAGCCCAATTTTTTATCATTCCTCTCTTGAAACTGTTGTTTTCCTGACCAAAGTGCTTTGTCCTGAAAAACACTCAACTTTAATCTTTGAAAGCTTTTCTACCTGGCAATATTCATCACCTAAATCCTCCTCCAATCAATCCATTTCATCCAAAGATTATCCCCATTTTTTTTATCGTTTTATGGCCCGCCGGTGGCTTTCCTCTGCGATGACCTTTCTTTCGTTCATTCTTTTCTTTTTTCCGATAATTGGTTTTCTTCAATCAACCGGTTTTTCTCCACATTAGACAAAAATCCTTTTCTTGACCTGTCGCAAAAATTTTCAACTTTTAGACTGATTTTTGCTATTGATTTCAATTTTCATTTCCAATTTTCGTAGGATTCTTATACAGTGCATTCACTTTCAGGTGACGAGGAATGGTTCCAGGGTAGGTCGATCAATTCGCCGCCCGATTGAGAGACAACTCACATTGATAGAACCAGACAGCAAAATGCGGTTATTACGAATATCATTGATATTGTTGGTGGGACTCTTGCAATTCACGGTGAGTGATTAACGAACATTCAAAACAAAACGATGATTCCTCTAAAAAAAAGGATAATGATACTTTTTATGAGGATTTTGTTTAAGCTCGTTTTTTTTCAAGTTGTACACAATTCTCAAATAAATGACCCTTTACAAGACCATTCTGGGGTGAACACATGTTTCTCAAGAAACGAATCAATCAACGAGGTGATCATTTGAGAGTATCGGAGGTGACCAATAGCCCCGTTCAACCATTCCGATCTTTTTCTTTTTCGGATTCCCCTTCAAGATACGTTCTCTCGTTTTCCTTTTCATACTTTTTCTTCTTTGATATCAGGAATGGAATTCAAGCGGCTGTTCGCTAATTTGTACGATTTTTTAAAGGGTTACGGGTGACAAATAACGAGATTCGATAAATGAGGTCAAAGCTAAAGAAAGTTCTAGAAGTTTCGTTAGCTCAATTTGTTTATAGGTAGTAAAAGCTCAAAATCATCGAATTATTTTCCATTTTTCGCGGCAAATTTTAAACCTTCTTGCCAAATTCAATGAGCCGGAAATCGAAAAGCTCAAAGAAGCCGCCAATGTCGATCTTTCGCCCAATATTTGTCCCATCAATTTACGACTCTTTTCTCAGACACGCTAGAATTATTATTTGAAAGCAAATAGTATTCTCCGTTATATGAAAATTGAAAATCAATCGAGTTAAAAGGAAAAAAAGATCTAGAAACAGTAGATTCGAGATTCAAGGCATTAGTAAACCAAAAATTTCAGAGTGCTAACGAAAAGCGCTCAATTGTCCCTCAAGTCCAAGTGACGAAGACATCAGAAGGAGTGATCGAGGGATCGGGAGATTCAAAAAGATTTCCTGAAGGACCCGACCAAGAATCAATTTTAACTGTGCATCAAGGGAGTGGATATCCATCTGATGACGAGGATGATGTCGTTCAAGGATCTGGTTAGTACAGTAGGCTTGAGAACATACACCTCTAAAGTAAAAGTGCTCTTAAAACTGAGTGGTTTTAAAATTTATAAATTTACTTTCAGGAAATGTAGTGGAGGGCTCTGGGGCTCCACCAGCTCCAGCTTGGCAGCCTCTTCCAGCAATTACCACTACATCTACAACAACCGTTACTTCTATTCAGGTTCTACAGCAAATCAAATTGTTTCTTGGTCAAATTTAACAAAAATTTGCAGGTCGACACGGATCACGTTGTTGGTGAAGTGCACACGTTGCAAACAACTCAACCAGAAGTTCGACAAGAAGTACACCCATAAAATTTGACTGACCTTTGACTCGTATTCAGGTATTCCACGTCCAGTTGACAACTGCTCCACCAATATTGGAGCCTCAACCACCTCCACCACCTCCACAACCTCCGGTGCAGCCATCTTTGCCGTCAACAACAACAACGAAAACAACAAGAAGACCCGCTATTCCGGCTGCCATTCCACCAGAAGAGGAGAATGATGAGGCGACTCCATTCCATAATATGCTCAAACCGGGAGTTTTCGCAGGTAAGCGTGCTACTTCTAGTTTATAATTCCTTTGGTTGTCCAGCAGACCTTCTAGATACTAGCCATTTTTAGTAGTAAAATCTAGTCGCGTTTATGTAGTACGTCTGTAAACAACGGAGTTACCTCACAAGCCTGTTTCAGAGAAGAGTTTTTTGGCATACATACCTCCATTAGCCTTCTAGATTTATCTTTGGGGATAAGCCAAAAATGGAGTAGTGTGGCACCTTATTAGCGGATCTTTTAGAAAGGGCGGGTTCCATTTCCCTTACGAGTCGCGAAATGAGACCCACCTCATAGAGGAAAGAGTGAAAAGGGACTCGATTTGCATACCCGATGGCCATTCTCTTTCCTCCCTTTTCATCCCTTCTATTTCATCGGTTTCCTTTGGTCTCTTGGTCCCAATCTAATGGTCAGCTAGAGGGAAAAACTCATAAAAACTGCCACAAAACCTAGTCCCTTTTCTGCATCTGTTTTGCTTTTCTATGAGACTCATTGGTCATTCTTTGTGAAAGAGGGTGAGGTCGTATATCAAGCATTGCATGTAACTCTCCTTGGTCTGTTTTAGGTATTGAATTTTGTATTTAGTGAGGCAATGTGATGAAATTGAATTAGAATTTAATCCAGAGATCCAGAGATTGCTTGCTTCCTTACTAACATTTTAGTACTGATGCTATCGATACACATAGTTCGTGAAAAATTCATCCAGGTCGATTATTTCGATATGACAGGCGTTGACCCAGTTATGGTCGACACAAGAGAAGAGTGAAGGGGATAATCCCTCTTTTGGTGTTGAGGGGAATGGGTGAGGAGTCACATCGCATAGATGTAACCGAGAGAATGATCAGGCACACTGTGGGGGATCGGCGATGCCCATTTTATGTTGCATCCCTTGAATTTTGAGAAAAATTTATTTTGAAAAACAGAAAGAAGCAATCTCTGAATTGTCTCACAATTAGTGTCTAAAATTTGTTTGAAGACAATCAAACAATCACCTTCATCTTTTCTCACCCTTTCTCTTCAAAATCCCTTCAATTATGACAGCTGTCATCTTCTTGCAAAAGAAACCATTCAATCAAAAAAGATTCAATAAGATGCCATACGGGGATCAGCTAGAAATTCACGAAAGGCTTAGAATTAAATAAGAGCATAAATTTGATTATATGATACAACGGTTACAATGATAATAGCTTTAAAATCCAGCCAAGTTTAACACCAATAACAACCGCTATTTTCAGCAATCGTCGGCGGTTCAATTGTTGGCCTCTTGGCAACGGTGTTCATTATTGTATTCATCGTTTATCGAATGAGGAAAAAGGATGAAGGAAGCTATGCACTGGATGAACCAAAAGCAAGACCGTATGCCGGATATGCATACACAAAAGCCTCAACAAAAGAGTTCTATGCCTAGAATGGAACAATGGAACTCGTTGAGATGCACAGATAATGTGAATTTGATTTGCAACGGCTGAGAAATGATCTTTGCCAAAACAGATTCCCATTCATCGCAACAATTCAATTCACATTTTCTATTGAACTATTTGCATCATTATTTTTTTTCGCGGGTATTCGTGTGTTCGTTGGTTCTCCAAACATTTGGTCAATTCAAAACTTTTCTCCCTCATTTCACTCGGCTTCTCCACTCTTTTTGTGAAGCCCAAAAGCGTGCCAAGTTAAAATCCTCAATTATATCGCAATTAAAATTTCATTTTTGCTTCTTAATTTACTCCTTAATTTCCTCCTTCCAATTTATCGCTCAAAAATTCACGTTGCTTTCTCTCCTGCCACGCATCGTCCACCTTGATCAGGAACATTTTTCAGCTTTTCTTCAGATTTTGGCCATTTACTTACCCCTCAAAGCATAAAAATTAAATGTACACAATGTTCTCTTTTTTATTGAGATTGAGTTTTCCCCTTAAATATCATTATTCTATAGGCCATCGATTGTGATCCAAATTTTGTTGATTGTTTGTGAAATAAATGGATTTTCTGAAAACGTTCTTGAGTTGATAAATTGCAAAATATAATGTTAGCAAAAATTTATGGAAACTATGAGTCTATAAGTGTCAAAATAAAACCGATATTACCGAAATCTCAGTCTTTGTGAATGGTCCAAGTGGCCAGACGGGAGTGATCATTTGGTTGTACACTCAATCCCATCTCCTCGTGCAAAGAACTCTGGGTCTCTCTCTGGTCTCTTTCGAGAAAGATTTCCAGATCTTTCTAGACATTTCCAGAAGACCCATTTTCTCTGAATAAAAGCTTTTGCAATACCGGAACTTCTCATTGAAGGAAATCTTGCTTTCACAAACTTTTTTGCGATCTTATTCTACCTTACTTGTGGCAGAGTAATATTGTGTTATCGCGCTTGTGTTATCTTATCGTTTGGAGTTGTAAGATTTGTGATTTACACGGTTTTACACTTTCCAAACGACCAGCTAATTTTATTTTAAAATGCTCATTTTAAGAAAGCTACTTACAAACGATAAAGCCTATACAAAAGTTTTGTGTTGCGCTAACATTTTTGTCCCTTTTCTTTTAGTCACTCAGATGTTACACAAAAAGAGCGTTCACTAGTGGCCGTCAATCGATTGGGATTGAGTGGAAAAAGGGAAAAGGAAGAAAAGGAAGGAAAAGATCAGATAAACCAAACCTACATTATAAATCAGATATCTTTACCATTCACTGCAGCCTTCTTTTTCCTGGTTGTCTTTGTTTTTTCTGTGTTGAAAATGGCACTGATAGAATTACGACAGTTAAAAACAGTTGTTCTTTGTAGTCGCTCGTTATTTTAAATAGTTTTTTTGAATGAGTGATAGATTACAAACATTTTTACTTTTCAAAACGTTGTTTTTCCTAATGAATAACTTGTTAGAATAAAATTGCGATTATTCGAACCGGTTATCTTCTTTGCCTCCCAAATCCACCCTCAATATTTACTCAAGATCTCGAGATTTCTCCTCCTTTCTTTCCCAGAGAAGCTCTAAAAGAAAATTGCTTATTGCTTTGTCTGAATATTTTTCAGATCAATTGTCTAACAAACTAAATTTTAGATTCAATCGGTTAAATCTCAACAATGGGTGCAAAGGTTGAGAGCGCGGAAGAACTGAGGGATCAAGGGAATATCGCTGTGCAACAACAAGAATGGAATCACGCTATTGAGAGGTGAGGTTTCAAAAATAGCACAACTCAGCCCAGAAGCAAAACTTTAAGAAGTAAAAGGCCACTGAGCAAACTTTCTTTTTAGTAGCTGTTGAAACGTTGATTTCAGATACACAGAAGCTCTCCAATTATGCACAGAGAGCGACAAACAGCTGAGAGTCACCTTGTACAGAAATCGAGCACTCGCCAGATTGAAAAATGAGGATTTTGAGGGAGCTGAAGATGATGCCAGTAAAGGTAAATAACTTGAAAAAGGTTTTTATGCTAACATTTAGTTTCATATAAAAATTTCATTTGCATAACCTGTACATTTTAGCTGTTGAGGCCGATGGAGCTGACGTGAAAGCCCTGTTTAGAAGAGCTCTTGCAAGAGAAGAACTCGAGAAGATTCCTGGCGCATTCACTGATGCAAAGGAAGCACTCCGTTTATCACCTAAAGACAAGTGGGTGTATAATTTCTGAAAACAAACAAATTCTTTTTCAGAAATGTGACGGAATTGTTAAAACGGTTGATGATTAAAAACAATGAATTGGTGAAGAAAGCCACATCGCTTGACTCAAAAGTTGCTGATATGCAAAAGTTGGCCTTTGAGGGAGGAGCAAAAGATCTTGAACAGAAACGAAAGGTACACGAAAGATTGATTACAGTTCATTCTAGGTACTTCATTTGATTATCAAATTACAAATTCTTTGATAATGATCCTTTATAGGCAATGGCCAACTTGTTGGTATTGGCTCGTGACTCGGAGAGTGGAGCACAGCGAGTGTGGAATGGGGTATTTTCAGCAATATAAACAGTATATGAACATTTTTAAATATAAAATGAATTTCAGGGAAAAATCGTGTCGGTACTCACCAAAATCTACTCGACAAAGGAAGAAGATGAAGAAGTAGCTGTGATGGCAGTTAGAGTTCTCGATGAGTTGTGCAAAAATCACAGTCGAGTAAGCGATAGATTGAAAATAGATATTTATAGTTATTTTTGGCTCTTTCCCTGAAAAGTGTTCTTTTGAAAGTTTCGTGGTCTTTTGGCCAAAATAGTCAGTTTTGTGGTCTTTTCAATTGTTTGCCTTTTCCCTGTTTTTCTTCATTAAGATATTCAACAGCCATGGTTTTAAATTACATAATTTGACACGACGGACGTTTCCTCCACAGCTAGAGGTCATCTCTTCGTGTGTAAATGTTGCCGTAAAATGATTCCTGCCATCGATTTGCACGTTCCACATCGCTCGGCATTTGATTGTTCGAAGTGCTTCTTCAACTTCTTCAAAGTGATAGAGCAAGCCGGTGTCTTTGTGTCGGATACACTAGCTCCTTGAAGTGCTCCCAGAAAACTAAGGCCAAAAGACCACGAAACTTTCAAAAGACCACGTTTCAGGGAAATAGCCTTATTTTCTTGTAGGCAATGCATTTCCTCGCAATGCACGACAAAGAAGAAATAAAATCTGTGCGTTTCGTCTGCCGAATTATGTGCGCAAGACCGGTGGTTGAGTTTGTCGACTCGGCTGGATTGATCGTTCAAAGGGTTTGTTATGAAGAAACTGGTTCAAACTTTTAATAGAGAATATTTATATTCAGAAAAGTGAAATAGAGCTATTTTAGGTGTTCAACGCAATGGTCAAAATGGATAGACAAAAAGAAATGAAGCCCGATCCAGAAGTGGCTGAAATGAACAAATTGTGGATCATTCGAATCATTCTCGAACTGCAAGAAATGCTCACCGATAAAACCGTCGGACCTAAGGTAGTTCAAAAGTTCAAAAATGGATTATCTTCTGCAAGAAATGCTGATTGCTTTTGCTTTCAAAACATATCATTTGCAGGTTCGCAACACGGTGATTGATTTATTCACAAAGAACCTCATGCATATGGATGGAGGAGTTCCTCGAGGATGGAGTTGGAAATTCACAGAAGATAGAGGTCAAATTGTTTTCTGTACTTTTAATTATCTAATTTTTAGGTTTATTAACTCTTCTTGATGTTGCCACACAGATTCCGGAAATGTGTGATTATTTGGTCGATCATGAAACAAGACAACATATGTCTATTTGTCTTTCTCGTCTTTATGATGACATGGTTTTTGATACAAAAAGAACGATTTTTAAAGAGAGATTGGATGGGTTCTTTAAGTACGTTTTACAAATAACAAAAAAAACATTACCAGAATATTAATTTAGCGCTTTGATGAGGGAAAATAACGAGCCGAGGATACAAGTCAAGCTGGGATGTCTGCTGATAACAATGCTACAGGTTTTTTTGTAAAAAAAATACGATATTTAATAAAACTATGTTAGGGTCCAGTGGATGTTGGTCTTAATATGGTGACAAATGATGAAGTGACAGCGATGATGTTGCACATGGCCGACAGTAATGACAAATTGTTACAAGTTGGTGCTAACTTTCAAAGTTTTCAAATAATGTGTGGCACTAAAATATCACTAGGAGTCAAAAAGAGCCTTTTGTAAAAGTATTATAGGTTTATTTCAGAGTGTTGCCGCTGAACTGATCGTAATGACAGTCTCAAAGCACGAAAGAGCTACAACGATGCTTAAGGTAGACCATAAACTTGAGAAATCTAACAGCACTTACAATTTTTGACTGTGTCAGTTTGTTTTTATTAAGTAAAAGTCTGCTATTAGATCCATAAAGAACTTCAGGTTGGAGTGCCAATTCTTCGCAAACTCTATGATTCCGAGGACGAGAATGTTAGAGTGCGAGCTCTGGTGGTGAGTAAAGCGTTTTCGTTTTACTTAATGGTCAAAAACTTTCAATTTCTAGGGTTTATGCAAATGTGCAGCGGCAGGAGGAGATGACATTTCAAAAGCAACAATGAAAGAAGGAGCTGCACTAAAATTGGCCTCAACTTGTAAAAAGTTCTTGTTGGAGACTGATAAGTATTCCGCTGAAGTGCGAAGGTTGCTTTCGAACCTACAGTCAACCTTTAATCTCTATTTAGATTTGCTTGTGAAGGTCTTTCCTATCTTTCCCTTGATGCTGATGTAAAAGAATGGATTGTCGAAGATCCATTGCTATTGAGGGTAGAAAACTATGCTAAAAATTTGAACATAATTTTTCAGGCAATGCTTGCCTTGGCAAAAACAGCCGGTCCACTTTGTGTCTTTACTCTTGGCTCAATTTACGCCAATCTAACAAATTCATATGAGAAGCCAAAAGCTGATGACAAATTGGTCGAATTAGCGAAGGTTTGGGTATAATTGTTTCATCGAAAAAAAATGACTTCAGTTCTCCAAACATCACGTCCCCGAAGCACATACGTTAGATGCTGAGAAATATGTAAGAGCTCGAGCTCGAGCTCTCGTTGATGAAGGAGCTGTGAGTGCTTGTGTGGCTGTACATAAAACCGAATCAAAAGCAGCTATGGAATTGTTGGCTAGGTTGGTTTGAAAAATCTTAAACAAAGAGCAAGTCAACTGAAATTTCCAGAGCAATGCTAGCTTTTGCTGAAGACGAGAAACTCCGTGGTCGAATAATAAGCGAAGGTGGAACAAAACTGTGTCTACATTTGTATAAAGTTAGTTTAAATTAGTTTAAATCCCGACTATTCATATATCTAACTTGTTTATTTAAAACAAGAAAATGTATTTAGAATGCAAATCCAGAAGGACAAATCAAAGCTGCTCACTGTTTGGCGAAACTTGGAGCCAAAGCTGATCCAAGCATTGCTTTTGCCGGACAGCGAGCCTATGAGGTACAAAGTCACATAAAATAAGTTTAAACTATAAAATTTAGGTAGTGAAACCTCTTGTCGACCTGCTCCATCCAGACATTGAAGGAAAACCAAATTATGATGCTCTGATCACTCTCACAAATTTGGCTGCCATGAGTGATTCAGTGCGAAAGAAGATCCTCAAAGAGAGGGCAGTTCCAAAGATTGAAGAGTATTGGTAGGTTTGAAAAAGAAATCCCCTTTAGATCCTATATAGGTTCATGACCGATCACGACCATCTTCGAGCCGCAGCCTCTGAACTTTTATTGAATTTACTGTTTTGTGAAGAGTTCTTCAACGAGACTGTAAAGGTGAATAGTTAAGGAAGGCATATAAGACTTATATTTAGCCTGGAACCGATCGATTGAAGCTTTGGGCATTATATTGTGTAGAAGAAGATGATGAGTATCGATTGGCTAGGGCATCAGCTGGTGGCTTTGCAGTTCTCACAGAAGATGAAGGGGCCTGTAAAAGAATTATTTCGGAGCTTAAAAGCTGGCAAGATCTGTTCAAAGATATGATAATGCATGAAGATCCTGAAGTGAGTTGTTGGTTCATTCCTTAATTGGTAAATGCCAATCTTGTCAAAATTCTATTTAATTTAGATTCAACGTCGTTGCCTCATTGGTATTCGGAATATCATGCAATCCGACAAGGCTCTTTGTGCTGAAATCGTGGCGGTAAGTTGTGAAAAGTCGATTTGACTATAATTTAGTAAAGATTACATATTGTGTTAAGAATATCAAATGCAATATTATTCACTACAACTAATTATAAATTACAAAAATTTAGTCTGAGATTTTCCGAGTGCTCATTGCGATCACAAAGCTTGGAAAGAACAATGCCGATCGGTTGGGTTCTGTAGAAGAGGCCAAAAAGGTGAATAGAATTTAAAAAATAACAAGAAAGGTTTGACAAATTCTAACCAAACTAATATAGCTCTCACAGCAAAAAAAATTCTTTTTATGACTGTTAGAAAAAAAATTCAATTTCTAGGCACTCCAAGTAGCTGAAGAGTTTGATTTTATCAAAGCAACTGATCGAGAAATGTTTGAGAGAGTCAATAACCTGAACACCGTTGAAGAAGAATAATTCGAATATAGTCATTTCCATGAAATCATAATCTTGTTAAATGCATTTTGATTTTCGTTTCTATCAAGAATCCCTTTACCCTTTCCGAATCTCATCAGCAACCTATTCGTCCTTTCTCATAATGTATCAAAAAGCCACAAAAATGCAATAATCATTTTCACTCGTTTTTCTTGTGTGCCTTCATTTTTTTTTGTGCTCAACTTGGATGCTATTTTGTTGGATAATAAAACTTTTTTTATAAAAACAATAAGTTTATAATTATTTTCACGCGTTCTTCTTGTTAGGATGACCAAATTTGACCCTAACAGTCAGATTTTACTTTACCAACTCAACTTAAAGTTATAAAGCTTTTATTTTATCTCCTGCTGTAAATTAATATTAATATTAAATTAATAATTTGTCTGTTTACATTACAGAACAAAGGGGATACACAAAAAAAAGAAAAAATAACTATTTAGTCACATCTTACTTTTTAGTATCTCATAGTCACATCAAGATTGTCATATTACATTCCGAAGTTTCTTTCTCAAGTTTCAACAAGGCAAAATTCTCTTTTGATACTTTCTTTTGGATGTTATTTTAGTCAATCAAGACATCGAAATTTGTAATCAGGATGATAGAAGCGCGCCTCTAATAGAAGCGCAACCTCCGCACACAAAATTGGTCGCCCAAAAAGTCACTACTTTTGAAAAAGAGCTTCACTGAAAAGTGCTTAGAATGGTGTATATGGGCTATATATTGGGTTGGTGGAAAAGTCCTTTCGGATTTTTTGGGAGAGTACCTTAAATTTGTCCAATTTTGACGTTTTATAGCTCATCCTAAAGCTGAATTCAAGACGGATCGATTGGTAAAAACCGAAAGGACTTTTCCACCAACCCAATATATAAACTAGATGGGTTGGTAGTAAAATTTAAAAGGGTCTAAAAAAATTTTTCAAAAAATACTTTTTGAAAAAAAATTGTAAGGGAAGTAAGGCCAATTTTTTACTGACAATGTGTTGTTAGCATGCTGATTACGAATTTCGATGTCTTGATCGACTAAAATAACATCCAACAGAAAGTATCAAAAAAGAATTTTGCCTTGTTGAAACTTGCAGAGAAACTTCGGAATGTAATATGATAAACTTGATGTGGCTATGAGATACTAAAACGTAAATGTGACTTATCATTTTCGAAAGTCGAAAGTCGAAACCTTCAGGGGTCAAGGTTAAAAAAATTTTCTTGTTTTAAACATGTTTTTCGTTTGTTTTAGAGCATTTCCAATCGAACTAGAGGGATTTTAAAAGATTTTTTTTAAATTGTCTATCGTCCTCCTTATGTGTTTTTTTGGGAGTCCGAAAAACGATAGGGAAATATTAGAAGCGCATGCGCTTTTATTAGAGTATTTACGGTAACTCATAAAGTCATAAATTTCCTTTTGATAAAAATTAATAAAGATCTGTCTCTCTGGATGTCAATTCAGAAAGATCAAGGCTAACCTTGATTTCACAATTAGAATCAATTAATTGATTAATATCATAATGGCTAAAGATGATTGCTAAACCAAAGAGCGTTCTTCCAAGTCTATTATAATATTTCAATACTAACATTTTTTATTGGGTTGGTGAATTGAAAACTACCGGACTTTGAACTAAAATTTATTCAACATAAAACCATAAATTCATTCCAAATAATTTCCATTATTATTGACGACTTCTGCCCATTTTACAGGCAATTTGCGGATTCCTCTTTCGTAGTAGAATTTTGGTTTGTGTGTGAGACAAGTGTGAGACTCAAAAATGGAGGACTGGAGATGTCCCAGTTTGAGCACTTTCTTCAAAAGAAACCCATTTTGGTGTCAATAGAAAAGTTGTAGAGAATCAAAAATTAGGCTTATAGCCGAATTTCCAAAAAGATACACTTGGTAGTTTAGCTTAAAATGCAAGTTTTGTGAAAATTCGTAAATTTGTCATTTCTTGAAAACCAGTTTTTGATTCGTTCTGAAAATTTGGATATAAGCTTGATTTTTGATTCTCTACAACTTTTCCAATGACACCAAAATGGGTTTCTTTTGAAGAAAGTGCTCAAACTGCCACATATGACAATAGCCGACAGTTTTCAATTCACCAACCCAATATTTTGGCTAGTTGTAAATCCAGTAGTCAAATGCAGTTTTCAAATTATCGTAAATGCTGTATTAGAATGACATATGATTCTATTTTGCAATCCCTTAAAATCGACCGCTCCACATGAATCAAAAATTTAGAATTTGTTAAAAACTATTTTAAATGATGCCTCTTTGTCCAACACCTAGAAAAAACACGTTTAAAAATGAAATTATTTTCTTACCCGTGACCCCCTTTGAATCTCCAAAAAATGTGGGGACCTTATGATTTTTTTCAAAAAATTATTTTTCATTTTTTTCCAAAATAAATTTACGTTATAAATTTACGGTATAATATTTATTCCCATTTCAAAGATTTATAAAATCATTCATAAAACATCGCATTGAACACACGTTCTTCGCAGGGTGCGGGCCAATTTCTTTGCTGAGGGAGCTCTCTCTGAATGTCATACATCCAGAGACTCTGCTTCTCTGCCTCACGCCCAATCGATATATAACGACAGCCCATGCCCATAAGCCAGCCCACCCGGTGTAACACGTGAAATATGAGGACTTTTTGAGAGAGTGCAGGTCATCAATTAGGTCTGTCGTTCTTTTATCCCCTATTTCTTATCGACTAGCGGCTTAGTCGGGCACAAACAAACAAAAAGAGGGAAAAGATAAAAAGAGGGGACACGCCCACACGGAGAAAAATGCGATGAGAACAGAGAAATAGATGGAAACCGAGGAGAATCAGAGAATCGATTTATCGACCCGAGGAAAGTGGGTGGAGCTTCCCTTTGGCAAGAATGCAGTGCCTTTAAGAGCCTCTCACACGTCAAGACTTGACGAAACACATATTATCAGCCATCTTCTGGAAAATTATCATCCACTTAGCATCGAAAATACTGCATAACCTCGACTTCTTGTCTCACTACAGTATGCTGGAATAGCATTTAGATATCAAGACAGCATCCAGTGCTTCGATTGAAACAGAAGATGCGTGTTACGCTCGAAAACTGCATACAAATATTTTGGTCTACTGTAATGAGACAAGATGTCTCATTTTCCAGCATTCTTAACCGCGTAAAAACTCTTTTATATGTGATTACTATTAGCAAGTTTCATAACAATAATTGGGTTTTCAAACGTTAGTCACAAGCAGTTTCTGAAATCCTTAGCATAAACGAAGATCTTATCCTTGCATCCTTTTTTCATGCATAAAACAATAGAAAACTTTTAATCTGCGATCAGCGACAGTAGCCGATAATGAAAATGATAACCACAAGATGCTGACAGAATTTAGGAACTTTTGATTGCTGTATAGTTGATTCCTGTTGTTTTTTTTCTTTTCTATTTTTATTTTTCTCTATTGTTTTTTTTCGTATATCGTCTTGTTTTTTACAGAGTATCCCAAAATTATGGTGCCAAAATATCAGCAAAAGTCTATCGACCTTATTTGGTCAAAACAAACAGTAATAGCAACTTTTTTATTTAAAACAACTAAAACAACAACAACAAACAAAGATTAAAAAAACATTTGGAGTTCAAAATGGCCGCCATTAGCATCAATACATTTTCTTAAGCGCAAATCATCAATGGCTTTTTCAATGGTGCTGATAGAGATTTCGTTCTATGTCTCGCTTCTCGGAGTCAATTGATTTGTCGGCTTGTCGGCTGCCTTGCTTTCAAGTATCGGCCATATTGAGTGATCTAAGGGATTGAGAGCAGGAGAGTTTGATGGTCATCCGCCTGGGCGTTGTTGACTGGTGTCCACGGTGATGCAATCTGGGAAGTCGTTGGAGATCCAATCTTGTGTATCAACAGCCTTGTGAGATGGAGCACCGTCTTGTCGAAAAACCCAATCATTATTGGCACCAAAGTGCGCGCCAAGGCAAAGCTTCTTTTTCAAGTATTGGGTTGATGGAAAAGTCCTTTCGGATTTTTTGGGAGAGTACCTTAAATTTGTCCAATTTTGACGTTTTATAGCTCATCCTAAAGCTGAATTCAAGACGGATCGATCGGTAAAAATCGTTTTGAGCTACCTCTTTTCTAAAAGTTTTTACAGTTGTTTTAGTAAAGGGCGGCAGAGCCAAAAAATGGCTGTTTTCACGTTTCGTTAGTTTTCCGTGCAGAAACCTAGGCTAAAAACATGTGTTTTTTCCTTCGTTTTTCTCGTTTTTTGTTTTATCATTTTTTTTGATGTTATTTTAGGGTACAATACAATTATAGTATATACTATATACTATACAATTATAGTATATAGTATATACTATAATTGTATATATTTTAGGGTACAATACAATTATATATATTTTAGGGTACAATACAATTATAGTATATACTATATACTATAATTGTATTGTACCCTAAAATAACATCAAAAAAAAATGATAAAACAAAAAAACGAGAAAAACGAAGGAAAATCGCGAAAAGCGGCGGAAAGGCTATTGATCTGAGGGTCGCTGGTTCGACTTCCACCGGTGACAATATTTTTCAAAAATTTTTTGCTAAGATTCTGAAAATGCGTGCCTAGGGGTTACTTTTGACGCCGATCACGAAACACATGTTTTTAGCCTAGGTTTCTGCACGGAAAACTAACGAAACGTGAAAACAGCCATTTTTTGGCTCTGCCGCCCTTTACTAAAACAACTGTAAAAAATTTTAGAAAAGAGGTAGCTCAAAACGATTTTTACCAATCGATCCGTCTTGAATTCAGCTTTAGGATGAGCTATAAAACGTCAAAATTGGACAAATTTAAGGTACTCTCCCAAAAAATCCGAAAGGACTTTTCCATCAACCCAATATATCGACGTAAACTTGCTTGTCAAACTTTCTTGACTTCAGCCCAAATCATGATTTGTTGAGGCTTTTGTTGTCTTGAAACAATTCTGTCGTCCAACGGAAGAGGTTCTTTGGACCAAGTTTGATCCTTCTGATGGTTGTGGGCCTGCTCAATATCAAGCTACTTTTCATTAGTGAAGAGGATCTTCCGGTGTCGGCCAGCACCAAATCGCTTTAAAAGTCGTTTGCAACGTTCCAAACGCTTTCTTTTCATTGAATCTGTCAAAAAGTCTGTTGAGGTCAACATAGTCAAGTTTCGTTAACGTTGCTTGTGTGTGGCGAGTTCTACGTTGACGCAACGGTATATTGTTAGCAAGCATTATATTAGCAATGTCGATTTATCAGTAAAACAATACTTGATAAACAAATAATAATTGATTACTATTGTTAGGTAAATGCCGTTCATCGACGTTTTTTGTTTGTTCCTCAGTGAGCAGGTGCATTGACAGATATCTAGTTGGCAATTAAAGGAATGAAATTATTTGTTCGTATAATCGATTTCGATCAATAGGGCTATGTAATTGCCTTGTGCCATTAAAGAGGTTCGCTAGTTCGTACTTGACCTAGGGTCTTTGTCTTTTTTTATGACGTCTATGTCTTTGTATGACGTATGTCCTTTTATTGATGATTCCTCTTGATTCCTTAAACTTCCATAATTAATGTAAGTCTAACGATAACTTTCAGCCAAAGCCGAATTTAGTGCTTGTATTATTTTAAAGGTCATTGCCTTGCCTCTCTTTAATTTTTTTGCAAAAGTTTAATATTTATTTGAAACTCAGCCTTTGTTCTTTCTCTTCACATCTTTTAAGATCAAGATGAAGCTTTAGAAGTTTGAGTGTAGCGCGCAGTGGGCCAATTGAGGCTTCATGTCATGACTATAGCCGATAAACAATCGCTGGTAAGTTTGTAAGCTTGTGATTTATCTACTATATATAAAAGAGCAGTGTCTGTCGGTCTGTACGGGCTTAGGGATTTTTGAGAAAGTCTCAAAATACAATATAGTTGTACCATTTAAAATAAAAAATTCAAAAATTCAAAATTAAGTGGCACTAGGGGGGAGGGGGGTAGAACCTGGGTCCATAGACAAGCGTGCCCCTGACTGCGCCACGGCGATCAAAAGTGGTTTCATCGCTGGTATCTACTATATATAAAGGAGCATGTATGTCTGTCTGTCTGTCTGTCTGTCTGTACGGGCATTTTCTTAGCCGTTTTCATTTTCTTAGTGTTTTGACCAATAAAGCTAAAATAAAGCTAACTTCTTTAGAAAACCTTAGAATATATCGTAGTTGTGCCATTAAAAAAAATTTTTTAAATCCAAGTTGGGCGAAACACCCGGGAATCGAACCTGCGTCGTGTGGGCCGTAGACAAGCGCACTTCCGACCCCGCCACGGTGACAAAAACCATGCGCCATATGCTGTTAGGCGGGTTTTTCGGCTGGTGAAAAATAAAAACAAAAGTCGATGTACTTTTTGCAGCTATTTAGCAAAAATGCTGGAATCTATCACCCTTTACACTAACAATTTGCAATGATACGGTAATTACTGTGGAAGTAGTACAGTAGTTAAACAATTACATAAGTAAGTGTTTCAAGTTTATGGAAATTTCGTTTATATTGATAATGTTTGTTTAGATCTAACGATTGTATAAGTCTTCCTTTAAGTCAAAAAAATTCAAATTTGAATGCGAAACTTTCAGTCAACAATGAGAGAATGCGAGGATGATGTCGAAAATGAAAATCCCGAAGAGCATCAAGAAGCGCAAGAGGTTAGGATTTTATCTGTATCCTGGAAAATCAATTTCCAGAAAGTTCCACCAAAAGCATCCTACTCGGCGCCCGGGGGATTCACTCTATACTTGGTCGAAATGTTCAATCTCTTCCATAAGGATTCAACGCTTTCGGAAAAATTGAGGCAATTAGTTTTGAATTGGATGTTCATCAAATGAATTTTAGTCAATTAGCCGAGGCGAATGGTTACGTACATTCGATGAACGAAGATGGTTCGTTAAGTAGAGTGCGATTGCTTAGACATTATGTAGGTTTTTATCTTTAAAGGAAAAACTCATTTTGCAATATGAAAAAGCTTTCCTAGGGAAAGGGTTGGGTTTTCGGGCTTAAGGATTTGCTCAAAGAGCTTCTATTTGATAAGAATAGCTCAAGAAAGAAAAAAAACAACATTTTTGCCGAAAAAGATAAATTGGTCTAATGTTTATTTCATTTTCATGAATTTCAGTACAACCTTCTTGATGTCGAAAAAAGGAATCAATTTGAGCTACAGGCCCGGGAAAACATTTCCCGCCAAAGGCATCTTCATCGGCACCCAAAACGAAGACGGCGAGAATCAGAAGGTAATGGTTTACCCAGGGCTTAATCGTTGCTTCAAAAATTAATTGAACAATGAATGTTCAAAGTTTTAAATCTCTGACACATCTTTGCTTTCCAGCGTAATTTCTCGTTGCTAGTTGAGACACTGTCGCCCATAATTTCAATAGTTTACGAGGCTAAGGAATAATGATTGAAACGTTTTGCAAAATGGTATTGATTTTAGATCCTGAAGAACCTTTGTTTCAACCGGATCTGCAAAAGGTGGAGTCGGAAGCGCGGAGGAATACCTACTCGGAAATCACTTTTTCAACAGAAACCGAACATAGACTCACGCTGGCAAAAAAGGTTCGCATTCTTAAGTGCCTAAATTTCAAAAGCACCATGCAGTTCTTCTTTAGTACCCACAATTTAAACACTTTTTTGTGATAGATTTTTGAAAAACTCAAAACTATTAGAATCTACAAAGCCTAAGCTATCTAATAGTGCTTTAAAGTCAAAATTGGACAAGTTTAAGATAACTAAATCAGTGACACAAGTTTGGCAAAATCGTTATCCCGCGGATACTAAAGAAGTGTCCACCATGCTCGTTGAATTTTTGTGAGCTGATAAAATCGAAATTTAGGCTATGGAGAATCGAGGGTGTCCCCTTTGCGTATTTTCGTTCGCCGAAGGGGAGAAAATGCTAATGTTTCCACAATTCTCCATCGTAAGTTCCAAAATTACGCCTACCGGAATACCTCTAATGGTAGCGCCCCTCCCCCCACGCATAGTCGCGTAGTCGCAAAAATTTTTTACTAAGTCTATTTTTCTAAGCGCCCATCATTTTTTAAAATACATGTTTGGTATCAAAAAATAGCCCTGAATTTCAGCTTTCATTTGATACTTAAGCGCACACTGTAGCATAAACGGGTGGCGAGAAAAATGCGTTTAAAGTTAGACTAGGCGACGCTCTGACCGTCATTATAGGGAGCGCTACTATTAGAGGTATTAATCTCAAATGATTTGTAGTTACAGGTCAAACAAATCAAAATAGTAACGGGTTATTATTATTTCAGCCGCATCTCTTGCAACACTCGCATGCGACTCTTTATGGATGTCACTTTTGCTTGCAGGCTTATGCAAGTTTCGTTTCTTTGAATACCCACAAATGTGATCGATTCGAAGTTTGGAAAAATGAGGAGCGTCACTATAGCAAGGTTTGACTATTAACCCTAAGATTGAAAAATTATGAGTGCTAAAGAATAATAACTTTAGTACCAAATGGAGGCGGCTCAGGTATTTTTGGCTTGTTCTGATTGTGGTGCTCATGTCTATTGTGATCCGATTGATCTTCAACAATCTATGTCTTTTATTGTAAGTTGATTTTAAAAATTCTATAAGTTTGAAAGTACACTTTAGGAAAAACATCAAATCACCCGACTTGTTCCGCTTGTTGTCTACTTTGCAGATGAAAAGATCAATGAAAACGGAAACATCTCATTCAAATACACACCCTCGTATGCTCGCGAGTTTTTTGTAAGAAAATTTTTGGAAACCAAAGAATTCAGTTTTAGGTTTCATGTGAGAAATGTAAAATTACATCATTTGCAACTGGAGAACATGCGGACATTCATTTTTCTGATCCTACAAAGCATCCAGAGATTCGGATAAGTGAATGCGGAAAGTGCAAAACCTCCTTGCCTCACAGAACTTCATACAGGTAAACTTCATATTGCCCACTAGCTGTGAATATAGTTTAGATGTGTTGCTTACTAAAATAATGTTATTGTGTAGAAGCTCAAAAGCTTTCTGAAGTAGTTCACTATGCATTCTTTTAGGAAACATCTTCTTAGCTGCTATTTTCACGACAATGTCTCGAAGAATTCCATTCTCGTTGCAGATTATCTTAGCACTACGGCTACAATTACGGGGTTCTCATTAACGAGTTTTTTCCTATCAAATTATTTTTTATTTAGTGACAAAGATGGGTTCAGGGTTGGAATGAATAGTGGCTTATCAGTTAATGCTTCGATTCAGGAACGAGCACCACCTGCTATCGAATTTGTGAGTGCAATTTTGTACAAAGTTTACTATTTCAACTTATTTTAAGACTTCAATTAATTTACAGGTAAACGGTCAACAATCGCTAGCGGTCGAGAGAGTGAAAGCGAAGAACAAAAGGGCTCGAGCACGACAAGATACACCATCCACTTCAATGGCCTCACAACCAGAATTGGGTCATGAGGTGATAATTGATCACTATGAGACTAAGATAACTGTCTAAAAACACCTACGTTTGCTTCATTTCATCGATTGTCTTAGGAAATAGCAGAAGAACCTCATTCTTTGGATGTTTGGATCAAGAGTGATGCGCAAAAATCGTTCATTCGAAAAACAATCGGAAATACGGATCCAGAACTAGCAGTCGATCTTCGTATCCAGAGAAAGAGGCGCAAATCGACTGCATTGAATGATGACGGTACAAAATTTAATCTATAAATAACCTTTAAATGCGTTTAGATATTAAAAATGTTCAAAACCAGAAATCAGTGCTTTACAATGTCTCAATCAAAAATCACTTGGCTCGATATGAAGAGACCGTTTTTCTCACCAAGAAGTCTTATGATCCAACCTCTATTGTCACAGATCCGTTGGATAAGTGAGTTTTTGAATTCACGCTCCTAACCAAAAAGATAATGTAAAAAATTCATGCAATTGTTTTTTCAGGGTTCATCTTTGTTTGGTTTGTTATCATTTTGTGTTGGGAGAGAAAGGTTTCTTGAAACACATGAAGACGTGCCAACCAGGAGTCGATCCATTTGAGACAATAACGGTTGGTTCATTGATGATATCTAAATAATAACATTGTAGGTGTCTACCCTTCGATCGAGGGGTCTTCGATACATAAATCAGTCTCCATTCCATTGTTGTGAGTGTGATTTCTTTGGATGTTCTCTGCTTTCACTGAGAGTTCATCTTGCCACCAAACATCAAATCGGAACACATTCATTGCTTCAAGACGGTTAGTGTTATGGACATGAGACATAAGATTTTTGGTGCTAAAGAATGAAATTATTGATTTCAGAAACTCACGTCGCTGAGATGACAGTTAGTGAACGATTCAATAAGGAGCTTAACCTAGTGAACGGTTTTCTTCCTCGTCGAGTAATGGATAGAGCTGCGCCGGCACTAGATGCCATTATAGCTTCTCAAGTTGAGGTATACTTTTTCTAGACTCAATTGATTAACAACTGGTTTCTATGAGCCCTTTCCAAATAGTGCCCAAATCAACCTTGAAATAACCTTCCATAATATTGCAAGCTATTTAGAAGATTGTACTGTCTGATTCCGATGTTGAGGACACTGTCGGAATTGAGGATCTTGATCAATTAACAACCGCACCCCTATCATCAAGTCCACAAGTTGTTGTTGACGGGACATCGATGGATGTTGAGACTGAACGATCGATTGTCAAGAAGCAAAACGGTATTGTATTTTTCCTAAATAACTTTTGAATCAATGGGTAAAGAGAATATAAAAGAGAATATAAACGCTGTTTAGTCTAAACGTCAAGAAACAACAATTTTTAGTTACAAATGATGTTCTTGCAAAGACGACCACTCCACCAATCAAGAACCATCAGGAAAAGGTTCTTCTTGTGACTTTTTTTACTAAAAATTAAACCAATCTTTGTTGATTTATTAATATACACAACTTCAGGACGACCTCCTATGCTTACTGTGCTCGGCAAGGATAATGGGTGGCGTGGAGAATCTAGAGAAGCATTACAGCTCTCATCGAGAGTCAGCCTGGAATACCTGTCATCTTTGTCCGCCATCCAATCAACGGTAAGTTTTTAGTTTGAGCAAAAACCTGAAGGCACTTGACTAATTGCTCAAAATCTATAGTACAAGTTTTTCACTTACAGTCGCTGCTTTAGTCATTTTGCCAAACTCGATCTTCTTCTTTACCACATCTTGGAATCTCATTGTCGAGTTCCTGAAGTCACAATCGAAAATCGGAACGAAAAAGTAACAGTGAGTTGAAAATGAGCTTTTGGTTGGAAAACGCATAACTTTTAGTGCATTTTCTGTCCTGCTCTATGCAATTACAGTGGAATTGTTTCACACATTCTTTACTATTGTTCCGAGGTTAAAAAAACCCTACAATTATTTAACTTATCAAAAAATCAGGTTCCTTGCTGTCTTTTGTGTGGCCAAGAAAATATAGCTCCTGATAGAAGCAAATGGATCATAAATCATCGTCAACTGAAACATGACGCACCTTGTGGAAAAATTTGCCAAAACAGGTATGTTCTGTTTGAAAAAACTCTAAAATGTCTGTTATTCAGATTCATTTGTAATCATTGTGACATAACGATGCGAGCTTTGACTGTAAGTTATTCGGCTTTTTTCATCTAAATCAATAATTTAGCAAGCGGAAAGGCATCGCTGTCCACCAAAAGACAAACCCAAACCGACCACATATTATCGCTGTGAATGTGGAGAGATTGATGTATTCAGTCAAAAACAATTTATGAATCACTTTTTGGCGAGTGTCAAGAAATAACGTAAATCCTCTATTAGAGTGGCACCCTCTAAAAGAACGGAACCTCCTGATGCTAATTTTGGCAGCTCACAAATCCAAATCTTTCCCAAATCAAAAAATTTTCTCCAAAAGTGCTTAAAATGATGCATATGGGTCTTAATTATAATTTAAAAGGCATGGCAGTAAAATTCAAATCGACCCTGGAAAAAATTGACTGAACATTTTGAGAAAAAATCATAGGGGGGATCACAGGGATTTTGGAGGGTCGGACATCCGGGGGTGAAACCATGGACATAACTTTTTGTTTTAAATGTGTTTTTCGTGCGTTTCAAAGCATTTTCAATTGAACTGAAGTGATTTTAACCATGTGGTACCCCCTTATGTGATTTTTTGACCGCTCCAAAAAATGGCACTGAAAAATAGAGCAGCATGCCGCTCTAATAGAGGATTTACGGTAGATGACTATTTAAATTGTTTGTGCAATGCAAAGATTAATGGTTTAGCAAAAACTTTGTGAGATATTTTAAAAGATTTCAGATGATTCACTTTGATACAAACGCACAGTGTCATCTTTGCCATACTCAATTGGTTACTTCGCAACACGCGGAACTGCATAGGCTTGTCGACATTTTGGAAAAACACACAGACGGACAGCGACGGATTGTTGTTTTGGATGAACGATTAATGGAAAATGTAAAAGAGATTTCATACAGATATTTCTATTGGAGCAATTTAGGTTCGACTTGGGCCTGATTTTAAGTGGTGTTCACTACAGGAACTTAATCAGATGATACCAAAAGCTCGTAAGAATTTTACTAAACCTAAACAGCTTTTGCTTTTTCTAATCTTCAAATTGTTTGTATTCAGTTGAATTGAGTTTCCGAGTGAAACTTTGGCAGCAACCAACAGGTTATTTAATGAGCGTGAAGAGGGGATTTTGCTAACAATTAACTTCCTAAATTTCCTACCGCAGCACAAATATTTCATAGTAGTTCTTTTCCATGTTTAATTTGACTTAAAACTGATTGTTGTGAGATGTGAGGATGAGATTTGTACAAAAAATTTCACAATTTGAATTTTTAGTTTTGGATCAACATCAACAGCGTCAAACTCTTGAAATTGAAAAGAGAAAACGGGAGGAGCAAGTGAAAAGACAAGTGCAACAAGCGACTGAACAAATTCTCCAATCAACCCGAAACCTTCCAGAGAGTCAAAGAAAGACTTCGACAAATGAAAAGCGAATGATGAGCACTGTAGCTGAACCTGTACTGCCCCAAAACAGAACAATCACACCACCTTCTACTTCTCAAATATCGCTGTTGAGATCTTCTCACTCTGGTTCACCGTTTAAACATCCGGAAACAGTCACAACTCAAAGACCTACTCAAATTCTTAGTTTGGCTCATTTTCAAACACAAGCAAATGTCACTCAATCCAGAACCGAATATCGACTTGCAATTGACACCGACACGGAGACGGCAAGAAAAAAGCTTGATCAGGCTGTTGACAGTATGGGGAAGACATCAAGAATAAATGTTACTCAAGTTGTGAATCAAAGAATGCAGATCAATGATAATGCTGCATCGAAAGAGGCTCAAAGTGAAAGACAGAACGTACCCTCGCGACAAGGAGTGCTTGCACAAACGATTGAGACAATCGCAGCACCGTCAAGTGACACCAGTTCAGTTCCCATCGATTTTCCTCCTCCTCCATCAGTGATCTTTATGGGCGTGGTTCATGCAGGTAGTCTATTGTGATAAAACTAGATAAAACATTAAAAATCACAATTTGCTTTAACTATATGAAACTTTTAGATACTGTGCCAATAAACATCGAACCACCGCCATCTGTGCAATGTCTGAGTGATCCAGTCTTCCTACCGACAAGAACAGTCGCGGCAGCCGCTCGTGTTGAGAATTCTTCAACGGTTACAATATGGGATCAACCACCGCCATCTGTGCAATGTCTGAGTGATCCAGTCTTCCTACCGACAAGAACAGTCGCGGCAGCCGCTCGTGTTGAGAATTCTTCAACGGTTACAATATGGGATCAACCACCGCCATCTGTGCAATGTCTGAGTGATCCAGTCTTCCTACCGACAAGAACAGTCGCGGCAGCCGCTCGTGTTGAGAATTCTTCAACGGTTACAATTTGCGATCATCCAACGACATGTGAGTTTGTAAGACATAAAATACAGTAGTAGCCGTGATTCGATTATTTAATTATTTAATAAGCTTTTAGTTTTATATCAAGTAAATGATGTTGCTTTAGCCCGCGATGACTCTTCACCACAGTTAGTGGCAACAGTTCGTGAAGAAATCGCACAAAAAGGAGCCAATGTTCAGTCATCAATTCCCGATGATGGAGAAGATGATATCATTTTTGTGGTAAGTGAATTGTTTCTGATAGTAATTTTAATTTTTATGCCAATATTTTTAAAGCAAACCTGTTTATAAATACACTTACAGGATTCAACCGAAACAAATAAACCCGAGGAGAGAGCAAATTTTGTCCAAGAAGAGGATGAAGAGTGCATGATTGAAGACATCGTTCCAATGTATGTTCCGAAATATGAGAAACGATGAGAAGTTGATTTTTAGATCAAGTTCTGAAGTAAAAGGAGGAAGAGAAAGAAAAATTCAATGTCCAAAATGCTCAAAGAAATTTTTCACAAAAGGAAGCTGCGAAGTACATATGAATCATGATCATCGAGTTGATAAAGGAAGTGAAACGACTGTGAAAGGGGTTGGTATTGGTTGATTTCAAAGATTGAAAAGTTGGAATGACTAAAAAGGTTAAAAATGTTTAAAAAGAGTTGATTCTTACAAGAATTAAGCGCAATAATTTCCAGACCTACGGCCTACCACATGATGAAAGGAAAAGATTTTACATTTGTGTCATGTGTTCGATTATCTACGATGATCCGATGTTTTTCAGAAAGCACATGGGCGAAACACATGGAAACTGGTTACATTTTTTTGAAAAATTTATAGTCAAACAACTTTTCAGTCCTCCCATTGTGTGCCCGTTGTGTTCTTGTGCGGGATTCAATCAGAAAAGCTCGGAAGCACATTGGAAATTACATGAGAGATATGCAGCAGCATCTGGAGTTCCCAACATGTGTGTCGAACATGATTTTGTGTTTGGAAAAGTGAGTTTTGCAAATACAGATCGGGATAACTGCTAGACATTCACTTGCCCATTTTCAGGATATCGAGTTGATGTTTCACGCCAATTTGATGCACGATGCTAAACTCTTATTCTTCTGTAAAAAATGTTTCTTGGCCTCGTTGGATGGGTCTGTGATCGTACTTCATTTGAAAATTTGCAAAGCCGCGGTAAGTCGTTTGAAGATTATAAAAAAAACTATGGATTCAGAAACGACCAAATGAAACCTTCCCACCATCGATAAATCTCGAAGGAGAACAAGCATTGGGGGTCATTTCGGTAAACACTGTCAACTATCAACCGGCTGATGAAAATGCATGGATAAAGGTGAAACAGAAATACCAGAAATCCCTACATTTCAGCTTTATTCGCTTTGAATATTAAATGCTCAACCTGATCTTCATTTAATATCAACTTTTAGATTCTCGCTTCTCCAAATCCGCCTTCGACCGCCATTCCCTCCCAATGTAATCACAAAACGCTGCTCGCCGACAAATATCCATTTGTTTTATGTTCGGATAGAAATTGCAACACTTGGGTAACTCGATAAGATAAACACTGACTTTTAAGCTAAATTTTTTCTTTTTCAAATTTTGCAGAATGATTCTTTAGTACATTCAACAAGCTTACACGGGCACATTCGAAGATCAGACGGAAAAAGTGGAAGCGTTGATGGCAAGAGGGAGAACTATCATTCAAAATCCCTGGTCAATTTTGAATAGAGTGGGGATGCGAAATCCACAAAGTGAGATCTTTATTATTGTTTTACTACATTAACTATGAATATTTGACTCTTTCCTATTACTGTACCTAGCAGTAATAGCAAAGAAAAAAAATTTGGGTACTTTAACCGTGTAACGCCTTAAACGGGTGCCTAAGAAAATCGGGTAGCTTATACAGCGATTCACCAACCAACTTTTAACATTTGCGTTTGTCCCGTTTTGTTTTAAGGCTTTCATTACTTTTTTGTTTTTGTTACTTCTGATTTAATTGATGACAGTTTTGTTTAGTGCAGTTCCAATGTAGAAGCAATTTCAAGTACAATGTAAATTGTTCTGTATTTGTGGTTCTTTTTCAAAACTCCATTCAACACCTCCGTGGAACAACAAAAGATTGTCTCCCGATATCTTTTTGAGTACATGTTCAGAAGAGTTGCTGGAAAGAAACAAGTTTTTCAACATTTATTGATGAGAATGGAAGCCACCTATCCGTTACCATAAAACCTCAACCTTTGTTCAAAAAGAAACATTTATATATAAACATCAACGCTAAAGCAAAGCATCAAATCGCTGTATAAGGTAGCCGATTTTCTAAAAGTCCCCGCTTTTTTAAGGTACTCGATTTTTTTAGAGGTAATAGGAAAGAGCCAAATATTTAGATCTACCGTTCTATGTTCGGTTGAAAGCGGCACAGGGTGAATCAACGATGAGAGTTCCTCTTCAGCCCCCCACGGCAGCGCAAGGTCTTCAGGTGGATCGCTCGAATAGCAAAAGACTAAAAATTATTGACACATTGCATATCGCTGCAATGCAGAAATGTTATTCTTGAAAAAGCTAACAAATCTTTTAGACTCACCGGCTCGAACGTCAACAGTGTCAAAGAGAGTTTACGCCATCGAGCTCTGGGGTAAGTGAACAAACAAATTATGGAATGAAAATGATTTTTCTGACAAATTTTATAGTTTGAAAAACTTGGTTGATAACGAATGATACCTAAATTAAACAAATTTAGTTTTCTTCGTGCCAAAGCTTGAGTACACCTTTGCCACCTCAAAACCGACAAGTTCAACCGCCCACTGTTCGAATACAACAAGTGCAGGTAGATGTAAAAAATGTTCGATTTCCTAAACAACAATTTTAGCAGACTCTACAAACACCATGTGCGAAAATTGTGATTCCAAAGAGTAATTTTGAGACTACTGTAAAAGAACCCGAATATCCATATTACGAGTTCATCTTGGGAAATAAATGGCAAAAGGTTGGTTTTAGAAATAGGAAACTCAAGAAATCAAAAGCTTACTAACCATTTTTTTTCCAGAGACATTTTTCTTTTCAGAAGCGAGACGGATTGCATTGTGTTGTGTGCGGATTTCAGACTCGAAACATGTTCCACGTTTCAGATGATACTTATCAACTATGGAGGAATTACATCAAGAAATTTGTAAGAAATTTGCTCATTAGGTCTCTTTTTAAAATAAAGCTTTAGTGTGATGAATGTGTTGAGGCTGAGAAAACACAAAAGAGACAGATTCAACTTATGGTAAGTAAAAGAAATTTCCGACAATGTCCGACCGGCAAAACTCCCTGTTCTAATTGATGGCCTAAGTGCTTTCACATACAGTATCGGACATTCACTTACAGTTTTTTTTTTCATTTAATGAAGATTTGTTCCCGAATAAGAGTTTATAAATCAGCCAAAATAGCCAAAAATAGAAATTTTATGCATCGCTATCAAATGTTTAAACTTGAAATATCAAAAGATGAGTGTTTTTACACATTTTGACTGATTTATAAGCTATTATTCGGGGAAAAATCTTCATTAAAAGGAAAAAAACTTGTAGGTTAATGTCCGATACTGTAACTTTAAGAAATTTGCAGTTTGAACTTCGATGGAAATTAATGGGAGAAGATGGACGAAAAAGATATGCCTGTTATTGCCACGCAACTCCCCCTGGACTTTTCCCAGCCGCCACAATCAGTCCAAAATCACAGGAAAACTTTGATCTGGTAGGAATCAATTGCTTTCAATTTTGATTCTTTATGACAATATCTAATTATTTAATTGTAGGCTCTCTCTACTTGTCTTGTTTGTGGAAGTCTGAAGAAAAGACAATTAATGCCTTTGCCTGGAGTGGAAGCTCTGAATTGGCGTGCTTTTTTTATGGTGGCTTTGGTGAATGAACATCATCTTGATCCGGACACATTCAGATGGAATGTTGCGGTTAGTTTAAAACAGTCTCAAATTTATTTGATTGTGCGAAAGATCAATATCATAAGTACAGATGTCTCCACTGGCTATGTTTTGCCCTGCACATGTGACAATGAAGATGCATGAAGAAATGGGGCTTTTAGCTCGAAAGCAACAACAAAAAGCGGCATATGAAGCACAAGCTGGTCCCTCAAACCAATCTAGAGAACAAGTGAGCCTTAATCTGCATCTTTTGTTTTTGTTTTGTGATGTCTAGTTGATAGTATTTTAGCCTCAACGCCCACAAGTTGCTCAACAACGGTTTGCGGTATATGTTCCCCAACAACAGGTAAACCAAAGCAATTTTAAAGAATATGTTTACTATTAATTTTGTGTTTCGAGTTATACATGGATTGAATTGGCTGTTGTACAACTTCGTTGTCTTTTTAGGTACCACCCCAACCACGACCACAGCAACTCCAACCTCCAAGGGCTCATCGCTATCCAAACTTTGCCACAAGTTCGAGGGCCTTCCCTGCTGTAACTCCAGCTCCTCCCAGTCCTGTAAATGCTCCAATAACGAGCACTCCTAATGTTATGGTCAGTGCTGCTTGCTTTCAACAACTTTTTTATGCTAATGATTAGCTTGTAAATTCTTTTATGAAACTAGAACTACTGCCTTTTCAATTAATTTTTTTAGAATCCACACTTGATGAACATGGTTGCAATGAATCAACGTTCAACACAGGTAACTACTACTCTGACTACGTATAACGGCAAAGTAATATCTATTTATTTATATCTATAGCTCGAGCTTGAAGGTTTAGAAGATTCTATACTTGTTTTCAATCACTAAAAAGTAAAGCACGCATTTAGATGGCGGCTCAAATGCAACTAATGGGCCAACCTCATTCGAGTCACATTTTTGGAATGCCCCATCCTCATCCACCGTTTCATCCGTTTCCGATGGGAATTCCTCCAGGGATGGCTCAAGTTCAAGGATTAATACCTGACCAGAGGATTTCTGCAGTGCATGGGATTCCTCCACCAGATATACCCATTCGCACACGACCGATCATGACACCGAATTTTTCAAATTTATTGCCTCAACAAGGACAGCGTCCTCAACAAAATAATCCACTACAAAAACAACCTCAAGGCGCTTATCCAACAACACCCACTGGTGGCTATGCTGAACGAATTCCATCTGGTGAAATGCAACCACAAAGAATGCCTCTCCAGCCTGGGCCCAGCAGAATGCCAGAAAATGGGGTGAGTGAGTTCATATTTAAAGAGTATGAGTTAATAAGGAGCTTACCTTAAAAAATACAGCTCCTCGGGTATCTAATGACAGAATTTTCAGGTTCTGCCTTCCAAGCCTGCTCAAGCTCAACCGCAACAAGCTGTGAGAGTAATCTGTGAGGTAAACACAAGCAAAAACTAACGTTTATATCCAAATTTTAAGCTTTGTAAAATGGAAGTTAAAACGGATGCTGACCAAATGTTCCACAAAATGATCCATCGAACGAAAAACAAATACTTCTGCTTGGAATGTAATAAGCCGGTTTCCGGGAACGAAGAACAAGATCTTGTTCAACATATGCTTGAACATACAAAGTGAGTAACGAAGTAAATTTAGGAATTCAGAATATTTAAATTTAGCAATACATCGCACTTTGAGCTTAGTTGTCCGTTTCCGGCGTGCCTGGAGACAAATTTGAATTCGTCATTGAGCTTGAAGATACATCTCATCACAGTGCACGCCAAACAACTCCCACACCAAGCGCTGTTAGTTTTCAATCGTTCAATAATTAACTTCTAGTCAGTTTAAAGTGACCTATAACAAAACTTTCAGATGTGGTATGAAATTTGCGGCAAATGAGGCCATTCCAACGCACGACAACGAACATAAAAGGTAAAGCGAGATTTGTAAAGCTTTTGAGAATTGGATAGTCTACTTCAAAGCCATTATCTTGCATGATTTGCATATTTCAGAAATGGAGATGACCGTTGTTGCAGATTATGCTTAACGATAAATTGTTGGGCCAAAGTAGAAACTGGCATTCCTAACTATACCCATGAGCTCATTCATGGAATTATTCGCATTCTGAGATGTCGAATTTGTGGAGAAGAAATGAAAGGGCCCAATCAGGTCATTTATTGTTGATTTTTAAATTGGGAACAAGAGATAACTTTTCAGAACAAAGCTTTGCTTCGACATTGGGTCAACAAACACACTGCAAGAAGTTCTAATGCTCCAAATTCAACGTGCACGGTAAGTGTTTTGAGGTTTACTGAAATCTAATCATAAGTAAGCTCAACAAGCCGTCGAGTTTAAAATCGTCAATCAATTTAGGGCTGTCAAAAGTCGGTTTCTCTTGGGGAAAGCGAGGCTCATCTCAAAGAACACATGGTTGGTTAAAAATCACATCTATAACAAAGAAATTCAAGAAATTTAGCTATAAGAATTTATGGAATGTAGTTTTAAAACAGTGCCATGATAGAAAACGTTCAAAACAGCGCCGTCAAAACAAAACAAATTCCCACAATTCAAAAAACAAGACGATTCAATTTTTATACCCAAAAATTCCTTGCATTTTAGCTACATGATGGGTGAAACAGTCTTTTTAAAAAGTTAACATTTAATAGATAAAAAGCGTTCAAAGGAGATCTAAAGATCGCTAATTTTACGCGAATTTAACTAAATTTAACGCTAATTTTATCCATGAAATATTAACTTTTTTAAAAAACTGTTTCACTCATCATGTAGTCAAGAACGCAAGAAATTCTTTGGTATAAAATTTGAACCGGCTTGGTTTTTTGTCGCTATTTTGAACGTTTTCTATTCGGCGCTGTTTTAAATATATCCCGAATTTATTGCTTTTTAGGCCTTTATGGTCTCAGCTTCAACTCGAGGACGGAACAATGCTCCAATGCTAATTGTGAAAACTTGTAATAAAATGGCAAGATTGTTGGGAATTCAGGTAAACATTACAGGATATAGTTTTGGTGTTTAAATGAAAAATGTCTATTGGTTAACTTTCAAATCACAAGAATTTTCTAGGAGGCCAACAGTGACCCTAATCAAGTATTTTACGAAGATGAATGATGTGTTTTTGCGAGGAAAATTCTATTGTTTTTATTTCCATTTGATCTTTAAGCTTCTAAACTACAATATCTAAAAAAACTGTGATGGCAGAATATATTTTCGAGTTTTTTGTACAATTTTGTCATTTTGTGGACTTATTTGGTTTGATTTTTGTGTTCATCACCGTAATCTCAAAATCTTGCCCAACAATTGTGAAAAGTGACGTGTGCTTTTTAATGGCAATGAAATTTTATTGTTGTATGATTACAATTTTCCAATAAAAATTGTTTTGACAAAATTCATTCCTAGTTGTATCTTTTCATTTCATTTTATGGTTTTTCTGTATCTTTTTTGATGAGCGCTTGGTAATTTCTATGGATTAGAACCATTAGTAGAGCTTGACATTTTAATAAAATTTACGAATCAAAAATTCTTTCAGAAAAATGCACAAAAAACGGCAAGTACATCATATTTAATGCGGCAAAGTTCAGCTGGTATTAATGATTACAAAATGAGAGGCATTGATGAGATCAAAGCGTTCACAAAATCTAAATATTCAATGCGAATCACGAATTTCCGATTTTTTAGAATTAGTAATAGGGTCAAAGCTACAGTATCCATAAGAAATTGGTTCAACAGGTGTTTGCTTTGCTTTTGAAAGGCATAATTCCCCCATTTTGCATCAAACATTCCAATTTCAGCAGGAAACCGGTAATTTCGAAGTTTTGAATGGTTTTAAAATAAACTCTGCTTTGCATCTTTTTGAAGTGTTCCCAGAATTTGAACTCAGAACTTCCTTGCATTTCCTGTATAATTTGGGATAAAACCCGTTAAACCTCAAATTTTCTGCACGATGTTACAGCTGCTCTCAAAAGGTCATCGTTTTTTGTCGCCAATCGTATTATGAGATCAGAAAGTTTGAGTTTTTTTGGTTATCACCATGACATTTCCGGGGGTGGGTTCATTCACTTGATTTCCAGAAATAAGCATTCAAAATTTCAGTCCGTACCGCTACTTATTAAAGTTTTCTTATCAGTTTATCTAGCCTACGTAACACTTTTGGCTTGAGACATTTTAGAAATTCTGAATATTGTTCTTATTAGAGTGTGTTCCTCGTGATTAGTACGTTTTCTAAAACGCGCCCCGAGAAAAAGTCCCGTAATCCCCGAGAGAAAAAAAATCCAAAATTCAATATGTGCAAATGTAAAAATCGAGAACAAAATAAGACAAGATTCATAAAATATAAAAAATAAGCGCAAAGTTTTGCAACGGTCTTTAATACCTTAATTTAACTTGACCGATGGCTGAATAGTTGACCGAGGGTGCGTTCTAAAAAACGCATTAATCGACGATTAATCTATTAAAATTTTAATCGTTCAACTTGAATCGATTCATTAATTTGTCGCGGGGAACACACTCTAGTTCTTACTATTGAGGAAGTTAAAATCCATTCATCAAGTGTCACAAAATATAAATCTTTTACTAGCATCAACAAAATTAATCTTTCGTCGATCCTCCAATCATCCCGAGAATTATATTTTAAGCCCTTTCTCGAAACTCAAAAATTATTTACACAGTACCCTTCAGATGATGAAGGAAAATGGAGCTCTAAAAAGTCAATCGGGGAATTATAGAGCTCGAGAGAGACTTGGGAGGATTAGTTGAAAAAGATGAAGAAGATGAAAAAGAGAAAAAGATTAAACCTCAATAAACATTTTGAATTTTTGAAGATCTCGTTGCTGGGATTTTCTTTTTTTTTACGATAAAGCTTTGGTTCAAATATTAAGATTTGATTTGGATTTGGTATCAAAGTTCTGTGCATTTAAAAGCTTTTGCACATTAGCTTGTCCATAAACTGGACAAGAGGCTTGTCCATAAACAGGACAGATGTTTGCCAGAGATGTTATTTCTCAAAATATTGTTTCATCATGAAACTTGCAAACACTTTCCACCCACTCATTGTTGTTTTTAGTCTCTCAATGGAGATTATAGTCAGCTAACTACATAAATCTAATAAGGAACCTCGTTTAAGAAAATTCGTTTAGCAAGATTTGTTCTTTAAACCTTTTTCCTTTTTCTCATGAAAGATCAAGATTAAGACAGTTACTTTTTGCTTTGAGTGGCTCATTTCCAGCTTCCTTTTTCTTATCACCTTCTTTGTCGTTCGACACGAGGTGCCAATTTATTTCTTTTTAAGCAGGAATTTTGCTATTTGCTTATTAGATTTTTGAAGATTTCTTGGTCGTAAGCATGTCAGTAGCGTATTAATTCAGAAATGAGATTGCGGGCTTTCCAAAGTTTACTCCTTCTTCCGCTTATGGTGCGTGGTGAAAGGGATTTTCTACAATGGGTTTGTTTTATGATTTATGATTTGATCAAATCGGCAAAATAAAGCATTTAATGATCTCACAAGTTACTGATTCCACTTTATTTCAGTTTGGCCTCAAAGAGGATCCATCTCTTCCACAAAAAATCTCTGAGCCTCAGGTTGAATTGAAATAAAGAGGGATTTATATTCAAGAATTAGATTTTAATGGACAAAAATTTTGGACAGAGACCTCTTCGACTCTTCAACACAACCGAAAATGAAACGCTTGAAAATCAGGTAAAAATGATAGGATGATATAGTGGTTGAATATTGGAATGAGATCTCTAACAAACAGGCTATTATTCTTTTGCTTTACCAAATTTCTTGTGAGCCGTAGACGAGCGCGCTTGCGACTGGTGACAAAAACTATGCGTCAGTCCCAAAACATTCAGCTAGAAGAACCCACCGTTAGGCCGATTTTTCGCCTGATGATATAATATTTCAGTCCAACAAAGTGATTCGATTCGAAGAAGATGATCCATATTGGTGTTACATCTGCATCGACCAACATGGATTCAATGTAACTCCAAACAACTCTTTAGGCCAATGTATTCAATTTCTCAGGCTTCACCCGTCCTTCTTGCACACATGGTTCAACGGCGAATGAGAGTCCCTCTACCTCCATCATGCAATAGAGACATTTATGCGTAAGTACTCACGTATAATAGTACTTTTTAAACGTTGGATAGATCTAATTATGGACTCAAGGCAAAAATGTACTTGGAGCTCAATAAACAAACTCTTATTAGCCTCTCATTCATTCCAAAAAAGTTGCGCATCGATTCTCAGCTTCCAAATTGATACCATTTCCTTGTTAGATTTGATCTTTTCTATTTATATACTTTTGGAACGTTGTTCTTCCAAAAAATAAACATACTTGGTCTCTAAACGGTTTATAGTTATTAGCACATAAAAACTCTAGAAAAAAAGCTATAAACTTCGGTGACGATCAGCAATAAGCCGGATAAGAAAGGGTTAAAGTTTTGGTTTTTGAATGATCAAAGGATAAGTGAAAGTGTTTCGAACAATATTTAAGCCTGTAAAAGTTAGTTCAGGTATCAAGTGATGTGCAAGGGACCATGCTTGGTGGCCACTTATTTTCGAGGAGAAGATTTCATTGGTAGCCAAAGAGTAACGACGTATCCCAAAATTTTCCTAGGAATGCTGAGAGATTGTGCTGAAAAGGCTGACTTTCGATCGTTTGACGAGAGTGATCTTCGACGAATCCCCGATTCACAACCAAGAAATATCGAATTGGGAAATAATATTCATGTGAGTAACCAGACAACTTGCTGAACTACAAAAGTTTATAGGTTGAAGCCATGTTGTGCCGTGGAGACTACTGCAATGTGGGAATGAATCAGACAAGTTAGTTTTGTAAAAAGGATAAATCTTTCTAAACGATTTAAACTTATCAAAGCAACATTTGTTATCAGATTTTTCAGGAGGACATCGAGCCCCACATGATCGTATGAGAGAAGATGAATTTGAGGTTTGAGGAAAGCAGAGCAAAAACCAATATTTTTAGAGAGCCGACAAAAGAAAGCGTCGTGGTCGTCAACACCAAAAATGAACTTAAATCAAAATCACAATCTTTAAATATATTCTAGGAACGAATTCTATATCAATTTTCCAAATTTCTACGAGTTGCTTCACTGGTCGAAACCAAAAAAAACGTGTTTTTAGTGTGTATATATTTTGTTTGTTTGCAATTTGTTAAAAGTTAAACTTTCTCCAACAAATGTAGTCAGGTAATCACCGTCCAACATCCATCAACAGTCAAATATTTTTGTGTGAATTGTTGCTGTGCAATGTTCAACTCTATTTCCGCATGTGTACATATTTGTTCAAGACTAGTTTGATACAATTTGCATGTTTTTATAATGATGAAATGTGCATAAATGTTTGAAAAAAGCTTAGGCAGAAAAGCAAACATTTTTATTATACAAAAGATTAGATTTGATAATGCGATTAGAAAACTCAAAAAGCATATCATTTTGTATCATGTACCACTTTTGAAAGCTTTTAAGATCATAGAAGTTACTTAGAGTAGCTAAAAATCTACAGTTTTTCAAAATCAATAAATTGCCCAGCCTTTTTTTATTTTGTCAATAGCTCAAAATGATCTGAAATTCTAAAAACCGAGACGCTGAAAAAGCAGCTAAATTCCTGAGGTCCGTGAAAAAAGTATTCGCAAAAAAAAGAGCTGTTGAAATTAAATTGACGATACGGCTGTTGAAATTAAATTGAGCTGTTGACGATACGGCCCACTGGTGGGCCGTACTTGGATTTAGCACTTTTTTGAGGCCAATTGGGCGGAAAATTTCCGCCAGTGGGTTTTCGGGGTCAAGGAATTCGAGTACTTGGGTTTCTAAAGAAAACTGCTCTATTTTTGGATATTTCATTCAGTTCAATTACTCAAGTGCAACCCCACACCCAGGCCATGTGACAGAAGGTGCACAATTACAAAAACGTAAAAATTTTCATTTTATGTAATCGCGCGGCTTCTGGCACAAGGCCTCTAGGGATAAAGACAAAACGTAAGTCCGGTTACGTAGGTAGCGTAAGTTTTAGAAGGTTTTGTGATGATCGTATTGATCGGAAATTAAAGTTGCTCAAAAGCTAATAACGGATTCAGATTCTCCATCCCATAATGCCTCCGGTTGCAAATTTATTTTCAGGTCTACAGCTTTCAGGTCTACAGCTTTTAGGTCTATAGCTTTCAAGTCTACACCTTTTAGGTCTATAGCTGTCGTCCGAAATGGCAGCCAGGCCAAAAATGGCTTTGTTATGTTAAACGTTGGATTTCATTTCCTTTTGAGCATTGTCTGATTCTAAATGTATCCGGAATGTGATTTGATCCAAGAAGAGTTAAAGATTAATGCAATTGAACTGCCTGTAATGTTTCAAATATCGCTTTACTGGAAGTTTTATTCTGGTAAGAAAAGATAGATCTTCGAACAGCAAAAAGTTCCAAATTGTGCAAAATATCTACAGACCATGAAAATACAGAATATCAATTAAAGCCCATAAATGTTTCAGTTATTGGCTCGCTCATTAACTGTTTTTGTTTATTTTTTGTTTACGCAGTGAATAAGGAAACTATTTTGCATATTTATCAATATTTTATGCTCATCTACCAGGTAGATTTTTTGGCTTACTGTGTCATGAAAATGTATCTGAACGAAAGAGATATGAACTTTTGAAAAGCTAAGACTTTGAGATTGTCAATACGGTTTGTGATGATTGACATTTGCTGTTTGTCCTTTCATTCTGATCCCATTCTCGGAGTTCTTTTCTTTGAATACTTTTCCTGGTTCATCAGCTATTAAAATATCTATGTAAGTAAAATAAAAATTTTGTGGTAAGCAATACTTTCAGATGCTTGACATTTTTGTTCTCTATTTGATAGTCATGTCAATTTTATTTCTCTTTTTCGAGCGACAAAACATTTTAAATGGGAATGACGGGAGGTTTCGATTGAATGAATGGTTTGAATTTCGCAATTCAAGGCCCCGTTTCCAGCTTTTAGCCATCCGAAGTTAGAGTCACAAATGAATTTAGTGCGACCAAGTTAGCTCTAGCGATCCTCATCGTTCAACCTGTCATTATGATCTCAGTATGGCTTACACCAGCCGGTCCAAAGACGGCCGAGAAACAGCCCGTGCAGACGGACGGACGGACAGATACTGCTCTTTTATATATAGTAGATTAAATGATTAAATAGATGATTCCTGAATAACGGCAGTTGCCTATTGCAAGGTTGGCAAGGCTTTTAGCTAAATTTACCAATTCTTTATATCTTTAGGCATATCCGATGATTTTCTCTATAAATCAGTCAAATTTTTTTTCTGCGGTTGGGGATCGATTACATGATCCAATTACTCATCTTATTATTATCGGTGTCAGCATTGTTGCATTTGTCATGTTGTTCCCATCAAACTTTAACGAAGAACTTCTTCAATTCTAGATTGTTTTCTTTCTGTTTGCGACGTTTTCTTTTCTTCGCTTGTTCAAATGTCAGAAACAACAAAAGTTGTACAGAAAAGGCTCATGATTGCTCATTTAGTGCAGGTGGGGTTTAAAAGAAAAAAGAGTTCCCGCTCAAAAATGGCATTGGTAGCGTCAACAGGTGAACACTTTTGAAAAGCTGAGACTTTAATCTCTTTGATTTTGTAAAGTAATTTGTAGATTTACTTTAGTTTACAGGCACAGAAAATGATTTCACAAATGTATTTATATGGATGACATTTTAAAACAAGATATTTGACTCTTGCTCCTTTTGGGAGGTTCATTAATTGCATCGATAATGAAAGGGTCTTCAAATAATTTACCATTACATCAACTTAACAACTTTATCTTGGTGTTTCAAACAATGCTACTGGTTTTTCTTTTCGAATCTCATGCTGCAATTGCTTTAATCGCTACTTGAATTGGATTTGACGTTTATAGAAACTTCACTAAACAATTCTTCAACTCTTCAACTCTTCAACTCTTCAACAATTCTTCAACAACAATTCACTAAACAACAAGGAAGATATTAACATTGGTGAGTTAAGGAGAATGTTAGAAAGCAGCCTAGAAATTACAGGAATAGGTTCTTACAATCAGGAATATGTTGTTTCTGTACCAGGAGTTACCAACGCAATGCAGTAACTAGTGCAATGAGGCATTATTTAAAAGCATTTATTAGCAATCTCATTTTGCTCACTCATTTTCATTGATATTCATAATCATCTCAACAAAGGCCCGATCGATTCTATGAATTTTTGTTGAAATAGACATTAAAATGTTTTACTCAACCTCTCAATCCCATCATGCATTTGATCATAATAGAGATTTTTGGGAGTTTGATGGCTCTAAAATTGGCTCTAAAAAATGATTGGCTCAGTTGTGAAACCGTTCGATCAGCGACAACACAAACAGCCACAGAGAATGTCTTTTCCATTGGCTCAAATAAATAGATGGATTTTAAATCTAAAACTTTGAAATTGTGAAAAGTTGTGTAACTTACTGATTTCTTCAATGAAACACTGTAGAATTTTTGAAGTATTCATCGAAAATCAGTCTTTAATGAGGAATAACAATTCTGAAAACAGGGAATTTCTCAGAAATTCCATCATTTTCCTTTCTTTCTCCGAAATGATTCATTTCTTCCCTTTGTTTTGCCTTTTCTAGTTGTAAACACGTTGGTTTTTTCCAAATTAAGCAACTTGGACACAAGAATTTATTGGAGATATTGATTTTGATAAGTGAAAAATCAGCAAACAGTCAAAGGCAAACAAAACTGAATAAAATGATCATGAATTTGAAGGATTAAAGTTTTTGTTAACCCGAGGGTTAGATGAGGTTATGCGGAGAAAAGAAAAATGAAGTGAAGAATCAAAATGATTTGAAAATGAGGTAGAATGAGTGGAATTATAAGGAATTATGAATTCATAAGGAAAATTTGAATGAGATAAGCGAGAATTGGAACAAATTGGGCGGATCGCCATTGGGCACAAGTTAAGCTAAAGTCTCCAACTTCAAAAGTAGGCACTCTTCGTTTCCATAGCACCTAAATTAAAGCTTTAAAAGTAGTGTTGCTATGAACTGAATATTACCCTAAAGTCTCGAGTATAAGTTCATCCGAGTATAAGTTCTGCCTTAATTTACATTCGCTTTAATTGCTTTGAATTTCTTTTTGTTGGGATTTTATACATTTTTATTGTTATATAAACTTTTATTATTGTTCTTGGAGCGCGGGATACTACAGGGTGACAGCCTATCACCATTGCTATTTGTTATGTGCATGGATACATCCAGACGATAGTGTTGAAGAAGACGCTGGAAAGCATCTCTTTCGACCGTCGACGTGGACTTTGGCCGGATGAAGAGGCCAGGGAGGGATCCATAAGACTGAGCACCGGAGAGGAGCAGGGCGGACGCGCCGAGCCACGCCCGGAGCAACAAATAACAGCATAAAATTGCTATAACCCTCAATAAATTTACTTCTATTATTGTTCTTAAAAAGCAAAAAGTTATGCTGCAGCAGGGTTCGAACCCTCGACACACCGCACCGGAGACAGCCGTCAATTTGCATGCGAAAACCAAACAGAACTTATACTCGCGACTTTAGGGTAAATAAGATTTTAAAGACTAGAAATGAAAGCAAAAAGTAAAAGCATCGGTTTTCAAATCTTCATCTCAGGGCTAAATGCAAGGGGAAATCGAGGTAATTTGAAAGGATATTGCCGAAAATGAGATTGATAAGGAACTGAAAGAAATCACAGTGAAATTGTTTCATAAAAATTTGCATTAAAATTTAAATCTTTGGGGGCATGGTGGCTGGGAGAAGACCGGCTGCAGCAAGTCCTCCAGAGCCCAATAAAGCCGCGTATCGACGCCACACCAACTCGGCTGGATTTGGAGCTCTGAAATTGTTTTTCTTGAACTTTGTAGAATTTATATTTATTGCAGTTTTCTCTTATTTATCCCACAATTCCAATCCTTATGAAGTATCAAAATTTTCGGTAGGTTATTGGATTTCTTTCCGCAACAATGCCCATTTTGGTCACAAAATTGAACCTGTTGCGTGTGAACAGAAAGGATGAAGAGAAAAAGAGAAATTGAAATGGGAAAGAGATTGAAATGGGTGTGGATGGATGGAGGGCAATGTCAAAACTGCATTAGCACTTTATGGGAAAAGGATGAGAAAGGAAAGGAGTGGGAAAAGAGGAGAGAAAGGCAATTTTTGTCTCTTCCTGTACAGTGTGTGGCAATTACTTGACTCAACCGCCCGGAAGGGAAATCCATCCCATGAAATCACTGTATTAGGCTGTCCAGAAAGTCTTTTTGTTCCTTTTCGTACTTCCGTTTAAAACCAACAAACGCACCAATTTAACCACGATTTGTTTCATTAGAAAGACCAATTATTTTTCTGCAAAATAACATTAAAACGGATTTAAAACGCCTTATCTCTTATGTTTCAACGCCTTCTGAAGGCCTTCTGAACAGCCTAATACTTAAAGAGTTGTGAGAAGTTTTAAGCCTGGAAATATTCCTTAAACTTATAAAATGCGTATATTTTACTTAAATCTTTTGAACTGACGTGATCGGTGATGGAACAGCTCGATTTGGTCGTCCCTCTCGGAGAGTCCAATTACGCACCTTTGCATTGTTCTTGAGGTGACTAAAACATAACATTGTTTAATTTTTTCAAATATTGATGTTGCTTGACCTATCTACCTACCTAAGTATCAACTTTGCTTTTGCTAATTGCGATTCATCGGGAAGGGAATCCCATTTGAAATAGCGCATCGTTGCCTCAACAACCAAACGGATCTGAAATT
This sequence comes from Mesorhabditis belari, assembly GCA_958450365.1. Classification (NCBI taxonomy): domain Eukaryota; kingdom Metazoa; phylum Nematoda; class Chromadorea; order Rhabditida; family Rhabditidae; genus Mesorhabditis; species Mesorhabditis belari. The sequence goes on from CAUEEP010000920.1 coordinate 213,041, forward strand.
TGTTTCAGCTGTTTATTTTACAGAGACAAATGGAGGTATGTAGTTGAAGTAAACTTGTTTTTTGAATGCCAAGAAAAACCCGAGTACTAGTTGGTTCTAATCTTACCTTTGGAAGTTGCCTGTTCAACAGATGAGCAGCGGTTTCTCCATGAAATGTTCGTAACGAAATCTGCACATTTCTCAACTCATCATCGGTGACTGATTCACGGAGAATCTGCCAAGCGAACACCTGAATTAGTCTTTACTAAAATGATCAAATAAAACGTTTAAGAGGCAGCTTTTGGCAAAAACTGCCTCCAAAAAATGCCTATGAGCTGTTATTGTCATGCACTCTTTTCTTGAAGCATTCAACATTCTGTTCTTTGCAAAAATATTCGTATTTTCTCTGAGCTTCCAATAAACTTTCTGACTTTTTCTTTAATTTTCCACTTTTCTTTCAGTAGTTCAAGGTTTTTTTTCCGTATCGAGCAAAGGATTGAAGAAAGAGTGGGTGATTCCCTTTGAATGAATACCGTATACTTGGTTGCACTTTTAGGGTCATTTCTTTTGATCGCACATCAAAAGAAACAAAAAAAGGATACTTTAACTCTAATTTTTTAAAATTCCATATTGCTCATTTTCTGAATTCTTTCATGGATAAATTTCTCTATTTGAAAGGTTTCGGGTTTTTCTCTACAGACACCAAATTGTCGTCATAAAAAATTGTGAAGGAAACCGTGGGAACTAACTTCGAATGGCATTTCGGAAACGCTTTTTAGGAAATTTTTTCTCGGAAAAAGCCAACTTGCTGGAAAAACTGTGCTTCAATAACGTGGCTAAATAACGTGGCTTCAAACAAAACCTTGAGCTAAACAACAAACTAGGTAGCTTAGTGGCAATTTTTTAACAAAAATTTCAACGTAAACGTAAACCTCTCCGAAACCCAACCGTTTTTTCTCTACAAGTGCAGAAAATGATCTTTTAAAGCCTAGGTGTTCCCCTACCATAATCTTTCGTTCGGATCTTTCACTTTTCTTTCAGTGCTTGTTGGGATGTCACTCTTCGATGGTTCCGAACCATAGAATCTCCTCATTTAAGTGGGAAAAGAGAGAAATGAACAGTATGGATTGAAAACAAAACCATCCCCTTTTCTCCCCTTCAAAGTGCAAAGTCATCAACCATCCGCCAAAATGGGACCCACACTAGCTCGTTTCTTTGGTTCTATTCTCTTTTTGACCAATCCAAGATTGAGATCAGGCGTTTTTCAAAGGGTTCTGGTGTTGAGGCAAAAAGTTCAATGCACTTTTGAAGAAAGAAAATAATACGAGCAGAGGGAGGCAAAAATTGTAAAGTCTTGTAAAGTACTGTAAAGTCCAATTTAATTACTCAGCTTACTCAAACGGGGATTTCCTTCATTGCAGTTAGTATTCAGACAACGCTTAAAACAAACCCTCACTCTGTTTTTCGACCAACTTCATTTGTTTGGCTGCTGCAGGGAATTTTTCAAGCATCCACCTTTCCCCCAACCCTTTCCATCTCTACCACATTGGTGTTTTGGTGTCTTTTCCTAATCTCAGTCCCACTTTCCCCCCTCTTTCCCTGACTCAAAGTTTGCTTTTTGCGTTTTCATCGGCCCGTTTCAGTGTTGTCTTTCCCCGGTGGTGCGCACCACTTTTGCCCGTCTTTACCCGCCCTCTTGAAACGCCCGTTTTTACACCATTTTTCGTCTCTTTTTTTTCTGGGGGTTCTTTTTTCCCGCACCACATCCACTATGTTTGCATATTTGCGAATTTTCTATGTAAATATGTTGGGTGGGACCCAAAAGATATCATCGTTTTCCCGCCTTTCACCAAGGGTTTTGCGCATGTTGGAACAGAAATGCCTCCAGGAAACACCCAGCCCCCTTTCCCCCCTTCAGACACCACACTATGCAAATTTTTCGGCTGGGGTTTTTGGGACGGCTATGCAAATTTTGCAAAACTCAAGGAAAAACATTGGTCAAGCGGATTTTCGCATTGCTTTTGGGTCTGGAAAAAAAGAGGAAGAGCAGTCTTGGAAAAATAAAAGTTTTATTAGAAACGAGAGTCATTGAAGTTAAAGTCAAAGTGAAGGTTTTGATTTCAAACATTCAAACAATTCAAATTCAAACAAACCTTGGGTTGAGTGCTTTGAAATGATCGAGCTGCTTTTTCAGCCGCTCTTTTCACGGCTCCTTCGGGAAATGGGCCATCCATATGAGTAGATTTCTCCTCCTGGAACTGTGTATGTAAAAAGATGAACTGAATTTTGTGCTGCTTTTTATTATAATGAAAATACTTTAAGTGAGGCATCTTGAGGCATGATCATTGTTGCCAGTTGGCCAGCCTTCTCGAGGAGATCTTTCAACGAGTGATCGGCTGGCTGAAATAGTCTAGGTTTTGAAAACCTTGGCTCTAACGATTTACCTGAATATTCTGTTCTTCGTGCATCACCGGCTCGTCTTCATCCATATCGTTGACTCCGTCCGTCTCGAGATCAAGTTCACCATCAGATTCATCTTTCACTTCAGTCTGAATTCACACAACTTCGCTTATAATTTTTAAAATCTAGATTACCTTTGGACTGTTGGAAGTCTTGTCCGATCCTCCCGATCCACTATTGCCAGCCACTGGACTGAAGGCTGTTCTTTGATGATTGAGATCATTGATCACTGTAGGAGGAGGAGAAGCGAACATTGCAGCAAGCCTGAACATATCCATTAACATTATAAATAACTTTTAGTCTTCCAAAGGCTTACACTTGTATCTCTTTTAAACTCATTTTATGCAGTATTTCTATCTTTTTGTAAATTAGCTTGTGTTGCTCTAAACTTACTCCCTAACAACTTTTACACCTTTTCAAAAACATCCCCTGTAGCAATAAGTTCACTGAAGTGTGAAGTAACCTGTCAACCACTTTACCGGCCTTCCCTTTCCATAGAATTATTACTCAAAAAGGGGTGTCGAAAATAGGCTTCCCAGATTTGAACTTGCTCCCTCATCTCATCTCAAAATCCGGTCTGAATCCCATTTGTGCCTTTGGGTGAATTTCCGAATTTTTCCCCCAAAATCGGCTGTCCATTAGGTTGACCGGACAGTCTGGTCTCAATTCTCTACACGGTTATTACCGTCAACTGACACACCAAATGGATGGCCGGTATGAGATAGAAAAAGAAAAACAAAAAAGGGAAAAGTAATGACAGATTCGATGCCCTACTTGTTCAGAATACTGTAAGTAGAGTATAGATCAAGAACCGTAAAGTTTGATGTTGCTTGTGGACTACATTGCTGAGTTTTTGTCATTGGAAGAACCGACCTTTGATTCGGTGGAAGTCTCGTAGCCAAGAGTTCAAGTATGATGCTCAGTTTGAGATCAATATCATTTAATCGAAGATTCAATCCATTCAACATTGCTCGTGTGTCATTGTCGATTATCGAAAGCCCGGGAAGGGCCGGCATCGGGAACATTCTTGTCTTTAAAACTAGATTTTTCTTAAGTTCCTTGTCAGATTAAAAATGTGACAGAATAAAAGTAAAAAGCTTTAGAAAAACATAAAAATTTGAACAATTAAGGAATTTAGACCTGTGACGAAATTTTAAGAAACCTGGGATAAACAATGAAGGTGGACAAAAGTTGAAAGAGAAAAGATATACTGTACTTTCACTAGTTTGAACAAACAGACACAATAGTTTGCACAGGTAAATAAAGAAAGATTTGTTGAAATAACTGGAGTTTTCACAGTAAATACACAGTAACTTCTGTAATTGTTGCAAAACACTTTAAATTTTTACGACTTTATTCAAAAAGATCAAATTGTTTTTGAGAAATCTGTTTCAGAATTGGTCTTTCGAAAGTTTAATCGGATCTTTTTAAAGATATCATTCAGTCATCAAAAGCCGCAAAAAAAAATAGAAGCCGACGATGGACAAAATGATTGGAAAAAAGGGAAAAAAGGGAAAAGCTTTGTATTCACATTTCATTCAATCAAATCAAAAAAGAGAAAAGATCTTTTTGAAATGAAAGGTCAACCAGCTGCACTCGAATACAATCAACCCTGATGATCAAAGGGGAATTTGCGGTAAAAAGGGTTAAACTTTTACGATTACATCATTGGGCAAATCCAAGAATAGAAAAGGTTAATCTAGTGATGGTCAAACTTGAGTTGGGTCTTTAATTGCAAGATTATCAAGTCATATCTTGAAAAGTTTATTAACTTGAGAGAAAAGTACAAATGAAATTGGCTTCTCTTTCAAAATTTCATTGATTTTCCAACGCTCTTTTTTATTAGACAGGTTAATGCCAAGGAGCACAAAGAAAGAAAACCGATTGCGGCAAAACATGAAAACATGTGTTCGTTTTGAGAAAAGATCCAATAGATCGAGCAATGGCATGGCGGAAGAAAGAAAAAAACGATCGAAAGAGGTGTTCGGCTGTTCTTTTCAAAACCCTAGTCCTTGCCTAATTCAGTCTCAGCCTTCAGGATTTCCTTTTCTTTTTTCGTTTGAATGTTTTTACTTTGCACCATTCACTTTATTTTGTGACTTGTTTCTATATTTTCTCTCCTAATTCTCTTTGTCTCTTGACCAGGTTTGTGTGAGAGGCCAAAATGAGATGCCAAAACCAAGACAAAGACAATCCAACACTCAATGCTCTCCTTTTCTAGTGAAAGAACCCCAAATGTGTGTTCGGTTTCCCGCAGAACTGTGAAAAAGCTTTCAAGTCTGGCTGACTGCTGAGCTGAGCTCGAATCGGTCAAAAAGAAAGTCAATCAAAATTTTAGATTCTCATCAGAGTTTATGAGTATGAAAAAGGTTAAAGTATAAAGAAAATTACCAAAGGGTTGCATAATTAATGGAATTCAAAAAAAAAGTTGCATAAAAACGATTGTCGAGAAATGGGAGAGCAAAAACTCGGGAATCATCTAAACGGGGAGAGGGGGAACAGGTCTACAAACCGGGCACTCATCTCTCTGTTCATCTCTCTTTTTCCTTTTCATTTTTGTGTGTTGGTGTGTCTGTCTGTTTCAGGAAAAAGGGTAACATCACCATTCAGTGAAGAAGAAAAAAGAGCATTCAGACCCTTTCCCCATGTAACCACCATCGCTTCCCCATCATACACGTGTGTGGGCCTTCTCCTTCCATTTCTAAAGGGCTGGTTTTTGCCAGAAACACTTTATGAGAGTCTTTCTGCGGGGCGGGCCCAGTTTACGTGGAATCATTGCGAGTTAGAAACCAATGCCAACTAAACGTTTTGATTAGAGACGATAAAAATGGTAAAACTGGTAGTCTGACAATGAGTTCGAAATACGAAGCCACTAATACAAAGCCTTCTGAAATCAGTTGAAAAGGGAAAAACTGCTTCAGAAACTATCAAATAAGGTTTAAATGATCTAAATCAATATGAAATTTCCTAATTCAAACTGGGTGAAGTTTGAAAGAATATCGTGTTAGAGAAGGGCGTTCTGCGGAGAGCAAAAATCCAGCCTTTGGTTGACTCCGCCCACCCTGTTCATTTCCTCTATCCTCTCCTCCGAAACACATCGGAATATTATTTGCTTTTGAAATGAGTAAAGAACATGACAATATTACAGTTAGGGTTAGTTAGAGACAGTCAGATATGAAAACGATAGAGCTGTAAACGAATGATGCTTGTAATTTCTCAATTTGTTACGTAGTCATTCTGTTTGTTCTTGGTTTATTCCGTTTCTCCTAGTTGTTGCTAATCCCAACCACTAGTCGTTTATAAATTCTTCCAAACTCGACTCCGCCTAGTCACTCGGACATTCATAAACCAATTCAAGAATTTGAATTCATGAATTCAAGAATGTGCATTTGCAAAAGAATTTGCATCCACTTATTTTGTGGATTTTGAATTTTTATTTCTAACAAACGCGTGTTTTGTTTCAAACTTCAAAATATGAAATATGAAATGAGTGCAATGGAATCCAATTAACTTTAGGGCTTATTTACCCGTGTCATCAAATGTATAAATAAATGTAATAGTGAATCTTCTTATACAGTTTCAACCGATTGTCTTGCAAATGATGTCGTGGAACTGAAAACCAAAGTTGGATCCTTTTATAAACGAGACAATTTTTACCCAAATTCCAGTGAACGAGGCAAAAAGCACTCCCATTCCATTTGTGGTGGCAACAACAGCCAAAGAAAACTCTTTAATATCTGGTTCAACCTGAAAGCATTTCTGTCAGCTACTATGGTCAAATGTCCAACGGATATAACTTTCATCCTTACACTTACAATTTTATGTACATGTGATACGCATTTCACCATCGCTGATCCTCCATAAAGTCCGGCAACAAGAATTAGACCGAAAGCCACCATGATATGGGGCATAAAAAGGAGAAGAGTTTCTGAGAAGAAAATAGCCGCATTCATAATCTAAAAGTATTTGAAAAATAATAAATACGAAAATTGACTTAAAAATGACCTGGAGGAAGGGGAAAATGTATAACACCCAAACAGGGAAATCCAAAAGAGAAAGAGAGGATTTTGAAGCAAAAGCACCCACGCGGTAGATTGACTGAAAGTTTTGATTGGGTTAAAGCTCAGCATTTCATAGGAGTTCTTCAGCAACTATTAAGTTGTTCGGATATAAACAAGCGTTACTAAACTTATTGTTGTGTGAGAAGCTTTCAAAATATGTCTTTCTGTATTTAAAAGTACATTATCTTGTGTATTTTTGGAATCTTTTTAAACGGATAATTTCTTGTTTTTAAGATCTTTTTTCTTGCTTTAGATGACCGACTTCAAATATATCAAGTCCGCGTCTACTTTACTTATCAATAAGCCTACTTTACGACTTCAAACTGGGCAAAACAGTCGCGGAATCCCATCGAGTTTTGGACCAAGCCTTAGGGAATAATGTATTGTTCGAAAGCCGATGCCGAGCCTGGTTCCAACGCTTTCGGAATGGTGATGAAAGTCTCGAGGATGATGAACACTCTCGTCGACCTCAAGCGGTAGACAACGATATTTTGGGGGCTGCAATCGAACCGGATCCATGTCAAACGACGCGTGAACTTGTTCAACAGTTTCTATGTTCAAATTCTATCGTTGATGAGCATCTCCACGCCATTGGAAAGGCGATCAGATGCGGGAAAGTTAAGTTAAGTTAAATTATCACGAGTTAAACAATGCAAACGCTCGTTTATATCCGAATAACCTAATATAGAACTTGATTCGTAATTTACCTGGAACCACCGATATTGACTGGTTTTCGATAGATTGAAACCATGAGCACAATCAAAAACGATTAGTTGAATCTATAAAGCTTGCTTTTAACATTTTGATCCGCTTTATTTACCAATCCAAGGTTGATCGTGTACTCAGCAATATAGACAACCATCACTGGAAGCAAGTATCGGAGAAGTGGCTGAAATTGAAGTTGATTTCTTCAACAATGACTCCTTACCTTGATAAGTATCACTTTTTCTTTCAAAGTTGTTTCTCGAACTTTCGGTTTTTCTCTCATAATTTTCATCGTCATTTCTGCATCACGATTGTATTTGGCTTGGAAGATTCGATAGAGATTTTGTGGATGATCGAGAAGGAACCAATATGTGAGACCAAGAGTGAAAGTGAACACCTAATTAATGATCCATTTTGAAATATTTGAAATATTGGAAATGGAAAAGTTCAGAAAACTTACAAGCATGACAAGGAGGGCATTTTTTGGACTGAGATTCACTATCTGAGGCTCGGTGAGAGCCGCGTAAAGAGCAGAGCCTGAAAAGCATCAGAAATATGTTTTGCTGAAAGGTTTTAGGTGTGGAAGGTTGCGTTTTAGACCACCAACCAACAATTCCAGCAGCTCCCGTTCCTGAAGACCAAGCAATTGTTGTGGACCTTGAGAAGTAAGAAGAAAATGAAATGAAAGTCGATTCACCCAATCCAACGCCACATAGAGCCAGGCCAACAGCTGAAATGTGTCCAATCCTTATTTTTTCTCTTTCAAGTTTATCTCACCAAAAACAGCTACTGGATAACTTTCTGTGCAGGCCACTATTACCATTGCAATAACTTGAATGGTGACAATTACGGAATGACGGACACTAAAAGGTAATTAGAGTGAAAAAAGGATAAAATCTGATGCAGTGTTTACATAAAGAAACGCACGTATATGAAACATTTTGTGCGAAGAACATGACCAGAATTTTGACGATAATCGATGGAAAAGCATCAGCAAAGAGAATGATTCCCGTTGATTTCTCTGCTCCACAATGGGAAACACCGTGTCGTAGCTAAAACACTTTACTAAAAGGCCGTAAAACTTGCTTATTTTGATAGACCGCTTTATCGACTTTTTCTCTACTTTCTACCTACCGGACAAGTCCCATTTTCATAGATTTCTTTGTGATGTGCTGAATTCCCTTTTGCATTGATATCCTCTGCCGCCGAAAGCATCAAAATATGAGGCAAATTATTGCAAAGACCAAAAAGCCTAAAAGGCACTTTGCTAACATGATATTTATTGGGTTGGGGAGAATGAGTCGGCGCCGAAAATCAAAGAAATTTCTAAAACTTATAGCAGACTTTGTCAAATGATATGCGTTTGATATCCGTAGAAGGGTAACTAATTCTCTACAAAAGAATATTTAAAAGAGAACTCAAACAGCGCCTCAACTCAACAAAGGATCATTTTTTCACAAAATCGATAAACTGTCATCTAGAGTAAACGGTTGGAGGGATCTTCCTGAAAATTTGGTAACTTATGTAATTGAGTGTGCTCTATCTTTTTTATATAAACACCAAAGGAGGTTTATGTGGAAGAAACTGTTCAAGCAATGAGTCGGACTTTTTGTCATTTTGATTAGCTGTGTTTGGGAATCCATAAAATCCCAAACAAGAAAAGCTTTGTGGAATCTCTCAAAAGCCATTTTGTAAAGAAATAGTGGACCATTTTGATGAAACAAAACGTGTATTTAAAGAAGGTTTTATGGGTGCAAAAAGTTTCTTTAAATTTCGGCGCCGACTCATTCTCCCCAACCCAATATTAGAATTTACCAAAATGAGACCAGTGTTCTCCATGAAGCCGACTCAGCTTTTTTCATTCCCATCCTTTGAACTGAAAACAAATCGGTTTTAAAATCGCTTATGTCTGGATTTTGACTTAAAAAGATGGGAAATTGACTAGTAAACAATTTTTATTTAGAGCAAACCATAAGTTAATTGGTGAATATGTGAAATTTTTTAAAAGAAAATGTTTTTAAAATAAACTATGGATCCATAGTTTAAAAATGGAAAAAAAACGTTATCAATTTATACAGTAACCTTGAAAAAAACATGTAGAGAAAGGGAAGGGAGAATCCTTTTATCATTTCCATTCCTATAGCTTATAGACACTCTGATCTATCTCCTATTTGACAAACTTGAGATTTTTCTTTAGCGAGTCACTTTCTGCTCCTCCCCCAAAAAAGGATAATCTTCTTCTGGGCGTCTTTCCTCTCGATGAAAGCAAAAGATTTCCTCTTGATGGACGAGCGAAAACGATGAATTTCCTTTGTTCAGCCGAAAGACTTCATTTCGGCGAATTCTTCTCGCCCACCAACAGGCATAATATTGGTGATTGCTAAGGTCTAAAACCAAGCAAACAAACAAAGGGTCAGCTGGATATCTCGTCACTTTTAATTGTTTGTTGTTTTTTTGGTAAAGTTTTGGTGACTGTTTTGGTGACTGATAATAAAAAGAAAGAAACTTATCTAATTTCGTTAACTAACTATCCAGATTGTCTATTAGGCTGTCCAGAAAGTCTTTTCGTTCCTTTTCGTACTACCGTTTAAAGTCAACAAATGCACTAATTGAACTACGGTTTGTTTCATTAGAAAGGCCTATTACTTTTCTGCAAAATAACATTAAAACGCGTTTAAAATGTCTTATGTCTGGATTTTGACTTAAAAAGATGGGAAATTGAACAATAAACACTTTTTATTTAGAGCAAACCATAGGTTAATTGGTGAATATGTGAAATTTTTTAAAAGAAAATGTTAAGTACTAAGCACTAATGATCCATAGTTTAAAAATGAAAAAAGAACTGTTATCAATTTATACAGTAACCTTGAAAAAACATATAGAGAAACGGAAGGGAGAATCCTTTTATCATTTCCATTCCATTTAAAACGCCTTATCTCTTATTTTTCAACGGAAGTACGAAAAGAAACGAAAAAACTCTCTGGACAGCCTAATAGAAAGCTCAAGTTCTAAATATTAAATGATAAACGGAGCAAAAACTTTTTGAACCTTTCCAGAGCATTGAGACATTGAGAAATGAGGCTCCCTCACGGAAACAACGCGAGTGTAGACAATGTCTGCTTTCGTATTGACCTTCACTCTCAATCATCCTGGCAAGTATCAACCACAAAAAGCTAAAGCAAAAAGCACAAGCTATTATAACTAGCTATTTGCAATTTTGTGCTTGGTTTACAGACAGATCCGACACGCATAACTCTACTTTAAATGAATTTCCGTTTTTTGCAACACAGATAATTTCTGCAACCTGCAACCAGTGATAATTCCTCTGCACCTTTTTAACCCTGTGCTCTGATGCTTATGCTCTGATCCCTGTCCTCTAATGCATCAAAAAAAGAAATGAAAGTGCTACAAAAATTGATAAAGAAATTTTTTTCAAAATTCAACAATTTATATCTTCGTTGATATGGAACTGGCTTTAAAATTGAATTGGAAACTGACTAGGATTATAACTGTGACGGAGCTTTCAAAATGTCGGTAGAGGATATTGAAAGAGGATGTAATCATAAAAATACAATTGAATCAACCATTCCTTTAAATCTTTTGAGTTATTGATCTTATCGACAAGTTCTTTTCGCTTCGGATTTTCATAAGTGGCGTGGAAAGTCTTCTTTCCGGATAAAACCTTAAATTTGTTCAATTTTCAATGTGAAATGTGCGATTTGGTAAAATGAAACAGAAAATTAACCATATTCACCTGATCTTTAATCCAATCAGTTTCATTTCTTGGTACACCATGCCCTTCAAATTCATCAAGAATTTCATACAGCATTTCCTTTGTTCTCGATGGTGAGAATTTGAAGATTCGATAGTCATTAAAGTTCTCTTTCAATTGACAACTCCTGAAAAATCGATGCATAAATTGAAAATCGGGAACTGAAATTTTCTTGAATATAAACGAGAGCGTGTTTTTCAATGACACCAATGATTACCATGATTGCGGCATAAAATGTGATTCCTCAACATCTCGAGCTGGGTTTTTCTTTCCATTGCTCACAAGTTGAAGTTTCTACAATTATGTTGATATGTTAGGTTCGATTAAGAATTTATCAATTGGATAAAAATGTGAAATGCTCAATGCAAAATGATGAAAATCGATTTTTTTTTCAGACATGTACTAGTGTTTTCTTTATTAGTGTTATATTGAGTCAACGGTGGGTGAACAGTAATATTGTAGTATTGTTTTTGTGCACAGTAGTATTGTTTTCCCCTTTATAGGTGCTAAAGGTATCTAGAAAAGATATTAAAATTAAGAAAACAGTAAAAACTTATTGCAACTAGTTAAGGGAAATGTAAAAAGACCTCAATATTAGCGTTTCCGCGTTCTACACTCTTCTGTGATTGCGAATGTCGAGGTTTTCCGTGAATCAAATATCATCTGGTTTATTATTCCTTGCGTTAACTATCAAAACTAACATTCATTAGATGTTTAAGTAGATTTGCATTGAGCATTTCACATTTTTACACAATTGATTCGATAAATTCTTAATTGGACTTTCGATTAAGAATAAATTTCAAATCGGACGTCCGATTTGATTAAATTCTTAATCGGACGTAACAGATATATGCGCTGTTAGTAAAATAACACCTGATAAACAGCTTTCATTAAGCACAGCATATCATCTCCACATCCATAACACATTGTTTTTCTCTTTTCACTGAAAGGAAATATTTAGAAAAATTGTTTTTACACGGATGAATTGAATAGAATTGAACGGATGAATTGAATAGAATTGAACAGATGAATTGAATAGGATGGCAAATCTGAGACTTTGAAATATCTTTTGAGATAACTCACTTTATGCATTTATTTATGAAGCCAGACACAAATCGTTCCATCGGCTCACGAATCAACATGTAATGTGTCCATTTCTTGCCACCTTTTGGCTGTATTTTGTCATGAATCGAATAATAGCGATACTCGTTGAATCTTTGACAATGACTGAAAATGTGTGTGTGTTCTTGAAAATGATTGATGAAAAATCGAGTTAATGTTTGGTAAAGAAGAAATTTATCATTAACAAGGGGTATTACCTACCGTACTTCATAATAATCATCCATCATATGTTCTACATGTTTCCGATAATCGATCATATTGTAAAGAAAGCATAAAATTGATGTGAAAACCGTTGAGAAATTCTTATAGATCACACATGCAGAGATTCCGTATTTTGGAGCCAACTATTATAAAACTGTGTGCACTAAATTTAGAAAAAAATTACCATTTGTAAGCTAACATAATGATAGAATGGTTGCAATAGAGTGCAATTTCCGACATTTGGACAATATTGATTTTTATACTTGTAAGAAAGCAATTCCTCTTGTTTTCGATCATACAAAGGTTCTATCTAAAGCTTTGTTATTGGGTTGGCGAATTGAAAACTGCCGGCTATTGTCATATGTGCCAGTTTGAGCACTTTCTTCAAAAGAAACCCATTTTGGTGTCAATAAAAAAGTTGTAGAGAATCAACAATCAAGCTTATATCCAAATTTTCAGAACGATTCAAAAACTGGTTTTCAAGAAATGCCAAATTTACGAATTTTCACAAAACGCAAAACAAAACTTGCATTTTAAGCGAAACTACTAGGTGTATCTTTTTGGAAATTTGGCTATAGACCTAATTTTTGATTCTCTACAACTTTTCTATTGACACCAAAATGGGTTTCTTTTGAAGAAAGTGCTCAAACTGGGACATCTCCAGTCCTCCATTTTTGAGTCTCACACTTGTCTCAGACACAAACCAAAATCCTACTACAAAAGAAGAATCCGCAAATTGCCTGTAAAATGGGCAGAAGTCGTCAATAATAATGGAAATTATTTGGAATGAATTTATGATTTTATGTTGAATAAATTTTTAGTTCAAAGTCCGGCAGTTTTCAATTCACGAACCGAATATTTTAAGCTAATAATAGATTTCAGACTCAAAGAAGTGTAAAGCAAATAGTACAAAAATGGCTTCTGAAATGAAAACTACAATGTTCTAGTTCTTTCATTTTGTCTTTTCACAAATTTTTCTTTAAATTCTATGATTCTTTTTGGAAATCCGAGCCATTTCATTGTGAAAAGCTATCATATGCATAACCCAAAGCCAATTAGATGGTTTTATGTTGAATAAATTTTAGTTCAAGTCCGGCAGTTTTCAATTCACCAACCCAATATATAAATGGTAACCTCGACAGTTTTTACTTCAATCTCTTGTGTTTTCAAGGAATCGGAATGATGAAAAGTTCTCAAGAATAAAACGGTGCTCGCGATGAAAATTGTTGTTCCAAAGAAAATGAAAAAATGAGAGTTCCAACGGAGATTTACCATTTCAAAGAATAGGCGACCACAAAATGGAGTTAGAAATTTGAGTTGAAAAGCTGGAGTTGGGGTTCGGATGAAAGCAATGGAGTTATATTGAAAATTCGATTGAAGAATTGCATTGTTGGTCAAATTGATTTTTCAAATGCTCTGGCTTCAAAAAAATGTTATGCCAAAAATTCATCTGTGTCTGTTAACCATTTGTAGGTAACCGATCAAATTAGAAGCGCAAAAGACTACAAATATGTGACCTTTTCTAATACAAAAATGGATCGGCTACAAAAGCAAGTATAAAACGTGGGCAATGAATATAAAAAATAAACCCTTCAGTAAGCTTTGCAATGAATAGATTTGATACATTTATTTCTGATAACATTTCACTCATTTTGATATTGATTACTCTTTTACCATTGATTGTGGTTACGATTCTTTGGAAGATAATTTCAAAGTGAGTGATCTGAGCTGATAATCTGATAAGGGAATTCAGATTGATATCAAAAAAATTACTTAAAATATCCTGCTCATTTTGCTTGCCAAGTAGAAGAATCAACAGAAAGGTTAACAATTTCTTTTTGGATTTATTACTCTTCGTTGACTTCGTTGACTTTAATTAAACTTCCAGCGTGGAGATTCGGAAAGCAAAGAGTCGTTTACTCGACTTCGTGTCATCATAATGGAACAAAGAAGAGAAGTTCCAAGCCCCTTCATTGCAATCAATCATATTTGATAAATATTTTGAAAATAAAATCGCCTCCATTGCTAAAAACATCATATCGGAGCGATGAGTCTGCATGAGACAAAATTCTGATGAAAGGCGCCTTTCGAATCATTGTTTTAATGCAAGCACGAAACATATTTCGTCAATGAAATGAAAGTTGAATTCTTTTATTATCTTGTTTTCTGTACAAGTAGCTGGATTGTGTCTTCAGAAAAACTAGAATTCACTGCTCTAAATGTTGCTCTATTGGAACCAAATGGCGTCAAAATTTTGCAAAAGCTCGAGGTGAATCATTGCATCAAACCGCAGTTTGTCATTGGTTTGGAAAGCCATCATCCAATACTTTAGAAACATCTTTGGTCAGCCATCAATAATCTTGGCGAAATCATTCGAGTCAATGCATCGATGAGTGATGAAATCCCAATGAAAAAAGTTCTTGACTGTTCACCACAACTTCTCGATCAATCTTTCAGGATTCGTTTGGTAAAACAAACCTTGTACAGGGACAAAAATTGTTTAGGCTAGAGAAGAGACGATAAAAATTGATTTTGAGGATGGCAAGATTGGATTGGAAAATGGAAAATTTAACTTTCTTCTCATTTTAGGGGTTCTACCTTTCGTAAATAACGATAAAAATCAAATTTCAGCAAGATTTCGAGAAATGCAAGGTTGATGATACACTTCTGGCAACAGCAAGCCCCTGCTATATTGAGGGAAGCAATAGGTATGTTCAATAATTCAATACGCTAGCTTCAATAGCTCCATATTTCCTTTCAGACCTCTACTTGGTCTCCTCAACATTTGTCCAGGCCAGCGAAGATGGAAGAAGTTCTCAATGATTACCGATTTGTTCAGACATGAAATTCTACATTCATTGGCAATTTTACGCATATTATCTAATCGATTGACCATTTTAGGGTTTTGGAATGATCAAAGAAAAAAACGAGAACAAATTGAATGACGAGTCTGGGCTATTTCTTGATTTCGACAAGCGAGCTACGGTACAGCCAAGAAACCGCACTCTAAAAAAAACTATGATATAATGCTGAAATTCGAACACTATCTTAATGTAAATCTTTTATTTCTAGGATTTTATGATCAAAAGTTTCGACTGTGACGGACTTGCAGGAATCCTGAGTGATGACGAGAGAAAAACCCATCTGGATCAGAAAATCTTCAAGGTTCGATCATAAACTCTGCCAAATTTTGCCTTTTTTGTTTAAGACAGAGCTGATGACTGCGGTCTTATCGAATCGACGAAATTTCTTCACAAATATCTCAGCAATGATTCTAGAAGACACTCATTTGAATGACGGGTTGTTTGAGCCAATTAAATAATAAGAAAAAGGTCTAGAAAATGGTATGAAATCGAGTATTCTGCAATTCGCTCAGAAACCAAGCAGTACATCAAAGAGAATGGAGAAATTTGCGAGAGAGTGAACGATTCCTTTGATAAATTTTGAATATTCGATGAAAAGTTTGTTTTATGTAAAGGCATTCATTCATAAAGATCACAAAAAAACGAGGAAAAGAACAAAACTGAAGCAATGTTTCTGAGATTTTATGTAACCGTAGAAAGGAAGACAATAGAATTGAGAAATAAAAAAATAATTCTTGAGTAGTTGTCAGTTATGATTCTATTCTTGAGTTGAGAACAACAAGACAAACAAATTATTCTTCTTTTGTCATGGGCACTGCTTCTGTATAGACTGTGGTGAGTATTCTATCATCTTGTTGTTCGTGGAAAAGTTGACGATCGCTGAAATTGAGTGAGTTATCAAAGTTGATATTAAAGATTATTCCTTAGCTTAATCATTCCTTACTTCAATCGTCAACTAACCGTATGTAAGCATAAACTGAATGCGTCAAATACCATCCCCAGAAAATGATAGGCGAAAAAAAGAGGATAACACCGACGCTAACTGAAATGAGCTTTTTGAGCTTAGATTGAGTCTTTAAAGCAGTTTATTTAAAAAGGAGCAGACCTAAAAATCAAAAAAGGCTCACAAACTAGATCCCAAAACGCGTCCAATTCGGCTTGCTCTGGTTCTTTTCCTTTCACTTCTCTGAAACATTTCGTAACTCAAAAAACACAGGAATGTATGCTTTTGCGACTGAACAGTTTTTACAAAACTCACAAAAATTCCATCACACATCTGTAGGCCTCAAAGAAATGCTCGGAAAACATAGCTCCATAATAAATGATCTAAATTATGGATCTAAATAAATTAGGAATAGCTTAAATTTCAAATAAGTACGATGAATTATCTCTAATTATTGGGTTGGTGAATTGAAAAGTGCCGGCTATTGTCATATGTGACAGTTTGAGCACTTTCTTCGAAAGAAACCCATTTTGGTGTCAATAAAAAAGTTGTAGAGAATCAACAATCAAGCTTATATCCAAATTTTCAGAACGATTCAAAAACTGGTTTTCAAGAAATGCCAAATTTACGAATTTTCACAAAACGCAAAACAAAACTTGCATTTTAAGCGAAACTACTAGGTGTATCTTTTTGGAAATTTGGCTATAGACCTAATTTTTGATTCTCTACAAATGGGTTTCTTTTGAAGAAAGTGCTCAAACTGGGACATCTTCAGTCCTCCATTTTTGAGTCTCACACTTGTCTCAGACACAAACCAAAACCCTACTACAAAAGAAGAATCCGCAAATTGCCTGTAAAATGGGCAGAAGTCGTCAATAATAATGGAAATTATTTGGAATGAATTTATGGTTTTATGTTCAATAAATTTTAGTTCAAAGTCCGGCAGTTTTCAATTCACCAACCCATTAAAAACTTACACCGGAAATAATGTAGAGTTGCATGAAAATTGGCCTCAAGGTGATGATCGATAAAACGGCAAAGACAGTCACAAGAACACAAAGAGCAAATTGGACCTAGAAATGGTGTTAGAATGAGTTAAAATGTAATGTGATGAAGAAATCTTTAAAGATAAACCTACCGTAAATACTGTAATAGTACCCCACCCCCATAATGACGGTGCGGAGTCTTGCGTAGTCTAGCTTTGGAGGTGTTTTTCTCGACACTGGTTTATGCTACAATGCGCGCTTAGGTATCAAAAAATAGCTGAAATTCAGGGCTATTTTTTGATACCAAAGACCCATTTTTTGAAAGTACGGGCGCTTTGAAAAAAATGAAATACTAAAAAACTTTTGCGACTACGCGTCTGTACGAGGGGGGTGAGGTCCAATTACAGTATTTACGGTAAGGTAACTGACCCATTCGATAGGATCTGATATCGTTTGAACGAAACCATTTTTGAGGCCGTCATATAGGAAAAATGCAAGATTGCATAAAATCAACACTGTGAAACATCTCTAAAAAGAATTTTATAAAAAATTTATGTGCTTCTGCATTAGTTTTTCACTTCTGCACTGCAATTTAACTATGTAAACATATGCAAATTTTTCCATTTTCAACCATTTTCTAACCTTAGATCGTAAAGCTCCACAACAACATCGATAATCTTTGGAATCTGGCCGATATTCGACAGTTTTAGTGGAATGCCACAACCAAACTCGCATATGTGAACAGAAAATAAAGGAATAAAGAAGAAAATAATAGAATTGAGTAACAGAAAATATGCAAATAGGAAAAATTCAATCTGTACAAAATTGAAAAACTCTTTTGTTAAGGTTTGCTTATGTTTTTTGCAATTTTCAAAAGAAATGCCGAAAAGAAAAGTAAAGCAAGCAAGAGAGTTTTTATTTGAAAGGTCTGTTTGTGGTTGTGCGAGTTGTCTATTTCTCTACCTTTTTCTCGTGACTCTCATGGATTCTCTGAGTCTTTCTTCTCCTTTCTCTTTTCTTTTCTCCAATCCACCATCGATTCCCCCATCCTCTTTTGCATTCTTTTCATTCTTTCCCTTTTTGGAAATCCCTTCTTTTTGTACTCAACCACCTGCACATAAAGGACCGATGACTTTGCGAGTCATAAAAAGATTATTTCAAACAAACATATTTGCTATATCTCTGTTGGTAGAAAATATCTCTGTTGGAGAATATTATGTGAAGTAAAAAGGAGAAGTAGATCAACACCAAGATAAACTAATCTACAGATTGAGTGGGACAGACGAAATCGAGCATGGTTAATGTTCTCCAAGATACCAAGATAAACAAATGCCGAACCAAAATAAGGGTTTTTTTGTTAAAGATGGAGCAGGAGGTCCTGTGGGGTTTGAGCTTGAGTGGGACAGACGAAATCGAGCATGGTTAATGTTCTCTATGAGTTGAGCAACTACCGCCATATCAACGAAAACAATTGATCATCGCTGAAAGATTTGCAAGACCGGATGGTCGCAACTTTGGCCGGAATTTCCACGCTTTTTAACAAATTTTAAAGTAGTGAGTAATTAGAATCTTTTAGCGTTTCTTCCAGCATTGAAAATGAAAGCCAAAGACTATTGAATAAAGTAGAAACTTCGCAAGAAAGTACATATAATAGACATCGTACAGAGTTAGGCAATGATTTTTGACATTTTGTTATTCATGACGTTTTCAAATAGATCACGCTCGTTAAGTTTTCATATAGATCATTTCGTTAAGTTTTTGTATAGATCTCTCTCTCTCTCAATTTCCTGAATTTCTAACTCGAATTCATTTCCATTGACATAAATGAGTTGAATGGATTATGTGTCAAATGTGTTCATCCATCTCGATCATCTCTCTTCTTTTCTGTCCATCATTTTTTACCAATGATTCCCTCAGACTTTTTGGTTGAATGGCAACAGCCTCTCATTCTCAATTTCCTCGTCTCGAATTTCCAAAAAGTGTTCTTGCAAAAAAAATAAAAGTTTTTCTTGTTTTGTAATTCCTAAAAGTAATCGGGATCTGTTTTAAAGTGTTTTCAGAGTTTCTCGTATTTGGAATCCCATTTTACCCAAGCTTTTCCCAATTTCCTCGGTTTCAAAGTGTTCTTTCAAGTAATTTCCTGATCTGTACTATTTTGAAGAAGTTCTTTTCAAAAATAGGGAACTGTAGCATATTTGAAATTTTGGATGGAAGACATTTAGATGAGTTGATTGGATTGGACTTGGATTCAGAGTTGATTCGGAGTTGATTCAGAGTTGATTCGGAGTTGATTCAGAGCTTACCTGTTTAGAACTCGCTCAATTGTTCATTTTTAGATTCTATCTGTTGTTTTGCTTATCGAAACCCCCACTTGTTTATTATTTACTTTCCATTTTTGAAGAGAGATTCAATTCATCCAAATCTTCTTCATTCCAAATCAAAACCCCCAAATAACCCCAAACGCCCACCACTTTATTTACCCGTGATTTTTTTCTTTTTAAATATTTCTGCATTTCGTTCTCCATTCCTCTTTCCTTTTCTTCTCAACTTCACTCATTGAATATAAAATTTATGTGAAAATTTTATTGCTTTTCTTTTCCTGTGTTGATTTCCCCCTTGAGGCCAATAAAGTAATGCGAGTTGTCTGATCAAATCCAAGTTTTTCTCACTTTATTATAAGAAGTTTGGGAGTTTTTTAAAGCAAAGTTGAGCTAAAAATGTAGCGAATTTTGTAGTCAACATCACAAGAACAAAGAAATTTGGGGATCAAAGTAGAGCCTTAACAATGTAGCGAATTTTGTATTCGACACCATAAGAACAAAGAAATTGGGCTTATTACAGAAATTTTCGATACACCACTTTTTTTTCGATCCAATACAATTGAAAATTCGGTTTGGGAATTCCTTAAATATTGCTCGTTTTGATCTTGCGACGGTGCCTTTCAAAATTGAAAACTGTGCTGAATATCAATAGCTACTGCAGCATTCATATTTTAAATATGAATAGCCATTGCAACCATGCAGCTAAATGCAACTGAACATCATTCATATTTTAGACACAAATTTTCCTCTATCTTACTTCTTTTTTTTTTATGTACAGACATATGAAAATCTGAAAGCGAACTCCATAATGTAATTGTTTATTTTTTCTTATAAATTGGAATGGAGCAGATAGAAAAAAGAGCGATGGAAAGGGATTCAGTTGGACTTTTTGGGAGGTCTAGAAAAGGGGCGGGGTTTGGGTAGATCTCTCCAAAAGTTTCCTCTTTCCAGCTAGAGAATCTATCCAGCTGATGAACTCCTTCCAGACTACTGGATTTTTTTGGCTCTGATATATTCCCAACTTTACATCTTAGTTTTGTAATCGTCTCAGCTTGTAGTCTTAGACGCGGGCAGTTTGTAAGTTCATTCCCATAGAACTTTGCAGAAACAATGGTAGTTTCTCCTCACTTTTACGATGATTTCCTTCTATCGATCCCAAACTTTTGAAATCTCATTATCGTCTGTCCTATCACTCAACCTAGAAGAATTCCCCTTTGAGTCCATCCAGAGTCTCTGCCAGAAGAAGGGCCCATAAGTGGTCCCTCCCTTTCGTCTTTTCGTTTTCTTTTCTAGTGGTTCTTGTCTTGAGTGCTGTTCACGGGGAGATTGGCTTTGACTTGAAGAACAACGGATCGACCAAGGAAAGGAATGTGGAGCATGTGGGAAGGAAGTGGTGGAAGAAGAAGTGAATAGATGAGGTAGATGCAAGGGAGGGAATGGCAACAACACGTCAATCCATCTACATTCATCTACCACTCATTCTTCAATGATTCCTTTCGCCCTTCACCTTCACTTCCTTTCATTCATAACTTCGGCAACATTTTGCGTAAGAAGAGATTCCATTTTTTAAATCATTGTGGAATCTTAAAGTCCTCCTTAAAGAATTCATATTCTGACTATGAGTGTTCTTTCCTTTTCGTGACATTCATGATTCAATTCAACTACCATTAAAGTTCTTCTGATCCCCTGGTCAAAAACAAAGAGCAAACCTTTCTCATAAATTTTGGTTCCCTTTCTTTTCATCGCAACATTCTTCCCAAAAAAAACAACAATATAATGACCGGATGTCGATTCCGAAGGCAATTTATTTTCGAGGATTCAGATCGAAGCAGAGTTCATGAAAACAATTAAAAGTCACTGACCAAATTTCTTGCTACTTACATCAAAAGTTTATCTATAAATCAGCTCTGATTAAGACAGTCAGTTCAGATTTTCGACCAAACAATCAGATCTTGTCAGCTTTTCTAAATGACGAATCGAAAGCACTTAACTTTTGAAAAGATAATTGAACATTTTATCGTAATTGTGCGGATATTCGAATTAAACCCAAAAACTTATGAATCTTTACAGAAAAGTTTTAGATTTTCGTTTTTACAAGGATTTTTTCTTCTGGGATTTCTCTATAATAAGCGGCTTATCCTTGTGGAATCCAGGGAAGATCCCACATAACATTTTCATTGATTCATGACTTGCTTTTCTTCTAAAAGTTATTTTTGAAGTTAGATGAAACAACTTGCAAAGTTCTTAAGTTCACTGATTTGATCACACAGCTTATGTTTCAATTTCTGATCTCATAGACACAAATAAAGAAGAATGTTCTTGTTCATTCCATTGTCTATTCCTTTTCGGTTTTTACATCTTAATGATGTAATCGATCCACTCTCAAAAGCTTAAATGATTCGAATGCCAAATAAAAATATTTGTGGTGTTCTCCGGGCTGCAATGAAGAGAAAAGGGGAAAAAGTAAAAATGATTAGGGAATTGAAACATTTATGAGCGGGTCTATTTGGACCTTTTTTGGATATTTGGAGAAGCAATGGAAAAATGAATGGAGCAATGGGAAAATGCTCATTGACCTCAGCTCATTGACTCAATCCTTTCCTGAGATCGTCGATCACAACCGGCACAAGCTAGGCATCAAGCCGAAAGATAATTGTAAATATTTTTTGAAATCATTTTTGTTGCTCTCTGCTAGAAGTACAATTTCTTGTCCTGCTCAAGCTGAAAATTTGGCTCAAAAATGTAGCCTGAACAAACATCTAACACGCAATTTTTCAATTTTTGAATTATTTTTGCAAATTCACGGATCATAGGATTTAAAGAATTTCAGGAAATAAGAAGTATTTTGAAATCTTTGAAATCCTAGACGATGAACCCAAGTCGATGATATCAAATTTTTTTGAGTAAAAACCTCCGTTTGCAATAATATTTCAACGCTTTTTTTCTAGTCATTAATCGGGATTTTCTGAAGCTTTCAAAAGAGACCCTCGACCCGTCGCGTGTCCATAAATTTTTCCAGGGGCTAAGTTTTTTGAAAGCAAAAATAAAGAGTAGAAATTTTCCGCGTCAAAGAAAGTCTGCCTACATTTAAGTTTTCTTAACAATGTACTTGCTGTATTGTATTTAAAGAAGTGTTATTTCAAAGAAAGCCTTTCCATTTCTAGCCAAAATGGCATTGACTCTTTGTTGATTCCAGGTGATATTCAAGAATTTTTGCAAGCAAGTATTTGTGCTAATTGGACGAATTTCTCTGTTGATTTGGGGCATTTTTCGGTTGATTCTCTGTTGATTTGGAGCATTTTTCTGTTCTAAATAGCCTCGTTAACATTCTATCATTCTATCAACAAGAATACAGTTTAGTACAACGCTTACATGTGCTTTAGAAAGTTTTTCTATTGGGGAATTCTTGTTTTCTTCAATTCTTTCTTTCTTCAATTTCTTTCTTTTATCAATTCTCATTTGAGATGTGCACAAAATTGCTCTGAACTCCAAATATTCTCATCGAAAATGCTGCATCGATCCCATCTTCTTCCCACAAATGATTCCCTTCTTTTGCCGCCTCCATGTTATTATGAGAAGACCTGTCAACCAATAAATATCCCTAGACAGGTTTGTTTTTCTTTTCGTTTTTCTCCAAAGCTCATCTTTAACCCAAAACATTTGGTACACAGAATCCCTAAAATGCTCATAAATTTTCAATCATTCTAAGAGTTTTTTGTTGTTTTAATAATTGATTTTTGAAAAGAATAGCTTTTTGAAATGTGAACACTGAACTTTTTTTGTTTAGAAGCGAAATTTTGAAACGCTTTGAAAAGCTTCTAAGTGACTGATCTCTTAGAATGGCTGCAAATGACAGCAAAACTTAAGTACTCAATTTAATCTCTTTTGAAACGGTCAAAAGAAACTTTTGACCACGTTTCACGGGCTACACTAGAAAAGAAAAAGAGGTTAGTAAAAAAACCCATTTCCGGGATTTATTTGACCATCACCGCCAAACACCATTGTGTTTGCCGAAAAGATTCGTAATTGAATGTTTTCTTCGAAGAAAAGATAAATTCGGGAAAAGGTTTCCCTATTTGGGTATTCTTTGAAAAGATTTGAACAATGTCATTTTATAACAAAGATTTGATCACTAAAAAAGCTGGGGAACATGTTCAAAATATGGCAAGTGAAAAACAAATATTATCAACTTATAAAAGTATTGTTGAGCATTAAAACACTTTTGGAAAACAGCTCAAATATGATGTGAGAAATGAAATACCGTATTTATTCCAATTGAAAGCCATCACTAGCTAAGCCATCTCTACTAAAAGAGCCTTCTTTAGACGGAATTTTTCATATTTTGGATTTGTCAACTCTTGGAAAGCAAAATGCTCAACTTTTTAAAGATTGCCAAAGGCTTTACATAATAGTTATTTCATAATAGTTCCTTTATAGTTCCTTTAAAGTTCCTTTAAAGCTCCTTTAAAGCTCTTTTATAGTTCCTTTATAGTTCCTTTATAGTTCCTTTATAGTTCTTTATAAAAGCTTCTTTCCTTTATAAAAGCTTAATGACTAAAAAGCTTAATGACGTCAAAAACCGAATGAAAACTCAACAAAGCCACCTCCTGAAAATTTGGGATACTCTATCTAGGGCACGGAAAAGAATTTTAGAGGCAAATTGAAAAATAGAAGAGCTGGCTCTTTTGTTAGAATTTTTCCGGTATCTACATATGAATTTCCTTTAGGTTCCATTTGACTGGGCTCTTCCCCTCTATGGATATGTAATGCCATTGGTGGTGGTCTTAACAATGATCACCAATTCATTCATTGTCGTCGTTCTCTCGCACAAATATCTCCGAACACCAACAAATTTTGTCCTCTTGGCGATGGCCGTATCAGGTTTAATATTGTAATTTCACTCTTAAAAGTTTTTCCTTTCAGAACTTCTCACAGGACTTTCGTGTATTCCTTGGTTTCTCTACTACTACACATTTGGAGGTGAGCCAGAAGATTAGTTTGTTGAAATAAAGCTGATGACGTACTTGAAAAGTGTTACGTTATTTTGACCAATCTAGAAAACAGCTTATCTCATTTTTGAGGCTTATAAATTCCGATAACCCTTTCTTCATGATGTTGAGAGACAAAATCGGCTTAGAGGGCCTTATTGGTTTTTTTTTTCTCGTGAAAGTCCTTCACTTCCAATTAGATGTCCCTCATCTAATTGGACCAATCAGATCTATGGGAGGGAAGAAAAATAGAGAAAGAAGTAAAGGAAAATAGATGGATCTCTTTGAGGTGGATGGGCTCAATAGTTTGTGGAGGATGGGGAAAGGGAGGTAGTCAAGGGAAGAGATGTCTAGGGATCTTTGTAAAAGTTAGGCGCACCGATACGTGAAATGTGGATTTTCCAAGTAGTTCTAATGTCAATTTGAAAGATCTGATATTTGAGAGAGTACAAAAAGATCTTTTTTGAAACTTAGAAGCTTCTTTAATCAGTTTTCTCTTAAGAATTGAATATCATCTAGATTTATCCAACAGAGCAATTCGCTTTTCAAATTTAAATCACTGAACTAACTGGAATATATCAAATTCTTATTTAGTTTGAGTCAGACAGACACCTAAAGACTACACTCAGTTTGAAGAATCATTTGATAGAAAAAAAGTAGTAAGGAAGGAAGATCAGAGATATCAAGAGAAAAGGAAATGAGTTTCTGAGTCAAGATGAGATTTGAAAAAGGGAAAGATTGGAAGGAAAAGATCTTTTTCCTTTGAACATCCTAATTGGGACCGGGGAGAGCAAAAAAGAAAGATCGGAGAAAGATAGAAAGGGGAGATGATCTTCAATTTGATTGCACATTTGAAAGGAATTTAAAGAAAATTTTGGTGTTCAAGAGTTGCTTAATTAAACAATTCAAACAGCCTCTCTTAAGTTATAACCCATAGAAGTGTTTTTAGTCTGCCTGTCTTAGTCTACCTGTCTTAGTCTACCTGTCTCCTCTCATTTGTCCCAAGAACTTTGCTCTTTAGCATAACTAAATTTAAAGCTTTTTATAGCTTGTTCAAAGCGTTCAGGATTCAATTTTATAGGATTCGAAAACCAAATCTCAGTCTCCAAATCTCCAAATCCAAATCTGAAACGAGAAAATTTGCAGAAAGGGGAAAGGGAAAGGGAATCAAAGGATTGTGTTACAATTGGAGAAATCAAATAAAAAAGAAAGTAACATCATTGAATGAGGCAAGCTAGTCAATTCAATGATTCAATTCAAAATAATATACCTGGAATCTTTTTTAGGCTACACAACAGATGAGAAGTTTGGTCTACCAGCGGGATGGTGTGTGATGATACCATTTTTGGCCTCATTTCTTCCATCAGTCTTTCACGCAACAGCCATTTGGTTGACTGTCTATCTGGCCATACAACGATATGTTTACATCTGTATTCCGACACTTGTCAGAAGATTTTGTACAATCAAGTACAGCAAAAAGGTAAACAACTTTTGGTATCAATGATATTCTGGACAACCTAATAGTTTAAAGTTTCCTTCCTTTCTAGGTACTGGTTTTCATTTGGGTTTTCTCAACGGTGATTTATGCTCCTGATGCTTTTGCCAACTACCATCAATCAAAACTCGTTTATAGTCCAAAAGCAAACAGTAAGTGACAACGACTAAGTGACAACGAGTCAGCAAACTTTTAGGAACATTTCGCTTGTGTTACCGAACAAATTCCGGTCTCTTGTTATGGATTGGACATAATTTGTATTACAAAGTAAGCTCTATAAAAAGTCAATCATATTTCTAAATTTCAGGTATTTTACTCATTTCAAACGATTTTTGTCCACACGGGTCCCTGTATTCTTTTGGTGATTTTCACTTGGAAATTGGTAGCCACAATTCGAGTAGCCGACAAGAGACACGCTTTTCTCATGAAAAAGTTCGTGATATTATCGTATTTTCTCTAATAGTAGTGCACCCTCGCCTAAATTCCTCGAAATCTCGAGAACCGCTTATCAGAAACTATCGATGTGGGGTCGGAAAATGTAGATCTAGTGAGGGATTTAAGTGTTGAGCTTCTGCAAAAGCTTGGAAGTCGTAAAATAGTCACCAGCTCGGCTCGGTGCACTACTATTAGAGAAAATACGGTATGTACAAGGTTTTCTAAAAGACAAATCTTGTTTTTCAAAATACAAAATTTTTCCAAAAATATTTTGGTTACCAACTTAAAGTCATATGATTTTCCCGAAGAATTTTGAGTGCAACTTGTCCTTTTTTCTCCTGGGGATTATCCCTGTTTATCTTTCAGCACAAACGTGAAAGGTTGTGAAAATTGAAATAGAACATGAATGATTAAACTAACGATGATCATTTGAAAAACTATAGACATTTTGGGAAAAGATGACGACGAGTACAATTACTTGTAGGACAAGTACGACGAGTACAATACCATTTTCATTTATTTCATTTTCATTTCATGCGTGCTTCAATCCTTTCAATTCGATAACATTGATGTTCTGCCAGTAGAACTCTCAAACCAATTCAAACTTCATTTCCTCTTTTACTCAAAAACCTAGCCCATTCAAGGATTTTCTCTGTAAGAATTTTTTTGCTTCTTCTCTTTCCTTCCAAATCGTCTCTCGTCGTCTCTTTCCTTCAAAAAAAGAGACCATAAGTGGATTCGGTAACAAAAAGCCGGCTATCTGTGCATTGGAAAGAGATTTGTGATCTCAAGGGAATTCTTCGTAAAGAAACTCTATTCGATGAAGTGATGAAGTAGAAATCGTTGCTAGTCCTTATCACGATTTAAAGGGATCCGTTTAGAGTCAAATTGACTCAAGATCTAGGATTTTTTGGCATTTACAACTTTTTGATGTGTTTAAAGAGTCGAATGTAGTTAGCTCTTCAATCCAAAAAAGCTCTTCTTTGCAATTCTTTGCAAAATATAAAATTTTGCGAAGTTTCTCATTTTGTTTCTCAATCTCATCAAATTTTGCTCTTGCATCCATTAAGAATTCGATTTTGACTCATGCAAAAAAGTTAGTTTCGGAGGCTCTCAATCGCTAAAAAACGGGCAAATTTCCGGTAGAACGATTCCGAATGGAAAAGAAAAAAAGATTGGATTGTTTTGGGAAATGAGCGAAATTGCGTAGTTTTAGCGGAAGATTGAATGAATGAAGGGTTCTATATTTTATGAATAACACTTACTTCTGATCAAATAACTAAACCCATTTAGCCGATTTAACAAAAATGCCATAATTCTCTCCACAAAATGCTTTTTCTCAAGCTCTCTTTCAAACTTTCTTTCAAAAATCGACACGGAAGAGTCTAAGCCAGTTTTCCGGTCGTTTCTTCACAAATGATTCGCCATCGTTTAGAAAAAAAGGAAGTCCATTCGTTTTTGAGCAAAAGAAAGCAAGAAAACGAACGAAAAAAAATCGCCCTGAGAGACTCCAACATACACCCTAACGAACCTAAATTTTCCACGAAACAGACTCAAACGGAAAAAAATGTAGAAAAGATCATTGTTCATAGATTCTTGTCGAGCATTGGATTTGGAGAAATTAGAAAAACCGAAAGAACTCAAAATAAAGCCATATGCCGAACAACTCTAAATAAAGCTGTAGGCCGAACAACTCTAAATAAAACCGTATGCCGAACAACTCTAAATAAAGCTGTATGCCAAAATATGGTCACGTTTAGAGCTTCCAACCCGAAAAAGGAGGGAATGAGAAATGATGAGGTGTCCGATTGTGGAAGTATGACACTTTCTGTTGGCAATAATTCATCAACGAATGGTCCAAGAAGGTATTCTTTTGTTATTAGAATTTGATTCAAACTATTTCCTCAGAGACTACAACAGTGTCAGGTTTGAAAGAAGAAAATAATAGCAAGAAATCTAACAGAGCATGATGCGCGAAAAGCATGTTTTTTTGATAGGCTTGGAAGCAGAACGGCTTTCGGATTGGCTTTTTCAGAATTAATTGTGAAATGAAAGCAAATTATCTCTTAAAAATCTTTTTAATCGTTGTTTAGATCGACGTTGGCCACGGATAGTCTTGTGAGGAAAATGTCGAAGCTATACAAGAAAAATAATGAACCAAAACGGGTACAAGGACTGAAACAAGTGAGTGAAATAGAGGCAAAGTCGCTACTTCAATGTATTTTTAGAATACTCGAATGTTGTTGGTGGTGATCTTTTTATTCCTCATCACTGAGATCCCAGCCGCAATGATTTTCACCGTTCATGTTCTCTCCGTTTCTTTCAATTTCAGCAAAACAAATTACCAAATGCTCAACACATCACTCATTGTCAGGTAATATTGGCTTTTAAAGTTAACATCATCTACGGTTGTTTATCACTTGCTATAATAGAAACATTGTATGATAAACCAGCTGGGCTATACGTTTCCATTGTATTATAAACCAGCTAGGCTATACGTTTCCAATTTCGGTTTTCTCAAACACCGTTTAGGTTTTCTCAAAAAAAACCCAAAAAAACACAAATCATTTGAACCAATATTTGTTGAACGTTTAGGTTTTCTCAAACAAAAACCCCATTCAAAAAACGTTTTCCGGGAAATCAGCTGTGTTTTTCTGAAAGAATAAGAAAAGAGAAATGGAGATGAAATTACATTTGGTTGAATGGAAAAAGAAAAAAGAGAATATCAGAGAAGACTCAAAGTTGGGGAGAATAAATCCGGGGAAAAGATTCTTTCAATGATGAGGAACGGCTGCGGTAGGTGAAAGGAGAATTTGGTTATAGGAAGGAATGTGGGGGACGGGAAATAATGAGATGACGAAAGGGAAATAAAGGAATAGATTTTAAAGAGATACTTGTTGCTCTGGAAAGCTCTGGAAAGCTCTGGAAAGAAAATGAACCTCGACCGCTTCGTAGTCTTAATAGGAATGATAAGAAAGAAATATGAATACAAAAATATCAACTTTTCATAAGCCGTAGTTTAAACTTGTCTACTAACCTTTGTTTTGCCTGGAAGGATTTGCCTGGATGTCTGGATTCTAGCCTTTAAGAAACAACAGTGCTCTTATGACCAAATTTCCATTTAATCTCTCATCTCTAGACTGGGATTAACAAAACCCTAGGTGCTCTCCGAAGGCTCAAAAATTCAAGTTAACCAAGAAATTCAAAAATAAACTAAGCCGTTTTGTGCCTCTCTTTATCTCATCCGGAGTTGAGAAAGAGTTTTCGTATCCATTTCGTCGGTGTTGGAGAGAAGACCCAAAGAGTGGTGAAGAAAAAAAAAGAGATTAGATGCAATGATTTCTCTTCACTCTGCCCTCATCCTCACACAAAAAAATCAAACAAAAAGTATGAGTAAATGAAATCAAATTTTGAGGGATGACAGCTACTGGGGAAATTGTATAGAAACAAGAATAAGGGAATCATAAAGAATGGATGTTCTGTGGAGAGAACCCTCTACTTTCCTCGTTTTCAGAAATGTCCTCATTGTAATCTCATACCCATTTCGATTTGCGATTTATTGTGGAATGTCTCAACAATTTCGAGAGGTTGAAAAGAAAGAATTTATTTTGATTTTGATAACTTGTTTCAGGTTGTCAATCAAATGTGTATAACTCGATTTTTCAAAAATCTTTTCTCAATATTCTGCAAAAAGAGAAAAAGAGACGATAGCTCACTTCAATTGGAGACAAGTTATCTCAACGATACGAGACGGTTAGTTTCAATGTTTTTGAAAGATTCAACTTCTGACTATCTTTGCACAATTATAAACAATAAGCTAAAAGAGAAAGATTAAGTGGCTGAATGGTTGAAATACCAATTGAATGGCTGAAATCCCAATTAAATTGAATGGCTGCAAAACCTCATTTGAAGCAGAAGGAAATGCTTATCTGGGTATTAGCAAATGCTTGTTTTTTTATTTGCACAATGAAATTGGTGAATGTAATATTCATTGAATTAAACTTCAATTGCAAACTAGCTAAACATTGATACCTGCTTATCAAGAATTGCTTGGGTTGCGACTAGCTTAGTTGAGCTAAACTAAATCCGCTCTGCTACCCGCCTGTAAACAGTAGAGTAATCAGACTGAAAGCATGGCTTATTACCTACCGTAAATAGTGTAATTGGACCCCACCGCCCTCGTACAGACGCGTAGTCGCAAAAGTTTTTTAGTAATTCATTTTTTTCAAAGCACCCGTACTTTCAAAAAATGCGTCTTTGGTATCAAAAAATAGCTGAAATTGAGGGCTATTGAGGGATTTTTGCTTAGTCTAGCTTTGAACGAGTTTTTCTCGACACTGGTTTATGCTACAAAGCGCGCTTAGATATCAAAAAATAGCTGAAATTCAGGGCTATTTTTTGATACTTAAGCGAGCATTGTAGCATAAACCAGTGTCGAGAAAAACGCCTCCAAAGCTAGACTACGCAACGCTTCGCACCGTCATTATGGGGGTGGGGTACTATTACAGTATTTACGGTATGTTCCCCATGTTGAGTTATTGTAAAAACAACAATGAGCAATAACAAATTAAGTTGAATGATGGCTTTGTTCGGCAATAATCAGCTCCATATCTGCACAATGCTTTAGCTTTCTGAATCTCTCTCCAACTATCGCTTGAGCACTGCTTCCTTTAGTTTTAACACCAAAATCAACTACCGTATTCATGTCTGTAAACCATTTCCATTTTTTCTTTGTTCAGGTCGCCTTCTTGTTCCAGTTTCAACGGCTTGCTCTATTCGTCGTAGTGCATGTGCTCATTCAGTCATTCAGTTATACTGTACTTATCACCAAATGTATCAATACTATTCTTTCTCATTCTGATAAAAGGTTTGCCTTTTTGTATTTAAAATGAAGTTATTTATTTTCACTTCATTTACATTTTACAAAGAAAACCCCGATTTCATTCTGTTCGTTTTCTAGAACTGTTCTTCAATGTGATAACCCGAATACGTGCACGATAATTGGGTACGTTTTTTTGGGGATAAAATTCTGTCTTTCAAAATATCAAATCTGTAGTTCTTGTTTTTGTAGTGCAATTTGTTCAGGTAATAAGTTCATCTTTGAAATGGATTCCACAAAACTCCAAGCTTTATACAATTCTTCTTTTCAGCGGCACAAAGGATACGGGTATTCAATGCGATTTTGATAGCACTATTACGTTTGATCCACTATTTGATGATATGCAGCTTTTGGCCGATTCTGATCCTGAAGGTGAGATAAAAAGTCTTTCTTTCAAAAGTCTAAAGTCTAAAGTCAATCAGATATTTCAGAAAATTCAATCACAGATATTTCAGATAATTCTCCAACTCACGAGCCTCAGCGGAGTTCTCGAGGCACACAATGTTCCGCGAAAATCGACAAAGAAATGTTTGTGAGACGAAAAAGTTCTCTTGTGGCTCATGCTTTATTGGATGTGACCACAGGATGTCATGTACCTGTTGTGATCTCCATATCAACTTAGAATATTTTATCATTTAATTTATTAGGTTGAGGGAAAAATAATGAGCGTTTTTCGAGTGTAACAATTTATTGCATTCTACAAGAAATTGCAACTATAAATCAGTAAGGTATTCTCCATTTTTATTGATAACTTCTTCCCAAATACCTAAGTTCTTGGTTCCATTTGTGCAAAACTGTGGATTTTTTGAGTCAAAATAGTTGTCGACCGCTTTTTTGACTTGAGCATCATCGTCGAGCTTTTCCCCCATGATAAACTATTTCGGGGACAGCAACAAAAAGTGATCTGACGGGGCTGAGCCAGGAGAGTAAGGTACAGGAAGCAACTTTCAGTCTAGCTCGTCAAATTTTTGTGCATGACTTTTGCAGTGTGGGGTGTCGTGCAAAAATCGAACCTTTAATGGATTGAGCCCCAATTTCTTTAAAACATCGCTAATTCTAGTCAATTATTTTGAATAGAGAACAGCATCAATGTTGTGGATTAGCTAATTCATAGTGCACCAAACCTTTTGAGTTCCACCAGCAACAGCTTATTTTCTTTCCATGAATATCAAGTTTGGGAGTGGTTTGAGAGGTTTGTCCGGTAGATAGCCATTCGTTCTTCCTTTTTGCCATTCTCATAATTAATCCAAGTGATATCAGATGTCCAAATCGAATCCCAAAAGCAACCAGCTTCGCATTTATGGAGCAGAGCTGACGTTGCCATTAGTTGTTTTGCTGTTTTGAGTCAGCTCGTGCGGGACTCATTTTCCATTCAATTTTTCAATCAATTTTTTCTCGAGTTGGTGCAAATGGTTGTCAATTGTCTTCTAATCAACATCGCGAGTCGTGAGTGTTGAGAAGAAGTCAATTTTAATTCCCCAATGGAAATCCAACGCGCATTTTTTCCCTCAACCTAATATTTCCTCTTTTATGATGTCCATATGATGGGTTTTCGCTGTTTTATTTTTAATGTTTTTGCCAGAGCATATTGATGATGAGTTATTTATTACGGGTATCGAGATTTGTAAATAAAAATTAAATAGAAAAAGCATTGGATGAGATCAGAAATGATGTTGGATGAGATACAAGTAATATACAAAAAATGGCAAAAAGTCCACAAGTACACACTGTTTACAAGATGAAATCGATATCTTTCTTCTCCGGTGGTGTCAACAATTCGGTGCGTGAGTCTTCGGTTTTTGTCACTGATCTTTTCTCATTTCCAATTATGTGTTGTTTTGACACTAAAATGATTCGTGTTAAGCTGTTAGCTACTCAATGAAATCTATAACTTAACTACGACTTACTCGAGCTCTTTCCCAGTGATCCCTGTTCCTCAATTTTCATGCAAAGCGTCCATTTGATCAGATTGATCACCTCACGTCTCATTGAACGATTCACAAGCAAGTAGAAAATTGCATTTGATCCTGAAATAATTTCATTATTGATTCTTGATCTTGATTCATTATTGAAATCTTGTGCTACCGTTCGAGAATTGCCACATCATCGTTGAAATAACAGTGAAGATTATTGGAAGAGTGATCAGTTGCATTGTAGCATAGATACCAGAAGCAATGATCATAATTGTGCAGATAGCAAGACATTGAAGAACAATCTGCAAAATAGTCATTGCAAATAGAATAGTCATTGTTTTTTCGTTTCACCTTACCACTTTCTGTAGCGTGGATACGCCTTGTGTTGTTCTGCGTGTCATCTGTATCATCGACCACAGCATGATGCAATTTAAAACAAGAACGATCACCGTTACACCAAAATTATTGAGCATATGAACTGGTCGTTTCTGAAATTGAATCTCATTTCTAACTTATAAAGAAGAATAAAACGATCACCTCTTTTGGTTGGAATGGATTCACATCGAAGAAATAAGCGGCTAAATAAGGATGGAAAAATGGACCATAATCGAAGACGAGAACACCGGTGAAAAAGAGAAATGGAAGAGAAATAATCGCACCAAGACGCCGGCCAGAAAAGAGATCCTGAAATGAGACTTGTTGTGGATTTGATTTGAAAATAGAGTCCCCCCACTTCTCCAAGTGATGGAGCAAGAAAGTCGAGACATCGATTGAGTCCAAGAATGATGCCGAAAAGACAATAAGCACACCACATTGCTGAAACAATAAGTGTTAATATTAGGTCCACTATACCGTATGCAATGTGTCCTCCCCACATATTTGAGGCCATATAGTTGCACATTGATCCACCGACAAGCAGATAGTAGCCTTTAATCTTGTTTTAGGAATAGTTTAAACGTTTAATAGTTTAGTTTGTAAATAGTCTAAACGGAAATCAAAGATTAAACGCCTTAAAATTTCAAACTGACCGGCAAAAATCGAATTTGGCACAACGCTCACCATATCTACAATTCCCATTGCAAACCTGGAAACTTTTGACTATGAGTCCTATAAAATTCCCTCTCCTCACAAGATTTTGTAACAAGTCATCCCAAAAAACTTTGGCCGAGCCATGATGATCATACACGGCAAATAGAGAGCTTCATAGGTGATT
Source organism: Mesorhabditis belari (assembly GCA_958450365.1). Classification (NCBI taxonomy): domain Eukaryota; kingdom Metazoa; phylum Nematoda; class Chromadorea; order Rhabditida; family Rhabditidae; genus Mesorhabditis; species Mesorhabditis belari. The sequence goes on from CAUEEP010000920.1 coordinate 247,378, forward strand.
CCAGTTAAAAGATAAGTTAGACCTAAAGAAAGAGACAAAAATAAAGAGACAGTTTACCAGTTATTTCAGTTTACCCAATGGAATATTGGTTACATTGAGGTAACCATTCCAATTTGTGTCTGCACAAGCGATATCAATCTTTTCAACGGTTCCCGGATGGAGCCATTCATAGAGCTAAATATTGGGCTCTTCAAAAAGTCTTTTCGTTCAATTGGTGCATGTTCAATTGGTGCATTGGTTTTAAACGGAAGTACGAAAAGGAAAGAAAAGACTTTCTGGACAAGTAGTAACAATCTTTAACTTCAAACTTACATCTATCATAAACTGGGACATATTTGTGGACTGCTGCAGCCGTTCGCTGTTAGTTTTCTTTCCAAATACGGGTGAATGCTCGGATGTGTTCTAGAAAAGTTCAAGTTTGAACTCCATTGAAATAACCAGAAAATTGAAAACAATTTTTTTAACTTTAAATGGGAGAATTAACTAAAATTAAAAGCACACAACAAAGAACATCAAAAAGCAAGAAAAATTTCGAATTTCCTCCAATTACCATTTGAATTAATACTCGTTTTTCAACTTCCCCAGAAAAGAACAAAAAAACGAAAATTTTCTGCAAGTTGGTTCATAAATTCTCTAATTCTCTTTGTTTTTAAAAATTGCCGATTTTAAAATATTCAAGGATAGAATAAGATAAAAAAAGTTGAAAACAACTAAAACTGAAATTTTATCAATTTTTGTTAAAAGGTCAAAATGGAGAAATTTCGTGACTCTAATGGAAATGTCTATAAATCTTTCAGCTTTGTTCAAAGATAAATTACAATTCCAGATAGGTGGATTTTAAGATTTTGTGACTGACAACAAAATTTATGATTCAGAAAGCAATGGAATGGAGGACAGTGGGCGAGTTTTCGTGACCACAAAAATGCTCTCCTTTTCATCACAAAATTGTCAAACCCAATTTGGAGTAATTTTTTTGAAAGCTTTTCTTATATTTTTCCTTTCTGGAAGGCATCATAAATTTTGTTTTGACTTTCAAAATATTGGTTTTCGAATGAACAACACCTGGCCTTACACCAATTTTGTTAAGCGAGAGTGAAAAGCATTTTAGAAATCTAGAAACCTTTAGATAGTCTTACAATTAGCACTTCGCAATGGCCAACACCTGATGGCAATGGCCAACACCTGATGGCAATGGCCAATACCTGATGGCAATGGCCAACACCTGATGACAATGGGTGTTTTCTCTGGAATAATGGGATCACTTTGTAAAATTGTAATTGTAAAAGCTTGAAAATGCCAAAAAATTGCCAATTAACTTTGTTAACTTTGAATGCTAACTTTTAAATGTTATTTTGAATGTTAACTTTTAAAATGCTACCAAACCAATAAATTCCTCTGATTTGTTTTGCTTTGTATTGCTTATTTCATTGCCAGTGTATCAACTTTACTTCTCTTTCAGTCATCGTTGGTGATGACAACTCTTGCGTCATCCACCTAACACCAATACCCACGCCTCACTTTTTGCGCCTTATCCGGTCCTCAAGTGCCTCTCGATTGGTTGAGTAATATTTAGAAAAAAACCAAACTTCTACAATTGTTTAACAAAGTTAGAAATGCATTTTATTTTATTTTATTTTCTCAATAGCCTAGAAAGCCTAGAAATTGTAGAATCAACTTTTAAATGAGCAAAGAAATCTGATCTCTTTTCACTCTCTCGAAGATCGCAATTTCCTGTCAAAATTCGCGACTTCGTTTATATTTCAAATGAGCTTTTTGGATATGGAAAAAGATCATGGATATTGGAGTTGAGAAGAAACAAAAGATGAGAAGAAAAGACTGAGAGGAGGAGGGAAGAGAAGCGATCTCTTCCGGTCGATCCAGATGCTCGTCTCAAGCATTGTATATGTCCCGAAAAGCTTTCCATTTAACTTTGCAACTTGAATGAGACTTTTTCTTTGATCAAAAAGTTATTAGACTATCACGTGCTTTGGTTTAAAACCTGAACTCCATACTTTATTGTACAAAAAGCATCTTCCAACAAAAATCCAAGACACAACCAAATAAATATCCCAATGTGACAGAAGTAAAACATAAAAATAAACAATTTCACGATATGCATAACCTTGGGAAAGTGAATCCGGGTAAAAAAAAGAATCTCGCTAGATATTTTGTGATGAAGGACAATGTCTCCATAAGAACTAAAAGGATTCAAGGTTCGATTGAAGCTCAATAACTTGTATTTGGACTTGTCGATTTACTGCTACAATTATCAGTATTCATTTGTGTGAATCGAGAGAGATCTAATGGATTGAGGGATGAAAATGGGAAAAGAGGCCATTGAAGTGCGGAGAATGAGGAAGGACGAGTGAGGAAAGGATTTAAGGAAGATGCACCGAGGAGGGCTTCCATTGAGAATGGACCTGATGGAGTGCGGGGAAGGAGTGGAGAGAAGTCCGGTAACTGGAATAAAAAACTATTTGATACAGGCATTTATTAGTTTCCCTGCTTATATTGTTGAAAAAATTGTGAAAGAAGGGAGTTATATAACCAAGAAGAAGAAAAGAAGGGAGTTTTATAACCAACCTGCGGATGATGTGGTGCTTGCACACTTGGCGTCGATGTAGTGCTCCCAGATGGCTCAGCTTTAAACTTCTTTGCGCTTACAAAATGCTCAATAGCTTGCAGCACATCGCCAGCACAACCTAAAGTTATAAGTTAAAGGAATAACTTCAAATATTCATCATTTTATCGTACTTACCTTCAAGAACTAACTCCAACACCCTTCTCTCTTGATCTTCAAACAAAACGGACAACAATTCGATCGGGTTGATTCTTCCTTGCTTTGGACGTTCCTTTTTCACCTCTTTAGAAACTAAAGAACTTTGATTTATTTTGGTTGGTATTGATGACCTGGATCGTTTTTAGTTAGTAATTGTTCTACCTATTGATTTCTTCTTCAACGGGGGTGGACTGATCTCTTCTGATGTATCTGTGCCCTCTTTCTCCAAATCGATCGGATTTGGGGTCTCGGATGGACCGTCACTTTTGCTGTCATCCAAAGCCTCTGTATCTAAAAATGTCTTGTTCATACTAGTCGTAGTCTTGTTTTCTTTTTGCAACTAACCAGCCATTTCTAGCTCCTCATCTTCATTATCAAGCCAAACGGGCCCTTGTGGAAGACGATTGATTGATTGACCGGCCACTACACGAAGTCCTGAAAAATAGGAAAAATATGTTCTGAATCGGTGCACTTTTTGTCGCCGTGGAGCAGTCGGGAGCACGCTTTTCTACGGCCCATACAACCCGATTCGATCCCCCGTAGTGCCACTCAATTTTTTATTTTTATTTCAAATGAGCCTAAGCCTATAAGCTTATCTACTCCAGAAAACAAATAGACTGGCCTTTCCTGGTGTTACACATCACTATTTAGCAACAAAAAGATCTGAACGAAATCTCATCAGTGGCGACTCTTGAAGCTCATGCACGATATGCTCTACGAAAAGCCAAAAAAGTATGCGAATTGGTTGAAGACAAATGGGTTGCCTCTCTACCTATTCCATCCAAACTCCAACAATTTCTTGCACATTCGTTTGATGTGCAAATATTTAAAAGTTCTCTTTGAAGTCCCTAGATTGGATTGGGGAGTATGAGACGGTGCCGACTTTCAAAAATTTTTTTGGAACACATAAAAGCTCCATATAATCTACGATTTGTATAATCAAAAAGGTCTATCATTACTCTACAAAATGGCTTTTGAGAGATTCCGAAAAGCTTTTGTTTTATGGATTTTATGGGCTCCTAAACGCAACCAGTCAAAATGACAAGTCCAGTTCGTCGTTTGAATCGTTTCTTACACATAAACTTAACTTGATGTCAGTTAGAGCACATTTATTTACATAAGTAGTCAGATTTTTGTAGTGATCTTGTTACTCATGTTCTCTAAATAACAATTTATAGATTTTCTGAAAAAACTGATGTTTTATTGAATTGCGGCGCCTTTTGAGAGCTATTTCAAATATGATTTTGTAGAGAAATAAGTGGCATTTCTAATGATACTACTCGCGTGTCATTTGATAAAGGCTACGCGATGTTATAGAAGTTTGAAAAATGCCATTCATACTCCCCAACCCAATAGTAGATATATTAAGTATCAACTAAACTAGAGTTTGATAAGCAACAATATGTAGCTATGTTTTGTTTGAAAACAATCCAAGTTTTCTAATCTCAAACCTAAAGCAATCGCATCCTCAGCAGCTTGTTTTCTTTTCAAAGCGACTTGTGCCGCCATAACTCGTTGTCTTTCCACGATCAAACAACATTTCTCACAACCACAATCTCTAAACATTCTTCTTTTTCATCACATCAATTATTCGTTTTGAATCTGACAATTTTGTTGTGTAGGCCAGCTAGGTGCGAAAACGAAACGATCTCTATTTGTTCAGCCAATATGATAATGAATGTCATTGTATAGTCAGGTGTCAATAATCATCATACGAACTACCGTAATCTAGAGAAACAACGAAATTCAGTTAGCGAATGTTCATTTTTTTAACTTCAGCTTTTTCAAACTCAAGACTGACTTGAATTTACAGTGCCGTTTGTGTCCTTTGAGCCATGAAACAAATCCGTGATTCCTACAACGAGCACATTTTGGTTTTCTCTCTCGTTCGATTCGACTTGACGGAAATGGGAAAGGAAGACCACCCAATACCATATCCATTTGAAATCTAAAAGCGATGATAACGCTGTAATGATAACATTAAAAATTTCAACATTAAATGACAAAATGCTTTGGTAGAAATGGTAGATACAGTAAGGCAAGCCAAGAGATAAAACTGTTAGTTGCGAGTAAGTAAACAACTATTATTAGATGAAATCGAGAAACATGATGGGCTTTTTATTCATCCACCAAAATGCAATTGTTTCAAAGAAATAGCTTCAATGATTGATAGAGAAGAGAATAGGAGAAGAGAGAAGGGCGGAGCTCTCTCCCATAAAGACACCCAATCGTCACGATTCGTTGAAGAGCACACCGTAACGCTAATAAAAGATAGTGAAACTTTGAGAAAAACAACTAGAAATAGTTTATATGATACTTTAGATATCCCAACTCCAAAATAAGAGTACGGTAAATGTATGAAGGGCAGGTTTATGACAAAATTCTTGAAAGCAAGACAATGCAAGCAAAAGTCCTACAACTTTATCGAAGATGAGGGTAAATGATCTTCTCATTTCACTCAAATCGAAGAGGATTGCGCATTAGCATGAGCTCTCCATTGATGCTCTCTCATTCAACTCTCCTTCGGATCGGATAGAGACAATATTTACTTGATGGCTTAGTCTCACACATCGACTCTGTCAATTGAGGGGATCACTTTAAGGACAACGGGAAAGGAAAGGGAAAGAGTCAATGCAATTGCATAAGCACTTGGTCACTCATTAAATCACATTTTGGATAGTATATCATATGTAAAATCAAGTATTTGGTTGCCTTAACCTAATAGAAGCAAAATGATGGACAACTATCAACTTGTTACAGGTTTTATGTTGGGAAATGTGGATTGAGCTTGTTTTGAGTGAAATTTAAATGAAGGAATGCATCAAGTTGGGATGAGAGTTTAGATTTTGCTAACAATTCAAAGTTTACTCACTATGAGTTTAAAAAAAGAAAACAAAAGCTGTTTTGCGTACATGGAATCTTCAATTTCCCTTCTCAATTGAGTCATTATGCAAAGACTTTGGACAAATAAAGGATTTTAGTAGTCAATGATCATCTTTTTCTTCTCAATTTTGCCTCAATGCATGAAATCTGATCCATTTCTATCTTCTCAAGCCTTTCATTCTATACCAGGTTTGAATTTTAAATCGCATTTCATCCACACATATCATTTTGACATAACCAGAATTTGGCTTTATCCTTCTTATTACTTAGGACTTGCTTAATTCACTGAAAGGATTTATTTTATTCATTTATTTAAGTCTAGAGTCTCTTTTCCAAGACGAGTTTCAGAACTCAATCCTTTCGAAACTTTCCCAATACTCTTCAACGAAAGTTGATAGTACCTCTCAATTCTCGTTTTCCCCGTTCAGATGAAAGAAAAGCGAGGAGAAGTGGGACCCGATTAGAGTGAAAAAGAGAAATCACAATCACTTTTGATAGACGAATCGAAAGAGAATGGATTGAAGTGAAAAGGGAGGGAATCGTGTGAAACACAAACACTACAGTATCGCCTCTTCTTTCAATTGAGAGCACAAAAAGAAGTGGAAAAGAGGAGGAAGATGGAGACTCGCTTCGTTGCTTTTCTTTCTTTCAAGGACCTCTTTTGGAGACCCACCCAAATATCAACGAAGTCAAGGAGAAGTTGGCGATTCGAATCGAGGATTAGCATTGGAAGAGTATTCAGTTTTCTTCGATCGAAAACAAGACTCGTGTGTTGCTTGTAGCATTGCTTATAGCACAGAAAGTGTGTTGCTTCTAGCATTTAGTTTATTAAACTTCAATAACAACAAAAAAACCTTAACATTTAACTATCAGAAGTCTTGTCAATTTCTAACACTGGCAAGGGAAAATCGAAAAACACATAATCATAGTAAAACATTTTCACAAGTAATTCTTTGAGATATGGGCTTTCTTCAACCACTTTTGTGTAATGAATTCTTTCAGGAGTGTCAAAAGTTGCATGAAATGTTTTTCCGCCAAGAACCTGCAACAAATGATGATAAAATGTGCTTGAACAATGATTTTCTTCTCATTTTTCTCACCTGTTCTCTGATATCATCGGTGACACTCAAGGGAACCCCGAATTCCTCGAAATCTGTTAATAATTCCTCCAAAAGTTCTTCAGTTTTTGCTGGCGAGTATTGAAGAATTTTGTAATCCAAATAATGAGCTCTTAATTCGCAATGCCTAAATTTTAAGATAAAGTTTTTATCAAACGTTTGATTAAACAAATTGAAGGAAATTACCAAGATTGTGGGCCAAAATGGGCATCCTCAACCGTGTGTTTCCTGAAATTGTGATGAAAAGTTTGTGCTTAATAAAGTTGGACATTATCCTAAAGGTGTTTCATAGCTGAAAACTACGATACCTCGCAGCTTTGTTATTATTGGACATGGTCTTCAAACTTTGATATTGTTTTTCCATTACACAAGTGATATTCTCGTCACATCCATAACATGGCTTGTCGCGGTTCACAACATCACTACAATCGTCTACTATTTTAATCTACTGTTTTAACGAAAAGACTTTCTGAACAGCCTAATACTTACAGTATGCATTTGTTCACAAAACCAGAAATGAATCTTTCCAACGGTTCTCTCACTATTAGATAGTTTGTCCATTTTTCAGCAGTTTTTGGAGTCATTCGATCTCGAATATTGAAGCTGTGATATTCGTTGTCTTTCATGCAAAGTCTAAAAAGAGTTTCTTTTCTCTCAAAGGTTTTGTTTTTGCTGTAAAAAGAACAATGCTGTGCAGAAAAGAGCTACTTTTCTGCACTTAGTCAAGCAAAAGCTCAACAGTACTCTTTTACCTATGATTGTATGTGTCCTTCATCATTTCTTTGACCTTTTCTTGATATCTCAAGATGTCGTATAAATAGCAAATGATTGAAGTGAGAACGGTGGAGAAATTCTTGTAGATGACACAAGCCGAGACACCGTATGATGGAGCCAACTAAAGTTTTCTCTAATGGGGTTTCTAAAAATGAATTTTACCATTTGTCGGCTCTCATAGTGAATGAATGGTTTTATCAGATCACAGCTGCCATTATGAGGACAAAATTTCTCTTCATATATCACCATTTTGTAATGTTCTTGATTTCTTTTCTAAATGACAATGAAAAATTAAAAATAAATTACAAACAATAAAATCTTGGGTTTTTTCGAAAGCTGAGTCTTCCCGATGTCGAAGGAAATCAACCTGAAATGTCAGTCAGCAGAATTCGGAGCTTATTTCTTTATTCTTATTTAAATATCTTTAATCTTTAAGAATATACCCTTTGGTTGATTGTTTGATGTTGTTGTTTGACTCTTTGAAGTTGAAGATAAATGATTGCACATAACAAACAAGCAACAAGAAATGTCAGAAAGGGAAGTTGTCCAAAATGGAAACGTCTAAAGATTGAGTTTCAAAAGATTACTTGAGTTTGGATGCAAATCTAAAACTAAAAACTCAACCTCTGAATAAAAGTCGTGACGGACATTGAAATGAAATCGATTCGCATACGAATCGAGTCGAGAATCAATTTAACACGCTTTTGACTGATTGATTTTGATTGAAAGCTTTCATATGCATTAAAATGCGCTTTCCATGTTGAAGCTATTCAATATTGCTTTTGGAAATTGAAAAACAGTCCCAATAATCAGTTTTTTATTTTATGAAAACGTCACCAAATTCAACAAAAAATAAAACTCTTCTCAAGAAAGAGTAACTAAATCAATTTGCCATATGTTGAATCTACAATCACCTATTTACGAGTCATTGTTTGCTAGAGTGTCCTTTTCTGTCTTGTCCTACTGTACAAGATAAGACACGGTGACATTTCGGCTATATAAGGCGGCCTTTTTCTTCATTTGTGACCTTTTTTTATTCATTTTCCACTGAGTGAATTATTGTTTGTATCAATAAAATTTTGTTGTTTTGATCACATTCAAGACACACAAGTTATCAACCACGGTCAAGTTTAAATACAAGTACGAATCGCCAGGAAACAAATCGCTTCTAAAGCCAAATGAATAATATTTGCTAATTTTTGATCTTTGATCTTTGGAAACAGCGATTGTTCGAGGATTTTCATTGAAAAAGAGAGGGATAACCCAACCATATGAAGAAAGAGAGGGAAAGAGAGGGAAAGAAAGGGAAAGAAGGGGAAAGAGAGGGAAAGAGAGGTGAGTGTTATCAATCCAAGTAATCATTCATCAGATCGTCATTTCTTTTCTGAGCTGTTTAAACAAATGTCCAAGCATTTTCTACTTTCTAGCTTCACTTAGCTCCCTTTGCGCTTTGCCTTTGACCAGTTTTAGATCCAGTTCATTTCCCTCAAATAGCAGCAAAGTTGGAATGAGAGTTTAGATTTTGCTAACAATTCAAAGTTTACTTTCAGAGTTTCAAAGTTATCAATTTAAAACAAGGAAACAAAAGCTGTTTCCTTCCCTCAAATAGCTTCATTTCCCAATTTTCTTTCCCTTTTCTAAGTATGTTTTCTGTCTTATAATAAAGTTTTTCATTTGTTGTTGATCCCCAAAAATGTTCGCTTAGCTCCTTTTGCGCTTTGCCTTTCTTTTTCACTTTTCACGCTGCACTTTTGCATACACACAAACAACCTCTTTCTATCGACTTGTTTCGTCGTTATTTACACAAAAATAGATTTTTACTTTTTAGAATTTCCAAATAATTTTTATATTTTTTCAGAATGAGTGGAGTTTTGATTATTGGATCTGGCGGGAGAGAGCATGCTTTGGCATGGAAATTGTTACAGAGTGAAAGTGTGAACAAAGTGAGAATCGTTCCAGGGAATGGAAGCCCGTTCGGATTTGTTGGTAAGTGGGAATGAGAATACAACAATTCAAGTACAACAATTCAAGTAGGTATTCAAGAATTCAATTCTTGCCAATGCTCTAGTCAGGCCGAATCCATTCTTTGCAACTAAAAATCTTCAGTTTGTTTTTCAGACCTTGACATTGATGATCCAGAAGCAATTCTTGCCTTTTGTGCCCTTGAAGGAATTGAAATGGTTGTGATCGGTCCAGAGATTCCCCTTGCAAAAGGACTTGTTGATCGTCTTCAAGGTCGGATCGCTGTTTTTGGCCCTACTCAAGATGCTGCTATGTTGGAGGTATCTAGATTTGCAAATTCTACAAAGTTCATTTCTAGATTTCGAAATCTTTTGCAAAAAAGTTCATGCGCGAGATTGATTTGCCAACTGCACTTTATGGTGAATTTGAAGACCTTGAAGAAGCTAGTAAATTTATTGAAAGGTAAGATTGTACAAGCTATTAGATAAAAGTAAAAGTTCAGTTGTAATTGGGATGGAATTGTGGTTAAAGCGGATGGATTGGCGGCTGGGAAAGGGGTGATTGTGTGCTCGAGTAAAGAAGAAGCAAAAGAAGCTGCGAAGAATATGCTGCAGGTAAACCTTTAGACAATATTTTGGAGAAATAAGTCAACAAACAATAACAAGGTTTAATCTAGGGAGAGTTTGGTTCAAGTGGTTCTAAAATCATCTTGGAAGAGCGATTGGATGGTTATGAAGTTTCCGTGAGTTGTATTTGAAGCTGTTTTCAGATTAGCTTTACTACAACATTTTAGGCGCTCTGTTTTGCTGATGGGGCCACTATCTCTAGAATGCCTTTGGTTAGAGATTACAAGAGACTTCTTGAAAATGATGCAGGACCAAATACTGGAGGTTTGATAATAAACCAATCAGCAATACATAGGAATGAGACTTTTCTAGGAATGGGTGCGATCGGTCCTGTGTCGGTTCCAAAAGTGATTGACGAGCAAATATCCGAATATCTCATCAATACTATCAAGGGATTACAAAAACAACGAATGTTTTATAAAGGTGAGGCTCGAAATCATCGGTCCATCGATCCACTGATCAATTTAGGCGTTTTGTACGCGGGGTTTATGATCACTTCAAAAGGACCATACATTCTCGAGTACAATTGTCGATTTGGTGACCCTGAAACCGAGGTGAGAAGGCATAAAACTTTACTCTCCAAAATCTCAATCTAAAATATCGTTTAATATTAGAGTGGTGCAAAAGAAACTGCTGATTTGAAGGTAAATTCAAAAGAAAGATGGCGTTCGATGGTGACATCATCACAATGGAATATTTTCGCAAGATCTCGAGCAGATTGGCATGGATCGGCCTGAATAACGTCCCTCAGCTTGGCTTCGTTCACGACTTCTGTCCTCGAACCGTGCTCGTAATCTTCCAAGGTCTCGTCTCTCTCTCGGAATCGTTGAAATCAAGTCTGACACTGCCTGAGAGACAAACTGCCATCTCCGAAAGCAGCACAGAACGATGCGATTCGGCAGCAGACTTTCCAATTTTGAAGTTAAACAGTAATGCTGCTCGTAGCACAAACTTTTGCTCGACCATGATCTAAATAAAAAATATAAGCATTTTTAAATAAAATAAACAACAACCAAAAAATTCAAATGTCGAAATAAATAGCAAACAAATATGCGAACAAAACATTAAAAAAATAATGCCGTTAGCATCGCTCGTTTCTGATAAATGATTTCTGATAGAGCTGATACCCATCGGCAGTTTCTTTTGGCACCACCCTAATAGTATAAATAAGCTAAAGCATGTTTTATTTCTAGATTTTGATGAGACTTCTTGACACGGATCTCTATCAAATTCTGCACGCATGCGTTCATGGATCACTTGACATTTTGATGATTAATTGGAAAAGAGAATTTGCTTGTGGAGTTGTCCTTTCATCTAAAGATTATCCAGCCAAAGGTGACAAGGGAACCAAAATAAGAAGTAAACTTTCATTGTTAACCTTATGTTTGCTTTTTCTTTTAGACATTCCATTAGAAACAAAAGAGACCGTAACTTTTCATGCAGGAACAGCTTTAAAAGACAATCACAGTAAGTCTTTTATAAAGTTTGATCAGGATTTGCTGATCCAGCTGATCCAGCTGACCCAGCTTTATAAAGATCGCGTAATGGAACCATTTATAGTAATCACAAATGGCGGTCGAATCCTTTGTGTGACATCTTTGGGAAAAACACTGGAAGAAGCACGAAAAAAAGCTTTGTCTGTTTGTGATCAGATTGAGTTTGAAGGGAAATACTTTCGAAGAGATATTGGGATCACAAAACCAATCGGGTACCTAAATGAACTTTTTAGTTTCCTTGAACAGAATCATTAAAGAAATCCACACTACTCTCTTACATATGGAGACTCGGGAGTGGATATTCGAGAAGGGAATCAATTTGTGGAAGAAATTAAAGGATTTGTACAAGAGACACTCAAAAGCGGAACAAGTCAAGTAAACAAAGAGGAAATTTTAAAAGAAAATCTTCTTTCAGATTGGTGGTTTCGGCGCAATAATCGATCTTCAAAAGTCCGAGTATGACAAAGCGAATCAGGTGAACATTATGCTAAATAATACTAAAATCTAACTATTCAAAGCTACAGATTATTTTTCAGATTGTCACTGGTATCGATGGTGTTGGTACTAAGATTGAGATAGCTGATGCGATGGATGATTACAGGGGAATCGGTCATGATGTTGTTGGTAAGTGGAAGAATGCATAGTGCTTATTCAATTGTACTTGATGCGTATTCGATAGATTAAACTGCAAGACCTTTTCATAGGAATGTGCGTGAATGATATTCTGTGTCATTGTGCCGCCCCTGTTGCCTTCCTTGACTATTTTGTTTGCGGGAAGTTGAATCGAAGACGCGCTACAGAGGTACTAAACAAGCTATTAAACAAGCTATTAAACAAGCTATTAAACAAGCACGATGTTAAACTTTTGTAAGCTGTTTTACTTCAGGTAGTCAAGAGTATCTCGGAAGCTTGCATTCAAGCCGATTGTTCTCTCGTTGGTTAGTTTTGAACAGATCAATTCCTACCCTAAAGTATATTTGAAATTTAGACCATTTCATTAACTTTTCAATACGATTTTAGGTGGTGAAACGGCGGAGATGCCTGGTGTTTATGGGCCAAATCAATGGGATCTTGCTGGATGTGCGATTGGAGTTCGACAACCCGATTGGCCCCAGCTACCAGAAACTTCAAAGTTTGCTTTTCTGTGGATGAAAATATAAACATTTTTAGAATACAAGTTGGCGATATTGTTCTTGGAATCAGCTCTAGCGGTCTTCACTCAAATGGATTCTCACTTGTGCGCAAGATACTGCAAGCACACAAGATTGATTACAAAGCGACGGTTCCCTGGGGGAATTCAAGCTTTGGTAGGAATAATTTTTTGTTTGGAGGAAGTTCTTGTATTCCAGGGCAAGTTTTATTGACTCCAACTAAGATTTACGTTCGATCGTTGCTTCTTTTGATGAGAGGTGGATTGATTAAAGGAGCGGCTCATATAACTGGTGGAGGGATTACAGGTGGATTTGCTTAAAATTGCTTTTTGTAAGAATCTCATTAGAATTTCAATTGATTATTTAAAGAGAACGCGATCAGAGTTCTTGACAGAGAGGCTGAACTGGCTTTGGACATTGACGCCTCTTCGTGGCCAAAGGATGAGCTTTTCAATTGGCTGGGATCAATGGGACCTGTTACAACAAAGGAAATGCTGAAGTAAGAAGTTGTTCGAAGCTACAAAGACATAAATTCTAGAACTTTCAACTGTGGAATTGGAATGACTCTAGTCGTTTCAAAGGAAAGTGCTCAATCTGTGAAAGACGCATTGAAGAAATGTGATGAGAAAGTTTATGAGATCGGAAAAGTCGTTCGACGAACCACTGGTAAAAGAAAGTCAACAAATAAGTAAACAAGGTGCTTCAGACGATTTGATCACCTATCAAAATCTCGAGAATGCATTTGATTTGGCAAAATATTATGTGGAAAGGAGAAGAGTTAGAGTCGGGATACTCATTTCGGGTGCTGGAACAAACATGCAAAAGTTGATCGAAAGAGCTCAAAAACCAGGCAGCAATTCAGAAGTAAACTGTGCATTTAAAGGCAAAATTCGACAATACCTTTTAGGTAGTAGTTGTCATCTCGAATATAGCTGATGCCGGGGGTCTAGAGATAGCTCAAAAGTTAGAAGTCACAACAGCTTTCGTACCACATACAAAAATTCGAGAAGAGGGTGATATGAAAATGTCGGAGGTTAGTATCTTAAGTTGAACTTTATTAAATCAAATTTGAGATCTTGCATCTACATGGTGTTGAGTTGATTTGTCTAGCCGGATACATGCGGATCTTATCTGGGCAATTTGTAAAAGAATGGGAGAACAAAATGATCAACATTCATCCGGCATTACTTCCAGCTTTCAGGGGTTTAAAAAAGTCTTTGAATGGTTAAAACAAAAACTTTCAGGCGGCCATGCTGTTCGAGAAACCATCGCTGCCGGTGTCAAAGTCACCGGATGCACAGCTCATCTCGTCGTGGTAAGAATTAAGAATTAGAATTATGTGCCTATTTGAGTTATCAAGCTTATCAAGCTATCAAGCTAAAGTTTAGTTTTTAAATTTTAGGAGGAAGTTGATGCTGGCCAGATCATTGCCCAGGAAGTGGTCCGTGTAGAAGCTGGAGATACTGAAGAAACTCTCCATGAAAGAATTAAGGTTTAATCCTTTTTGCCCTACATTTGCCATCAGAAATTGAGAACTATTTCAAGAATCAAAGGGTTTTTGAATGAACAAATGAATCAAATGAACGCCCACGTGTTTCTATAAAAATTTCTGTATAGAATTTGAAATTTTTCAGGAAAAAGAGCATACACTTTTTCCCGATGCGATGGAGTTAATGTCGGTACAGCTGCTCGAAAATAAATAAGATTTTGTGGAATTTCTTCTGAATTAAGCCTCATCAAAACATTAAGAGTTTAGTTTGTGCGTGCGATTTTGTGGTTGTGATTTAGATCAATAAATATTTATTCTTAACCCATTCGAAACCGCAGCGTTTTTTCTTTTTTTTCGTCTGCGGACCAAGCCCTTTTTTGACATTTTTGACTCCGAAGCATTTTATCCAGATGGTTGGAAAGATTTACGAGAGTCTTCTACAACATTTATTTTTGATGAAGAAAGATTCGGATTTGACTTCAGTACTTTTCAAGATCCTATTGATTATTATTCTTATTTTATCGACGACAAATTAATCAATATGTTAGTAGGCGAACCTAATAAACATGGAAAAAGCAAAACAAACTGGCAGGATTTCGATGCAAAATCTTTCGAGCTCTTCCTGGCTCTATATCTTCAAATGGGAATCGTCAAATTACCGAGGATTCGTGACTACGTAGCAGGCCTGGATTAGGAGGATTTTCCCACATGTCAAGAGCAAAATTTGAATCTATTCTTTGAAACCTGCGTTTTTGTGATAATGAACTGGATCCTGCAGGAGATCGGCTTTATAAGATTAGAGCTATTATGGAACATTTCAATGCAAAACCAGAGGCTGCATTGATTCCGGGTAAATATGACACGTCTTTTTTGCCCACGTAATTTGTAGATCTGTTACGATTGGAATATACATGTAATGCTGAAAAACATCAAAAAAAACCAATTAATTGAATGAAAATGGTTCAATTAGCGCTGCAGCGAATAACCGCTGTAGCGGTCCGTTCCTGAGTTTTTGCTGGAGCGATTATTCGCTGCAGAAGCTTCGAATGGGCTAAATCACTTCATTATTGAATAACATGTAACTCTTAGATTCTCCAAAACAATTAGCTTGACGTGCGTGAGTTTTTCGCTATTGTACTAATGATTCACAAATCACAAAATGTGATGAAATTCTATTTGTACAAACTTTTTCGAATTCTGTTTTCTCTAGTTGTTTTTTTCTCCATCACCATTTCGTGAATAGAAGTGGGTTGCTATGGGACCGCTCACCTCAATTATTTAGACGTCTTCTCCCTCTGAAGCTCTTTTGAAAGCTTTCCAACTAGAAGGTTGTTAAAAAGAATGTGTTCACTCCAATAAGTTTACATTTTTTAATTCTTTGGCCTAGTTTTAAAAGAAAGTAGTCCAGAAAACTAAGAAGGAAAAGGCACTGAGTCAAACTGGCCTTTTCGAGACCAAATCCATCTTATAGAGTCGGCAATGGGGATCTCGAATTCGTCTTTAGTTTTTGCAGAACGTTTTTTCGTGTAGACAAAACCTATGAACGCATTTTCCTTTAGTTACCCCGTAACTTTCGTACTTATTGTATTCATCCTTAGCAAGCAACTCTACAGGTCTCTCCCTTTAATCTCTAGTCTCCTCTTATCCCCACCTTTTTCCTCTTTTTACTAATGATTTCTTTTTATCTTTCGATCTTTTACCTCTCCTTACACTTCTCATTCTCTCATCGAAAGTTCAACACCAAACACGTGGATTCCATGCGTGTTCAGCTCTTTTCAAATGACTCCTGCGCCAGAGAGAAAAGAAACGTGAAAATGTTTGAAAAGACTATTGAATAACCCTTTCAAAAAAAGGGTTTTCACCCAAAGAGCAAAGATTCAACTAAAATTCGCGTGTTAGGGTGGGGGAAAATGGAAACGAACTTATCGATTCGTCATCATTTTAAGATTTTATGTGTAGACCTTGAAGGTTTTCGGACATTTGTTTTCGTTAAGAATTTCAATTTCCTATTGAGTTACTTGCAAATCTGAAGATACTTAAACATTTATTTTGCTATAAAAGATAGTCACCGATCCAGGCTCGAACTTATTGCTCTCAAGTCTTATACAAACTTCACTCTACATTTTGTATAGTTCGCTCGAATTGTTGATGTTTTCCTCAGCATTATCTGCGAACTTTTCAAGAGCACTGCCTTTTTTGCTGATTTTTGATCCGTTTGTTTCATCTTTTTCGAAATCCTGCCTTCAAAAAACTTATTTTGATCAATCCGTCTCACAAAAAAAAAGGCGACCAATTTCGTTTCGTTCTAAACATTGCCAATTTTTCAGTACTTTTTCGTATTTCAAAAAAGGGCTTTAAAAAATAGGGCTTTAATTGCTTGATCTGATCAAAAATCTTGAAGATTTCAAAGGGATACAAAACACCACAAAGATTTTTGAGGTTTCAAATCACAAACAAAAGATTCTTATTGTTTTTTGTACTGAGAAATCCGGGGAAATCGCTTTAATCTTGTCTAAGCATCTTAAAGAAATCAAAAAAAGGATCGAGGGTATTATACCAGTAGATACAAGATACAGTAGCATTTGAATTATACCTAACTGTGGTACTTTTCTCTAGCCCTGCCACATTCCATTCTTCCATTTGTCACAGTTTTTCAATTCACACCTCGAGCGTTTTAATCGCCCAACACTGAAATCAAAAATATCGACTTTCACTGATTGTTGACAGCGCATTTTGTGGAATGAAATAAGAGTTCAATGAAATAACAGAAATAAGAGTCCATTCAAAATATCTATCAATTTTCGTTTTTTGCACATGAAAATATTGAGATTTTTGTTCATTTAGTTACGTGTAGATTTCATTTATGTATTTTAAAAGTTGAATTTGTATTTCAGACATCTTTGAGGCTTCAATCCAAAATTGCTTTTGATTAAAACATCTAAATAAGGATTCAGTTTTCCAAAATTAACTCTTTGTGATTTTCTTTGGCAGCGTTTACAAAAATGTTACCATAACCGTTGGATCAAGAAGCTACAAAGAATCACAAAAAGTTAATTTTGGAAAACTGAATCCTTCTTGATCTAAAGAAAAAGAAAAGAAAGCAATCAAAGTAGAGAAATTACTAATCTGGAGCATTTGAACACTTACTAATCTGGAGAGAGCTCGTAAAACTCGAAATAACTGTTCATTGTTCATTGCATGCCAAGTAATTTCAGAAATGAGATTGAATTGCTCCTTTTCAACTTTAGATGCTATCGTGTTTCTTGGATCATTTTTCCATTTTCTTTGCCAGTTCATTTTTGTTTAATCTCGTTGAACGAGTCTCCCTCGATTCTCCGAAATTCCCGACGAGACCAAAGAATTCGGTTCTCTTATTTAGGGAGAAATTCTATATCAAACCCCTTCAGTTGTCTCATTGGAATAGAAAGAGAAAAGAGATCTCATTTTGTGCTATTCTATGCTCCCTTTTGTGAAATTCCCCTCATTTTTCCCTTTTTCGTTCATTCTCCTACATTTTCTCTCCAATCTTCCGATTTGCAAACACAAAGGGAATTTTATCGCTCTCTTTTTTTCGTTTCTTGTCAATCCCAACCAAAGAAACACACTCAATTTCTCTCATCTATATCAATATTTTATTAAAGAAAAGATATCAAATGAGTGTTTCGTTTCGAAAATGTTTTTGTTTCTCAAAAAAACAATCGGCTATGATGAGTAGGGTACTGTCTGGCTATTAGGCTATCCAGAAAGGCTTTTCCTTCCTTTTCATACTTCCGTTTAAAGCTAACAAATACACCAATTGAACTACGTTTTATTTCATTAGAAAGGCTAGTTATTTTTCTGCAAATTATCATTAAAACGGTTTTAAAATGTCTTATGTCTGGATTTTTTTAGGAACGCGAAGTCGAGTAGTTAAAAAGGGTAGTCAAAACGTAGTTTCACTCTCGAATTTGCTTGAAAGTGAACCTAAATTGACTTAAAAAGATGGGCAATTAAACAATAAACACTTTTTATTCAGAGCAAGAACATAGATTAATTGGGAAATTTGTTATTTTTCAACAGAAGTATGGAAAGGAACGAAAATATTTTCTGAACAGCCTAATAGCTTAGCATTACCGTATTCAAACTTTAGATTATTCATTAAATTTGCTTCAAGCTCCAACCTATTGTCTACCCATAATCAACCAAGCAAATGTCTGCTTTGAAGTGACACTGTTATCCATGAACATTGTAGATTTTTGGTAGTTCCCCTCTCTCTTTTCATGCCTACCGTATCGGGCCTAAAATTCCCATTTAATGGAGATCTTTAGGCTCTTTTTTCCAAATATCCGAAGTCCGTTTCATTACATTTTTTCACTTTTCCGTTTCATTGTGTTTGTTTAGATGTGAATGGAGGGAGGGGTGTGCTCAATTTTCCCTCATTTCTGTCTCTTTCTCTCAAAAAATCAACCCACGTTGGCCAAAATTCAGTTTTCATTCCTCTTCTCTTTCCATCAAGTTCAAAATCCAAAAACCAAGTGTTTGTTGAAATGAAACTTACTTCACCCAATTTTGAGCCTTTAAGGTAGCGTAGCCATGTAGGGCGTACAGTATCCAAACTTGCCAGCGTAGCTTTTTGCAATATTTAACAAGGGTAGATATTTCACTCATCAGGCTAGATTTTCAGAAAAAGTATGTCTACAGTCCCTTACACCAACCTTCTTTGTAGATTTCATTCATTAAACTACCAATGTGTCTTCAAATGGAGTCTGAGCCTTTCATTCAGTCATTCATTTCTTTGAATTGAATGAAAAGTTCTTCCCCACAAGAGCGGAAAGTCTTCTGTGCGGCTATTTTCGACAAAAATCACCCAAACGATTTCGATTTTCTACTCTTTCAGTCATTTTTCTCATCTCTTTCTTTTTTTGTGTGACGTCGCCCACTTCCTCGGTCAATCCATCCATCAAACGACTTACAAAGGGGTACGGTGGGTTGGGTTTGCAAAAGCTTGATATTTATGGTCTATGAGTCTTGAGGAATCAATCTGTAAAGGGCTTCGAGCTCGAATGCTGACTCCAATTACGTTGAATGTTTTTGTTTTACAAAATTAATCGTAAACCGATTTTGAGAAGCGCTGGTAGAAGCAAAAAAATAAAATAAAGTGATAGAAAAGATAGATTTGTTAGAGTTGTTTGTTGTTTGCAAGCGATACGATAACCCTATGCCAAAGATGATTAGATGATCGAGAATACAAGTAGCATTTGCTTCAAAGAAGAATCCTTCTAGAAGAAATCTTTATGTAACTTCTATTGCTGCTGATGTTTGTCTTGAGTGCAAGCGAGAGAATCAACGGATTCCCTTGATTCTCCGATTGGTTGTGGGTGCCTGTTGGTAGAGTGGCCGAGATCACAAAGAGAGACACCACCAGCGAACCAACGAAACAAACTTCATACGCAAATTTTGGAGATTCACGGGTGGAAATTGGTTGCTTAGTAAAGCTTAGTCGATCAACCACCGGAGGCCATTCTTTAGGGGAGTAATTTTCGGATTTCCTTGTTGTATTGCCAAATATTTGGGTCAGAATCGACTACCAGATTCACTAACTAGCCTCAGTTTTTAAAACAATGCTATTTTCTTGTCTAATTCTTTGTTGAATCGACTTGTTCTTTCAGCACCACTCGTTCCTCGAACGTTTTACATTACATACATGAATTCTCAAAGATTTAACCTCTTTCACCTGTTGACCCAGTCAAGAGGTGAAACTTTTCGACGACTAAAAATTAGTTTATTTGACTTCTAGACAGATGAAATAAAACAGGAACTCCAAAAGTTAGAAA
Source organism: Mesorhabditis belari (assembly GCA_958450365.1). NCBI lineage: Eukaryota > Metazoa > Nematoda > Chromadorea > Rhabditida > Rhabditidae > Mesorhabditis > Mesorhabditis belari. Next base: position 267,469 of record CAUEEP010000920.1, read on the forward strand.
ATATACAAAACTTCATGATCAGAAATTTGAAATCTCGATTAATAATGGAGTTAGAGGAAAGAGGAAATCTCAACAAAAGTATTTCGGCGGGTTAATTAAGCACATTTTCGCACTTACGAACGGATTTGTATTTCGAGCGATATTTTGAAATGAAAAAGAGAGATCAGCATCAGGTGACTGCAGCTAAAAAAGGACAAAGAAGGGAGAGAAACTAAAAATCGATAGGTACGTTTTGGCACAAAGTTTTTGGTTTCATCTACGAGGTTTCTTTGCAGATTCTTGATGGCTAATTACTGACTTCTGGCCACTTGTAGAGAACAGCATCATTTCGTTCACACATTGAGCACTAAGTACTAGATTTGCTATCCGCTCGAAATTCGGATCAGATCGAATTCAATCCGATAGAGGCTTTTATTGGATCGGATCGAATCGGATCGATCCGATGTAATCCGGATTCGATCCATCAGATTCGGATTCGATCCAAAAGGCTACTAAGTACGTTAGAGCCAGTTGGTTTCTACTCCTAATAATCTTCAAAAAGTTTTTATTTCAAAAATCGGGATTGGAGTTCAGCCAGTCTTTCAGTTCTTGATGGGGAATCCCCTATCAAATTTCTAAAAGTTTGCCTCATTCAGATCTCGTGCCTTCACAAGTTAGAATTGCCATTCTGACGTTTTTTTTTGTTTTAAATGGGCTTGTTTCAGCAATCAATTTTTAACTTTGTGCTTAACAAATCAAGAATCTTCTTGATTGTGCAAAAATGTGTTGTCGAGTGTGTTGGCGCTTGGTTCGATGTTCCTTAGCCAAACGCATCTCTTAAAACGCTTTGCAACCATTTTTTCTCTATTTGTCTGACTTTTTTGCCGTACATCATGTCTTTCTCTTGACGAGCGATTCGGAGACACGAGAATGATCGGATAGAAAGCAGGAGTGAGAGAAGGGAGAAAGGCAGGGAAGAGTAGGGTTGTGGGGTCTGTTTGCCAATCTGCTCTCCCCAATCCATCCACTGCCCACTCTACCTTTTCCCAATTTCCATTTCTATCCAAAATGATCTGTCTCTTCTCTCGATTCACCCATTTTCCCATCGAAATCCTCCAATTTGGTCACCCATTAGTTGACACTTCCTCTCCAAATCGATTACTTCCTATTGTCTTTCTCTGTCAGCAAACTGTCAGTGTTAGTGCGAACACTTCACTATTTACCGTAGTACTTTTTAAAAAACAAGAGTAATTTTACTAGCTTTACCTGCTGAGCAAAGCTTTAGACTTAGAACTCTAATTATGATTTATTTAAACAATTATGTTACGGACCTCTTCTTGAACCTTTCATCTCTTTGTAATCTCTTCCTTATCATGCGCCTTTTTATCTCTACCCTTATTGCCTCTTACCAAAAATGGAGTCTCAAAATATTTTGGTGGAGATTTCTGTGAGTTTTTCTGCTCTTTCTCTTCAATTGATCGATCATTGTTTCATTGAATTTCAGCGTCTTATCGGGAAATTTTGCGAAGAGTCTGACCCATACGGCATTGGTCTCTGTCTTTTGTGAATGAGTTACGTCATAGTCAATGGTTAGCAAAACGTTCTATGATCAAAAGGTTGAACTTTTGAACTTTAAGCTAAAGTTCCATAGGATTCAAATAAAAATATTGTGTGTTGTTTGATAATCTTAAGACTTCGAATGTCGTCACCAGAATTGTTTTACCCAGAAAGATGTTCTTCACAGAAAGATGTTCTTTGAATTTCATGAAACTTTTCTCTTTCAAAACATTGGAACAAAATTCACTGTTGTTTGACTTCTGAGAGTTTCATTCTTCTCAACGATTAACGTTTAGAACAATTAGGTATTGGTAATTACTATGGAGACTTTTTTTTGGAGAACAACTATTGAAAACGGTAGCTAGCAAGATAAGTACGGCAGTGATTTTGCAAAATTTTATTTCCTCTACCAAATCGATAAATTTCTCAATTTCTCCTTTCTTTGCTCACCCGATTTCCGCCAAATATCTTTTTTTGCATTGAAGTAAACAAGAACTTTGCAAAATCGATTGATGATTAAGTACGTATATTTCGTTCTTCCATCTAAATATTGTAAAGAAACAAATCATTTTCTTATCTCTGAAGAGAAAGGAAGACCATGCAAAATTTTATGGCCCGGTTCCGGTTTTAGAGGGGTTTCCACCCATCTTCATAATACTAATTCTTCAAATTATCAATGAAATAATGAATCACAAGATCTGCCAAGTCAATAACGATGAAGAGGAGCTTGACTCGTGTGGCTCTAATTTGTGTATGTTGTGCTTGTCGTCATGTTTCGGTCTTCATTTCCCCTCTTTCCCCCTTCAATCTCCACCGGTTTCCCCTCCACAGTCTCCCCTTCCCTTTTCATGTTTCTCTTTTATACCTCTCTTTCATTTTCTCTTTACATTCCCGTGTGATTCTTCCCAATCTTCGCCCTGTCTCCCCTCACGCCCCTTTTTGTTGAATGAGAGAAAAAGAGAACAAATCGATCCCTCCCTCTTCGCTTTTCTGAAAACCGTTTCCTTTTTTTCGTTACGACTTCTCGAAGCTTTTTGCCGTATTTTGTTCCCGGTTCCTCTTCGTGTTGTACTATTAAAACTGTCCTTTGGTTAATTTAGTTTTTCTTCTACGTTCTTACGACACTTTTTCGAGAAACAGACTTACTCGTGCTTACCAGGGCTTTGTGCATTTTTACCTCTTTTCATTACCATATTTCCCTTCTCTTCAACTGGTTTTGCTTTCCTTGAAATTAAAAAATACCCAAGTTTTACACAAATTCCGATCATTTTAGCCTTTTTTGAAGAAATGTAGTTGCTAATCCGACTTCTTTTTTTACCAGACACAATCCGTGGTCAAATGGAGCGTTATGAAAAGCAAAGAGCAGTTCCTCTTTGCTTTTCATAACGCTCCATTTGACCACGGATTGATTTCCAAAAAAGAGCATAGAGCCCGGCTAAGTAGAATCAATCTCAACCATTTGCTACATGAATTTACATTGAATTGAAAGCTGCAGCTGAATCCTCGCTTTTTATGAGTCGAAATGCGTAACAGTCTGTGCCCGGAATAGATTAGCTTCTCTTTAAGCTGCTTTCAATCATTTTCATCTTATTTCTTTTCAAAACTCTGAGTGCACCTGTACGCAAAATCTATTAACATTTAAAAGTTTTGCTTTAATCTTTTCGGTTATTTTTTTGAATAAGGACAACTCGTGTGCTTTGATCGATTGGTTTTCAAGAATTCATCCATCTTTGGGATTTTTCCTATTCTCCAAATCGAAAGTAGATACAAATGATGAAAAGATATCAATGAACGAAATGGAGAAAAAAAGAACGGAAAAGAAATATGATCAATTTGCGGGAGATGGAGATGTAAAAAGAAAAAAAGAAAAGACTGACGCGTCATGAAAGATTCTTTGATCTGTTGACGAGGGTAATGCTTGAGTAATCCGGAAATTGAATGACCACTGGTATTGTTGCGAGTTTTCCCGGTTTTCTGTACTCTAAAGAGTTACAATTGTTATTTTCTTGAGATTTTCTTTAAAACTTTGAGCCACATCAAAGCTTTAACATGAGCTTTTACTTTTACCTCATAAGCATCTCTTAAGTCACCATTACGTCCTTCCTTGCGCAAAAATATCAAGCTGCTCAGTCATCGTGTTTTTTGATCATTTGAATTTTTGACTACACAACAAGTCTATCAATAAGTACTCGAACCTCGGTATCTTGGGATTTGCCCAGATTTCTATGGATTCTCCTGGATGAGTGAGGAGAAAAAGAGGCTTTTTTGATTATTTCGATTTTCTTTGAAGATTGTGTACACTTCCTTGTTAAAAAGGAGATTGAGAGCTGAATAGACTACAATTTGTCTGTCTCTCTTTAGAATTCATTTTTGAGGCTTTTATTTTGGTGATTGATTTCAACTTTTGAGTGGGTCACCGATTCACAGGCACTTTATTTACAAGTGAGAAGGAAAATTTGCGAATGAATTTGCTATTTTACATGTGCTTTTGCTTTATAAACTCATAACTTTTTAACTTTCCATATTACAGTAAAATCAGGTGTCATTTCAAAAATCTTTTGATAATTCAGAGATCCTCCCTTTGATTTTATTAATAACTTTGGTTCAAATTCTTTTTTAAACTCTTTCTTTTACTATCAGTCCTTATTACTTAACTTCCAGGTATGATTACCGATTTGCATCAACAATGGCTAAGTAGTGGAGGTGTTCGGAATGGGGGAAGAGTGGTGGAGAAGCTTTCAGATTCTCCACCCTCAAATGATCTCTATCATCAATTTCTTCTTCGTGCACAACCGATCATAAATCCGGTTATGAAGATTGATCCCGATGAGATTCCACAGGTTTGTTTGGCATTTAAAAACTGTTAAAAAGTATATAACTAATAGAAGTGCTTCGAATAGAATCATTCCATTCTTTCTTTTTGCTCATTCTTGTTTTTCTTTTTGCTGAGAAAGTCAATCTTTTAAAGAAAACAATAAGAAAAAGAAGCGAAAGGACAAATTTTCCCCTCGATTCTTATCTTTTTCGTTTCCATCTTTACCTCTTTCATTTCTTTGTCTTGGGAACCATCTTTAGTCGAATTTTTGACAAATGCATGAGAAAATCTGAAAAATCCAAGAACTGAAATTACAAAAAAGATTATTGATAGTTAGGGTGCGAGCTTAAGTTGCGAGATTGGGTTATTTTTAAACACTAGAAGCTGTAAAGAACTGTAGGGATTCCGTATGATTCAATAATATGCAAAACGACCAATAATATGCAAAAAAGTTGATCCCAAAAGTTGATCCCATAATCTAAACAGCTCAAAACGCGTTTGCACGAACTTCCGCTTCAGCTCAAAAATTGATCCACTTAACGGGGAATTCATGCGAATTGTCAGCATATAATTAGGACTTTGCTTTCTCCATATCTTTTTGGTTTTTTGGTCTCCGAAAAGTGAAAGGGAAATTTATAGCGTATAGATAAAAAAGATTTCATAAAAAACTAAGTACAGAATTCTTGATCTTCAGCAAGACGAGAACGATTCGACTTCGTATGAAGACTCTTTGATTGGATCAGATGGATCTCCGACTGGCTGTCCATTGGTGAGTCATTCATGGTCTGTCTACAGATCTATTTGATTGGTGAATAGGTCTTTTCGGCATTTTGTACTCTCATTTAAAACCAACAAATGCACCAATGGAACTACGATTTGTTTCATTAGAAAGGCCAATTATTTCTCTGTAAAAAGAACATTAAAACTGGTTTAAAATGTCTGGATTTTTTTGGGAGCGTCAAGTCGGTAGTCAAAAAGGGCGACGGTTCGATGATGCTGTTTAGACACTTTAGCTAAGAAAACCTATCTTCGTGTTAATAGATAAAAAATAAAGCATAAAAAGTTGGGTATGTTGCCAAATTTTCAGAGAAATTGAGTCAGCCAATTTCTTCGTCGAGTTTTTTAGAGATTTTTACGAAAAACACGTTTTCACTCTCAAATTTCCTTGAAAGCGAACCCAAATTGAGTTAAAAAGATCGGAAATTAAACAATAAACACTTTTTATTTAGAACTAACCATAAGTTAATTGGTGAATTTAAACGGTAATCTGTACTTTCTTGTGATCTTTACCTTCTTGCTTTGAGAAAAAACTTCTAAAGAAAGTTAACAATTTATTTTGGATTTGATTTTCTTTGCTTTCAAAATAAACTTTAGTTCAGCGTTGATGGAAAGTGAAGAGATTATGATTTGAATAGAATAGAATGATGATAGAAAGATGATTTGAATCAGAGTTTTTTTTTACTGTTTATTAGTTAGGTAGTTGTTGGATGCGGGGGTTTTGTAGACGACCACCTTTGGATTGACTTGTTGGCCTTGTTGTAGGTTAATTGGTGAATTTGTTATGTTTCAACGGAAGTATGGAAAGGAATGCAAAGATTTATTTACCAGCTGAATAGTTTGATTTTAATAATATTGTAATTGTGATAACCATTCTATTCATTTGCAGAACCTTCTCTCACCATTGCCAATTGTGATAACTCCATCGCAACCAATGAAAAAGTTCAAAAACATTCGCAAGTCCGACCAGTTCAAATGTGCGGTTTGTGGAGACAAGGTTGGTTTATGAAATGAATATAAAACATTTCTGAAAACTTTAGCCAACCGGTTACCACTACGGGACGATCTCATGCAATGGATGCAAGACATTTTTTAGGAGGTTGGTAATGAAACTAAAAAATTTGTTTGTCCACGAACTCTTTCAATCTCGTATGCATAACATTAATTTAGAACCATCATCGCTAACCGAAAATTCACTTGCTCGAAGGGTGGCCGATGTTGCTTTGACAAAGATTTTCGATGTGCTTGCCGAGCTTGTCGTTTCCAGAAGTGCGTTCTTGTTGGAATGGATCCAAGTGGTTAGTTTTGACAAAGCCAAAAATTATTCAACAAACTTCACTTTCAGCGATTCAATATCCAACAAAAGCCGAGAAACAAGAAATTTTCGATGATGAGGATATGCCGAGTACTTCTACTGATGCTTATGAACAACAGGTAGGAACAGCTTGGCGTTTAAGTTCTTCGCGATGTCCGTAAATGCTAAAATAGTGTTTTCAATTCTTGAGTTAGACGAGAATTTTGACATCACCCTTTGAATAGTCGTCCGTTTCTTTTTTTCACAGTTCAATTCAGCTCCAAGTGGTTTCTCTTGCTTCTCGAGATGACCTCGCTTTCACAGAACTCCTTGACAATTTGGTTCGTTCTGCTCTTTTCTGGGTCAAGACCAAAAGATCGTGAATTTGCAAACAAAAGCAATCATTTAAATTTCAGATGAGAAGAGAAACGTCATCAGTGTATATGAGAAGAACCGAGTGTCCTTGGTCATTCGAGATGTCACTTCCTGAACTCTTGAAAAAACCGTGTATTCTTGGAAAAAGTTTCGTAGATATGTGCAAGGTAAAGAAAGAAAACCAAATTTATAAACTTGCTAATTTCTAGGTGACAGCAGAAGAATCAACCTTGCAAGCGTATCATCAAAATCCAATCCGTTTCTGGATGGTCGCTGACATGTTTTTGGCTTGTGAATACGCGAAGACGTTTGGACAATTTCATCAACTCAGCGAGTTAGATCGGGTAAATAAACATAAAGTCTAGATTTTCCACTGATTACTTCACTATTTAATGACATTCATCGTTTTAGCGTATACTTCTCTCACAAGCCGTTGGTCTCATCATAATGCTCGTCCAATCATTCTATTCATTGGAGCAAAAGAGTGAGAAACTTCTTTTCCCCGATGGAACCGATGCCCTTGATTTTCAAATGAATAGATTGTAAGTTAAAAATAGATTGAATAGATTGTAAATTAAAAGTAGATTGAACAGATTGTAAGTTAAAATTCAAATCTAATTCCTCTTTAGTAATTTCAAATTCGAAGACTACTTCCGAGAGAATTACTGCCGACCAATTGCCATGCTGCGAGCTTGTGGAATGGAGAAGCAACATTATGTACTCATGAAAGCAATTGTCCTGTTTAGCCCAGGTGAGTAACAAGAATCAAATAGGCTTTGGCTAAAAAGGGCTTTGGCTATATCTAAAAAAAGAGTCGATAAGATGCAACCAAACTTTCAGGCGCTTGTGAACTATCAGATGAAGGACGGATCGTTGTCGATAAAGAGAGAAGTCGACTTTGCACGGCGCTTCACCGTCTTCTCATCGCTCAACTTGGAGAGCAAAAGGTTTCTTTAAACTTGAATGTTTAAAATCCTTTTTAAAAAGGCAAATTCGAAGCAAAACCGAAAAATTTAGGGCTCACTCCGTTATGCCAATTACTTGATGAACATCGAAAACTTTGTGCGATTGAACGAGAAGAAAAGATCACATCTTGAGTTGAGCGAGTTAGTGCGTAAAGTGAGATTGACTCCATTGGGTGAAGAGATCTATCTCAAAAGACACTTCAAGTACAATCTCTAAACTAAAAAATATCTACTATGTTTCCATTCTGTACAGTTGTTTCTTGATCTTCGTTTCTTTTCTTTGCTTTTCTTTTGCATGTATCTCTTCCATTACGCTGTATCAGTGGTATCTCTCAATCTACCAAAAATTCCCTCTTTCAAAAGTTTATCTATTCAGGTAGTTAGGGGAACTTCTAGAGTTGAGCGTTTATTTTGTGCGTTTTTGGTTTTGATGACCATTTCCTAGTCACATTTCCCTGCGATTCCTCCCATATTTGTCGATGATTCTGATTTTAGTGTTTTTCTTTTTGTTGAACAGGGTTTCTGCATACAAAACTTGATTGATTCTTGTGAAAAGTTTAGTGAAAATAAATTTTAATCTATTCCTCAATGGAAAAAGAACATTTCTAAATGCAAATTGGATGAATAATATAAAAATAGCAAGCCACTTTATTAACAGAGATTGTGCTAATGTTGAAGGATACAAATTGAACTGAAACATGATTCAAACCTGTTTACTTCACCATGTTTAACATCAATTCGTTGTCCGCTCAACTAATCAAAAAGTTGAAATCGATAATTTGATGAATGATACAACAATAACTAACACTTGAGAACCGGTCAACGTTTGGTTATAGAGCTGTCTTGGCTATGTGCTTGCTAGCATATGATATATTTATAAATTTTCAGAGATTTTTGATTTCAACTCCATAAAATGTCTTGCCACCATTGTTCCCCCGTAGACACAAAAAGACTTTTTCAAACTTTCCAGCAAATTTGGCTCTCCAAGGAATTTTCTCCTCAAAATCGCCCGAGAGAATGGAAAACGTTCCGCCTCGGTCGTCAAAGTGTGACTTTTTGCCGAAATGAAAAACCGAAACGGGTACTTTGTCTTCGAAACTCAAACAAGTAATTGAAAGACTTTGTTAATGGGTTTTCTTCTTTGGTTTTTATACACTAACCATTCTCACCTTATAAACCCCGATAGACACGTCGGCATGCAGTTCGAATTTCTCTTGCCAAAATGCTGTCCATTCTTTTGGTGGTTGGACTTTTTGTTGTTGTCGATGCTCAATGTGGAAATGGTAAGTTGAAAGGATTAAATATTAAAGCAGGACTTCTAAGATGCAAATTTGTAGGTAAATTCGTTGTATAAGTATTGTTTACAATTTACAAAGTTGCCAAATAAGACTAGGTTAATTTTTTCAGACCCGGTTTGCGCGAAAACGCCGTCATGTTATCGTCTCACCTACATGTTAAGACATCCAGACGATGGAAACACCGGAAACTCGACTTTTCACTATAAGTAGGCTTCTTTTCTTATAATTTATGATTATTTACAAATTTGCAAATCAAATTACACAAAATTTAAGCTGCTGTGATGATGCGAAGGGTGTGACAGCTATTTGGTCATGCACAGCTCCTTCCAAGGATCATCACGTTTATTTGTGGATTAATGGAGTCGGAGTGGGTTTTAGATAAGAGATCAATAGGTTTAGAACACTAACAGAATGCTTAACTCGTTTAATTTTCAGTTCAACTCTGAACTCCCAGCCCTCTCTGATGCATTCGGAACGGCCAACACTGCTGGACTTGGAAACGTTAGAATTTTAATCTCTCACTATTCGTATGATATAGTTTTATTTGATAAAAAGTGAAAAAAAGACCCTTTTCAGCCAACCACCCCCGTTGAACTCTTTTGCGGTGCCGACACCGGACGATGGGTGATCAGAAATCCCACCAATGACAACTGGCAACTTGTAAGTTTTAGATCTGAAATATGTGATTGATGTTGTCTTTGTTGGAAATCTTTAGCCTTCTTGTTTCAATTAAAATATTGAATAAAAATTGCAGGGTGGTCGAAACTACTATCTTCCCATCAGCGATTTGACTTGTGTGGCCTCATTGGACGTTGGAAAGAAGAAATAATTTTGACTCAGGCTCAGGCTTATATCTGTTTGAAAATAAACGATTTTATATTCTCTTGAAGCTATAACTAGAGTCTACAGTCTTTAGAGTCTCATTCAAAACCGTCTTAAAAGGATTGACATTAAACCGATAGACCTCTACCTAAACAAAATAAAAATTTTAAAATTTCAATTTAATTCAAAATTTGTCATTTAGAAAGCTGATCAATTTCCGGGTAAATTTTTGAGTTGAGTAGTTGATTTTTTTCAAACTGGCCGACGGTTTTTGTTCTCCTTTGGGCAAACGGCAAAACGGCAAAGCAAAACGACAATTGAAATAAAACAATGCGCCAATTTTTTGAAAGTTCATAGAAAGTAGCAAGCCAAAATTCATCAGCTTTTACCATGAGATGTGTTAAAATCTCATAGTAATTCACTAATTCACGAGTTTTGGAACTTTTGAGGATTACACCCGCAAACATAGTCATTTATGTTCCAAAATTTAGGCAAAATTTGTTTTAGTTTGGTAGATAATTGGTTCTAAAGTCCGCCAAGACTTATTGTATGACCTAATAAAAATGACAACAAGAAAATGAACATGAAAGTTTACTAAATTGTTGCTCTTTCTTGGAACAGAGAGTCAGTGTATCGACTTGATATGTCTGAAAATTTACATAAATTTTTTTAAAAACGGCCAGTTTAAACGACTAGTACCAAAAAATCTTTGCAAAATAAAAAAAATAATAGAAATAATGAGAATAAAAGGAAAGATTTCGAAAAGTTCTTAAAATAAACAAGGACTTATGGTTTTTAATGAATCTTGGAGTTTAAAACAAAGGAGGATCTTCATTGATTGATGAAAGAATATAAAAGATATAAAAAAAATAAGCACCGAGTGTAGATGGGGTTAGGGAAGAGTTGGGGTCTTGAAAAAAGGAAACGAAAAAGAAAATATTGAAAACATTTTTTTGGGGATAATCTCTCGCTAGATGAAGAAACTAGCTATTGGAAAATCAAGGGAGACAATGAATTAAAGAAGATCAACGCCCACCGCTTGAGTGCTCCTGAAAAGAAAATATGATTGTAAACATGTTGTACGTGGTGAAAATTTTGGTTGCACTATTGGCTTTTTGCAAAGATTTTTGAAGATTCCTTAGACACTGCCGACTGACACTGGCACATTGGCGAGTTCGCTTTCTAAAACGTGGATGGGCCACCGTACCCTCTCAAAACGTCTCTCAAATTCGCCTTCCCCATTTCTTTTCCTTTTTCTTCATTCCGTGATGAAGTCGGGAACTTTGTCCGGCTTTAATTTTACTCTTATTTTATTTTTAATGAGTCTCACTAAGTTTTCTTTAGCATTCGTAAAATCTATTGTTTTCGTAGCGCGTTTTAAAGTACTCCCTCCCCTCATTCGTTCCCTCCTTTTTGTATTGCCTGCCCTTAGTTTCTTGTTTCAAATTTTAGTACGGTTTCGTTTTCTTTTCGGCTCCTTCCACTTCATTGTTTCGAATCCCCTCAAAAATGCGATCTAGACTCAACGTAACCATTGCCTTTTAACTAAAACGCAAATCTAAATAGGCTACCACGATCTTCTTGTTATTTTGCCTCGGATTTCGTGTCAAAACATTTTAGAAAAGGGTTAGTAATTCTGAAGGTGTTGGGTAAGGGAGTTAGTTACTAACTTTTTCGGGCTTTACAAATGCTTTTGTGCCGCACATTTTCCTTATTTTCCGGCTATATTACATTAGGAGCACCCCCTTTTCCCTTTTTTTACCAAACTTTATTTGCTGGAGCTTCTGTTTATTTAACCAACTTTCAGATCTTCTCAAACATCTTTGAAGCGGTATTTTGTCTACTCAACCTAGTTTTGGATCCAACAACCAATGATGGGACGAACACGCAGTCAGGTATTTGTTTTGAAAATATTGACCTGGACAGCATCGTCAGTACTTTGTGGCAACCCACAAAGTACTGATTATGCTATATTTTTGATTTTTCACTTTTCTAGGGGTAGTTGAAGGCGCTGAGCACGAATTTGACAGTTTTAGCATAGGCTTTCAACTGAAAAACCGACGTTTCGACACGTTGGGAATTACACTTTTTGCACTTTAAATTTGTGTGACTTTTTCTAGTCATTGCTATTCACCTAGGCTATGGCTCAGGTGGGTCGTTACGGAGCTGGTCAATCAGGCTGTATCCTAGGCTCAGTCAGGTCTCCGGTTGTGCAGGACCATAGCCTAAGAAATAGAAGGATAATTTTTAACGTGTGCAAATGTCGCTTTTTCGGTGGGGAAACCTTTGCTAAAGCTGTCAAATTCGTGCTCAGCGCCCTCAACTACCCCTAGAAAAGCGAAAAAAAATCTAAAATATATATTCGGCTGGCAGACTAGTCCGTAGAATTTTTTATTAATTTTTAAATTGTCATTTCGCCAAAACCCGCCATCAATCTTTCTGAAAATTTCATAGTAACCTTTAATAAAGGCACCCTAAAGTCGCGAGTATAAGTTCTGTTTGGTTTTCTCAGGCAAATTGACGGCTGTCTCCGGTGCAGTGTGTCGAGGGTTCGAACCCCGCGGCAGCATAACTTTTGCTTTTTAAGAACAAGAATAAAAGTTTATATAACAATAAAAATGTATGAAAACCCAACAAAAAGAAATTCAAAGCAATTAAAGCTAGATAAAAAAGAATTCTGTGCTTAGCTTCGAAACTGTTTCATCGATCAAAGCTCTTGGAGATTCATTGATAATGCAAGAAGAGGGGACCGCATCGAAACTTTTCCTTACCCATTCCGCAACTGTCTCGTAGCTCGCTCTCTTTTTTTGGCCCGACAGGGTAAATTGGTCGTTTCGGCTATCGGACATCCATTCTTCCCAGTGAGCCTTTAGATTGTCTTTGAATGGCTTATTGACGCTGATGTCAAGTAGTTGTAGAAATCAGCGAGCTGAATCCAATACGAGCACATTCTTCGGATTTGGCAGCCGGATTTGCTCTTCGCAACCAAATTTCATCGACCCACTCCTTCATCAAGTCCGAATTCATCCACCCTGTCGGATTAGCTTTGATGATCACACCGGGAAAATTTCCTTTAGGAAGAGTCTTGCGCTTGAAAATGAGCATCGGTGTGTTTCGATCCATCGGCTAGAATTCCGAGCACAACTGTGAAATTCGTCTTCTCATTTCCCGTTGAAGCAATTGAAATATCATCCTTTCCTTTTACTTCGACTGTTCGGTTGGAAACAATGTCGAATGGAACCGGAACCTCGTCTAAATTTCCAAAATTGTTTGGTGAAACATCATAAACACGACAGAACGATCGAAAAGATGATTTCTTGCTTTGACAGTCCTTTGGAAGTGGTTGTCCCACGCTCGTCCTCCGCCGCATCGACAAACCATTCCGCCTCATGAAATTTTGAATCCACGAATTGCTGGGTGAAAACGGACGAATCCCAAGTTTAGTTGCAATCTTGATGGCTTCTCGTTTCATTGCCGGTCCATTTACAGCGCGTTGTTTTGATCGCCTCTCCAGAACCCATGCCTTCAGATCTTTCTCCACATCCGGCCATTTTGCCCTCAATCCTCGGAAAGCTCGCTTATTTTTTGGTGAAGTCATCAGTGCCGGCTCAGCTTGTTTCCAGCGGTTAATCATCTGTTCGGCGACTTCAAATTCCATCGCAGCCGCGTTCGTTCCAAATTTCCTCGCAAATTTGACCGCTTCGAGCTTCGTTTCGGCGGTGTACGACTTTCTCCTCATCGTATCTAAAATGAAAAAACGTTAGTAAAATTAAAAAAAACAATAAAAAATGAAAGAAAGAAGAAAATTTTCCATCAGAGCCCTTTAAATGTAAATTAAGGCAGAACTTATACTCGAGACTTTAGGGTAGAAGGTTTTTGCCAAAAGATGAGGCTTCCTTTCCCGTATTACTTTTTATTGAAAAAAATTATTTTTGACAGTAACTTAAACTCATTTTTTTCAGCATAAAAAGCACATACCAAATAAGTCGGGCACCACAAACCCATGTCAGAATTTTTATGATTATTTTTAGCCACATACTTGGGATAAAGAAGGCCATTTAAAGATTTTGCTTTTTCCAAAGTTTTCCAGTTTTACCCAGAGATCTTTCGAAAGAAAGGTGCGTTTTTAAAAATAAAGTTTTATATGAAAAACGGTTCCACCAGTTTTTTTTTAGAGAAATGGATGTTGGGGTTTTTCAGGAATGATAAAAAGTTGATAAAAAAATTCTTCGAGCTTATCGGCTGGTCTAATAGGTCGCCCTAACCCACAAAATACCGCAGAAACTTTTAAATTGATGGCCAATTCAAATTTAACTTATTTCTCGTAAAACCAACCTTTCCTCAATGGGATCAATCGAATGTTTTCCACAGCAACAGTGCAGGCATGACACTTTTCCACGGAAGCCTAGAAAATTCCAAAGCTTAAGGACAAACTCGAGAAAACGATTTGAACTTCTAGATTCACTGATCTGAAGTTTAAACTTGTTGCTTTATAGACTGCCTTGAATGGGAGGGAAGAGAATCGGGTGAAGAATCGAGAAGCGGCTGGAAATGCAAAGAATCGATCTAAAAGTCAGAATAACTCCGCAACTTCGAGAATGAAACGAAAAGCAGACGCTGATCCGGAAGAAACGACTTCTTTTTCAAAGGTTTTCTTTAAATTTTTGACCAAAGAATAAAGATTATAGTGCGTATTGCTCATTTATGTTAGATTTGCCCCATAAGGAATCGTTTTTTGTGGTGCCAAAAGTGGGCTGAATTTAAGCGGGAAAATGATACATTTTCAAAAGTCTCTAAAATTTTAAGCGAAAGCTGCAATCATTTTTTACGAGTAATTTCTTTAAGTCGACTTTAAATATTAGAAAAAAGTGTTCTTGAATTGGTGGATTCGTTTGTAAGAAATTCCGGTTCAAATCGTTCCAACCTAATATAACACTGATGAAGTTCAAATTTTGATATCTAGCAAACATCCACAAGAGACTTGTCGCTTGTCCAAAATGGTCTCCATAATAAGTCCACGCTTCCCGCTGAAGATCCACCAACAGAAGAAGATGAGGTGAATAGTTTAGACTTTTGGTTATTTTAGACGTTGGTTTCAGGATACCCCAATCACCCCTATGAAAACCTTACGGAGTGATAGGAATAAGTGCCAGGTGAGACTTAACAACTGGATTAGTGAAGAAGTTGAGAATTTTAGATTCATTTTATCAAACAGAAAATTTTTAGTTTCCGGATTGCCAATCAGATTATCAAGCAATGCTTCCATCTACACGCTATTATCATATGATTATCCATGGTTCACGGAGATTGCATTGTTCAAGTGAGTATATTTAAATTTGACCAATATTTTCTGTGACTTTCTGTAATTTTCTATTATCCAAGTTCAGAGTGTGTTTTCAAAGCCCATAGACACGCCGATGCCGCTCAACATGTAAAAGGAAAGTGTGGAGGAAAAATTGTCGACAAACTGTATGTTTTAAGCAACAGTTTGAAAAATGGGTTTTGCAGAGATCAGGGGATGTTCGACGAATGGCGTCAATTGTCAATGATTTGCTATCCGACAACAGCAAAGGAAATCCAGGCATTCATCACAAAGAAAGAAGCAAAAGTACGTTGTGTGTGACACTTATAAAAGATATTAGGTTTGGTGAATAAGTCTGATTAGGTTGGTGAATAAGTCTTTTCGTTCTTTCCATACTGCCGTTGAAACATAACAAATTCACCAATTAACCTATGAGTTCCTCTTAATGAAAACTGTTTATTGTTTAATTTCCGATCTTTTTAAGTCAATTTTGGTTCGCTTTCAAGCAAATTTGAGAGTAAAAACGCGTTTTTCGCAAAAATCTCTAAAAAACTCGACGAAGAAATTGGCTGACTCAATTTCTCTCAAAATTTGGCTATAAGCCTAATGCCTTTGTTGGTTTTAAATGGAAGTACGAAAAGACCTATTCACCAACCTAATACTATTAAGTTTTGATTATTGATAACCTAATCGTTAAAATTAAGCTCCTTGCCGGTTCAAACCTCCAATCCGATCATGGTGCAACGGAAGAGATGAATGAGGAATCACGGAACAAGTCAAATAAATCTCAGGCGAGTGCAAATGAATTTTAGTTGAAGTCGAGAGACTAATGAATATTGAAATTCCGTTCTTTTGATTGGTCCAATAATCTTGTTATAGCGTCGTGATGTTCAAGTGGTGCCAGAGCCGATAGTTGCTCCTATAAAGAATGAGAACGAAGATTGGGAGGCATTCCTTTCAACGCGACCTTCTTCAGCTAAAGTTAGTCTTTAAAGATATTTACGAAAGTGTAAATCAAACTTTTCATTTTTATATTTAATCCATTTAAGAGAGAAAGACTCCCGGAAGCGAATGTCTCTGCAATATCAAGGCCGACCAGTCTGCTAATGAGATCATGCTTTATGCAACAAAAAACAATTGAGGTTGACGATGGGAGTACAGTAGGTAATTCAAACAACTTCGAGTGGAATGCTAAAACAAATGAAGAATCTAATTTTAGCAGGACACGGAGGAAAGGGTTGATCGTCGACAGATTGAAGAGCCTCCCTTGATACCAATTCCACCGCGCTCACAATCAATGAATGATGTTCGCCGATCGGATTATCCAACAACCTCGGGAAATACTTCACTACAGGTAACATTTTGCTAGCACTAGTCAATTTCCATAATCCTCAGCCAGGACTTTGGAGTTTCTCAACTTGAAGAATTCTGTTTAGTCCAATGATGTTCCAACCTTGTCTTTGTCGCTGATGAACTCGCGGGTAAAAGATGAAAACTCTCGAAGAATTCAAGCAATTCAACAACAAGACAGTGGTTTTCAAATTCAGGTTTAACAATAGATTTACTCAAATCAATTCTTTGTTTTCAGCAATTGTCTCAAGAAGTTGTGAGATTGAAAGCCGAGAATGGCATGCTGAGTACCAGAGTCGCCGACGAAAGGAATCAGAAAGAAATGTTGAGGGCCAGAGCGACCGACGAAAGGAATCAGAAAGACGTGGTAAGTGGGAGAATCTGAAAATAAAATATTTAATCGAAAATTTGAAACGTTAAAGATTAGAGGTCACAAATTTTACGCAGATATTTTTTAGGCTCAAAGGCTGCTTGGCAAGCGGGACATCGTGATCGAGATGCTTGAGGAAAGGGTGAGAATCATTAATTGAAACTTTATGACTGAAAACTTGATCAATCTTAAGGAATACCATTCAGATTCTTCAATTGGAAGCAGAACTGGAAAAGTGCGTTGTCACATTGGATTGAAGAGAGTTTGAGGAAAAGATCATCATTGCTAGTCGTGCGTCTATTTTCACTTGTTTATACGGATAATATTTATTTTTACGGATTATTTCGTTATATGATAATTTATTTGCATTCAATATTTTCAAATTCAATAAAAATGTGCTGTGCTTTGTTCAATTTGTCACTAAACAATCAAGGTTTTATTTGGAAGAGGAAACGAAATGAGTAGCGCAGTGGGTATGGTGGACCGCACCTAGATTTACCACATTTTTGAGGCAGTTGGAGTTGAAAATTTGCAATCAGAGGTTTACGAGGGTAAGAAATTCGAATCTGTTCTTAGTTTTTAAAAAAGCTGTTATATTTTTGGATATTTCATCCGATTTAATTCCCCCAGTGTAACCCCACATCCAGGCCCGTGTGTCAGAAGGTTGTCACAAAACTTTCATTTGTGCATAATCCGGCGGCCTCTAGGGATGTTGGACAGAACCCAAACTTTGTTTCGGTCTTTTTTCTCCAACTTGGTTTAATTACCCAAGTTTGGAGAGTTTTGTGATGGACGTATATGCCGAAATTAAAATTACTCAAAAACTAATCACGGCTTCAGATTCTCTATCCCAGAATGCCTCCGGTTACAAATTTGCAGGTCTACAGCTGACAGATAGCTGTCGTCCGAAACGGCAGCCAAGACAAAAATGATTTTTTCGTGAATTTGTTAAGCCATATAAAAGTGCTTTTGGTTGTTTGACCATAGTATGCCAATACTTACGAATTTTGATGATAATTTCGGCATAAGGCTCTGTTTGCTTTTTCCAATCTTCACTGGTTGCGTTTCTTAAAGGAGTTGTTCATCAATTTTTATTGTACTTCAAATTACAATACTTTTTGAGGATCAAGGAACAATTCGTAGCTCATCGAGCCAAAGAGATCATACAAGCAGAAAACGACAAGTATCACCTAAAAAAGGTCATTAGAGGTTGTTTCCAAATCCCATGCAAACAAAGCCATACCGTAATCGGAATGGACAGCTGAGTAAATGCCGGTTTCATGGCCTTAATCGCAATCAATGCGATCTAGACGATTTAAGACCAAAAATTTAATCGCAAAATTCCTTCAGCGATGTAACTTTCAATTATTGTGGCGTGCGTTTTATTTCTTCGTCGTTTTCGTTCTATTTCTTCGTCGATTTGCATCTTTGAACGGCCCACATGCGCTCTATTGCTTGAGTGGGAACAGTAGAATTCGAGGGGTTGACGAAATTTGTCGAATGATTGACCCAGCTCCAATCATAATCTGCGTGACTGACAAGCGACTTGTATGCGCCTCGACAACTTCACAACTGTCTAGAAAGAGTCGGCTCGTTGGGAGAAGCTCTTCAAACAGCTGCCACGATCGACAACAATGTACCGGAGATCCAGGTGCAGTAAAATATATGAATAAAATCAAACCCTATTTAAAATTACATTTGTTTTGAATAGATTTTTATTTCAGGAGCACAGTGAGTCACGAACAGAGTCTCCAGCTACACAAGTACCATTCTTGAACCTGATTCAAGGAGAAGTCAAAGATAAGCGTTCAGAGTTTATGAAAGGTGCGGTTCACATAAATTTTTAGCACAGCTTGGTGTGATAGCAAAAACTAGACGATAAAAGGAAAATTTGAGTGTGATATATTTCTCAAACATCATAGGCGTTTCGCTTCTTTGACAAGCCTCATCCTCAGCTCAAATCAACAACATTCCAATGGCGCAATTAAAAACTCATCTAATTCATGCTAAGAAAGGAACCTCCTTGGGTACAACAGGAAGAGGCAGCTCGACCAAGACCTAAGATATGCTCCAGCTCTCGGGACTCAGAGATCCAGTGGAGGTGATCGAGAAAAAGACTCAGATGGGCCGGCCACGTAGCCAGAAGAACAGGCGACAGATGGACGATACGGATCACAGAGTGGCTACCACGAGACCAGAAGAGGCCCATCGGAAGACCAGCAACGAGGTGGAGCACAAGAGTGGCAGAGACGGTCAGAGAAAGGATGGCTAGAACGCAACCACCACCAGCACCAGCAAGTCGAAGACTTCGAACCAGGAACAATCAAGCTAGGAAACACTGGATGGCAATAGTAAGGGATAGAGAAATGTGCAAGCAGGTTGTGATCTGCGCAAATAGGAACATCTGAGTGCAAAGACAGATCAAAAAAAAATTATGTTATGATTAATTTAGATATCAGTTCAGCTTTGGTTTGTCTTAAATTTTAGTTTCAAGAGACGGTGGTGACCCTTTCTGTTTCTCTTGGCGAGAAAGAAGTCGTGTTGAAGGAAGGTGAGGCAAGGGTCAGTGAAAAGAATATTTTTTAAAGACTGCTGTGAAATGAGAATAATAATTTATATAGTCGCAAGGAATTTAAGATTTACGAACTTGAAGAGAAACTGCAAGATCACCAGCCAGATTGCATCGTTTTTAGAGTGTATTCCTCTCAAGAAATAGTGCAAAATGGGAAACGAGTGCATTTAAAATAAACTGAATATCTTACAATTTGTAGAAGATACTTAAGATATTCAGTTGATTGCGACCTAACCCGTTTCCTGGTTCACACTATTTCTTGAGGGGAATACACTCGAATCGTTTTGGATGATGATCGGGCGATCTTTGTTTCTTATCTTTATTTTTGTTTGTATCCATTTTAGTCTACTCCTTTCTACTCATCTACTCATTTCAATCCTCTAACATCAAGAGTAACATCAATTCATTTCTTTCCTCAATCTTCTCAAAATGAAATCATAAAAATTAATTCAGTCCTTACTCTAAGAAAGACCAAGATAATTTCTCTTGAATTCCCATTCATTCTCGCTAGCGTTTTTTTGTGAATCGTCCCTTTTTTCGCTTTTGAATCCTTTTCCATTTCACACTTCTTTTTTGAAAATTTTTGCCTCAATTAACTTTGTGTCTAATTCTTTCCTAATCAGAGATTTTTGAAGATTCCTTAGACACTGCCGCTTGGTCGAGGATTTAGTTGAATGCTTCAAAATCACTAAATGCAAACATTCTAGTCCTCCTTTTAAAAACTCAACCCAGTGGTCGATCCAAGGGGAGGTTCATTTCCCCTGAAAATCCCGATTGCCTCAAATAACTTTGTGTCTAATTCTTTCCCAATCAGGGTTGAGAGAGTGTGGAACTTACTACCGAACAAATTAAGAGAATGCAAAAGTCTCGAGTCCTTTAAAAAAAATCAGTAGATAACCTAGATCTCTCTTCTCTTGTGGATAATTGATTGAATTTCATTTATTCTGTAATCTTGCTCTCTTTGTTTGTCATTAATTTCTATGTTTCTTAAGGTTCTATGTTTCTATTAATTTCTATGTTTCTATCTCTGCGTATTGAAAACTTTTCACTTTACTTCATGTCTTGGATAAATTTCGAATTGACCATTAAATTGACAGCAGACTACATTTTTGTTCTTGTGTCTGTGCTAAATTTAGGCTCCTCCATGGGCACAAGGTACAGGTCATAATTTTGGGTACGACAATCGTTATCCCGGTCCTCCACAAAAACCACCAAACTATTTTCGAGAGAATGTGAGGTTCCAACAATAAGAAGCCAAATAACTTTAGAAAAATAGAACAAAATTATGTAGATCTCGAAAGTTTTTTGGGTTTTTCTTGTCAGTATTTGTCGGGTTGGCTCAATTTCTCGTTAGGGCTAATGAGATCTTCGTCTCATTACCTTTACAGTTTCCACAGCCATCACAATACCCCGGGCTATCATCCGTTCTACCAACGGATATTTCACAAGCGATTCGTTTAAATATTACGTCTCAACAACCAGAATCCTCAACTGAATACCAGGTTTTGAGCAAAGAAAATTCCATGAAAATTGAGTTTCAGAGTGGAATCGATGAGAAAAACGACGCGAAGACTCTCGAATATAGGAGGGCACCACAACCAATGGATATTGACGATACATCGGAAAACGTGAATTTAGTAATTGATATAGGTTCGATTTTTAATATACTCCACACATAGCACTTACATTTTTGTGTGTCTAGTTGGAAGAAGATGGTTCGTCTCACAATAAGCCACAAAGTCTTCCATCAGCTGCTTCTGGGATTGTGGAGAAATTGACTGAATCACCAAAGGCAAGAGTGAGCTCTGACTATGGTCTTGTGAAAATCTTTTTAAATGTATCAGATTTTATTACAACGTTAGATTCCTATTAACGTACGGTTTTAAGAGACTGGTCCATTAGCGAGTTCGCTTCCTAAAACGTGGATGGGCCACCGTACCCCCTCAAAACGTCTCTCAAATTCGCCTTCCCCATTTCTTTTCCTTTTTCTTCATTCCGTGATGAAGTCGGGAACTTTGTCCGGCTTTAATTTTACTCTTATTTTATTTTTAATGAGTCTCACTAATTTTTCTTCCCCATTCGTAAGATCGATTGTTTTCGTAGCGCGTTTTAAAGTACTCCCTACCCTCGTTCGTTCCCTCCTTTTTATATTGCCTGCCCTTAGTTTCTTGTTTCAAATTTTAGTACGGTTTCGTTTTCTTTTCGGCTCCTTCCACTTCATTGTTTCGAATCCCGTCAAAAATGCGATCTAGACTCAACGTAACCATTGCCTTTTAACTAAAACGCAAATCTAAATAGGCTACCACGATCTTCTTGTTATTTTGTCTCGGATTTCGTGTCAAAACATTTTAGAAAAGGGTTTCTTGTTTAAAATTCTAATCTGGTTTTGTCTCGTTTTCTTTTGATTATTTAACCAACTTTCAGATCTTCTCAAACATCTTTGAAGCGGTATTTTGTCTACTCAACCTAGGTTTGGATCGACTAACCAACAATGGGACGAAAAAGCAGTCAGGTATTTATTTTGAAAATATTGGCCTTGACAGCATAGTCAGTACTTTGTGGCAACCCACAGAGTACTGATTCTGCTATATTTCTGATTTTTCACTTTTCTAGGGGTAGTTGAGGGCGCTGAGCATGAATTTGACAGTTTTAGCATAGGCTTTCAACTGAAAAACCGGCGTTTCGACACGTTGGGAATTACACTTTTTGCACTTTAAATTTGTGTGAGTTTTTCTAGTCATTGCTATTTACCTAGGCTATGGCTCTTTTATAGAAAATTTTATAGTAACCTTTAATAAAGGTACCCTAAAGTCGCGAGTATAAGTTCTGTTTGGTTTTCGCAGGCAAATTCAATTTCAGCCTTGACATTATCGGTTAAGTGACAGCGAGCTGAATCCAATACGAGCACATTCTTCGGATTTGGCCGCCGGATTTGCTCTTCGCAACCAAATTTCATCGACCCACTCCTTCATCAAGTCCGAATTCATCCACCCTGTCGGATTAGCTTTGATGATCACACCGGGAAAATTTCCTTTGGGAAGAGTCTTGCGCTTGAAAATGAGCATCGGTGTGTTTCGATCCATCGGCTAGAATTCCGAGCACAACTGTGAAATTCGTCTTCTCATTTCCCGTTGAAGCAATTGAAATATCATCCTTTCCTTTTACTTCGACTGTTCGGTTGGAAACAATGTCGAATGGAACCGGAACCTCGTCTAAATTTCCAAAATTGTTTGGTGAAACATCATAAACACGACAGAACGATCGAAAAGATGATTTCTTGCTTTGACAGTCCTTTGGAAGTGGTTGTCCCACGCTCGTCCTCCGCCGCATCGACAAACCATTCCGCCTCATGAAATTTTGAATCCACGAATTGCTGGGTGAAAACGGACGAATCCCAAGTTTAGTTGCAATCTTGATGGCTTCTCGTTTCATTGCCGGTCCATTTACAGCGCGTTGTTTTGATCGCCTCTCCAGAACCCATGCCTTCAGATCTTTCTCCACATCCGGCCATTTTGCCCTCAATCCTCGGAAAGCTCGCTTATTTTTTGGTGAAGTCATCAGTGCCGGCTCAGCTTGTTTCCAGCGGTTAATCATCTGTTCGGCGACTTCAAATTCCATCGCAGCCGCGTTCGTTCCAAATTTCCTCGCAAATTTGACCGCTTCGAGCTTCGTTTCGGCGGTGTACGACTTTCTCCTCATCGTATCTAAAATGAAAAAACGTTAGTAAAATTAAAAAAAAACAATAAAAAATGAAAGAAAGAAGAAAATTTTCCATCAGAGCCCTTTAAATGTAAATTAAGGCAGAACTTATACTCGAGACTTTAGGGTAGAAGGTTTTTGCCAAAAGATGAGGCTTCCTTTCTCTTATTACTTTTTATTGAAAAAAATTATTTTTGACAGTAACTTAAACTCATTTTTTTCAGCATAAAAACCACATACCAAATAAGTCGGGCACCACAAACCCATGTCAGAATTTTTATGATTATTTTTAGCCACATACTTGGGATAAAGAAGTCCACTTAAAAATTTTGCTTTTTCCAAAGTTTTCCAGTTTTACCCAGAGATCTTTCGAAAGAAAGGTGCGTTTTTAAAAATAAAGTTTTATATGAAAAACGGTTCCACCAGAAAAAATTTCCATTGTTGTTCACTTAGTTTTATTTTTGGGTTCATCTTTTTATCAAAAAACTGGACTTTGGAAAGTTCGATTTTAAACAGTTCCCTCAAAAAGCGCCAGGAACCAGTCAACTAATGAAATCTTCGCAACTAGTCGTTAGATTGCTTTCATATTTTCACAAAAACATTTTCAAAGATAGGTTTTATTTGCTGGTAAATTGTTAGAAAATGGATGGTGGGGTTTTTAAGGAATTACACTTGATAATAAATTCTACGAACTTATCGGCTGGTCTAATAGGTCGCCCTAACCCACAAAATACCGCAGAAACTTTTAAATTGATGGCCAATTCAAATTTAACTTATTTCTCGTAAAACCAACCTTTCCTCAATGAGATCAATCGAATGTTTTCCACAGCAACAGTACAGGCATGACACTTTTCCACGGAAGCCTAGAAAATTCCAAAGCTTAAGGACAAACTCGAGAAAACGATTTGAACTTCTAAATTCACAGATCTGAAGTTTTAAACTTGTTGCTTTATAGACTGTCTTGAATGGGAGGCAAGAGGATCGGGTGAAGAATCGATCTAAAAGTCAGAATAACTCCGCAACTTCGAGAATGAAACGAAAAGCAGACGCTGATCCGGAAGAAACGACTTCTTTTTCAAAGGTTTTCTTTAAATTTTTGACCAAAGAATAAAGATTATAGTGCGTATTGCTCATTTATGTTAGATTTGCCCCATAAGGAATCGTTTTTTGTGGTGCCAAAAGTGGGCTGAATTTAAGCGGGAAAATGATACATTTTCAAAAGTCTCTAAAATTTTAAGCGAAAGCTGCAATCATTTTTACGAGTAATTTCTTTAAGTCGACTTTAAATATTAGAAAAAAGTGTTCTTGAATTGGTGGATTCGTTTGTAAGAAATTCCGGTTCAAATCGTTCCAAAAGCTTTCTTGTCAACCTAATATAATACTGATAAGGTTCAACTTTTGATATCTAGCAAGCATCCACAAGAAACTCGTCGCTTGTCAAGGATGGTTTCCATAATAAGTCCACAATACCCGCTGAAGATCCACCAACAGAAGAAGATGAGGTGAATATTTTGAACTTTTGGTTATTTTAGACGTTGGTTTCAGGATTCCCCAATCACCCCTATGGAAACCTCACGGAGTGATAGGAATAAGTGCCAGGTGAGACTTAACAACTGGATTAGTGAAGAAGTTGAGAATTTTTGATTCATTTTATCAAACAGAAGCTTTTTAGTTCCCGGATTGCCAATCAGAATATCAAGCAAGCGTTCCATCTTTATGCTTTGAACATATGATTGTCCATACTTCACGGAGATTTCAGTGTTCAGGTGAGCATATTTAAATTTGACCAATATTTTCTGTAATTTTCTATTATCCAATTTCAGAGTGTGATTTCACAGCCCATAGGCACGACAAAGTTGTTCAACATTTAAAAGGAAATTGTGGAGGAAAAATTGTCGACAAACTGTATGTTTTAAGCAACAGTTTGAAAAATGGGTTTTGCAGAGATCAGAGGATGTTCGACGAATGGCGTCAATTGTCAAGGATTTGCTATCCGACACGAGCAAAGGAAAATAATGCATACATCACAAAGAAAGAAGCAAGGGTACGTTGTGTGTGACGCTTATAAAAGATATATTAGGTTGGTAAATAAGTCTTTTCTTTCCTTTCCATACCTCCGTTGAAACATAACAAATTGACCAATTAACTTATGGTGTGTTCTGAATAAAAAGTATTTATTGTCTAATTTCCGATCTTTTTAAGTCAATTTTGGTTCGCTTTCAAGCAAATTTGAGAGTAAAAACGCGTTTTTCGCAAAAATCTCTAAAAAACTCGACGAAGAAATTGGCTGACTCAATTTCTCTGAAAATTTGACAATATACCTAATTTTTGTGTGCTTTATCTTTTATCTATTGACTCCAAGATAGGTTTCCTTAGCTAAAGTGTCTAAATAGCATCATCGAGCTGTCGCCCTTTTTGACTACCTGACTTCATGCTCCCAAAAAATCCAGACATTTTAAATCCGTTTTGCAGGAAAATCAAGTTTTGATTATTGATAAGCTAATCGTTAAAATTTAGCTCCTTGCCGGGTCAAACCTCCAACCCGATCAAGGTGCAACGGAAGAGATGAATGAGGAATCACGGAACAATTCAAATAAATGTCAGGTGAGTGCGAATGAATTCTAGTTGAAGTCGAGAGACTGATGAATATTAAAATTCCGTAAATCAAACTTTTCATTTTTATATTTAATCCATTTAAGAGAGAAAGACTCCCGGAAGCGAATGTCTCTGCAAGATCAAGGCCGACCAGTCTGCTAATGAGATCATGCTTTATGCAACAAAGAACAATTGAGGTTGACGATGAGAAAACAGTAAGTAATTCAAACAACTTCGAGTACTGAATGCTAAAACAAATGAAGAATCTAATTTTAGCAGGACACTGAGGAAAGGATTGGTCGTCGACAGATTGAAGAGCCCCCCTTGATTCCAATTCCACCGCGCTCACAATCAATGAATGATGTTCGCCGATCGGATTATCCAACAACCTCGGGAAATACTTCACTACAGGTAACATTTTGCTAGCACTAGTCAAGTACCATAATCCTCCTGTAAGCAAGGACTTTGGAGTTTCTCAACTTGAAGAATTCTGTTTAGTCCAATGATGTTCCAACCTTGTCTTTGTCGCTGATGTAAAAGATGAAAGCTCTCGAAGAATTCAACCAATTCAACAACAAGACAGTGGTTTTCAAATTCAGGTTTAACAATAGATTTACTCAAATCAATTCTTTGTTTTCAGCAATTGACTCAAGAAGTTGTGAGATTGAAAGCCGAGAATGGCATGCTGAGTACCAGAGTCGCCGACGAAAGGAATCAGAAAGAAATGTTGAGGGCCAGAGCGGCCGACGAAAGGAATCAGAAAGACGTGGTAAGTGGGAGAATCTGAAAACAAGATATTTAAGAAAAAATTTGAAACGTTAAAGATTAGAGGTCACAAATTTTACGCAGATATTTTTAGGCTCAAAGGCTGCTTGGCAAGCGGGACATCGTGATCGAGATGCTTGAGGAAAGGGTGAGAATCATTAATTGAAACTTTATGACTGAAAACTTGATCAATCTTAAGGAATACCATTCAGATTCTTCAATTGGAAGCAGAACTGGAAAAGCGCGGATTGATCATATTGGATTGAAGCGAGTTTGAGGAAAAGATCATCATTGCCAGTTGTGCGTCTATTTTCACTTGTTTTTACGGATAAGTTATTTCGTTATATGATAATTTATTCGGATTCAATAAAAATGTGTTGTGGGATGACACTTTGTTCAATTTGTCACTAAACAATCAAGGTTTTATTTGGAAGAGGAAACGAAATGAGTAGCGCAGTGGGTATGGTGGACCGCACCTAGATTTACCACATTTTTGAGGCAGATGGAGTTGAAAATTTGCAATCAGAGGTTTTCGGGGGTAAGAAATCCGAATCCGTTCTTAGTTTTTAAAAAAGCTGTTGTATTTTTGGATATTTCGTCCCGTTTAGTTCCCCGAGTGTAACCCCACATCCAGGCCCCTGTGTCAGAAGGCTGTCAGAAAACGTGAAATTTTCATTTATACGTAATCGCGCGGCTTCTGGCACACGGCCTCTAGGGATATTGGACAGAACCGAAACTTGGTTTCGCTCTTTTTTCTCCAACTTGGTTTAATTACCCAAGTTTGAAGAGTTTTGTGATGAACGTATTGGCCGAAATTAAAATTACTCAAAAACTAATTTAGCTCTGACTCTAAGAGAGACCAAGATAATTTCTCTTGAATTCCCATTCACTTTCTCTAACGTTTTTTTGTAAATCGTCCCTTTTTTCGCTTTTGGATCCTTTTCCATTTCACACTACTTTTTTGGAAATTTTTCCCTCAATTAACTTTGTTTCTAATTCTCTAGTTTAAGTGAAAAACGTTAACGCACTTCTTATATAGTACAATTCATGCAATGCAAGAGATTCAGCCGAGTGAATTTGCATATGTATCGATTTGTTTAATTGACGCGTTAATTGAGAAAAATCTTGATTAATTGATCTTTAATCGATTAAATTATTCAAATGCAACTTTATTTTTTTTGTTTATGCCAATTTATTAATTATTTAATGACGAGGAACACACTCTAATCCACACTGTTTGTTCGGTGGTACTTGACTGAATCTTAACAATTTCATTGTAAAACTTCCCTAAGCAAATTTCAATTGAAACTTTTGTGGCTCTTTTTGTAAATAATCCATGGAGTAAATAATAGTGTTTAAGGCTCTTTAATTGTCTTTAATAATTGAATTGCTTCTTCGTAATTCAACCAGGATAGAATAGAATTTTGCATTTCTTTAGCTAAAGATAAAAAGGAGAAATTCATTCTGACGAATCTTAAAATAAGTTTAAATATATAGGATTGGGCAAAATTTGGGTTGGGTTGGATTGGGCAAAATTACCAGGACAACTACTTTTCCAAAAAATTGTCCAGGTAATTTTGCCTTGTAGATAGTTGTAACGGGAGTGGGATAAATGCGACCTTTTTTTTGCGCACCCGGACATTTGCGCACCTTTTTTTCCGCACTTAGCCCATTAGTGCATCTTTTTTCGCGTTTTAAAAAAGCTCTAAAAGTTAATATTAACCAATTTCTATTCCAAAAGTTGTTTTTCTAGGCAATTTGAGGGTGTCGAATTCAAATTTTGACATAACAGAGCGTGTGGAACCAATTTGAAAGACAAAACAGCTAGGTTGTTGATTTTTCTCTTTGTATAACTCCGTCCGTTCGCTTCCACAAGCTCTGATATGCCAAAATTTCGATTCTACGCCCTAAAATCACCTAGAAAAACAACTTTTGGAATAGAAATTGGTTAATATTAGCTTTTAGAGCTTTTTTAAAACGCGAAAAAAGGTGCGCTAATGGACTAAGTGCGGAAAAAAAGATGCGCAAATGTCCGGGTGCGCAAAAAAAGGTCGCATTTGTCCCACTCCCGTTGTA
Source organism: Mesorhabditis belari (assembly GCA_958450365.1). Lineage (NCBI taxonomy): Eukaryota > Metazoa > Nematoda > Chromadorea > Rhabditida > Rhabditidae > Mesorhabditis > Mesorhabditis belari. The sequence goes on from CAUEEP010000920.1 coordinate 296,080, forward strand.
ATAGTTATAAAAGCATTCAAAATTTGAATCTATTTGAATCGAAACGACAGAAGAACCTGTCTGGATACGGTAGAAATAGCGCAAAACCAAATATCAGTCGGTCAGTTTCTGTTTTTCTTTTGGTTTTTGGCTTGATTCAGATAATTTTATTTAGGTTTTCTTAACAACAAATTACACGTTTTTTTATGAATTCTCGACCCCTAATTTTTGAAAGAATAGATAATTCTAAAAAATTAAAGAGTTTTCTCAAATTTGGCTTCATTGTAGGTATCTGTTAGGTCCTTTTTTAAATACTTTCAAAATAGGATTTTATTTTTAGTAAATTTTTCGACCAAATCTAATCAAATCAAACATAATTCTAGTTTTTGTTCAGCGCTTTAGTACCTTAACGGAAGGTTTAGCTTAAAACTATCGAAATTACGTTCTTTTTATTTATTAATCTAATTTCAAACAATAGTTTATCTAAAAAATAGCAAAAGAAATGCAGCTTTTTTTCATTTTTAAAGAAACTTTTGCCAAAAATATAATTTGTTTAGTAATTTAGTGTTTCTAATGCAAAAACATTATTCTGTTTTTAACAAAATCGGACGATCTACGGAAATGCAAGCTTTGGTGGACTTGAAAATGTAAAACTTTCAACCGTAGATCTGCTACGTTCGATTTTGTTAAAAACAGAATAATGTTTTATCATATCATAATAACAAACAGCTTCCTCCAACAAAAAGTGAACTTTTTCCACCCCAGTTAAGCTCTTTTCTACTGTGAATATGGGATGATGGGTTAAAGCTCAGAAATCACACCAATCATATTTTAAAGGCCATTTGTAAATTAAAGTCTAACATACTTTCAATCTTTGTTTAACAAAATGCTTATTTCTTTTGTTTCCCTTTTTCTTAACCTGACCATTTTCAGAAATGCCACTCCGTCGACGTTTTTGCCTAGTTCCTACATGCAATTATTCAACATATGATGGTTCAAACTATAAAAAACATTTATTGAAACATGGCTTTCATGCGCCGGCCTCAAATCGAAAGAAAGCCGATCCGAACTCCGATTTTTACTGTGAGAGATGTAATGCCCCGTTTGTGAATCCGGAATCGTTGAGAGTACACAACAGAACGTGAGTATATATGTCGTAGCCGATTATGAATTTCAGCCGATTATGAATGAGTGGGTCTAGGAGCGTCCAACCATCAAGTATTTAGTATCATTCAACGCAGAATCATTGATAATTATGTTAAATTTTTGAAATTAGAAAGATTGGATAAAAAGAACACAAATTATGGGGCTTCAAAGTTTTCTCTTGAACAAACAGTTTTTTTGCTCTAATTTTTTTTTTCATCAAATCTTGCTAATTTAAAAAATTTAATATAATTATCAATGATTCTGCGTTGAATGATACTAAATACTTGATGGTTGGACGCTCCTAGACCCACTCATTCATAATCGGCTACGGGGATCCCGCCGATTTTGAATGAAACGTTGTAGCGCCGGCAATTTTTAACCTAAACTCACAAATTTGGTACCAATCGACGCAGAATTCAATTCGCTACAAAACGATATAATATTGTCCTCATACATTAAAGGGTTGCTCTACCAGAAAGATTTGCTAAAAAATTTGATTCATAATCGGCTACGACATATACAAATATCATTGGAACTTTAGAAATAGATATCTGAATATTTCTTTATAAATCTTAGTGAAACAAAGGCATAAAAGTCTTACAGAAAACATGAAAAGCAAGGGCAACCGAAGCTCTCAATCACTTGTAACAAATGTAATGAGTGTTTCCATCGACAAGATATTTTCTCCGAACATTATTTCTTGGAGCACATGGGAGAAAATGAGTGAGTTTGCAATTCAATGATTTGCTTATGAGAAAATATGCAGAAGTCCGGTTATCGAGAGAGATTTCGAATCGATTGATGCTTTTGAGGAATGGATCAACGATTTGCAGAAGACAACGAAATGTGAAATGAAAAAACGGACCTCTCATGTCAAGAAGTATTTGCACTATCGCTGTGCACAGGCTGGGAAAAGTTAGTTTTTAGATTGGACTAGATTCAAGACTAGATTTAAATCTGTACAAAATCTGGTTTAGAAGTTGATCTCAAGTACAAGACGGCAAAGGCAGATATGAGACGCGTCGCCTATTGTACGGCTTTTGTGAATGTAAGTTCGAAAAGTTGACTGTTATCGTTTACTGAAAGAATTTCTTGAAAACTAATTTTTAGGCAACTGTGACCGACCGTGAAACAGTGAACGCAATCATTTGTGAGCGGCACAATCATACAATTGATGTGAAGAAACCGAGAAAGAGAGTGATCGAAAGTGATGAAGAAGAAGAATATGTGGAGGCAACTGGATCAGAAGATTCTGATGGTTCGGATCAACCAGGACCAAGCTCTTCTAGGTAAGTTGAACAAAATAACTGCTCCGATAGCAAAACTAAAGCTTTCTCGATCCTTTCGAGTCGTTCCGATAGCTTCAAGTAGTGAATTTAATTTAGAGTCACAACTGAAAAGGGATATCAAAAAAAATAGCTGTTTAGAAGATGTAAAAACGCAAATAGTGAGGCCTCGTTTGTGTGTTCGGAATGCTCGGAGAAGTTTATAACAAGGGATCAATTGTATCGACATCGAAGATTGTTGGTTTTTGAATCGATAAAGCCTTAGTCTGCAAGTCATAAAGTTAAACAGAAGTACAATAGATGAATAGAACGAGAAATACAATAAATCTTTCTAGAAAACATTCAACAAATCATGGTGCAATCTATTTATGCCAAATCTGCAAGTCATCATTAACAACCGAGAAAGCATTTTGCAATCACGTCAATGAATGCCATCCAGTCGTGAAAAGGTAAGTCAAAGTTGATAAACATAAGATCTTTAATGACATAAGACCTTTGAAACCATTTGGTCTAATCTATCAAGCTAACTTTTATCTATCGAGCTAACTTTTAGTGCCGAAGACAAGTTCTTATGCCCGGTCGAGCGCTGTTCGTTCAAAGCAAGAGAAAAAGAAGAAGTTGTCACTCATTTGTGTCATTCACATTCAAGGAAAATTACCCGAAAAAGACTGACAGTCAACAATGTTCTTTGCGATAAATGTCCGGCAGCATTTCCAACTCTCGAACATTTCTACAAACACTTCTTCGAGGCTCATTTCAACAAAACATAGTCAGTCTTAGTTTCAAACTTAGACATTTACGTTAAGAAAACGGTAAAATCCATTCAAATATCACTCAATTCAGAAAAAAAGAGTTTTTTAGTGGGAACTTTGTGGAGAAATCTTTCCTTACTCGTGCAGAATTTCGTTCATGGGTCGGCGGGTTGATACCGAACACCTATTCACAGATCTACTACGATTTTGATGGTGGTGAGAAATGTGTTTATCATCGATGTAATGGAAAAGGTAACAAGCAATGATAGATTCAGTACGCTCAAGATTTAGCTGACACGGCTGATGACGTGACTCGGTCGAGGGCTTGCTCATCGTTCATCAATGTAAGTTTTCATTTTCATTTCAAGGCGCAAAAAGATCGACTGTTTTGAAGGCTATCTACAATGTTGATGGGTCGATGAAAGTCAAATATTTCCCGGATCACAATCACACTTTCAAGCAGCCACCTTCTTTGCGCAATGGAAATAATGGTTTGGAATAGAGCTGAAAAGAAAGACAGAAATTTTTCAGATCAGACGCTTTTTGCTTCGAATAAGCCAACGATAAGCAGAAATGGTAACTTGTGCAGCTTTTATATTACATTATAATCGAGAATTTTACAATTGTAGCTTATTGTAACCCTTTTAGACTATGATGCTTCAAAACCGAGAGGATGGTGGAACAAGAAATTCGGGACTCGGGAGTATTTCTTTTCCATTCTTGAACTCGAAGATGATGAAGTGAAAGGTAGGTGTTCAAGGGTGGAAAACAATCTACAACAAGGATTTTAGATCCAATGGAACTTTTGAGTCTACCAAATTTATCTTGTAAAGAACTCGATAAACATGTCTTTGCTCCTCATCAACTCCAAAGCGTTCTTCCACTTCTTGATTTCAACGAGTGTTTGGACGTTTGCTTAAAGTTTTTAGCCAAGTGAGTATTGAATTAATAAAAATGCATTAAAACGGCTTTAGATACAAGTTGATCAGCAACACGCGTCGATGCAAGAATTGCTTTCGATTGAAAACCTTATTCAGGTAGGTTTCTCAAACCGTTCTTCATGAATTCTAGCGCTGAAAAGGTTTTAATGAAACTTTTTTAGAGACACAGTTGATTGCTACAGATGGACTTGTGAAGAATGTTGGAAAGATCCACGAATTGATAACAAAGGAATCCGGGAAACGATGAGAGCACAAACAGTTTTTGAGGTGAGTGCTGGGAGGAGGGCAAAGCAAAGTTGAGTAACTAAATTTATTTAATTCTTAAAAAGCTAAAGACTTTCAAAAGTTATCAAAACAGTATTAAATTCAGAACGAATTCTTGAATCTTCGAAGCATGGTGCGACTACTCGGCGCTTGGTGTGAAAATCCCGGAGAAGATCGGACAAAACTGGGACAACTTTTCCGAACAACTCCGCAAATGGTTTTCAATATTCAAAAGAAGTAAGACTTATTGGCCTCCTTTTGGAGGCTCATTGGACTCAACAAACTCCTCATTGGACTCAACAAACAAAAGCATCTTATTATATATCTGATTTTTCATTAATACTTATTTTATTCACACTTTCAGATTCGCTACAGCCACAAAAAGGTGGTATATGCGGCACAAAGAAGAAGAGAAAGAAAGGGAACAAGGTTTGTTTGACAAAATCATTTCTATCTGCAGATTTTAAACCTTAAAAATTCAGAACTCCAGAACAAGGTGAAACAAGAAGTAGTCGACCCGGAAGAATATTCCGGGGCAATGGATGTGACATCACTTTTGGGTGAGTAGCTAATTTTTGTAGATCTCTGACATCGTTTTTAGGTGGACCATCTTCTGGAATAAAGCAAGAGATAATCGAGGATTGCTTTGCAAAGGTAGCGTAATAATATATAATAATATAAGGTGCAAAATGAAAAGTATAGAGTTTTTAGAGGTAGAGTCAAAATGGTTTTTAACATCACTTATCTCAATGTGCTCTTTCAGATCAACAACATCAAGCAAGAAGCCGAAAAAGAGCCAGAACCGGATCTCTTCCTTACCGTTTTCAAGTAAATATTACCTTAAACTTCAAAATTATTTAAACAGCTCAAATTTTTATAAAAATTTATTGTAGGACGAATAAAAGCGAACTGATTGAAAAGTACAAAGTAATCGGCCCATTTCCCGAAGTGTTTGTCTATGATTTCTTGATGAGGTAACAGATAGATTTCAATTTTTAACAACAATAACAAGAAAATTCGTTTAGAAAACACTTCGGTGAAGAGAAGTTGATGAACCGGTTTTTGTATGAGATCACTCAATTGTGGGATGTCGATGCTGAGCAGCCCACGAGCCAACGAGCAGCTGAGATCCCATTAATTCAAACTTTTCCATCAATCCCGCTAAACTTACAAGTGATTTTTGAAAAGATCTTAATTATATTAAAAATTCTGAAATGATCAACACCAAAATCAAAATCTTTTCAGGCTTCAAGCGGTCACCCACATCTTGTCATGCCCAAAGTTGAACCACTCGCAAAAGTTCCAAAGCTTGAACTATAGTTTTCAACAATTTTGTTATGTCAAATGTAATTGTTAATTGCTAGCATTATAATTGTTATAGCCAATTACAAAAAACGTGTGATAATTACAGTGATTACTGGCATTTATCTGTTCACTTTGTTACTGCATCACTTTAAACCGGTTTTCTGTTAGTAAAATTTTCAAATCAAACATTTTCATAAACATTTTCGGTCAATAACTCAAGATTTTGTTTTAAAAGAAAAATTTTTGAATTGATTTCATTCCTGTGCTTTCTAAAATGCGCCCACTTTCGAACGCGCATCTGCTCGGCGGGCAGAGAAATAGTCGCACTTTAGCATTCAAGAGCAAATGGGTTCTTTTCAAATTTTTCGACCATTTGCAAAATCTCTTATTTTTTTAAATTCATTATCCTTAAATCTAATCTGAATAGTTCTAAAATTAGCAATTAACTTTTCCAGATTACTCTCCGATGTCTTCTGGATCGTCTGATTACGGTGAGGAGGATCAGCCAACGTCTTCCACTGCTGGTGGTGGGTTTAAAAAAATTGCTTCATTGCAAACAGATCGAGAAAGCTAGTTAAAGTAAAACCAGCTACTGTTTAAAGGCATAAAATATCGTTTACTTAATTAATTCGTACATGTACAACAATATTTAGAAGGCATCGAGAGTGATTGGATGTCGTTGTTTTCGAAGAAGACCCAGCATCGCCCCAAAGCCACATTATATGGGGAAAGATCTCCAGAAACGGGATCGGTAAGTCTTGAAGAAGAGATAATATTCTTTTAAGCTTATTGAGCTTAAGCTATTTATTGATATTCACAGGTGGGCCGCCGGCAATGTCATTACTGCAATGCTTTCTCCGAGAACACTTCAAGTTTCGCCGGTCGTCGAAGTCTTCAATTTGTCGATAGCAAACTGGGGACTCATTATGCAAAAAATTATCCAACCGATATCGTTCGGATTTATATTTGCCGAGAACACATTTACGGTGAAAAAACGGTAAGGCAAAAAAAAGTTATCCTATTTACAATGTTTTTTGAATAGATTGTACCTGAAAAAGTCGATATTCCGCCAATCAAGAAACCAATTGTGTCGACGTTGAATTCCGAGAAAGCAAGATTTCTTCGATGCGAACAACAGGCAAAGGCTCCTGTGGTAGGAAATCTAATACAATTATAGGACTGGATTCATTTAGCAATTCTTCCACTACTTTTTGATGAACAACTTTTTCAACAGTCCAACAATCTCTTTTGAACAGCCTTTTAAACAGTCCAACAATTTCAGGTTGAAAGCCGAAAAACAGTTTGCGATTATTGTGGAGATCTGGGAGTCGATGTGTGCATCTATTCATCAAAACAGAGCCAAGAAACGATCGATCAAAAGTTGGGAACGAATTTTGCACAAAATCACGCTCAAAAGCCAAGGATCTACATTTGCAGAAGGCATTTCCTCGCAACCAGCAAGGTGATACAAAACATAAAACTTGTAATGACTTAATCTAGGCAACTAAGCTTTTCAACAGCAAGCCAAATGTGTCCCAATACTTATCAAAGCCAACACTCTCAAGTCTGAAGCCGGATCCTGGTTTGTCACAAGGTTCAAGCTCGACTCAGGAAAAAGCTCAACTTGGTAATGAACAATCTACTATACATAAGCTGGTTTAAGAAAAAAACGACTAAACCAATTTCAGTCTCATTGACAATGAATGGAGAGAAGCTCAACTACACCGTTGCGACACGGCTGAACAAGAAGATCTTCACGATTCTGGAGCCACATGTCGATCAGAAGCCTCTAGGTTTTTCAAAATTATATTTTGCATTAGTTTAAGCTATAAGAAATTGCTCACTAAGCAAAAACACAACAAAATACTTCAGATCCAATCAAACTTCTCGATTTACCCTCACTCACTCCAGAAGAAAACGAGAAATTCATTCATCTACGAAATGGAACAAATTCGAAATCGTTCAAGCTCTACGACAAGCTCAGTCTTTTCTTGAAAAAGATGGTTCAGTAAGTTTTTATTTCTAAATTAAACAATTCCTCAAACAAATGCAGCAAAATAACTTTTAGATATCGTCTCTTGGCTGACAAACAGGATTGCCCCAAATGTTTTGAGCAAATGTCGTTAGTGAGGTTTGTTGGCATTTTGCATTGACTCCAAAATGTCTAAAATTTAGAAACTCTGCCGATAACTTTTTCTGGAAATGCCCAAGTGAATGCCAAATGTTATCTGTGACAGCCGGATCGTTTTTCGAGGTTTTGAAATGTTGTGAGTACAATGAAAAGTCATTTGTTTAGAAAGATGTTCTAAATATTCGCTTGATGATGCAATTGATGGCATTTTGGTGTTTGAATCCAGGTAATTTAAAAAGAAAAATGAGGCAGAGCTTTTAAATGCCGGTTTTAAATCAATAAACAATCTTTCAGGCCTACCTCGTGATGCTCTCGCAATGCAATTTGCCGTAACGCCGAACAAAATATTGGCACTAGAAAAATAGTAAGCATTTGATACTAACAATAGGAAAACTGCCAACCTAATTAAATAATAAAGTTATAATAAAGAATATTTAGCATAGCGAGTGTCACCAAGCAATGGTGTAACAAGAATCCGGATCTTGTTCGAGAAGTGGTCAATGGACGAATGCCGGTTAAAGAAGAAGATAAAGAAGAAGATAAAGAAGAAGAATCTGAACTGTTCAAGACAGGTAATCAGCTAAACACTATAAATGTAAATCTTTATCTATTTTAGCAAAAAGGGTTAAGTTAGAAGAGCCAGACGAGCCGACAAGTGAGACATTTGATGTAACGACACTTTTTGGAAATGGTAAGATTTCTGATTCTAACAGTTTAAGAAATTCTAGTACTATCCTGCTATACATCCCCACGCGTTTTGTTCAAGTTAGACTACTTTAAAATCATGTGTTTGATTAAGTTTAGGATATGTTTAGGCTATAGTTTTAGACCAAGCGTAGATTAGATAAAAATCTGCTCCAAGTAGATAAAACAATATTATAAATCCAAAATGGTTGAGTCAATTGGCATGGGGATTTATAACCGAATAGTACCGAAATTCTTTGTGCTTAATGTTTGATGATATTCATATTTCAGCTTCAAAAGATCTAAAAGAAAAGACTGTTTCGGTCAAGAAAGAAGCCGAAGAATCTACTGTGGCTGCTAAAAATGCGAAACCCGTCGATCTAATTGCGTTTTACAAGTAAGAATTGATTGTGAGTAAGATTGTGAGCAAAACATTCTAATCTCTAGTAGAAAACGCTGTTTAACAAAGTTTATTTTACAATTTCAGGGAGAACAAAGAGCGGATACAATCTCTTTACCAAGTAAAGGATCCTTTTCCAGAAGTCTTCCTTCATGACTACATTTTCCGGTAATATTAAGAAAGCTAAAACTTAATTAGCAGAATTTAGAGAATACTTTGGTCATCAAAATCTAATGAATCGTATTCTTTACGAGATCACGCAAATTTGGGTGCTTGGGGACAGAAATGAAGTCTCCGACGATGTGAAGCCTTCGTAAGTTGTTAAATAAATATATTGAATGTATTTACAATGTACTTACATCTCTCTATTTTGTGTTGCAATGTGCTACACTACAAACTTGTTAATTGCTGAGTTAATATTGCATGAAATGTTGATTTCAGTCCATCAACACTTGCCAACGTCTTGATGAATCAAGGGGAGCCACAAAGGTACTTCTTAAGTAACGTACTTAAGTAATGTACTTAATTAAAATTTAAATTTTCTAAATCAAGAAAAGAAGTTTATTTTTATTTGCTTTTAGCTGTCCCGAATGCAATCGAATGTTCGCAAACACTCGCGTTCTCAAAAGACACCGAGAAGATGTGCATAGGATTTATCGAAAAATCTGTGGCAAATTTATTAGGCTAGTTTTACATCATTCAACAAATATTACAAAGCAATTTTCAGATGTGAAGAATGTAATGAAGAGTTCTATTTGAAATCACAATTGAACGATCATATGAGAGAGGCACATCAGAGTACAACGACAAATGGTTTCGAGATAAAGAAGGTAGGTTGGATTCGTTTCTAGCAAGTTAAGCTATTATGAAATTTGTTCTGATTGTGTTTATTATTGGGAAATTTGTTCTGATTTGTTCTGACGCCAGAAAACGATCTTCAGGCACATGTGGTGGCTTGCCCAATCTACAGTTGTCCATATGTTGGTGCCTCACGGGAAACCCTTGCTCTCCACGCATTTAACGCCCATCGAGATGAAATGAAAGAGCTGTCCAAGAAATCAACTTTACTATGCACAAAGAATTTTGCAACACGTAAAGAATTGGAGGTAAATGAAAATTGAAAATTAACCAAAGCATAAACAACAATGCAAAATTGAAAACAAACTTTTTAGAAATTCTACGAAAGCGACGAGATGAAGTATTTGGCGTTCATGAAGAAAGATGCCAAAAATATTGGCAAAGGTAAATCGAAAGAGCTAAAAAAGGCTAAAAATAACTCAAATGTAATTTAGGAGTCCGAACTGGGCATTGTGTTGGTGAATATGAGCAAATTGAGGGACGGAAGATCACGACTTTCCGAGGATATTGCACATTCTTCTTAAAGGCTTGTTACAAATAAAGACAAAGATCTATTGTTACATTTTGTTTTAAAACCAATTTGTAGAGTTGTTTTTTTTAAATTAACTCTTTCAACTTGATTATATTTAGGAATCAACACGGGCCGATGGTTCCATCAAAATCAGCTACTGCACTTCACATCTAGGCCATCCAATCAAAGAATAGATCAAAAATCAATGAACTTATGATTGTTGTTTTATTGATTTTTACAGCAGAGTAAATATTATGAAACTTCTTTTGGAAGGCTGCAAAAAGAACTGACAAGGATCAATCATAGAAACTGATAACAAAAGCACAACAGAAAGGGCAATCGTTATTTTTGAACTGAAACAATCAACAATTTCTTGTTTGCTTTCAGCAGAACTATCACTTCATTGATCACCTTGATAAAAAAAAGAAGGTATTTTGACTGTGACGAGATTCGATCAAAACTCAAAAAGATTGATCTATAGAGAGTCAACAAAAAGGTAAAGGAAAACAGGACAGTATTTTTGCAAGAAAATAAAACCAAATAATCTAATTTGGCTCTATTCTCATGCAAGAAAAATGGAATATTTTGTTGCAAGAAAAATGGAACACCTATAAAAGGACGGTTAAAGATTATAGGTCCGAAATTTTCTCATTTATTTCAACTGTGCTGTCAAATTTATTACAAACAACTCAAATGGGGCAAATAAACGTGAGACGCCTTTAAATTGATTCGTTTTATAGTTAAATATTCCAGACAAGAAGTCTTCAAGCTTCGGAAAAATCTGATGGAAGTCTCCACAAAAATATTCTCCAACAGAAACGGCTTTTGTTGAAGAACCTAGAAATGGTGGATCAGATCATGAAGGTATTTCTGAAAAACTTGAAAAACAAAAGTTTTCTTCGGGATCTAGAGTGAAAGGTGAAATCAAACTGGGAAAATAAGAAGTTTCAGGATAATCTTCTCCGCGAAGAACTTGATGAATATTCAGCTACAAAACTCCTCGAAATCCTTGACCGATTGGTGACACAAATCGAGATTTCCATAAAAGAATTGAAGGTAAATCAAAAGTTTTGTTTAGATTTTTTACTCAAAAACTTTTCAGGATCTAGTTGCTGATGGAAAGATATTTGGGGAACATTCTGACGTCAACCCAGCCAGTGATTTGGATAGGTCAATTGGTCCGAAAATCGCTGACAGTGTCTTTCCCCAGAGAGTCGTTTTTATTCGATCTAGACGAGACTGTTGATGAAGAACCTCTAACTGCAGGTGAAAAAAGAATGCTTCCAGAAATAACTTGATTTTTAGTTGCCAAACTTGAAACTAGTAACGATGTTGCTAAAGTGAAAGCTGGAGGCCTAGAGTCAAAACCGAACCCGGGAAATAGAGCTCATCCAAAAGAAGATTTAGACTTGTCTCTTGAAAATTTGAACAAGCTTTCACAACTTGAAGGAAGTGACTCAGCTATTGAAAAGAAAATTATGGATCATGGTTTTGAAATCGTTGACTACAACGGACTACCCAACAAAGAGGAAGAACAAGACGTGACAACAAACTTACCGATTCCAAGGCCTAGACGGCTAACTCGTTCAATCCCAAGCCCAACTTCTGATCAGGCAAATCAAAATCCGAACAATCAACAGGAGTTAACGATCAACGAAACTACGGAAGAGCGTGCTTCTAATGATCAAGTAGAGAACGATGATAAGCCAAGTGAACAACCAGAAACCTTCCCTGCCGAAGTATCTTTGTTAAGTGACTCTGAAAATAATCTTCCTTCAGAGCTACCCAACAAAGAGGAAGAACAAGAGGTGACAACAAACTTACCTTCGACCCGGATTCCAAGGTCTAGACGGTTAACTCGTTCAATCCAAAGCCCAACTTCTGATCAGTCAAATCAAAATCCGAACAATCAAGAGGAGCTAATCATCACCGAAACTACGGAAGAGCGTGCTTCTAATGATCAAGTAGAGAACGAGCCAAGCGAAATCAGAAAGCCAAGTGAAACCAAACCAAGTGAACAACCAGAAACATTTCCTTCCAAAGTATCTTTGTTAAGTGACTCCGAAAATAATCTTCCTTCAGAGCTAAAAAGCTTTCCACCAACTCCTATTTTATCAACTGAAGAATTGCCCACAAAAACTCTATTACCTCAAGCCGAATCAAGTGGCCGAGTCAAAGATGAAGAAGTTGCGAAATCTGGATTTTCTGGCGCCAAAAATTTCTTTCGCAATCAAGAAAGACAATCGATGCGCCAAACAAAACCAGAAGATTTGGTGCAACGAAAAACAGCAGCTGAAATAGAGAAGATTAGGAAAAAATTTGAGAAGGCTGAAATTGCCGAACTTAAATAAAAAGGTATGATAATGAATCCTTATGAAATCAAAAAAGTTTCGTTTAGTTGGGGAGTTCGGTCAAACGAGCAGCGTGAAGTTGAAGCGTTTACCTAACCTAAAAATTGCACAAAAAGGATTTGTTAGGCTTACTTTGTTTGCTAAGAACATGGTCTAATTTATTTTGATTCTGATTTGCTTGTTTTTATTGTTTAACAATGCCTGGTATATTTAAGAACATTCTGTAATGCTTAAATATAAATTAGCAAGTCTGCTTTAGTCGTAGATTGGTGTTTATGAGCAAAATAATTGACATATATCGTGTTGCTTTTTACCGGCCCTTTTCGTGTTATGTGTATGAATTCATGTGTTTTAATCTTAAACCTAGCGCACTTTATCTCAGGTCCTGAATAAAGTATCTATATATATTACTAAATGATCATAATATGTAGAACAAAAATTTTCAAAAAGCATTTCAAAGGGTGAAATGCTGGTGAAATATAATTGAAAATACCGAAATTGCTCGCATTGATCAGTTTTCTCTTTTTGATTCAGCTGGATTCACACAATCCCAACTGGAATTAAACTGTGATTCTCTTTATTCAAAAACAAGCGTCAACACGCAGAAAGCTTAATAGAAAAACGCGACCGCTTCATTCAATCGACAATCAATCAATTAATAAATAATATTTGGCAGTTTTACCCGCCAAATTCTTTGGCCACGCCCATTTGCGCTCCGGACTAGTATAGCACCTTTTTTTATTTTAGGGGTCTTTCATCAACACCTCGCTCCAACAGAGGTAAGGAGGTTTTATATGATGCGACTGGATTTGTATATCGCTTTTATCGGGAAAATTCAAAGGAAAAATTTACTACAGGTATTCCTTTGTTTCTTTTCTATTATAATTTGTCTAATTGATGTCTTTCAAAAGACTGCAACGTTAAGGCTCGCTCGAGGGCAAAAGGCAAACATGTAAAGTGCCTTGGAGAACATCAGCATTTGTCTCCTGATTTTGGAAAAGAGGTTAACGCTAACATTTGAGGTTTATTTTGTTTTTGTCTTTTAGTTACGTCTAATCAAAAAAGAAGTTAAAAACGCTAGCGCGCAGGGTGTTCCAACTTGGCACATCATCAATAGCTACGTTCGCGATGTTGAAAATCACTTGCAACCGTATTTGAATGAAGAGGCCATGCTTCCAACGGTAAAGCGAATTAAAAAGAAAGGATCGATCACTAACTGGCTGCACAACATTGACGTTTCTTTATTTTTTTAAAAATAACATTTACATAACCATATTTATTTATTTAGCAACAAAATTTCTACGAAAGGATACGTGTTCCCAATTCAAAAAAGGAGATGCAAAAGCCTTGAAGATATTTGAGCACGATGTCGGTCTAGCTTTACTAAAGCAGGTTGTCCTTACAATTACGTGCATTATTTTTGTAGTAAATAAATTTAGAATAAGTTCTGGGCAGCTGATGCAACGTTTTTCTCGTGCCCCAAGGACTTTGCTCAACTTTTTATCATCGGAGTGCAAGTTTGTTGAGTTTTTGTAATTCAAACATTGGCTTTAGTTGGATCAATTCTTCATTCCTTGTCTCTTTGCCTACATTGGAAGTAAAGAAGCGGCAGTTTATCGATCGATTTTCGACTTTCTCATCGGTGAAAGAATAACTCCTCCAAAAGTATTGATGACTGGTATATACAGTCATGGACAAAAGTCTTGGCGACTCCTGGGTGGCAACCTTCAAACGCAAATTTAGGAACGTTTCCGAGAGGCTATAAAAAAGTTGTCACAAGTATTTTTGAGCGTTTTTACTCTACTTTTAGTTATGACCAAGCATTGAACTCGAAAGTTTATTTTAAACAACAAAAATAAGCGTAAACGACAAAAAGGTCACAAAAACAATGGACAAAAGTCTTGGCGGCACAGACTTAGAGGCGAAAAATTCAATATTTTGTAGGTCTGCCTTTAGCTGCAATGACCGCTTGGAGTCTCCGGGGCATACTGACAACTAGATCACGTAAAATTTGTGGCGCAATTGTCGCCCAAACTCGCCATACGAAGTACCAAAGATCCGCCTTAGAGCTAAACCGTCTTCCCGTGAGTTTCGTCTTGATAAACGCCCATAGGTGTTCAATAGCATTCAAATCGGGGCTATATGGAGGAGCTGAAACAAGTTGAACACGATTTGCGCGGAACCATCCGGGTAGTCGAGCTCTTCCTCCACTGGCAAGTCGAACAGTGCGGTCCATAAGCAACTGACTCTTGTGGCAAGGAGCATTGTCCTGGTAGAGGAGCCATCCTTGTCCCATGCTGGCGGTCGCAAAAGGAAGAATATTGTTCTCCAGGATCGTCTTGTAGCGCTGGGCATCAAGAGTCGAGTTGAGAAGGACCAATGAACCCGGTGAACTTCTTGCCATAGCTTCTAAAAGAACAAGATTAATATACATAACAAGAGAAAGTTTCTTACCCCATACCATGACCGCTCCACCACCAAATTTCACCGTCGGACGCAAGTATTTAGAGCTGAATCGTTGTCCCACAGGTCTCCGAACCAAATGGTTCCCATCCGGTTGAAAAAGATTGACTTTTGACTCATCAGTGAAAATAACATTTGCCCAATCGTTGGCGGTTCAACTTGCGTACTTTTTCGCGAACTCCAACCTGAGTTTTCGGTGCCTGGCAACCATTAGGGGTTTCTTGGCAGCTCTTCTAGTCACCAATCCAGCTTGAATCAAAAGACGGCTAACAGTTTTTCGTGAGATAACCTTATTTGAAAGATTCTTGATGAAACCCACGCCGTCGGTTGCTTTCTTTTTCGGCTCTTCTCGATGATCCAAAACACGAGTTTACGATCCTCCCTTGGAGTTGTAACCGGTAGGCAGCCTGTTTTAAGCTTTCGATGAAGGTTTTTTTTTGCGTTGTGTGTGATGCGTTCAACTGTCCTCGTACCGCATTTGAATTTTTCCGTGATATCTTTTTCTTTCTCTCCTCTATTTCTTGCTTCTACAATTGCTTTTTTTGTCTGGTGTTGATAAATACGCTTCAGGCATCTGAAAAAAATTAAAACATTACAAAAATATAGGCAAGATACACAAAAAAATAGAAAAAAAAACGAGTATTGTAGTAAGCCGCCAAGACTTTTGTCCATTGTTTTTGTGACCTTTTTGTCGTTTACGCTTATTTTTGTTGTTTAAAATAAACTTTCGAGTTCAACGCTTTTGCTGTTTTCATTTTTTCCAGAATATTCTCCGACGTATAAAAGTGGGTGGCTTTTTGCTTATCCAAATGACTGGTATAATATCAAATTTCTTGATTTTAGAAATATGGCCTACATCACGAGGTTCAGACGCCTTTTGGGAAAACTCATATCCGGGGTGTGATGGCACTTGCCTACATTGATCCATTAGAAGTCGATCGCTATTTCCAAGAACTGAAACAGTCTGCAAATGTAAATGCGGATGCACAAATTCTTCCAAAAATCAACAGTTTGTTTTTCAAACTAGACTAAAAAAGTTTGCTCAGGGTTTTACAAATCGTTCGAGCGATCATATTTGGGACGTTTTACGATCCCAGGATTTCGTGGGCCAGCGAAATATGAGATAAATAAGTGGAACGCTTATGATCGTGTACTTCTTGGTCAACAGATTGTAAACTCTGCTCAAGAGAGATTTCACTCTTTATTGAAGGCTTGCTAGAAAGCTTTCTAACCTTTTAACTCAGACTTTTTTAGAAGGAACCCAAGAATCCGCATCCATCGTATACTGCGGTCAGACTTTACGAAGAAATGACGCAAATAATCAGCCGTTTCAAAAAAAAGTTGCGCAAATGACCCTTGTTGCGCAAACGTACTTGCGCAAATGACCCTGTTGCGCCAATAAATAGCGGAAATTAGCCTACCCCCTAAAAGCAAATAAAAAAACTTCTTTTCTTGATTTAGAAAATTGAATTCAAAAGAAAATGAGAGATTTTGCTTAGAGATACAAAAAACGAACCCCGCCAATCACTTCTCCGACCCCCGAAAAACCCTGGGTACAAACTTTTGGCTTCATATCTCATCTGAACAATGTTTACAGAACAAAAGAAATGCATTTGTACAGAGGCACGAGGTGTTCTTTGTGCAGCCGCGCCAACGCTCGCCGTCTGGCACAGGGCCTTGACCCAAGACGGGCCTTTTCCTCTCAGGGCTTTTTTAAATATCATTTATGCTCAAGTAACCATCAAAAACCGTCGAATCGGTAAAACTAACAAATATTATTTGTTAATTGATTGTGATTGTCGATTGAATGAAGCCGTGGCGTTTTTCTATTAAGCTTTCTGCGTGTTGACGCTTGTTTTTGAATAAAGAGGATCACAGTTTAATTCCAGTTGGGATTGTGTGAATCCAGCTGAATCAAAAAGGACGGAAGATCACGACTTTCCGAGGATATTGCACATTCTTCTTAAAGGTTTGCAACAAATAAAGACAAAGATCTATTGTTACACTTTGTTCTAAAACCAATTTGTAGAGTTGTTTTTTTAAAATTAGCTCTTTCAACTTCATTATATTTAGGAATCCACAAGGGCTGATGGTTCCATCAAAATCAGCTACTGCCCTTCACATCTAGGCCATCCAATCAAAGAATAGATCAAAAATCAATGAACTTATGATTGTTGTTTTATTGGTTTTTACAGCAGAGTATTACCAAAAAATTTTTCTTTTAGAAGGCTGCAAAAAGAACTGACAAGGAACAATCCATAGAAACCAATAACAAAAGCACAACAGAAAGGGCTTGAACTGAAACAATCAACAATTTCTTGTTTGCTTTCAGCAGAACTATCACTTCATTGATAACCTTGATAAAGGAAAGAAGGTATTTCGACTGTGACGAGATTCGATTAAAACTGGCAAAGAGATTGATCTATAGAGAATCGACAAAAAGGAAAACAGAACAGGATTATTTTTGTAAGAAAATAAGGCCAAATAATTTAATTTGGTAAGAAAAATGGAACACCATCCCTATAAAAGGACGGTTGATATAGAGATCCGAAATTTTCTCATTTATTTCAACTGTGCTGTCAAATTTATTATAAACAAATCAAATGGGGCAAATAAACGTGAGACGCCTTTAAATTGATTCGTTTTACAGTTAAATATTCCAGACAAGAAGTCTTCAAGCTTCGGAAAAATCTGATGGAAGTCTCCACAAAAATATTCTCCAACAGAAACGGCTTTTGTTGAAGAACCTAGAAATGGTGGATCAGATCATGAAGGTATTTCTGAAAAACTTGAAAAACAAAAGTTTTCTTCGGGATCTAGAGTGAAAGGTGAAATCAAACTGGGAAAATAAGAAGTTTCAGGATAATCTTCTCCGCGAAGAACTTGATGAATATTCAGCTACAAAACTCCTCGAAATCCTTGACCGATTGGTGACACAAATCGAGATTTCCATAAAAGAATTGAAGGTAAATCAAAAGTTTTGTTTAGATTTTTTACTCAAAAACTTTTCAGGATCTAGTTGCTGATGGAAAGATATTTGGGGAACATTCTGACGTCAACCCAGCCAGTGATTTGGATAGGTCAATTGGTCCGAAAATCGCTGACAGTGTCTTTCCCAGAGAGTCGTTTTTATTCGATCTAGACGAGACTGTTGATGAAGAACCTCTAACTACAGGTGAAAAAAGAATCCTTCCAGAAATAACTTGATTTTTAGTTGCCAAACTTGAAACTAGTAACGATGTTGCTAAAGTGAAAGCTGGAGGCCTAGAGTCAAAACCGAACCCGGGAAATAGAGCTCATCCAAAAGAAGATTTAGACTTGTCTCTTGAAAATGTTAACAAGCCAATCCAAAGCCCAACTTCTGATCAGTCAAATCAAAATCCGAACAATCAAGAGGAGTTAACCATCAACGAAACTATGGAAGAGCGTGCTTTTAATGATCAAGTAGAGAGCGATGATAAGCCAAGTAAACAACCAGAAACCTTCCCTTCCAAAGTATCTTTATTAAGTGACTCTGAAAATAACCTTCCTTCAGAGCTAAAAAGCTCTCCACCAACTCCCATCTTATCCACTGCAGAATTGCCCACAAAAACTCCATTACCTCAAGCCGAATCAAGTGGCCGAGTCCAAGATGAAGAAATTGCGAAATGTGAATTTTCTTGCGCCAAAAATTTCTTTCGCAATCAAGAAAGACAATCGATGCGCCAAACAAAACCAGAGGATTTGGTGCCACGAAAAACACCCGCTGAAAGAGAGAAGATTAGGAAAAGATTTGAGAAGGCTGAACAGGTAAATGAGGCTATTTCCGAAAACAAACAAAAAAATGGCTGCACTGAAGAAAAGCCGATTGAAGAAGTTGATAAAGTAGGGATTGAAGCTGAAGAAGAAGCGGTTATATGGGCTGAATTGGGCCCACTGTTCGATCAAGTTCAAGTTTTGAAACAAAATCCAGAAGATCAAGAACAAGTTGATCAAATTTTGGATCGAATTGACGACTTAAAGAAAAAGGTATGATAATGAATCCTTCTGAAATCAAAAAGTTCCGTTTAGTTGTGGAGTTCGGTCAAACGAGCAACGTAAAGTTGAAGCGTTTACTTAACCGAAAAATTGCACAAAAAGGATTTATTATGCTTACTTTCTTTGCTAAGAACATGGTTTAATTTATTTTGATTGTGATTTGCTTGTTTTTATTGTTTAACAATGCCTGGTATATTTAAGAACATTCTGTAAAGCTTAAATATAAAGTGGCAGGTTGGCTTTAGTCGTAGATTGATGTTTAGGAGCAAAATAATTGATATATATTATATCGTGCTACTTTTTACCGGCCCTTTTCGTGTTATGTGTATGAATTCATGTGTTTTAATCTTAAATCTAGCGCACTTTATCTCAGGGCCTGAATAAAGCATCTATATATATTACTAAATGATCATAATATGTAGAACAAAAATGTTCGAAAAGCATTTCAAAGGGTGAAATGCTGGTGAAATATAATTGAAAATACCGAAATTGCTCGCATTGATCAGTTTTCTCTTTTTGATTCAGCTGGATTCACACAATCCCAACTGGAATTAAACTGTGATCCTCTTTATTCAAAAACAAGCGTCAACACGCAGAAAGCTTAATGGAAAAACGCGACCGCTTTATTCAATCGACAATCACAATCAATTAACAAATAATATTTGTTAGTTTTACCGATTCGACGGTTTTTGATGGTTACTTGAGCATAAATGATATTTAAAAAAGCCCTGAGAGGAAAAGGGCCGTCTTGGGTCAAGGCCCTATGCCAGACGGCGAGCGATTGCACAAAGAACACCTCGTGCCTCTGTACAAAGGCATTTCTTTTGTTCTGTAAACATTGCTTAGATGAGATATGAAGCCAAAACTTTGTACCCAGGGTTTTTCGGGGTCGGGGAAGTGATTGAGAAGGTGAGAATTGATCAAAAATCAATCAACTTATGATTGTTATTTTATTGATTTTCACAGCAGAGTAAATATTATGAAGCCGTGGCGTTTTTCTATTAAGCTTTCTGCGTCTTGACGCTTGTTTTTGAATAAAGAGAATCACAGTTTAATTCCAGTTGGGATTGTGTGAATCCAGCTGAATCAAAAAGGACGGAAGATCACGACTTTCCGAGGATATTGCACATTCTTCTTAAAGGTTTGCAACAAATAAAGACAAAGATCTATTGTTACACTTTGTTCTAAAACCAATTTGTAGAGTTGTTTTTTTAAAATTAGCTCTTTCAACTTCATTATATTTAGGAATCCACAAGGGCTCATGGTTCCATCAAAATCAGCTACTGCACTTCACATCTAGGCCATCCAATCAAAGAATAGATCAAAAATCAATCAACTTATGATTCTTGTTTTATTGATTTTTACAGCAGAGTATTACCAAAAAATTTTTCTTTTAGAAGGCTGCAAAAAGAACTGACAAGGAACAATCCATAGAAACCAATAACAAAAGCACAACAGAAAGGGCTTGAACTGAAACAATCAACAATTTCTTGTTTGCTTTCAGTAGAACTATCACTTCCAACATTGATAACCTTGATAAAAGAAAGAAGGTATTTCGATTGTGACGAGATTCGATTAAAACTGGCAAAGAGATTGATCTATAGAGAGTCGACAAAAAGATAAAGGAAAACAGAACAGGATTTTTGCCAGAAACTAGACCAAATAATTTAATTTGGTAAGAAAAAAGCCAAATAATTTAATTTCGCCAGAAAAATAGAACATATAAAAGGACGGTTGATATAGGGATCCGAAATTTTCTCATTTATTTCAACGCTGCTGTCAAATTTATTATAAGCAACTCAAATGGAGCAAAGAAACGTGAGACGCCTTTAAATTGATTCGTTTTACAGTTAAATATTCCAGACAAGGAGTCTTCAAGCTTCGGAAAAATCTTATGGGAGTTTCCACAAAGATATTCTCGGACAGAAAAGGCTTTTGTTGAAGAACCTAGAAATGTTGGATCAGATCATGACGGTATTTTTGAAAAACTTGAAAAAACAAAAGCTTTCTTCAGGATCTAGAGAGAAAGGCGAAATCAAACTGGGAAAATAGTTTGAGGAGGATCTTCTCCGCGAAGAAATTGATGTTTGAGGATAATCTTCTCCGCGGAGAACTAGGTGAATCTTCAGCTGACCGTACAAAACTCCTAGAAACCCTTGACCGATTGGTAACACAAACCGAGATTTCCATAAAAGAATTGAAGGTAAATCAAAAGTTTTGTTTAGATTTTTTTTAGTTAAAAACTTTTCAGGATCTAGTTGCTGATGGAAAGATATTTGGGGAACATTCTGACGTCAACCCAGCCAGTGATTTGGATAGGTCAGTTGGTCCGAAAATCGCTGACATTGTCTTTCCCAAGCTCAGGCTAGACGAGACTGTTGATGAAGAACCTCTAACTACAGGTGAAAAAAGAATGCTTCCAGAAATAACTTGATTTTTAGTTGCCAAACTTGAAACTAGTAACGATGTTGCTAAAGTGAAAGCTGGAGGCCTAGAGTCAAAACCGAACCCGGGAAATAGAGCTCATCCAAAAGAAGATTTAAACCTACCGCTTGAAAATGTTAACAAGCTTTCACAACTTGAAGGAAGTGAGTCAGCTATTGAAATGAAACTTATGGATGATGATTATGAAATCGTTGACTTCAATGGACTACCCAACAAAGAGGAAGAACAAGAGGTGACAACAAACTTACCTTTGACCGCGATTTCAAGGTCTAGATGGCTAACTCATCCAATCCAAAGCCCAACTTCTGGTCAGTCAAATCAAAATCCGAACAATCAAGAGGAGTTGACCATCAACGAAACTACGGAAGAGCGTGCTTCTAATGATCAAGTAGAGAACGATGATAAGCCAAGTGAACAACCAGAAACCTTCCCTGCCAAAGTATCTTTGTTAAGTGACTTTGAAAATAATCTTCCTTCAGAGCTAAAAAGCTCTCCACCAACTCCCATTTTATCAACTAAAGAATTGCTCACAAAAACTCTATTACCTCAAGCCGAATCAAGTGGCCGAGCCAAAGATGAAGAAATTGCGAAATGTGAATTTTCTTGCGCAAAAAATTTCTTTCGCAATCAAGAAAGACAATCGATGCGCAAAACAAAACCAGAAGATTTGGTGCAACGAAAAACACCAGCTGAAATAGAGAAGATTAGGAAAAAATTTGTGAAGGCTGAACAGATAAATGAGGCTATTTCAGAAAATAAACAGAAGAATGACTGCACTGAAGAAAAGCCGATTGAAGAAGTTGATAAAGTAGGGATTGAAGCTGAAGAAGAAGCGGTTATATGGGCTGAATTGAAACCACTGATCGATCAAGTTAAAGATTTGAAACAAAATCCAGAGAATCAAGAACAACTTGTTCAAGTTTTCGAGCGAATTGACAACTTAAATAAAAAGGTATGATAATGAATCCTTATGAAATCAAAAAGTTCCGTTTAGTTGTGGAGTTCGGTCAAACGAGCAACGTAAAGTTTAAGCGTTTACTTAACCGAAAAATTGCACAAAAAGGATTTATTAGGCTTACTTTCTTTGCTAAGAACATGGTTTAATTTATTTTGATTGTGATTTGCTTGTTTTTATTGTTTAACAATGCCTGGTATATTTAAGAACATTCTGTAAAGCTTAAATATAAAGTGGCAGGTTTGCTTTAGTCGTAGATTGATGTTTAGGAGCAAAATAATTGATATATATTATATCTCGGCTGCTTTTTACCGGCCCTTTTCGTGTTATGTGTATGAATTCATGTGTTTTAATCTTAAATCTAGCGCACTTTATCTCAGGTCCTGAATAAAGTATCTATATATGAACCAAAATTACCGTTACATATAAAAAAGTCTCTGTATAAAAAGCAACTCAAAAGGTCAAAGATTTTTCTTAAGAATAACTTTTATTGTCTCATAACAATTCATAAAAACTATTCCTTTTCAAACAGATCTCCGATAGCTTTTACACAGGCGTCCAAACGTCGTAGAAAAGCGCCGATCGTGGCGAGAAGGTATAGGAGATCCAACTCTTCCCAAGCCTTTTCGAGCGCTTTTTTCAAACTATCAACAGTTTTGTGTGGTTGATTGCGTCAACTGATAGTATTTGTGATTTATTTTTCTTGTAGGCCTTTAACATGAGCTTGTTTTTGATGATTCTTCTAAGGGATGTTCGCTCTGTATCCCCATTTTTTTTTGACATTTTCCGCACCGATTAGTTTGGCGTTTTCAACAGGCGATTCCTCACTTTTCTTTTGACATTTGCTGAAGTTGTTACCGTTCGCTTTCTTCCATTTTGCTTTTGCATTTGTGCGTGAGTGAGCATTGTAACGGTAATTTTGGCCCACCCTGTATATTACTAAATGATCATAATATGTAGAACAAAAATGTTCAAAAAGCATTTCAAAGGGTGAAATGCTGGGGAAATATAATTGAAAATACCGAAATTGCTCGCATTGATCAGTTTTCTCTTTTTTATTCAGCTGGATTCACACAATCCCAACTGGAATTAAACTGTGATTCTCTTTATTCAAAAACAAGCGTCAACACGCAGAAGGCTTAATAGAAAAACGCGACCACTTCATTCAATCGACAATCACAATCAATTAACAAATAATATTTGACAGTTTTACCGATTCGACGGTTTTTGATGATTACTCGAGCACAAACGATATTTAAAAAAGCCCCAATGATTGCTGAATAAAACATTTTATAGTTTGATTGGTACTGTGTTTTTCGTTTCACCAAATCTTCTGGTTTTGTTTTGCACATCGATTGTCATCGATCGAATAGCCCCACCAATATCTTCCCCATCGCCACCCGTAGATTCACTTGATCATTGATAGTACTCTTTTTGGGTAATCCATTCCATTCATAAAAGAAATCGGGGTAATGCTCTGGGTACTCTGGGTACTCAATCAGTACTGTAGACACAAATTGTCGGATCCCATTCGAACTCACTATCAATTGAAACTGATCGAAAAGAGATCATAGAATGACCCAAATGGAGTCTTTATCATAAAGAAGTCTTGACAAGGCAAATTCGCCAGACACCTTCAATGTGCTCAACTGGGAAGTAGTTTGGTTAGTTTGAAACTTGAACTTGAGTGACTTTCCATTACGGCTCAACCAAAATTGTGATTGGCGATGTCGATGATGACCCAAAGGATCCACAAAAGAATAATCCTTTATACGATCCAAGAAACTAAACAATCAAATACTTATCTTGTTCTGCGCCTAAGGAATTGTTCTACATACAGAAGAAAAAGGAAAGCGTAGACTTAATTTTAAGCAAACCATAATTTGCCAAATCTGAAACCGGCAATTAGTGTTGTCAAAGAATAACTGGAGCAAAGACATTTCACTCTTTGAAATGCTTCGTGAAAATTTTTGTACTACATATTATGATCATTTAGGAATCAAATAAAACATCAACACTTGCTCTTTTTGGTATTGGGTATTGTAAGTAGGTAATTCACTTGACTAGGTTCTTGTCTTGTCTAGGTGTCTTGCCTAGGTTCTTGTCTAGGTATCTTGTCTAGGTGTCTTGTCTAGGTTCTTGTCTAGGTATCTTGTCTAAGTTCTTGTCATTGATTCTTGTCAAATCAAAACACAGCAACTTCAAATCAAAGCACAGCAATTTTGAAATGCTTTCAAAATCTCAAGTTTTCTCGTTTTCCCAAAAGAAATTTCCTAACCGGCCACAGAGCAACAATAAAAAACAGGCAAACTATTCATCCGGTTGGATTTAGCCGCGAAATTTGACTAAAAATCAAGCGGACAATGAACGACCTGAAATCTTTGTCTTTAAAGAAAAAGAGTCTAAATTGGATTATTTTGTTGAGAAGATGGAGAGAAAGAGATAGACTCAAGTCACCCAAATAATCAGTCCGAAGAATTTTTACCGCTCATCCCTCAGATACGGCCGAGAAGGGGAGAAGACCTGAAATTTTAAGCAAAGAGTCTTGTTGAAGGGATATTTGGGGAAAAGGAGACGAAGGATCAACAAAGAGCATCCCATTAGTGAATAGGAAAAAGAGAAAAGAAAAAGAGGAGATCAACAAGTGTAGAGATCTTTGAAAAGGAAAGAATGAATGGAAAGAGGCTGAATTTTGAGATCAAGCATAAGGCTTCTGGTCATTTCTTGCCTTTCCTTCTCTGTTCGAGTGATCATTGCCATTCACCAGCTCATTCTCCTCGTTCATTCATCAGCTCACTCTCATCGTTCATTCATTTCTTGGGTGGGAACACCCGCCGAGTCACGTCTACTCTTGAAATGACGAGAAGATTCAGGATATTTCTGCTGCTTACTTGTAAGTTTACTTGGAAAGATTCAATGCTTACAGTTTTCACTTCGAATCTCTCTAGGAATTCACTCAATTTAGTGACTTTCCATTACGGCTCAACGAAAATTGTGATTGGCGATGTCGATGATGACCCAAAGGATCCACAAAAGAATAATCCTTTATACGATCCAAAAGAAGGAGTCACAAAGATCAACATCACAAAGGATGTAAATTTCAACTAAATTTTGAACTTTACGAATATTTCTTTTAGTCAGCAATCGAATTGAGACAGCATTGGCTGGAGCAAGCATTTTCTGGTCTGATGGCTGCTGTTGTACAAAAGAAGTGAGTGTTTTGATAACTTAAACAATTGATCCCTACTTTCTTTACACTATTTACAAAAATCTTATTCACAATCGGCTGGTCGCATTTCTAAGAAACTGGATCATGACTGGTTCAAAAATCCTTTTCTCCAAACAAATCGAATTAGCCAAAAAGCAAAAGAACGGCAAAAGTGACAAAAGAACGAACATAACACCTGAATTTCTCAAATATTTAGAACCTCAAAGCTGAAGAGAGAATATCAAGACATTGTTCATAAATGCAGTAAGCAGGTGATCCAAGAAAAATTGATGATCTCTATGATGATCAAATACTTCTAGGCTCATTCCGTGGAGGCGCACGCGAAATGTGTGATGCAAGCGATCGAATTGCACAAAGATCCGAAAAACGCACAAACAAGTAGGTGAAAAGGGAAAAGGAGACGAAGTGCTTGTAAATATTGATCAAGTACCAAATACGAAATCTTTCAGCGACTACCACGACAACAACTACCACCAGATCTACAACAACATCCAACCCCCAACATCCCAATTTGTTGAAGAGTGTCAAATTGAAAAGAAGAAAGAACTCAAAGTCTTCTGAAGAATGGGCGACGACAACGAGAATGAAATATTCTGAAAGAAAACTGAAAAGAAAGTACATTGGATCGAGAAGTCGAGAAAGATCTTCAGAAAGATCAGCGGAGAGGAAAGCATTGAGAAGAGTGAAGATCAACTCGAGTAAAGAAAAGAGAACAAGATATCGATTGAACAGTTCGGAGTTGAGAAAGATCAAAGTACCGATGAAGGCTAAATCTTTCAAGAATCGATCGATTATGGGAAGCTATGAACAGAAAAAGACGGAGTTTGTCTTTAAGCGTAAAAAATATTTCAATGGTTTTTAGACGACATCGGAAACGAGTTTTGCAACGATTGAACAGCCTTGAAAGAATAAATGACATTCGAAGAAAGCATAAGGTTCGAATTTTTGCAGCATAAATGAATAGAATCTTAAGAGATCGACATTTTCTTATCTTATCAAACAAAGTTGTAAATTTCAGGATAATCTGAAGATTCAAAACTATCGCAAGAGACGAGTCAAAAGAGCTATCAAACAAACGGTAATCAAACAAACATTTGCTTCAAAATGTTCAAAGTTTCGAATAATTTAGACAACTTACACCATCAAAGATAAAATGGACCAAAGTCCTTTTGGTATTGTGGCGTCTCATCTCACAAATGCTCTAAGGAAACTATCGGGAGATGAAAGACCAAAAGCGTGAGTAGATTGGACTTTAGTTTAGCTTGAGGTGGAGATTTAGTTGGAGAACCATTGTTTCTGAAGTTGAACAAAAAGGACAAGATATTCGAAATAGACGAAAATTGCGAAAAATGATGAGCAAACGGTTTGAAGCATACCAGAAAGCGGCCAAACAAGAGAATATCGAGATTGATGATCATCGCCCACTTGCTATGAAGGTTAAAAGCTATTAGATTTGACTCTTTTCACTTGCTATGAAGGTTAAAAGCTATTAGATTTGAAAAACACTTTTCTTTCTAGGAGTTGGAAATGGGTGAAGAAGATGAAAAGACTGAGATGCTTCGTTTGGCCGAGAAGAAAATGAAGAACATGACGCTCGATGAACAAATTGGGCAAGCACCCGTGAAGCTTATGAGAGAAGGTGATTTCAAATCGTGTAATTTCTTTTGAACTTTTTTTAGTTGTGAAAATGGGCTTGATGATGAGTGGACAGAACACGACGGATTTTGACAAGAAAAATATCAAAATGCTCTCTCCACGAATTCTCTCAATAATGCAAGAAGATGATGAAGAGAAAAAGGATGATGTAAGTCAGCTCTAATGTAAGTCCGTGACTTCAAACTGTATCTTTCTGGACTTTCTGAACAGCCTAATAATTTCAAACTGTGTTTTTTTCGATTGAATTCATTTCAGATATTCTATTGAATTCATTTCAGATATTCTATTGAATTTATTTCAGATATTCTATTGAATTCATTTCAGATAAATCTACTTTCGCCTGCACTCTTTTCTTTGCATGGAGAAGGCGATAGAATGGAGAAAAAGATGTCCCTTCATAGTGCTCTTGGTGGAGTATCGGGTGATGGTGATCACCTCTTGAATCTCATCATTGAAGCTTCTGGTGTAGGACATTATGTGGACATGATTACGGTAGAAAAGTTATAGAAATAAAAATGTATGAAATTTTCCAGAAAAATAAGCTTGAAGAAGTTTTGGCGAAAGAGGAACCAAGAGGCCCAAATGGGGAGAGAATGTATTGGGATAAAGAGAAAGCAACGAAATATCTTGGTGATCATGAGATGAGAAAGATAGCTTCAATGGAGAGATTGACAACAATGTATACACCTGAGCAGGTTTGGGTGATGATTTTTGTGATTATGATCACCGATGGCTTAGATGCGTGAAATGAAAGAAAGTGGTTTTACGGCGATGACACCTCGACAAGCGGATTTCATCTATGGAGATCGTTCTCCTTTCAATGACACCGTCACACTGCAAAGAATCAAAGGATTATTCAGTAATCTACTATATATAAAGGGACTAAGACGTCTGTCTGTCTGTGCGCACTACTCCTCGGCTTTTTCAAATGATTTATAGTTAGTTTTGCTTTTGAATTTCATGTAGTTGAGCAACATGTTTTTAAATTTTAAAAAACCAAAAGCGCCGACGCGGGCGGGAGTCAAACTCGCGTCATGTGGGCCAAAAACAAGAGCGCCCTCACTGCGCCAGCACGACCGGGTGGCCAGCAAGCATGGACGATTAACGAGGTGATAAAACCGCATAGACGCTTCACGAAGCGATAGAAGCGCATGGCCGAGTCGTTAACGCACATTTCAAATGAGCGGAAGAGAGGGGTCCCGGGTTCGACTCCACTCGTCGCCAATTCGTTTGCTTTTTGCTTCAAAATTTTTCTCCTGCGAAGCTTCTGGTCTTTCGTAAACCAAATCTTTCGTAAATCAAGCCTCACCTGAATAGCTAATATGCTCTCAAAAAGATGCTAATTTAGTTTCTGATATGTTCAACGATGGAGTGGATGATGCGATCTCGGAAACGATTTCTCGAGTAGCCACAGGACACTCGAAATTTGAGGTATTAGGAACGAAAAGGCTTTCTGGATAGTCTAATACTTAAAACAGGCAAATTGACTAAAACAGGTTTACATAGAACAAGCAGATTGACTTATTCCGTTTTGGAAATGGTTTACCAAATCAGGTTCGGCAACACGATATTGTTCTTTCACCGATCATCAATACCCATCTTATCTTGAACCCGGCACTCGCCTCACAACCAATCATTCTTTCTCCTGTAAGTTTTGGGGGGTTTAAATTGAAATTGATAACTTTAGGTCCTTTTCTCTTCACTCATTCTTTCACCGGGTATCTTCGGTCCAGTCATTCTCTCCCCATGGGTCTTTGTGGCTGGAGTCCTTTCTCCTCGTATCCTCTCACCCGTTATCCTTACTCCATTCGCCTTTGTACCCATTATTCTTACTCCATTCGCTATGGATCCGATCATTCTCAGTCCTGGAATCTTCAATCCTATTATTCTTTCGCCACTGCTGATGTCGCCGTTCATCCTATCCCCACAAGTAAGTTTGCATCGAGTTTGCAACAGTTATCCACTTATAGTCCAAGTCAAGCTCAAAAAAGACGATTGGAGGTTAGAACTAAAGTTTAAATTTGAGGTGTGTACCCCTGTGATCCTCTCTCCGATCGCCCTCTCTCCATTCATCCTCACTCCCAATCTAATGTCTCCCCTCATTCTCTCCCCATTTGTTTTAACTCCAATCGTGATGTCTCCAGCTTATGTCGGTGCTCTCATTCTTTCTCCTTATGCTCTTTCCCCAGCAATTGCTTCCTCCGGAGCTGCCGTCTCTGTCATTGCTTCTCCCAGTTTCTTATCGTAAATCAACATTTATTTTGTGGTTCTTTTGTGATATTTTGCTCATATGTATACGTGATATTTTAAAGTGCAATAGTTTTAAATAAAATTAAATGTGTTTCGGGTGTTGGAACATCATTATTTTTTGCAAAATGAATATTTATTGAAACAAATTTACAACAAAATCGACGATTCGTGAAAGAGGATTCTTTTTAAGCTTTTTAAGCGCTTCTTACACCGATGTTCCATTGTTAAGAGGACAGTTTAGGTTTTGAAGTTGATTTTTCTTTTGCTGAGGGACCTAAAGTTGATTTTAGACTTTGAACTCAATTGTGATATAGTTTAATTAATGCAAATTAACTTACCACAGTCCAAATTGGAGATGGCCCATAAAGTGAGAGACAGCGAGTTGAATAAAGCTGAGAGTTCCCAGTTTCAAACCCTGGAAGAGACTCTTGTGAACTATTAAAAAGCCTTGAACATTTGTCTTGATCACAAATTTCGCTAGTTTGAACGACTTATATCATTATTTACCTCCAAGCAAGTAATTAGCACCGACAGCGAGCACCATTTGGCAGTTGACCGGGACGAGAAGAGTCTGTGGAAGATTCTTGCTTCCCTGAACAGTTGAATTTGCTTGTTATTCAATTTCATCAAACTTTAAACACTTCCAAAGGTTTGACATCATATTGGTTGAGAGCTGAATTGTTCATGTGAACGATTTTCCAATGGTTGATTCGCATCTTAGCAACTAAATAGATGAAATGAAAGGTAAATGGGTAAAAGAAAACCCCAATCAAGAGCACAAGCTTTGCGCTCAAAATTTTGTGAGGGCACGATTGGACAATCGCATTTTCCAGGTCCAAGTCCTGAAATCATTATCGGATTGAACATCTACCACGTATCAACTACCTTGTCCAACACCATCATTTCCGCCTCCACGTCCATTTCCAACGCCAGTCCCAGCCACACCACCTGCTTTTATTCTTAATTCTTTTAAAGAATAGGCTCAATTACCATTTCCAGTGCCAGGCACTCCTCCGTTGTTATTGCCAGTTCCCACGCCAGTACCCCCAACTCCTCCATTACCAGGTCCATCACCATTTCCAGTACCTCCTGCTTGCCCCAAAGGCGTACTCAATCCCCAAATGGGTGTTGCGGCAAGACCAATCATAACGAGAGATGAGATACGATAAAACATTTTCTGAAAGATACTGTAAAGTCAAGATTTACGTAAAGTAAACGTAAAATGTATTATTGAAGTGAAGTGAAGCCTGTTCTCACCCTCACTCGCCTCACATTTTATACCCAAAACTGATCCCCAAACGCAACTTATTAAGCAGATTTTGCTTGAAAACCTCTTTTCTCCTCGTTTACCCTATAAATAAAAATAGTGACACGACTTAAAAGTACTCAAAACATCGAATAAATGGACAATATGCTAATTTTAGCTTTTTTTCAAATGGAAAGGAGAAGGTCAAACGTCAATTGCTCAACAAAGGACTCTGTTTTGATCAACTCTCTCGTATTTGTGTTTATGGATGAGCTTTCAGGCTAGACAAGGGTAAAATTAAAAATATTTTGAATGGCAAGTCTGGGAATAAATGAATAAATGCACTATATAACATGAGCTCAAGGGACCAGATCTTCAACTTCATCTCTTCAACAATTTATATCTTAGCGTTCGCTAGCTTATTAAGAATTAATGACTTTCTTAAGTTTTTTTTAGTTTTGATATCCATTTCTCAATCATATAGTCATTAGTTTGTATAAATAAACTTTTTTGTACAGGGTGACCAAGAATTACCGCAACAACTTTTTGGAAGAGTATCTGGGAAATGTCTAATTTATTTCAAAAGTGGCAAGTGTTATACAGAGAATTGTAGGCCTAATTCTCGGCAACATTTATCTACTAAAAACATCCCGATTGGACTTATACAACTCATTTAACAAGCGCTTAAATGAGCGCTAGTCGACATCACTCCGGCGAATCTGTCATTTGGCCACTTTTCTCTATTGAAAATTGTTAAGAAAAGCTTTTCAATATTTCTTTAATGCAAAAATAGCGTTTAATATCACTTAATAACATTAGGAATCACACTTAAATGTTTTGGCTCGACTGGCATAACCAAAATTTAAGTTGATGTCAAGCTCCTTTTGGAGGAGCAGGGAAAATTGAGTATTTTCGATATTCAGTTCATATGTGTATCTCGTTATATCAGCTGTTCTGGCGCTATGAATTTGTTGAAAACAATTTTTTTTGGACAAAATTACCACAAATTTGACTGAGAAAAACTTCAGAATGAAATTTTTTCATGTAGAAAAGTGGCCAAATGACAGATTCGCCGGTGAGATGTCGACTAGCGCTCATTCAAGCGCTTGTTAAATGAGTTGTAGAAGTCGAATCGGGATGTTTTTGGTCGATAAATGTTGCCGAGAATTAGACCTACAATTCTCTGTATAACACTTGCCACTTTTGAAATAAATTAGACATTTCCCAGATACTCTTCCAAAAAGTTGTTGCGGTAATTCTTGGTCACCCTGTATATCGACGTTTATTGATTGATTCAGAAAATGTTCTACCGCATCGCTCTCCTCGTCGTTTTTGTTCTCTTTTCGATCGCCGAAAGTGAGAAACAAATATGTTAAGCATATTGTTTTGAAATAAGCTTTAGGTGCAAAACCAGTCAAATGCAAATGCCCCATCCTGCCGTCACAAAATTTCACTCATAAGGCTTGTGCTCTTGATTGGGGTTTTTTATTTTGTTCACTATGAAATTAGATTGTTTTTTAGTCTCAAAAGTTCGAATCAATTCTTGGAAAGTTGTCAATGTTAAAGGGCAATTGATCAACCGCTATAACGTCGACCATTTGCAAGTGTTCAGGGTATTTTTATTTAGTAATATGGCTTTAATTTTATAGTAATCAAGTCAAGCTTGAGTCTCTTCAACCGCCAGTTTTCAGGGAAGCAAAAACTTGCCAACGACTCTTCTCGTCCCTGTCAATTGTCAAATGGTGCTAGGCATTGGCAGCAACTATCTGCTTGGAGGTGAAGCAATAAAGACACAATTTTATTGATTTTATTGGTTACAGCAAAATCATGCTTACACAAGTAATTCGAACCATTCAGGATACATCTCCGGTACCGCTTCGAAAGCTCAACTCTATTCAACTCGCTGTCTCTCTCTTTATGGTCCATCTCCTGTTTGGACTGTGGTAAAAAAACATTTTTCTAATTAAAATTAGCCTAGTTTTGGTAAGGGTAAAGTATTCTTTAATCAAATTTTCAAATTCCAGGTTCCAGCCGCGAAAAAACTTCAGCTCAAAAACCTCAAATGCCCAAATGCTCCACGAACGAGCCGCCCGTAAGCTCATTAAAAAAATTTTGAATAATTATTGAAGAGCTACAGAAGTCAACACCAATTTTATCTCAATCAGAAGTTTTATTTTCAGTCTTGGACTCCCCTTTGTCCCTCTTTCGTAAACGAAGCTCGTCGAATTACAATTCCAACAGTTTTCCACCAATTCCAACAGTTTTCATTTCTATAAAGAAATGTGTTTGTTTGTATATCGGATTCAATAAATTATTTTGCAACAACTAGTTTTAATTCATCAATCATTTGTTTCTCATCAAGGGTTCCACAAATGTTTACAAAGAATGGAGTTCTTTGAAAACACATGTAAATGGAAAATCGTCCGTTTTTTGTGAAATTGCGATGGAGTGGATGATTCATTTTGAATAGGCGAAGAAAATAGATGTGAGGAGGGAAAAGAAAAGGAAGGAAGCCCCCACTTTGCCTATCGATCAGCAAAGAGCCGTCAATTGACCTTTTTGGTCTTTGTTTTACCATAGATTTTAAATTTTTGAACAACACTATGATTGATCGTTGTCTTTTATCTATTCGCATTCTCAGACTGTCCCATGTACAATTACATGGTGACCAATTTTTGCTCTAAAACTGGCGACCAGTTACTATCCAAAATTATCCCATCATTTGTTCAACAGCTTTTGTTAATATGCTCGCCAAGTTTCACTTAAATTCTCTTATCTAGTTCCCTGGGGAGGGAGTCAACACCTCCGCCACTAAAGTGGTGGGGTACGGGGGGTTCCTCCGTTTTCAATTTGAATCATAATATACCACCTACACCTACTTAGTCCAGCTCTTAGCCATCCCGTGCTTTTAGGGGATGCCCACTGCTCACCACGCGGAGGTGGCTGGACGCCGAGCAGCGCCCTCCCACCGGGCCTAATGGTCGGCCAGGTGGGAGGGGGGCCTATGGGGAGGGGGATCTATTGCGGGGATCCTTCCTCCAGGGCCTAATGGTCGGCCCAGGGACGAGGGAATGCAGGGATGCCAAAGACATCGCCACACAGCCAGTTGGCCACTTCACGGGTCCTGTTCCGTGTGGTTTTGCGCTTAAATAGCGTCGACACGGTGAGGACCAAAATGGCCAGCACCCTCTCACGTACCGAAGTTTTGCGCCGAATGGGCGGTACAGTTCAAAATAGACTGCCGCCCTCGGATACGGCCAGTGTTACCCGGACCGGAACAGATCGCCGATGGCGAGGGGAAAAGGCCCTTCTTGTGTCAAGGTCCTGTGCCAGGCGGCGAGCGATTACGTGGCTGCACAAAGAACATCTCGTGGTCTCTGTACAAAGGCATTTCTTTTGTTCTGTAAACATTGCTCAGATGAGTTATGAAGCCAAAAGTTTGTAGCCAGGGGTTTTCGGGGTTTGGGAAGTGATTGGCAGGGTTCGTTTGTTGTATCTCTAAGCAAAATCTCTCATTTGTGCTGATCTTGAGCCATTTTTCCGGTATTTTGCCTACAATTATTTATCGCCGGTGTATAACCCATAAGAACTATTAGAACTAATCAATTCATTTTCAAGGGCAACAATGTCGGACGATCTTAGTTCGGATGCTCGCCCCTTCAAACCAAATCAACAAATTACTCGTCGAGATCTTGGTGGTGAAGATCCCCACAAGATGAGAAAACTTGACAATAAACTGGTACGGTTTATAAAATGGTCAAAATAACAGTTAGCTGTCTCTATTGATCCTTATTTAGCTCTAGAAATCTCAAATGTTTAACTTTTAGGCATTACGCGCTCAACGCAAACAGATTGAATTGTTGATGAAGCTCCCCTTGAAGAAAGAAAAGCAAAAGAAGAAAAGAGCCGAGAAAAAAGTTTTTGTCTCGTCTGTTTTCTCAGTAAGGCTAAATGCTAACAAGCAACCAAGTGCTTGTAAGCACTTCCAATATACAATTTTGATTTCATTTATTACAATTCTTAAGCTCTTTATTAAAGTCTTTTCATCTTAACACGTCCATGATACAAAACAAAAATTACAGAAGCGATTACGCGAAAAAGTCCAATTGGATCGAGAGATTGACAATGAATTGTTCTTTGGAATGCTTAATCTTGAGTGAGTTCATTTGTAGATATGAAATACACAACAATCATGTTTTGTTGAACTGTTTCGAATGTTTTAGGGAGAAGTTGAGGCTTAGGAAACTTTTCGAACTTGAGGAAGAAGACGTCGAGGAAAAGAAACCGGAAATTTTCGGGAATTGGGATGCACTTCCGGATGAAATTGTGAAGAAGATTTTGAAGATGTCTATTGATTTTCCCCAAGCAACAGGGCAACTACTAGGTTGGTGCAAATGAAATTTCGTTTTTTTACAAACATTAAAGTCATCCAAAATTTTTTTTGATAACAATTTATTTAAAACAATAAGCACCATTATTATCTATGAAATCCCTCCAACGTTGCTACAGATTGCGGATCCCCTTCTCAAAGAACGTTTGATTCTGTGATGCAAAGTAGTTGGCCACCCAATTTTCGACTTCTTTTGCATTCTTAAACTGGCAATTCTCAAGGGAATGTTGCATCGATCTGAAAAGGTGAAAATCGGAGGGTGCTAAGTCTGGACTATACGGCGCATGTGGTAAGACCTTCCATCCTAGCTTCTCTAGTTCCTTACAAGAGGTTTTTGCCGTGTGAGCTGGAGCATTATCACGGAGAAAGTTGATAGTTGAGGGATTTAGGCCTTTTTCACGCAAAATTTCGTCAACCTTCTTGAGTTGTTGAATAAAATAAGATGAATCGACTGTTTTTCCGGGCTCTAATAATTCAAAATGAACAAGTCCATTGATATTCCACCAGCAAGACAACATCACTTTGCGCCCATGATAATCCGGCTTTGGAGTTGGAATTGGCGCTTGACCTTTGCTCAGCCATTGTCTTTTTCGAGAAGTATTATCAAAGTGAATCCACTTCTCATCCATCGTCAAGATATTCTCAAAAAAAATGGCTTCTTTTCGACTTCTAGAGCAAGATATGGCTGATCGGAACGCGTGCTCCCAGATTCTCAACACTCAATTGATGTGGAACCCATTGTCCATTACGATTTGTCTTTCCAATTATTTCCAAATGGCGTACAATTGTTGAATTGGAGATGTTTGGCAAGTTCTCGTGTTGTTTGCATTGGATCAGCTTCAATTCATTGTTGTCGATGGCTGTGGCACGATGTCCATGCGATTCGTCTTCAAGGGATTCATTACCATCTCGGAATTGGGCAAACCAGAGCTGGCATGATCTTTCGGTGATAACCTGTTCTCCAAAGGCGGAACAGAGATCACGATGTGAATCAGCAGCGTTTTTGCCCATTTTGAAGTCATAGGGAAGACACGTGCGCAGAACATACTTTTGATCCACCATGATCTAAAGCAAAAATCAATTAAAAAGTGAAAGCTCTGACTTTGAAAAAATGCGAAAATAAAGTAAATATCCAAGAGTACAAATGCACAAAAGAACATCAAATAAGCTCTTCAGATTAAAAAAATAAGAACATTATATCGACCGAAATTTCTTTTGCACCAACCTAATATATCCTAGCTATGGTGAGTTTGAGCATAAGTTATGGATTCATTTTCAAAAAGATTAACTTGTACTGCATATAAACGTGCTATTCAATTCACTATTAAGAGACTTAAATTGAAACAAAATTAAAATGCTGATTCGTAATTTTCAGATGCTCCTCCGAAGCTTAAGCGTTACCGTAGAAGAAACTACTTGACGCGTCACCGAGAAGCTTTGGTCAATAAGCTTTAGTTCTACATAAAATAAGCTTTCACTTTAGGAATCCACCAAACTGAGTGGAGTTTCTCGTCGCTTTTATCACATCGTCAACAATCCGGACAACAAGTTTCCAAGATTCCCAGTGGGCATGAAAATTTGCGTAAGTTTTTACAAGTGATTTACAAGATTTACAAGGTTTTTACAAGTTTGTAAGTGATTTGAAAGTTTTAGAGTCCGATCGAAGGTAGAACTTTTGCTCCAGAAAGATATCAAGTCTACATCTATGGTAAAAGAAAAGCAAAATCTTTTATGCTTTCGATTTTAGGTGGTCCTGGAATGAAAAATCCATGTCAAATGGTGGCCGATGAGGATTTGTTGAATTGTTATCGGTGAGAGAATAGTTCCCAAAAGATTCTCTCTGACCAAAACTGATTTTACCAATTACGCATTATTTAGTCCATGTCGTCTTGAGAATCTTCTGATAATTGGAAGAGTGACACTCAATCAAAGATTGATGAATGCGTTACTCGAAATGGATATCTCTATGGTTCGCATAAATGTTCATGCATTATATATATAGATACTTTATTCAGGACCTGAGATAACGCTAGATTTAAGATTAAAACACATGAACAATCCGGATAACAAGT
This sequence comes from Mesorhabditis belari, assembly GCA_958450365.1. NCBI lineage: Eukaryota > Metazoa > Nematoda > Chromadorea > Rhabditida > Rhabditidae > Mesorhabditis > Mesorhabditis belari. The sequence continues at coordinate 333,411 of CAUEEP010000920.1, forward strand.
TTCCAAGATTCCCAGTGGGCATGAAAATCTGCGTAACACGAAAAGGGCCGATAAAAAGCAACACGATATAATACATGTAATATATGGGTAGCACAGATAACGTCAAGGATCCACTAGAGCTTCAAGATCAAGATCATCTACAGATAATTTAAAGGTTTCGAGACTATTGGACTCTCTCAAAACTCTGGGAGTCGATTGCAAATTCCAAATTAAAGTAGCCCACCAAATAAAAAGCATATGAAATCGAGTTTATCAAAGATTTCAGGTTAAAACAATCAAATTTCTCGACATTATGGGCATCGAACTGCAAGATCCAGTTGGAAAAATCAAATCCTTCCTCAAAAATGTAAGAAATTTATATCATAAAACCAGTGAATTTAGATTTTTCTGTGTTTGACCCTAACAATTATTCATTTAAGGCCATGTCTCTGAAGCAATTCGAGTTCTCGGGTTTTAGCTCTAATCTGGAGATCTATTCGATTCTCTTGCAGTTGAAGGGTTACATTGAGAACCGCGGAATCGAATGGTCAGCTTTAAAATTTAGTTCAACTCCTTTTTTCGTGTTTATTAAAGTGAAACCTAAATTTTAGCACTCCGAAGCACTATTCAAGGGAAGAAATGCTCAAATATCGAAAGGAAAATAAGCAGTGAGTTTGAAAATATAAAAATAAAGTTCTGATAGTTAGCTTAAGGTAAAAATTAGTGAATAGAAAAAGTAAAATGCTATATTTTTAGTCACGCTGCTTTGCGTGAGGAGGGAAGAAAGCACTTGAGAGCGGTGAGTTCTTCATGTTCATGCTACGAATCATATGCTTCTGCTTTTGGTTTGAGGATAAGCTTAGCTAAAGTAGCTAAAGTAGCTCAAGATTATCTTCAGACAGGATTTCACAAGAGCTCCTTGCAAAATTATTTGCTGAAATTAAACAATTTTAGTGTTGCTACGATCTGAAGCCAAAGAGAAAAGTTTCAAGATTCAAATTCAAAAGAGACAAATTGTAATCGTTTTGTGAACTTATTCTAATGTTTTTATTCATAAATTTCTCTCGATTTGTTGTAGTTTTCTTTTAGTTTTCTTTTTTATTCCCGTTCTTTTCTTTTAGAATAAAGCTTTGGTTGTTATGTAGCAAAAATTGACTTGCACTTTAAAAAGTTTACAGTACGGTTTTTCTTAAATAAAGTAATAAGCAAAGTAAGTTGAATCGAAGCAATCAAGTACTTTGAAGTCAAGCGCTGATCTGAAGTGATTAAAGATCAAATTCGAAAAGATTTTACAATCGACTTCACTTTCCTGATAATGGCCTCATTTGCGAAGAGATTTTGTTCGAAAAATGCTGAAACTTGTTGCTTTATTTGCTATTATTTTAATTGGAAGTAAGAACTTAACAATAAAAATGGAATGATAGATTAAATCTTTAGTTGATACACAATTTCTGAATCCTTGTGTACCGAAGTATTATGAGCCAAATTATGAGGAACCGTCGATGGTTTGTGTGTGCAATGCATCGTATTGTGATGAGGTAAGCGAACAAATTGATTTGAACAATTAAATGAAAAATTCTCATGCTTTAAGATCATCTAGATCTTTGCAGATAGCTTCTCCGGGTGTTCTTGGAGCAAATGAGGCGCAAATGTACACAACGAATTCGGCCGGGAAACGAATGTGGAGAGAGGCTATTTTATTCGAAAACACTCAACGTTTGATAAATAGTAATAAGAATAAAATATCAGTTTTAGAGTATGACTATGTGATTACATTGGATCCAACTCAACAAGCTCAAGTAGGACTTATATTGCTTTGAAAATGTTTTATTTCATGCTAGCAAATCTTTGGCTTTGGCGGCACCTTCACAGATGCTGTTGGGATCAATTTGTTGAGCCTCAATGCTTACGCTAGACAACAATTGATCAACACTTTATTTTCAGTGAAAGGTTAAGAGAACTTTCTTTGCATACATATTCTAAAATATCATATTTGAAAAACGATCGTCACTTTCGTGCGTCTGTAACTCCCTTGTCTTTGAGTTTAAACTATTAGTGTTATACATTTTCTGAAAGCTCTTTTCAAGGGGTACACAATAGTAATATTAATATTTAGAAATACGGTAAAGACAATGGAGTTACAGACGCGCGAAAGTGCGAAAGTGTTTTTTCAAATATGATATTTCATTGTCCAGTAGTGTATGTTCAAAGTTTAGGTAGCGAATATACTTTGGCTAAAGTGTCAATTGGGAGCAATGCCTTTTCAACAAGAGTTTACTCGAACAATGACAATGATGGAGACTTCAACAACTCGAAGTTTTCGTTGACAGCCGAAGATCGTCAATATAAGGTGCTAAAGTAGAACAAATATTGTATCTAGAAGATTTCCAGATTCCTTTCATCCTCCAAGCAATGGCTGCTACAAATGAGGGGAATTTGACGGTTGTCGCTTCCCCTTATGCTCCTCCAGCTTGGATGAAATCAAATGGCAAAGCACAGGTAAGGGAATTGAAATTGTCTTTTGAGTCAAGCTATAACAAAGTCTAGGGTGGTGTCCCAATGAAAAATCCATACATGGGCGAATATTATGGAGCCTATGCTGACTATCTTATCAAGTAAGTTGAGTCATTGGACTCTCTCAAAACTCTGGGAAGTCGATAAATGCTTTTGAAAAATCTATATTATATTCAAATCAATTTTCAGGTTCATTCAGTACTACAAAGCTGAAGGAATTCCAATTTGGGGGCTAACAATTGGAGCAAGACCCTATGAGACTGGAAGTGATAAGAACTACCCGACTCAGACGTTGAGCTTCAATGCAACAGTACAAAGGTATGTTGAGTATATGTTTATAAATTCAGACAATTTTAGGGACTTTATCAAAACTTTTATGGGAATCTATATGGAAAGATCGAATGCTGCTAAAGATACAAAATTGATGATTATCGATGATGGAAGAGGATTATTGCAAGATTGGGGAGCAACGGTTGAGTAGAAAATAAATTAAACTTATTCTTTGTATTAGACATGGTTTTAGATCGGGATTTTTTTGGATCTGACCTAAAAATTCGCTTTTCGGATCGGATCTGATCCGAATTTTCTTTTTCGGATCGGATGAAGTCGCGATCTGAAACCATGTCTACTGTGTATGATAACAGATTAACAATCAGCGGAAACGCTCAGCTCGTTCGCGTGTTCCGCTGAGGAGGCGGGGGAACCCATTCAAATGGCTGAAATTACCATAACCCATGTTAAACCAGCCCCCTTTTTAAAAATGGACCTAAAAGTCAGATTCCACATAGCTGAAAACCCCTGGGAGCAAAATATCGCGCGTAAAAGCTGAATACTTTGCTTTTTAACCGATAGAGCAAACGATAGAGCAAAGCAAGTAATTACGGAGTGTCGCATTTGCGCACAGACAAACAGACGGGCAGACAGACGTCTCTTCTGTTTTATATAGTAGATAGGCTTGCTTCCAAATCAAATTATCTATGCATAGCAAAATCTCAAGCGCTCAATTTCAGATCCTTGATGATGATATGGTCAACTTGTATACGGCTGGGTTTGCTATTCAGGTAAATAGTTTCGAATTCGTCCAAATTGTTGCAAACGTTTCCAGCAATACGGAGACGAGGAGTCAGCGCCGGCTATGACATCGATTGTCCACACTCAATGGCGGGACAAGTTCTTTTTGTACACTGAAGTGGGTTTAGGGTTGGCTACACGTATGCCCAACCAATAGAGATTTGATTGAAGTATAAACAGCTTTAGGCTGCAACAGGATGGGATCCCTATGATTATCCGGGAGTGAAAATGGGGTGGTGGAATCGAGCCGATCGGTACATGATGTCGTTGATTGAGGTTTTGTTCTTCAATTTCACACCAAGTTAAGCAACAAAATCTGTTACAGAATATTTCCCAATGGGTCTCCGGCTGGATTGACTACAATCTTGTTCTTGATGTGAACGGAGGACCTAGCTGGGCGAATGTCTCTTATGACGCACCAATTATTGTCAATTCGACGGCGCAAGAATTCTATAAACAACCCACTTACTATGCGTTAGCACATTTCAGGTTTTAATGGTTACTGAATTAAGAGGTTGAATCCAATCTTTAGTAAATTTATCAGACCAGGAGCGACAAGAATTGAGCTCACCAATAACGATGACATAGTGGAAGTGAGTGAATTTGTTGTGATTTTGTTTGCTCAAGGTTTGACTGATCAATAAGCTATTATCAGGCAAATTATATTGATGAATAAGTCTTTCCTTTTCATACTCCCGTTGAAAAAGGTTTTACGGAAGCATGAAAAGAAACGAAAAGACTTATTCACCAACCTAAAAATCATACAATCAACAACGTTTTTCCACTATAAAACCAAAAATCAAAGTACTCATTTGCGAAATTTTCAGATTGAATCAGTTGCAGTAATCAATCCATGGGGTCAACGTGTACTCATTCTGTTGAATAGTGGCTTATCATGGGTTTACAATGTAACAATTGTTGACACAGCTCGACCCAGTATCTTTTATTTTATTAAACTCTATGAAAACCACTATTTAGACCAATTCTTGAACATTCAAATGGGGCCACGAGAGTTCAGGACGATTCTCTGGGATGCGCCAAATCATAACAAAGAAAAATGAATTCTCGAAAATAAAGAAATTTCGAATTTCGAGACTTTTTGAACGTTTGTTTATGTCTCCCGCTCTATCAAAAGCAAATCGATTTTGATTGAAAACATCTGGAAACCCTAAAAATAGTCAGAGGGCTCAAAATGCCGAGTCATTCTCAATGGATAAACATTTATAAAAAGAATTCTTAGAATTTTATATTCTTAAAATAGGAAGACCTTTTAGTCTATTTAAAAATTTTTCAAAACCTTTTGAAGCTTTGATTTTGATACATTCAATTTTTGCAATCCAATTTAGCTAAACCAATCTGGTTCGACTTTCAGGCTTAATTTAATTCCCATTGCAAACTTTTTCCCTGAATGTTTTTGGTTTTTACGCAAAAGAGCGAGTGGGCGAAAATCGATTCCTTCCACTTTTTGAGGATGAAAAAAACAACTGAAGTCTCAAAAGAGAACGAAGAAATGAGAGAAAAAGAAAAGGCGAACGGTGAAAGGCTTTTTTTTTGACTAGGAAAAGAGAAGATAGAGTGCAAGCGAGAGTGGATCTCTTTTCCTTTTCTTATCGCAAAATAAATGTCCCTTTCTCCTCTGCATCTCTTTCATTTTCTACTCTCTTTAGTGCCAAAAGGCCAAAAGGCCAAGCGAAAGGCTCCGTGAGGAATACTGGCACAAATATCCGCACTTCACTTCTATTTTAAAGCTAATTAACCGTTGTATCCCTATCTCAAACATAGCCTATTCTGGTGCGACTTCTCAGAAAAATTTGTGGTCTTTATTTGTGATAACTCGTGATCTTGATCTTTAGATTATCTTCTACAGATCTTGGCCGTTTAAGCCAGCTTTTTCTTTCTGTAATGCAAGCTAAACCTTACTCCCAAATCATTTAAACTTTACATCACTTTAGTGTTGACTATGGTGTAAAAGTAAACGAAATTCTTCTAGAAAATGACTTGGTGTTGGCGTCCAGAACGCATCGTCGATCGCGAGCCCCTTCCCACCGATTATCGATGTTGTTGTGGATGTTGCACATCAAAGGTGGATGTTGTGGATGTTGCATATCGATGTTGCACATACATTTTCATCAAATTATAAAACAAAGACCCAACTTTTTAAAGCAGCAAAAAGAAACTTTATGGTTTTAGTGCGGATTCACTTTCATCACCATTGTCAATCTGGCCATTGTTGCTTTGATCGGTTTGCTACTTCTACCCGGTTTGCTCTTGGGTGGTCCGATTGTATGGGTGAGTTATAAATCCTTTACGCTTGCCTATTCTTAGAGTAACTTTTAAAAGATCGGTTCAATAATGGAGAAGTGACAAAAAGCAAAGCACTAGATTTCTCATATTAGGCTTCCAGAAAGTCTTTTCTTTCCTTTTCGTACTTCCGTTTAAAGCCAACAAATGCACCAATTAAACTACGGTTTTTTTCATCAGAAAGCCAAATTTTTTTCTGCAAACTAACATTAAAACGAGTTTAAAATGTCTTATTTCTGGATTTCTTTGGGAGCATGAAGCCGGGTAGTCAAGAAGGGCGACGGCTCGATGATGCTATTTAGAAATTTACCTAAGGAAACCTATCTTCGTGTCAATAGATAAAAGATGGAGCACAAAAAGTTAGGTGTCTGGCCAAATTTTCAGAGAAATTCATTCAGCCAGTTTCTTCGTAGAGTTTTTTATAGATTTTTACGAAAAACACGTTTTTATTAGGTTGTCCAGTTATGAATGCGCGTTTTTACTATTTTGTAAATTTCTCAAGATATCGAACAGATTTATATGAGTGTTATATATCATTCGAAAGCTGAAGATCTCCTCTACATTTTGGAATAAAAAGTATTTGAATTCATTCAACTTTTTGGGAAATTGACTGCACAAAGGGAGTGGTCGTTTTCGAAAAAACCCATTCCAGCTTAGCTATTCCTCAGGTTTTATGGTGTAAAATAACCGCCCAGAAAAGACGCTCTGAAATTGTTATATTTTAAAAAAAGTTGTATTGATATATCTATTGGCCAAACATCGAACGGTTAACTCAATTTGAGCGGAGCCAAAACTTGATCCAAAGGCATCCTTCCATTTTTTTTGGCCACCTCTTCTTCTGTGCAGTCAATTTGCCCAAAAGCTGAACAAATTCAAAAACTTTTTATATCAAAATGTAGAGGAGATCTTCAGCTTTCGAATAATACTCATATATATATTTTTCTTGATTTCGGTATCTTGAGAAAATCTTGAGAAATTTACAAAATAGTGAAAAACGCGCATTCATAACTGGACAACCCAATAGATCGTCGAAAACGCGGTTTTCGTAAAAAGCTATAAAAGCTTCTACGAAGAAATTGACTGAATGAATTTCTCTGAAAGCTTGGCTATGTACATAACTTTTTGAGCTCTATCTTTTATCTATTGACGCAAAGATAGGTTTGCTTCGAATTTGCTTGAAATTGAACCCAAATTGACTTTAAAAAAAAGATGGGAAATTGAACAATTAACACATTTTATATAGAGCAAACCATAGGTTAATTAATGAATTTGCTATGAAAAAGAACGAAAAGACTTTCTGGACAGCCTAATAGTTTTGTTTGATGTAAAGTTTACAAGCAAAAAAAAAAGTGTTAAATTTCAATAAATTTATAGATAATCTTCGCCATCCCAATCGCTCTGATATTTTTGTGGTTGTATCCTTCCGTGCAAGCCATTCGAACCGAGAAACCAGTCTACATGCAAATCGTCTGGATTGCAAATGTAGATTTTAAAAAGTCAAAATCAATATTTCGCAATAATGCGTCGAAGCGAGTACCTAATTATAGCTGATCATCACTTCTCTCGGCTTTTTGTACTTGATCGTCCTGGCGATCGCTTCTCTGATTACAATGAGGTAAATCTTGAATAAGATTTGAATAGTAAGTAAGTGAGATGCTTGTTACTATTTTTAATGTAATTTGCAACTATTTTAATGCAATCTAAAAACTTCAGCACTGCGACAGATGACCGGGAAAGAGAGCAAGCCGCCACCCTTTTCGCCAGTAAGCTTTCTCAATGTTTGGTTTGTTTGGCTTGTTTTGATTAAAGCACTAGTCATAAAATGAGAACAATACTTAACAATAAGCTTATTAAGGAGTGATTATCCGAGTTGTGTTCGATCTCTTGTGGACTATCTGGGGTCTCTGTCTGATCTACTCGTTCTACTCATATCTCAGGTTTGGACTGAAAAATAGATTAAAACGACACCGCCTAAGCAGATTAACCTCAATCGATTAACTTCTAGGGATCGCCAGTTGTGGTTGGAGGGTCGTGGAACCGACATGCCAAAAGTGCCTCATCCATATCATATGGAAAGTGCTCCAATGTATGAGCCTTAAAAAAAGGACGAATGCCATAATCAGTTATCATTTTTCAATGTATTATATTTGTGAATTGCTTTTGCTTGCCTGTTTTTCTGTCATACTCTCTGATGTTACTTATGGTCCTATATATCTAACAGCTTGTACCTCAACGGTTAAACACAAGCTTTACTAATTTATCATTTGATTCCTAAGATATGTATCATTGTATTGATGTGTATGTTATGTCCGATTTAGATTTCCTTTTGATTTAGACTCATCTAAATCGGACCTTCAATTTAGTTTCAGTTGTTGCTTTACATTTTCCAGAAGTTTTCAGAATACTTTTTCGATAAGTTGTGAACCGCAAACAAGTTGATTTTCTTGAAACAAAAGTTGAAAACAAAAAATGCAAAAACAACAAAATTTGAACAAAAATAAAATAAAATTAGACTGCAACAAGGAAAATTAACAAAGACAGGGGAGAGTTAAAAAATTAGTATTTAATTGCATCATGCCGGTTTCATTTTTTTGAGTAACCTGAGTTTTTGAGTAAATGACAAAAAACCGCATATCTTGTGTTCATATGTTCTATCTAAATATGCTATTTTGTTACCTTTCCAGGCGTGCAATCGGTAAGTACCAAGACAAGTTTAAAAACCAACAAAATCATGATTAGTTTTTACAACTTAGACTGTGATGACATCGCGAGTTGCAAAGGATTTTTCTTGCAGGCACATCGATTTGTTGAGCATCCCCCAGTACTTAGACAATGTTGTACCCTAACCAAATAAAAATTAGTATCAACAATAACAAAAAACACTACCTTGTTCTTCTGGCGAATAGCCACTAAAAAGTTACCTAACTCTGGCAGCCTAAAAATTGGAGAAATATTGAGGAAATCGGTGCGCCTTCATCCTATTTCGCGCCCCAAATCATTTATTGTTTTGTAGCTTATTAGCTGAGTATCTTGGGTTAAAGCCTATATAAGGTAACTGTTATTCATTTGGTTTGGTTCTCTTTCATTTTCTTTCTGCTTTCCTCTCATTGTGTGAAAGTTGTGTCCTATCATTCTTTATCGGCTATTGGAGGGAAAAGGAGTAAACTCATTTCCCCCCGTAACGTCTGTTTCGTTTCTCGTTGCAAATGTTCACTCAATAATTTCACAAAAACTTCTTAGTTACGTGCAATTTTTGTCCAGATCTCTCTCTTACGATGTTCTTGCCTTTTGTGAGACCTGGCTGACTGAAAACACTACATCTTCTATCTTAGACCCCGCCTCTAACTATTCCATAATTCGTTGTGACCGTATCTTTAATGATAACAAAGTTCGAGTGGTGGTGTTATCCTATTCATTCGCCGTTCTTATAACTTTATCCCTGTTACTAGTCAATCAGTCTCAGGTTGCGAGATAATCATTGTTGATATATTCGCTCATTCAGATTCCCCCTCGCGTATCTTTATTGTTTATCGTCCCCCACATGTTAACAACCAGGGTTCTTTCCATCTTTTTACATTCCTTGAAGATTACTTGCTACCAAATCATCCAAATTTCCTGCTTGGCGATTTTAATTTTCCTTTAACTGTTTCTCTAGGACTTTTATCTAATTGATCGCATTTTCCACATTTAGAAAACTTCCTGTCAGCCAACAGCTTAGAAATTTTAAACAAATTCCCTACTTTCAGGAAAATTTCGCATATTTTAGACCTAGTTTTAACTGATTCTCCTCATTTAATTTCAGCTATTTCACCATGTCCTCCCATTGGTGGTGCCGTCTATGTCTTTTAATTTAATTTGTCTTTTCGTCGTCTATGTCTTTTAATTTAATTCTGCATCATTTTACCTCTCTAAAAGGACCGGATGATGGTAACCGTGCCTTTTGGAGAGGTAATTTCGGTGCTGTCTGTCTTTCTTTAGCGCTCTTCAATGCAAGGTTTCTTCCCCGATTAGAGATGGACATCAAGGAGTGTTATGCTGACTTCTTTGAAGAGATGAAATCGCTGTTGGACGAAAATGTACCTATTTCAACCAGGTTTACCTTTTCTTATCCCAGTCACATATCTCGAGCTAGGCAAAGGTTAGAAACAGCTTGGCGTTATCGCGATTCCCCCATTACGCATATCTAGAAAACAAGCTAACTAAGTTTGTCAAGAATATTGAGGCCAATATTGAACGGAAATCCGTTTTTAGTCCTAGTCCCAAGGCTTTTTGCTCATACGTCTATTCTAAGATTAACCCAAACCACGATTCCTCTATTAAATGTATATTTGACCCCCTTCGCAACTCGTTGATTTTCGAAAATCACAAAATTGCTAATTCCTTTGCTCAATATTTCTCCAGCGTTTTTGTAGTTGACGATGGTAGTTGCATCCCTGTTCTTCCCGCCCCAGCACATACTTGCGCAGCCCTAATCGTCACACCAAGACTTGTCGAAACAGCAATTAGTAAGCTTAGCAATAAGATTTCTTACACCCCAGACGGAATTCCCTCTTTTGTTATACGGAAAACTAAGTTTCAAATATCATCACTACTTGCTAAACTTTTTAATCTGTCACTTCTAACGGCTAAGATCCCTAAATTTTGGAAAGACTCAACAATTTCGCCACTTTTTAAGAAAAGAGAGCGGAACGCGCTTGCAAATTATAGACCCATCGCGCTCACCTCCTCTATTTGTAAAGTCTTAGAAATAATTATTCGCGACCACATTATTCATTATCTAAATGAACATAATCCAATTGATAAAAATCAATTCGGCTTTCTTAAAAACCCCTCTACCTCCGACCAGCTAGCTCTTGTGCGCATGACTGGCTTCTAGCTAAAGCCAAAAACGATCAAACTAGCTGCGTTTTCATTGATTTTTCCAAAGCATTCGATCCTGTTAATCATAGATTTTTAATCGCCAAACTAAATTCACTAGGTCTTCCCATATCCATCACTAATTGGATTGCAAATTGGCTTACCGAAAGGACTTTTCACGTCCGCTTAGGCTCTACCTTTTCGAATGACTTCCCCATTAGTAGCGGAGTGCCCCAAGGGAGCGTTCTTGGTCCTCTTCTTTTCCTTATCTATATTAATGACATTAACAGTTCGACCTCCCTAGGCACAAAAGTCCGACTCTACGCCGATGACCTTAAAATTTATAGGGTACTTCGTCCCAGAGCCCCATCCCTGATTTTATCCTTCTCCAGAAGGATCTTGATTCGATCCTTCTGTGGAGTAAATTGAAACTTAACATTGTATCGGACAAATGTAGACACGTTACATTTGGTGCATTACATATCCCTTTAAATCTACACTACAATTACCACAGGGATTGGCCGATGATCCTGTAAAAGACCTTGGTATACTGTTAGTTCCCTCTTTAAAATTTAATCCTCACGTAAATTACATTTCAAAAAAAGCTTCTAGAATTTCTAACATAATACTTCGCGCCATTTGTTTCCCTAAAATCGCGACTTATCGCAGGGCTTTTATAACCTATTGCCGGCCTTTGCTCGAGTATGCCACCATCGTATGGTCACCTTCCATTAAGAAACTTATTACCCTGGTTGAAAATATCCAACGGCGTTTCACTAAAAAAGCATACATTCGTTGTTTCCCATCTTCTCTTATTCTAAATTATGGGACTATACTTATAGTTTTTGATTTAAAACCCCTTTTATATAGCCGTATTTACTTTGATCTTATTTTTTGCTATAAAATTCTTTTCCACCCTAAGTCGCATCCTAAATTTCAAAGCCTCTTGAAAATTGTAGAAATTTATAGAAGTTCACGTAGTCATCCTTATCAAATTTCGGTCGGTTCTCATCCCCATCATCTTTTCCTTTATCATTCTTTTGTGAACCGTATTAGTAGGGTTTGGAATAAGCTCCCGTCTGGCATCTTCTCGTCTGTAGGACAATAGTATCTGTAAGTATCTGTAAACGAATTAGATCTTATTGCCATGTCAAATCTGCCCTATATTTAATCTTTTTTTGTATCTGTGTTTCCTAACTGTACTCTTAATGTACTATCTTTAGTTTTCTCTCTTTTTTTGTTGAAAGTATTGTAGCAATATGTTATATGCAGCCATGATTATCTGATTCGCTTCTATTCGCCCATGAATAAAAACAGCCTATTCTGGTGCGACTTTTCAGAAAAATTTGTGGTCTTTATTTGTGATAACCCGTGATCTTGATTTTTAGATTATCTTCTACAGATCGTTTAAGCCAGCTTTTTCTTTCTGTAATGCAAGCTAAACCTTACTCCCAAATGATTTAAACCTTACATTTTTTTCGTGTTGACTATGGTGTAAAAGTAAACGAAATTCTTCTAGCAAATGACCTGGTGTTGGCGTCCAGAACGCATCGTCGATCGCGAGCCCCTTCCCACCGACTATCGATGTTGTTTTGGATGTTGCACATCAAAGGTTACAAATTTGCATTCATCAAATTATAGAACAAAGATCCCACTTTTTAAAGCAGCAAAAATAAACTTTATGGTTTTAGAGCGTATTCACTTTCATCACCCTTGTCAATCTGGCCATTGTTGCTTTGATCGGTTTGCTACTTCTACCCTTTTTGCTCTTGGGTGGTCCGATTGTATGGGTGAGTTATAAATCCTTTAGGCTTGCCTATTCTTAGAGTAACTCTTAGATAGGTTCAATAATGGAGAAGTGACAAAAAGCAAAGCACTAGATTTCTCATATTAGGCTTCTAGAAAGTCTTTTCTTTCCTTTTCGTACTTCCGTTTAAAGCCAACAAATGCACCAATCGAACTACGGCTTTTTGATTAGAAAGGCAAATTTTTTTTCTGCAAAATAACATTAAAACGAGTTTAAAATGTCTGAATTTCTTTGGGAGCATGAAGCCGGGTAGTCAAAAAGGGCGACGGCTCGATGATGCTATTTAGAAATTTACCTAAGGAAACCTATCTTCGTGTCAATAGATAAAAGATGGAGCACAAAAAGTTAGGTGTCTGGCCAAATTTTCAGAGAAATTCATTCAGCCAGTTTCTTCGTAGAGTTTTTTATAGATTTTTACGAAAAACACGTTTTTATTAGGTTGTCCAGTTATGAATGCGCGTTTTTACTATTTTGTAAATTTCTCAAGATATCGAACAGATTTATATGAGTGTTATATATCATTCGAAAGCTGAAGATCTCCTCTACATTTTGGAATAAGAAGTTTTTGAATTCATTCAACTTTTTGGGAAATTGACTGCACAAAGGGAGTGGTCGTTTTCGAAAAAACCCATTCCAGCTTAGCTATTCCTCAGGTTTTATGGTGTAAAATAACCGCCCAGAAAAGAAAAGTAAAGACGCTCTGAAATTGTTATATTTTTAAAAAAGTTGTATTGATATATCTATTGGCCAAACATCGAACGGTTAACTCAATTTGAGCGGAGCCAAAACTTGATCCAAAGGCATCCTTCCATTTTTTTTGGCCACCTCTTCTTCTGTGCAGTCAATTTGCCCAAAAGCTGAACAAATTCAAAAACTTTTTATATCAAAATGTAGAGGAGATCTTCAGCTTTCGAATAATACTCATATATATATTTTTCTTGATTTCGGAATCTTGAGAAAATCTTGAGAAATTTACAAAATAGTGAAAAACGCGCATTCATAACTGGACAACCCAATAGATCGTCGAAAACGCGGTTTTCGTAAAAAGCTATAAAAGCTTCTACGAAGAAATTGACTGAATGAATTTCTCTGAAAGCTTGGCTATGTACATAACTTTTTGAGCTCTATCTTTTATCTATTGACGCAAAGATAGGTTTGCTTCGAATTTGCTTGAAATTGAACCCAAATTGACTTTAAAAAAAAGATGGGAAATTGAACAATTAACACATTTTATATAGAGCAAACCATAGGTTAATTAATGAATTTGCTATGAAAAAGAACAAAAAGACTTTCTGAACAGCCTAATAGTTTTGTTTGATGTAAAGTTTACAAGCAAAAAAAAAGTGTTAAATTTCAATAAATTTATAGATAATCTTCGCCATCCCAATCGCTCTGATATTTTTGTGGTTGTATCCTTCCGTGCAAGCCATTCGAACCGAGAAACCAGTCTACATGCAAATCGTCTGGATTGCAAATGTAGATTTTAAAAAGTCAAAATCAATATTTCGCAATAATGCGTCGAAGCGAGTACCTAATTATAGCTGATCATCACTTCTCTCGGCTTTTTGTACTTGATCGTCCTGGCGATCGCTTCTCTGATTACAATGAGGTAAATCTTGAATAAGATTTGAATAGTAAGTAAGAGAGATGCTTGTTACTATTTTTAATGTAATTTGCAACTATTTTAATGCAATCTAAAAACTTCAGCACTGCGACAGATGATCGGGAAAGAGAGCAAGCCGCCACCCTTGTCGCCGGTAAGCTTTCTTAATGTAGAGTTCGGCTTGTTTTGATTAAAGCACTAGTCATAAAATGAGAACAATATGAGAACAATACTTAGCAATAAGCCTATTAAGGAGCGATTGTCCGAGTTGTGTTCGATCTTCCGTGGACGATCTGGAGTCTCTGTCTGATCTACTCGTTCTACTCATATCTCAGGTTTGGACTTAACAAGTAGATTAAAACGACACCGCCTAAGCAGATTAACCTCAATCGATTAACTTCTAGGGATCGCCAGTTGTGGTTGGAGGGTCGTGGAACCGACATGCCAAAAGTGCCTCATCCATATCATATGGAAAGTGCTCCAATGTATGAGCCTTAAAAAAAGGACGAATGCCATAATCAGTTATCATTTTTCAATGTATTATATTTGTGAATTGCTTTTGTTTGCCTGTTTTTCTGTCATACTCTCTGATGTTACTTATGGTCCTATATATCTAACAGCTTGTACCTCAACGGTTAAACACAAGCTTTACTAATTTATCATTTGATTCCTAAGATATGTATCATTGTATTGATGTGTATGTTATGTCCGATTTAGATTTCCTTTTGATTTAGACTCAATCTAAATCGGACCTTCAATTTAGTTTCAGTTGTTGCTTTACATTTTCCAGAAGTTTTCAGAATACTTTTTCGATAAGTTGTGAACCGCAAACAAGTTGATTTTCTTGAAACAAAAGTTGAAAACAAAAAATGCAAAAACAACAAAATTTGAACAAAAATAAAATAAAATTAGACTGCAACAAGGAAAATTAACAAAGACAGGGGAGAGTTAAAAAATTAGTATTTAATTGCATCATGCCGGTTTCATTTTTTTGAGTAACCTGAGTTTTTGAGTAAATGACAAAAAACCGCATATCTTGTGTTCATATGTTCTATCTAAATATGCTATTTTGTTACCTTTCCAGGCGTGCAATCGGTAAGTACCAAGACAAGTTTAAAAACCAAAATCATGATTAGTTTTTACAACTTAGACTGTGATGACATCGCGAGTTGCAAAGGATTTTTCTTGCAGGCACATCGATTTGTTGAGCATCCCCCAGTACTTAGACAATGTTGTACCCTAACCAAATAAAAATTAGTATCAACAATAACAAAAAACACTACCTTGTTCTTCTGGCGAATAGCCACTAAAAAGTTACCTAACTCTGGCAGCCTAAAAATTGGAGAAATATTGAGGAAATCGGTGCGCCTTCATCCTATTTCGCGCCCCAAATCATTTATTGTTTTGTAGCTTATTAGCTGAGTATCTTGGGTTAAAGCCTATATAAGGTAACTGTTATTCATTTGGTTTGGTTCTCTTTCATTTTCTTTCTGCTTTCCTCTCATTGTGTGAAAGTTGTGTCCTATCATTCTTTATCGGCTATTGGAGGGAAAAGGAGTAAACTCATTTCCCCCCGTAACGTCTGTTTCGTTTCTCGTTGCAAATGTTCACTCAATAATTTCACAAAAACTTCTTAGTTACGTGCAATTTTTGTCCAGATCTCTCTCTTACGATGTTCTTGCCTTTTGTGAGACCTGGCTGACTGAAAACACTACATCTTCTATCTTAGACCCCGCCTCTAACTATTCCATAATTCGTTGTGACCGTATCTTTAATGATAACAAAGTTCGAGTGGTGGTGTTATCCTATTCATTCGCCGTTCTTATAACTTTATCCCTGTTACTAGTCAATCAGTCTCAGGTTGCGAGATAATCATTGTTGATATATTCGCTCATTCAGATTCCCCCCTCGCGTATCTTTATTGTTTATCGTCCCCCACATGTTAACAACCAGGGTTCTTTCCATCTTTTTACATTCCTTGAAGATTACTTGCTACCAAATCATCCAAATTTCCTGCTTGGCGATTTTAATTTTCCTTTAACTGTTTCTCTAGGACTTTTATCTAATTGATCGCATTTTCCACATTTAGAAAACTTCCTGTCAGCCAACAGCTTAGAAATTTTAAACAAATTCCCTACTTTCAGGAAAAGTTCGCATATTTTAGACCTAGTTTTAACTGATTCTCCTCATTTAATTTCAGCTATTTCACCATGTCCTCCCATTGGTGGTGCCGTCTATGTCTTTTAATTTAATTTGTCTTTTCGTCGTCTATGTCTTTTAATTTAATTCTGCATCATTTTACCTCTCTAAAAGGACCGGATGATGGTAACCGTGCCTTTTGGAGAGGTAATTTCGGTGCTGTCTGTCTTTCTTTAGCGCTCTTCAATGCAAGGTTTCTTCCCCGATTAGAGATGGACATCAAGGAGTGTTATGCTGACTTCTTTGAAGAGATGAAATCGCTGTTGGACGAAAATGTACCTATTTCAACCAGGTTTACCTTTTCTTATCCCAGTCACATATCTCGAGCTAGGCAAAGGTTAGAAACAGCTTGGCGTTATCGCGATTCCCCCATTACGCATATCTAGAAAACAAGCTAACTAAGTTTGTCAAGAATATTGAGGCCAATATTGAACGGAAATCCGTTTTTAGTCCTAGTCCCAAGGCTTTTTGCTCATACGTCTATTCTAAGATTAACCCAAACCACGATTCCTCTATTAAATGTATATTTGACCCCCTTCGCAACTCGTTGATTTTCGAAAATCACAAAATTGCTAATTCCTTTGCTCAATATTTCTCCAGCGTTTTTGTAGTTGACGATGCTAGTTGCATCCCTGTTCTTCCCGCCCCAGCACATACTTGCGCAGCCCTAATCGTCACACCAAGACTTGTCGAAACAGCAATTGGTAAGCTTAGCAATAAGATTTCTTACACCCCAGACGGAATTCCCTCTTTTGTTATACGGAAAACTAAGTTTCAAATATCACCACTACTTGCTAAACTTTTTAATCTGTCACTTCTAACGGCTAAGATCCCTAAACTTTGGAAAGACTCAACAATTTCGCCACTTTTTAAGAAAAGAGAGCGGAACGCGCTTGCAAATTATAGACCCATCGCGCTCACCTCCTCTATTTGTAAAGTCTTAGAAATAATTATTCGCGACCACATTATTCATGATCTAAATGAACATAATCCAATTGATAAAAATCAATTCGGCTTTCTTAAAAACCCCTCTACCTCCGACCAGCTAGCTCTTGTGCGCATGACTGGCTTCTAGCTAAAGCCAAAAACGATCAAACTAGCTGCGTTTTCATTGATTTTTCCAAAGCATTCGATCCTGTTAATCATAGATTTTTAATCGCCAAACTAAATTCACTAGGTCTTCCCATATCCATCACTAATTGGATTGCAAATTGGCTTACCGAAAGGACTTTTCGCGTCCGCTTAGGCTCTACCTTTTCGAATGACTTCCCCATTAGTAGCGGAGTGCCCCAAGGGAGCGTTCTTGGTCCTCTTCTTTTCCTTATCTATATTAATGACATTAACAGTTCGACCTCCCTAGGCACAAAAGTCCGACTCTACGCCGATGACCTTAAAATTTATAGGGTACTTCGTCCCAGAGCCCCATCCCTGATTTTACTCTTCTCCAGAAGGATCTTGATGCGATCCTACTGGGGAGTAAATTGAAACTTAACATTGTATCGGACAAATGTAGACACGTTACATTTGGTTCATTACATATCCCTTTAAAATTGGGGGGGACCTACAATTACCACAAGGATTGGTCGATGATCCTGTAAAAGATCTTGGTATACTGTTAGTTCCCTCTCTAAAATTTGATCCTCACATAAACTACATTTCCAAAAAAGCTTCTAGAATTTCTAACATAATTCTTCGCGCCATTTGTTTCCCTAAAATCGCGACTTATCGCAAGGCTTTTATAACCTATTGCCGACCTTTGCTCGAGTATGCCACCATCGTATGGTCACCTTCCATTAAGAAACTTATCACCTTGGTTGAAAATGTCCAACGGCGTTTCACTAAAAAAGCATACACTCGTTGTTTTCCTTCTTCTCTTATTCCAAATTATGAGACTAGACTTATAGTTTTAGATTTAAAACCCCTTTTATATCGCCGTATTTACTTTGATCTTATTTTTTGCTATAAAATTCTCTTCCACCCTAAGTCGCATCCTAAGTTTCAAAGCCTCTTGAAAATTGTAGAAATTTATAGAAGTTCACGTAGTCATCCTTATCAAATTTCGGTCGGTTCTCATCCCCATCATCTTTCCCTTTATCATTCTTTTGCGAACCGTATTAGTAGGGTTTGGAATAAGCTCCCGTCTGGTATCTTCTCGTCTGTAGGAAAATAGTATCTGTAAGTATCTGTAAACGAATTAGATCTTATTGCCATGTCAAATCTGCCCTATATTTAATCTGATTTTTGTATCTGTGTTTCCTAACTGTACTCTTAATGTACTATCTTTGGTTTTCTCTCTTTTTTTGTTGAAAGTATTGTAGCAATATGTTATATGCAGCTATGATTATCTGATTCGCTTCTATTCGCCCATAAATAAAAACAGCCTATTCTGGTGCGACTTTTCAGAAAAATTTGTGGTCTTTATTTGTGATAACCCGTGATCTTGATTTTTAGATTATCTTCTACAGATCGTTTAAGCCAGCTTTTTCTTTCTGTAATGCAAGCTAAACCTTACTCCCAAATGATTTAAACCTTACATTTTTTTCGTGTTGACTATGGTGTAAAAGTAAACGAAATTCTTCTAGAAAATGACCTGGTGTTGGCGTCCAGAACGCATCGTCGATCGCGAGCCCCTTCCCACCGACTATCGATGTTGTTTTGGATGTTGCACATCAAAGGTTACAAATTTGCATTCATCAAATTATAGAACAAAGATCCCACTTTTTAAAGCAGCAAAAATAAACTTTATGGTTTTAGAGCGTATTCACTTTCATCACCCTTGTCAATCTGGCCATTGTTGCTTTGATCGGTTTGCTACTTCTACCCTTTTTGCTCTTGGGTGGTCCAATTGTATGGGTGAGTTATAAATCCTTTAGGCTTGCCTATTCTTAGAGTAACTCTTAGATAGGTTCAATAATGGAGAAGTGACAAAAAGCAAAGCACTAGATTTCTCATATTAGGCTTCCAGAAAGTCTTTTCTTTCCTTTTCGTACTTCCGTTTAAAGCCAACAAATGCACCAATCGAACTACGGCTTTTTCATTAGAAAGGCAAATTTTTTTTTCTGCAAAATAACATTAAAACGAGTTTAAAATGTCTGAATTTCTTTGGGAGCATGAAGCCGGGTAGTCAAAAAGGGCGACGGCTCGATGATGCTATTTAGAAATTTACCTAAGGAAATCTATCTTCCTGTCAATAGATAAAAGATAGAGTACAAAAAGATAGGTATCTGACCAAATTTTCAGAGAAATTCATTCAGCCAATTTCTTCGTAGAGTTTTTTATAGATTTTTACGAAAAACACGTTTTTAGATAGTCGAAAACGCGGTTTTCGTAAAAAGCTATAAAAGCTTCTACGAAGAAATTGACTGAATGAATTTCTCTGAAAACTTGGCTATGTACATAACTTTTTGAGCTCTATCTTTTATCTATTGACGCAAAGATAGGTTTGCTTCGAATTTGCTTGAAATTGAACCCAAATTAACTTAAAAAGATATTGAATTGAACAATAAACAGTTTTCATTCAGAGCAAACCATAGGTTAATTAATGAATTTGCTATGAAAAAGAACGAAAAGACTTTCTGGACAGCCTAATAGTTTTGTTCGATGTAAAGTTTCCAAGCAAGAAAAAATTGTTAAATTTCAATTAAATTATAGCTCATCTCCGCCATCCCAATCGCTCTGATATTTTTGTGTTTGTATCCTTCCGTGCAAGCCATTCGAACCGGGAAACCAGTCTACATGCAAATCGTTTGGATTACAAATGTAGATTTTAAAAAGTCAAAATCAATATTTCGCAATAATGCGTCGAAGCGAGTACCTAATTATAGTTGATCTTCACTTCTCTCGACTTTTTGTTCTTGATCGTCCTGGCGATCGCTTCTCTGATTACAATGAGGTAAATCTTGAATAAGATTTGAATAGTAAGTAAGAGAGATGCTTGTTACTATTTTTAATCTAATTTGCAATTATTTTAATGCAATCTAAAAACTTCAGCACTGCGACAGATGATCGAGAAAGAAAGGAAGCCGCCACCCTTTTCGCCAGTAAGCTTTCTCAATGTTTGGTTTGTTTGGCTTGTTTTGATTAAAGCACTAGTCATAAAATGAGAACAATATGAGAACAATACTTAACAATAAGCTTATTAAGGAGTGATTATCCGAGTTGTGTTCGATCTCTTGTGGACTATCTGGGGTCTCTGTCTGATCTACTCGTTCTACTCATATCTCAGGTTTGGACTGAAAAATAGATTAAAACGACACCGCCTAAGCAGATTAACCTCAATCGATTAACTTCTAGGGATCGCCAGTTGTGGTTGGAGGGTCGTGAAACCTGCATGCCAAAAGTGCCCCATCCACATGATATGGAAAGTGCTCCAATGTATGAGCCTTAAAGAAAGGACGAATGCCATAATAGGTTATCATTTTTCAATTGTATTATACTTGTGAATTGCTTTTGCTTGCCGGTTTTTCTGTGATATTCTCTGATGTTACTTATGGTCTATGTATCTAACAGCTTGTACTTCAACGGTTAAACACAAGCTTGCTGTGTGGCAACTGTTGTTCATTTGGTTCGGTTATCTTTCATTTTCTTTCTGCTTTCCTCTCATTGTGTGAAAGTTGTGTCCTAATTAGGACGAAATTGTTTCTGTTTTTTATCGTCGCTTTTAATTCAATTGTCGATCTTGTGTGAAAATTGCTCAAGTGAGAGCCCAAAGATTCCGAGTCAGTCGGCTATTGAATAAAGTGTTTTTAGTTCAAGTGAGATCAGATATCTCGAAACAAGAAATAACGTGTCTTGAGTGAAGAGTACCAAGCATGCGAACAATATTTCTGTACAGTTTTCACCAGTGGCTGCCCGGAAGGAAGTGACCGTATTGAGGATCGAATCAAATGTAACAAACGTAGTTTCACAAATTATTGAAACTATTCAATATTGGGCGTCCGATATTGAATAGATTCAAAAACGAATGTCCGGTTCTGAATCGGACGAAATTCAATAACGGGCATAACATATATAATAAACCTTAAGCCGTAAACCGAAAACGCACCAAATTGTCTGTATATCTTTTATTCACAAAAACAATAGTGACTTTGAATCTTTCAAACGAATTTTTATATCTCAAGGACACGGAGACCTCGCAAATCATAAAAATCATAAAAAGTCAAAAATTTCGGCAAATCGGCAAGGAACCGAAAAATTTCGACGCAAAAAGTGCAGAGAAAACTCTTTTGTAAACTGGTATAAGAAGTCAGCTGGAAACACAAAAACAGATTTGATTTCGAAACCATAACTATATCTTGGATAATTTGCTGATTATGGTAGTCATCTTTGTTGAAGTTTGGCTCCCATTCTAGAAGCTTGGCTTCTACTCGCCTATGGGGTTTAGTAATTTGATGTTTGTTTGTCTTCAAGCCAATTCTTAGAGTTCAACCACCGAGAACTTAAATGTAAACCAAAATTTAAATAAGATCGTTCACTAAGTATTTGAACAACTTTACAAGCTCCACCAATCGAATCACTCAATCAACTCAACCCTCGTAGTTTCTTTCATTGCACCAGATTCTTGATCCGAAATGATTTATCGTAATATCTTCTTCTCACATGGTCTCATTCATTTCTACTTATCATTTCCTCCTTCCTCCTTACAAAAAACGCTATAAATGGTGAAAAAAGTGAACTGGTTTTGAAAATCGCCATTCTTTTAAAGCGTCTCCCCGAGAGACAACTCTTAAACATTTTGTGATTTCGTTTCTCTATCGATTCTATTTGAAAAATAAAATTTCCAAAAGTAGGCCTAGAAATGAATGGTTGGTGGTGGCATCCAAAGAAAAGAGTTACAACTCATCCATCAGAAGAGGATTACCGATGTTGCTGCGGATGTTGCACATCGAAGGTAAAATAAATTAATGTAAAAAGCAGATTTCGTAGAGAACAATGTCAAAATAGATCAAAAATTTGAAATTCAGTGTGGCTTCATCTTCTTCACTGTTGTTGCAATTCTTTGGTATGCCACTTTTGGAATCATCTACAGTTTGGTCATGCTGGTGTCGGGTCCTATTGGATGGGTAAAAAGCAAATATCATATTTATTAGATCACTTATTTATATTCAGATCAAAATGGCGTGCTCAATTTGTTTGGTTGTGTGTGGTATTTTGGCGATTGTCAAACAACAACCCATCTACATGCAAATCTACTGGGTTGTCTCGGTGAGTTAGTTATGGTGAACAGTAATCAGTAATCAGTAACAGTAACAACAGTAATCAGCAAGGCTGTTTCAACAAGTCAACCCCAAGGCAGCCAAGTCAAGACCAGATGAAAACCTAACAATTGGCTTTGCTTGGCCTTGATTTTGCCTGAAACTAGAACTAGAAATGTTGTAAGCTTTGTAAGCTTACAGTGCTTTTAATGATACCTTTAAGTGGGTAGCAAATGGAATCGTGCTTGTCATCAATCTCATCTATCTTGCCATTCTTGCGTATCAAGCAAAGTTTGTTTTAATTTCATTTGAAAGCTTCAATCTTCCAAATCTTTTAGTGATGCCGCCAACAAGCATATGAGTGATGAGTTCCAAACAAAGGCTTGGAGCATGTTCTTCGGTGAGTGAACTTTGTATAGAGCTGTTAGGCTAATATTTTGATCTTCATTACCATTTTCAGCACAAATCTTCGGAATCGTCATCCAAATAGCAGTGGCCGCGTGGATGTTGTGCATCACTTGGTCATATTACTCATATTTGAGGCAAGTTTTGTGTTTGAATAACTAGATGATTTTGTTCTATGTCGAAAATTCCAGAGATCGAAAACTCTACGAAGAGCAACAAGGCCAACAAGTCAATCCAAATGTCGTCGTCTACAAAACCCCCGCATCCAACAACTACCCAACTCATAAACAGTAAAAAAAAATGATTCAAATCATCTTTCTATCATCATTCTATTCGATTCAAATCATAATCTCTTCACTTTCCATCAACCCTGAACTAAAGTTTATTTTGAAAGCAAAGAAAATCAAATTCATAATAAATTGTTAACTTTCTTTAGAAGTTTTTTCTCAAAGCAAGAAGGTAAAGATCACAAGAAAGTACAGATTACCGTTTAAACATTCAGAAACATTTCTTTATTAGGCTCTCCAGAAGGTCTTTTCTTTCCTTTTCGTACTTGCGTTGAAAAACAACAAATTCACCAATTAACCTATGGTTTGCTCTAAATAAAAAGTGTTTATTGTTCAATTTCCAATCTTTTAAAGACAATTTGGGTTCACTTTCAAGCAAATTCGAGAGTGAAAACGCGTTTTTCGTAAAAACCTCTACGAAGAAATTGGCTGAATCAATTTCTCTGAAAATTTGGCTATTGTGCAGGAAAGTAGCTCTTTTCTGTGAAATTGTATTTAATGTTTTCATTTTGAATATCTCAAATTCTCCTGTCCTTCCTCTAAAGATCGTTTTGTGTGATAAAGGGACGGAGGTCACTTTGTATTGCTTTTCTTTGACTTTGGAACCCTGAACCAACGATTGATTCTATTGGGTTGGTGAATTGAAAACTGCGGGACTTTGAACTAAAATTTATTCAACATAAAACCATCAATTCATTCCAAATAATTGCCATTATTATTGACGATTTCTGCCCATTTTACAGGCAATTTGCGGATTCCTCTTTCGTAGTAGGATTTTGGTTTTGAATCGAAAAACTTCCAAAGCCAATTTTTGACTGCTTCTTCTGAATCGAAGTGTTCTCCCGCATTACTCATGATCCGGAATAAATAGTAATCAAAAGGGGCGTGGTCCGGACTGTATGGGGAATGCGCCCAAAAGCTTCCAAACAAGGCTATTTATTTTAAAGCGAATCAGTTTTGCAACATGAGGGCGCGCTTTGTCGTGGATGAGAACGATCTTTGACTTGGAGGGCCTATTCTTCTTCAGGGGTTCATTCACCTTTCCCAACTGTTCACTGTATTGGGTTGGTGAATTGAAAACTGCCGGACTTTGTACTCAAATTTATCCAACATAAAACCATGAATTCACTCCAAATAATTTCGATTATTATTGACGACTTCTGCCCATTTTACAAGCAATTTGCGGATTCCTCTTTTGTAGTAGGATTTTGGTTTGTGTGTGAGACAAGTGTGAGACTCAAAAATGGAGGACTAGAGATGTCCCAGTTTGAGCACTTTCTTCAAAAGAAACTCATTTTGGTGTCAATAGAAAAGTTGTAGAGAATCAAAAATTAGGCTTGTAGCCAAATTTCCAAAAAAAAGATACACTTAGTAGTTTCGCTTAAAATGCAGGTTTTGTGAAAATTCGTAAATTTGGCATTTCTTGAAAACAGTTTTTGAATGGTTCTGAAAATTTGGATATAAGCTTGATTTTTGATTCTCTACAAGTCTTCCATTGACACCAAAATGGGTTTCTTTTGAAGAAAGTGCTCAAACTGTCACATATGACAATAGCCCGCATTTTTCAATTCACCAATCCAATATTTATTATATTTTCTCGCTAGATTAGTAATTGTGCTATATTCCGAACAAATATCCAAATAATGATTGCCCCATCGGTACCCTCTCACGCACTGCACAGCTATATACCAAACTACTTTTTGTGCTCTATCTTTTATCTATTGACACGAAGATAGGTTTCCCTAGCTAAAGTGTCTAAACATCATCGAGCCGTCTCCCTTTTTGACTACCCGACTTCATGCTCCCAAAGAAATTCAGACATAAGACGTTTTAAACTCTTTTTAATGTTATTCTGCAGAAAAATAACTGACCTTTCTAATGAAACAAACCGTAGTTCGATTGGTGCATTTGTTGGCTTTAAATGAAAGGAAAGAAAAGACTTTCTGAAAAGCTTAATAATTTAAAAGACAAACACCCTTCTTATGTTTTTGTAAAAGATCTTGACGAAAAAAATGGGTTTTTGCCCATTTTGAAGGCCATTCTTTATCGGCTATTGAAGGGAAAAGGAGTAAACGAAAGAAAGAAAGACGTAAGAAAAGAAAGAAAAAAAGATCGGCCATCTTCACAAAAAAACGAGAGGAAACGCGGAAAAACTCATATGATCGACAAAACGGATTTATCTTTTTGATAAAAGTTCGGATTTTTCCAGTTTTTTGACTACTTTTTTTTACCAATTGCTTGCTTTTTTTGTTTTGACGAAATCTTGTTCAGTTAGAAATGCCGACTTGGTTCTGGCACCCGAAGAAAGAGGTCAATGCATGTCCGTCAGAAGGGGATTATCGATGTTGTTGCGGTTGTTGCACATCAAAAGTATATCGCGCTCAATCTTTAAGAATACATTTAAGAGCCTTAAGAAGAATAAAAACCTTTCTTTAGTGTGGCTTCACTTTTATGACGATCGCTTCCCTTATCTTGTATGGTTTGGTTGGCTTATTTTTGACTCTCGTCTACTTGGCGGCCGGACCGATCGGATGGGTTTGTGTTTAGGCAAATTTATATAAAAAACAGTCAAGCTTATGATCCCTGAATGGAAAGTCTGATTTTAAGGCTAACACTGTCTGACTAACAATAACCTGACTTCAAAGAAGCCTGGCTTTTCAGATGCTATTGGGTGCGACGGTAACAATGATGTTCTGTGCTCTGATGGCCATTTGTCAACCGAAACCGGCTTGGATGCAAATTTATTGGGTCGTATCGGTAAGCTTCATTTGACCGAATGATAAAAAATGAAAACATTAGGCAAATACTCACGAATTTAGCTACCGATGACAGTTTTTCTTCTTCTAATCTACCTCATTCAAGCCATCATTTTTACACTTCAGTACATGTACGTTTCACAAAGCTTCTGAATGAAGCTCGTCAAATTTTAGTCAAGCCACAAGCCGAAATCTTCCACAAGATAAACAAACTGAGGCCCTGGATGCGCTCATTGGTGAGTTCCAATCACAAAATATCGACTTTTTATTCAGGCAGCATCGTGAGCTTAATTCTCTTGGCTGTGATTTCCGTTTGGGCTCTGCGTCTCACTTGGTCATACTATTGTTATCTCAGGTAAGCTGTTATTAAGATTATGTAAACTTTTTGATAGTGAAAGCTTAAGACCGAGCTTTCCAATAACCACCAAATCCATTCAGAGACAAGCAACTTTATGATGAACAACACGGTAATGGCAATGTGAATGTCGTCGTTTACAACAATCAGCAACAGCCACAGCAAGGGAAATTCTAAGAAATTCCTTTTTATCATTTCATATTTTTTTTGCATTTGATTGATTTATTGATAAACTTTTTAAGAATTTGAAGTAAATGATGATTTCCTATCATCGTCATATGATGATTTCCCTTATCATCGTCAAGGTCGTCAAAATAATTTGAAAAGGAGAAATCCAGGAAATGAAATTTTGATTGTATAAGGCAAAGGATAAGGCTTACTCTTTGGGAGAGTTTAATTACAATTAGTTGACAAAAAGCTTCTTATTAAAGAAAGATGAATAGTCAAAAAGGTTTTCTCGATAAATCTTTATTGATCAAAACATTTTTTTAACTTGAACTTTAGTTCTTCTTTTTTTCTTTTTCTCAAAATGCTTTCAAGGTCGTTTGACTGTTCCGGGAAACGGGAGAAGAGAGCCCAAATCGGCCAGTTTGTCGTTCGTTTTGGGGAAAAACATTTTGCCATTAATCTTATTGAATCCACCTCAATATTTGGGACTTTTCTTTCAGTTTTGATTCATTTATTGCAACTTTGGCTCTACAAACAAATTAAAGATAAAGAATTAAGATAAAGATGGAAGAAACTCGTCCCACAAAGGAACCAATGGAGAATGATTATCGTTGTTGCTGTGGATCGATGTCAGCAAAAGTTTGTGACTTGGAAGGCTTTTGAGTTCTATAAAATTACGAAAAACCAAAGTCCACACTGCAAACTCTTCAATATCAATACCGAATTCAGGTCGGGTTCATCATATTGACAATTTTGAGTCAATCCGGTGTTTGGTTGACAATATTCCTTTTCGGATTCTTGCTCGTAATCTACGGCTTCACCGCTTTATTCACTTTACCGTTTCTTGGGGTGAGTGGCACAGTTAACTCCCTCCTGAGTAAGGAGATCAAGTGCGTTGTGATAGCACAGTTGCCCGGTTAGCACAGTTGGAATGGATCGCACAGTTGCCCGGTTAGCAAAAGGTCGCCGGTTCGAGCGGCGCACAAGTTTTTGATCTACAAATTTATATTTAATTGATTACTAGTTTTACATTTCAGCCTCTCGGAATCCTTGCCATAATCCCGGTTCTTCTCTGCCTTTTAATCCCAGCTGGATATGTTGCTCAATTTGTCTACTTCTGCCTATCGATTTGTCAACCAAAAGCCCAGTATATGAAGGTTTTTGGGGTATTATCTGTGAGTTCAAGAAACTTTGATTATACAGTCATTGTATATCAGCCTACTTTATCCCAACAATATTTTTGAGGTTGTTCTCAATGGTCTCACCGTTCTTGCCATGCTTGTTGCCGGTATCATCGGTTTTGTTGTTTTGATGTGGGTTTAGTTAGACAAATTAGAAGAAAATCCTTCAGGGAAAAACTGCACAACGATAGCTATACGGACGAGGAGTACCACAAACATGTTGGTGGCCTAATTAGTATGTTTATCAGTAAACTCATCTGTGTACATTCTATATTTAGGCCTTTTACTTACCATCATTCTTACAATTCTTTGGATGACTTGGTGGTTACGTGTTAGCCATCAATATTACACCTACTTGAAGTGAGTTTCTGAAGTCGCTACGGTCTAGAGAAGGCTCTGAACTAAAGAAGGCTCTGATTCTCTGAACAGAAAACTTAAAACCTTAATCTTCTCTATACAATCATGCGGGTTTTTCGACTGGTAAGATACATATTTCAATTTAGAAATCACGAGCGCTATCTAGCAGAAAACCCACCACCGCAGTACAACTTTGCTCCACAGAATCCTCCTCAAATGGGTGCTTATCCACAACAACCAAGTGGCGTTTACCCACAACAACCCTCAGCCTTTCAATCAGCTCAAAATCCACAATACGTTTACCCGACAATTTCAGCTCAACCACCTCCATACGGACTTATAACAAAAGAAACATAAATGCTAAACATAAATAAACATATTCTGCTCAATAAACTCTCAATATTCACTTTAAAGCACATAACGATCAATTCTTATTACTTAAAAAAAGAAGAACGAGTTTTAGCACCGATACGTCAGCACGTTTGATTGGGTTTTCTATCAAAAAAGCCTTTGCTAAAACGAAGAAAAGGAAACGACCCAAAAGTTGCACCAGAAAATCTGAAAATTCGTAAAATTAGTATACAAGAAAATAGGCTGGACAGATCGATGTGAAAATTTGACTATATAGCTAACTTTTTGTGCTCTATCTCTTATTTGTTGACACCAAAATAGGTTTGCTTCGAACTGGCTTGAAAGTGAACCCAAATTGACTTAAAAAAGATGGGAGATTGAACAAATAACACTTTTTATCTAGGGCAAACCTTGCAAATCAGCAAGATAATTAGGTTAATTAATGAATTTGTTGTTTTTTAACGTAAGAAAAGGAACGAAATGACTTTCTGAATAGCCTAATAGTTTTGTTTGATGTAAAGATTACAAAAAAAACTTTACAAATCGTTTGATCTTCAAGTTGTCATTTTTGACTACTTTTCTTTTCGCCTCCCCCAAACCCCAAAAACAAAAGATTTTCAGAAACTCCAAAAAGCAATTTTGTCGAGAATTAATAAAGCTTTCCGATAGAACAAACCGCAGATCACTTCTAAATTAGAGAGTTTTAGACAGAGCCATGGCAAGTATCGACAATTCATACTTACATTCGCAATAATATTTTTCTTATTGTGTAGTAAAGTTTATTAATAAACTAAAGTGCAAGATTTTTAATAGGTTATTCTTAATAGTCTCATCATTATTTCCATGATTCACGTTGACATCATCAGTCCCGTAAGAGTTTATAGTATCTTTAGGATAATATTAGGTTGGAAAGAAAGTTCTCGGAAAAAGTTTGTACTGTAAGTTTTCAAAAACTAGAAAACAAACTTATTCAAGGTATGCCCCATTATTAAGTATAACTTGTTGCCATTTATTTGGTAGAGCACGGATTTCCGTCTCCCAGAAATTCTTTGGCTGGCTGTCAAAAAAGTAGCATAGCCAGGTTTTGACCTCAGCTCGGTCTCCGAAGTGCTCTCCATCGAGTTCTGCAGCCAGCTTCCGGAATAGATGAAAATCAAAAGGGGCAAGATCCGGGCTGTTCGGTGGATGAGGGAGAACTTCCCAGCCTAACTCCTTTCATTTTTCTTGTGTCAGCTTTGCAACATGAGGTCTCGCGTTATCGTGTTGAAGGAGGACTTTTCCCTTGTTTGATCTTGTTTTTTGATTTCTTCGGCGAGTTGGTCTAAGTTGATTTGTATAAAGTAAAGCGGTAACTGTTTTCTTTTCAGGCAGCAACTCCCAGTATATAGGTCCTTCGAGATCCCACCAAATACTCAACATGATCTTCTTCTGGTGGAGTTCGGATTTGGGTTCAGGTTTTGGTTTTTCTCCAGGCCTGAGCCTGAGCAATGGTGCTTGTGTCTCCGATAGTTGACATACAGCACCCACTTTTCATTCCCAGTCGCCACATGTGACAAAAAAGAATATCGGTTGTATCTTGAGAGAAGGGCAGATGAGACTGAAAGGCGCTGCCATCTCATCACGTCTGTCAGAGTGTGGGGAATCCAGAAGCCAAATTTGTTAGCATATCCCATTGAGTGAAGATGCGCTTGAGCTGTTGTATGAGAGGTTGAAAGCTGCTCTCCCAATTCCCGGGTAGACAGTTTGTTATCGTTTTGTAAGAGAGCGGCAAGAGCTGTTTCATCGAAGTCCGTCGGGCAGCCTGAACGCGGTGCATCTTCCATGGAAAAGTCTCCTCTTTTGAAACGATCGTACCATTTATAAACTGTCGATAAACTTATTGAACCATAAATAGTATTGATTTCCTCAAGAACTTCTTTAGCTGCAACTTTTTGCTTGAAAAAGAACAAAATGACATGCCGAAGATAACCCTCAGGAAGCTCCTGAGCAGCTCCCAAAGAAATAAAAAAATAAAGCAAGAAAATAGCAGTAGTTCGTTTGGATTTGTGTGTAGTCAATCAATGAGGCTTGATGTAAACAAGATCGCTTATCAACGACCGCGTCACTTGTTCGAGGAATTTAATAAACCAAAAGTAAAAAAAACTCCGAGGACTTTCTTTCCAACCTGATAATATCTAGAGTCATCTAAATTTAATCCAAATTCAAAGATCACGAACGCTACCTGGCAGAGAATCTACAACCACACAGCAATTTTGACCCCAATCTCTTCTCAGGGTTGCTACCCATCTCAGCCAATAAGTTGTTACCCAACACAGCAAATGTGTAGCCAAATCTTTTCGTTTCTCTATTTTTTCGTTTCCCAAATCGTTTCTCTATTTTTCATTTTGAGCTATTATATTTTAAATTCATCTCCTTGTTGGATATTTAGCATTGTTTGCTAATTTAAAAGTTGTTGAGGTTTGAACCTTTTGATTTGGTTTGAAGAGAAAATTTAACCTGTTTCTCGAGGCGAAATATTTGATAAGTAGTCTCAACGTTTTCTCACGAGTATATTAAAGGCGCACTACATACCAACTTATCAAAAAAATCTGAGCAGCTCAAACCGAATAATTCTTTTAATGTAGACGATACATTTTTACAGAAAGCCGCTTTTCTCGGGTCAGATTGGGCTCTGAAAATGAATTCAAAATGTTCAACCAGTTCGGGTCATTCAACAATTGATAGAGCAACAATTGATAGAGCTGAGTAAAGAAAAATTGAGCTCATCGAATAACACTTCGACTTCATTTGGAAGTGACTCAAGACAGAATAAAGAGCTGCGAGACTGTTGATATTGACTAGAAATTCCACGAATTACTAACAAATTCACAGCTCTCACGAAGTCGTCCACAGAATACAAATTCCCTAAAACATATTTATGAGTGGCGCTGTCCAGATAGCTGTAGCTGTTAACTAGAATGATTAAAATGGATGATAGAGCAACCTTTTGTGTGTGGCTTAAGTCATTCCACGAACTTCTCGTGTTCCGATTTTGTGTAACCCAAGGAAAAAGTTGTTACAGAAATGCAAGAATTCACATTTAGACATTGGAGAATCGATCTATTAGAGGAAGGATTTCATTGAGCTCTCCACGTATCCTTAATCTTTAGTTGTTTGCAACGAGTGTCTCTTATCGATATCCATTCCTGTCATCTTTACTCTTTTTTGGCTTGTGGAATTATTTTAAAACTGTTTATCTATTTGAATTTCGATGGTTTTTTATTGATCTGAATGTTTGATTGAAGAGAATTCTTTTGTGGATGCTTTTGAATATATTCTTTTGTGGATGTTCGATCGACATCGATTCGTTTTCGTTTTCGTTTTCGTAGAACTTTGTTGACTTGTAAAAGCTTAAACCTTTCGTCGATATCCACAAAGCTGAGTACCGATTTTCGACGTTTGTGATAGTTGCAGAAAGTGGAATGGCATTCAGGGGAAAATAAATTAAACAGTTACTCGGATAACAGTTAAATTAATAACTGTTATAAATCTAAACAACATGAAAACACTCGAGCTTTGAACGTGAAATAGCACAGAGATGAGGGGTATTTAGTACAACCGCGTAACGGGACAAGTTACCAAGTTAGAATTTTATATGCTAGTAAGTTCAATTACGATAATTTGATCGAATCTCTGTACACTATTTTCGGAAAGTCTGTCTAAAGGCGGAAAATAAAGAAACATCGCCTTAAATACACAAATTGATTCAAGAAATGCTGATTTTTTCGTTTTTACTCCAGGTTTTGATCAAATTTTTTGCTTTAAATGTTTTAAATTCTTTAGAAAATTTATTTATAGCATTTGTTTGCACCCATAATCAATGTCAATTAGCTTTTCCCGCTTTGTACGATGTCCTTCCACTTGTTTTCTTGTGTTGTTTCTTCTTTGGGAATAAAACTTTGTACAATTTCTTGTACTTACCGACGATTCCATACAAAGAAGAAAACTAAAGTTTGAATTTTTCATTTTTATTTTGAAAGGTGATTTTAAAGGTGATTTTAAAGGTGATTTTAAAGCTGATCAACTTACCGCAATATCAGCAACTATTAAGCTAATGATCAAAATCTTGAAAACCATCGGCAATGAGAGAAAATAATTGTACACATTTGAGACAGCCTCCATTTTGAGGTGTACTGAAATGCTATTTGAATTTAAGCAATAAATTTTTAGAGAAAAGAAAAGCATTGAGACAATAGATATACAATTCAAATCAGTGTTAGAATATAGAAGTTTAAAGTCTTTAGCTTTTTTAGCAGGTTGTACATAGTTATGGCTGTGTATAGTGTTGTTAATTTACAAAAAAAAATGATCTTATTGAGTTAACATAAGAAAAAAACATAAGGAATGCTGAGAAAATGACCAAATCTTTGAGACAATTTGTATCAATATTGGGGTGTGGAGGGGTCGATCGAACGGGGAAAAAGGGTGAACGAAGAGAGAGAAAAGGAATACAGGTTCCCATTCCTTCAGGGGGAACAACCAAAGACAAAGAAATAACAGAAAAGGGAGAGGAATAGAGAAAAGGAAAGGAAAGAGATGGTCAAAAACTGATGAGACTGGGGCTGCTCATGAAAAGAGAGAAGAGGAAAAGAGATAAGAACTCTTTCACCGTTTCTCTCTTTTTCTTCCTTTTCTTTCCATCTTCCATTCTCGGGATGGACCGCTACGAGACACTTCTTTTTACCCGCAGACTGCAAAAGCATGAAACTTCAATCTATTGGAGGTGTGCATTGCGAAGAGATAACGATCATTGCTTTTTGATCCACGATTATCGGCCCATTTTTGGGTGATGCCAGATTCTTTCATTTGGTTCAAATGACTGAATATTTGAATGAGCAAGCTACACTGACCATTTGTTGTTGAGAGCTTATGTAAATTATTGTGTTCGTTGAGTAAAATCGATTCGCGCAACGGGACATTAGTTCAGTTGGGAACTGATAGTGAGCAAACAATCTAAACAATCTAAAACTTCTCAAATCGAAAGTATCCTCATCAATCTATAAGTAAAACTTCCAACTTTTTTCTTTGGAACTGTTTTTGCAGTGGCTGAACATCATATCTTTGAATAGGATCTTTTAGTAAAGAGATTGATGATGATGGTGTGAGTTTGGCTGAAGAGAAAGGGGTTCTTCAT
The DNA here is from genome assembly GCA_958450365.1 of Mesorhabditis belari. Taxonomy (NCBI): domain Eukaryota; kingdom Metazoa; phylum Nematoda; class Chromadorea; order Rhabditida; family Rhabditidae; genus Mesorhabditis; species Mesorhabditis belari. Next base: position 366,969 of record CAUEEP010000920.1, read on the forward strand.
GAGCCATTCGATGCATTAGCGCATTTCCGGTGGCAGCTCTCACATTCAACACACTCCTCTTTGAGCTGATACACCATTTCAGCATGTGTTTGTTCAAGTAACATCAACACTTTAAGTAAAAACAAACGCGTTTTTGAATCTAAAGATAAAGGATGTGAACTGAACTGACAGAATTGAGTAGTGCATCTTCTCTCTAAACTGTCCTAAAAGCTGATGTTAAACGCTCAAAAAATTTTGAGAAATGTAGAAAAAGACTGGAAGTTTTAGTGTTCTATATTTTTTAAGCAAAATAATTTGCCCATGACTGCCTATGACTTCTAGAATGCTAGAGAAGTTTGTATAACCTTGCTCGTAACTGCTCGACACTTCATAACAACCTTGCTCAGTGTTTTGCTGGACCAGAAGAAAGGATTATTGTCTACATCATGTTTAATCTCATTCATAAAAATATGACTGACTAAATGTTACCCAAAACCACATCATCGTCTTCGAAGGGTAGACAAAATGGATGTGTCGGCATGGCAACCCATTCCACCTCAAGAAAGAGGTAAACTACGGTAGCTAGAAAGTGTCGACTCTTTTCTTTTTCCCTAAAAACCCTTTAAGTCAATTTCTCTCGCCTAGTTGATTCGTTGGGCTGCAGAGGTCCCAACTTACACAATAGCTTTACGAGAATCAAAAGTGGAGGGTCCTCCAGCTCCCCCGTCTTCCGGATTTTCGGTATTCACCGGTCCGAGCGCCGGTCTTACTACTCTCACTACGATGTATCCCGGATCATCAGGACTAGGTGAGTGCCAATTTTGTGATGTGATTGATGTGGGGTTTACTTCTTTTTATGCCCCTTGTTTCCTGTTTCCGATCGGGTCGACAATGGAGCGCCGGATGCGCGCACCGGAAGACATATTCTAGAAAGGAGAAAGGTTGAGAAGAAGACTCTATTTGGATGAAGGCTGGAGGAAGGGGTAGGGAGAACCCCCGGAAATCCAGCTTCCTTCCTGTCGGCACCATCCACCATCATGTAGTAGACCTAAATTTGGGAAACAGTTGCTTGTTTATTTGGCCTCTAAAACGTTTGTTTCCTCACCATCGAGTCGCCTAAATTTGATTGTTAGTTTTGCATGTTCATCATCATCTTCAGATCAGTTTCCTCAATAACTCCCGGAAACCCTTTAAGAGCTAGTTTCCGACTTGATTTTGTTGTGTCAAAGTCATAGCTTTCTGTAAATCAAAAAGCGATCATCGTTTCCGTATCGAGTTTCCGCTCCTAAAATCTCCTCAATTTTTTCGGCCCGTTCAGACTGGTTCTATTACTTTTATTGTAAGGTGCTTGTAAATTCTGTTCCCGTTTTACTTTAATTGATTCTGGTATTTAAACTTACCAATAGTTACTAACTGGTGAATTGAAACTGGTTGGTGAATTGAAAACTGCCGGCTATTGTCATACGTGACATTTTGAGCACTTTCTTCAAAAGAAACCCATTGGCAGCAGCTAATGGCCACATCACCTAGAAAAACTTGTACCGGGTGCTTCAGAATATAGGCGGCAAGAAGCGCTAGCCTTGTTTTTATGACATTTTCTTTGTTACGATTCCAATACGGTTCCTATTTTATTCCAATACGGCTCCAATACGATTTCAATACGTTTCCAATATGGTTCCTATTTTATTCCAATACGATTCCAATACGGTTCCTATTGGGTTGGTGAATTGAAAACTGCCGCCCATTGTCATACGTCACATTTTGAGCACTTTCTTCAAAAGAAACCCATTTTGGTGTCAATGGAAAAGTTGTAGAGAATCAAAAATCAAGCTTATATCCAAATTTTCAGAACGATTCAAAAACTGGCTTTCAAGAAGTGCCAAATTTACGAATTTTCACAAAACTTGCATTTTAAGCGAAACTACAAAGTGTATCTTTTTGGAAATTTGGCTATAAGCCTAATTTTTGATTCTCTAAATCTTTTCTATTGACACCAAAATGGGTTTCTTTTGAAGAAAGTGCTCAAACTGGGACATCTCCAGTCCTCCATTTTTGAGTCTCACACTTGTCTCACACACAAACCAAAATCCTACTACGAAAGAGGAATCCGCAAATTGCCTGTAAAATGGGCAGAAGTCGTCAATAATAATGGAAATTATTTCGAATGAATTTATGGTTTTATGTTGAATAAATTTTAGTTCAAAGTCCCGCAGTTTTCAATTCACCAACCCAATAACATTTATTTTAGGTACTTCATATCCTGTTGGTGGTTGTTGGCTTGACCCAAAGAGTGATGGAGTACAAGCGACATGTCTTCAAACACAATATGGTTTGTATTCAACGATTCATCTTTAGCTACCAACATTGATGCAATCCTTTAAGATTTTAAGCAGATTGATGTATTTTTGAAGTCAAATAACCCCAATAAATTTAAATCGTAAGTTTTGATCAGCTGAATCGACTGAAATTTTGAAGCATAAATTTGTTGTATACGCATTTTGAATAGAATTTGTTTAAAAAAATCTAGAAGTGATGCATTCATTTGTCTTTTTGGATGCTTATTTGCATGTAAAGAGTTTTTCGATTCATTGAATGAGCTTCATAGGCAAACAGCTAGTGTTAGCTTTGTGTTTTATTAACTAGGTTACACTTTCAGTTTCTTTACGAGTTCAGAAATTTTTAAAAACTTCCTCAACTCGGTAACTCTTGTTTCTTTGAGTCAAATCGTTGGCACTCTTTTCTTTTTTCTTGACGTACCTCCTGGTGAGAGTCGACCGGAAGTCGGCGTTGAGTGCTTTCGCTTATGAATGAGCAATTTCTAGACATATTTGCAAATATTGATTAGGGTTTGGACAAATTTAGAAATGAAATGAAAAAATATACAAGAAGAAGTTATACAAGTTTAAAAACTTAAAGATAAAGATAAAAAAATCGTAAGCTTTTACGGTTACAATCTGATGATCCAAAGGTTCCTGATAATCCAAAGGTTCCTGATACTCCAAAGGTTCCTGATGATGCAAAGGTTCCTGATGATCCAAAGGTTCCTGATGATCCAAAGGTTCCTGATAATCCAAAGCTTCCTGATGATCCAAAAGTACAACTTTTTACTAAAACTTGATTTTAAAATGACTGAGGAAAGCTATTCCAATAAGCTTTTTTAAAATAAAAACCTTAATAAAACGATACTTAAAACCACGAATAAAAAGCCCATATTTTGTTTGGAATTAGTCTAATTTGGAATTTGGAATTCACGCATGATTAAAAATTAAAAAGAAAGTCAATTTTGGCAGCGTGTCGTCGACCATTTGTTCGCGGCTCAAAGAGCTAACCATATAAAAAAGCTATTTTGAGCTATGAACTCTTTATTAGTGCTTTTAAGTATAATATTACTACAGTTTTTATTTTAAAAAGTTTAGCTCACTAGCTTTCCTGAGTCATTTTAAAATCAAGTTTTAGTAAAGAGTTGTACGGAAACTTTTGAATCATGGAGAATATTATAAAAGAAGTTTAAAATCTTAAAGATAAAGATAAAGAAATAAGTATAAAGGCCTAGATTTTCTAGATCAATCAGAGTGAACTCTATGAACTCTATAAAATTTAGACTTGGAGGGATTACAATACACTTCTCTTCTCACAAGACTTCCACCACAAGCGCTCGGCAGTGGACAGATACAATTGTGGCAATTTTTGTTGGAGCTTCTCGCTGAACCACATTGTAAGTCATGATGTAGAAAATTGATTAAGACATTCACTACGAGGCCGTTTTTCACAAAACCGTCGTCTGGGACGAGAGTCGAAAGAGAGACGGGACCTCTGCGCCATGTCACCCAGTCGAAAAAGGCACAAAATCTTGCGAGGGGGGCATTTTAAAAAAAAATCTAACACTGGATTTGGATTTCCCACTATCGATTTGGTATTCTCACAAATGTTCGGGTCGATCTGATGACTCAGGCTAAAGAATCGAGGGTCCCTTTGTCGTGAATGCTCGTGAATGCCTAAGCACAAGGGGGTACTTTCAATTAAACATATGAGGCAATGGATTCTGACCGTGCTTAGATTTTTGAAAACAGATAACAAACAATTAGTCATAATCTATTTAGTACTTTTTTTTGCATCAAATTATTCGCAACAAACTTTAGCATTGTTTAAAACTCATGGCTAATTGTTTGTCATCTGTCTTCAAAAGCCTAAGCACGGTCAGAATCCATTGCTTCATATGTTTAATTGAAAGTACCCACTTTGTGCTTAGGCTGAGATCATTCCTTTGTAAATACTGTAATATGGACCCCACCCCATAATGACGGTGCGGAGTGTTGTGTAGTCTAGCTTTGGATGCGTTTTTCTCGACACTGGTTTATGCTACAATGCTCGCTTAGGTATCAAAAAAATAGCCCTGAATTTCAGCTATTTTTTGATACCAAAGACGAATTTTTTGAAAGTACAGGCGCTTTGAAAAAAGTGAAATACTAAAAAAACTTTTGCGACTACGCGACTGTACGAGGGGGGTGGGGTACTATTACAGTATTTACGGTAGGTAAGTTGCCAAACTAGTTATTTCAGGCAATGGTCACTGTATATCTTGGGAGGGTGGAAATGGCGAATTCAAACTGATCGATCCGGATGAAGTGGCTCGAAAATGGGGAGAAAGAAAAAGGTAAGACAGATCAAGCATAAAAGTGACAAGAATTCATTTAGTAAGCCAAACATGAACTACGACAAATTGAGTCGAGCGCTGAGATACTATTATGACAAGAATATTATGACAAAGGTGAATTCCTTGTTAGTACACCAAAAAAAATTGAATCAAAAATTTGCAGGTGCATGGTAAACGTTATGCTTACAAATTCGATTTCAACGGATTGGCACAAGCTTGTCAGAACACGGTAATCTCGGGTGGAGGAGATCTATCATCGTTTACTCCATATCCTGCAGGTAGAGTGGTATCATTTGAATCATATATTGAATATATCGAATAGCTGCCTTTATTTTAAAGATGACTAACATTTGTTACTTTATCCAACGATAAATTTTAGCAAGTAAACTGACCACTCCAACTGGTTATCATTTGCTCCAACCGGCCGACAGGACTTTCTTTGCTCAAACAGTAAGTTTTAAGTAAAGAAGCTATTTGCTCAAGTTTAATTAACAAATTAGGCTTCTATCGACATTGTAAGTACGAAGAAATTGAGTAGTGAAGGCTAGTCTAACACCAAAAGTCCGTTTCATTCATTTTGTCCATAACTCCCTAACTGACAAGTACATTGACATTGACAAGTACAGGACATACACTACTGGACAATGAAATATCATATTTGAAAAAGATCGTCACTTTCGCGCGTCTGTAACTCCCTTGTCTTTACCGTATTTCTAAATATTAATATTACCATTGTGTAGCCCTTGAAAAGAGCTTTCAGAAAATGTATAACACTAATACTTTAAACTCAAAGACAAGGGAGTTACAGACGCGCGAAAGTGACGATCGTTTTTCAAATATGATATTTCATTGTCCAGCACTGTATATTTCTACATTGTCTATATATTCTATAATAAATTTGATAACTCAAACTTTCTAATTAAATTATTCAGCTTCCTCCTCCATACTGGCCGACACAGCCAACATACTTCGAGACCTATTACGAGCACAAAGACTCGTAATTTCTTTTTATTTACTTCCTCATTTTGACGCAAATAAACACGATTTTCGAGAAAATCCTTTAAAAGCATGTGCATTATTCTAAAATAATTCCTTCCTTGTAACAATTTCTTAGTTTTCATTGCATTTTGAGAATTACCAAAACCTCTAGTTGGCTTGTATCACAGTATTCCTTAATATTGAAAACTGCGAGACTTTGAACTAAAATTTATTCAACATAAAACTATAAATTCATTCCAAATAATTTCCATTATTATTGACGACTTCTGCCCATTTTACAGGCAATTTGCGGCTTCCTCTTTCGTAGTAGGATTTTGGTTTGTGTGTGAGACAAGTGTGAGACTCAAAAATGGAGGACTGGAGATGTCCCAGTTTGAGCACTTTCTTCAAAAGAAATCCATTTTGGTGTCAATAGAAAAGTTGTAGAGAATCAAAAATTAGGCTTATAGCCAAATTTCCAAAAGGATACACTTTGTAGTTTCGCTTAAAATGCAAGTTTTGTTTTGCGTTTTGTGAAAATTCGTAAATTTGACATTTCTTGAAAACCAGTTTTTCAATCGTTCTGAAAATTTGGATCTAAGCCTGATTTTTGATTCTCTACAGCTTTTCCATTGACACCAAAATGGGTTTCTTTTGAAGAAAGTGCTCAAACTGGGACATATGACAATACCCGGCAGTTTTCAATTCACCAACCCAATACATTCGCGACGATCTGACCCACTGGTGGTTCAGGTCAAAATTTAGTGAACCCAATGGACAGATTAAGCTGAAAATTTGTAGATGGGGGTTTTCCGGGTCGGGCAATTCGAATCCGGTATTAGTTTTTGGCTACAATAGCCCCAAGTACTCGAAATAGGAGTGCTCGTTTCGGCCATTTTGAGAAGTTCTCGCCTTCAACATTAAAGAAACTTTTTTCCTACTTGACCGATTTTGGTGCTTTTAATATCAAAAGATGCCCTGAGATCTCTGCTAATAAAAAGTGTAAAAAAAAAGAGATTGCAAAGATGTTGAAAAATAACAAAGTTATCAATTTTCTTGTGAAAATCCCGGTTATTTCGAAAAATTTTATGCAAAAAATGAAAATTTTCATGTTTACGTAATCGCGCGGCTTCTGGCACAAGGTTTTGATACATATGCACTATAAACGCGGTTTTCATCATTTTGATCACTTTCGGTTTAATTACTCAGTTTTTCTTTAGCAACATAAAATGTAGTGTTTGCGTAGGTGCACTACTGGACAATGAAATATCATATTTGAAAAAAGATCGTCACTTTCGCGCGTCAGTAACTCCCTTGTCTTTACCGTGTTTCTAAATATTAATATTACCATTGTGTAACCCTTGAAAAGAGCTTTCAGAAAATGTATTAGGTTGAGGAAAAAAATAATGTCGGTTTTGAATCCCCATTGTTGGCAATTTTCCAGTTCTTTGCTTATGCGGAAGACAGCATTAGCGAAAGACAATGCCAAAGATTGTTTCATCGATTCAAAGATGGAAATGAAAGTCTCCAAGACGAGGAACGGTCTGGACGATCAAAGGTCAACCCCCAAAACCAAAACCAACATTACTTTTTCCTCAACCTAATATAACACTAATAGTTTAAACTCAAAGACAAGGGAGTTACAGACGCGCGAAAGTGGCGATCGTTTTTCAAATATGATATTTCATTGTCCAGTACTGTATTTCGTGTAAGTATTTCGGTTCCATTCGGTTTCCATTTCCATTTCCCACCCCAGAAACCCCCGATACACGTTTTGATGATGATGCGACAACCAATCAAAATACAGATGAAAACAATAAAAAGGTCTATATTTTCTCTACAAAATAGCTTTGGAGTTACTTAGAAAAGCTTTAGTTTTGCAGTTATTCGGGGGCTCAAAGACAAGTAATCAAAATGATGATTTGACTCGGTGACGCTGAGTCGACTAGAAACTCGACCCAAACATAAGTCTTTTACATAGTTACACCTCACCAAGCCAAAACTTTTATTCTACAAGTTTGCAATGCTGCAAATGTTGAAATTGCGTCAATCTTTATTTCTTGATCGTACAATTTGTTGTTGTTGTTGTTAGAGTCCAAATGGAGTTACCTAAATCAATCCAGACGCCCATTGTACTACTAAATTACAGGGTGACCAGAAATAACGTTGCGGCCTAATTTAGCCTATTTTCTAAAAATCCAAAAAGATTTTGTAACAGGAACAATTTTATATTAACAACATGATATAAGGAGAGCATAAAATCTACTTTTCTTCAAAGTGGCCACCTTTGGCTTCGATGCGGAGCCTCAAACGCTGGATGAAGTTTTCGGCGATGGGCCGCAGCCGCAGCTCGGCCGGAGTGATTCGATCCCATTCCCTGGTCAACGATCGCTTAAGAGCCTCCAAACATTTGTGGGGTTTTGCCCAAGCCCTTGCCTCCAAAATTGACCAAACACTGTAGTCCAACGGATTGAGATCGCGCGAATACGGAGGCCATTCCTGGGCCGAGATGAAATCCGGATGATTCCGGGCCACGCGCTTCTGAATCACTTTGCGACTTCTGGAGGGGTTGACTGTTTTTTTTCTGTCTCCTGGACGATCTCCATCGTTTCCAGGCTCCTTGTATCGCTTAATCCCTTTTGAGACGAGTTGATGAGAAACACGTAGCAATCGCGCGATCGCACTCACGCATTGACCTTGACGATGAAGCTCCAGAATGGCAGATCCCTTGTTTGTCATCCGATAAAAAAATGAATTGACTTGAAACAAAGTAAAACAACAAAGAAACTAATAAAAACAATCACAGAGAATAGGTTAAAAATAAATTCGTCTTCCAAAATTGAAACTTTGAGGATTTTAGGCTGCCGAAAATCCCGCAACGTTATTTCTGGTCACCCTGTAGAACATTATTGTTGTAGGTGATGATGAAGAATAAAACATGGGATAAACTGATTCTTTTCATTTGTTGAATAGGGCTTAGTAAGTACAAAATCTTACATTACTTACCGTAAATACTGTAATAGTACCCCACCCCCATAATGACGGTGCGGAGCGTTGGGTCGTCTAGCTTTGGATTAGTTTTTCTCGACACTGGTTTATGCTACAATGCGTGCTTACGTATCAAAAAATAGCTGAAATTCAAGGCTATTTTTTGATACCAAAGACGCAATTTTTGAAAGTACGGGTGCTTTGAAAAAAATGAAATACTAAAAGTTTTGCGACTACGCGACTGTACGAGGGGCGTGGGGTACTATTACAGTATTTACGGTAGGTGCTTAATAATATTAAATTATAACAAAGCAATGATTATTTTCGTGGACAACATAGACACTTATTTCCTCAACCGCTTGCTAGTTTTTCCCGAATTCTATCAAAACCTTTATATGTTCTCTAATGCAAACCCAAACACTCCTTCCAAAAACATTGCCTCCAAAGTCCTCTCACTTCAAAGTCCTCTCACGCAATCGAGTTTTTGGCGATTAATTTTTGGAATTTCTGCAAGAAAAACTGAAACAAACAAACATCTTCACTCTTTGTCATTGATAGAAACAAGTCGATTTCTTTGAAATCGACCTTTTTTCTTACAATCTTACTGATTCGGTGAGCATATTTGCCAGACTTTTTTTTACTAAACCAATCCTTTCAATCTTCTCCTAGACATTATCAAAAATTCTTGGGATTTGTGGAACTAATCCCAGATTTTCCTCAGGCATTTTCCTCAGGTGAAAATAAGTCGGGGAGTGAAGATTATTGCACCTAAAATCCGTGATTTCAAGATTTAATTTCACCAAAAGTACTGTAGCTGGGGTTTTAAGAAAATCTGGGTTAACTATATTTGGAAAGATTAGAAATCCGAGTTAAAGATTTAAAAGATTTGTGATTTTCATCGTTTCTGTATTTTTGCAAATAACAACCACTGTTTTATTTGATGATTTTCCCTGTTTAACCAAACAAAGTTCATCACCAAGTCAACCGTGAGCATTTGAAGATCTTTTATCAAATGGACTCGATTGTTTAAGCAAAAGAAAGTCGATAATGAATGATCTCCTCTATCTTTGAGTGAACAAATCGGGTTCTTCGATGTTTCGCAAAAAAAAGCATGCAGATCGTTGCCTTGACATCGGTAGATAGAAATTATTGAGAGACTGTCAATCTTTCGATTTCGATTCTCTTTTGATAAATGTGAAAAGGAAAAGATTTTGAGTGAGTGATTGGAATAAGGAGATCTCTGAGATTAAACAATTGGAGGACTTAAATCGACTGAGCACGGAAAAAGACTGGTGTTTGGCTGATAAATGTTGAATATCTATTTAGTAAGACTATAAAACTTGAAGTCTTGAATATCTATTTAGTTTATAGACCTTAATCAAGCCATCTTCATTGATTCATTTATATCTTTGTCTAGCTCGCATTTTTCCAGAAGAACCAGTCAGAAAGAGTGATGATTTCTGTCATTCAATACCCTTGTTTATGGGGATTACGTGGTGAAAAAGCAAAAGCTCAATTGATGAACAAACCAACAGCATAGTTTACTCTCATTTCTATCAATAGTGCAAATATTTAGTTCAAAAATTGCCCAAAAGGCTAAGTATATCTAAAATGGGACAATTCAAACTACAATACTGGCTACCGTTCACTTCCTTTATCATAATTTATAGACTCTGTAAAAACTAAAGGAATCTTCTGCAAAATCCAAGGTCAAAGAGCATCGAGCATTTCATGAACACTCTCGTCCATCAAAAATTGAGATATCTCTAGCAGAACACAAAAATTTGGATGATTTTCAGAGATAAGCTTCCGGTTTTTGTTCTAGGCTTTTGACGTGCTTTTTGCCGGAATTCCGCTTGTACTAAAGGGGTAAAATTCGTTGAAATGTTTGCAAGAATCGTACGATTTAGACTTTACGGTAAAAAATTAATGACACTGGCGTTTTGTGATCGTTTTTGTTTGAACAGTGAATAATTCTTTGATTCCGATAGCCCATTTCTATGAATTTTGTGTTAGTCCCCCATTTTCATAGACTTTCAAACGTATTGAATATCGCCCAAGTGTGAACACAGTTCCCTTCCCTCAAAACGAAAAGCTAATTATATTTTGATTATTCCCAGCCGAGTACACAACCGAAAAAAACTCATAATTGTAGCCGGCAGAAAGCATAAAAGAATCGTTCTCTCAAATCGAATTCAAAGACTGAAAGCCAATTTTCCGAGAGATTGTGCAAAATTTCAGCAATGAAAAGTTGCAATTCCATAGTTTGTTGGAGAATTTTTCGAGTTGTTTATTCTTTTTCAGCACAAAAATGAAAAGAGATCAAAGTTTGGGAATGTTTGGGGAAGAAAAGAGGGGACACACTTGTACATTCTGTCGGTAAACAGACATAGACGGGTTCAATGTTCACAATTTTGAGTCGTTAATGAATGGGAGAAAGTATTTTGCTGAAAAATGTGTCCTTTCAAGAGATTTCAAGAGGTCGAGAGCACAAAAGGTTACAATTTTGAAAAGATCGGTGATTTTGTGATCATTTGGAGAGATGTTTTCGAAAATAAGAATACTAATTGCTTGAGTGGGCGAACTTTGACTCGAAAACACTTATAAATACTGTAATAGTACCCCACCCCCATAATGACGGTGCGGAGTGTTGCGTCGTCTAGCTTTGAACGAGTTTTTCTTGACACTGGTTTATGCTACAATGCTCGCTTAGGTATCAAAAAATAGCTCTGAATTTCAGCTATTTTTTGATGCCTATTGTAGCATTGTAGCATAAACCAGTGTCGAGAAAAACTCGTTCAAAGCTAGACTACGCAACACGCCGCACCGTCATTATGGAAGTGGGGTACTATTACAGTATTTACGGTATGAAATGGTGGGAATCGGTTCTAAATGTTTTAAGGATGAAGTCTTGGCTTGCAGTCTTATAAAAGTTTCATTGAGTAGTACGGTTTGAAGTTTTTGTCACTATTCTTTTTGTTTTTGTGTTTTTTTTTGTTTTTGCCTATCCCTTGTAACATAAAGGCTCAAAATTCCTCCCAAATTCTCACTCTGATAGTTTATAGTGTTTACATAGCGATCAGAAGTCAATCTCTCCTAGTTTCTGTTCTCGCAGCGCTATGTCCGAAAATCACCAAAAATTCCACCTCTGGGTGGGGCGAAAAGGTCATAAATCTGAAGTGTGATGTAAGCCTTTATCATGTTTCCAAAATTTTCAGTTTTTAGTCTGATTCTTCCATTTGTAGACAGATCAAATCATATCAAAAATTGGGAGTGAAAGTGCAATTATCACGATTCTTGAACGAAGTGATATCACGAGAGAAAGCTACAGACGATAGTTTCAAGAGATCAATTAGCTTTTTGGGTTGCTTTTCTTTTGAAAGATCACATGCTTTTCACAATTCACAGTATAAAGTTCATTGTTCTATCAGTTCTGTTCAAATTGTTTGTGCCAGTTGTACCTTCAAACATCCAGCTGCATTTTTCCACAGTTGAAGTACATTTTTAGATTCCAAAATTGTAGGGGCTTTTAATATTGATAAAAACTTACGGAACTTGCAAGATTTGCTTTCATCAGCTATGCTCATAAATGGCAGGTACATTTACAATTCTTTGTCGGTCCCCCAAAATTGGCGAGACCAAGCAAGATCAGATGGAGAAAGAGACGAGCGATCACTTTTCTTTTTCTCTTTTTTGGCTAGAGCTTGTGACTGAATAGAGAGGTTCGAGATTGGAGAGAATGGGGAAAGATTGGAGAGATAGAAGCACAAAAAAAAGGGGAATCCCCACACATGAAAAGCGGAGGGAAAGGGACAGTGAACCAAAGATCGAAGCGGGAGCTCCCACACACAAATAACCCGTCCTTCAACAACCCGAGGGGATTCTGAAGAGAGAATCGAGACAAACAGAGAACATTTACTTCTACTGAAAATATTGAAGAGATTGAACGCTTAGAACGATGAATGAACCTTTGAGTAGAAGGTTCAAGGTTTAGAAAGAGCGTCAATGAGCAAGGGATTTTGTGAAGCAAGGAATTCTTAAACGTAATGTTGTCAAAATTTATTTTTAGCTAAGAAACAAGGGTTCAGACTTTAAGAGAAACAACATTTCAATACTCTAGAAGGACAAGTCTTATGATTCTAGTGCAATCACTCATAAATTGAAAACCAGAGTCTGGCAATTGCAATTCAGACCTAACTACGAAAGCTTGCCTCTCGTGAATCATTTAAATTCATTAATCTCAAATTTTCCTACAAGCTTTTTGTCTTAGACTTAACCAGACTCTTGGCAAGCGGCTGTTTGAGATAGCACTTTGAACCTCAACCTTTTCCTCTTTCCCCTCGAGGAGCATATCCAGAGATCACGAACACCCTTTCCCCTCCTCATCCATATCCATATCCCCTTCTCTTTTCAATAGCCTTGTTGATTCCCGATGATTCTTCTGACTTTGGTCTCTTTAAGAGAAAAACCATTGAGAATGAGACGATGAAATATATGTGCTTCTCTGATCTCTCTTCTCTCTAAATTCTATTGATGTTTTCGTTTTTTTGCTGCCTCTATTTTTAGTTTATTTCGCCCAGAAAAGCTTGTTTTTGTCGAAATTGTTCGAGAAATATCTCTGTTGCACAAAAATGATCAGTAGCAAGAGTGTGAAATTCTCATATGTCTGCTTGTTGAATGGAAACACTAAGCGGTGTTGTGAATTATGCAGGCTGTGCTTTGAGTCTATAGAGAGAGCTATGAGACCAAAGTCGTTTCGAGAACAAAAACGATAACATGAGCTATGATTTATTAAGTGAAATGAGCTCATTGAAGATATAGGTGATCAGTTTTCGTTTCGCTCTTAACCGAACTTGATAATATCCGGTTTTCTTTCAGCTCTTTGACCTCTTGGATCGGATGTCAACAATCCCCTAGCGTTGACCTCTAGGTGTTGTTTTGCAAAACGCAAAAATAAAAGAAACCACTGGATCTTTTTCTCAAAAATTTCAAAAAACAACCAAATAATGATGGAAAGCAGGTCACGGTGAGGTGTCCACTGAGAGATTAGGCGGTGAAATCAAAACAAAATACGGTAGATGGAAGAGGTCAAAGTATAACAATCTCTATGAGTCGAAATGCTGCAAGGCTACAAGGCTACAAGGCTACAAGGCTACAAGGCTACAAGGCTGCAAGGCTACAAGGCTACAAGGCTACAAGGCTACAAGGCTGCAAGGCTGCAAGGCTGCAAGGTTGTAAGTGTGATCTCTGACGATCTCTTAAAAGTTTTATGTTCTAGAAGAAAGGAAACAACTCAAGAACAACCATTTTCTTTCATCAATTCTTTTAATCTTTCGACAAATCGATCTCCTTATTTTCTAGACAACAGAAAGTTGAACTTTTGTTTTTTTGGGGACAATTCGATTGTTTTCATTGAAATGATGGCCTTAGGAGATCAGAAATTTCACTCTGACAATTCTGAATCTTGAGCATACAAAGCACATCTTAAACTTTGATTATGAAGTGGTTGAGGACTGAGGATTGGAGATTAACGAGCTGAAAATGGAAGATTTGAGCTGGATTTGAGGAAAAAATCAAACCGGAAATCCTGAGAATGCAAGTAAAATGATGATCTCACTCATGATGTTGATAATACAACAAGTTCGATTCATTTATCAAGAATTCTATTGACATTATCACGTGGTATAAGAGCTTAATAAATAACAACTGTTTCTGAAACAGAATCGGTTGTTTTCGTTTCTTATTGTTTGCGTACACTTAACAAGTTTTCTTACTGCAACTTCCAAGAGGCTAAGTTCCGATTTTATTGAGGTTAAACGTTTGCTTAAAAGCTAAATATCTTGTCAATCAGCTGATGAACTCACGAACAAGAATTTTTCTTTCTTTATTGATCCCACAAAAACATTTTACATTCCCGATGTGCAAATCTATGTCAAACGGTGGAAAATATTGAATGTTTTCTTGTTTCTCCCTAGAAATGCTCGTGTGTTTTTGCTGTCTCTCTTTTTCTAACTGAAAAGCAATGGTTTTGGTCTTTGGTTGCCGAATCGTGCGAAAGAAAAAAAAAGAGAAGAGAAGAGACGAGACGAGGCTGTAAACTGCACTGCATCACATCGAAAACATTCAATGATGTGCGCGACAACGGGCAAAATATTTCCCAATGTCTATTTTTGGGGAAAGGTATCCTTGTTGATTCATCAAAAGTCATAAAATGAGCTTTAAAAATAAGCATAACCAAATTTTGAACAAAGAAAATGACAATTCTCAATTCTCTGTTTTTATAAAACCGTAACTATACCGAGTTTTTCAGCTTCAAAACTAGCATTCTCATAAAAGCAAAGTTTTACCCATAAAACTGCACACTATCAAATTCTACAAACTCTCTCTCTTTCAAATTCCCCAATTTCTCTCATTTTCCTATTTTTAACTTTCCCCCGACTCTCCCGTTGATCTCAAAAGACCAAAGTCAAACCTTTAAACCAAAAAAAGAACGTTGAGAGTATGTCGATGAAATCTGAGATCAAGTGTTTTCTTTTGCATCTCTAAAAACGGTGCTAGACTGGGATTGAAATTTTCAAAAAAAAGAATGCGTGGGATCACGAGAAAGAAGGAAGCGCTGAAAAGGGTCGGATTGCTGCTGACGGAGGTGTCCACAAAAGGGGAAATTGATACAATCACGCTAATTTTGGAAATGATCCCTTTAAAGGTGTTTGCCTGTTTTTCGATTGCGTAGGCTAATAAACAACAAAGTATAAGGCTTTTCCAGAAAGCCTTTTCTTTTCTTTTCCTACTTTCCTTGAAAAATAACAAATTCATTAACTAAGGGTTTGAACAAAAGGACTTTCTAGACAGCTTAATAGTACGTGATCTTTCTAGACAGCTCAGTGGTCATTGATAACTGTTCTGGAAGTGGATGAGTATATTGTTTCTCTCGTCTTGCTGTCTCGCCTTGCTTGCGTGATCTCTTCAAAATGGACGGTAATTGCAATGTCATGGAAAGGAGCGCTCTCTTTGTTTTCCTCTTTTCTGCGTGATTTCTCTCAAATTTTTTCGACTTCCTCAAACAATGAAAAAACGGGAATTTGGCTTTTCTTTACTGAGAGATCAGCTTTAATTAGACAAAGAACGAAAGCTGACGACGTATTAGACATAACCTCTCTTTCGTTTCTAACAAAAAGGATTCTTTTCTAACAGTAAATGGAATTAAGGTTTGAAATCTAAGATCATTACAGGCGATATTCAAAATCATTACAGACGCACCCCTTATTCCCATTCTCAATTCCTTTCCCATCTTGTTTTCCTGTCTGATCTTTGGCCTTCCATCTCGTTTTCCATCTCAAAATTCCTCGTTTGGCCTTCCATCTCGTTCTTCTGTCTGCCCACTATTTTTCCCTTCCAAAAACAACTCAAGCTCTTTTAGATGTTTACGAAATTTTTTGGCTTTTCACTTCTCAAATTTATCTTTTTTTTTTGGTCTTTCAAACTAGAGAAATTTCTCTCAAAAATAAAAATTTCATCTCTTTAATCTCGAAATGTGAATGTTCAAGGTGATCATTTTTGGGAATGGAGAGACTAAATGGAGAGACTGACGGGCGAATGTGCAAAATGAAACGCAAAAGAGAGAGACTGACTCTGGAATTCCAATGATTTCAATCTTTTTCTCTGTTTTCTGCTCAATTTTTCGAGTCTTTGTTCTCCTCGAAAAATGAGCAGATTTGTGCAAAAGAAATGCGAACTTCATCAGCTTTGACGATTGTATTTGACGCTTTGACGATTGTATTAAAATAGAGAAACTTTCCCTTTTAAAATAGAAAAACGTGCCCTAATTACAAGCCAAAAATACGATAAATCTATCAACACCAATCACATTTTGAGTTTGTGATTTGTATCCTTTCCATAAAAACCTTTAATCAAAGTTCCGTTCAAGATCTCCAATAATAATCGCCAATAATAATAGCCTTTTTTTCAATAACCAAACATTCGCAAAACCAGGTGTTATCCTAAAATCCAATATGCTCACCACATTCTCCATTTTGCAAAAACCAATAAAAGCCCTGTACTCAAAACAGGGTAGACTGTACCTTTTCATTTCCGGGTTTCTTTTGGGGTAAAGATTAACAATTTTTTGAAAGAAGAAATGACAACAGAGATCAAAGCTGTTGTCGTTGAGAAGGGAAATAAAAGTGAAAAAGCCGTATTGGATCTATTGAATGATCTGGTCGATTTCGATCTTCGCAAGAGAAGCTTTTGTTCAGAGAAAGCTTTATGAGGGAGATTTTATGGCATTTTAAGGCTGACACGACTAGTATTTGAATCGGAATATGTTGTTGAACTCTGGTTGAAGGGTTTTCCCCACTTGTTTCAAAAAAAAGCTGGTTGTCGGCTTTCATTAAGCAGTAGCTTTTAGTAGCAGTAGCAGTAGCAGTAGCTTACTCATCCATTTAAACCTCAAGATTATTTTAGACACAAATTTAGGCAGCTATTGTTGGAGCACTAAACTTGTAACTGAATTTTACAGTCATTTTACAGTCATTGCCCTCACTTAAGGCTTAGCCCGATTGATGCTGAACATTTTGCTGAACATGCTGACCAACGAAACACTGTCCCAGTATAGAATTTTTGCAGACCCCTGAGAGTTTTGCTTTTGAATTTTTATCGTTGATCGCAGTCAAAAGATGGCATCACACATTGCCCACAGAGATCAAAGAAACGACTCAGAGAAGCGAAATGAAATGAAAAAGAAAAAGAAAAAGAATCGGTGTGGAAGGGCGAGTCATCATTCCATTTGTTAATCAGCGTTTCTTTAGGAAATGATTTGTTTTTGGGTGGGGACAGAAAGATGTATAGATTGAACTTGGGGATTATGCGTTATGACTTTTGTGTTTCTTGGAGGACTCAACTCATTCCGTAGTTGAACAGAAGAATAGAAGTTCCGTAGTTGAACAGAAGAACAGAAGTTCGGTAGTTGAAAGGGTTATCGACTAGTTCTAGGCTACTGTAGAAACTAGTGAACAGAGTCCCACAAATTACTTTCATATCAACACTACAGCTTTCAGTATGTAACTGTAGATTTTATAGAACTGGTTCAAAGACATAGAAAAGACAGTAGAACTGATTCTTTTAGGCTTTTCCAGAAAGTCTTTTCGTTCCTTTTCGTACTTCTTTTTAAAAACAACAATTGATTGATTGATTGAAACGATTGATTTTTGGACTAAAGCAATTGCAGCTATTTTAGAGTTAAACTTTTTAATTAGCATCGGCAAATTTTAAGTGCTCCTAACGGGTGATCGGGGCTCATTCTCACGATAAATCTCCTGCGGAGGATCGGTTGATTAGTGCTCACAAATCGGTGAATCGGTTAATCTTGAATTATCCTGGGAATCTCTTTGGGAAGTATCAGAAATACAATGAACCAAGCACTTTTGTTTATCTATTTTCCCGTCGATCCAATTTTCACTAAAGGATTGTAGTGAGATTTGGTCAAAATAAGTTGATCGGCTAAAGTTAAACTTTTTGATCTTGGATGCCGACTATTCTTAGCTTCTTAGCTTTGAAATTAAAAATCAAAGACAGATAAAAAGTTGGAAATAGCGGTTATCACAATTTGTCAGAAATAAAAACCTTTACATGATCTTGGATTCCGGAAAGAGACCAAGAAATTGCGGTATTTAGTGCGCTAGAGCAGAGCATAGAGCATCGCTTTTTGGAGCTGCAAGTCTAGGGACATTACATGGTTTTGTAATAAAGAATGGCGATCGGTTGTCTTTGAAATCTAGTAATCAATAGCTGAGATCAAATAGTAATCAATAGTAATCAATTCTGATAGTGTTTTGTTCACTGAGTCACGAAGATCCCTCCAATCCCAATTTGCTCTTTTTCAAATCACTCCAAGTTCAAGAACAAATAGTCTGCAAGTTTTTAGGCAATTTTATTGACAAATTAGTCACCAACTCGCCGAGTTTTCTTGCATTTTTGTTATCTATATTTCAGGATGCTTCCGCTATGATTCAGATGCTTCGTGTAGAAGAATTCTTTGTTTGCACGGTGATCTCGCTAAAAAATCACGAGACTCATTTCCGGAAATGTCTTCACAAATTGAAGATTTTGAGAGAAATGAAACGCTTTTTGTATCTCAGTTTAAAAGAAAACTTCAGTACACTTTTTGCTTTGCTCAAGTGAATAAATGTGATCTGTTTATTAGAGATCTGGTTATTTATTAGTTTCAATGACCCAGACTGTTTGAATTTTGTTTGAAAGCTGTATTTGGATAGGTATTGAACGCTTCACTTGAGCATTTCCGGCAATTTACCGGAAGTTTTTGAAATAATTGATTTTGGATCACTCAAATAGATCAAGCATTCCTGCATTGGTCGATTGAGAGAAGAAATGAAATAAAGCCAAAAGAAAAAGAGCGAATTGCACAATCGTTTAAGAGAAGTTCTTTGTGTTGAATGGATGAGTTCAGTCATCGTTCTCTTCTTTTCCTTTCTTCTTTTCTTTGATGTTTTTGAACGAAAGTTTTCCGATTCTCAGTGAAAAACGTTGAGGGGAACGAAGAACGATCGTTTTTAGCGAGTTTTTGGAAAATTGAATGAATACATGTCTGCCATCAACACACAAAACTGACAGCAGTTGGCGGTTTTTGGACGATGAGGTTTGGGGCGAAGAATAGGTACAAAAATATAGGAAAGGCTTGAGAAAAATGGGTAGTGAGTTTGAAAACATTAGGATAAACCTGTATTGATTTGTAGGATATGATGTTTTTGTTGGAATGAAGTGGATGAATGAAGTTGAAGCTGATCTTCCTGATTGAAGCTGATCTTCCTGATTGAAGCTGATCTTCCTGATTGAAGCTGATCTTCCTGAAACAGGGCTTGCTTTCTGATATTAAGAGTTTGAAACAGGGCTTGCTCTGCCTGTATTGGCTTACTTGCACCGCTTTGTTCTAACTCAATACACTTCACCTCAACAGCTACAGTTTACAGCTACAGTTTACAAGTTCAAATGATCCATTCTTTGTTCTATAAGTCTAACTGGAGCTGCGAGTTGAGACTATTTCATAATTGAACTTTTCTTTCTTTCATTTTTCTTTCTTTCATTTTTCTTTCCTTCATTTTTCTTCCTTATTTCATAATTTTCCCCATTTCAGTCGATCCCTCAGTTTACTTTTCACACAAACTCTAGCTTCTAGACAGTGAAAGTGTGGGGATTGGCATCAGAAAGCACAAATAATTGTGTTGTTTTCAGCGCATTTATTCGACGAGAAAAAGCGTGAAAGGCCAAAGAAAAATGCGGCACAAATTAGCTCACGAGAAGCTCGATCTTTGAGCGCAAAAATTGTTGCCCTCGATATTTCTGGGGATAATTTCGCACACAGCTTATTATCCCCGACAGAAAGAACAATGAACCCTGTCTGGTACAAGATTATGGTAGTTTTCCTTTTCCTTTTTAATATTAAGACCATAGATTGTCTCAAAAAAGAGGGGAAAATGTTTTCCCGAGTACCGAGATTGACACAATCCCCGTGACCTCAAGGATTTGCACGTTCTTCACTATTTTCTTTATCGTTATTGAGAAATTGAATATTTTTCTGACCTAGTCAATTCTAATGGCTAGCTCAGAAAGTGATGATTATCGCTCTGAAGCAAAAAAATATTTATTGAAAAGTGTTTAAAGTGAAAAACAAGAGCGAAATGATAACATGATGTCTTCTTTTTTTTAAAATGATTATTGTCTCATCAAGACAATAATCATTTATGAACTGTAATCATTTTTGTTTAGACTAATATTGGAAATCGCTCAGAGAATGTTTTTGCACAGATTCACCCCACAAATTCGATTGTTTGTTCATGAAATTTGAGGCTGTTTTGATCAGGTACAGGCTCGATTTAGCCCAGAAAGCTATCATTTTTCTCGTTTCTTTTGGTTCATTGAGATCAATGTTCGCTGGCGGCTTTTTAACAATTCGAGAGAAAAGAAAAGAGAGAAAAGAACAGAAAAAGGGCAACCTGTAGTCTCTAGGAAAAAAAAGAAGAGAGCTTTCCTTGGCTCTCTTTTGAATGGAAGAGCAAAGAGACAGTCATACAGTTAGTGAATGGGAGAGAAATGAGGAATTCTGCTCTCTGCTCTCATTCTGGAGCTGAACTCTAAAAGAAAGGAAAAAGGAGAAAGAATTTGTGATCTGCAAACGGGTTTTCCTTTTTGAAAGATCACTCGATTTCGTGCGATTGAGCAGAAAGCATAAAAGTCATCGACTATTAGAATTTCTATTTCATTCAAAATGATCTGTGATCCAATTGAAAGAAATTTGTAACAAAGTCATATTAGAGTTTGTCTACAACTAGTTAAAAATGCACATAAATCCAGTTCATACTCCAGCCGACAACTCCAATTCATACAGAACATGCTAGTGCTCAGATATTTCTCGTCAAACACAATTTCCCTTTTCCGGTAGACTTCCAAATTTCTCAAAATGTTTCGCGTTATATTTTGTGCTGAAAAAGCTCAAGACTCCTAAGCATAACACGATTTTCCCAAAAGATGACGGAAAGATGACGATGACTTTTGCACCGAACAGGTTTCATCGACCAATCTCAATTTGTGCTTTGTGAATTCCAGGCAGATTAGCGCAATTTGCATATCTATTCTCGTTTTTGTCAACTTGTGGTTGACAGTGTCAACTTGTGATCAGCATAATCAACAAGAGAATAGATCTTTGTTCAACTTTCCCTGAATTTTATTACTTTAGCGAACAACAAAATGACCTCTAACGACCTCAAACCTCAATTTATTGACCCCCGGAGATTATTGGAAGCCCATTTTAAAGTTGTTTTCCGTGAATCCCTTTTTTTGCAATCGTATTTAACTCACTTTTAATCATCACGATTTATTTCGATGTAAAGAAACAATTTCAAGAAAAGCTTTTTAAAATGAACATACTGAACTAAACAAATTCTCACGTTTGAGTGAAAAAAAAGAGAATAAATGGAAAATATTGCTCGACTATTGTATCGGGTAATTCTGAAAAGATGAGCTTTTCTTCTAAAGTCGGAGATTGACCTAGTGGTGTTTACAGAAAGATCCTCACTCAAAGAGAACTTTCAACACTCTTTTGTCATCAAAAATGAATTGAATCCAATGCGGAAAGGAGTTCACTACAAGAAAATATGATTCACATTATTTTTATTCTTTTAAAAGTACTTCTACCAGATTAAGATTGACCTGTAGTTGAAAGAAAAATGTTTTCTTTTTTTTCTACAGTTCTCTTTAACGTTCTCTTTCTACAGCCAGTTTGCAAAATGGCAACAGCATGATTTTTCAGTTTACTGAGCTGTTGTACGATCCCTGAAATTTTATTTTATAAAGTACGAGGAGCAATGTTTGTTTGCAGTTTTGACCTTTTAAAAAAACATGAAAGGAAAAGTTGGAAATCAGAATTTTGTCTTTTTCTTTTTACCACCCTCACCAACAGAAAGCTTTTCGAATTGCAATATGACAATTCACACAAAATACACGATTTGTTTGAGTTCTTCGGTTTTTTGATGAACTTTGTGCGTTCACTTGTCAGTGAAATATTATTTTCAGAGAGAAATTCAGAAATTTACAGAGAGAGAATTTGTTGTGAAGCTATGAGAGAAGAGTAGGGAAGAAGAGAAGGGAAGAAGAGAAGGGAAGAAGAGAAGGGAAGAAGAGAAGCTAAGAAGAGAGGCTAAGAAGAGAAGTGGAGTTGAGCCTCGGAATTCTTGACAAAAGAAAAATGCTCTGTACTTTATCCAATGGATCTCTTGGTCAAAGAATTGGAAACAAATCAATCATTAGTTCTCTCTTCTCATAGACAATCCCTTTAAGCCTTTAAGCCTAAGCTTGAGCCTAAGCCTGAGCCTGTCATTCTAAGCCTGAGCCTGAGCTTTAAGCCTAAGCCTTTAACTCCCAAATTTCTCATCTTTCAATCGATTTCTCTTTCACTTTCCCTCATTTTCTGTCACTTGTTTTTGCTCAAATTTATAGCCAATGTTAGAGATCGCATTTCTCTTTTTCGAGACGAGCAGAGATCAGTTGAATGAAAGAAATGGAGGGATGACCGCAGAACGACCTCTAAATATGTATTCATTATTGAGAGAAAACCCTGAAAACACACTCGCTTACACTTCAACATCCACAAGCCAGACCACACAAAAATCAATGAAAAGAGAGGATTTGTGAGGGTGTTTTTGAGGCCAATGGAAGGCAAGTACATCAGCACTATGCTGAAAAAGCTTATTGTCTATTTGAGGCTGGGGAAATCCTTGATCTATAGACGAAAACACGAGACACCCAATGAAAATTTGAATGTTTTCGAGTAATCGAGAGGAAAATATTTAAAGCTCTCGGCTTTTCAAACCTTTCGTCACTTGTCGAATTTCCTCTAAATTTCTCTCGGGTTATTTTAACTCCAGTCCTTCATTTGGCCTCTGAGCTATCCATTCCTTTTTTTTCCGCTTACATCATCTCTTTCTTGACCTCAGCTTATGAAAAGCTTATCTCCCATATATGAAAATGTTTTCTGCTCTCTGACGATGGATTTTCCTGCAAAAAGAGAACAATTCTAGGCACAAAAAGGGCTTTTTTGAACCAGAACTTGTTTATCTTTAGACGTTTGAACGAGAACTTGGTTCAAACTTGTTTATCTTTTTGGTGCAAACACTAGCCAACATAACTCTTTGGTGCATATCCTATTTTATGAGTTTTATTCCGTAATCTTTTTTGGTGTATCATGGGGCAAGAGGTGATGGAATAATTGGGATATCTGTAGAATGGGGAAACTGGGAAATGACGTTTTTCGTTTAAACGCATCCTTTAGATCCACCAATCAGTTCCCCATCTCCATAGATTTTTTCGGTCTTCATAGGTCGAGCTTTTTGCATTTTCTGATCTATTTTCCACCTGTACCTCAACTTTTTCTTCTTTTCGCCCCCTCATTCAGAAGTGAACTATGGCTCATGTCTTTTTCTATTTCTGAACATCGAATGCTTTGCAATTTGTGGGGTTAATTGCTTGAATGTTTTTCCCTCCACCGGATTTCTTTTTCGCAACAAAAATG
The DNA here is from genome assembly GCA_958450365.1 of Mesorhabditis belari. Classification (NCBI taxonomy): domain Eukaryota; kingdom Metazoa; phylum Nematoda; class Chromadorea; order Rhabditida; family Rhabditidae; genus Mesorhabditis; species Mesorhabditis belari. Next base: position 390,647 of record CAUEEP010000920.1, read on the forward strand.
AAGGTCACCAGGTGAGCAACGTCGTTTTTCAGGGCTTGCATTTTTCGAGAGCAAAGAACTGTAAGCTTATGGCAAAGGAATTGTTAAGTAGGGAAGGGAAATGAGAAGACAAGAAGAGGCACATGTGATAAATAACACAATCCTAATGTACCAAGGGTTGACGGGAAGGAGTGGGTCGATTCAGGAATAGAAACTCGCATATCATTGATGTCTGAAAATAAAAGATCAAGTCGACAGAAATAGCTTTGTGAATGTTTGTGCTTAAAAACAACCGCAGACAGAACAAAAACGGGGATGTACCTTCGATTTGGGCACAAGTTTGATCAACTTATTGAAGAGAAATGTTTGATTCACTTTTTGATAACAAGGGCAAAATCAGTGCTCAGTGAATCAACAGCGATCTCTCATCTAACAGTCTATCTATTTTTGTGCTCTTTTCTCCAAATATTTGACAAGTGTCATATGATTTGCGGTTGCCCACATACTGTATGACTGTAAGAGCAAATTTCGACCTTGAGTTTCTCAAACAAACTTCTAGCAATCAGAAATCAAACTTGAGTAAGACGAGACGAGAGTAAGACGAGTAAAGTCAAAAATGAATTACGATTTAAAGTCGAATCCCTCGTGTCATTTAAAGCAACACAACTCTGAATGTATTCCTTTTCAGCTTCACCAAACAATCAAAAGATCAAATCAATTAGATTCAAACTAGCCGAAAAGAAATCAAAAGATGAAAGAGCGATGAAATCATCGAAGAAAGGACAAAAAGGTGAAGACGACCATGTTATCGAAATATCGACCGATCGAAGAAAACAAGATAGGGCAAAGCACACTCTGTCTGGTGTTTCATGTCTTGAAAACATTGCTAAAAGCTGAAGGCTTTCAGATACAGAACCCTATTATTTTTAAAGCTTAGTTCACCTTAGCTTAGTCTAAGCTTTCACACTTACCTATTAGGTGACTTCTGAGCTTCAAAATCAGCGCCTTTGATTCTCTTTTGTGAGTGATGGATGCAAGTTTATGAAAGCTTTCAAAGCCCACTATATTTTATGTGTCTCTTACTCAGCCAGACGGTGGGTGGATTGATGAAAGGGATGGAGGGGACAAATACGAATCACCCCCTCATTCCCCTTCCCTATCGACCTCTCATTGTCGATTTCACCCAGACAGGCCTCCCTCTTCTTCTTTGCTCTTTCTTCCCCGAAATCTTCGTCAATTTCGTAAGGAGTGTTGAACTTTGATCATTTGATCGTTGCACTTTGCACCTCGCACTTCGACATCTTATAGCTTTGTGAGTAAAGAGCTTTGGCTAAGTACCTGGCTAAGTACCTGCCGCTAAAAACTGAGCCAAACTGAGCCAAATACAATTCCCTACTTTTCACTTGTTTACTCCAAAAAGTCGTTGCTTCTTTGTTTCTTCTCAATTCTTTGCTTTGAAAGCATTTCCCCACTCGAATCGTTGCACTTTCGTCTCTCGCAAAGACCAGACTCGAGCTATGTTTTTCTGTTGTTTTTCCACTTAATTTGAATACTCTCCGGGTTTTGTAAACAGTCGTAAAGTACAAATTTCACAACAACAACAAACAAGACCCAAACAATTCCTGATTTTTGCACTTGTTTTAAGTCAGAAACCAGCAAACCTCCGGCTTTGAACATCGGCCTTTTTTCAATAGAAAAATTCTTATCAATTTTTGTCTTTGCAGCTCTTGAAATCAACGCCTAGAAAACTAGAGATTAATGTCAAACTTCAGACAACGAAATGAGAAGAATTTTGCCGGAAAATTAGTGTTTGCACAGCTTGTCAAGACTTTTACGTGCTCTGTCGAAACGATGCAGAAAAATATTATCGTTTCGTTGTTTCAATGCATAAGTACTTTAGAATCAAAATCTTGGAAATCTTGGAAAAATGAGAATCAATCAATTAAGATTTTGCACTGATCATCAGCGCTTCAAAGTTCGTCACAAAATCCAGGTACAGATCGATTTCTTGTTTCAAATGTTCATCCCAAAAACCAGGTCCAATAATTTGTTGTTGAGCTTTGCAACCGATTCAATCGTTGATTGCCCTTGTTCCGTTGTTTCATTGGAGTCGGCCGTGTTTGCTTGTTCAATGGAAAACGTGGATTTTGATGATTTTGATGAATCAATTGTGTGGAAATCGATGAAATGTGGAAAAAGATGTAATGATGATGATTGGGGGAAATGGTGACGTGCAGATGATCTTTATACTCTCAAAACTAGGAGGGGTTTATTGAAACCATCGTGAACAAATCAATCAATCATCTCTTTTAAAATGATTCCAAACTTGGCACGGCTTAACTCTTATGCGAATGCTACAAATATCAAGCCTAAGCCACTAGAGAGTGGTTTAGAACTCTCTAGTGGTTTAGACTTGATATTTGTAGCATTTGCATAAGACTTAAGCATAAAACTACTGTCTTTTTTAGCCATGCTATAAACGATGCAAAATGTATGATGATTCGCGGTGTGTCGTTGGACTTTGTGCTTAGGAAAAGTCTGTGACTGGACAGACCTTTCTTCTCTTAGCAAACCGTCGACAAACATTCACCTTTTCACCTCTTCTCCTCGTCCACCTCTCTTCTTCCCCTCTCTTCTCCCCCTCCCTTCTCCCTCTCTCCTTCATCCTCTTGTGTGCACGAATGATCTCTGCTCCCATTTTTTTTTCTCTTCTTTTCACCGCTCAATGTCTATGTGACTTTTGCTCTAGAAAAATTTTATCCAAGCCATATAACAAAGTTTTTATCGCTGTATAGTGTTTTCACCCCATCGTTATTCACTTTTCCTGAAACGAACTTTAATCTATTTACCACTTCCTGACGTTTACCAGTTTGCTTACCCATGTTTCCGGGAATTTTACTTCCTGGATTTGCCAGCTAGTCATCATTTCATTGTTAATTTTCATTGTGAAGATTCATTGCACTAGAATGTCGATCAATTTCTTAGTCTTTTCCATTTTTTTTGCTTTGTTTTCCCTCAGTCTGGTCTCCGTTTCCGAGCACTAATGAACACGTAATCGGTGAGTTTTTCCGTTTTTATTTCACCTTTATCCAAGTTTTAATCTTCAACCTCAAAGCTCAACTGGGCAACGCCAAAAAAGTGACTTTTAGACTCTGCGCTGTCGGCAGAAAAAAAAGGAAAGACACCCGAGATCAAACGCCTCATGACCAATGTAAAAAAGAAAATGTTTGCCTAGTTTTTGGTTGATTTTTCCTAGATTTAACATATTATTGATGACGCGAGAATCTAAGCTATAAGATGAGACTAGGAAGCTAGACAAGGAAGTGAAAAAAGGCGAAAGGAAAAGAGACGAAAAGAGACGAAAAGTCGCCCTATGGCTCTTTATTCTTTGGTCGATTGAGAAAAGGGAAAAGGAGGAGTCTCCGTGCACGTTCTACGGGACCTTAGTGAAAAAAAAGAGAAAGAAAGGCTAGGAATAGAGAGAAATATAAGGGGATAGGAGGAGACTCGTTCCTTTGATCATTGCTCTCGTCTATCCCCTATTTTTTAGTAGAAATGAGCCGAGAAGGCACGATAGGGCAAAGACCAAAACGAAAAGCTCATAAATATTCTCGTAAAGGTCTTCCCTGTCATTTTTGAATGCGAAACTTTGAGGTGGATCGGGTACGAGATATAGTATTCAGTTTGGAAGTGATGTAGGCTTTCCATTCCATAGTTTTAAAATACTTGATTGGTACTATTTCACTCTAGAACTTCGCTACTATTTATCTCAAATCTTGTCTTCTTTCTTTCTTTAACTGAATCCTAAGAATTCAAGTTTTTCCAGACTTCCATCTTTCAATATTTCTCAAGTCCGATATTTTTTTGATAAACGATTTAGGGGAAGACAGCTCATTGATATTCTCTCCTTCAACATTTTCCATTTCCCGTCAATCCCCCGCCTTTTCTCATCATAAGACATTTTGATAGTACGGAATTTTTATAGGAAAAATTTTACACAGAAAAACATTCTTGAATCATGGTCCCGATAGTTTCTCCCGACAACAAACCAAAACTTTTTCGTTTCGCCGAAACTCAGCAAAAAAAAAAACTACGAGTTTGAATCATAGTCTTTAACAATAAAAGAGAAATTTCTCAAATTCTTTAAAGTTTACGATAATTTTCAGTATTTGATATTTGCTGATAAGCTCTCGTTCTCTCATTGAGCTTTGGTTTTTTGTGATTAGTGAGAAATAAACAAAGGAAAAGGCTTTGAAATGATGAAATTCAACTAGACCGATCACAAGGTCAGTCTGTGAGGGGGAAATGGGGGAAAACAAGGCTTGTATCTAGAAAAAAACAAGGCTTGTATCTAGAAATGAAAATTGAGAAAGATGAGAGAGTAGTTGTTCATTGTTTTTGAGTCAGAAAATCATTTATCAAAGTATTTTGGGTGATTCAATAGGCTATGGAGTGATGCTAATATTCTTACACAAAAATTTTCCTTGTTTGCATTTGAAAGATAATGAAAGAGTTGCCAATAACAGAAACTTACTTCAATTTACTGCAATTTTATTGTTCTTGTTTTTCCCAGCAAATCTATCAGCTTTATTGCAGAATTGAAAATCCTCTCTTCCTCTCTTCCTGCTTTCAGCTCTCAAAAGTTGATCTGTTCCTTGTGGCGTTTTGTTCATTCACGAGTGTTTTTCTCCAAACGGGAATGACTGCGTTTTCCCCTTTAGATGTTTTCGATCATCCAAGTAACCTTTTTTTACTCTTTTTTCTCTCTTTTCACTTCAGCATAAGGTCTTATTTTATTCGTAGAGTCCGTCTCGTCTTAGCCTTTTCTGGATCGACGCGGTTTTTTTCGAGGTTTGCGGAGAGAACTCGATGACCAAAGACCAAGGAACGAAAGGAGAAGGGATCACCCCCATTCTCTTGAAAATAAGGACTCTAGATGGAGAATGGGAAAAGATGAGAGAAGAGAAAAACCGATTGTGTATAGTGGGTGTGAATGAGTGGAGAAATCTCTCGTGACCATTCACCCAATCTTTCTCTTTCTCATCTTTTTTTCAATGTTCTACTCGGATTTCTATTAGTCTGGCCTTTATTCATTGATCTTTAGACTTTTTACTTGAACATTTTCCTTTGAACTGGTTTTCTCTTGGACTTGAGACTTTCTAGGAGCGTCGAGTTCGACGATCTTAACCTCTAATGTAAATTAGTTAGATCAAAATCCCATCAAAATGTCAGATTTTATCGAAATGTCAAAAACTGTTTGTCTATTTTCCTATTACTTTTTATTTTGTTGTCTCTCGATTTCTCTCAAATCAAATCAAATGCAAATTTCATGATTTTCCTGTTATTCGACTCTAGTCGAGCGTGGTACAAAAAAATGAAAACAAAGATCACCATGGATCTTTTTGGAAAAGAGAAACGAAAGATTTCGTGGGGAATTTTGGGTAAACGATGAGATGGAAAAGAGCTAGAGAAGTCTGTGAATCGGAAAGGAAAGAGGGAACAGAGATTCGTCTAGAAGCGAAAACATGAAAAGAAACGAAAACGGGAAAAGGTTTGATCTTTTCGAGTTTCTCTCATCGTTTTTCACCTCTAGATTGCCCTCGATCTATCTCACTTTTTGGTCTTTATTCCCTAAAAATTATCGGAGCCGACAACAAAGCGATCTCTTTTCCCTTTGCGATCTCTTTTCCCTTTGCGATCTCTTTTCCCCTTTGCAATCTCTTCTCCATCTTTCCCATTCTTTCCACACAAGCGCCCTTGCACAGCCATTGCTCTTTGGCCACGAAATGATTACGGGTAGAATTTTGAAATTTTAATATAGTTTCTGCTCTTATCTTATTTGATTTTCGATCGCTTTTCTTTGCACAATTCTGACAGGCAAATAGCAGCAGCCAAATATGATTTTATCCAAAAATTTGTCATAGGAATTGTTTTCATGAGTTGCTAAATTGATATCGTTTAGGTAATCTTATTGAATTGTTTTCTGTAAAAGTCAGTTTTTCGTTTAGGTAACTTTATTGCACTGTTTTCATGATCAAACTTTAACTTTTTCTTATTTTCCCAAGAGTTTAATGAGAAACATAGTGTTATCGAAAGCTGTGGTTAATTCTTGGAGCACCGATTACCAAATCTCATCCATCTTATCGTTTAAAACTGTTTTTCGATTTGAAACATAGTGAAAAACTCAAAAAAAATGTTATTGAGATGGGGTTTATCTTTTTTCTAACTTTTTTACAGTCAAAAACAGCAAGTAAACGATCAGGGACCGAGTGAGTGAAAAAGTGCAAGAGATTAAAACAACTACGGTGGCTTGAAGAGGGGTGGGGTTTGTGCTAGAATGGGTGAAGGGGTTGAAAAGAATTCGAAAAGGGGGAAAAGAATTCAGAAAAGATGGAGAACTTTGTGCTTGTTCTGTTTACATTCAATCCTTTTCAAATCCTCATCTCTTTCTCTTTTCTCATTCTCTTTTCTCCAAAAACGGTCTACGGTCCCGCTTTTCTCTCACCTTTACCACTTCTCTCTTTTCGACTGGCTGCTGAATTTTATTTCGTCACGTTGTGTCATTCCAGGTGCTCACACTTTTCCACAATTAGGTTTTTGACATTTTATATGGATATGGTGGCTTAGGTCATATAAAAGTAGCTCCAATTTTGAGATAGATACTCCTCTTTTTTGTCTCTTGTTCTGGTTTTGACAGTATCTTTAGAGCTTCTAGATCCTAGATTTCAGACAGAGAAGAGATTTCAGACAGTACAATCTAGCATTGATTTGTAAGATTTCAAAATATCTTTGGATTCATCTCTTTCATTACCAGTTTCTTTCAAAACAATCCAACTCATTCATCTTGTTCCCACTTCTCCATTCGACCTTTCATATTCCATCTTTTTATCTTTCCTTCCCTTCCTTCTTCCCCTCTTCCCCTCTTCCCCTCTTCCCCTCTTTTCCCCTCCAGACAGACACACATTTTTGCACAAGAAGTGGGCGGTGCCCTTTCCCTTTCCCTCTTTTTCCATTTCCCCTTCAAAACGACCTCTTTTCTTTCTTCCGGGAATCACAAACTCCGCCGAAGAGCAACGACCATTCCCCTATTCTCTTCTCTCTTTTCTGTACCAAACTTTTTTTTTGTTTGATTCTCACACTTTGTCCTTTAATCTCTTGGAAAATACAACTATTTCTTCAACGATTTCTAATCCCATTTTCGTCTTTTCTTCATTTCATTTCATTTCGCATCGCCAATGATCTTTGCCTTCAGATTTTCCGAGTTAATTGGTATGTGTAATTTGATTCATAAAATTCTTGTCTTCTGATCATGTTTTTCATCAAAGTTTAGAACTTTGTTCGGACAAAACCCGAACAAAGTTCTAACCTTCAAAAGAATTACTGTATCTTGGGGAAGAGGATTTAGTTTAAAAGTCTTATGAATGATTCCATGACTACAAAACAAAAAGTATGACCGGACGGACTAGTCAAAGGATTAGATGTGTTTTAAAGTTTCAAATCGGAAAGTTTGATAAAAATTTGAAATGTTTAATTTGGATTTTCATTGACCAATGTCTTTCATTTCCTTTTTTTCAATTCGTCATTTCCCAGACCTCAATTTGTCTTTTCCAATCCTCCTACACAATTTAGCAAACGAAAATTGGATGGAGATGTTTTACTAAATAAAGAAAATTCTAATTTAAACTGAGAAATCAAAAATTGTATGTAAATTTTAGAAAGTTCTAGTCAAGAGTCAAGATTTCCGAATAAATACGAAATCTCAGCTTTCACAAATATTTTCATCATTTCGATCGTGTGATGAGTGATCGCTTGTGTGCGTGTGAGGCGAAAGAATTCGAAATACCGGCTGAATGGTTGAATGGTCTGTTCTGTGCTTTAGTCGATGTGTCTGTCACTCACTCAGTAGTCTCTTTCCCCTTCTTCTTCTTCTTCTTCTCTTTTGTACACTCATTGTATTCCTCGCGAATTCCCTTCTCTCACTCAACTTCTCCACCCCCAATACACACAAAAGCTGACTCAGTCTATCGTTGATTTGAAAAAAGAAGCATTTTCGAGTTAAAACCCTACATGATTTAGTACTGTTTCCAGAAAAAGTCGATTCTTTCTAGAATTTAATCACTGACTCATAACTGACTCTAGAATTTAGTCACTGATTCAACTGCTCAAAGTCTAAACTCATTCCTCAGATCATTTTTAGTTTGATTTGATTTGATTGTTTGATTTGAAGTTTGATTTTTGAAATTTAACATCGGGAAAATGCATGATTACTTAGTTTTTCTAATAACGTAATTAGTTTTTCTAATAACGACAAGATTCTACAAATAATTATCCTCACTAATCCTTTCATTGAAAAGTCTCATGACTTTGGAAAAGAAAACCCTCATCTCTCTTTTGTAAAATTGAAAGCAAAGGTTAATTTTCTCTCCAAAACGGGAACTTTTTCTCAAAAGCACAAAAGCAATTACCAACTGTACCAAATGCAATTTTCCCTCAAAAATGGATACAATGCAGGTGCCCATTTTGACGCTAAAGATCAACTATTTTGTGTCCATTTGTTCTCGGAATGTAAAGGCTAAAAAGTCAATGTTTAGCCAAAGAAATTGGGTGACGATCTTTAGCCAAATTCGGCTAAACGACGGGAAATTTGGAATTTCCTGGAGCGAAATGTTTTTGTTTTCAAGTAGAGAGAAATTTCGTGTGGGCGGCTTGCGCACAGCGGTGCTGATCACAGTGAATCGACCGTTGTTCTCTCAATCTACTGAGAAACGACGAGAGAAAAGTTGAGCGAATGGAAGAAATGGCGCAAGTTGTGTGGTGATCTATCCTTGTCTCCCTGTGTTTCCCAATTTGATCATTTCTCTTTCACCGCTTTTTCCCATTTTTTTTTGTCTCCATCTTGCTCACCGATCATCAACAATCTCAATCTCCGCCCCGACCATCGCCCAATCTCCGACTGCTCACGCATCCAGTCATATATATGGAGAGAATCATTTCTGAGCATCCTTGAGCTCAAAAATCTTTCTCCTTTAGTTCAGAAATGTGTTTGGCTCAAGCCTCTAAACGTGCGAATCTTCAAATTCACTTTTCTACCTTTAAAACTATCAATTTCCATTCTTATCTTTTCAATTTTCAATTTAAATTCCCTAATTTCTTTCCAAATTCCAATCAACTTCAATCAAATTTCCCTCGTAATTTGTTTTTCATTTCATCTTACCTCACCATTTTCACCGTATCCCATCTCACCTCTCAAATCACAGAGATTTAAATGATCTTCTCAAATCCTATTAAAAGAAACCTCAAAGTTCGATAGGAAATCATCAGTGTAGCCCAAGAGAACATCGTTGAATCGTTGGATTTCAAAGTAAATCTCAAGAAAATGTGCATACTTATTATTTTCGAAGAAATGTCCCGGATCAGACGTTTCAGTCAGATGATTGATCAACCATCAAACATTCAAGCTTTATCCTCATCTTTGTGGATATCCCTTTTGAATTCTTTCTCTTAAAAGATCATCGCATTGCTGTTTGATGTCTTTTCAGGCTAAATCGGCTACACTCCCGGTTTAGACAGCTATAAAGTTTGAGGGATTTCCCGAAAGTTTTTCGACTAGTTCTCATAGTTCTCATTAGCTTTTTCCCAAGCGCTATTTACGCTAAGTCTTCATCAGGCATAAGTTTTACAGTAGCTAAGTTCTTCTGTTCAAGAATCCAAAGGTAATCTCATAACCAGGTGCCATTTACGGTAAGCCAAACCTATTTACGGTTATCTAACATCGATCTCAACTCCGTCTTACGGTAGCCAAGTTTTTCATGCAAGTTCTCGACCTTTTCTCTCAATTTGAAAAAGGTCCAAAGGTGAGTCTGAGTGGGTTTTTCCCGGGGATCGTTGGTCATTGGTCGACGTGCGGTTATCACTCTCTTTTCCTTCTCGTTGTCTGCCTTCTCTGATTGTCTCTTCTCAGCTCCGCCCCTTCCTGTCCCTCCCCATTTCCCCTCGATTCTCCTCTCTCACTCCATCTCATTCTTCAAACAAACAGACAGTCCGATTCCCCATTTCTCCCTTTACTCGTCCCCATCCCCTTTTCTCAGTCTCTCCCGATCACAGTCCAGCACATTTCCCTGGCTAGACATGGGCTCATTTCGAGCAATTCCTATCTTTTCTATAACTTTCTTTTCAATGACGTGCACTTTGCATTAATTCTGCTGATTTCTCAGCTCAGCAATTCTACTTTATTGTCACGTCGTCTCTCCAATTTCTTTGCCATCATCATGTGCCAAGTTTTTTCCTTTCAAATTCTCCTTTAGTGCAAATCTCTCAAAGCTTTTTCAGCCAAACTTGTAGGGGATTACTGTTTTTATAAATATTTTCTTTCTGATCCGTCGAGAATCGGTCTAAACGCTTCTCTTTGATCTCTTTTTCTCATCAACGATCACCAAGACCGAGAATCGTTCTCGTGACTTTATCATCTTTTATTAGAAAAAAAACTGTTTCCTCATCTAAATCCTATCAGCTTTTTAGAGGATACGGTAGGCTGAGTATTATAAATTCTCAAATTTTGCTTACTTTATAAAAGATTCTCAAGATTCAAGATTGAAATAAAAAAGTAAAGCCAAAGACTAGATTTTCTAGACTTATTGTACCGGTTTTAAATTGAAATATCTTTTTCTAAATTCATTTGCAAACCCGTGACTCTTTTGACTAAAAAATTTCTTTACTGATAACAAAACGAGTTTCTGTTTTGTTTCCCATAAGAAAACTCAATTTTTCACCTTTGACTGTACAAAAAAGGATTGCAAAAGAGAAGAAAAGAGCGTTTTCTCGTTTGAGCCTTCCCAAATCGAATGATTCAGCTTTTTCGGCAAACCACCTACGCCATCAGAAAAGCGAAAAGAAAACGGCAAAACAGAAATCGTTGCCAAAAAACTCATCGACCACTCAAATTTTCCTCATCTTATTTGCAATTTATTCTTGGCTAAGATAAAAGTGTTTTATTTTGAAATATTTCGATTTTTTGCGGTCAATCTTCCAATATTCTAAATCTAGAAACTTTCAGATTTCAAAACAAACTGACTATCGTATTCTGAAATTGTATATTTTCGCAAAATGATGGGAGATCCAGCGACAACACAAGCCGCTTTGGCCTTCCTCATGAGCTGTCAAGGATCACCAGCTGGACCACAATACAGCATTGACTCGTTGCTAAGGTAAAAACTGTTTGAAGAAAGATTTTAAACTTCTAAACGTTCAAAGAAGTACCATGCAACAATTCTTTTGTTTAGAACAGCCGCCTCGATGACAAATGCTCCCGTCGAGTCGAACTCGTCTACTCCAGACAACGCTGGGATTCTTGGAGAAGAGCTAACCATTTGGTTGGTCGTTTTTCGGTTTAAATTCTCTTTTTGTTCACTTCTACAAGAACTGCTCTAAAGATCACAACCAACTTTTCCACCATCAATCCGTATTGACTTAGGCCGATTCACTGTTTGTAAGGGGGAAAGGGGTTCCTGTCCTGCACAAAGAGGCGATCCTCGTGATTCATTCACTGTCTGATCACGTGAAAGAACAGATCATTGTGATTGTTTCGATGATGACCCCTCGTCTTTTCTTGATCAATCACCTGTAGCTTTTCACTCTGTAGATCAACCCGTAGCTCTCTGCACCGACCGATTCCTCTTTTTCTGTACACTGAACTTTGCGACTACTCTTCTGCTACTTTTCTGAACTCTTTGCCTTTTCCAGAAAACACGGAGAAAGAAGCAAAAAATTTGTGGCCGTCTCAAAATTGAATAATGACTTGAGCGGGCTTTGAGCTTTGGTCTTTTCCCCGATTTTCTCCCTCTCCACCTGACCTTTATTTTCATCTTTCTTTATTCAACACAATATTACGAGGCAATTTGATATCTTTTGACTAGTTTTCACTCTTTCACTTCATTTTTATTACTAAAAACGGGATTTATCTTGCAAAAACAAAAACGAGGTTTGAACTCTATTGGGTGAAGAGGTGAAAACACGGTTTAAGTGGTTTTTCCATGGGGATTTAGTGGTCTGAAAGGGGATTTCCATCACGAGATCATGGATAAAGTATTGGGAAATGATTATCTTTTGCAGAATAAACATTTAAGTAGATTCTAGAAACGGGAAACTCTTTTCTAATGCAAGACCAAGACCAAAAGTCACAAAAGACAAAGTTCTACCGTAAACCTTGTGATGTTTTGACTAAAAATTCGTCTTGTGTACCCTTGTAAACGTCCTTGTAAACGACTAGGCCGATCCACTTGTTCTGATCCTCGAAATAGCAAAGAGACCACAAAATACGATTGCTCTTTTCTCCATCATTTCTCTCGTTTTTGTCTATTCGGGTGCACACAGAGATACGAAACAAAAAGTGTTCTCTGGTCGTTGAAGGCATTCCCAAAGTGGCTGCATTCGGAAGGAGAAAAGACCGAGGATCTAAGTGATAGACTTTAGAACTTAAAGAGATTTAGAGATTCTAGAGATCAAGGGGAAAAAAAGTCGACCAAGGACTATTGGGGAGAACCCTTGGGGAGTGTGGGGAGTGAGGGGAGTGAGCAATGGCTGTCCCTCCTCCCGCCCTTGTGATTCTCTTTTCTTTAAGAGGTCAATGGTCAGAGACCACTCTCTTGTTTATGCATCTCGTGATAGAAAAACAAAAGAAATTGACAACAACATTAACTCTGCAACATTTCAGCTCTGTATGCAAAGATGAAGCCTCCGGAAGACATTACGGAGTTGTAGCCTGTTTTGGTTGCAAGGGATTCTTCCGACGAACCGTTCGAGCCGGAAAGACCTACGTTTGCCGTTATGAGCAAAAGTGTCGAATTGATAAAGCCGGTCGCAATGTGTGCCGCTCGTGTCGCTTCCAGAAATGCCTCGAAGTCGGAATGGAGCCCGATGGTGAGTCGAATCAAATAAATTCAAAGAATTTCCTCAAATTTGTACTTTAATGTATTAACCAAAGGAATTTCAGCTATCCGACCTGACCGCGATAAAACAGGACGTCAAAAGAATCCCCGAAGAACACATGGACCGGGAATGATCGAAAATGAGGACAGCAAGACCCCTGTGCCCCATAATGGAAGTGGACATGACAATGAAGGTAGTTTTAGTTTCAAGATTGTTACAGTAATCAAAAGATTAAACAATAATATTCTGTTTTCAGATGATGCTCGTACTTCACCCTCAAGTGGAGCCAACTCGGCGCCAATCTCGGTCTCAGCCATAGACGAGAATGTTCTGTCAACTCTTCGTGAAGTTGAGCTCATCTGCAACTCACTCCGAGACGCCGTTCCAATGTCACCAAAGAAATCGTTTGATCTCTATGATGCTATTCATCGTCCATCACTTGTTTCAGCCCGATCACCGGTAAGTAAATCACTCGTTCGCTTACTGTACTTCTGATTGAAACAGTTAATAATCAAGAGCATTTCAGCTGCAATTCAACGGTGCTGAAGGTTCATGCGATCTTCGTTCATTCAATTACAATGTTCGTCGATTACTCGTCAGCTCACTTGACTACATGAACACATTGAAACCGATCGCTGATTTGAGTGAGGATGAAAAGGTAGCAATCATTTTCATTTATAGTGTGTAAAATCTCAACTTTTATTTACCTAGTAATTAGCTCTTGACCAAAGATTTCTTTTCCAATTGTCGGATTATATTTTGTAAACAATGAGTGCAAATTGGGTGCAATTTTGTTCTGTCTGGCTCAAAAAAAGTAATAAAACGATGAATGTTGACTTTTGCTATCAAATAGAAACAGAAATTCAAATCCAAAATTTCAGATTCTTCTCATTCGCAACAGTGCTCCATCACTGGCTCTCCTTGTCTCATCATTTTATACGATCAAAGCAGAGGCTCCAAAGGGGACAGTCTATCTTCCAAATGGACACACATTCACAACGGAGACAAACCTTTTCACTGAACGATTCAATGGGGAAGACTCAAAGAGAGCTCAACTCTTGATGAACCGTGTCGAGTGAGTTTTTGAAAGTTATAGGCTGAAAGTCTGTTACAGCCTCAATCATGAAAGTTACAGCCTCAATCATTCAATATTTTGCAATCAATGCTTACCCAACTAATTCCAGATCTGTGAAATCGTTGATCATCGACCAAATCTTGTCATCGATTCGACGAATGGCTCCAAATGATCTCGAGTTTGTTGCCTTGAAAGCAATCATCGCCTTGGACACAAACATTCCCGGATTGTCCGAAGAGGCTCAAGCCACACTCACCGTTGCTAGGTTCGTAAAAGTTTCTATTTGGAATCGAAGTATCTTGTAGTTCTCATTCAATAATGATTCTTAATCTAATCCAATCATTTTAGAGAATCTGTGCAAACCGCTCTCTTCGGCCATCTCCAAACTCGTTTCTCACAAAGCGAGGCCACTGCTCGTTTCGGTCATTGCTTCATGATCGCCGCTTCTCTTGCCAAAGCTGGAGCTCACATCACAGGCATCATGAACTTAAGTCGAGATTTGGGTCTTGGAATTGATCCAGTCATCGATCAGCTTCTTCTCCAAAACTTCGAGCTTTCTTCTTAAGCATTTACTTGACCGTTTTTAAATTTCACCGAATAAGACTTGCTTTTTGAGGTGTCATTTGCTTGAATATCTTTCATTTCTTTAAGCAAGTCTTTTTCCAATTTTGTGCAAGCTACCGTAAACCCTAGTCTCATTGATTTTTCTCATCCAATCCGAGTGTTCATCTTGTGATCGAAGTCATTCAACTCTCTTTACATAAATCAATGTCTGCATTATGAGCGATCTCATATGATCAGTCTTTTCATGTTGGACAATTCGTGACAATTGTAAATAAGCACTTAGAAAGCTAGCTTTTGCATTCATTTCTTTGTTTGTGAAACCTCTCAAAAGCATGATTGTGAATGGTTATAATTTGACTTTCATTTTTCTCGGGTCACAAGCGCCCCTCCCCTTTTTTTCTCAACTAACACCGTATTTTCGATGAAAATTTTGGTGTTATTTCGCTTTTTTTTTGTTTGTAAGTAACCCCTTCCATATTGGAAGCTTGTAAAATTTCTTTTCTCTCGCAAAATTCCATCATTTCTCTGGGTTTCCCTTTTTCTCGTCGAGTTATCGAATTTTATGGAGTTTTTTCATGTTTATAGAATAAATTTTGAAAATATTTGAAATAAAAAGCATTGCATCAATCAAAATATACAAAATTAACTTAAAAATACAGTAAGAGTGACAAAGAAAAAAGAAAAAAACGTTTTCAGGAGATCTGCATGGATTGGATTGAATGGGGAATGGATTGAAGGGAATTGACCACAAGATTGAAGGGAAATTTTCAAAACAGACTCAATTATCGAGCTACGATCTTTATAGACAGATTCTTACTTATGAAAGAATCCCCATTCATCACCCTTCCAATAGTACTGAAGGAGAAACTTTGGAGAAACTCTATCCCAACAAAGTCCTCGATGTCAATCTCTACGATGACATGCTCATTATCAGGAAACATATCGATTCACTAGCTCTTGTATTCAAAATCAATCATAACTACGATATTTAACCAATGCCATTTTTAATCGAGTAGAATTTAACTGATGGCTATACTTTTGAACAAGTGCCTACTCGTTTATTTTTCACCAGAATTCACTATTGAAGCTTATCCGTGCACAAATTTCACAAAGTCTGTGATCCGAAAGTTTCAGAAATCTCAAATTTGTCTACAAATTCAATACCAATCCATCTTGGGATTTTTCTTTTTTCAGGTTTTTGAAACACCTCGATTTTCAAGTGGCCCAAGAAGTTGAACTGTTTTTCCAGCGGCTTCAATTACAAGAAAGGTTTATTCCAGAAGTCGCCAACGGTTCACATTCTTGAGTTTAATGAAGGGCTTTTCTTTGAAGATTGGAAATGATTGATAAAATGATGAAATGATTGAAGATTGGAAACTTTGAAAATGCTTGAAAATGCTTGAAAATGTTTCAGATTGAGCTTTTTCCTTACTGGTTGAAAGAATTTGTGAAATGATTTTTTCGAAAACGAATTAGCAACAAAGAAAAAGGATTTTCTTTCCTTTTTCCAAGCATCGTTTATCGGTGAATCGACTTCGATTACAAGAAAGTTTCTCTCCATAATGTTTTCCCTTTTCCAGACATTGCTCAACTATTTTTAAGGAGCTATGTGCAAATCTGAAGAAGTCGAAATTTCCTCTGACAATCTTACCTCTAATTTTATCAATTCAAAGTCTAAAGTTGCAAGATTTCATCGATTCCTTCTTTTTAAGTCTAGCCGATCACTTTCACTTCACCCAAAATCTGTTAGAGCTTTTCCCTTTCAGTCTTCAAAAGCAAGTCTTCAAAAAACGAGTGTTAGAAAGGGAAATCAGCTCAATTTTTGGGGATTCATTGAAAGGATTAAAAGAAAAGAAAGGAGAAAACGAGCTAGTTCTTATTTCATTCACTCCACGGTTTTCATTGTCCGCACTGTCCATTTCAAACCTTCTTTCTGTCCATTTCAAACCAATAGTTCATTTTTTTGCTTAAAGATTCTATATTTTACTATGAAATTTTCATTATTCAATCTATTGCTGTTTGTTGCAGGTAAGACTTTGAAAATAAATTGAAATTAATTGAAATAAATTGAAATCAATTCAAATCCAATCTTTATGACCTCGATTTTTGTTTTACTGTATTGTTTATTGCAAAGACGATCTCTTCAAGTAGCTCTTTGATTCTCTTAAAATACTATAAGCCTCTCATGCATCGGATAAACCATCCACTTTGTAATAAATATGTATCGACATTTCAACATCAAAGTTTAATCAGGGATTTATTTGTTGTTCATTTGCTCAACGCTACAAAAGTGAATTGAAGAAAGAAACAAAGCTGTAGAAAGAACAAAGTTATCCATTTTGCAAAGAGAACGTATTAATAAGTATAAACTAACAGTCAAACAAAGATTATGTTCTTGTTTTTGATTAGAGTTTTAGTGTCTCTCACATTCTGTGATGCTTCATTGTTGAGAAATCGAAGACAAACAATGCATTATCCAGAAGAATTTAAACAATATGCTCATCCTCATTCCGGCACACGAATCATTGTTGGATATGCTGGCAGATACGCACCTCAGGAATGGCCAAAATGGTACATTTTGCACATATGACATTCCTAAAAAGCCATTGACTAATTTAAAACATATCAAAAGCTTTCTTAAACTTCAGGTATTCGCGAACAATGATGAAATGGGGCGGTGAGTCTCGTTTCACTCCCTACAGTCCAAATGATGCCCGATATGATGGATTTGTGAAGGAATTTTCCCGTCAACGCCGCTAATTATTGATCTCTAAAGTTTAGTCTGTATATACAATCGTAAATTTTGTGAAAAATATTGTTTGAATTCGTTATTCAATGCACAGTTCAAAGCTGCAACGGTAGCCAATGGAAATAGCCAAAAAGTTGAGTTGAGTTGAGTAGTACATAAAGAGTAAAGACTTTTCAGAAACATTTCCTGAACCAATTTCCTTTTCGTAAAAAAGAGACCAAAGACTTGCAAAGGCTGTAATTAGCAAGCCGATATTTAGAAGATTTAAAACCTATTTCCCTGGACGTACACAAACATTTCCGTCCTCATATCACGCAAAACTATGTCGCGAACAGTTAATATTGATTGCAGTTTTCAATTACATCCAGAATATCCAGATGGTTGCGTATTTAACGGCGATTGAGACAGAACAAGCTCGGATTTGTCCACAGCCATCAGATTTGGATCTTCTTGTCACGATTGGGCTTTTTTCGGTGAATTGCTAGGAAGTTTTCTACTAAATATTACGATTTTCACTTTCAGTTTGCTTCCCTGAATGTATTTGTCACTTCATATGCTTTCCATCTTGTTTATCACAATTCTCGACTTGGATCCACCGTAAAAGCATATTTCTTATCAAATGTTGTACTGAGATTCTCAAGAGGATTTGCTGAGATCTATTGGGTTGGTGAATTGAAAACTGCCGAGCTTTGAACTAAAATTTATTCAACATAAACAATTCAACAAAACCATAAATTCATTCGAAATAATTTCCATTATTATTGACGACTTCTGCCCATTTTACAGGCAATTTGCGGATTCCTCTTTCGTAGTAGGATTTTGGTTTGTGTGTGAGACAAGTGTGAGACTCAAAAATGGAGGACTGGAGATGTCAGCTGTCAGTCCAGTTTGAGCACTTTCTACAAAAGAAACCCATTTTGGTGTGAATAGAAAAGTTGTAGAGAATCAAAAATTAGGCTTATAGCCAAATTTCCAAAAATACTCACTAGATTTATAATCATTCCCCTTTTCACTTCGCTAATGGTTTTTACTGTAAAAAAATGAGTGACAGCAAGCTCGTGCTTCAAGCTGCCATGCTCTACGATTTCAAACAAGGAAAAACACTGCTGAATCTCAACATTCACTTGTCAAAGCTTTTGGAGATGATTGTATCAGTGAAAGTCAGTGTCGTCGATGGTTTCAGCGTTTTCGAGACGGCAATGAAAGACTCCACGATGAGCCATATACTGGACGCCCGCTAGAAATCTCATATAACAATTTACTCAATGCTATTAAAATTGATCCCACATTTACACTTCGGGAATTAACAGAATTTTTTCGACGTTAGCCATGTGACCATAAAGAATCTGCATCAACTTGGGAGAAAGGTTCCACATGAACTGATCCAAGGTGCCACCGTGTCACCGTCTGCATGTCACCGTGTGCTCCATCTACCTCGTGTCACCGTGTGTTCCATCTTGCTTCAAAATTGCAAATCATGCGACAGAATCTTGACTTCTGATGTTATGACAATGTCACTCGAAAAAATCAATGGCTCTTTGCTGGTGAAGCTCCGCAAACCACCGCCAAGCCCGATATGCATGGATCGAAGATCATGCTCTGTTTATGGTGGACTTCGAAAGGATTGGTACATTATAAAGTGCTAAAACCTAGACAAATAGTCGATGCAGACTTTTACCCGAAGCAACTAATGAGAGTTAACGAAGCTTTAAAGAAATTCGGGATCAAACCGTCAAGAGTCCGATTTTTGCACGATAACGCTGAACCCCACACTGCAAAAGCCACTCATAAAAAAAATTGAGGAGCTAGGTTGGAAACTTTTGCCTCACGCACCTTACTCCTCTGACCTGACCTGAGATTATTTTTTTTTGGACGTTGAAACACTTCTTGGGAGATGTACAGTTTGATAATCATGCTCAAGTCATAAATAAGCTCCAGGTCTATTTTAACTCCAAGAAACCGTTTGAATTCGACGATGCGATCCGGGATTTGTGCCGAAGATGGGAAGAAGTCATCGATTAAAATGGAGAATACTTTACCGATTGATCTTTGCTTGTTTCAGTTTTTTCCAATAAATATTTTGATCAAAAAACGTGCATTAATTATTAAGATAAGTAAAACTAATCTCTTTAGATCGAATCTTGATTGGTGGCTGGTTTCTTTTAACAGGAATGTGCCTTCTTGCGCTTTTATTTGATCTGATTGCCTTGCAAATGTTCCGAGCAAGATTGGTAGAGCTTTTAAAACAAGAATGAGATCAAGAGAACAAAATTGAGCACTTCATATTCCAATTTTAGCTCCAAAACAACTTTGAGTTTAGACAAAAACGAGCTGATATTCGTTTTTCCATTCAGGTTTTACGTCTTTGCATTCCGTGCACACGAAAGAATATCTTTAGATGATAATTACGCATCTAATGAATCTCGCTTATTGGACTATTCTGTTATCATCGAGTTTCGAAAGTACTTTTCGTTCCTTTTTTACACTTCTTGGTCAGCATGCTTACTTTTTGAGTCCATTAACGATTGTGGTGGTTGAGAATGTTCTTTAAGGGTAAAATCTCTTTGATCTAATATACAATGGGCTATTTTTAGAATCGTGATAGTTTATTTCAATCGACAGGAAAGGGAAAAGCTCAACCCGAAAGAGATAAAGAGTAACGAAATCACTCCTGAAATGCCTGGATCGAGATTCTACTTCCCTGACGACGACATTTGTGACATTTGAGTGCTGGCCTGGCTTTTTGTTGTGTTACTATTCCCTCTCGTTACACATAAAAACATTCGAGCACAACGCTTTCGAATCTCTCCATTCACTAAGCAATAGAAATAGAAGTTGAGGGCAAATTTTGTAATCTCCAAAACATTTCCAACTGATCGGAATATCTAAAAACGAGTTTAGCGAAAAATTTCCCGAATTTCACCTGTAAGGCTAAATTGTCTGCATACTTGTCTCCAACTAGAACAGTCAATGGAGCTGCAGGCATCGTGCAAATGAAAAAGATTATAATGATCGTGATTAACAATACAAATATTCGTCTTTCTTCCTGAGTTTTTCTGGTAATTTTGGCTTCAAATTCTTCAAAAAGCTTCAAATTACCTTCTCGCTTTTCTCCGTGGCCGTCTCTTTGTGAGAAGTGGTCATTTTGTTTCGGTCAGCTTTCATTTTTCTAGAAAATTCGTTAACTCAAGAGAGAGTTGCTAAAATCTGACTTTTGATTGGAACAAGCCACTACCTGTAAGCTACCTGTAAGCTACCTGTAAGCTACCTGTAAGCGATCAAAATTCGAATGTTGAAATAGGCAAGGATAAAGAATGGAGCCACTCGTCCAAGAATCTCTCTTCCCCACTCGTATGAAGTGAACCAACTCTCATACTTGAGTTCAGTATCGCATGTTTGATATTTACAAATAATAGCGGATGACGGGAGTTCAAGCTGAATCTTTTTTAGTGTTTGTGGGGCAATTTGTGGGGCATCAACCTCATGCACACTCTTTTTCACTGCCCACGGAGCGTTGATTGCAAAGTTTAAAAAATACGATAATGTAAATAAGATGATAGCAGTCTAAATTGAAATTTGATTTGCTATTATTTGTAGGATAGTTATTTTACTTTTCGAGATCGAAGTTTGTAAGAGAATGGATGACAGACAGCCATGTATTGACTCAAAGTGAGGAAAACAACAATCCACACAGAAGCACCCATCAATGAATTCACCTATACAGTTATAGTCAATGCAAAATTCGTTTAGACTTATGCTTTGTTTTACCAAAGGATAAGCCAAATGAGCATAAAAGAAAGCTGTTGTGAAGGAGCACGTTTGTATCCCAATCATCAAGAAAATCATAGGGATGACGGACAGTTGGGTGAGCTAAAACGAACAGTTTCAAACTTTGAAATGTTTAATGATATTCTTACTTAAGACTTTTATTACTTTACCAGCCGTACAAAGTTACATACAGTTAAAGTTAAGTTAATTAGGACATCAAAAGTTAGAAGTTGCATTTTTGCAACCGAAACAAACTTTTTCTGTCGTTTACTGTGGGGGAATATAGCTAGAATTAAGGTTAGAACATGATTGCCCCTGACTTTTGAGTAAAAACTTTGAAAACTATGCATTAAGGCGCAAATTTTTCTTTTCAGAAAAGCCTCGATCGTCACCGGGCTGCAAGATGGACGCGTTTTAATGTTCGTATTAGATCAAAAGTTAGGACAGTTAGGAGCTTGAAAGAAGTTTTGAAGGGGTTTTAAAGGAGCTTTAAAGGAGCTTGAAAGAAGCTTTGAAGGGGTTTTAAAGGAGCTTTAAAGGAGCTTGAAAGAAGCTTTGAAGGGGTTTTAAAGGAGCTTTAAAGGAGCTTTAGAGGAACTAAATAGGAACTATAAAGGAACTATAAAGGAGCTTTAAAGGACCTTTAACTTACGACAATTGACAGACACTGGTCTTTTATATATAGTAGATCATGTTTCTCTAAACCCACTAGATCAGTGATAGCCAACAAAGTGAGATAGATGAAGATAATGGATCCTCTTCGAAGAGTCGGATGAGTTAGAGTGGCTATTGTAAGAAGATCACCAATGATTCCAAAACAAATTATAATCGGACAAATATAGACATAAGTGATCTAAAATGATCTAAAGTGATCTAAATCCTGTTTTTCTTTAACTCAAAAAGCTACCAAATTCACAGCATCCAAATCATCATTATTGGCGGAGAGCTTGGCTGATTCAATACTCAAATTTGTTCCCTTCTTAATGATCTCACAGATTTGCGCTGTCGTTGTCATAACTGCTCAAATTTGATAATTAAAAAAACCAAACAATAAAGTTAAAAGAGGAATTAAATTGATGATGTTAAAATATGTAAGATTTGGTATAAAATCGCCAGTGTTGTTGTCATAACTGCTCAAATGTGATAATTAAAAATTAAAACCAATGATGAAACCCCAGGTAAAGCGATCAACAACTGAAACCAGAGCAAACGTTCCCTTTTTGATAATATTTTTCTTGTTCGATATTGAGTTGATATTTTTCTGTGTCTTTTTTAGCGAATCATTTGACAGGGTGACTCAGAAATTTCACCAAAACGCAAAAACTTTAGGTGAAAGCAAAATCGAAAGGAGTTTTGTCAGTTCCGCATTGAGATCTTGTAATGAACGTGGAAGATCTGATGTGTTTTTAAGTGAAATCCGGCATCTATTGATTAATACTTGTATTGTATTTTATTGTATTGTATTGTAACTTGTTGCTTCTTTGATGTTTTTAAATTGATTTTGATTTCAAAGCGTTTCAAAGTTTCAAAGTTAAAGTTTTTTCTGCGTATTTCTTTGTGCTTAAAGCAGCTTATTCATGAATTAAAGACAAGACAATATGTATTAGGTTGTTCGGTTATAAACAAGCGTTGCTAAACTTATTGTTGTGAGAGAAACTTTTAAAACATGTCTTTCTGTATTTAAAAGTACGTTATCTTGTGTATATTTGGAGTCTTTTTAAACGGATCTCTTTAAACGGATTTCTTATCTTTAAGATCTTTTTTCTTGCTTTAGATGACCGACTTCAAATATTAGGTTGTCCAGTTATAAATGCGCGTTTTTGAGGGCTTGTTCCAAATATTTCTGCAAGTTCACGTGTAGTTTGTCGAGGATCAATTTCGATCGCCTGTTTAAGTACTGCATTATCGATCGTAGGAGGCCTGTGGTCCTCATCTCCCAAAAATTCATTTCCTTCTCGAAATCGTTGAAACCATCGCCGACACTGGGTTTCCGAAATAGCATCTTCCAAAATACTTTCCAAAGGTCTCGATGAGATTCAGTCATACCAAAGTCATACCAAAGAAGTCATACCAAAGACTGGCACGCAGACGAAACTTCGTGTCGTTCACAGAAATTAAATCTAAACACAGAAATTAAATCAAAAATTGGTTTGACGTCAAAAAAAACAAAAAGTTGTAATAAAATAAGAAATTCTGAACAGCATATAGAGAATTGGGTTTAATACAATTGTAAAGCTCTAAGGAATGCTGTTCAAGTTGTTCAAGAGCAGGCGTGCATTCATAACTGGACAACCTAATATATCAAGTTCGCGTCTGCCTACTTTACGACTTCAAACTGGGCAAAATAGTCGCGGAATCCCAGATTTGGTCGCAAAATAGTCGTGGAGATTTGGACAAAGCATTTGGGAATGATGTATTGTCCGAAAACCCTGGTTCCAATGCTTTCGGAATGGTGATGAAGGCTCGAGGATCATGAACACTCTCGTCGACCTCAAGCGGCAGACAACGATACTTTGAGGGCTGCAATCGAATCAGATCCATGTCAAACGACGCGTGAGCTTGCTCAACAGTTTCTATTTACAAATTCTACCATTGATGAGCATCTCCACGCCATTGGAAAAACGATCAGATGCGGGAAATGGCTTCCTCACGAGTTAAGCAGTGCAAACGCTCGTTTATATCCGAACAACCTAATAGTAAATGATAACAAGTTCACAAATCATATAGAAAAGTGGCAAATGCAAAATAATAAAACTGAAGCGAGTAAAATAAATAGGAAATTGACATATTATACTGAGGTACATACTGAGGCTTGTAACAATGATCATTAGTTTGTTTCTGTTAAACAATTTGGTTCCAATTAAACAGTTTCCTTTTGGTTGATAGCTGCTGCTTCTCCTGAGATTTCGCTGGATTGTGCCTGTTCCTTGTGCAGCTTTACATCTCTGCAAATAATAAGAAATGGATAAATTACATCATTCATACAAATCATTCAAATAGTTTTAAACATACAAACCTCAAGTATTTGTAGAAAGTGTAGAGCAGATAGAAACTCCAAATCACTCCAATCACTGTCAACACCAAACCGAAAATACTTCCTGAAATCAAGTACGAATATTTTTGTTCAGATTTAAGATTAGACTTATGTAAAAGGTTTGATTAACCCACCATATACTCCACCGTCACCGAGATTCGTCTTGCTAAAATTTAATTTTATGTTTTTATTTTTCTTGCAGCTTACATGTCTCCTCGAATAGCGTAAACCATAAAGATTACACGTTTTGTGATTGAGAAAGCATCAAGAATTATCTGAATTTGAGTTGACGGTGATGAAAACATTAACCTACATAAATCGGGAAAAGAAGTTGAGCAAAGATTGGTCTCATCGTCCGAATTGCTTGAATAGAGAAAATCAAATCAATAACGACGAGAATCAGCTCAATCTGCAAGTTGGAAACTAGATTTTCTTTGAGCTTTGAGCTGAAGCTTTTTCAATCACTACTGAAATTTCAATATTGAAATATTCACCGGATTTAATCCACTCGAGAGGAGAATGTCCATCCAATGTTTCCCACTCAGAAACAGTATCAACATTCCCACAAACGCTAATCCCCAAATTATTCCCACGATAATCGTCAAGATTTTGTAGAGTCTCTGAAATTTGTCCGCTATAAGTTCAATGACTTTTTACTTACAAATGCACTACAGCAAGAACAAGGGAAAACTTTGTAGTCCTCTTCATCTGGACGTTGACGAACATCGAGATTTGGGTGCCACAACCAGTCGGACATTTTCTAGAAACAAGGATTAACATAGGAAATGAGACAAATTGCAAATAAGATGAAAATCAATATCGGTATTGATTCAATAAAAGAATTGATGTAAGAAATGGTAGCATTTTTATTGAGCAAAGGGTTTAGGAAGCATAAAGGAAGCACCAAATGGTGAAGGCAAAGACTGAATCTCAAAGACGCAAATGCTTAATCGTTAAGTATTTAAAGCTACAGTACTGGACAATGAAATATCATATTTGAAAAACGATCGTCACTTTCGGGCGTCTGTAACTTCCTTGTCTTTGAGTTTAAACTATTAGTGTTATACATTTTCTGAAAGCTCTTTTCAAGGGCTACACAATGGTAATATTAATATTTAGAAATATGGTATTTTTTTGACGCATTTCAGCGCGCACAAGATGGGATACTCAAAATTGTTGATTTTCAAAGCCGTTTTTCTTTATGATAGAGTGCTGGAATCGCTCTGAAACTATGATTTTCGGAATCTACGCAAAAATTTACCTTAGAATCATCAATATTTGTAAAATTTTATCACAGTTTCATAGCGAAAAAAAAACCACATTTGCCAAATTCTCACTTCTTGAGCGGTTCTTCACAAAAATTGTGTTGCGTGCAACTTTGAATGTTTTTCTTTCTTTGCCTTGGGTAAAATGATAATAATTACTGTTTTTAGGAGCAATGGAAACGCAACGAGGATGCAAGGATCTTCATGTGCTTACACAACAAGCAATCCTTAACGGCAAAAAGCAAGGTCTTAGCCAGAACCAGTTATCGGAACAGTTTACCGTCTCTCAGTCGGTTGACTCCAGATTTCTATAACGATCTAAAGTTCGAAAAGTCGAAACTTGAGCGACGAACTAAGAATCTCAAAGCCGGCAATGCCGATGAGAGGTTTGCACAATTGGAGCAGGCTTGGAATTCAATCGCCGTCAGCTTCATCACTAATCTTCTTGATTCAATGCCTCGGCGATGTCAAGCTGTAATCGACGCTAAAGGATTTGCTACTAAATACTGAAAGCCCATTGTGTGCTCTGGGGTTTTCTCATTATTGTTACTGTTTTTGTTACTTTTTAATTTAACTACATTTTTGTTAAATATTTGTTTTCCAGCTTCTTCCTCGCTTGACCGCTCAAGAAGTGAGAATTTCGCAAATGTGGTTTTTTTCGCTATGAAACTGTGATAAAATTTTACAAATATTGATGATTCTAAGGTAAATTTTTGCGTAGATTCCGAAAATCATAGTTTCAGAGCGATTCCAGCACTCTATCATAAAGAAAAACGGCTTTGAAAATCAACAATTTTGAGTATCCCATCTTGTGCGCGCTGAAATGCGTCAAAAAATACCATATTTCTAAATATTAATATTACCATTGTGTAGCCCTTGAAAAGAGCTTTCAGAAAATGTATAACACTAATAGTTTAAACTCAAAGACAAGGAAGTTACAGACGCGCGAAAGTGACGATCGTTTTTCAAATATGATATTTCATTGTCCAGTACTGTATATCGAAGAAACAATCCGAACAAACAAACTACATTCTGGGCAAGTTGAGAGATTGATTTAGATTCTATAGCAAGAGATTCTATATCAGATTCTATAGCAAATCATAGCAAGAGAACACATATTTACAGATATCAGATAAAACGAAACGTGGATCAGAAATGCTGACAACGTTACAAGTTACAAGATTAATTGCTTTAAGCAGTTTCAATTGCATTCATAGTTGTCGCCTCTCCGGGATCCTCTCCAGCTTTGTTTTGCTCCTTGAACAACTGGAGATCTCTGAAAGGCAAACAATTTAAAATTTTCTAAAGAATTTAGTTTAGTGAACTTCTTTAATTCTTTTCTTTCTTTCTTCTTTCTTCTTCTTTTCTTTTAATTCTTTTAATTCTTTTCTTAACGATAACGATTCTTTTAATTCTCACCTCAAGTACTTGTAAAATGTGTAGAGAAGGTACAATCCCCAAATTGCGCCGATCCCGAGGCACACAATTTCAAAGATCGTCCCTGAAACGGAAGTTAAGATTCCAATATTAATACTTTTTATTATTAGGTTGTTCGGATATAAACGAGCGTTTGCACTGCTTAACTCGAGAGGAAGCCATTTCCCGCATCGTTTTTCCAATGCTCCAATGCTCCGTTTTTCCAATGATCTTTCCAATGGAGATGCTCATCAATAGTAGAATTTGAACATAGAAACTGTTGAGCAAGTTAACGCGTCGTTTGACATGGATCTGATTCGATTGCAGCCCTCAAAATATCGTTGTCTACCGCTTGAGGTCGACGAGAGTGTTCATCATCCTCGAGACTTTCATCACCATTCCGAAAGCGTTGGAACCAGGCTCGGCATCGGTTTTCGGACAATACATCATTCCCAAATGCTTTGACCAAATCTCGATGGGATTCCGCGACTGCTTTGCCCAGTTTGAAGTCGTAAAGTAGGCTTATTGATAAGTAAAGTAGACGCGAACTTGATATTTGAAGTCGGTCATCTAAAGCAAGAAAAAAGATCTTAAAAATAAGAAATCCGTTTAAAAAGATTCCAAATATGCACAAGATAACGTACTTTTAAATACAGAAAGACATGTTTTAAAAGCCTCTCTCACAACAATAAGTTTAGCAACGCTTGTTTATATCCGAACAACCTAATAGAGAAGACTCACAATAGATTGCGGCATTACGAGTTTCCGGCTCTCTAAAATTTGGATTTGATTAAAATTTTGCTTACTTATCGGACGCTTACTTATCGGACGAAGATACAATCAAGATCACGAAAATTCGTTTCACGAAAGCCCACAGATCTTCGATCTCCTGAATTTTGGCCTTTCAATAAATTTTACTATTAGTTTGCTTTATTAGTAAGAACTTACATAGACAATAAAGAGGGCTTGAGCATGAATCGGCAACAATGTCTTGATCGCTTTGTATGAGAAGAACAAAATGATAGCGAAGAGAACCATTTCGAGCTGAAATCGAATACAAATTGTCCAAATTATTTATAGCTCTTGTCAGTCTTTCCTTACCGGATCTAGTCCAGCGACAGCGCTGAGATGCAGCCAATGATATCCAAGAATGAAGCCGACGACAAACACCAACACCGCAACTCCCAACCAAACGGCGAGAAGGATTGACAGCCATTTGTAGACGCACTGAAATACAGCAATCTTACAGCATACAGCAAAAAAAGTAAAAAAAGTTTTAGTAAAAAAAATGCACTATTTTTCACTTACAAAAGCGTTGCATTTGACACATGGAAACACTTTGTAATCGTTGATATCAGGGCGGTTCGGTGTCAAAAGGTTTGGATGCCATAGCCATTCACGCATTTCTTCAAGCCCTTTCTTCAAATGTTTGTCTAATTAACTTTACAATGCTCTTTTTCTGTTTGCTTTACATTTCAATTTCTCGAAAAAAGTTAAAAGCGAATAAAAGAGAGTTACATGTTACATGCATGGATTGCAAGTGAGAAGTTGAGCTTTTTTACTTTCGAACCATTTTGAAGAAAAGTAAGAACAAAGCTATAAAACCTTGTTTAATAATAATATGCTTTATTCAGTTGAATAGCTACAAAACAAAATGACAATGATTACCCAGGAAACCACTCAAAACACACCCAAAAGATAAATAGGTACCTCGAGAAAGAATCACAGAGCAATCAAATCAATTGCAGAAATTGCGGCTTTAAATCTAGCCAAGGTGGGAATATCACGAACATGAGGGGGTAAAAGGTTCCAGAATTTAATAACTCGGTTAAAAAAGAAACTATGGGGGCTTTTAGAGGAAACGGAAGGTTGGTGTATGAGAAAAGGCCTTCTGGAGGCTTCTCGAGTAGTAATCAGCATTATTCTGGAGTAACATTATTCTGGAGGCGCCCCGTAGAGAGCCGAATTCAAAGAGGCCAGAAAAGAGGGGGTCGGGATGAATGCCTTTAACAATCTTAAAGCATTCCACTAAATCGATGGTGTAACGTTTCAAGGCCAAAGATTTCAAGACCAAAGAGTTGCAATCTATCAGAATAACTAAAGGAGGAGAATTTGTCAAAATTAATTTTATAAAGAGCAATTCTGGTGAAGTGCCTCTGAACAAGTTTTATTTTTTGAATAAGATTTAGTAGGGAAGGAGACCAAATCAACGAAGCGTATTCAAGAATAGGGCGGACATAAGCAACAAAACACATCCGATAAGTTTTGATGTTAGGTATGGTAATAGACCTGAGGATACGGTTAGCACTAGAAATGCAAGCAAAGTTACATAAATGGATTGCAAGTGAGAAGTTGAGCTTGTTTACTTTCGAACCATTTTGAAGAAAAGTAAATAAGAACAAAGCTATAAAACCTTGTTTACTAAAAAATTTGATAAGAAAAAGTATTTAAAAAAGATTGGATGAGCAATCACGGGCAAAATGCCATGTGTTTTTGGGGGAAATAGGCTGATCGGATGGAAACATGAAAAGGGACAAAAAGGAGGAAGGAAGAGGAACAAAAAGAAATAAAAGGGATTTATTTCAGTCTCTTTTCTCCTTTACTTTTGCTGTTTTTTATATTCTCAAAGTGTCCCCTTTTCCCCATCGATTTTCCCTATTCTCTCTATTTTGTCCACAAGATTCCCACTATTTCCTAGAGCTTTCCAGCGGTCATCGCTGACCTATAGTCTTCCATAGAGAAGTGTTTTCAAGTAAAAAAACCCATAAATTAGACTTTGAATAAAAAAAGCAAGGTTGAGAAAACTTAAACAACAAGTATAGCTCCAAAACAACAAGTATAGCTCTAAAGTTATCAAAACTGATTCAAAGGATGAAGAATAATCGGATTTCGATCCATGAGATTAGAAAAGCTCATGAGAAACAGTGGCCTTATATACAATTATATTTTTCAACTTATAAAGATCGAAAATCGAAATTTTGAAACAGATTTCATAAAGAGAGTTCTTTTGCTTTCTTAGTGTTCATTGTGACTCATCTCTACGTGAGCTCTCTTTTCTCCAATTTTTCCTCTTCTTTAGTATCAAAATTTAGCTTGCCTCCAAATATTTTTAATGTCTAAATGTAAAAACTTTGTTGATAATCTAATTTATTAATTGAGAAAATGAAAATGATCAGCTGAGATCAACAAGTTGAGATGTTTGCGAAATTGTTTTGTTTGTAGTTGATGAAATGAGTTGACTCGACTTTTCTTTTCTCATTTGGACTTTTCTCATTTGCTCGTAAAACAATTGTTTATCTCTAAATGTTAATAATTTTATGGATTGAAGGAAACATTGTACAACTTATTGGAGATATGAATAGAAAGAATAAATAAGACAAAAAGATCAGGTAGCACATTGAAACAATAATAGCACGAATATGACTGCACCTGAAATTATCAGTTTTGCTATAAGCTTTCCCAATTCAAGGTTGTTTTTCAAAGCTACAAGTTTCATATAAATTTACCGGGAGTATATTCTTTCGAAGAGAGTTCGTAAAGCATTATATGTCTAATGGAGAACAAAATGTACTGTGCTGAACGTTCTTTTGGTGTCGTTTAAATGTTTAGAAATTATTTTCTATAAAACTCACCGTGATCGGGAGCTGAGTAGTAGTAGTAGTAGTAGTAGCTGAGCAGAGTAGTAGCTGAGCTGAGTAGTAGCTGAGCAGAGTAGTAGCTGAGCTGAGTAGTAGCTGAGCTGAGTAGTAGCTGAGCAGAGTAGTAGCTGAGCTGAGTAGTAGCTGAGCAGAGTAGTAGCTGAGCAGAGTAGTAGCTGAGCTGAGTAGTAGCTGAGCTGAGTAGTAGCTGAGCAGAGTAGTAGCTGAGCTGAGTAGTAGCTGAGCTGAGTAGTAGCTGAGCTGAGTAGTAGTAGCTGAGCTCAAAATGGTTTATAGGTTGCGATAGCGGTAAGCGAAAAGATGTTGCTTGCGACTCTAAGAACGAAATCAATCTGAAAGTTTCAATATGTTATGTTATGAAGGAAATCTTTAAATTCACCCATTTAATTTGTATGTACGGCAATGCGCATTGTCGAGAAGTATGCTGAACATTACCGAAACTTTTCCATAGCAAAAACCAAAGTTGCATCAAATGTTACATTTAAACACGTGAAGAACGTGAAAACGACCTGAAGCGTTTAACCCATTCGAAACTTCTGCAGCGAATAATCGCTGCAGCAAAAACTCAGGAACGGACCGCTGCAGCGATTATTCGCTGCAGCACTAATTGAGCTATTTTCATTCAATTAATTGCTTTTTTTTGCTGTTTTTCAGCATTACATGTATATTCCAATTGTAGTAGATCTACAAATTACGTGGGCAAAAAAGATGTTTCATATTTACCCGGAATCAATGCAGTCTCTGGTTTTGCATGGAAATGTTCCATAATAGCTCTAATCTTATAAAGCCGATCTCCTGCAGGATCCAGTTCATTATCACAAAAACGCAGGTTGCGAAGAATAGATTCAAATTTTGCTCTTGACATAATGTGGGACATGTGGGAAAATCCTCCTAATCCAGGCCTGCTACTCCAGTAGTCACGAATCCTCGGTAATTTGACGATTCCCATTTGAAGCCAGGAAGAGCTTGAAAGATTTTGCATCGAAATCCTGCCAGTTTGTTTTCCTTTTTCCATGTTTATTAGATTCGCCTACTAAAATATTGTCGTCGATAAAATAAGAACAATAATCGATAGGATCTTGAAAAGTACTGAAGTCAAATCCAAATCGTTCTTCATCAAAAATAAATGGTCTAGGAGACTCTCTTACATCTTTCCAACCATAAATAAACTGCTTCGGAGTCAAAAATGTCAAAAAAGGGCTTGGTCCGTAGACGAAAAAAAGAAAAAACGCTGCGGTTTCGAATGGGTTAATAAACAAAAGCTACTCTATGTTCTATGAAGAAATAAATTTCTCAAAAGTAAATTTTAAAGAAAAAGCACAACTATTGAACTGACATGGAATGTGAATCCCGGGCAAAGATGAAGTCGATATTGTTTTGCTTGGGGCTGTTGTTGGATGTGTTTCTTTGGATGCCATAACCAGATCAACATATTCCTAGAAGCAAATAAAAATGGAAAATATGGCTAATCCGGGAATGAGCAAAAAACTATATTTTTCGATTTATTTCGATAGGAAACGATCCAGAATGAGTCAAAAAGACAAATTTAGGCGTCGCTCAACAATTTTTATGAAAAAAAACGTAAGACTATACTGTAGTTTACCCCAACCACTTTTACCCTTTTTACCCGATTCAAATTTCCACCTCCAAGTACCTACCGCATCTTGAGTGCACTGCTGAAGCGTTAGTCTCAGGGTTTAAGGCGCCTATGTGGAGCATATCAATGTTGGCCTAGCGGTCAACATTGATCGGCGGCACCTTAACCGCCGCGCTAGCACGGGCATCGCCTTCAAAGTCGCATCAGTTGCGAACCCAAAGCCTAGACACATAGCGAGCACATAAAATAGGGTGCACGAAAGGAGGGTGAGTACAAAGAAAATCCGATGATTAGTTTCAGCGCAATTGATAAAATGATTGAAAATCTGGTGGTTTCATTAAAGCTTTAGGAAAAAAGCTACCACCTGAGAATCTTAAACTCCGTAGGTAAATAAACAAAATGTTTTTTTTTTCTTAAAAATTGTTGAGCGACGCCTACATTTGTCTTTTTTACCCATTCTGGATCGTTTCCTATCAAAATAAAAAAAAATATCGATTTTTACTCGTTCCCGGATTCGCAAGTTTAGCCATAAAAATAATTACAAATCTTGCCTGCGCATAGTTTTCACAAATATACAAATATTATTAGGTTGAGGAAAAAGTAATGTCGGTTTTTGTCACAAAACTGGCGCATCAATCGATGAGATATTCTCCATTATGATTGATGACTTGTTCCCATCTTCGTCGCAAGTCCCTGATCCCATCCTCAAAAAAAATGGGGAGTTTTCGAGCCAAAATAAGTGTCGACTGCTTTTGTTGATCTGTTCGTGTTTCTCGAACTTTTCTTCCATAAGAAAACTCTTCAACGACCGAAACAAAAAATGATCTGATGGGGCCAAGTCGGAACTACAGGGTGGGGCATAAGTATGGTTACAAGGTTGTAACATTGATTTAACTGATTGATTTTTATTTCTTGCCAAAGGATTATTTTTTCTTTATTTGAATTCATCTTAATGAATTCTTAATTAATGTTTTTTTTATATTATGTAGTTCTGAAAAAAGCCTGGAAATTCCACAAAGTACCCTGCGGGCCGCCGTGGAAAGTTATCCAAAGCGTCTTAAAGCCGTTATCAAGAATAAAGGTGCCCATATTGAATAATTTGTGATTTTTTTTAAAATGAATATGATTACTGTTGTTAATTTTAAATAAATTTTACATGAATCCGTTCATATTTCATTACGATACACGGTTCTGAGTCTGTAACCATACTTTGAAGATGTAGACAATGAAGGCCGGAGCTCGAGTTTCCTAGTTGATAGTGAGATCAAATTAAGATTGATAAGCACATGGTTTTGAGGTGATCTTTGAGCCAGCTAGTGTTCTTTGAAAATGCAGACAATGAAGGCTCGAGCTCGAGTTTCCTAGTTGATAGTGAGATCAAATTAAGACTGAAATAAGCGTTGAAACTTTCAAATTGCATCAGTTACAAGTAAAATTTGATTATTAGTCAGTTTAATCCCACGGTTAGTTCACGGAGAGGTTCTTTCGTTTTAGAAATTCCAGTCACCTCCAATAAGTTTGTTTATAACTCTTTTCCAATCAGAATTCCAATAAGAAAAGCCAGAATTTGGAATCGATTCCCCAGAGTTTTGAGAGAGTCCAATAGTCTCGAAACCTTTAAATTATCTGTAGATGATCTTGCAGCTCTAGTGGATCCTTGACGGTATCTGTATTACTCTGTGGATTCTTGACGATCGTTATCTGTGATTTTAGCAAACAGCAAACGTTAACAAACAGCTGAGCACGAATTTAACACTTTTAGCATAGGTTTGTCTATAACTCTTTTCCAATAAGAACTGCCAGAATTTGGAATTGACTCCCCAGAGTTTTGAGGGAATCCAATAGTCCAATAGTCTCGAAACCTTTAAATTATCTGTAGATGATCTTGATCTTGAAGCTCTAGTGGATCCTTGACGTTATCTGCGCTACCCATATCTTACATATATTATATCGTGTTGCTTTTTATCGGCCCTTTTCGTGTTATGTGTATGAATTCATGTGTTTTAATCTTAAATCTAGCGCACTTTATCTCAGGTCCTGAATAAAGTATCTATATTATGCCGCACCCTGTATAAGATGTGTGGGGCAGAAGTTTCCAACTAAGCTCGTCGATTTCCCTTGTTTAAAATCATACCACAAAGCGGCTCGAAACTTTTCGTCTTGCATTTTGTACCTGAAAATATTGTTAAATTTGTGGAAATTTGTGAAAGTCAAATTTAATATGAAAGTATAGAGTGTCTAGCTGATATCTATTTGAAAAAAAACGCATAAGCAAAGAACTGGAAAATTGCCAACAACGGGAATTCAAAACCGACATTACTTCTTCCTCAGCCTAATATATCTAACACTCATAACATCATTCATTAGATGCAAATAATTAAAATAAGAAAAACTCAAGAAGGAATTTCAAAAGCAAGCTAACAATTCTGGTAAGGCAGATGCTTAAAAAGTAAAATTTGTGATTGATCTATGGATGATTTAGAAGTAATCTGGCAAAGATAGAAGACAAAAATGACAAAGACAAAGACAAAGACGACAAAGACAAAGATAAAGATGACAAAGACAAAGACAAATCTGACAAAGATGACGCGTTGTTTAGATCAAAAGTCTTCCGGTGAGTCAACAAACATTTCTTGGCAGTTCTTATCGCTTAAAGATTCATTCTTGGATTTTCATTCAATTTTACGAAATTTTACGACTAAAAAAGTTGAATGAAATCATAAGTTTTTCAGCTTTTTGTTTCTAACAAATCATGAAATTTATTTCTTCCTTCAAAGTTTACCAACAATAACAATCACAATAATCGACTAAGAAAGATCAAAAAAATACATCGTAGATACCTAACTTACTTAAAATTTCTAGATTTAGATTTCCATCGAGTTATTCATTTGTTGGCCCATTTTCTTCAGTTCGATTTTGTTGATCTTCATCTGTCTCCTCAACTTCAACCACATTGACTGTCGCCAATTGTCCTTCTTTGTTCTCCTTGAACTCCTTGTAAAGTTGCACGTCACTAAAGCATTTATCTAATCTGAATCTTATTAATTGTAAGTCTTAAGTTTGTCTAATGACAAGGTAGCATCGTTAAACTAGTTAGCGTTGATGATCGTACTGTAGTTTTTCCAAATCACTTACCGAACATAAGCGTAATAGTTGAACATCAAATAGAGAACCCAATTTCCGATTGGCACATAGAAAAGAAGGCCAAGAAGGGAGCCTGAAATGGGCAATTCAAATTAGGCAATAAGTGCTACGGTTTTGATAAAATGGCTGCAAGTCAATCAAAAACCTACCGAGAAACTCGACTTGTGCATTCAATCTTTCCTCAGCGAGTGTAACTGATAGTGAGCTGCAAATAAAGTTGTTTATAAGGTTAAAGTAAAAGCTTGCAAACTTCAGTGTTGACTGGAAAGTACGCTATTTTTTTCATCAAAACAGTTTGTAACTGAGATATTGGAAAAACTTACTCTCGAGCGTTTGTGCTGTGAACAGCACGAACCAACAAAGCAGCACATTGATAAGCGATTCCAGTCATCTAAAAATGCTTCACAGGTAAGTGTAAAGATAAACTAATTTGAGGGTTCTCTGCCATTTTTAATTTCATTTTTGCAGGTCTAAATGTCCCTACCGTGAGCGGAATGAGCATTTGAGCGTAGATCGGCTTCTTTGTAGCGATCACCAGCACGGACATCACCAAGCTCACCACGAGAATGCACAAATAACCCTAAATACTAGCAAAATTGTTCATTTTGATAAAATCCAAGTTTTAGACTAATTCAATTTACCCATTGATGTTGATCTTTCGTGTATCCGGATGATGACTCGATGATGAGTCCAATCAACAACAAGAGTGCCGAAGCTATTCCAAGAATTGTGTCCACAAAGAAAATCGTCTAAACTGTTTGGTTTTTAAGCTTTCTGTAAATTTAGCATTTGTCAATTTGAACAAGGAACCTTTGCACTACAACAGACGAATGGAAAGACTCGATAGTCTTGGGGAATCGGGAGACGTTCCACTTTATTCTGTGGATGCCACCACCATGTTGAAATTGTGATCGGCATTTTGTCTGAAAGAAATGATGAGTTTATAAATCTTAGAGTCATAAAACTAACACTAAATTTGATGACTTTTTGAATGGTGCATACATCTGCCTCTAATTGCTTGGAGATTAAGAGGATTATTGGCTATTGGCTATTGGCTATTGGCTATTCCCTTTGGGACTTGTCGACCCTATCTCGAGATCTAAAACGATTCGAGTCGATTATCAATGTTTAGAAGGCCAGAAGTACTTACCAGAAGAGTTGGCGAAGAAAGCTAGATAACTAAATATTGATGAATGTTCTTTTTTGCTCATTAATTTGCTGATAGCTTGCCATTGAGTTCTACATCTTGAGCTTAGGTTGATTGTAAATTTGCCATCCAAACATACCCTACTTATTCAAACTTTATCCATAAAAGTTAGCTCTCATGCAACACCAGATACCCGTTACACGATCTCTTTGTTCTCACCTCACCCTTTCCCTTTTCGATCACATCTCCCAGGGGGTCAGCTGTGAGTCGGAGAGCTTCATGCAACACAAAGAAACCCTTTCCCACCCGAAGCACCCCTTCTCTTTTTCTCTTTTTCCGGACTCGCTCCAAAAAAATAGCGGCCGAATATGGAGAAATATTCCGGAGGGCAAAAAGCCGCCGAAAAGCTCAGAAAGGGCGGGAGGGGAAAATGAAAAGAAAAAGAAGAGAAACATTTCTCTTTTTCATTTTCTTTTCCTCTCAATCCTAACCTAACCTACTGCTTTTCACGAGGATGCTAATTATTTTTTGGTCGTGTGTTTCTTTGAGAGTTTCTTGGATTGAACTCGTGTTTCCAGGGTGGCGCTTTCAAAACATGTCAATTTCGAGGCTATGTTTTAAGCCACTTTAACTGAAAGTCAAAAATTTTGGCATTATTATATCCTTAAACCAAGAAAACTGCCGATTTTAGATTTTTCTAGTAGACAATTTTACCGCAAATTTATGTTTTCTGATCCTTTCTGTGGTTTTAAATAATTAATTTCCTGAATACACACGTAAGCATCAGCCGGTGAAATCTAAAATTCTGATTGAGGACTTTGATCTTCATATTTTTAAGGTCAATCTTTACTCATTTTTGGAATTGAGCCTTTTTTGGAATTTTTCGATCGCCTTTTCCTCCTTCTCCGTTGATTTTATTCCTCAGCATTCCCCGATAGTAATTAACTTTCGTCTCCGTCAATTTTGAAGTCCCGACGAGTTCTTTTCGATTTTTAAGAATTTCAGCAATTCCAAATTTGTTTCAGAGCTTGAGTAGGAAAGCGAAAACAAGTTGACATTGGTTTCAATAGCAACAAATTGTTAATTTCCGTAGTTTTCTGTACGCACTTTTCTATTGAAGTCAAAAGTATCTTTTAACGCTTTAAAAGCTGTAAAAATTGGTCAATTTTACAATTTCTTGCTTATTTTAGATAAGATGGGTTTTTGGTTGATGAGACCGAACAAAAATGTGTCAAAAATCCCATCACCAGATGATTATCGGATATCTCCATGTCGAGCATTGACTTCAAAGGTTACGTTTATAATCTTAACTCAAAAATGAAATACAATTCAGACAGCATTCACACTCGTCACATTATTGAATCTTCTACTTTCTACGGGTCTTTTTATTACTCTTTTAGCGAAGAACAAGATTTACATCAGTATGGACACTTCTCTTTTTGATATGGTTCCTTTTGGATGGGTGAGTTCAATAATGAGAAAGCCTGTTTTTTTTGATAGCTTGACCTGTTTTTTGATAGCTTTAAATAAATCTGATTCTAGGTAACATTTTTGATTGGAGTCATTCACACGGTGATTGCTCTGATTGCAATCAAGACAATGAAACCTGGATTTGCTCAACTTTTGATTCCGATTACGGTTTGATTCCGATTACGGGCTTCAATAACCTGGAAACTCTTGAAAATGATTTGAAATCTCTTTTTGAGGTGATCCTTGTTGTTTTCTGTTTATATGATCTCTTTGGTTCGATGAGCTACGAGTTATTCCTCGATTCACAAAAGGCTTTGTAATTGTCAATCACGGTCTACAGCAAAACAAATCTTTTAAGAAATGCAACAAATGGAGAATGGAAAAAGCAACCGGAGCCTTATGCTGAAGTTATCATCAAAATACGTAAGTACTTACTTATTGCAATAAGTAAGTACGTAAGTACGTCATTTCAATGTAATCATTTTTGAAAACAAACTCACAATCATCTTTTTCAGGAGGCGTTATCGGGATCATCATTTCATTGTCCGCATTTCTCTGGTCTTTCAATCTTCTTTATTCATTTTACTCGTACGTGAGGTAAGCACAAAGTTAAGGCTAAAAATAGAATTCAAAATTTCAGAGATATTCAATTATACAAGGAACAAAGTTCAGCCTCAGTCGCAAATTATCCATAAAGTTTAGAACAAATGATCTTGTACATAAATCGTTCATTCACCTAAAATTCAAAAGCAATCGAAAATCGCGCACAATTGAAAATCTAATTTAATAAACAAAACGAAAACCTTGAAAGTTTTTTCGATTCAGTCAATTTTGATGCAAGAAATGTTTCGCGTCGAACAATGTTTTCAATCGATTGATCTAAAAATTTTCTAATTAGAAGTTTGAATCATTGAACAAACCTCTTTTGACTTTCAACTTGATATTCTTCTCGCTGATCGTACATGGGCCTGAAATCAAAAATTCAAATAATTTTGATCATTTCTTATTACTTTAAGACTTTGATTAATTCTTGAAGCCTCTCTCTTCAATCCAATCTGACAACGTAATCTTCAAGTTCTGCTGCGAATCTGCTGCGAATCTGAATGGTATTCCTTAAGGCTGATCAAGTTTTCAGTCATAGTTTCAATTAATGATTCTCACCTTTTCCTTTTGCATTTGGATCCCAGTGTTCTTCTCATCAAGCAATTTGTGAGCCTAAAAATGTCTGCGTAAAAATTATGACTTTTATTTTCACCAATCATTAAAGTTTCAAGTTTTTGATTAAATAACTCGTTTTCACATTCTCGCACTTACCACATCTTTCCATTTCTTTTCGTCGGCAGCTCTGGTACTCAACATTTCTTTCTCGGCTCTCAACTTCTTGAGTCAGTTGCTGAAAACAAAGAATTGATTTGAGTAAAGCTATTGTCAAACCTGAAGTTGTACACCACTGCCTTGTTGTTGAATTGCTTGAATTCTTGGAGAGCTTTCATCTTTTACCGCCGAGCTCATCAGCGACAAAGACAAGATTGGAACATCATTGGACTAAACAGAATTCTTCAAGTTGAGAAACTCCAAAGTCCTTGCTTATAGGAGGATTATGGAACTTGACTAGTGCTTGTAAAATTTTACCTGTAGTGAAGCATTTCCCGAGGTCGTTGGATAATCCAATCGGCAAACATCATTCATTGATTGTGAGCAGGGTAGAATTGGTATCAAAGGAGCTTCTTGTGTCACTTCAATCTGTGGACGACCAATCCTTTCCCCAGTGTTCTGCTAAAATTTCGATTCTTGATTTGTTTCAGCATTCAGTACCCTAAGTTGTTTGAATTACTTACTATAACCCGATCGTCGATCTCAATTGTTCTTTGTTGCCCAAAGCATGATCCCCTTAGCGGATTGGTCTCAGCCTTGATCTCGAAGTGACATTCGTTTCCGGTAGTCTTTGGCTCTGAAATGGATTAAATCTAAAAAATGAAAAATTTGATTTACACTTTAGCAAATATCTTTAAAGACTAACTTTCGCTGAAGTTCGCTAGCTGAAGCTGAAGAAGTTCGCGATAGAAAGAATGCCTCCCAATCTTCGTTCTCTTTCTTTTTAGGTGCAACACTCGGCTTCGGCACCACTTGAACATCACCACTCTATAACAATATTATTGAACCAAACTAATCAGAACATTTGTGATTGTTTATAACTTGATTTATATGTCTAAGCTGACCTTTGCTAGTTCTTTTGCGAAGAAATCGCTGAGCTCGCTGACGTAAATTGGGAAACAAACAATTGCTAGATTCTTCCATTCGTCAATCATTGTTTGATCACTGAAAATAATAGAATTGAGTTGCGTCAAGAGACGGAAATTAACAAAAAGTTAAATAAATGACAAACATATGATCAATGATTTCCCTCTGACACCCCGTCTTTGTCTGGAAATATTTCTTGATGTGATCGAGTCGATGCCCAGTGGAATCACAATCTGAAATTGATTGATTTGATGGGTTATACGTTATAGGTTTAGAACTTAAAATACTCACTTGAACAAGTAAATCTTTTTGGATTGATGCATTCATTTTGTTCGCATGTTCCAGACGCATTCATTTTTGCCCGAACAAGAGAAACTGTTGTAGGCATAAAATCCTAAGATGCGAGCAACGTCTTGTTGTGGCATTCCTTGATTCCTTGCCTCGATGATCATTTCTTTATCCGGAGTTGACAAATACGCTCTTGGCATCTAAAAAAAGAAATTAGTACCAGTAAGCAAAAAGTAAACGAAAATAATAAAAATTTTTGCAAGTGTTAAAAGACTTCTGCACCAGGATTTTCAGGGGTATTTTGACAATTATATTTTTTTCTCGATGAATAAGTGCTGTCTGGCGATAACGTTTGTGTGAATAAATTGTACATATATTTGTGTAACTAAAACTATTAATAGCTAAAAGAGCGCCATGAACTTTATCGAAGAAAATCGATCGAGAGTACATAGTAACATCAGAGTACTCTCTGATGTTACCATAAGTAACATTCAGAGTACGACAGAAAAAACTGAAAAACAGGCAAGGAAAAGCGATTCACAAATATAATACATTGAAAAATGATAACTGATTATGGCATTCGTCCTTTTTTTAAGGCTCATACATTGGAGCACTTTCCATATGATGAGGATGGGGCACTTTTGGCATATAGGTTTCACGACCCTCCAACCACAACTGGCGATCCCTAGAAGTTAATCGATTGAGGTTAATCTGCTTAGGCTGTGTCGTTTTAATCTACTCTAAGTTTTAATCTAAGTCCAAACCTGAGATATGAGTAGAATGAGTAGATCAGACAGAGATTCCAGAGATCGAACACAACTCGGATAATCGCTCCTGAATAGGCTTATTGTTAAGTATTCTCATTTTATGACTAGTGCTTTAATCAGAATAGGGCGAAAGTTTGCGCTTCGAACTCTACATTGAGAAAGCTTACCGGCGACAAGGGTGGCGGCTTGCTCTCTTTTCCGATCATCTGTCGCAGTGCTGAAGTTTTTAGATTGCATTAAAATAATTGAAAATTACATTAAAAATAGTAACAAGCATCTCTCTTACTTACTATTCAAATCTTATTCAAGATTTACCTCATTGTAATCAGAGAAGCGATCGCCAGGACGATGAAGTACAAAAAGCCGAGAGAAGTGAAGATCAGCTATAATTAAATACTCGTTTCTACGCATTATTGCTAAATATTTATTTCGACTTTTTAAAACCTACATTTGTAATCCAGACGATTTGCATGTAGACTGGTTTCTCGGTTCGAATGGCTTGCACAAAAGGATACAACCACAAAAACATCAGAGCGATTGGGATGGCGAAGATGAGCTATAATTTAATTGAAATTTAACAATTTTCTTTTGCTTGTAAACTTTACATCAAACAAAAATATTAGGCTGTCCAAAAGTCTTTTCGTTCCTTTTCGTACTTGCGTTGAAAAAAAAACAAATTCATTAATTAACCTATGGTTTGCTCTATATAAAAAGCGTTACTTGTTCAATTTCCCATCTTTTTTAAGTCAATTTGGGTTCAATTTCAAGCAAATTCAAAGCAAAACTATCTTTGCGTCAATAGATAAAAGATAGAGCTCAAAAAGTTAGGTATATAGCCAAGTTTTCAGAGAAATTCATTCAGTCAATTTCTTCGTAGAGGCTTTGATAGATTTTTACGAAAACCGCGTTTTTTACTGCCAAAAAACGTGTATTTGATAAAAATCTATAAAAACCTCTACGAAGAAATTGGCTGAATGAATTTCTCTGAAAATTTTGCCAGATACCTAACTTTTTGTGCTCTATCTTTTATCTATTGAGGCCAAGATAGGTTTCCTTAGATCAAGTCTTTAAAATGCATCATCGAGCCGTCGCTCTTTTTGACTACCCGACTTCATGCTCCCAAAGAAATCCAGACATAAGACATTTTAAACTCGTTTTAACGTTATTTTGCAGAAAAATAACTGACCTTTCTAATGAAACAAACCGTAGTTTAATTGGTGTGTTTGTTGGCTTTAAACGGAAGTACGAAAAGCAACGAAAAGACTTTCTGGAAGCCTAATATAAAAAATCTAGTGCTTTGCTTTTTGTCACTTCTCCATTATTGAACCTATCTGATAAGAGTTACTCTAAGAATAGGCAAGCCCAAAGGATTTACAACTCACCCGTACAATCGGACCACCCAAGAGCAAACTGGATAGAAGTAGCAAACCGACCAAAGCAACAATGCCCAGATTGACAACGGTGATGAAAGTGAAGCCGCACTAAAAGCATAAAATTTAATTTTGCTGCTTTAAAAAGCTGGGTTTTTGTTTTATATTTTGATGAAAATGCAAATTTGAAACCTTTGATGTGCAACATCCAAAACAACATCGATAGTCGGTGGGAAGGGGCTCGCGATCGACGATGCGTTCTGGACGCCAACACCAAGTCATTTTCTAGAAGAATTTCGTTTACTTTTACACCATAGTCAACACTAAAAAAATGTAAAGTTTAAATGATTTGGGAGTAAGGTTTAGCTTGCATTACAGAAAGAAAAAGCTCGCTTAAACGGCCAAGAAGATAATCTAAAGATCAAGATCACGGGTTATCACAAATAAAGACCACAAATTTTTCTGAAAAGTCGCACCAGAATAGGTTATAACAAGAAGTAAATAACAAGAAGATCGCGCCGTGGCAGATTATTTAGATTTGCGTTTTAGTTAAAAGGAATTGGTTAAGTTGAGTTTATACGGGATTTGTGAGCGGATTCGAAATAATGAAGTGGAAGGAGCCGAAAAGAAAACGAAACAAAACCGTATTAAAATTTTAAACAAGAAACTAAGGGCAGGTAATATGAAAAGGAGGGAACGAACGAGGGGAGAGAGTACTTTAAAAACGCGGTACAAAAACAGCAGATTTTACGAAGGGGAAAGAAAACTTAGCGGGACGCGGCATAAAAGCCGGGGAAAGTTTCCGATTCCATCATGAAATGAAGGAAAATGAAAAGAAAGGCAAAAGGGGAACTTTTGTGCGGGGTACGGTAGCGCATCCATGCTTTAGAAAGCGCGCTGCGCCGCTCTCGTCAATAAGAATCTAACTCAAATAATAGGGATAAGGAGAGATAAAAAAGTAAATTGGACTTGTTTCAGGAATGAGGCAGATGACTTTTTCAATTTCCAATTATGCAAATCACATCAAGTCAACAAAGGATAACTATTGGCACCTAAGGATGATAATTTCATACCAACAAATCCCTTTAACTAATCCTTTACTCTTTAGTCTTGGGTCAACATTGGTGCATTGGTGAGCCCAAAATTTTAATGCCTGTCTCTTCAAAGCATACGTACCACTATTTATTGGGTTGAGGATAATGAGTCGGCGCCAAACTTTAAAGGGACTTTTTGCACACATAAAGCCTTCTTTAAACATACGTTTGGTTTCATCAAAAGGATCCACTATTTCTCTACAAAATCACTTTTGAGAGATTCCACAAAGCTTTTCTTTCGTGGAGTTTATGAACTTCCAAACGCAGCTGGTTAAAATGGCAAAGAGTCCGACTCATCATTTGAACAGTTTCTTTCACATAAACCTTCTTTGGTGTTTATATAAAAAGATAGAGCACATTCAATTACTTAAGTTGCCAAATTTGCAGGAAGATCCCACCAATGGTTTTTTCTAGATCACAGTTTGTAGTTTTTGTGAAAAAATGGCTTTTTCTTGAGCGGAATTTTCTGAATTTTCTTTTAAATGTCATTTTGTAGAGAATTAGTTAACCATTCTACTGATATCAAACGCATATTATTTGACGAAGTCTGCTAGAAGTTTTAGACATTTTTTTGATTTTCGGCGCCGACTCATTCTCCCCAACCCAATAGTTTCGTTCATTGTTTGAGTTTTAAGATTTCAAGAAAAACCTACTTTAAAGGTGTGACTTTATGGAAAATTTTATTCAG
Organism: Mesorhabditis belari; assembly: GCA_958450365.1. NCBI lineage: Eukaryota > Metazoa > Nematoda > Chromadorea > Rhabditida > Rhabditidae > Mesorhabditis > Mesorhabditis belari. The sequence goes on from CAUEEP010000920.1 coordinate 434,886, forward strand.
TTCAATCAAAACACAATCCAATGCAGGGCAAAAATATATAAAAACAAAGCTATAAAGTTAACAAATACACATAATTAACAACATTAACATAATTAAAAAAGTAACAAATGCAAATAAAAGGCACAAGTTGATACATTCACAAGAGCAAACCAAGGTCAACGCTGAGGCACAAAATGAAATGAGTAAAAAAAAGAGAGTTTGGGATTGTTCAGGATTCAAACCGTGAGCAATTGTGGGTATTGACTTTGCGGACTCTCAACGACGACATTGATCGGTTTGGGAACATATTGTTCGGAATAGAGTTGCCGATCTCTAGAAAGAAAAATGAGTACCGATCTGATACTATTGACTCGACGCTTTAGAGAAATATTCTTGGTCGAGTGTTCAGTGAATGCTGAAGTCAAACCTGACATATGAGTAGAAAGAATACGCAATACACCATCCCCAAACGATGAACACACTCATCACTGCCATGATAACGAGGCTTTCTGAAAATGCATCATATATATATATATATATATATATATATATACTTTATCCGACAAGGAAAAGTGACAATGCAAACAGATTGAACAGCGTAGACGAAGAAAGATAATTGATATACAAACACAACTACAATTAGACACGTGTATATATGATATTAAAAATTAATTTAAAATTGACAGAGCTACAAGATCGAGCTTATATATTGAGGATTTAAAATAGTTCAGAGACGAAAAAATATCACAAGGTAACTTATTCCAAATACGAGGAACACGACAAGCAAAAGAATGATACAGTTGGCGGTTATGAAAGCTTTGAAAGGGGGTAATCTGAAAGTTGTGACTACGAGTTCTTCTGGCGTGATTCGAAATCTTAAAGAGCCCTTTAAGTTCCGGATGAGAGTTAGGAGAGAAGATGATTTTATAGCATAAGACCAAATCAAAATAAATGCGGCGATAGGATAAGGGTTTAAGGTCAAAAAGAGCAAGTCGATCAGAATAGCAAGGAATTTCTTTCGATGGGAAACAACGGGCATACGCCCTCCTACTGAAACGACGCTGAACGCTCTCAACCAAGGAAATTAACTTTTGGAGGCAGGGAGACCAAACAAAAGTGGCGTACTCGAGCAAAGGGCGGCAGTAGGTAATGAACGCTTTACGATAAGTAGCAATTGAGGAAAACAAACAGCGCGAAGTATAAGGTTTGAGATGCGAAAAGCTTTTTTGCCATCTGTTCAATATGAGTGTTGAATTTAAGAGAGGGAACAAGTAAAACACCAAGATCTTTGATTGGGTCGTCAGAAGTGGCTTCAGATAAAGTGATATTCCCTAACTTAAGAGTAAAATGGGAAGGACCAAATGTTACTTGTCTACATTTTTCGACGGCAATTTTCAGCTGCCAGGTTATGCTCCATTTTAGGATCGAGTCTAAATCTCTCTGAAGATAATAAAGACCATATTGGGTGTTTGATCGGGGGATTTTGCGATAAAGTTTTAAATCATCTGCATAGAGACGCACCATGGTACCGGGAGTTAAAGAACTATGAATATCGTTGATATAAATAAGGAAAAGTAGAGGACCTAAAACACTCCCTTGCGGAACACCACTAGAGATGGTAAACTCGTTTGAGAGTGTATCACCGATACGAACACGGAAAGTACGACAGGAAAGCCAATTTTCGATCCATTTAACTATAAGCGGAGAAATACCTAAGGAAGTAAGCTTGGCTAGAAGGAATCGATGATTTACAGAATCAAAAGCCTTGGCAAAATCAATAAAAATACAGCAGGTTTGAGATTTGCGCGCTTTGGCCCACAACCAGTCGTGAATTGACAAAATTAATTGATCAGAGGTAGACCTAGACTTAAGAAAACCAAACTGATTTTGGTTAAGAATTTTGTTTTCTAGCAAATGAGTGGTAATGTGATCCTTAATGATAGCTTCCATTATTTTGCATATAGATGAGGTCAAAGCGATCGGGCGATAATTCGCAAGTTGCTTACGATCGCCTTTTTTGAAAAGAGGGCAAATTACGGCGGTTTTCCAGTCAGTGGGGACAGAAGAATTTAAAAGAGAAACATTAAAAATTTTTGCAAGGATGGGGGGAAATATGATATTTGGTTTGGCGAATGATAAAAGAGGGAATATCATCGGGGGTGTAGGAAATTTTATTTGAAAGTTTGGTTATAGCTTTTTCAACAAGAGTAGGAGTGAAAATAAGTGCGGGACAGTTTGAATGGCGATTTGGGAGTAGAGGAATAGCGCTGAGGTTATCAATTGAAAAAACGCTGGCGAAATAAGTTGCAAAAGAGTTTGCTATGTCTAAAGGGTTGTCTATATAGGGAAAACGTCAATAGGACGTCATCAATAGGGAAAACGGAGAAAACTTAGTGATCTTTACCATAGAATCGTCCTTGCATCTTTTCCTGTACTTCCTGGTTGGCTGATGATGAACTCCTAGAAATCGAAGTTAAGTTCATGCTATGTGCTTCAATCTACAGGCTCTAAAAACCAATAGACAAACCAATAGTCTTGCAATTTGACGATAGTGAAGACAATCCATCCAAGTAGAAGAAAACCATTGACAAGAAGCTAAAATGAGTGACTCTGATTAATTGTAATATTTAGTAGTTCTACTTCAACAGAAGTACAAATGTTTGATCTTTGAACCTACCGAATTTATCCAATAAAGTTGCATGTAGATTGGCTTCAGGGTGCAGAGGGCACAAATTGATGTGATCAGCATTGTTAAGCAGCCACCCATCACAATCTGAAATGGGTTCTAGAGTTCTAGAAATGGGTTCTAGAGTAAATGACTGAATTGCTAGTGACTTTGTTGAGATAAAGCTCACCCATCCGACAGGTCCCGAGATAAAAAAGATGAAGAAAATGAAGATCCCGAAGAGTAAATAGTTGAGAAGGGTGAGCACAGTGAGGAAAGTGAAACCACACTGAACGTTGGAAAGTAGGGTGCTTCATGGACGGCTATTTTGTGCCATGCTTAGTCATGAAGTGCGATACTAGTTAATGATTCAAGATTTTTAACAGCTTTATCTAAAACCTTTGCAGAGAAACATCCACAACAACATCGATAATTCCGAGCCTCGGGTGATGTTTGGATTTCCTTCTTTGGACGCCACAACCAGGTTGGCATTTTGAGATCTGTAATTTTTGATTTTTTAGATTATTCCTTAAGTCATAGCTACTAAATTTCAGGTACAATTAAGGCTACTAAGCAAAGCCAACAAATTCTAACCCATATTTACTTTTTTAAAGCAGACAAATGAGAAAGCAATTGAAATGCAGGTTATTTACGACTAAAAGGAGAGCTTATTTCAAAACATTATTTATCAACAAAAACACCAAAAAATAGTGGAATTGTTTATGCAAAGAAAGTGAGGATGACGAATATGCAAAAAAGAGTTCTTTAGGGATGGGATCCATTGTGGGAAATCGATTGATTGTCGCTTATTCGATGGCTCTCTTTTGGTTAGGGATTGGACTCCTTTCTGCCTTACCTAAGAGAAAGCGATGACCTTCCCAGATTGGGTATAATGCAAAGAGATCTCGTCATGGAGCTGGTTCTTAAAAAATGGAAAACTATTTCAAAAATCAGAGAACTGCTAAGTGATTTCAACATTTTCCCATTTTTCAGAGTTTGAGTTGGTTACACAGAAGCAGAGATGTCCTCCAGTTCTCGGGATTCACAAAGGAAAAGCCGATTTGTAGGAAAAGCCGATTCCTAAGGGGTAAAATGTCCATCATCCACATATTAACTCAAATATAAAAGTTTCATCTTTTCTAGAAAATATTCTGGATGTCAAATGAATTTCAAATCACATTCAGATTGGTTTTAGTTTTTCAGAAAAGCGGATCTAATGCTTTTCCAGGACATTTTACCTTTTCGTTATTTTGTTGATAGAGTGAAATTTGATTAGGTAACGACATACTTCGATTTGGTAAGAGTTAGATACACTCTTTCATTTCATCTTACTCATCGTTTCTTTCTGATGGTGAGTTTCAACAAAGAAGTCTAGCTAAAAATGGGTAACTAAACCACAAGCATTCCCATTCTCGAAACTTTGTCATTTGCAAGAAGTTTTTTTTACTAAAAACTAGAAAGTTTTTTTGTTGAATATCCATGGGTAACTCTATTTGCAACACACCACCAAAACGAAAGAGAGAAAGGAAAGAGAATGTGGCCCATGGGGAATAAGGCAAGGGTGTCAGTTCTCGAGTTTGGAAGAGCAAAGGAGTGAGGGGAGGAGAGGATTCTCATCTCAACCAAAAACACTTCTCTCTTTAAGACACCTCTGAGTTTATAGACATAAAATCTACTTGTCCTTCAACTTCATTCTTTTATCCAAAAGCTTTATTCACAAGAAAAGTTTGATTATTTGTGAAGCTTGTGGTCCAAAGCCAAGTTTTAATATTACCGTATTTACCCGAATAGAAGACCGGTCTTCTATTTTTTCAATCACCCCCTAGACCCCGTCTTCTATTCGAGGCCGGTCTTATAATCGAGGCCGGTCTTCTATTCGAGTAAATCGAGCAGTCGCCTCTTTCGAGTTTTTCTTTGAAAAACGAATGGCCTCGAGTTTAAAGGCGGCACTGTAGGCTTTCCGTTTCGTAGCACCTCCGATCCCCTAAAAAAATGCTACTTTTACCGTTATACCTCCGCCAACCCCACATTTCTGTTATACCCCGCCAGTTTTTAGATAAAAAATGATCAGATAATCAAATAATTAAAAATAATCAGAGTCAAAATGACGGAAATGTGGAGATGGCGGAGGTATAATGGAAAAGGACCAAAAAAAATTATTGATTACAAGATGTAGAACAATATCAAAAAAAATAGTGCTATTGAATGAAAATATAATATTTTTACCCTATTGGGTAAATTCCCTTATTCTTTTCCCGTATTTGAGTACGTCCACTTTCGCGCAGAATAGAAAACAGGGTATCTCGAATATAAGACCGGTCTTATATTCGAGACGGTCTTCTATTTTTTCGATCATCCCCTAGACCCCGTCTTCTATTCGAGACGGTCTTATAATCGAGGCCGGTTTTCTATTCGAGTAAATACGGTAGTTTTTCTTCTCAGATCAACATTTCTGACACTGCCATACTTCTTTTTCTTTGAACCATGAAATTTTGAGGTGAATAAATTTCGAAAACATTCCGTCCCTTCAAATTGATGATTTATTGGAGTGAGAGGGAAGAAAAAGGAAGAGTTTCGATCGGGGATCTGTTTAGAGACCTCGATCGGATCTCCGATAACAAATCCCTTCATTTCTTTTCTATTTTTCACTTTAATCATTGGAAGTTTTAAAATGAAAATGTATTTTATTGTTTGTTCATTTCCCATGTAACTACTTACACAGGTAGAGATTTTCGAGAGGCAAGAATATAAACCATTTCAGACAATGAGTTTACCAATGGGACTCTAACTTTATGAGCATTCCACCACTGGGAAAGATCCTATAAGTTCCATTCCACCACTGGGAAAGAGGTTGAATGGTTGTTAGCAGATGTTGTAATCAGGAGAATGCTTTGGCTTTGTTCGAGCTGCATTCGGGGTCACCAAGTAGCACAGGTTCTTGCGTAATCTGGCCACAATTGATACGACCGATTGGGGAAATGCGGGGGAAAGGGAAAATGAAAGAAAGGACACTCAGGGCAACAGATTTCCCATATTTTGTGGTAACATTGAAAGTGGCTATGTCATTTTTGACCTCAGATTTCGAAAGCCATTTTGTTTTTTGCTTATTGACTCATTTTCTTTTCGTCTTCAGGAGTGCCTTTAGCTCAATTAGCTTTTCAAAAACTAACTCGATTAACTTCTAAATCTCTGTTGGTTAATTTTTGAGTGAGCAATCGGAATAGAACGGATTGACTCGTGAAAATCCCTAACAGAAAGTGCCAATCAGATAATCATACCCTGGGGTTCCCACGAAATGATTATTGACCAAAAAATGGGCGATCCCCGATCTCAAGAATCTCCATAAGCCGATTAGTGTCACTTTTCGATGAACGAAGAGATGGGTCTTATCCCTAAAGGAAGGAAGGGCCTGAGACAGTCAACAAACACCTGCCCATCCTTGGGGTGAAAGAGTGATCTCGAGGGGATTCGAGTGTGGTCCATATTAGTTAGTCTTGAGATTATATTTGCCTGCATTTGCATTCAATAATATCATTTTCCAGTACTCTTTCTTTAAAGTCTCGCAAAAAGGCACTCAAATCAATGGAGTTATACCCATGAATCAGACAAATTAGCATATCCTTCTTTATCATATATCCTTACTTTGTTAGGTAAGTCATCAATTGATGACTTATCTAACCATAAGTGACTTATCTAACCATGAGAACCATCTAACCATAAGTCATCAATTCATTTATACCTCCCGCTATTAAAAAATTTTTTTTTGTGAAATTTCATTTGCTTTTTATTTATGCTCAAGTTTTGCGGGGTATAGCTAATAATTTTTGTTGTAAGCATATGCAAATTTCTCTTTCTTTTGCGCGGTTTAACTTCATTGGTGCAAGGCCTTTTGGACCGTGTCTTTATTTTGATTTCTCATTGTGTGAAAACGAAACGAAACTTTGTATCATAATCCCTCTAATCTCAGCAATCCAGATGCTCCCGTTCTCAGGCTTTTCCCCACCTTATCATTACTGTGAAAGGCTTTGATTTGAAAAACTAAAAAGATTTTCTGTACGAGTTTTGAGCATCTTTCTGATTTTGAAGTTTCTGATTTTTGGGCATCTTTCTGATTTTGGTATTTGTGTTGGGTGCATTTCGATCTTCTTTATCCAGAAATCTACAACATTAACTTTTGGTTTTTCTATGCTTTTGGCTTCTTGAACTTTTAGGATTGCTAACTTTTGAAAATATTTCTGATATTTGGCTGGCTTTTGGCTTTCCTTTGCTTCGTTTTGCTCATTCAGAGTGCAATTCGAATGACTAAGCAACACCAAAGAAATTTTGGCAACAAAAAAAGCGGTTGCTATTGATTTTCAGTAGAAATTTTTGTTTTCAGATTCATTTGAATCATTCATTTCAGAGCTGAGTATTTCATTTCCTTAGATTTTGAAGTACTTTTTCCCAAAGCTCATCTCTTAAAGCTCATCTCTCAACTATCCCACCGAAAATCTCAATGTTTTTCCTTGTTTCATTTTGTCGATAAATCTTCTCCCAAATCTTCTCAATACCTCAATATATCTTTTCGGATAATCAATTATCGAAAGGAAGCAATTGTCGATTTGTGGGAAGAAAGGGGGAAAAGACAAAGAGGAAAAGACAAAGACCCAAACAAACTCTCGAATCTATCCATCCATCTAATGCTATCAGAGGAGAAAGGAAAGGAATCAAAAGGGGAAAAGGAGGAAGAGCGGGAAAAAATGACCGATGCCTATTAAACATAAGATTCGAGAAGAAAGAAAGAAAGCATTGTTCAATGTTTTTCTTTCAAATTCTTGAATCTTCTCTTTTTGTTGATTTTTAGAACCAAAAGTACTATCCAGTGATATTTTTCAAATCAAGTACTTAAACTTTCTCATATCTTTCCACTCTTGCATAGTTGAAGCTTGGTTTTTCTTTGTCTTTCCCATTTTCACTTTGATTCAATGCAGCACACTCTACTTTAGCATCAGCAATACTTGTTCATCTTTCATATTTTCCATTTCTTTTTCTGTTTTGAAATACAATCCAATGAATGCATTATCTCCAGCCACCGCTAAATGTTTTGACTGCTTTTTCTCATCTTTTTTTCTTCGTTGAAATCTCGTGACCGACAATTGATCAAGATTTTCGGCACTGATTTTATTCGACATCCAGAAAAAACAATTTCTAATTCCAACAACGTATCCCCATTTTTATACCTAAATGCTGAAATTTCCTCAAATTACCATATTTCTTCACTACTATGTTCTCCCTTTCACCGAACAGCACATAAATTTCGCGCGCGAGTCTATAAATCGTGGCAAGTGAGAGAAATGAGCGGCAGATTGGGGGCAAAGAAAGGGATCAAGAAGGGGAAAGGATCGAAATTGTCAAGGGAAGAGACAAGTTTGACAGGCAAGGGTTTGCATACATTACAGACAAAGCTTTACAATCTGCCCGACTGAATATTCTTGAAGGAGAGAGAGGAAAGAAGGCTTGATGGATTGGCGGAAGGTCAAAGGGTCATCTCAAGAGAGAATCGAATCAAGAAAGAGACCATATAGGGGAAGGAAGAAGGAGAAGGAAGAAAGAGAAGGGGAAGACTCTGGGCTGAATGGTAAATATGCTGAAGGCGATCTGTCATTTGAGAAGAAGAGTTGAAGAGAAGAGGAAGAGATCGTCCAGAGATAGGCATCACCACTTGAGATACCCAAATCTGAAGGGCAGGAGAGAGTGGGTAAAATCTAGGTCTCGTAATAGAACAAACAAGCTCTGATCAAGCTCGATCATTGATTTCTAGAAAGATTAGATCGATTGAATAAGGAGGGATCCGATCCCCAAACCAATCAACTTTTCTAATCCCTTGACTAGAAACTCGCTGTTGGAGTCCTTGTTCAAATGGCTTTCCAATGATTTTCTCTAAGCGTTGCTACTGCTGACTTTCCGTCAGCAGACTTTCTACTATTTCTAGGTTGTGGGGATGTTTAAGGGGTGTCTGGGGTCTCTATCAGATGGACGATCGCTTCCCCTTATCCATCCCCTTTCCATTCTCCTGTTTTCCCTCCCCGCGCACCCCAAACCGATCCGTTATGCGACTGTCACTCCCTTTTCTCTTCCATCTCTTTACTCTATTCTCTTCACATTGACCCCTGATCATTCTTCTTGAAGGCTAATGGATACTACAGTAATTGCTGGATTTATTGCCTTTTGAACAAAATTTTTGGGTGTATTTTTAGTAACTTCTGTATTTTTGTTATATAGGGCTTCAAGAGAAGTTCAGGACTTTGGTATCATGATACCAAAGTCCTGAACTTGATATATCATTTCTTTGGCATCATGACTTTGACTATCAGTTTAGCAACAACTCTCTGTCTGGCTTTTCACCTATCAATTAATCTATGTTAATCACTTCTTTCAACCTCTAGTCTCTTCCAAGCGTTCTCTAGTCTCTTTCAACTATATCGGTTCTTAAAAGAGCAACATTTTGTTGCCACCTCAAGCTGGTGACATCCAGCTGTGAGAAAAGGACTCGATCAATTTCAACTCACAGTCACGAAACCGTCTCTAACCACTAGGAAATCGATTTGAAAGTTAGCTATATATGTCTGTCCAGTTGATATCTACAGTACAATCTTAATTTATCTATTTTACTTGATTCTAATCCCATATTAGGCCAATTGAAAGAGAGTTGCTACACTGGTAGCCAAAGTAAGCCAATTGTACCTCACGTTCATTCAACGTCACAAACGTCACAACGTCACAAATCAAATGTGTTATCCGTAAAGCTGGACAACCGGACCAACTCCTTTTTCAAAATCGCTAACAATCTTTTTTGAAAAGCACCTGGTGCCCTCCCATCGTTGTTGTGTCCCAATTTGAGGGGTGCATTGCAGGCGAAAAGATAATGTATGGACTGGGTCTGTTATCAGTTCTGAATTCTCTCCTCTAATCCCTTTCTTTCCATTCTCTCTACACTCCATTTCCCCTTTTTTTCTCAATGAAAGAAACATTATTTTCTCCCCTTTTTGTGTTCCAAATCTCTCTTTTTCCTTCCCGTCACCCCATAAATTTTTCGCGACGTGCTTCGCCCACTAATTCACAAATTATTGTCTTTTGCCACTGAATGTTTATGTGTTTCGATTGATTGATTCGGCTTTCTGTGCCTGTACTGATCAGCTGTGAGAGATAGAGAAGTTATTTTGATATGACAAAGCACTAAAAACTGTATAACGGCAACCTAATGCAAGCTCTAGTTACAGCTCTAGCTCTAGTTACAGCTCTAGCTCTAGTTACAGCTCTAGCTCTAGTTACAGCTCTAGCTCTAGTTACAGTTTCTTTCCATAAAAACCCATGGTAAGCTCTTGTTTTAAATATAATACTTGCGACTGATCATATCTGACTGATCATATCAGTCAGATATCATACTGATTTATTTTGAAATGATTTTTGCTAACTATTGTTATGACCATCAAGCTCTACTTCTCTACTTCTTTTCCAATCCCTTCAATCATCAAACCCAAGCGAAATCCATAAATCGAGTCAATTATGCGATCGAATGATTCATGTTCTCCCCATGCTCATTCTCAGCTATCCTCAGCAGCAGTTTGTGTGTCTCGATGTCATTAGTCTTCGAGTGTCGATCTCCTTTTCACAAAAGACGAAAGAACCAACGAGTCTAATGGCCAAATGTCTCGAAATGATACACCCCAGTGATTTATCGTCTCTCTTTTCTATTCCAATGGAGTGTATCTCCTCTTCAGGAAAGGGAAGTCCCTAGGGGGAAACACCCTGGATCGAGCTCTACCCCCACACACCACAATATCGCTACTCCGAGATTGATTGGGTCGGTGATGAGTGAGGAGCTCACACTTCACTAGTCAAGCTCTCACACCAATAATAAAGCTTATATTGTTGTTTACTGATGGAGTTAATTGTTACTAGATTTCAGCAGCTATCAGCCACCAAGCTTGCCTTTTTCGTTACTATTTTTTTACAGTTTCAAATTTCCATGAAAGCCTCGTCAAGTCAATTCATTCCACAGATGGACATTCATTCTTTTCTCCACAAATCTCTTCAATCTTTTTCTTCCGATGTACTTTCACAGATGTGCTTCTTTTCAATCAATTCCACAAAGCTTTGATCAAAATTTTGGCTGAATTGGTGGACTTGAGCGAAAAGTGTCCATCTTTTCATATGCAAATTAGGGAATTGTTCCAAAAACTGGACATTTTCCGGTGTTTTTTCGTTGAGTTTTCCCCCGGAGTTTCCCTTTACTTTCCCTATTGAATGGCAAAAACGTGAAAGATTTGCATACCATTAGGCACTTGTCCATCAGACTAAAAAAAGCAAAAGAACTGTGGGAAATCAATCAAATCTTTTCGTTTTCCTTTTTTGATCATTAATTGGTTCATGAAGGTTTTCTGATCAATACTGACAATGAGTGCAAAGCTTTTGTCCTTGTATTCAATTGCTTCAATTCAAAGTATTGAACTGTAGACAGTTTAACCGTAGACAGTTTAACTGTAGACAGTTTAACTGTAGACTGTAGACAATTCATTCTTCAACCCTAAATAGGTATACTTCTGTGAGATTCTTAAATCCCACCGATGATGATCCAGTTGCCTCAACCAGCGCTCCCTTTCCTCCATGCTGGTCGTCTATCTTGTCTCCCATCCTCTCCCCTATTTTTCTTTCCTTTTTCCAAACATTCATCTATCAATGGGAGTTTCTCGAGTGCTCATCCTTCTGTGATTCATGTACTTTCACTCCTCGTTCCCCTCTTTCCCCTTTCTTTCTTTCAAAAGCCCCTTGAGGCCCTTCAAGGAATGCCACTTTTAGCCACAACTAAGCAACGGCTTAAGTCCCTGAAAGCTATAAATTTTGTTGGCAATCATTTTATGGCCAAACAAATATTGTGAATTATTTGAATAATTTTTTTGTCTTCTGTCTTCTCAAACAATTTGTTTCAGTTTTAAATGGTGCTACGAGAAGTTTCTATTACTATTCTATTACTCCTTTCCCTCCTCACTCAATGTTTTGCATCCGTTTTGGGCTCTGAGCCGATAGTTTGTAAGTTTTTCGAAAATTCGATAATTTAAATGGAAACATTTAGCTTATATTGATGGGAATTCAAAAGAAAATCTGTGCAAAACGAAATTGGAGCGAAGGATTTTTGGTGAGTTGAGCCAAACATTACTATAGATTGCCAAAATGATCACTTTTTCGCTATTGATTTGGTAACAACTTCTGATTTTATCTAGAAATTTATAAAAAGTAAAGAATGAGAGAGAAAGAGAGAAAAATGCATTCAAGGCTATCAGTTCTTCAGAGTTTTTGTGAAGAGAGGAAGGGGCGTTGATTATCGCATTAGGAATTGTGATTTACGACACACCTTGGATTCCAATAAGATATTTGCTCCCGTTTTTGAGAGAACAAGTATTATGTTTTGCTAAGCAAATAACCAAGAAAGCAAAAATAACCAGAAAATGCCTGTACAGATAGACAGACTGCTCTTTTATATATACTGTAAATACTGTAATAGTACCCCACCCCCTCGTACAGTCGCGTTGTCGCAAAGGTTTTTTAGTATTTCATCTTTTGCAAAGCACCCGTACTTTCAAAAAATGCGTCTTTGGTATCAAAAAATAGCCCTGAATTTCAGCTATTTTTTTGATACCTAAGCGCGCACTGCAGCATAAACCAGTGTCGAGAAAGACGCCTCCAAAGCTAGACTACACAACACTCCGTACCGTCATTATGGGGCTACTATTACAGTATTTACCGTAGTAACTATAAACAGACTGATAAAGTTAATTTGAGGTTATTCGGGCACGATCTTCTCCCATTCCGAATACAGTTACACTCCCTACAATGTCTCAAAGAATTGCATTGTTGTATTGACCGTTCCAGTTGGATATCGGATAAGATTGAGGTAAGAAATATTCCCAGAAGTCAAACTCTCAGAAGTCAGAATAGTGAATATTTGTTGGGTTTAGAGTGGTCGACTTTGAGGTGCCGATGGGAATCGATGAGAAGTGTAGTAGCGGGGACACGCTGCATGTCTTTGATGTAAGTCTAAATTAGATAGGATATTAGAGAAGTCAAAGAGAAGAAAAATCAATGATTTACTGAAAACTAAAGTATTTACTCGTATTCTAGTCAACCAATCAAACATCAACTTTCAGCACGAAAACACAGTCGGTGAATCGGTGATTCGATTGGGCGGTGATGATGTCATCTCTCCTGGAGCAATACTTGGTAGTTGAACTGCTTCAAAGTCTTTAAGGCTCTATAATCTTGACAGAACCTCAGGCTCTTGAATGGCTAATCAATACAAGCTGTTGTTTAGCTAATCAAGTCTAATTCTTCTTTTCCAGGTCAATTCTGCGGGAAGCTGAATTCGAGTCAAGTCCTTGCAGTCTCAACTCAAAACGCTCTCACATTATGGTGGCATTCAGCTCAACCAAATGAATTGAATCCATTTGGACATCACGGAGGAAAGGGATTCAGACTTCATTGGAACGCCTTCAGAGAATCCAAAAACAGTAAGTCAATTGCCATAGCTTTTCACAAAGCCACAAATCACTAGTTGCCTGCAATCTGCAACGAGAATTTGGATGTTCGAAAGTCGACGAGTGTATCCCATCAGAGTTAGCGTGCAATAAACAAGCTGATTGTCTTGATGGATCTGATGTAATCATTCGGCATCAAATGGACTACAAATGTGAAAGTCGGTTTTGAATAAAATCCAGCTATTCAGTAAGCTAGAAAGAAAACAAAGACTTGTCAACGTCTTCTCTAATTTCAGATCTCGATTTCGATCCCCTGACCACGATTTCCGGCCTTCATCTCCTGCTAGTTTCATTGGCGACTGTGATTTGCTTGGTTGCTTTCTGTATCTGTGCATGTTTCATGTGTCGATGTCTTCAAAAATCATCCGCTCCACAAACCAAGACACAAACCAAAAATTGTGTCGAAGCACAAGGTGAGTTTTGAGCTGACTAGTTAAATTGAATTAAACAATGAAGTTTTAAAGTAACCTGACCTTTAAAGTTTCCTTTTGCAGGCTTGAGAACGATGGCCGATGGCTTCACTCCATATCCACCAAGCTTCTTGCCTCCAAGTCCTCCAAAAGTCCCACAACAACCATATGCGAATTCAAGGCAAAATGCTTATTTGCCGTAAGTTTTGAGTCAAATATTAAAGCTATGAGTTGAAAAAATGACACAAAATCACTTATTAGTCGATACTGATTCAAATCGAGAAACTTTTCAGTGGATTTCCGAAAGGACAAGACCCTCGGAGTTACGGCTTTCCAACTGATCGACCGGCATCAAGTGGAGAGTATGCTTTCGTCAGAGATACACGAAATATCATTTGAGCTTTCAAGCATATATTATTCCTTGTAATTTCACCTCAGCAATCAACCAATTAACTTTCAATAGATAACCTTTAACAGTCTTCAACCTTTAACTACAAGTCTTCAACCTCCGGACGTCCAGGGTAGCCGATTGGGAAGAATTTTTGAATAATTTGAATGTAAATGCAAATGAAATGAGCCTAAGCCTGAGCCTAAGCATAAGCCTAAGCCTAAGCCTGAGCCTAAGCCTAAGCCTAAGCCTAAGCCTAAGCCTAAGCCTAACCTAAGCTTAAGCTTAAGCCTAAGCCTAAGCCTAAGCCTAAGCCTAAGCCTAAGCCTGAGCCTAAGCCTAAGCCTAAGCCTGAGCCTGAGCCTAAGCCTAAGCCTAAGGCTGAAAGGATGTGCTAAAATTGATCAAACCTCTTGCCTCAAACAAACAACTTGAGCTGTTGACAACTGTTGACAAAAATTCTCCCCTTCTTCGGTAAATGTGCCGGTGCTTTCAAGAAAATGCCCAACTCGTTTTTGAACATTTCCACTTTATTTTTTTACAAAAAATCTTGGACATTTTGATCTCGATTATCTTTTTTTTGTAACTTTTTTCCTCTCTGAATGTGCTATCTTTAAAACGGGTATCTCTTAGTCTTGATTGAAAGAATCTGATGTAAATAAATGATTCGGTAGATGTTTATAACAAGGATTGGATGGAACAAGTAACAAAATAACAGCTTCAGACAAGTTACAAAAATGCAAAGCTAGCTAGCTTACAGCTAGCAAATAACTGAACAAATTGTGATGATGTAATGGGTTTTTTTCTATTTTAGTTTCCCTGATCGGTTCTCTAATGAGAAAAGAGTAGAAATCAACTTCAATAATGCGGGGGTGTTGAAGTGGAAAAGAAAAGAGAATGTCTGCCGATTTTTCTTCTTTCATTCTCGAAGTTTTCTTGGTGGATTTGAGATCTTTTCTTTTTGAAAAGAGAAAAAGAAAATCTTGAGATGAAGCGAAGGCAAAGATTCAGTATTTGTTCATCCTTCTTCTCCTCCACCGTTTCCCCTTCTACCATCAATTGAAGAAGTCAGTAAGGCTGCAGGTTTCCCTTTTTCACTCTATGAGTTTGAATTACTTTGTATTCCATGTGTTTTTGATATTTTTGACTGCAAAAGAACTTTCAAAGAGTACTAGTGATTAAGAATACAAAGATTTTAAGATCTTAATGCAGTTCGGCCAGCTACAGTACGAATGGGAACTTTAGAATGGGATAATGTACGAATGGAAACTTTAAAGTATCTTTAGCATCTAAAGCTACTGTGAAAACTCTGTTTTACTGCAATACGCTAGCATAAACGCTAGCATCCAGGTGTAATATCTAAAGCTTCGACTACTTATTTTGATTTTGGATTTGAAGCCTATACAGTCTTGATGTTAAATTCTTTATTCTAACGTACTGTAGCTGGCAGAACTTCATTAAGTTCTTTAGTTTTTAAGAAGTCAGTATTTTCCATGAAAATCTGCGCTTAAACAACAGTTTTTCTCTATTTTTTATCTATTGACTTTTATCTTTTATATATCTACCTACTTTAGCAATATCTTTCTAATACCTCCTCATCGTCATCGTTGGCAGCTCCAGCTAATTACCCTTTAGAGATAAAGTTTCACCCATAAACGATCTTATAAACACTTTTTTCAAAGCTGATTAGCTAAGCTTTGAAGCTAAAAAGCTAAGCTTTATCCAAAACGCTTGAATCCAAAAAATCCTTTTCTTCTCCAGAATTCCCAGTGTCCCCACCGAATCTCTCTTCTCAAGGACCACTGTAATGCAAATAGATATGGAAGAAAAGCGTTGACGGGTTCGGTTGAGGGGAAAAGTAAGGGAGAAAAAAGGATGGGGGATGGGCTAGCCATCTCTCAAGGCATTTCACCTGATCTTCTTTTCAATATCCTCATTTTGTATAAACTTATTGATTTCTAGTAATTTGTTTTTAAAGTCTTGTGTTTGATAACATTTCACATTTAGGCCATGTCTTGGACGGGAATGGAGACCGACTTCCGCTATGGTGGAGCTGCCAACGAGGACGATGAGGAGGTATTAGAAAGATATTGCGTTTATGAATGTTTTATCGTTCTTAACGATTGCAAATTGTTTTATCGTTCTTAAAGATTTAAATAATGTCAAATAAACACAAAACAACAATTAATTCAATGTTGTTTTTATTGTAATTGAGTTTTTATTGTAATTAATTCTCACCTTTCCAGAAGCTCAAGGCGCTAGAGAAAGCGAGAAAGAAGGCCGAAGTGCGCAAGCGTCTCGAAGATGCCAACCGCTCTAGAAACGCCAAGAGGGGATTCTTGACTCCTGAGAGAAAGAAGAAGCTCAGGGTTTGTGAAAACAGAATCAATGATTTCAATCAATGATTTTAAATCAATTTTGATTTAGAAACTTCTCATGATGAAGGCCGCTGAGGATCTAAAGCAACAACAAATGTTGAAAGAACAAGAGAGACAACGCATCTTGGCTGAGAGAATCCTCCCGATGCCCGATTTTGGAAATTGCGGTAAAGAATTGAAAGAACAAATGAAATCACGATCATTCAGTCAAGTACAAGAACTAATCGCTAGATTATATCCTTTCAGATCTTGAAGAGACCTTCGAGGAGTTCGTTGAGCGCGTTCTTCAACTCGAGAGCGAGGTTGATAAAACTTTTGAACTTTTTTAGAAGTTTAACAAGCTTTCCACTAGTATACCTATATCTTAATTGATTCAAAACCTCTATTTAATTGATTCAGGTCTATGATCTCTCATACATAGTCCGTCAAAAGGACTTCGAGATCAACGAGCTCACCATTGCTGTAAACGATCTTCGCGGAAAATTGTGAGTGATATTTTGAAGTCTGTTTTGAAGTCTGTTTTGAAGCCTATGTTTTAAATTGAATCTTGTTCGTTTAATCCTCTGATAATGTTTAATGTTCGTCCTCTGATAATTCAAAATTTTAGCGTGAAACCAACCCTGAAGAAGGTCTCGAAGACCGATTCGAAATTCGACAAGCTCAAGAAAAAGGAAGCCTCCAAAGTAAGCGAAGCCTCCCAAGCCTCCAAAAGGAAGCCTCCAAAGCCTCCAAAGCCTCTATTAGACTAATGAATTTGGATTTGGAATTAGATTTTAAAATTTACTTTTAAATTGTCTCACCAATTTTACTATCAAATTTGGCAGGTCGATTTCCGCTCGAATCTCAAGGTTATCGACAAAAACCAATTTGCCCTCGAAGAAGTGAGTTTTTAGAAGCTGTTTTTGTTACAAAAAGCTTTGTACCAACAGTACCAACAGCTTTGTACCAACAGCAAAAAGCTTTGTACCAACAGTGTACCTTTGAATTTGAACCATTGAACGAACTATTCTAAATATTTCTCAAATTTCAGGAAGAGAAGCAAAAGAAGGCCGATTGGGCGAAATAAAAAGGATCTTTTCTCTTTACTTAACTGATGTTTTTTTTTGTAAAATAATAAACGATTAAAAATAACAAAACAAAGAAAGAGCATTGTGAATGAACATTAAAAAAGCCATTTTAGTCATTTTCTTTGAATCAGCAAAGACAATTTCATAATCTATCATCTCGAAATATCTTTACGTTCCTACGTTCCAACGTCATTGTCTTGTTTTTCTTTCTTTTGAGATCCTGAATGGGAAGAGTCGACAAGAAAATTTCCTCCTTTCAAGGTCATTTTTTTTGTTGGCATTGATTTAAAGGGATCTTTTGATGGGTTGAAAAATCCAATACATCTTTATTACATTTTCAACTACATTCTTCGTAGTTCTGAAAACTCTATTGAAAACTATCATTTCTTTAAAAAACCAGAATTTTCAAGAGCTTACAATGGGTGACTATGAAAAGCGACCGTATGTGAAATTTCTATATAAAGTTCTGTTTCTTTTGTTTTAGATGTACTCAATTACCATTCTTGACACAAAAGCAAACAAGATGGTTTGGTTCGTGCATTTGTTCGACTTTTGTGGCAAGTGAGTTTCATTTTTCCTAATTAACATAGCATAAATCTCATCTAATACTGTTGTTGTTATTAAAAAAGCTTAGTGGCTTATGCTCGAGTAACTTGCACCTTGTAATAACTTGTATGAGTTCTGTTTCAGTTTTTGTCGTAACCATCATCTCTTTGGTCTTTTTTCAACATGACCCCGACCCGGATCCGATTCAATTTTTTGGCGAAGAGCAATTTGTGAGCTTTTATTGCCATTTATTAATGATCAAACTACTTTTTTTAAAACTAAATTCATAGATTGATCCAACACCTATCCAACCAACGGTGAAGCTGCTAGATTCTGAGCCAAAGATTGGAGAAATCATTCATATTTATGCAAATATTACTAATTCAACTACAAGTGCTGAGTAAGTTGGAATTTTAAGAAATGGAGCTTAATCTTTTCTAGTTTTTGCATTGCTCTGGTCAAAGCGGGCGACGATCAGAAGAATGTGCCAATGAAAGTCTGTGTTCAATTTGGAAACGGTTCGCACGAGTTTTGGGTTAAAAACTTAATTGATAATGTTTCTTAGGTGTTTTAAAGTTTATAAATCATTTGTAAAAGTTAAAATGAAGCATTTTCAGTGAGTCGAATACTTTATACAGCGATTTGGGACGGCCAGTTGAAAGCCAATCATTCAGGGCCAAATCCGTTCACAGTAAGTTCATTTACAAGTTTGAATAGCTGAAGAAAAGGCTATAATTTAGAATAGAATAGCTATAATTTATGCTTTAGAAAACGCTATTTAAAAAGCTCAATTCAGCCAGGAGACAAGCTCGATCTTCGAATTCGCTTTCTCGATCAATACATTCAATTCTTCGCCGCACAAGGAGAAGTCGGAATTTTCGAGAAGATTCCCGAAATTCATACGGTAAACAATGTAATTATTCTGTTTCAAGAACAGTTTTTAGGCTAAAACCCTTTTGGTTCAAGGAGGAGTAACAGGTATTCGATTGATCACAAAACGTGGTCAGAAATACCCAAATCCGATGAATGCTTCACTGGTTTTGAACTATACAACTCGAATGGATCTGATGGCAAGACCGTTGGCTAAATGTTGGTTTATCTGCATAAGTTTCTTGAAGCAAATTACCGCATTTCATTTAGTTGAGGGTGGGTTGTGGAACGATTTGATTGAAGGAACGAATGGCACAAAACCAAGTGAGAAAACTCTTTGGCAAAACTGATTCAATGTTTAGCATCTACTAGATATAAAAGAGCAGTGTCGGCAGTATTTTAGAGCAGTGTTTACAGCTGATATCAACATAAATATGCTGCTAGATATTTTGTTGTGAAAGTTGAATGTCTTCTTTAGCTAACCTTCGAGTGAAACGAAAGGGCGGAGGTGGACATAGTAGTGGAGGACATGGAGGAAGGGGTGGAAGTGGAGCTCGTGGAGGACATGGTATTGATTAGTCAAACCTTGAAAATAAGTTGCTTTAGTGAATAATTTACAAAACAGGTCGAAGAATTTAACAACTATATTTGGTTTTCATTTCAAAAACTCTAATTTTAAAGCCAGCCAGGCTTTTAAAGCATTTTATGGCTCAGGCTTACTGTTTAATATAACGCATGGATTCAAGCTGGTTTGAAGCTGGCCTAAGCCTAAGCCTAAGCCTAAGCCTAAGCCTAAGCCCAGTTTGCCTTTTTCAGGTGGTAGCCATTCGGGGCACTCTTCTTTTCATGGCGGAAGTTTCCACGCAACTTCATCATATCATTATCATTACTCATATTCATCGTCGAGTTGTTGTTATTATGGAGGAGGGAGTCATTCAAGTTCTCATCCAGCTAGAGCAAAATGGGGATCGTATCAATACTCGCCTGTTTTTGGAGGTATAACAATCGAAGAATCAGAAAGCACTTGACTTTCAGGCTACTACCAATTACCTTCTTTCAACCTTTCCACAGCCAGCAATCCTCACATTTTCACTCCATCTTCATACAGCTATCGACTAGTTAATGGAACTTTCTATGTTCCAAGTTATGGACACGGAAAGGCTCTATCGAATCATTCTGTTATTGATCACTCAAAGATCCCTAGACGTAAGTAATTTTCTAATTTCTATAAAAAATTCATTTTAGCAAAGAGATTCGATATTCTTTTCTCCAAAGACAACATCAATCCAGCATTTACGGTAGAAAGATCTTTTGATATCAAGTAATTTCTAGCTTTTTCAGCTCTCATTCCGGTACACTGAAGAAACGGTTGTGTTGAATACATGGGCTGGTGCTTGGGACGAAGAAGATAGGAGTCCGTCTATGCCGATCGATGACTGGAGAATGTGAGTGCTTATGAGAAAGTACTTCTCTTCTCTTTAGAAGTCTCTTCAAAAGTCTCAGAAAGCTAGGCTTTCCAGAAAGTCTTTCTGAACGAAAAGAAACGAAAAGGACAACCTAATAGATTTCTGAACAACCTAATAGATCTAGAATATTCAGATTTGACCTGACAATCACCAATGAACATGATGGTCTCCACATCTACATCAATCGATATCCATTTGTTACATTCACTCATAAAAGCTCTCTTACAGATTCACTGAAATATGTGAGAATCGATGGAGACATTGAGGTACGCAAAAAGAAGTGACAAACTCAAAATAAAATGTTTTAGGTTTTATCGTTAGCTGTGGATGGTCAATCGTCTTTTCCAATATAAAAAGAAGATTTCGCTGAACTTTATTTGCACATAAACTTTCTTGAATCATTGTGCCACGAATCTGTTTCAGTTAAAGTAAAATAGCATAGTTTAAAACACTTTCATCCAATTTCTAAAGCACTTGAACTCAAAAATGACTTCACAACAATCTTTTTTGATCGATCAATATCTTAGTCACATTCATTTTTGGTGTTTCTCTTTTATTTTTGGTTACAAAGATTGGAACGGCATGACTTTCTCCGGTTTTCTCAAAAACACCGCATTTCAAGGTCATTACAAATTTATTTTTGATAACCGCAAAGATTAGCGAAATTTGTCACTCAACATAAATGGGCAAGTGTGGGTGAGTGATGTTTAGCTTTGTTCATCTGAAGAGGCTGTTTAGCTTTGTTCATCTAAACAGGCTTTTTAGTTTTGTTCATCTAAAGAGGCTGTTTAGCTTTGTTCATCTGAAGAGCCTGTTTAGCTTGTTCATCTAAGCTCTTTAGATCTTTTGGGAAGATTTTGATCCGAGTTGGTGTCATTGCTGTTATATTGTTGTTTTGCGGTTGGTTTTGTTCATTTGTCTGTGATCTAAACTTTATCGATCACTTCTATAAGCTTTTACTCAACTCAGCCTTTAGCTTGGCTTGCCTCCTTCATTTACTACCTCTTTTTCCACCACTCCCCTCAACCTGATCCAATCAAGTTTTACGATGAGCAGAAATTCGTAACTTTTTTTTGATTTGTTTAATCATTGAGTAGATTATGATGAACTTAGCATTAAGCCTGTAAAAAAGCCTTTTTCAGAACGATTCCACTCCCAATCATCCACTTGTTTATGATCTGAAATCATCACCGAAAGTTGGAGAAATCATTCACATATCAGCAAAAGGCACAAATGCTTCTATCACCTCAAACAAGTACAACAATTTTAGTACAACAAGTATAACAATTTTAGTCCAGCAAGTACAACAATTTTAGTACAACAAGTACAACAAAAGCTATTTTCAAGAAATTTTCAGTTTTTGCGTCTCGTTGATCAAATCCGTTGATGACGAGAAGAATGTGCCGCTAAAAGTTTGTGTTCAATTTGGAAATAGTGAGTTATACTGAGTGCTGCTGGATATATGCTGTGGAAATTTTCCAGAAAGTCAAATCGTCTATACAGCTACTTGGTCTGGACAAATGAAAGAGAAACATTCAGGTCCAAATCCATTTACGGTAATTTTTTTACCTAGCCTATTGCATAGATTCAGCACGATTTAGTCAGGGGAAATGTTAGATCTTCGCTTTCGTTTTCTCAAGCAATATGTGCAAGTGTTTGCTGATCGAGGAGAAATCGGAATCTTCGAGAAAATCTCCGGCGTGCATCAGGTTATAAGAAAAGCTTTTGTGATCAATTTCTTTTAGGTTAAAACTCTTTTGATTAATGGTGGAGTGACTGAAGTGGAATTGATTACAAAGACTGGAGATGTTTATGGGAATACAACAAACATTCCAATGGATTTGGATAAAGGAACACGGATGGATTTGATGGCAAGACCGTTGAGTCAATGTGGGATAGTAAAGCTATAGCTCTGACTTCTTTCTAGTGATTTAGACTTTCGAAATCGAATTGATATCTATAAATTTAGCCAAGAATCATACTTTTTGGAAAGAGCTGATCGATGAAACAAATGCTGAAACAGAAAGTTAGTTAATACCGTATTTTCTCTAATAGTAGTGCACCCCTTTGAGTTGGTGACTATTTTACGGTTTCCAAGCTTTTGCAGAAGCTTAACACTCAAATCCCCCACAAGATCTCATTGTCAGCTACATTTTTCAACCCCACATCGATAGGTTCTGATAAGCGGTTCTCGAGATTTCGAGGAATTTAGGCAAACCTTAAGGTGCATTCCCTAATAGTGCACCCTGCCGAGTTAGTGACTATTTTACGGTTTCAAAGTTTTCCCAGAAGCTCAACACTCAAATCCCGCACTAGATCTCATCGTCAGCTACATTTCCCGACCCCACATCGATAGGTTCCGATAAGCGGTTCTCGAGATTTCGAGCAATTTAGGCGACGCTCAGGGTGCACTACTATTAAAGAGAATACAGTAACCGTTTTTGAACCCTAAAACATTAGTTGACCCGTCTTCAAAGGCACGCCACACTCGACCACTGGCAGGCTGGGAAAGTGTCGATCGTGGCGGTTTGTGACTTTGTTTGCAGAAACTTTATAGCTTCCAAATCTAATGAACTAACTAACTTTCAAATCCATAAGCTAACGAATTTTACAAGTTGTAAAATCAAAGCGTTTTCCAGGTGGTGGTCGTTTATTCCTTGGACATGCTCATTCAACATTCCATTCTCACGCCAATCAGGCATCTCCTCATTCAAGTCTCTTATGACTCATAGACTTTAAACCTCAACTTTCAGGTTATTATATCTGTACGGCTGACAACAAATCACTCAGTGATAAAGAGATTACAATACCTCCAACTTACAGCTTCAGAGCTAACGGTACTGTGCTTTATTCACCAAGTTATGGCCCTGGGAAAAGTCTTCTTGATCATGCTCAGATTCAAAGACGTAAGTTAAGTTTGTTTTTCTTATACAAAGGAATTTAGCTAAACGTTTTGATCTTATCTTCACGAAAGATTTGCTGATTCCAGCATTCACGGTAAGATTGTATAAAAATCAAAGGAAATCTTTTAAGCTCTCTTTCCGATTTAACGATAGAGAAGTGGTGGTGAATACATGGAATGCTGGGAGTTGGGATCAAGAAGAAGCATCATCATATGTCCCATTGGATGATTGGAGAGTGTGAGTGAAAGGATTGGCATTCAAAAACAAACCTTCTTCCCATTCAGATTTGATTTGACGATCATCAATGAAGAGTTGGGATTAATTGTTTATTTGAACGGTTCTCCGTTTCTCACCTACACTCATAAAGCGGGAATCACTGATTCATTGAAATATGTGATGCGAATTGATGGAGATATTGAAGTATGTGAGATTTGGGGCTTTGATTGACTTACTGACAAATGAACACTAGCTACAGTACTGGACAATGAAATATCATATTTGAAAAACGATCGTCACTTTCTGTAACTCCCTTGTCTTTGAGTTTAAACTATTAGTGTTATACATTTTCTGAAAGCTCTTTTCAAGGGCTACACAATGGTAATATTAATATTTAGAAATACGGTAAAGACAAGGGAGTTACAGGCACGCGAAAGTGACGATCGTTTTTCAAATATGATATTTCATTGTCCAGTAGTGTAAATCACTTCCAAATACTTTTTAGGTTCTCTCATTGTCAAGAAATGGTCATCTCATCAAAAACTAGAAGATCTACCGAAATTGATTTCATTGTATTTGCCTTTTTCTAAAAATTTCCCAAAAATAAATTCAAAATAGTCTCGATTTGTGATTTGTTTAGAGAAAAGCATCAAATTACAGCCACAAAAAAGATCAGATTGATCGAATTCACAAAAGACTTCAACATCACAAAATAAAAGGTTGAAATTCTCATTTCCTATAATATTTCGCTATGAAATGTTTATTGTTTATAATCCTTTTACTCAAAATTGTCTTTTCATTTGAGAATGAAGATGAGCTGAAAGTTCTTGAGGGAAAATTCCCAGATAGTTTTGGTGAGTACCATTCTCAACAGCTTCTCACCGCAAGAGTTTGATTTCAGAACTCGAATCATACAAGTTTTTCAAATTGTTGAACGATGAAGAGTATGAAACTGTTCGATGGGTGCTTGAGACAATGAAAGGAGTGAAATGCTTTAAAAAGGTTAGATAAGAAAGGAAAGTGATCGTTAGAAAGATAAGAAAGAAAGATAAGAAAGAAAAGTGATCGTCATCCTTTCAGTTGATGAATAAAAGCCGAGAAAAAGACGAGGAATTGTATCAACGATTGAGTAAACTTTATCCAAAATATCGAAAAATGGAGCATTCGTTGACATCAGAAGGGAAGATTTACATAAAAGTGGTGAGAAAATTGAACAATTTGAAGCTAGTTTTGAGAAAAGCTTGTGACATTTATGGTTTTCAGTTTTGTAAAACGAGAAACAAATTCTTAAAGGCCCACTTTCGGATTTTGAAAGAAAATCTACTCTTTGTAGCTTTTCTAATCTCCTAATGAGCTTTAGATAAACAATATAGACTATTAACCTGTTCGATCTTTAGTTAAAGGTTAGCTTAGCTTAGTTTAGCTTAGTTTAGCTTAGCCTAGCCTAGCTTAGCTTAGCTTAGTTTAGTTTAGTTTAGCCTAGCCTAGCTTAGCTTACCCCAGCTTAGCTTAGCTTAGCTTAGCTTAGCTTAGCCTAGCCTAGCTTAGCTTAGCTTAGTTTAGCTTTAGTTTTTGTCAATCAAGCAATTATATGCAAATATTAGAGTGTGTTCCTTCCGAGTAAGTAATTTACCCGAGCAAAATTTGCATGAGTAATTTTTACTCGATTAATCGACTTTTTTTGACCGAGTAACTACGAGTAATCCTCTTTACACATCGAGTAAATTAAAAACCTTTACATTTGATGGGAATTTCCCACCAAATCAGTTAAACAGCTGAATAACTTGAAAACGATTCCTTGAAAAGGAAGCGTATATAAGTCGGCGCTCGTGATTTTTTCACGACAATTTTTTTGCGTCAATTTTTGTGCAATAATTTTCGCTAAAAGTACGATAATATTTATCAAATGTGCGTTTTAAAAAAACGCATTACTCGCGAAGAATACGCTCTAGTCAAAATAGTGCTTCGAACTGAATGAGTTTCGGTAAGCTATCTTCAAATTTAACCATAAGAATTCAGTTACGGTATACAGGGGAAAATTACCCGGATAAGAGTTCTTTTTTCTACCTTTGCAGCCAGCAAACTTGGAAAGCAAACGCATTAAAAAACGCATCACTAGCGAGGAACACACTCTAGCAAATATATTCCAGGTCTACTTGGCGGCTCGAGAGAATTTACTCAATCAAAATCAAACAGAAACAGCTGAATGGAAAATTTTGACAAACGAGCAGGTATCAGAATATCCGCTTTTTAATTCAATCATTTCAAACCAAAGAATTATGGTAAAATTACGAAATAGCTATCATATATCACTTTTCAGGGAGATAAAATGAAAAAGATTTTTGAAAATCTCTCCGATGCGGCTCAGGAGAATCTATTAGAAGAATTACCCGTTTTCACAAAATTCATCAAAGATGATCTCTACAAGAAACACAGAAATTTCTTTGATGTTTATCTCGATGAATGATTCAACTAGAGTCTGCTTGCCATTCATGTGTCATTATTTTTCTGATCATTTGCAAGATGTGCATAAAAAAGGTTTTAAAAACACGTTTTCACTCTCGAATTTGCTTGAAAGTAAACCCAAATTGAGTTAAAAAGATCGGAAATTGAACAATAAAACACTTTTTATGTAGAGCAAATCATAGTTTAATTGGTGAATTTGTGATTTTTAAACAAAAGTACGAAAAGGAACGAAAAGTCTTTCTGGACAGCCTAATAGATCCGCGTAGCCTTGAAGAAAATGAGCCTTGAGCCGGTCAGGATTTGCTTCGTTGTTTTCTATTCGCATTTTATTCTTTTCTTTTCATTTTGATGCCAGTATCATTTTATCAAAATACAATGTTGCCTATTTTTCAATTTCCAAATCAAATCTGATCAAATCAAATCAAATCAAAGCGGTGAAGTTTAGCGCTAGCGAAACTGGTTCTGACGAAGCTTAGCGCGATCTATAAACATGCCTAGTCTTTGGAAATAAAAAAATAGTTTCAAATGCAAACTCAAAAGATTACTCAGAGGTTTACCGAGAAGTTTGGAAGTTTAGATTGATATAGCGGAGGTTTATGAATAAGTCAGAACCAGGGGTTTGCGGGTAATAGAAATCCTGATCCAGATCGCTGAATTGTTTTGGAAGAAAACGGGAAGAAAACGATTCAAATGGGGTCAGCGATGGTTCTTACAGGAGAACATATTGCAATTGGCAATTGGCAATTGGCAAATGTTCTTACAATTGGCAAGTGTTCTTACAATTGGTAATTGTTCTTACAATTGGAGCAAAGTTCGATACTTTCATTATAGTACAATATTTATTCAAATTTCATCAATAAAACTTTATGTCATGATTCTCATTGACATCGTTGAAGCGATCGAGGTTCTCGGGAAAATCTTCACTTTCTCTAAATTCACAAAATTCACAAAGCAAGTCTCAAGTTTTATCCAGCTTTTAAGCAATTTGCTTAAATTTAGCCATTTTAACGGTAAATGGCTATTAAAAATAGAGAAAATAAAAGCAATAAAAATGTAAATTTGAAGCTTATCGACTCACTTTCCAAACCAAACGTTTCGAAGGCGTATGATCTAATGTCTTTGTTGAAAGTCAAGTAAATCACCGGACTAAAAATATTTGTTAGAAATAAAATCAGAATCTCAAACCTGACACAATTATTTAAAATCTGTATAATGTTTTGAAGAAATGTTAGATAATGAATTCCCATTCCAGTAGCTGGAATTTTCGAGAAGAAATCAAAAGCGAGAGTTTCCAATTCGAGAAAAGCACAAACGAGACTGCCCTGAAAGCTTTCGTTTGCTATCTTAGCTTTACTCTTACTACGGAAGAGTACTAGATTCATTTCGAAACGGTTAATTTTGAATCCAGAGTACTGGATTTCGAAACGAGCCCATCTGTTAGAAAATCAAACGGGGAATTCGAATCTGTAATCAAAATTTGCGGAATAGCTCGTAAACGCGAGATTTCTGGCATCAAAATGTTTGCTTTGCACTTCGAAGTTCGAAGAGCTCTTGAGCCGGGTTTACCTTTCAACGGCGGTCTACCTTGAGCCGGGTCTTCCCTTTCAACCGCGATCGTGGTTTAGTTGGTAGTTTGCTTACCTACGGAACTGATCGACGCTCTAAACTCTAATGAACATTAGTTCAAGCGATTGTTCGAAGAATCCGTATTAGTATTTAAATGTAGAAATCTTTTACTGTGGAAAATTATTCGATTATTATCATTTTATCAATATTAATGAATAGATTTTCGTTGAAATATTGGATTGGTGAATTGAAAACTGACGGCGATTGTCATATGTGGCAGTTTGAGCACTTTCTTCAAAAGAAACCCATTTTGGTGTCAATGGAAAAGTTGTAGAGAATCAAAAATCAAGCTTATATCCAAATTTTCAGAACGATTCAAAAACTGGTTTTCAAGAAATGCCAAATTTACGAATTTTCACAAAACTTGCATTTTAAGCGAAACTACTAAGTGTATCTTTTTGGAAATTTGGCTATAAGCCTAATTTTTGATTCTCTACAACTTTTCTATTGACACCAAAATGGGTTCCTTTTGAAGAAAGTGCTCAAACTAGGACATCTCCAGTCCTCCATTTTTGAGTCTCACACTTGCTCACACACAAACCAAAATCCTACTACGAAAGAGGAATCCGCAAATTGCCTGTAAAATGGGCAGAAGTCGTCAATAATAATGGAAATTATTTGGAATGTATTGATGGCTTTATATTCAATAAATTTTAGTTCAAAGTCCGGCAGTTTTCAATTCACCAACCCAATACAGCGAACGGTTGGGAAAGGTGAATGAACCCCTGAAGAAGAATAGGCCCTCCAAGTCAAAGATCGTTGAAAGATTCACCAACCTAAGCCTAAGCCTAAGCCTAAGCCTAAACCTGAGCCTGAGCCTAGGCCTAAGCCTAAGCCCGATTTGCACTAGGAGAAGTTTATGCTCTGCGTTTTCTGGGATATGGAGGGAGTGGTGTAGTTCAAAGTCCGGCAGTTTTCAATTCACCAACCCAATATTTGGATTGCCCGTTTGTTTTTCTATCGGGCTAAGTC
Organism: Mesorhabditis belari; assembly: GCA_958450365.1. Taxonomy (NCBI): domain Eukaryota; kingdom Metazoa; phylum Nematoda; class Chromadorea; order Rhabditida; family Rhabditidae; genus Mesorhabditis; species Mesorhabditis belari. Next base: position 463,409 of record CAUEEP010000920.1, read on the forward strand.
TCGTTTCAAAATCCCACAGAAATCTAGTACTCTTCCCTAGTCAGTTGTTGTCATGAAAAGGAAGAATGAATGCAAAATGCCATACCTGTACCAACAGCTTGTATTCAGCTCGACTGTTTCCTCTAGAGAGATCTGATGTTTTGTCAACGATGCCCAAATAAGCTCGCAAGTATAAGAAAAGCCCCAAATAGATTAGGAACATAGCCACTGGAACTACAATATCTTTATAGAAGGCAACCTGGAAATTGGTCATAAATAGAAGTTTTTACTAGCACTCACCATGTAAAACCCTTTCCCAACTGTTCCATCTGTACAGTTAAAAGAAAAATAAAAGCCATTTGTTGAGAAATCTTTTGCACAACCAAAGAAATGTCGCCCACTTGCATCAATAAAACATAAAAGATAAGTGAAGATCACAATGCTCAAAAGAAAAGTTATAAAAGATAATCAGCTTGTTGTATAAAGTACCATAATAAGTTTTTCTTTTCAAAAAGGAGTCGATTTGCGATTTGAGAAGTGAAAACAGTCAATCGATTGATGGCCATCAATAAAGTCATGTAAGAAAGAGAATTGAAGAAAGTTGTTTCACAAAAGACACACATTTTATAGATGAATACAACGTCTAAACCGATGTAGATCTAAATTTGACTCTTTTGCTAGATCTTTCAACTTTTATTCAGCTTCTGAGATCAAGTTTGATCCTCTAGGATCTTTTAGGATCTTCTAGAATCTTCTAGGATCCTCTAGGATCCTCTCGGATCCTCTAGGCTCTTCTAGGATCTTCTAGGATCCTCTAGGATCTTCTAGGATCCTCTAGGATCCTCCAGGGTCTTCTAGGATCTTCTAGGATCCTCTAGGGTCTTCTAGGATCTTCTAGGATCCTCTAGGGTCTTCTAGGATCTTCTAGGATCCTCTAGGATCTTCTAGGATCCTCTAGGGTCTTCTAGGATCTTCTAGGATCCTCTAGGATCTTCTAGGATCTTCTAGAATCTTCTAGCATCCTCTAGGATCCTCTAGAATCTTCTAGGATCTTCTAGAATCTTCTAGCATCCTCTGGGATCCTCTAGGATCTTCTAGGATCTTCTAGGATCTTCTAGGATCTTCTAGGATCCTCTAGGATCCTCTAGGGTCTTCTAGGATCTTCTAGAATCCTCTAGGATCCTCTCTGATCTTCTAGGACCTTCTAGGATCTTCTAGGATCAAATTTGTTGATGTATTGAAACATACTAAAAACTAACATTGTAAGCTGTTATTGTCAAAGGAAAAGCCACAAGAAGTTGTACAATCAAAAGTATTGATTCACAAATGGACATCTGAAGAGCGAGCACATAAAAAGCAGTTTTGAGAAGGGATTTTCGACGCTAGAAAGTTGCACTTTAAGTACCGCTCATTTTTTATTAAAACTAAAATAAATCCAACATTGCTTACCCGAATAAACAAGAAAATCAAAAACGACTGAGCAATCAGTCCAAATATTGAAAGAATTGCATAAACACTTCCACAAATGTATCGATATTCAGATGGAGCAATCGGCGGATCCATAAGACAAAATGTTGATGAAAATCGAGTCTGAAAATGATTTGAACTAAACAGAAATTTGCATTCTTCTTGGAAAAAGTATTTTGTGATCAATTAGAAAGATTTTAAGGTGAAAAAGGTAGTTCTGTTGAGGGAAAATGAGGTGAAATTGCATTTTTCTCTTTTAAATCATTTCAAAGACGTCTTTACTCGAATACCCAAGAGAATCAGATTTCTGATCAAAAGTTATTCCACGAAATTCAGTCTCTTTTTATAACAATTTTCACAAATGAGACGATTTCCGCCTTCAAATTTCATTTCATTTCATTTCTAGCAAAAAAACTAACGAGATTTACAGGGTTTTTTATCGGAAATAGCTCACGATTTGGAATTGCATTTGATCGAGAGTAATAGTATTTTCTAGAAATTGTTACAGAGAAAATTTTTTAGCAAAAACTTTGGTCGAAAATTGTTCTAGATAAGCTTATCTAAAGCTTATCTAAAGCTTATCTAAAGCTTTAAATAAGCTTAGATTTTAGATATTTAGATATCTAGACATTTAGATAACAAGTTTAGATAGTTTCAGATTGCAAAGCTTTCAAAAAGCTTCAAGCATTTGTTCAATCCCTGTATTGGATTGTCCAGTTATGAATGCGCGTTTTTTACTATTTTGTTTTCACCAGTTATTTCTCAAGATACCGAAATCACGAAAAAGATATATATGAGTATTATTCGAAAGCTGAAGATCTCCTCTACATTTTGATATAAAAAGTTTTTGAATTTGTTCAGCTTTTGGGCAAGTTGACTGCACCGAAGAAGAGGTGGCCAAAAAGTGGAAGGGTGCCTTTGGATCAAGTTTTGGCTCCGCTCAAATTGAGTTAACCGTTTGATGTTTGGCCAATAGATGTATCAATATAACTTTTTTAAAATATAACAATTTCAGAGCACCTTTACTTTTGTTTTCTTTTCTGGGCGGTTATTTTACACCATAAAACTTGAGGAATAGCTAAACTGTTCTAGAACAAGCTTTAGATAAGCTTAGATTTTTGATATTTAGACATTTAGATAACAATTTTAGATAGTTTCAGATGGCAAGCATTTGTTCAATCCATGTAGTAAACTCCAATAGCTCCCTCCAATACTCCAATACTCTAATACTCAATACTCCAATACTCCAATACTCCAATACTCCAATACTCCAATACTACTCTAATACTCCAATAATTGGATGTGTGGGAGTATGGTGTGAACACCTTTTGTTTCCCCTTTCTTGAAAGTGTCCAAATCTCCCACAAATCGGGAGTTCAGAAACGCTAAAATTGTAGAATTAAAGCAGATGTGAGAGGCAAAATGCGGCAAACCCAATCAATTTTTTGTATAGATGTATTTAAAGAATAGAATAGTGTACTGCTCGTAACGTCAAATTCAAGTCAGAACGTTAATTGTTTTATTTATTTGTTAAAGATTCTCTATTTCAAAATTGACTGATCCGACTGATTGAGACGGCCGAAATTCTTGATGTTTTCGTTGGATTGCTTGATTCTAAATTTGATTTGAAGCAATTAGAAAGGTTTATCAGAAGAAATTTGAAAGCAAACCAATTCCTAATGTTTCCAAAGCATACGAACGAATATCTTTATTGAAATAGAAATAGATGATTGGACTGAAAATGTTTCTTTTCTTTTACTTCTCTCTTTCACTTCTCTCTTTCACTTCTTTCTTTCACTTCTCTCTTTTACTTCTCTCTTTCACTTCTCTCTTTCACTTCTCTCCTTCACTTCTTTCTTTCACTTCTTTCTTTCAAACCTCACACAATTGTTCATAATTTGGATTAGATTTTGTAAAAATGTTAGATAATAAATTCCCATTCCAGTCACAGGAATCTTTGAAAAGAAATCAAAAGCCAGCACCTCCATTTCGAGAAAAAAGCACACAATCGCACCCTAAACTCTCGATAATTGAGTTTGAGATCATTTTTAAAGACTAATACAGTTTAATTGAGCTCAATTCAATTACACAAATGAATCATTTTGTACCCGATTTGTAAACTCAATCAATTATCCCAACAGGAACACACACTTTACACAATCAAAGATCTCAGATTTTACTAAGAACTCTAGGTACTAGAGATTTTACTAAGACCTCTAAGACCTCTGCGTTATTTTAATTGTTCTAAAGTATTCAGGAAAGCCAAGCACTAACTTGAATAAGTAGTTTGTACTCAGGATGATCAATTTGACTAAGAACATTTGATTTTCTGTCAACGATTCTCCGATAAGCTCTCAAGTAGAAGAATAAGCCAAAGTAAATGAGAAACATGATTACAGGGACAACCATATCCTTGATGAAAGCTATCTGAATAGTGTAAGGTTTAAAGATGGCATAGAGTCCAGTCATTTTCACTCAACTCACATTATAAACACTTTTCCCAAGCGTTCCCTCAATGCAAACGAAGTAAAAGTAGAAACCTTTTGTCGAAAAATCCTTAGTACACCCGAAAAAGTGTCTAACTGTTGCACCAGAGAAACATAAAAGATAAGTCAATATAATTAATCTGTAATCGATCTCTAAGCAAAAAGGCTATGAGTTTTACCCAAATAGAAACTTTTTCTCAAAGATAAGTCGATTGATTGTTGTTGCTGAGAAAACGGTTAATCGATTGATGGCCATCAATAATGTCATGAAAGAGAGTGCGTTGAAGAAAAGAGTTTCACAAAATGTCCCAGCATTGTATATGAAAATCAGGTTCAAATCAGTGTAGATCTAAACCTTCATTTTACATTCTTATTCAATTCAATTCATCCATTTGTGCATCCTCGGGACGCGAGCCTGAGCCTGAGCCTGAGCCTAAGCCTGAGCCTGAGCCTGAGCCTGAGCCTGAGCCTGAGCCTGAGCCTAAGCCTGAGCCTGAGCCTGAGCCTAGGCCTAAGCCTAAACCTAAGCCTAAACCTAAGCCAAAATCTCTTCGAACTTTTGAAAGATCTTTGGGTTAATGCTAACCTGAAACTTGGGTAATTAAACCGAAGAGAACGGTTTATTTGCCCAACCCAAGTGCAAGTATGCATTGTGCTAGATGCTGCTTTTTCGTACAAGAGATACAAAAGGTACACACAGTCTCGTGTCTCTAATCATTGTCTGACTGCTCACCATTTTAGTTTTCTCTCACAAGCTCAACAAAAACTATTTAGAATTGCAGTTTGAACCAGAAACCATTTTTTAAGTAGCAAATCCCAAGGACAAGCTTCTAGGGAACTTTTTAAAGGAAAGTTTTTAGATTATAATACCCTGGGACTAAGAATAAGATCAAAGAGTGTCCTAGAACATTGAGTCTCACATTGTTTGCCGTTATTGTTAATGGTACAGCTATGAGAAGTTGGACAATCAAAAGCATTAAATCACAAATGCACATCTGAAGAGCGAGGGCATAGAAAGCTGTTTTGAGAAGAGATTTTCGACGCTGAAAAGGGCAATACGCAGAATGTTCAGATTAGAGAACCTTTATGAAGAGACATATAATAAACGAGTGAGCCGTGAGACCAAAGATCGAAAGTATTGCATAGATACAGCCACAAACCAAGCGGTATTCAACTGGAGCGATTGGAGGCTGATCCATTGAAAGAAATTCGGCTGATCTCCCCCTAAAGTTTTAACTTTGATAGAGTTGCTTCGAATATAAAGGAAAGCGCAGGGATTGAAGACCATTCATTGAAATTGAATGGTTTCAAATTCAAATTGTTTGTTATTTTTCGTGAAACTAGTTAATTGTTTCAATTGTCTAGGGATTTCTTTCTTTAAAAAGTCCTTGCAAAACGTGTTCTCTTAATTAATTTAAACTCTTTTCTATGATTAATATCGATTTTCAAAAGGAACTAACTCCTTTTTTGAGCAAAGATTAAGACTGGAAAGGTTTTGACGTAGTTGGATGACAATTCTACATTTTTTAGATCTTTTTCAGCTTCTGGTTGCAACTTTTGTTCTTTTCAGATTGGATTTTTGCTTTTCCCGCTGAAATTTGAGAATAAGATAATGGAAAATGAAGAGAAGACAAAGAGAAAAGAAAAAAGAAGAAGAGAATTCCACAATTTGGATTTGAAAATAAATAAAGAAAAAAAATATTGGATTGGTGAATTGAAAACTGCGGGCTATTGTCATATGTGACAGTTTGAGCACTTTCTTCAAAAGAAACCCATTTTGGTGTCAATGGAAAAGTTGTAGAGAATCAAAAGTCAAGCTTATATCCAAATTTTCAGAACGATTCAAAAACTGGTTTTCAAGAAATGCCAAATTTACGAATTTTCACAAAACGCAAAACAAAACTTGCATTTTAAGCGAAACTACTAGGTGTATCTTTTTGGAAATTTGGATATAAGCCTAATTTTTGATTCTCTACAACTTTTCTATTGACACCAAAATGGGTTTCTTCTGAAGAAAGTGCTCAAACTAGGACATCTCCAGTCCTCCATTTTTGAACCAAACCAAAATCCTACTACGAAAGAGGAATCCGCAAGTTGCCTGTAAAATGGGCAGAAGTCGTCAATAATAATGGAAATTATTTCGAATGAATTGATGGCTTTATGTTTTTTTTAAAGTTAAAATCAATGCCCAAGCCTATTAAAATGCGGTTCTTAATAAAGTTGTGATTCCTTTGAAGCTAAAAAAATTCTCAGATGATCTTTAAGCAAGACTGGGCACCACTCCATAGAGCCAAATCCACAATGGATCTGATGAGACGAAAATTGCCCTCTCATCTCACAAGGAAAGAATGACCCAGCAACTCGCTGGATCTTAATCCATTGAATTTTTCGATATAGGCCTGCTTAGAGGAAAGTCTGAAGAGCAAGAAAATCACAAATCTCGCTGAACTTAAGAAGGAACTGATTGCTGCGTCGGCGAATCTTAATGCCAAGTACCTGCGGGCCACCGTTGATTGAGTAGTTTCCCCGTTTGAAAGCTAGTGAAAGCTTTGCAGCGGAATTTTTTTTGAAGCTCTGAAGCGGAAACAAGAAAATTTGTTATAATTTCTGTTTTTTGGATATTTTTACATTGTTTACTTCAATAAATTTGTGATTAAAGCAATTTTATGAAAAGTTGTGAGCGTTTGAAAAACGACAATACTTTGTTTAACGAGATTTTTAGCCACCTTGTAAATAGCTTATAATTGGTTCACTTTTTAGGTTCACTAGAAAAACGTTTTTCTAGTTTGCAACCTTCGTTTATCCCAGATTGATCGTATTTTTTGCGAGTGACATTTCTCCGTTTAAATTCAATCGCTAATCAACCGATCGATCTCTCTCAAAAATTGTCCTGCCACTGGCAAAATGTTATCAAAAATTCAATTTCAACAAGCCCAGTTAGTCATTTTTCCAGACAATTCGTAATAATTCAACATCTGCCTCGGAAATTTTCTGTAATTTTTCTCTTTTTTCAAAGTTTTCTTGTATAAAAGAGAGCTAACTTGGTCAAAAGTTAAATCCAAAAATCCAACTTCCTTTAAATCCAACTTCCTTCAAGTCCAAGTTCCTTCAAATCCAACTTCCTTCAAATCCAACTTCCTTCAAATCCAACTTCCTTCAAATCCAAGTTCCTTCAATCCAACTTCCTTCAAAGCCAACTTCCTTCAATCTAACTTCCTTCAAGTCCAGCTTCCTTCAAGTCTAGCTTCCTTCAATCCAACTTCCTTCAATCCAACTTCCTTCAATCCAACTTCCTTCAATCCAACTTCCTTCAAATCAACCTCCTTAAAATCCAACTTCCTTCAAAGCCATCTTCCTTCAAACCCAACCTCCTTCAAATCCAACTTCCTTCAATTTTCAAATAATAAATTTATAATTACATTTTCAATAAATTTTATAGTTTCTCTAGGCCAACATAGACTTTTGTGTCTAATTTTTTGTCTAAATATCATTAAATTTCAAAATTTCCCACTTCAACAACTTCACCGAGTTCTGTCATTTTGTGCTGAAAATTTTGTGTTCTATTATTTCTAGTATTTCTTCGAATTGTAGCCTTTTGTGCATTCTTTTCTCGATTTCTCATCGTCTCTCGAATTCAAGGCCATTTCTTTCGAAGGGGCGGATCCTCGGAAAAAGTTGTAGTTTGTGCAAACAAACACTCGAAAAGAATCCCCCAATACAACTCTTTTTGCTTTTTTCTGTGGCACTTTCAAAAACCGCAATTATAAAACGGGCCGATTGCCCCATTGCGATGTCAGTCTTCGTTTTCACTTGAGTTTTCAGGTTTTTGATGGCCAACAAGATAACAGTTTCCTTTTGTTTTGTGACTTTAGTTCTTACCTTTAAAAACAACTCTCTGAAATCTGAATCTCTTGCATTCTATTAGATAAACTAAGCTCCAGAAAAGCTCCAATTTCCAGAAACAATGGTTTACAAGCTTTACTACTTCGCTGGACGTGGATTTGGTGAGCCAACGCGGATGCTTTTCAAATTAGCTGGAGAGGAATTCGAGGATGTCCGCATTGAGTCCGCCGACTGGCCAAATCACAAAGCTTGTAAGTTTGAAAGCAGTAGATGTAGATGGAACAAAAGCAGTAGATGGATTGAAAAACTTTTAAACCAAAATATTACAGCCATGCCAATGGGCCAAATGCCCGTGCTTGAGGTGAACGGAGTGAAGATTCCCCAATCGTCGGCCATCGCTCGATATGTGGCTCGCAAGTTTGGTAAGTCGGCCCAGTCGGCCCGTTACTCGTACAGTTGCTTGCACATTTGAAGGTATTAATAGTCTTTAACTAAATATTTTAGGATTTGCCGGAAAGACTCCTGAAGACATGGCTTGGGCCGATGCATTGGTTGATGGATTCAAGGATTACTACAAGGAGATCACCGACTACTATTACACGGCACTCGGATTCCTCAATAAAGGAGATGCAGTAAGAATTGATGAAAGATAATCATGGAACTAAAGCTTGAGAAATTGAGCCGAGAAAATAGTCTAAATTTTACTGAAAGTATTTCAGGAGGAACTATACAAGACTGTCTTTTTGCCTGCTCGTGACAAGCACTTCGGAATGCTTAACGATCGTCTAAAGGCCCAAGGAACCGGATTCTTGGTAGGTGGACAAACTGATGAATAGTTAATGATTAAATAATAATTAAAATGAATAGTTAATGATTAAATAATGATTAAAATGAATAGTTAATGATAAAGAACCAAGCTTGAACTGTAGAAGACAGTGAAGATTGATTAGCTTTGAAATTACAGGTTGGAGACTCAGTGACATGGGCCGATCTCTTCTGGACCGATCACATGACAACAATCGAGAAGCTCAAGCCTGATGCTTTCACTGGATTCCCCGAAGTGGTCGCTTTGAAAAAGAGAGTCGATGCTATTCCTCAAATCAAGGCTTGGATCGAATCTCGTCCTGACACTCGCTTCTGATCTCATTCATGACTCCTTTTATGTAATGATTAAACAATCAAAATTGTTTCAAGTATTTAATTATCTTTAGTTTTGGTGAAGAATAAATTATTGAATAATTATTTTAAAAAACCGAAACACTCGTTGCAAATTAGCTTTAAGAAAAAGACGTTTGATTGGACAGTTTGAATGATTACGAATTGGTGTACATTGCTGCTTAACTGTTGCAGTAGTCTTAAAATAAAATTGTTAAAATATTCTGTATAGCCTTAGCTAATAGAAACGGTTAATTGCAAAAGCAATTGCAGATTTTCTATTGCAGAAGCACTTTGAGCAGAACATAAAGAATTTACGATAAAATTATTGGCAAAAACGGATCCTCTTGAAAAAAAAATAATCGGCTTTTTATGAAGGAATCCGACTTTTTATTCGAGATAAGAACTTTTGTTGAAGTGGCCTTTTGGCATCATTTGAAATACGCTAACAAACATGCTAAAAGTCTTTCAATTTACAAGCATTCTATTGTTTTGTCAATCACTAAAAGGAGAGCCACAATGTCCAAACGGTTCACAATATTTTGAGCCACTTGGATATTGTTTACAAGCGATTAAAGAAGGTCGGTTTTAAATCAAAAGGCCTAATTTATTTGTTTTAGTTTTTTGCTTTAGCGTTTTAGCTATTTGTTTATTTTTCTTTTAGCTATAAATCACAGTTTAAATTACAGCCGCTCCTTGGGGTTACGCAGAAAGCTATTGTCAAGCTTTTGGAGGACATCTTGCATCGATTCACAATCTTATGATGAATAGTGTTTTGAATGGAGTCAAAGATAGCGGTTGGATGATTATTGAAAATCCTTCACTATCAGTTTAGCATTTAATGGAAGTGGATGCTACGTGGGCGGACGAAAAGTAAATGGAAGTTGGACATGGAGTGATGGGACAAAGTTCAGCTATCAGATATGGAATCCAGGTAAAGGTATCTGGGGATTTTGATCTAAAAACAATGGATCTTGACAATTTAAAGAGTCTATCGGGGCATGGAATTGGCCCCGCACACAAAATATAACTTTCCACTTGTGTAGCGGTAGGTTAAATTTGGGTGTGTTTTTCGAAATGATATTTGTGTTTGTTTACGTGTATTTGAATGAAAGTGGACTTTCTGTAAGTGGACTTTCTCTGCCACACAATCGACAACCGGCCTCAATACCATCGAAGTCAGAGCCTCAGGAATAAACTAACTGCTTGTCTTGCATTTCGGGAGATTATGTTACTTGTTTATCTACATGAGTAAAGATAATCTTTAGTGAGTCAAATAGAATGGAGAAATACGTCGATAGAAAGGGGTAGGACTCCGTTTCAAGAGTTTCAAGTTTCAAGTTGAGAGAATAGAGTTTCAAGTTGAGAGATCGGGCAGTTCAAAGGGCTGCTTTGAACTGTCCGAAATATTGGGGAAATGTTTGTATTCGAGGAATATAGAGTTTAGTGTATTTCAATTGGAGAAACATAAAGAAAGAATATGGATAAAGTAGTTTCTAAAGTTACAGTGAAGTTTCTAAAGTTACACAGTGAAGAGAAACATAAAAGAGAACTCTGAATCTTGTGTTTTTTTTGTAGAGAAGGATTTCTGATACATTTAACAATAAGGAAAACACATACGATTCAATTTAGCGAACTCGTCCATTGGTGACTGTATCTATTTATCATCAAATGCTCTTCAATGGTCTACAACCGATTCTTCGAACTCTTTACCATTCATTTGCTATCTACCAAAAGTCCAGCCACCTGACTGCACAAGTTCAACTCCAATTCGTATAAGATCAAAGTTTACCATGTACAACCTTTTTTAGCCACAACATGTCCAAAAGGAGCAACATATGCAGCCGAATTAGGCACTTGTTTGTTAGCAAATCAAAACGGTTTTAACTCTTTTGTTTTGCCTGTTTAGCTGTTGACTGTTTAGCTGTTTCGTTCGATTTAGCAGAGAAATATTGCCAAGTTTCTAATGGACATTTGGCTTCAGTTACAAATGCTTTAGATGACGCTTACTTGACTGGATTTTCATTGGGTACTTTGCTTGAATGCTTTATTATCATTATCATTATCTTATTACAGGGTTGACTTCGGCCAAAAGTTTTTACATTGGCGGGCGAAGGAATGGTGGAAATTATCAATGGATGGATGGATCTCCTTTTACATACACTAAATGGAGTATAGGTGAAACAAGATCCTGGAAATATTTGTTCTGAAATAAGGATTTTGCTTATCGTGTTTATCGTGTTTTACTTAGAAGAATTACTTAGAAAAAGCTTTCAGGAGAACCACGATTTGATTGTGTTCTTTTGGTGAAAGAGACTGGCAATTGGATCACTACAAATTGCTCATCGAGCTATCAATTTATGTGAGTCAATCTGGTTTTGTATTCTTTACTTGCAAACTTAAATGTAAAGAGGAGAACTAGCTTATTCCTGAAGAGCGAGGAAGAAGCTAGTTTTTTAGTTGCGAGCTGCCAGCAATCGTGAATGGAGGTTGTTCAACGACAGCACTGACAACAACACCGACAACGCAGAGTCCTATCACATATCCACCCCCACCGTCTCTCATTTGTCCATGTAAGCCTTATTCATGAATTGTAAAAGCTTAAGCTACAAACGAGTTTGCTTTAAACGCCTTTAACGCCTTTAACGCCTTTAAACGCTTCTAACACCTTTAAACTCTACTTTTCAGCCGATGAACTTCTTTACACTTGTCAAAGTGATCCTCAGTACTTTAATGGTTTTGCATATTGGGTTTGAATTTAGTCTTGGTATCTCATAAACAAATCTAGGTTCGTTTCAACAGAAATTTTACACTTGCTAGACAAGACTGCTTGAATAATGGAGGAGATCTTGTTTCAATTCATAGCGATGAAGAGCTCGCTTTTGTGAAAGGTGCATTGAATCATTGTTTCAGCATTGAATAACTTTAGAACTTTGTTGTCTAAGTGATTGCAGTCGAAGCTTCTATGATTGGACGGCAGTTTATATGACTGGAGCAACAAATGTAGGGATTTTAAAGGTTTAAAGGCAAATGTGGTTAAGAAAACCGGTGTATGGGTGTGGACCGATGGAACGCCATTCAACGATTTCGACAAGCCTTTTTGTAGTCCGAACCACCAAATAACGGATCCGGATCAATTCTTTTTATGGGTAAACCAGCCGGAAAACCCGGGTAACAGCGGGTTTTTCTGCCCGAGCCGGATTGCGGCCGTGGCGCAGTCGGGAGGGCGTTTGCGCAGTCAGGAGGGCCTCCCGAACCCGGGAGGGCCCGGGTTCGACTCCCGGCTGTTTCAGCCAGTTCTGGTTCTTAAAAATTTTCTTGAGATGTCCCAACTACAATATATTCTAAGGTTTTCTAAAGAAGCTTTAGCTTTATTGGTCAAAACACGATCGAGAAAATGACAGACAGACCGACAGACCGATAGACAGACGGACGGACATACAGACAGACAGACAGACAGACCACAGACCGATAGACAGGACAGAAGACAGGCAACGCAGCGGACGGCAGGCAGACAGAGGCGGACAACGCGCGAAGACCGGGCGACAGGCGGCGGGCGCGGGGAGCAGAGGACAGGCGGCAGACAGACAGACAGGCGGACAGACAGACAGACAGGCGGACGGACAGACAGACGGATAGACGGACAGACAGACGGACAGGCAGACAGACAGACGGACAGACAGACACTGCTCTTTTATATATAGTAGATGATTTGGTGACACAAATACTAAACTGATATTTTGGATGAGATTCTTTGATAGGATAAATCGAAATTCAGATCAATCGCGCCAAATGTGATCCGTACACATTTTGTGTTTGGGGTCTCGCTGGTCGTAGCTCGATGTCCACTCCATATTATGTCTGCAAAAAAGCAATCTCTAATCAAAAGTTGTAGTCAAAATATGGTACAAATTTATGAACTGATTGAAAAGTAAATTGTTTAGAGGAAATGAAAAGGAAATCTCTTGACATTTCACCTTCAAAGCTACAAACTGATTAACTGATTTCAGAAGGAACAAAAAGTTCTTTTGGGAGATAAAAATAATTAAAGAAAAGAGTCTATTGACGTGTTAATTTGAAAAAATCATCAAAAAATTATAAATCCAAAGTTTATTTAATATATTGATATTGAGTTTTCAATCGTCTTTTAAAATAAAATGAAAAATGAGATCGAACAGGTGAAATCAGTTCCGCATTTTTTGTTAAAGCTTTCTTTTTTATGATTTGTATTAGGTGTCTGAAAAAGTAATCCAAAGTAATTATTTTTATCTGATGACCAAATAAGACGCTGTCTTCTCGAAAACCCTCGTTCAACCTCTTCAGAAATAGGCCTTACATTAAATTGTTATGGGTCAACCGTAAGGAAACGCTTGAATGCCATCAAAAAGTTGGACAAATGGATACCGCATGAATTGCCGCTCCATGATAACGCGCGACCGCATGTCTCTTTACAGACTCGACAAAAAATCCAGAGTGTTGGATGGGAGGTTTTACCACATCCACCTTATAGTCCAGACCTTTCTCCATCTGATTATTATTTATTTTTGTCTCTGTCTAACTTTTTGGCCAATAAATGGTTCAATTCCGAAGAAGATGTCAAAACCGAGGTTGATCTTTTCTTTGCTTGATCTTCGGCCGATCTAAGGACCAAGATTTTTATTATCATAGAATGTCCTTACTTGTAGAACGTTGGCAAAAGGTTCTTCTTTCGAATGGTGATTACTTCGTTGAATAAAAATTATTTTAACGAAACTTATGGTCTTTTATATTTAAACGTTAAAAACGTGGATTACTTTTTCACATACCTAAAGTTATGTACTTTAAAATTTTTATATCCAACAAATAGCAACAAACCCTTCGTTGTAAATCGGTGCGAAACATTTCGTAGGCAAGAGGCTCACCAATGATATTCGTGCTTGGATTACCTAAAAAAGATTTTGTCAAAAAGGTTAGGTAAAATGTGACGCTTGTCTCAGCCTTAGCCTTAAAATAAATACTTTCTAGTTGTCTGGAACTTTTTAAACAACAACTCTTTCAAGCAAGATTTATTGCATGCCTTTTAGCTTTTTATTTTATGATTTGTATATCAAAAATTCAACTAGGAACATTAATCAATTAAATTCTTTTATTCAAAAATATTATTAGATCAAATCTCAGTAAATTTTGCATTTGATTAAATGCGATCAACGATCAGAACAACAATCAAAGAATTTTCAAAAAATGCAACGCTGAAAATCAAATTAAACTTTGTATTCAAATTGGTTAGGCTCTTTCTTCGAAACCCTCAATTTTTTGCGCATTATTCATTTTGTTCATTTTCTTGTAATTCTATAAATGTTGAGCACAGCCTTTTCTCCGTTTCTAATTGTCCGTTCGCAGTTTTGTTTAAATTATTACGTCTTTTCAAATCTCATTTTAATTAATTGGATTGCCGAGAACTTTCGCACTTTCTTCTGTTTCATAGAAATTATGTCGGATTTTGAATTTCATTTTAAAGAAATTCTTGTACTTTACAGATCTACCTTTATGGATGAGCTACAATGTGCTCCAATCGCGTTTCTCTTCACTTCTCACACTCCATTCCATATTGTTTTATTCATTCACATTATCGCCTCAACAATTACGACAATTATATGCATTCCGTTAATTCGAGTAGTGCAACGATCATATTTTCATCCGAATTGTAGGGTAAGTTGGTCGGGTTGGCCATGAGATGGCCCAGTTTTGTTCTAAAAGTCAACCTGATCATCATCAACATCAACAATGACCTTGTATTAGTTTGAGGCAAGAAAAGATCTTGTATTGATTTGAGTTAGCCTAAAGAATCAAGCAGGCTAAATATTTGTAAGACAGCCACAGAGCTGGCCCCTAAAACCTAAGCCTAAGCCTAAGCCTAAGCCTAAGCCTAACCCTAAGCCTAAGCCTAAGCCCTAAGCCTAAGCCTAAGCCCTAAGCCTAAGCCTAAGCCTAAGCCTAAGCCTAAGCCTAACCTAAGCCTAAGCCTAAGCCTAAACCTAAGCCTAAGCCTAAGCCTAAGCCTAAGCCTAAACCTAAGCCTAAACCTAAACCTAAGCCTAAGCCTAAGCCTAAGCCCAAGCCTAAGCCTAAGCCTAAGCCTAAGCCTATGCTAAAAGGATGTGCTAAAATTGATCGAACCTCTTGCCTCAGACAAACAACTTGAGCTGTTGACAATGGGAAATTGGATTTTTCAATAAAATAACCCCTTTTAGATTCTTCTCATTTACATATTAATATGGTTTATTCTCCACTCACTTGGCCTCATAATGAGCATGGTTTGTGTAAAGAAATATGGCCCTAAAATAAATGGTTATGGTAGAAATATGGTTATAACCCCATTTCAGGGTTATAACCTCTACACATATCTCTTCAAAAGTGGATGTGACTTATTTGTATCAAATTTATTCTGTGATACAGTGAGAGGACCGGCCAATATGGGAACTGTCATTCTTTCACCACTTCATTTATCTTTATGCATTGAGAGAATATTGGCTAGATATTACGGGCAAAGATATTGGAGGGATAAAAAGGATAATAAAATTGGATTTTGTTTGATCATCGTATCGGTGGGTTGAAAGACTTTTAAAAATAGATTTATCCACTTTGGGACAAACAATGTCCTAAGCTAAGCCCTAAATGGCCCTAAGTGGCCCTAAGCCCTAATGTAGGGAAGGGGAAGGCCCATAAAAAGGGAAAAAACAAGAATCTAGTGGGTCCAAAGCCTGTGGGACCAAACCCTTTGGCTTCCAGCGAATGGTCAAGCAAGAAACCAGGTTTCTAGCCAGTAGGCCATGACAACCTATGGTCCCAGTCGGCCATGACGACCTATGGTCCCAGTCGGCCATGACAAGGACCAAAAGGACCCAAAAGACTTGAACAACCGTTAACTGAAAGCTCAGCAGTCTTTTTGAGTCTTTTCGACAAATCTTTTATTCAGACTGTGTACGCTTGCATTGTTTATTATCTGATTTTGCAAAACGAAGATTTTTCTTATATGACTCCATATTGTACTCTTGGCAGTACGATAGCTACAGCTATTCCAACAGAGATTTTTCTCCTAATCTCTCCTATAATCGATCTAGTTAGTCTAATAATTATGATATATTTAACCTGCAAAAGGAAGCGAATAGAAAAGTGAGAAGAATTTCTAGAAAAAACCTACAAAAACTATAGATCTTATGATCTGACTGTGAATTTCATCGTTTCCGAATCCCAGAACGCCAATCTCATGTTGTTACCATTTTCAGGTACTGTCATCTTGATTTCTAACGGAAATAACTGTCGGTTCTTTTTTTCATTGGCAATTTAAGGTTTTTCATGTTTTTCTCAGCACAAACTCTTTGATTTTGACTATTTTAATTACCATTCGACGCAGAATAAAATTGCGCGTCAAATGATACCAAAACCAACTCAAAATATAATATCCACGCAAAGTTATGAGGCAAAAAGTTATGTCCTGACTATAATGAGCGGGGTTTAGGTTTTTGCCCCATAACTTTGCGTGAATATTGTATTTTGAGTTGGTTTTGGTATCATTCGACGCGCAATTTTATTCTGCGTCGAATGGTAATTAAAATAGTCAAAATCGAAGGGTTTGTGCTGAGGAAAACGGCAAAAGAAAGGACCGACAGATATTTTCGTTATAAGTCTAATGTAATCTCTAACAAATAGCAAAATTTTTCAAATTCCAGCTCTTCATCTCGTTTTTCAATTTGCCTTTTTCCTGATCCAGGCTTATTTGCCTATTTTGCTTATAAATGTTTTTAACTTAATGGATATAAGGACAATTTTGGCCGCTTTTTATGTAAGTTTATTATTACTGGATGACAAAGTACACAGTACACTGAAAAAGTACATGTTTAGATCATTCCATTTTATACAATCACCGGCGCTATCACGATTTGGCATATTTTAAAGAAAATTCGGAGAAGACGAAGAAATGTGTGTAAAGGAAAATTGAAAACAAAGTTCCTGATTGTTTCTCCAAGTAAACTAACAAAACTGGAGTTTACAAATTTCCGAGGCATCGATCTTAATGATCTATGCCTCGAAACTGAAAGACAAGCCAATAATTAAAATTTCAATCTTAATTATTGGCTTGTCTTTCAGCTCTTTTTATGCTAAGAGTCTAATAAAATTGAGGGTTTTAACTGAAAAAGCGCTGAGATTAGTCTAGAATGGTTTGATTTTTGGAAAATAGATCATCATTACTGCAAAGCTAGGGTTTAAAAGTTCCCTGTTTATCAGTAAAATTTCTATAAACTCTTCCGTTTCTAACCCACCAAGGCAACGTTCAATTTTGGCCTTAGAATCGATAAATTACTGGAAAAAGAAAGAAATAGAAACCAAGTAAGCGAGAAGGATTTTTAATGAAGCGTCAAGCATTCATTAGGGCATAAAAATATTCATCCATATCTATTCCCGATCTCTTCACTCTTCTCTTCCCCTTTTCTCGCACATAACTCAACGAGCCACATGACCACTTTGAACTCTTCAAAGAAAAACGAACTAATTTCCGACTTTGACTTTCATGTATTAGATTTTATTGATAAGTTTTTCTTTAGCTTTTTGCAACTATAAGAGGTCCTTTGATTGAACTGGTTTAGCGGGCTTACGTAATGGGGATTTGGTTCCAATCATCCATCCTGTTTAATCTATTTATAAGCAGGGAAAATAAGTTCATACTTCAGCAGGAAAAGTTCGTACTTCTTTCCAGACAGTTTGTACTTCTTTCATAGAAAAGGTGTGAGCATTTTTACACCGAGAAGCTCACCCCACAAATGCGCGCCTTTTTGCGCACAAGTCAGAATCAAAGAGTAAAATCTTTACTTTAGAATCTTTTCCTCAGAATCTTTTCCTGTTGAAAAGCTCTCCTTCTGTTCCCAAAGCGTTCCCGGAATAGTTTTAGAAAAAACATTCATTTCCTGATTAAGAAATCAATATCTATTCAATATGTATTTCAGAAAATCAATGTTATCCGCGAAAATCTCACCGACGTTAAACTAGTCCATCAAAGCTATTCTCAACATTGGTGATCAGCTGAAAATTGCGTCCAAAAATCAAATAGAACAGAAAATTGTTAATTGAAGATTGGAGATTTTGTTTTTGATGGTCGCGAAATAAATTGATGCCGAGTTTTTTTTGGGAGAAATTTGGGTGAGATCCTCTTGGGTGAGATCCTCAGAGAGAAATGAATCCTCTTGGGGAAACATCTCAAATTATCACTTTCGAATTCAATTTTCACAAAAAAAGCTCAAAAAGGCTTTTTAGTTCTTTGGAGATTTCGATACAAACTTATTTGCACAAGTTTGAATTTCTTTTACTTTTTAAAATGGATGTAGTCTGTTGGAAGGGATTTTTTTGGTTCATTCAGTCTTGTAATCCAATATCTACAGTATCCAAAAGCTAAATCTGAATATCTTTAGCTTTAATTATTTAGAAGACTCATTAGAAATGACTATAATAATACAGTACTATGAGAAAATTCAATTTCAATTTCCCATTTCTCGCTTTTTGTGCAAAAACTCTTTCTTGCCCTTTTCATTTTGGATGGAAGCAGATTGTACTTACAAATTCTATTTCAAGCTGAATGTTACCTTTTCATTTTACATTTTGCAATCTATTGGGTTGGTGAATTGAAAACTGCGGAACTTTGAACTAAAATTTATTCAACATAAAACCATCAAATCATTCCAAATAATTTCCATCATTATTGACGACTTCTGCCCATTTTACAGGCAATTTGCGGATTCCTCTTTCGTAGTAGGATTTTGGTTTTGAATCGAAAAACTTCCAAAGCCAATTTTGGACTGCTTCTTCCGAATCGAAGTGTTCTCCCCTAAGCTCATTACTCATGACCCGGAATAAATAGGAATCAAAAGGAGCGAGGTTCGGACAGTATGGGGGATGCGCTAAAGGTTCCCAAACAAGGCTATTTATTTTAAAGCGAGTCATTTTTGCACCATGAGGGCGCACCATTTGTAAATTTGGCATTTCTTGAAAACCAGTTTTTGCTTCATTCTGAAAATTAGGATATAAGCTTGATTTTTGATTCTCTACAACTTTTCCATTGACACCAAAATGGGTTTCTTTTGAAGAAAGTGCTCAAACTGCCACATATGACAATAGCCGGCAGTTTTCAATTCACCAACCCAATAATTTTCAATTCAATTTTCAAGATACAGATGGACGAATCGGTTTGTGCTCCGACGGCGAATCTTTTCATTTCATACACTCCATTTCAATTGGCTCTCTCGTTTCATGTGATTGTCAGTGGAGTTACGCTATTTCTAATCATTCCGGTGATTCAAGAGGTCAAAAAGTCGTACTTTCATCCAAATTGTAAGGTGAGATATTTGTTGAATCGTTTGTATAGAATTGTTCACTCCAATGTTCCTTAGCTATATAGGCCAGGCTAGACAAGGTCAGAATTTAATTGAAGCCCAGGACCAGACTTGGATTCTGTCTGGATTTTGACTTAGTTGACAGAACCTGGCTTAACCTTGCAGTTTTGTTTCATGAACCTCTTCAGATTCTTCTCATCTACCTCCTCATTTGGTTTATCCTTCACGCACTCAGCATGGGTTTCACCATGGTATGTAAAACACTTATCTTTCCAAAGACTTTGCCTAGGGTTACCACGTATTTCTCTATTGGACAAAGAGTGGTTGTGAGATCTTTGTCTCTTCACTTTTCTGTGATATTTCACGAGGTCCAGCTAATCTAACTGTAATGATTTGTTCGTCTCTTCATGTAGCTTTATGTCTCGAGAGAATTATCGCTAAATATTATGGAGGAACTTATGAATTCCAGAAAAGCATCCATTGGATGGATCTTTGCCGTCGTTTGTGTAAGTTTTTATCTGTAAACGGAAAGAAAGGAAAAGATTGGAAGGAATTGTTTACTCTTGAAAGAATGAGTGACTAGAAAGAATGACTTCTAGTTGGCAAATTAGAGTCCATAGGACTACTTTGAAGATCAACTAGCTATGAGTATTTCAATTAGCTATGAGTTTAAATTAGTCTGTGTTTCAAAGCTAGATTAAGAATCTCTAGATTCAACTCTAGCTTTCAGACCCTTTTCGCCTTTATGACGTACAGCTACATTCTCGAGAAAGAAGATTTCTCTTCAATGGTTCCATATTGTACTCTCGGCAATCAATATACTCTTCCACATCTTGATCTCTGGTTTCGATACACTCCAATTGTGGATATCAGTTGTTTGCTGATTATGCTAATTCTTGCATTCCGGAATGGGAAAGCAAAAAAGTTTGAGATAAAATAGATTTGATTCAAATCTAAGATGCATAAGATCTAAATATCCATTTAGATCTTATGATTTGAATGTTAGCTTCTCAACAGCGGAGAATCGTAATGCAAGTCTTTTGCTTGTGCCTTTTACAGGTAAAGGAATATAATAATTAATGGATAGCCACTCTATAAAATCTGCTCTCTTTTTCAGTTGTCCATCTCGTCATTGCTCTTTCCTTTATTTTCCTATGCTCTGTACTGCCAAAGTTTTTCCCGAAAGATTGGTCGACAATGTTCATCAAGACGTTGATGTCTGCATTTTATGTAACTTTTTTTGAAAGAAGTTTCATTTATAAAAGCTTTTCAAAACTTTTCACTGACAATCTCTTCTGCAAGTCTGAGGATTGGGTTTTGTTTTTAAAAGAAGTGATTTTTTTAAAATGCAAATCTTTTCCCCACCCACCCCAACTCCGTTTCCCGTTTAAGAATGTGTCCCCACCCCGAACTACGTTCCCGTAGCAAAGATAAAAAAAAAGAAATGAGAAAATTTAAAAAATTCTCTATTGCACAATTGTTCTGTCCAAAAGAACAATGTAGCTATTGGGTTGGGGAGAATGAGTCGGCCCCGAAATTTAAAGAAACTTTTTGCACCCATAAAACCTTCTTTAAATACACGTTTTGTTTCATCAAAAAGGTCCACTATTTCTCTACAAAATGACTTTTGAGAGATTCCATAAAGCTTTTCTTTCGTGGAGTTTATGGACTCCCAAACACAGCTAGTCAAAATGGCAAAGTGTCCGACTCCTCGTTTGAACAGTTTCTTCCACATAAACCTTCTTTGATGTCTACATAAAAAAGATAGAGTATACTCAATTGCATAAGTTGCCAAATTTACAGGAAGATCCCTCCAACCGTTTTCGCTAGGTCACAGTTTATAGATTTTGTGAAAAAATGGCCTTTTGTTGAGTTGAGGCGCTGTTTGAGTTCTCTTTTAAATATTATTTTGTAGAGAATTAGTTACCCTTCTACGGATATCAAACGCATATCATTTGACAAAGTCTGCTATAAGTTTTAGAAATTTCTTTGATTTTCGGCGCCGACTCATTCTCCCCAACCCAATATGTATCGTATTCACTCAAAACAATTAAGGAATATGCAAAATAATAGCTCAAGTGCGTGGGAGAGCCGAGCCAACAACCCCATCATTTTGCGCGGGATTCACGTCGCGCGCCTTAGACCACTCGGCCACGGTTTCCCCTTATTTTTTTAGTGTATTTTCCAAAATTTCTTTAAAGATGTTATAACTTTTTGTAGAGTTGAGCAAATTTGATGATTTTTTTTTAATCAAAATGTTCGTAAGAGCCTCTAGAATAAAACTTATCACCTCGTTTTTTGTTCTAGACCCTGATTGTCGAGTTACGAGCCCCAAACTGCAGGGTACCACAAAATTTCCCATACAAAATGACCAAAAAATCGCTAAAACTAAATTTTAAAAATTTCTGTCAGAGGGATTTGGAAAATTCCTTCAGATTCGGAATCAGCACAATTTTTTGCATCTAAAAAACGTACTCCCAGAAAAATCCTATAGAAAACGCATTTTTGCCTTATTTCGCGCCGATGTGCGCTTCGCTTCGCTGGCGCCACATTCTTAAACGGGCAACGGATTTGAAAATTTCAGATTTATCCACTTTACACAGTGATCGGTTGCATTTGTTTGTCAAGGATTTTAAAGAAGATTCGAACAAAAAGACGATCGGTAGATTTTAAACGTTCTAGCTAACAAAAATGAACATTATCGATACTCATTGTACACTGAAAATCGATTTAATTTTAGAAAATCGATTTGATTCGAGCCAACTACGGGGACTTGGATTTGATTCATCAAAGTTATGCAAAATATTGGTGATGTGATAAGTATTGAGCTCTAGCAATTTTCTGATAGATAAACAGTCTGGTACTTTCTTTGTTCACAATCTAATAGTTTGTGATTGATTTTGTTTCGTTTGAAAGAATGACATTTCATTAATGGAAAGTTCATGAAGAGTAGACTGAGCAAGAAAAGTAACATCAAAAATCATAAAAATCAAAAGCACATTTTGTGTACTGTCAAAGAAAACAAGTACAATGTAATTCTTCTGGAGATGTCTACTCCCTTGAGTCAATTTTAATTACTTGTAAACGGAAAAGAATCAATCAAAGTCTGAAGATAGATGATAGACTTTGAATTTCTAAAGGAACTTTCAGGTTTTCTGCTTTTTTTAGAAACTGTATGCAATCTTTTAATCATCAAATATACAAACATTATTGATTCGTAGAGATTGCTTTCTATTTGCGAGGAGAAGGTGCCGAAGTTGGGAGTCTAATGGTCTTGTTGAGAGTTTATTTGAAAACTAGAACTTACGTGACATTTGCTGGGAAAGTTGTCGGTTTCCTGGGGCATCGAAGAGTTTTCAAATCCATTTGAGTGCATGGAGACACCTGGAATTGTCTTTTTGTTGTGAATAGATGTTAAGGTACAGCTGATATTTCTGCTTAAGTCTTCGGTACTTTTGAGGTTAAGTACTTTTGAGGTACGGTACTTTTTTTCTTCAAAAGTGCCTTTTTCTAGAGCAGTTTTTGACCTAGATTACGAATTTCATAGTGAAAGCTTGAGAAAATGCGTTTTAGATTGACTTTCGGGGACCCAAAGCCGTCACCTCTACAGTGTAAGCTCCTTTTGTAAGCTCGCTTCATTAAACTTCTTTTGAGCTCTTCTTATAGGAAGATTACAGTAAAGAGACTATAGTAGATGGCGACTTCAAGCCTTTAAAGCTTAAGCTTTTGGTCCCCGAAAGTCAATCTAAAACGCATTTTCTCAAGCTTCCACTATAAAATTCGTAATCTACGTAAAAAATTGCTCTAGAAAAAGCACTTTTGAAGAAAAATTTGCTCCCCCAACCAAGTTAAAGCTTTGCGTCATGTCAAAAATAATGTAAACTCACTTGATTCCAAAGTTGAGGATCTCCCTCTTTCAAGAGAAGACATCGAGATGAGTAAAGTTGAGAAGGACGTTGGCCATAGTACAATCCTACAGTATCCAGTTGAAATTTAGATTTTATAGCTTAAAAGTATTGATTCTTGTGGCTTTTCCCTACTCCTCGAGTCAAGTTAACGACTCACCACTGAGGAGATAAGTCTGATGTTTCTGAAGAGTGAATCCACAAGCTCCTCCGGGAACTATCAGGGTCCTTGGCAAAGATCGAACACCCTAGAAAGTTCATATCATACTTGAGAATCTTAGGAACTTTTTTCTACTCTATAAATCCTTTTGTGAAAGATCGAGTACTTGGTGACCGGAGTTCCATTGATATTGTAAGTTTTCGAGGAAAACACTTGAGCTTTCGAGACTGAAAATGAGATATCGTAATCAAAAGTTGTTAATAACTCCAATTCAAGGCACAAGCTTGATTTTGGATGTCTCCTGGGATGATTGGGCAATAACACGGCTGAATTGATGTCAGACTTTGAGGTGCCAAGTGATCTTGATTGTCTTCTTGGGCAAGGATTATAGCCAAACCAATGGCAAGAATTAAAAGCTGATAAAACATTTCCTGAAACAAAAATCCAACAATAATTTGCAACTGAAGCTTGAGTACAAATAGTACAAATAGTACAAATAGAACAAATAGTAAAAATAGTACAAATAGAACAAATAGAACAAATAGTACAAATAGTACAAATAGTACAAATAGAACAAATAGTACAAATACAGAAAACAGTATACTTTTTAAAGGCCTGCCTATCGCTTAACTTCATATAGACTTATGGTAAACCAAAATTATCAAAAAGTGGAGTGAAAGTTTCAAAAAGTGATTTTAAAGTGAACATCTTCTAGAAAATCAAAATTTTACGATTTTATATACAAACGTTCATGTCCATTTTATATATAAACGTTCCATAAAAACATGAAAAGTCAGCCAAAAAAAGGACAAACCAAAGCATGAAAGAGATCAAAATATTATGCTGACTTTTAAAAGTTAAACATAGATATTAAAATATA
Source organism: Mesorhabditis belari (assembly GCA_958450365.1). Classification (NCBI taxonomy): domain Eukaryota; kingdom Metazoa; phylum Nematoda; class Chromadorea; order Rhabditida; family Rhabditidae; genus Mesorhabditis; species Mesorhabditis belari. Next base: position 487,645 of record CAUEEP010000920.1, read on the forward strand.
GATATTAAAACATAAATATTAAAAATAGTAAAACTTTAAAATTAAAAACAATATTTGAAAAAGTACAAACCTTTCATTGGTCATTCCGATATTGATTTGAAAGCTTTGAATGTCTATTTTGGCCGTGAAAAGACCAGACTCGATTCCATAAAGCATAATAATAACAAGATAAAGAAAATTGAATTGAAATTGAATTGAAAATTGAAAATATTGATACAATTCTATGTAGACAGTTTAAAGTTGCACGAATATAGGCACAAATTTTGGCTCAAAAATTTTGGACAACCCTTGTGCTTTGCCCTTATAGTAAAAACTGTTTGAATAGGCTTTTGAAAGTTGCAAATATTTTAGGCTATTTTTGGAGTTGTTATTTCAAACATGATTAGATGATCAGGGTTTGGGTAAACTTGAAAACGAGATTTGTTTGACAAGTACTCGAGAAATTTCTGTATAAAAAGGAGGTGGATTTGTGAGAGGACAGCTCACAAAAGCTTTCGTTTCATGCTCATGAAAGGAAAGCTGTTGCTCATTAACAGCAACAGTTTTCCTTTATCATTAACGACAACAGCTTTGCTTTCTCATTAACAGCAACAGTTTTCCTTTCTCATTAACAGCAACAGCTTTCCTTTCTCATTAACATCAACAACTTTCCTTTGGCTCGCTTGATTTAAGCGCTTTCTAATAGATAAATAAGACTACAGTAACCTTTTCTTTTTTTAAATTTACTAGTTGATCTTTCTAGTTTCTATTTACATAACTATTCCAGAAAATGTTCCGTTGCCTCTTTCTGTTTTCCCTCATTGCTTCTCCAATCTTGGCGGATGGATCTGGTGAAGGACGCCCTCCACCTGGTGGATTTCCAAGAACAACAACAACAACAACAACAACAACAACAACAACAACAACAACAACAACAACAACAACAACAGCTAAACAAACCACTACAACGACTACAGTTGGCGGTGGATTGAGCACTACCACTGCTACCACTCGAGCATCTACAACTACCGCTTCTTCATCGGCAACTTGTTTCTGCCCAATGATCCCTGGAGATTTTGATGATCAAGTCTGCGCTATGAACTGGAGTCAGTTTTTCAACTTTCCCGTGTCTTATTGCCAGTTTATCAACTATTAGATTGTCCAAAAAGACTTTTCGTTCCTTTTCATAGATGGACAGCTTAATAGCGAACATTCAATATTTAGTCTCAATCGCCAAAGTGCTCTCATCCAAAAAAGTTACTCTCAACGGAGCGACTTACACTAAATACTCGCTTTTCCACAAGAAAATCTATCGGGTAAGAAATAGTTTCAAAAATTTGTTAACAAAGAGATTTCAGGGCCCCCGTTCCTTGACAAGGACCCTACTTGTCCCATCTGGTGCTTGCGGATACACGCTTCAAAGACAGCAGACTTATCTTCTTAGCGGTGAGTTGATCAAAATTACATTTCGAAGAGCTTCAATTAGCTCTAATAGTAAGCTGAAGACTGAATTTGATTATTTAGGTTTATTCTTTGGATCAAAGCCCACTCAGCTTTTCTCTTCTCGTTGCACTCTTTTTGATGGAAATGAGCCCGGGCTTTGGAATCAGGTAGGCATTTGAGAATTCTAACTAAACGATTCTTGTTGTTTTTCTTTTGTACTCTACTAAGTACTACTTCTTTTGTACTCTTTCATTTCACTATACTCTACTTGTTGTACTATACTCTTTCACAGGTTTCCCCTTGCACTTTGATGGGACTTCGTCACATTCAATGCCCCCGCAAGCCTCGTGTCACTTTCCCACCAAGCATCACGTGGGCTCTGTTCAGTCTATCTTTTGCATTCGAAAGTTGACAGTGAGTAAAATAGAAATTTCAGGATGCCAACCCCAGCTCCCGTTGGAAAATAAGTCTCAAACAGTCATCTTGACTCACTAATCTTGACAACCGTTTCACAAAAATTTATCTGTATATTTGAATAAACATTGCATATATTTTGCTTATCAAAAATCAAAATCTTATAATCAAAATTTATTAGACATAAATGTATCTGAAAATTACAAACATGAAAATTATCAACAAAAACAATAAAATGACAACAACAACGAATTTAAACGCCATGTTACAGACTTAATTTAAGAACCAAAGCTTGTTTATCCCATCGGATGATTTTGATTGCAAAGAAGGCTGTCGATAGTCTTTTCAGGGATCTAAACTTTGACAATATTGCAGTTTTGGTTTAAAGCCTACTTCGCTCAAAAGCGGGGCTGTCTTGTGTTCAAATTGATCACATTGAGTAGCCCAGAGCTCTCGGTTGAAACTGCCCATTTGACCTGGAATTGGCTATGTTGTAGCTTTTATTGTAACTGATTACAAGAGTAATATTCTTCTTCTGATCACCAACCAGCTAGCAAATATTCTTGTCCAACTTTCAAATCGACTCCACAGCTCGTCGGCGTTTTGAGAACAGTTGGCAAGAAGAAACCTCCCTGAAACTTTGGCTTACCGGTTTACTTTTTCTGTTCATTTAATAAACCTTAATAATGCTTGTATGGTAAATGTAATAGCTGTTTTGTCCGAAGAAGTTTGTAGAAATCACCGATACGACATGAGCTTTGCTGACTGAAATCGGTTTTCGTATTGTTCAAATTCAAATTCGTATTGTCATTTTGTTGCACTTGTTAAGATAGCCACCCCCTGGCCACTTCTGCTTTCTAAATATCTTAAGTCTATAAGAAATAAAGTCTATAATTTTTAATCTACAAATTCCATCAGATTTAACTATAATTTCTCTTTTGAAGACTTCAAACACTTACTCCAAGTATCAGTATTCGAACAAATATCAGTATTTGTGTTAGATGCACAGCAGGCTGCATCAAGCGAAGCAGTCGAGATCACCACCCCAGCGAATAGACACCAGAACCGCAATTCCATGATCGGATCAAAAAGTTTGCGAATGAGCTATTTTCGACTGTTCATTTGTCTTTATAGAGCGTGATAGCGATTTGCATTTGATTACCCCTTTCGAGCTAAAAACGGTGAAATTTTTCTAGAAAACTTTTCAAAGTCAAAGCTTTGCATCTTATTTACGAGGGTGTTGTCAACAAGTTGATTCCCGGAAGAATTCAAGAGTACAATTTAGTGAGGAGAAAGAGTGAAGAACTGTTTACGGAAATATAAAGAAGAGTTTTCTCATCATCGCTCTTGGCTACGGCTATTGCTTCAGAGTTGTTTTCACAAATCGATCTTGTGGCTGGGCTGTCGAATTCTATCTCCTTTTGGATACATTCTGCCGCTTTCACAAGGAAATCGCTTTTTTTCTTCAAGGCAGTGTGTCTTAACGTGAGAACCCTTACAAGTATGACCATTGAAAGATGGGAATGTGGCTGTTGATGGATGACCTTCGTGTGGACTTTTTGTCAATCAAATCCTCATCGGAACAAATCTCGGGATGATTTTCTCGACGCAACTGATTGGGCATGGTCTAACGATGAAGATAAACGCTAAAATAAGATAAACGCTTTTTGAAATCTGAGTAACAAGGCCAGTCGACCAATGCTTATTTGAGATTGTTCGTCGTTCTCTTCCGCGGTCGTTAGTATCACATAATGGAGTTGATCTCTCTTCCACATTCGTTCATTCTCTGCTCGATTCCCATTAGAATTCATCTTTCTTTTGTTGGAACTGATTTGCATAGTTAATTTGTAGGATCTAAATACAAATTCAGCATATAGCTACACATGTAATTCACTAAAATACAAGGGACATTTCTTTTGCCCATTCTAATTAGTTGACCTGATCATGTTTGCGAAATACTATTGGATCGTCAACTATCTTCAAACGGTTATGTATGGAGTTTTTGGTTTGACTTTATCCTTCGTTTTTATCACATTAGTGAAAATTCGATTGCTGGTTGCTGGCTGAAATAGAGAAGATATGGTTGATGTTTAGAGGAAATCGGTTTTACTTTTGTTGCAATATGATCTATGCTAATTGCCACAGTGACCCTAGTCATGGAGTTTATACTTCCTGCCTTGACCAGCTCTTTTTAACCTACCTACTTTGTCCAGCTCTTAGCCATCCCCGGTTTCTCCAGGGATGCCCACTGCTCACCACACGAAGGTGGCTGGACATCGAGCAGCGCCCTCCCTCTGGGCCTAATGGTCGGCCCAGAGGGAGGGAGTGCGGGTTGCCAAAGACATCCCCACACGGCCAGTTGGCCACTTCATGGGTCCTGTTTTCGGGGATTTTCGAGGTTGATGGATCGATTGAAAATGTTATTTTTGTTGAATTTTTGATGAGAAACCGTAAAATTAGAGAAATAATGTAAGATCTCTCAATTTAAGCTTTCAGCTTTCTCTCATATTGGTTTTCATTTGAATAATTCGGAGAATCTTGAGCCTTGTTGTTAATTACTCTCATCATGTGTACTGTAATGGAATCTCCTGAACTTTACAGTATTTCTGGTACAGTTCTACTATCAGAGATCACTTATTTGCTGTGGACATTCAGTTACCTAAATCAAAAAGGTTTTAGTATGTATTTTAGAGCTTTTTATGCAAATGTGGTTTACGATTTCGGAACTCTGGTCATCCATTCGGTTTTAAAAGCTTTATCACACAATGTACAAAAGGATTTAGGACAAAAAACGAGCAAGAATTGAGAAAAAACACGTTTTCACTTTCGAATTTGCTTGAAAGTAAATCGAAATTGACTTTAAAAGATTGGAAATTGAACAATAATCTTTTATTTAGAGAAAACCATCGGTTAATTGGTGAATTTGTTATTTTTCAACAGAATTGCAAAAGAAAGGAACAAAAAGACTTTCTGGACAGCCTTATACAGGGTGTTCCATATAAATTGTTGCGCTTACTAGATCTTTTTGGCTTTCTAAGCCAATACATTAAGTAGATTGAAGCACAAAGCATGAACTCAACTGCGATTTCTAGGAGTTCATCATCAGCCAACCAGGAAGTACAGGAAAAGACGCAAGGACGATTCTATGGTAAAGATCACTAAGTTTTCTTCGTTTTCCCTATTGATGCATTTTCAGAAAGCCTCGTTATCATGGCTATGATGAGTGTGCTCATCTTTGTTTGCTCATTCCATTTTGTGCTTCAAAGTTGGCCTTGGTTTTCTCTTGTGAATGTATCAACTTGTGCCTTTTATTTGCATTTGTTAATTTTTTAATTATTATGTTAATGTTGTTAATTATGTGCACTTGTTAACTTTTTTAGCCTTGTTTTTATATATTCTTGCCCTGTATTGGAGTGTGTTCTGCTTTAACTGAATAAACTTTTAAGGGACTGGCGCGAAAGCGGCGCAGGACGCTTTCTAAAGCGTGGATGCGCGTACCCCGCACGCGATACCGTACCCCGCACAAAAGTTCCCTTTTGCCATTCTTTTCATTTTCCTTCATTTCATGATGGAATCGGAAACTTTGTCCGGCTTTGATGTCGCGTTCCGCTAAGTTTTCTTTCCCCTTCGTAAAGTCTACTGTTTTTGTGGCGCGTTTTTAAAGTACTCTCTCCCCTCGTTCGTTCCCTCCTTTTTATATTGCCTGCCCTTAGTTTCTTGTTTAAAATTTTAATACGGTTTTGTTTCGTTTTCTTTTCGGCTCCTTCCACTTCATTTTTTCGAATCCGCTCACAAATGCCATATAGACTCAACGTAACCAATGCCTTTTAACTAAAACGCAAATCTAAATAGACTACCACGATCTTCTTGTTATTTCTTTTCGGGTTTTGTATCAAATCATTTTAGAAAAGGGTTAGTAATTCTGAAGGTGTTGGGTAAAGGAGTTAGTTACTAACTTTTTAAGACTTTACAAATCCTTTTGTGCCGGACTTTTTGCTTATTTTCCGGCCATATTACATTAGGAGCATCCCCTTTTCCCTTTTTTTACCAAACTTTATTTCCTGGAGCTTCTGATTATTTAACCAAATTTCAGATCTTTTCAAAAATCTTTGAAGCGATATTTTGTCTACTCGACCTAGATTTGGATCGAACAACCAACGATGGGACGAACACGCAGTCAGGTATTTGTTTTGAAAATATTGGCCTGTACAGCATAATCAGTACTTTGTGGGTTGGGGCGCACCTATATTTCTAGTTTTTCACTTTTCTAGGGGTAGTTGAGGGCGCTGAGCACGAATTTGACACTTTTAGCATAGGCTTTCAACTGAAAAACCGACGTTTCGACACATTGGGAATTACACTTTTTGCACTTTAAATTTGTGTGACTTTTTCTAGTCATTGCTATTTACCTACCGTAAATACTGTAATAGTACCCCACCCCCATAATGACGGTGCGGAGTGTTGCGTAGTCTAGCTTTGAACGAGTGTTTCTCGACACTAGTTTATGCTACAATGCGCGCTTAGGTATTAAAAATAGCTGAAATTCAGGGCTATTTTTTGATACCAGGACGCATTTTTTGAAAGTACGGGCGCTTTGAAAAAGAATGAAATACTAAAAAACATTTGCGACTACGCGACTGTACGAGGGGGGTGGGGTACTATTACAGTATTTACGGTAGGCTATGGCTCAACACACCCGGAGGCTCAGGTGGGTCGTTACGCGGCTGGTCAATCAGGCTGTATCCCATGCTCAGTCAGGTCTCCGGGTGTGCAGGGCTATGGTCTAAGAAATAGAAGTGTAATTTTTAACGTGCCGAAATGTCGGTTTTTCGGTTGAAAACTTTTTCTAAAACTGTCAAAGTCGTGCTCGGCGCCCTCGATTACTCCTAGAAAAGTGAAAAAATCTAAAATTTATATTGGGCTGGCCGACTAGTCCGTAGAATTTTTTATTAACTTTTAAAGCGTAATTTCTCCGAAACCCCGCCATCAATCTTTCTGAAAATTTTATAGTAACTTTTAATAAAGTTAGAAGGTTTTTTGCCAAAAGATGAGGTTTCCTTTCCCGTATTACTTTTTATAGAAATTGAAAAAAACGATTTTCGACAGTAACTTAAACTCATTTTTTTAGCATAAAAACCACATACCAAATAAGTCGGTCACGACAAACCCATGTCAGAATTTTTATGATTATTTTAGCCAGACTTTGGATAAAGAAGTCGAGTTAGAGATTTTGCTTTTTTTGAGTTTTCCATTTTTACCCTGACATTTTTCGAAAGAAAGGTGCGTTTTTTAAAATTAAAGCTTTATATGGAAAACGGTTCCACCAGAAAGATCTCCAGTTTTGTTCACTTCATTTTGTTTTTGGGTTCAGCTTTTTATCTAAAAACTGGACTATGGAAAGTTCAATTGAAGACAGTTCCCTCAAAAAGCGCCAGGAACCAAGCAACTAATGAAGGCTTCGAAACTAGTTGCTCTCATTTGTTTTTTTTAGAAAAATGGATGGTGGGGTTTTTAAGGAATTACACTTTTAAAGTTGATAAAAAAATGCTTCGAACTTATCGACCGGTCTAATAGGTGGCCCCCAACCCACAAAATACCGCAGAAACTTTATTAAATTGATGACCAATTCAAATTTAACTTATTTCTCGTAAAATCAACCTTTCCTCAATGAGATCAATCGAATGTTATCCACACCAACAGTACAGGCATGACACTTTTCCACGGAAGCCCAGAAAATTCCAAAGCCTAAAGACAAACTCGAGAAAACGATTTGAACTTCTAAATTCACAGATCTGAAGTTTTAAACTTGTTGCTTTATAGACTGTCTTGAATGGGAGGGAAGAGAATCGGGTGAAGAATCGAGAAGCGGCTGGAAATGCAAAGAATCGATCTAAAAGTCTGAATAACTCCGCAACTTCGAGAATGAAACGAAAAGCAAACGCTGATCCGGAAGAAACGACTTCTTTTCCAAAGGTTTTCTTTAAATTTTTGACCATGAAATCAAGATTATAGAGCATATTGCTCATTTATGTTAGGTTTGCCCCATAAGGAATCGTTTTTGTGGTGCAAAAAGTAGGCTGAATTTAAGCTGGAAAATAATACATTTTCGAAAATCTCTAAAATTTTAAGGGAAAGCTGCACTCATTTTTTACGAGTAATTTCTTGAAGTCGACTTTAAATAATAGAAAAAGTGTTTTTGAATTAGTGGATCCGTTTGTAAGAAATTCCAGTTCAAATCGTTCCAAAAACTTTCTTGTCAACCTAATATAACACTGATGAGGTTCAAGTTTTGATATCTAGCAAACATTCACAAGAGGCTTGTCGCTTGTCAAAGATGGTCTCCATAATAAGTCCACAATTCCCGCTGAAGATCCACCAACAGAAGAAGATGAGGTGAATAGTTTGAACTTTTGGTTATTTTACCCGTTGGTTTCAGGATCCCCTATGGACCCCTATGAAAACCTCACAGAGAGATAAGAATAGGAATAAGGATAAGTGCCAGGTGAGACTTAACAACTGGATTAAAGTGTAGAAATTGAGAATTTTAAACTTTTTAGTTCCCGGATTGCCAATCAGATTGTCGAGCAAGAGTTCCATCTACATGCTATTATCATATGATTATCCATGGTTCACGGAGATTTCATTGTTCAAGTGAGTATATTTAAATTTGACCAATATTTTCTGTGACTTTCCGTAATTTTCTATTATCCAATTTCAGAGTGTCATTTCACAACCCATCAACACGACAATGTTGCTCAACATTTAAAAGGAAATTGTGGAGGAAAAAGTGTCGACAAACTGTATGTTTTCAGCAACAGTTTGAAAAATGGGTTTTGCAGAGATCAGAGCATGATCGACGAATGGCGTCAATTGTCAAGGATTTGCTATCCGACACGAGCGAAGGAAATCAATGCATTCATCACAAAGAAAGAAGTAAAGGTACGTTGCGTGTGACATTTATAAAAGATATATTAGGTTGGTGAATAAGTCTTTTCGTTCCTTTCCATACTTCCGTTGAAACATAACAAATTCACCAATTAACTTATGGTTTGCTCTATATAAAATGTGTTAATTGTTCAATTCCCCATCTTTTTAAATCAATTTGGGTTCGCTTTCAAGCAAATTTCAGAGTGAAAACGTGTTAAAAATCTCTAAAAAACTCGACGAAGAAATTGGCGGACTCAATTTCTCTGAAAATTTTGACAATATACCTAATTTTTTTATGCTTTACCTTTTATCTATTGACACAAAGATGGGTTTCCTTAGCTAAAGTGTCTAAACAGCATCATCGAGCCGTCGCCCTTTTGGACTTCATGCTCCCAAAAAATCCAGACATTTTAAACCCGTTTTGCAGAAAAATGATTGGCTTTTCCAATGAAACAAGCCGTAGTTCAATTGGTGCCTTTGTTGGTTTTAAATGGAAGTACGAAAAGACTTGTTCACCAGCCTAATACTGTGAAGTTTTGATTATTGACAAGCTAATCGTTAAACTTAAGCTCCTTGCCAGTTCAAACCTCCAAACCGATCAGGGTGCAACGGAAGAGATGAATGAGGAATCACGGAACAAGTCAAATAAATGTCAGGTGAGTGCAAATGAATTTTAGTTGAAGTCGAGAGACTAATGAATATTGAAATTCCGTTCTTCAAAGTCAGCTATCGTTTCAGTTTCCAAATTGTCGATCTGAAGTGCAACACGACAACCAAAAAAAATGTTACCTACATTTGATAACCCATGGACCAAAGAGATTTACTTGTTCATGTGAGTGTTTTAAGTTATAAACCTTAACCTATCAAATCAATCAATTTAAGATTGTGATTTCACTGCGCATCAGCTCGATCAGATCGAGCAACATTGCCAGAAAAAGAAAAATACTGGATGTCAGGGGGAAATCATCGATCATATGTTTGTCATTTATTTAACTTTTTGCTAATTTCCGTGTAATTTGTTGATCTCTTGACTCAGCTCTATTCTATTATTTGCAGCGATCAAACAATGATTGATGAATGGAGTAATCTAGCAATTGTTTGTTTCCCAACGTTTCCCAATGTCAGAGAGCTCAGCGATTTGTTCGCACAAGAACTAGCAAAGGTCAGCTTAGACATATATATCTAGTGATAAACAATGACAAATGTTTTGATTGGTCCGATAATCTTGTTATAGAGTCGTGATGTTCAAGTGGTGCCAGAGCCGAGAGTTGCTCCTATAAAGAACGAGAACGAAGATTTGGAGGCTTTGCTCTTCGCGCGAATTTCTTCAGCAGAAGTTAGTCTTTAAAGATATTTACTAAAGTGTAAATCAAACTTTTCATTTTTATATTTAATCTATTTCAGAGAGAAAGACTCCCGGAAGCGAATGTCTCTCCAAGATCAAGGCCGACCAGTCCGCTAAGGAGATCATGCTTTATGCAACAAAGAACAATTGAGGTTGACGATGAGAATACAGTAAGTAATTCAAGCAACTTCGAGTACTGAATGCTAAAACAAATCAAGAATCTAATTTTAGCAGAACACGGAGGAAAGGATTGGTCGTCGACAGATTGAAGAGCCTCCCTTGATACCAATTCTACCGCGCTCACGATCAATGAGTGATGTTCGCCGATTGGATTATCCAACAACCTCGGGAAATGCTTCACCACAGGTAAAATTTTACCAGCACTAGTCAAGTTCCATAATCCTCCTATAAGCAAGGGCTTTGGAGTTTCTCAACTTGAAGAATTCTGTTTAGTCCAATGATGTTCCAACCTTGTCTTTGTCGCTTGTAAAAGATGAAAGCTCTCCAAGAATTCAAGCAATTCAACAACAAGACAGTGGTTTACAAATTCAGGTTTAACAATAGATTTACTCAAATCAATTCTTTGTTTTCAGCAATTGACTCAAGAAGTTGGGAGATTGAAAGCCGAGAATGAAATGCTGAATACCAGAGTTGCCGACGAAAGGAAGCAGAAAGACATGGTAAGTGGGGGAATCTGAAAACAAAATATTTAATCAAAAATTTGAAACTTTAAAGATTAAAGAAACTAAAGGTCACAAATTTTACGCAGACATTTTTTAGGCTCAAAGGCTGCTTGGACAACGGGTCACCGTGATCGAGATGCTTGAGGAAAGGGTGAGAATCACTAATTGAAACTTTATGACTGAAAACTTGATCAATCTTAAGGAATACCATTCAGATTCTTCAATTGGAAGCAGAACTGGAAAAGTGCGTTGTCACATTGGATTGAAGAGAGTTTGGGGAAAAGATTATCATTGCCAGTCGTGCGTCTATTTTCACTTGTTTTTACGGATAACTTATTTCGTTATATGATAATTTATTTGGATTCAATAAAAATGTGCTGTGCTATGACGCTTTGTTCAATTTGTCACTAAACAATCAAGGTTTTATTTGGAAGAGGAAACGAAATGAGTTGAACGATGGGTATGATGGACCGTGCCTAGATTTAGGAAACAATAAAATTTGCACCGAAGAAGGAGTTGAGAGCTGAGTCGAGAGTTGTGAGCTGAGTTGCTGGCTTATTACCGTTTATTAGTTGAACTGAAACAAAAGAGAAGAACTTTACAGAGGTTATTTCTTACCCTAGATTGAGATACCCTAGAATGAGATACTCTTGCCCGGGCTGTAGATTGCCACAGTTGTTTGCGGATGAATTGTGACTAAAAGTGAAACTCCCTGGAAATTGGAATAGATGACAAAAACGAACAAAAGTCGCTAAACTCTGTAGAATTTAGAATTCTTGAATTTTCTTTGATAATGCTGAGATGGTGAAGGGCAGAGATCTTCACATTTTAGCCAAATATCAGCATCAGATGACACGAGAACGGCTGAATCAAAAAGATATTTATGTTTATGCCTGGGTTTACTTTATAAATCTTTAGTATAAAATTCCAAAGCTTGGAGTAAGCTTCAGTATCACGAAATGGAGTGAGTATCACAAAATGGCTTCAGTTTTTTCTCATTCTGACACGGAGAAGCCATTTTGCATAGAAGTGTTTCTATTGGGTTGGTGGATTGAAAACTGCCGGCTATTGTCATATGTAACAGTTTGAGCACTTTCTTCAAAAGAAACCCATTTTGGTGTCAATGGAAAAGTTGTAGAGAATCAAAAATCAAGCTTATATCCAAATTTTCAGAACGATTCAAAAACTGGTTTTCAAGAAATGTCAAAATTTACAAATTTTCTCAAAACGCAAAACAAAACTTGCATTTTAAGCGAAACTACTAAATGTATCTTTTTGGAAATTTGGCTATAAGCCTAATTTTTGTTTCTCTACAACTTTTCTATTGACACCAAAATGGGTTTCTTTTGAAGAAAGTGCCCAAACTGGGACATCTCCAGTCCTCCATTCTTGAGTCTCACACTTGTCTCACACACAAACCAAAATCCTACTACGAAAGAGGAATCCGCAAATTGCCTGTAAAATGGGCAGAAGTCGTCAATCATAATGGAAATTATTTGGAATGAATTCATGGTTTTATGTTGAATAAATTTTAGTTCAAAGTCCGGCAGTTTTCAATTCACCAACCCAATAAAAAATGTTAGTATTGAAATATTATAATAGACTTGGAAGAACGCTCTTTGGTTTGGCAATCATCTTTAGCCATTATGATATTAATCAATTAATTGATTCTAATTGTGAAATCAAGGTTAGCCTTGATCTTTCTGAATTGACATCCAGAGACACAGATCTTTATTTTTCATGTTTTCAAGTCACCAACCCGCAGTTTTCAATTCACCAACCCAATATTTGTCCTTTTGGTTCTTTCTTTTCCCAAATCGAGACAAAACAGTAGAATTGAGTTTTCATCATGATCTTGCTCAAAAATATTTTTCGTCTCAATGTTTGACTGTTTTGGTTTTATAGAGCTTTTTTATAGAGATACTTGCAGTTTTTTTTCATTGAATTCATTACCCTTTCATAGAATTTGTTTGCTAAAGTATAAAAACAAAAAAAATTACGTGTCCAGCTTTTTGTAAACAAAGAGATTTGTGGGTGGTGAGCAATAACACGTGGAAAGGGAAAGATGGAGAATTTGAGTGCTTGGCAATGGAACAGAGAAGATTCTCATTTCAGACACAGGAAAACCGTAAAAGTTAAACCAAACCAAACCAAAGCTTGCTTGGATTGGCTTGGACTCGCTTTGGCTCTTGAAATCTTGGTTTAGGAATAGCTCTGGTAATTTATTATCGATCAGTTGCACTCAAACTGATAGTAAATGAACTATCGTGCACTTTGAAATCAAATCTCTGAAACTCTTTGTCATTTTAGCTTGAATGAACCCGTTACTTGATAGTAAATGACGCTTGATCTCACGCTAAATTTAATTCATCAAAGTTCTAATTAGATTACTTTTCCCCAAAACCAGTAATAGCCCAACTTTCAATACAAATAAATTTGAAATGCACATTTGTTTTCATAAATTGAAAATAACTCTTGATTTGTTTACTCATTACGGAAATTTATTCAGCTAACAAAAATATTTGAGAGCATCAAAAATTGTTCGAATTTTTGTGTGGGAGGGAAATCACATGCAATACAGGCAATTTTAGACAAACCCACTCATCTGAATGACAACATTTTCGATGTCTCTGATGTCAAAAAAAATGGGACGCTTGGGAAGAAAAGAGAAATATTTGCTTTTATCGAAAACACATAAATTCGACCCCGACTTGGGGAAAAGGTATAAAAGAATTGGGGAAAAGAAAGGACCAACAAGGCAATCACAATTTGAAGGCTCCTATCTCATAGTCAGCTGACGCTGACGTCTTACTGTATCAGCTGACGCAGATACAGTAAGACTTGGAAGAAGATTGTAATTGGCTGTTGACTGTTGGCTTATCTTGGCTGTTGGCTGAATATTTTTCTCCTTTTCTTTTTCTAATCATGATTTGATAAGTCCATTCTTTCTATCAGTAATCTTTTTGATCTTGTCTATCATTTCTATCATCTTGTCTTTCTTTTACTAAAGCTATCAATTCAGAATGACTTTCCACAAATTCCTCCTCGTCGCATTGATCGTCGGCCCAATTTTCGTATTGGCTCGACCAAGCCAAGACTCGAAATGGCAAAATGATCAAGAACAAAACGATAATCAAAATGGAAATGGATGGGGAAACGGACAAAATGAAGATGGATGGGAACATGGACAAAATGGACAGGGCCAAAATGGACATGGACATGAAGGAAATGATAACGATGGATGGGGACAAAATGGACAAAGAGGAAACAATGGAAATTGGAATGGAAATGGATGGGATGATAGCTCTGATAGCTCTGATAGCTCGCGAGGTATCGTTGAAAAATAAAAATTTGCATACCAATGTCGATTTTCAGATTCCAATAGCAATGAGCATGGAAATGGACAAAACAGACGGTGTTATTGTCCATTCAACTTTGGAGATTTCACCCAGCGAGCCTGTGCCCTTGATTGGAGTGAGTTTAAGATGCTTGTGTTTTGAATAGACTTTGAATAGATCCTTAGACTTTACAATGAAAGAACTATTTCATTTTCATCATTTCATTTTCATCATTTCAGTCTCTCACTCTAAAGTCACCGGCACCGGCAAAAAAGTGATCATCAATGGAATCAAGTACAAACAGTACACACTTCAGCACATCCAGGTCTACAAAGTAGGTTCCACTTCTGAATCTGATTGTTTAGATTAGATAGATGTGAATTAAATCAATTAAATTGATTTCAGAACATAGTACAGATTTATCTAAATCTTTAGGGTGAAGCCAGTCTGCCAACAAGCCTCTTTGTCCCTAAGGGAAGCTGTGGAATCAATCTCAATAACAAGAAGGATTATCTCTTGAGTGGTGGGTTTTGGAAGCTTCAGATAAAAGTATACATTGTAAGAATTGCTCTGAATTCTGATTACAAAAACGTATTGCTAACTTTATGCATTTCCAGGCAATCTTATTAACGGAAATCAACTCACCGCCACCAGTTGTACGCAACTTTTCGCCAAGAATTCCCCACAATGGAAGCAGGTTGTTTAGAATTTAAAAATTCAGCTAGATATTCAAGTTATTAACGTCTTACATTTGATTTCCTTTCCAGGTACCAAAGAATTTGATCAAGAAGCTCGAGAATCTCACTTGTCCATCGACTACTGCTTTTCCATCAACGTAAGTCCATTAACACTCTAGCTACTAATGCTTGAGATGTAAATTGAATTGAAAGTTTGTATTTTAGAGTTACAACTGGATCTTTCACTTCTCCAACCTCTGAGGGATCCTCAACCACAGAAAGTGGATCAACTATTAGTGGATCAACTGCTAGTGGATCAACTTTGTACGTTTTTCACTCTTTACTTTACTTTACTTTACTTGATCGAACCTAAATATTTGTTTTAGTCTCCCTACTGGATCCACTTCTGAAACCTCAACATCAACTGGTGCAGTGACAACCACTCAAGAGTCGTCTTCTACAACTACAACTACAACTACGACTACAACCACAACTACCACTACAACCACTACAACTGCGGAAGGATCTGGAAGTACCACTGAAAGTACCACTGGAAGTACCACTGAAAGTACCACTGGAAGTACCTCAACTGCCGGACAAACAACAACCACCGAGAGATTTTCAACTTCAACGTCAACTGAAGAACAAACTACTGGCTCTTCAACCTCTACCACTCAATCAACGATCATCCCATCCACAACTACCACCACTTTTGAAGTGAGCACCGCTGAAGCCTCAACTTCAACTGAAGCCTCAACTTCAACTGAAGCCTCAACTTCAACTGAAGCCTCAACTTCAACTGAAGCCTCAACTTCAACTGAAGCCTCAACTTCAACTGAAGCCTCAACTTCAACTGAAGCCTCACTTCAACTGAAGCCCACTTCAACTGAAGCCTCACTTCAACTGAAGCCTCAACTTCAACTGAAGCCTCACTTCACTGAAGCCTCAACTTCAACTGAAGCCTCAACTTCAACTGAAGCCTCAACTTCAACTGAAGCCTCAACTTCAACTGAAGCCTCAACTTCAACTGAAGCCTCAACTTCAACTGAAGCCTCTTCAACTCCTGCTCAATCCACTACAACGACTACTACTGAAGAATCTTCAACTTCTGTTCAATCTACAACTGCCTTAGTGTCTTCAGCCAGCTCTGTTTCAAGCACTGCCCAATCAACTGTCGTTGTTCCATTAACAACAACCGTTGCCTCAACCTTAAGCTCTGCTCAATCCACAACTGCTGTCTCAACTTCAACAGGAGCGTCAAGCCAAGCTGTATCAACTTCAACCGTTTATCTCCCATCGATAACTACAACAGTTGGAGGATTGAGTTCCACAACAGAAGAAAGCTCCGCGACAGCTGCATCAAGCACAGCTCAATCCACAGTTTATGTCCCATCAACTACTACAGTTGCGGAGTTGACAAGTTCCACTGGAGTTACAACAGGAAGTGCTTCCTCAAGTCCCGTTCAATCCACTGTCATTCTCCCACAAACCACGACTACTGTTGTAGAGTTGAGCTCAACAGCAGAAGGAGTTTCATCGAGTTCTGTAGCTTCAAGCTCTGCTCCATCCACCACTGCCTAATCTTGCATAATGTTATGTGTATGTAATTATTGTTGTGTTTTTCAAAAGATGAGCTTGCATTTCTGTGATTTCAAAGCAGTGCTTTCCCGCCAATTTTCTTGTAAAGTTTTATCTGTGAGCAATAAATTTCTACGCAAATGAGCACAATAAACAAAAAGATTATGACAATGAACAGCTACCAAAACTGAAAAGATTAAAGAAACAAGAGCACTCATTGTTCTTTCATTTCCTCTTCGGCCAGTTCATCAAAATGTTTAGTTTGAGTTTGCGTCGAAATTAGAAGTTAGAAGAAGTTTGAGGTCAGTTTGAGTACCGATTTCTCTCATCGACAGTCTTCTCAAGTTGAATAATAGATCAGCTGCCGGATCAGCTGCCGGATCAGCTGCCGGATCAGCTGCCGGATCAGCTGCCGGATCAGCTGCCGGATCAGCTGCCGGATCAGCTGCCGGATCAGCTGCCGGATCAGCTGCCGGATCAGCTGCCGGATCAGCCGCCGGATCAGCCGCCGGATCAGCCGCCGGATCAGCTCTTTTCTATAAGTTTTCGTTGAAAGTACACAAGGTTAAAGTACATTAAAGAGGACACAAGTCGAAGCAAACCGGAAATGAGAGTATCCAAAAATTGTAGCGATGGTCAAGTAGTGAACGTTATTTGGATTACCCTCAAAAATTAGCTTCTTTTAGAGACTGAGTTTGTTGAGAAAAGTTGCTAACAACTTTGATCCAAAGATTGTAATCATGGATGAGACAATAAGTCGAGTCGATTTACATGAGCATTTTGTTCATGAACTCTCAACAAAAAATGCACCGTCGCTTGCAATTCTCTTGGATATTGAGATGCTGAAGTAAGTTGGAGTGAAGCAAAATAAATTGCTAGAGCAAAACTAATTTCCATATTCAGATGGGATTCTCTATTATCATTGCATGCATGGGGTGAAGATGGACAATGACTGGACCGATGGACAATGACTGGACCGATGGACAATGACTGGACCGATGGACAATGACTGGACCGATGGACAATGACTGGACCGATGGACAATGACTGGACCGATGGACAATGACTGGACCGATGGACAATGATTGGACAATGATTGGACAGTGATTGGACAATCCTCCCGCAAGGGATTCTTCTTGGTGTCAGCGTTGAAGAAAAGATAACTAAAGGCTGCGAAGAGTTCTTCACAACATGAGTAGATTTGTTAGCTTTTAGCTAGAGTTTTATTTACTTACAGCATTGGCATAGTTGTTGAATCGAATTTTACAGATCTCACTGAAAACTGGACAACTAATGGTGGAAGGGAGAAAGCAATGATTCCAATTATCAACAAAACAATCGCTGTTTTCTGTTTCTAATGACTTTCAGCTTTTGATTATTGACTTTTCTGTGACGCAATATTGCCAAAAGCTGAATTCTGATTGAATCATTTATGTTTATTCAAAAAAAGAGATAAAACTCGCGTACAAGATACACCTCTGAACATCGAGACATTGTGAACACAAAGGAAAACATTAGAAATTTTCACAAGAATGAAAAAATTCATTCACAAATTCGTTCACAAATTCGCTCGTTAAAATGGAAACTTTACCGCGAGAGTTGATCGTTAAAATAGCTGAATATCTCGACTATAAAGAAATGTTGTTATTGAAGCAGACTTCGAGAAAGAATTACAATATTCTGAACACTGAGACGAAGACTCTAGTCAAGATTATCGACCTGGTCAGCTTTGAGGCAAGAATTTTGAGTTTTTGATATTATTTAAAGTTCTCAAATGGATTACGCAACCTAAACCTATAATTTCTAAAGGTTTTTTATAAGTGAACAATACGTGAGTTGGACAATACTTGAACACAGACTTTGTTTTAGCTTTGTTACCTTTTACCTTTTACCTTTGTTACCTTTTAGCGCTTAGTTAGTAGATCTTATCGTATGCAATTGTTAAAAGCATCGAAATAATGGCAACAATAAGGCAAAACAAAACAATATGGTTCCAATATGTTCCTTTCAAAAGTATGGTTTCAATATGGTTTCAATATGGTTTCAATATGGTTCCAATATGTTCCTTTCAAAAGTATGGTACGTTCAAAACGCTGAACCCTATTGGTATCCATATGACGCTAGTTTCACTACTCTCTAGCCAGGAAAGGGCTCAAAAGTCAAGAAATATTTGCTTCAAGAAATGGTAAGCGTATCCAAGTTCTCTAACGATCATTTCTCCAACGATTAGTTCTCTAACGAACGTAAATACTTGGTGAACTTTCTAAGAGCTGGCTGGAGTGGCTGGCTGAAGCTTCTAGTAAATTCTTATAGAAAACAAAACAAAATTCTTTAGGGAACTTCAACCGATGTTGCAAAAGTTTTTCTCAATGTGAGAGGCAATCTTGAAGAGATTCCATTTCCGAAAACTGATTACGATTTCTACGAACAAGCCGTCCTTCGCAAGTTCATCTTTGCTCCGGTTTGTTTTAAACAAATTTTGTTTTTATAGAGTTCTTATTCTTTATTCTTTATAGAATAAGATTACTCTTTGTTTCTCAATAACTTTTAAACATTCTAGGTCGATTACTCTCATTTCGGGAGTTTACAAGAATCGAAAAGTGGAAGAAGTCTGGCGTTTCTTGAAAAATTCCCAAAAACATTGCGCATTCATGAATTGGATTTTTCACCGGTTCCCAAATTCTCGGACAATCAACAACGATATTTCAATCGATGGCTAGAGACTTTGTTGTGAGTATTTCACCGAATTGCCTCCATTATCTCAAAAAACTTTTAGTCTTCGTATAAAGCCGAAATACTTGACCTTTCGTTGGTCCAAAAGCTTCTCAATCACAACTCCATTGTGTCTCGAGATGTGTTTCTTTAAAGCATCGACTGATATCGATAAATACACGGAGATGAATCAATCGCAGACAATGGATCTGAAGATGCAGGTAATTCATTTCATTTCATGCAAAATATTGGGTTGTCCAGTTATGAATGCGCGTTTTTACTATTTTGTAAATTTCTCAAGATATCGAAGAGATGTTTATGAGTGTTATATATCATTCGAAAGCTGAAGATCTCCTCTACATTTTGATATAAAAAGCTTTGGAATTTGTTCAACTTTTTGGGAAATTGACTGCGCAAAGGGAGAGGTCGTTTTCTAGACTCAATACCTTAATCGAGACTGAATACCCTATTCTAGACTGAATACCGTAATCCAGCTAATCTAGACTGAAGACCCTAATCTGGACTGAATACCGTAATCCAGATAATCTATACTGAACACCCTATTCTATACTGCATACCCTAATCTGAAAAAACCCATTCCAGCTTAGCTATTCCTCAAGTTTTATGGTGATGTAAAATAACCGCCCAGAAAAGAAAAGAAAAGTAAAGATGCTCTGAAATTGTTATATTTTAAAAAAGTTATATTGATATATCTATTGGCCAAACATCAAACGGTTAACTCAATTTGAGCGGAGCCAAAACTTGATCCAAAGGCACCCTTCCATTTTTTGGCCACCTCTTCTTCTGTGCAGTCAATTTGCCCAAAAGCTGAACAAATTCAAAAACTTTTTATATCAAAATGTAGAGGAGATCTTCAGCTTTCGAATAATACTCATATATATCTTTTTCTTGATTTCGGTATCTTCAGAAATATCTTGTGAAAACAAAATAGTAAAAAACGCGTATTCATAACTGGACAACCCAATACTAATGACAATTTGTTCAGTTCGACTCCGATTTGTTCATAACATTTTTGGAGGTAATTTTTTCATCGAGCAATAGGTTCATCAATATTTTAGGGTTTGCAACTTCGAAAAGTTCGAATGAATGGCGGTGGATGTGTTTTCGCGAAATTTCCAGTTGATGTAGAGAGTCGAAGCAAGTAAGGAGACAAAAATTGAGTTTGGTACTAGCTTTAGAGTTTGGTACTAGTTTGGTTTGTTTTCGAAAAGTTTCTTACTAGCTTTAGAAATCGGTTTTGAGAGTCTTGAGAGTTTTGAGTCATTCAGAAAATCATAATCCACCAAAATTTCAGGATTCTCGAGAAGCTCACATCAAATTGGGTTGGAATTGAAAAATTTACGAAGCTTCGTCAAGAATTGCCAACAAATGACAGAAAAATGGTTCTTTTTCTGAAAGATTGGAAGAAAGCGCTTGAGATTCGAATCACTCATAAACCAAAACCGAGCACAATTGGAAGTCATTTTCAGAAATTCGATACAGCTTACTTAGTTTAATTTATTGTACACAATTTATTTCGTTTAATTCGCACCATCAGTACGCACCATCAGTACGCACCACCAGTGCCACACACAGATCTGTGCGTACCCCGGTCTATGTACAGACCCGACTACCATTTTCTGGCACACCGACTCTACAGATAGTCTCAGGATTACAGAATTTATTTATTTGTGAAGATAGGCTACTTTGCGCCAGTTTTTTGGCGCAATTGGGTCATTTGCGCAACTAGGTCTTTTGCACAACTCGCCATAACTTCCTGTTAAGTGGGCCAATCTTTATGATTTTGGTGTCATTTTGTAGATCTCAATAAGTGCAACAAAATGAAAGCAAAATAATAAAGATTGGCTTACTTAGAAGAAAGTTATGGCGAGTTGCGGAAAAGACCTAGTTGCGCAAATGACCCAATTGCGCAAAAAATCTGGCCCTGTTGCGCAAACGACCTTGTTGCGCAAATAAAATGGCGGAAATTAGCCTACCCAGCCTATTTGTGTAATCAGTTCATTTTTCAAATCTTTCCTAAGCTGAATATCTTTTTAAACTCAATTGATTCTAGTATTTTATTCTAGTATTTCGAGAATCTCTTTCCTCAATGAAAGAATCTCTGTCTTTTTTTGCTTAACACTAATATTTATTAAAT
Source organism: Mesorhabditis belari (assembly GCA_958450365.1). Taxonomy (NCBI): domain Eukaryota; kingdom Metazoa; phylum Nematoda; class Chromadorea; order Rhabditida; family Rhabditidae; genus Mesorhabditis; species Mesorhabditis belari. Next base: position 508,899 of record CAUEEP010000920.1, read on the forward strand.
CTTTTTCAACATATTCCTCTTTTTCTGCACTAGTTTTAAATCCTTTTAGGTCGACGAGCTTTTTCGTGTATTTCCCCATTTCATATCTAGTCGTTTTCCCTTGTGATACTTCAAAAGGATCTCTATTTCCATATCTTGTCAACTGTCAATTCGCCATATCAAAATGAACGTTAACGAAATGAAAAGCAAAACTGCAATAACACCAATCGTGTAAGACAAGAAACAACAAGTCGATCGGTTAAAATTATCGCGACGCTCTCTCACTTTCTAGGTTTTTTTTCGTCGCTTTTGTGTGAAACACGAGATCTTGGCGAGTAAAAAATGTCAGCAAATTAGCTGTTCATCTCAAGCAATCATTGATTCGACAAAACACTAAGATCTGGCTTTATAGAAAGCAGTTCTTATCACTTCGTTTGACAAATTTTACTTTCCTGCTTATAGTTTTCAGTTCTACATTTCTTGAAGAAAGTTTACGTCGATATGCTTGGTCTCAAGCGCACTTTGGTGCCAGTTTTTATTTGGAGTTTTTTATTGTTTTAATAAATTGTGTTTTCATTGCTTCATCTTACGTAAAAATGGCGTAAAAATAGCGTAAAAATGCACGTAAAAATGGCGAATAAAATGGTGGAATCCGTATCTGAAAAGAAAACTTCCTTAGAAATCTCGCTGGGATAAAAGGGCAACTTTTTGTACTGATTTGCAGATACAAATTTGTGGATGAACGAGAGCTTGCAAGGAAATGAGCAGCAGGTTTTAAAATCCTGAAAAAGCTGACGATGAAAGTTCCCTATGCGATAGGGTAAGTTGCATAGAAGATGTCGGAAAGGGCAAAGCAACTGGTAAAGGGGGAGGGCAACGGATTTTCGCGATTCTTTTAGTGGTGGAAGGGAGTAAGCCGGGAAGGGAGCTCATTTTTATTTGGCTTTTATTTATATTTTTTATATAGTCATTGGCTTTTCAATTTTTATCTTAATTTGAAAATGGGTTTGATTGTGGCAAATTTGAATTTGGGACATGCCTACTTGTGGTTAACTTTCTCTCTTTTGCAAATGGTTAAAACTTATACTTCCAGAACGGAATACAAAAGTGAGGAAGCGAGGACCAAACTTCTTCGAAAACTCAACGTAATGAAAAGTCAGTAATGTCAATCAGTAATGAAAAGCCTTTCATTACTGATTGACAACTTTGAGCTTTTACCTGCGTTCCTCGTTCGAAAGGCAAATGCAACAAAGTATTTCTAGAAGCTATTTCTAGAAGCCGACTTTCTGACTGGATTTTTGATATATTTTTTATGGATTTTTATGTTTCTGAATGTCTAAAAAGAGAATTTTCAGCATTCTTCTGGAATATGGCATCATTCTAAACGAGTATGACGAAAGAACGATGAGGAAATTGCAATTGAATGCAATTGAATGCAAACAATAAGCTAACAGAACGTATTAAACTGTTTCTCTTTTTCTAAACCATTGATTTTAAGTGTAAACATGAATTTTTAAAAGATTTTTCATGTTTTCCATATAAAATAATGGAATAAAAGTGTTTGTGCTTCTTCAAAAAAATAAATTCTTTATTCAGACAAAAGTGAAATCAAAAATGAAAGTGCGGACATGATAAATACATCAAAATTTTTACATTTTTTATCTTTTAGCTGTTAAGAAATGGTAAATGTATTAAAAGACTTCAAAAGACAAAAGAGAAATGCAATTTGATCAAATTTGATGCTGAAGATTTATTCAAAAATAAAACAAATCAACAGATGTCTTGATTGAGGAGAGTTTTGATTGTCAATCTCTATTGATATGTCAATCTAACTGTCAATAAAGATTGTCTCTAAAGAAAGCTCCTCAAGCTCCTCACTCTCTAAAAAAGTGGAGAATTTGAAAAGCTATCGTAATCTTTCCTTTAGATTTTGTCTTGTATACTTAAACGATCTATTGGGTTGGTGAATTGAAAACTTCGGGACTTTGAACTAAAATTTATTCAACATAAAAAATTCAACAAAACCATCAATTCATTCGAAATAATTTCCATTATTATTGACGACTTCTGCCCATTTTACAGGCAATTTGCGGATTCCTCTTTCGTAGTAGGATTTTGGTTTGTGTGTGAGACAAGTGTGAGGCTCAAGAATGGAGGACTGGAGATGCCAGCTGTCAGCCCAGTTTGAGCACTTTCCCCAAAAGGAACCCATTTTGGTGTCAATAGAAAAGTTGTAGAGAATCAAAAATTAGGCTTGTAGCCAAATTTCCAAAAAGATACACTTAGTAGTTTCGCTTAAAATGCAAGTTTTGTTTTGCGTTTTGTGAAAATTCGTAAATTTGGCATTTCTTGAAAACCAGTTTTCGAATCGTTCTGAAAATTTGGATATAAGCTTGATTTTTGATTCTCTACAACTTTTCCATTGACACCAAAATGGATTTCTTTTGAAGAAAGTGCTCAAACTGTTACATATGACAATAGCCGGCAGTTTTCAATTCACCAATCCAATATTTCTTTAAAGAATGCATTACACATAAAGACAAATGGAGACATTACATTACAAATTACACTCTCTTATTTGTCGCAATGAGAAAAAGACTGTCGGGTTGATTTTTCACTAACAATCTGATATCACAAAGGATTCTCCCATCAATTTCCCGACTGTAATTGAAAATCCTCGTTGGTAAGGCCTCATTTTGTAAAGTCTCTTCTCTTTCAGGAAATATTTTCATTCCATAAATATTTTCTAACATTTCTTGTAGTACTTTTGAATCTCCATCTTGTGAATATTTCCAATGAAAGCAAAATTCGGCGGCTGCTTTTTGACTCGGAACTCCACGAGAGGCGACAAGACGAAGCTGTGTCTCGACTTGATCAAATCTACTTAAACCCTCGGCAAACTCTTGTGGAAACAAAATGAAGCCGGCATTCGTTTTTTGTAAAGTTTCAAAGTAGAATTCATTATAACGATCGAAAATCGTTATCGAATCACAGTTTTTTAGGTGTTTCTCGAAGAAAGCACTCACAAAATCAGCTGTTTCTTCGTCGATTTGAAACGGAGTCGATCCAAACTTCAGCATTGCCAAATCCAAGACATTGAACTTGAAATTTCGCCAAATTTTCTTGAAAAATCGATAATTATCGCATCGAATCTCAAGATTTGAAACATATTTGAGATTCGGGAATGTTTCAGCAATCTTTCCATTTGCTATTTCATCATCTACAATGCTTGAATGAGAATCCCCATCATCAAATTCAATCCGCGCAAAAATTGAGAAATCTTTGCAACTTTTTAAATCCTTGAATAGAGCTTTGATAGCAATGAAGTCAAAAGAGTCATTTGAATGTGTTTCTTCCGATTTTGAGACATCAAGTTGAAAACGATGAACGATTTGTTGTTCAGAGTTCGGTTCAATGAATAGCTCAAAGCATAAAGTTGTTGAAAAAATGATACTGAAGATATTTCCACAGAAAGGTCCATTTTTTAGCATCCAATTACGGAGTCCTTTTTGAACTTGAAGAATTTTGTGTGAATCGCGAGTATCAAGCTTTCGAAGAATCTCGATTTTCAATAGATCAGGCAGAGGTGAAAAGAGGAATTTGTCGAAAGAGAGCATTTATGTTAATTAATAATCAAAGTTAGAAAATAATCACAACTTTTGAAATGTTAAGTGAATTGAATTGAGATTTTTAAGAGGCTTAAAGGTAAGACAAATAAAAAATGGCTTGGCAAAGCAGCTATAGAGAAAAGGCGTTAAGAGGAAATGTCGTACATCTTAGTATAGAAATGGCTACATATTAGTATAGAAGTGTCTTTCTAATGCGCTTTCTGAAAGAAATTTGAGGAATTTGTCATAGTATACTAAAAAGTGACGCATATTACAGTATAGTACAGCACATTACAGCACAGTCATCGACAAAAGTCTTGGCGGCTTGGGTGGCAACTTTCAAACGCAAATTTAGGAACCTTTCCGAGAGGCTAGAAAAAAGTTGTCACAAGTATTTTTAAGCATTTTTACTCTATTTTTAGCTATGACCAAGCATTGAACTTGAAAGTTTATTTTAAACAACAAAAATAAGCGTGAACGACAAAAAGGTCACAAAAAAAATGGACAAAAGTCTTGGCGGCTTACGACAATACTCGTTTTTTTCTATTTTTTTGTGTATCTTGCCTATATTTTTGTAATGTTTTAATTTTTTTTCAGATGCCTGGAGCGTATTTATTAACACCAGACAAGTTGGATCTTCATTATTCATAACAGAAATGTTGCACGTAGTAGATTGAACATAAAAAGTTCAACTTTTAACTTTTTTATAGATCATTTTATGATGGCCAATAAAGTGATCATTCCAACAAACAATGAAACCTTAAAATAGGCTTTATTTCAAAGTTTTGACCTTTAGAAAAAACATATTTTGCACAAAAAAGCACAAAAAGTGCAGACTAACCAATTATTTAGTTAGTATAAAGAAAAAAAAACTATACATTATCCAGTTATGAGTGCATTTAGGTTGTCCAGTTATGAATGCAATTCAAGATAACGCCCGTTCACACGTTGCAAAGATTGTTCAGGAAAAACTCGAAGAGTTGGGCTGGGAAACTCTCCCGCATCCGCCATATTCACCGGATATTTCTCCTTCGGACTACCATTTATTTCGCTCAATGTGAAACCATTTGGCTGGAAACAGGTTCAAAGATGTTCAAGAGGTCGAAAAATGATTAGCCGACTTCTTTGCCTTAAAACAAGCCAATTTTTAGGCCGAGGGAGTTCATTCTTTGCATGGAAGATGGAAACAAATATTGTTAACAAATGGTGAATATATTGTTGATTGAGCTGTTAAACTGTTGGTTTTAAAATAAAGAGTTGTTATCTTAAGAACGCGCACTTATAACTGGACAACCTATTCACTTCGCTTTCATAAATAAGTTCTAGTAAAGTCCTTTTCTAGAACAAAGAAATAAATTTACATTTTTTTATCGATTTTTGGTTTATGCTAGCTTTCTGCAAATAAATAAAAATAAATGATTCTTGTGTTATTTATCTGTTTTTATTTTTAGCCTTGTCTGGAAAGTTCAGAAATTTTGATAATAGAAAGAGTTAGTCGATCATTGAAACAAAGGTAGATTGGAGTTGGTGGAGGGTATAAATGGACGGGAATTTGAGGAGTACACAAGCTCACAAGCTTTTACGACTTTTGACTGGAGGAGGAGAAGGAGGTGGACATGGAGCCTCATCTCATGGACAACTAATCATGAGTCGTTGTATGCAACTTGTCAATGGAAGTCAATGGAAGTCAATGTCAATGGAAAGAATGGATCATTGTGGAAAACGGTGAGAATAAGTTACAAAGCACAGAAAAAAAAGATCCAACTACACCAATCCAACAATTCCCCATCTTTTTCAGTAAACCCGTGCATTCAACGGGAGCTCCAATCGTTGAATTGTCAAGGAAACACAACCTCAGCACCAACGTAAACTTTATGTGGAACTTTTAGTTTAAAACCTATGTCTAACTGTGTCTAATTGTCCATATTATGTTTAATTTATGAAATTTCTAAAAAATATTCAATTTCCAGTCTTCCAACCGGCCTCTCCACAATGCCGATCCGACTGATCAAAGCGGACATCAATAGAGATTCCCAAGCAAAACTCTCCTCAATTCTTGAGAACAATCAAGACATCTGTATACCGTATTTTCTCGAATACTTTGCACCCTGAGTGTAAATTGCTCGAAATCTCGAGAACCACTTATCAGAACCTATCGATGTAGAATGTAGCTGACGATGAGATCTTGTGGGGGATTTGAGTGTTGAGCTTCTGGGAAAACTTTGAAACCGTAAAATAGTCACTAACTCGGCAGGGTGCACTATTAGGGAATTCACCTTAAGGTTTGCCTAAATTCCTCGAAATCTCGAGAACCGCTTATCAGAACCAATCGATGTGAGGTCGGAAAATGTAGCTGACGATGAGATCTAGTGGGGGGATTAGACCATTGAGCTTCTGTAAAAACTTGAAAACCGTAAAATAGTCACCAACTCGGCTCGCTGGGTGCACTACTATTAGAGAAAATACGTTATATGTTTTGTTTTTGAATAAATCTTCAGCATCAAATTTGATCAAATTGCATTTCTCTTTTGTCTTTTGAAGTCTTTTGAAAAAGTAGTTGACAAAAGAAAAACTGAATAGAAACATACCTCTAAATTATTTTTCAAAATTGAAAAGAAAAACATTTCTAAAACCTTTAGAAAGTTATTCTTTTGATATTTGAAAAGTTTTAAAGAAAAGCTTTTTAAAGCTTTGAATTTAAACCATACAAAACACAAACTAAAGAATTTTTGATTTTAAAATGGCAGAATCATCAAGTATTGTTTGCAACTCTATAAATAGAAAGCTTTTTTAAATGATTAAGTCTTTAACTTGAAAGAATTCTCATTAAAATGTTAGATTTTTTCTGGTGAAAGTTTAATCTTTAGGATTTGCGTTTTATGCTTAAAAACACATTGGCTTTTCTCATTTTCTAATTAAAATTTGCTCAAAAAGTTCGACCAAGTTTACCGGGTTCGACTCCCTGTAGCGCTTTTTTGTTTTTAAAAAACGTATTAGTTGAAAGAAAATGAATCTTATAGATGGGTCAATCTTGGTGGCTTCTGGTTTTGCTCTTATCCGTTGACTCGAAGTCGATTCAAAGCTCGCAAGTTTGCACGACTTCTGGATGCACCAGGGCGGCTAGTATGCTTGTAAGTCTATAATTAGAATTTCAAAAACTAAAAAACACAAAAATCTAGTTAAACGCGATTGATCCAGCGATTGATCCATGCGAGGATTTCTACGAATTTGCATGCGGTGGCTACAAGATGGTAATTGCTTAAAAGATAAAAGCTAGAATTGCCAGTTAGAATTGCCAGTTAGATTTGCCAGTTAGATTTGCCAGTTAGAATTGCCATTGTTTTTAAATATTGCCTAAAATTTAAGACCCATCCATTAATCAACGATGGTACCGAAGCAAGTGTGATCGGGAACGCAAAGAAGAGACAAATGGGAATCGTGCAAAGTCTGTTCTTTAAAATTTAAGCTTAACAACGGGTTTTTTCTGCTAAGCCGCTGAACCTGGCTAACAGCTGGTTTTTCTGACAGGGGACCGTCCCCTGTTAGAACGTAACGTTTCCGTCACTCAGTCGAGAGCGCGCTCGTCTACAACCCACACAATCCGGGTTCGACTCCCTGTAGAACTTTTTTGTTTTTAAAAACCGTATTAATTGAAAGAAAATGGATGTTTTCTTACATGGTGATAAGATACTTTATCTTATTACAATGTTTATTCTTTTTATCTTATTACAATGTTTGCTTCTTTTAGACTATTTGGCTGAAGCGCCCTTCAATCCGAATGCATCAATCGCTGACAAACGAGTCGCAAAACTTTATCAGCTTTGTCTCAACATTGACAAGGATGGAATCAAGTAAAGTCTAGAGTTTTAATTGCAATCTTTTTACTTTAAACTGTTCTTTATTTTGTGCCGAGAAACATGCATTTCTGGAGCACGAATAAACAATATTTACAAGGGTTTAGTGCAGACTTAAGCTTAAGTCTAAGTTGAATCTGTATCTATTTCTTCAAATCTGTATTAATTTAAAAAATATTTAGGCCACTTGTTCCGTATTTGGCCAACGATTTTGGATTGCCCTTTCTGACACCCAATCGTGTATTGGGAGAGAAAGTTGATGCTTTTGAAACTGGTGAAATGCCGTTTCTTTATATAATGCCGATAACAGAAGATCCACCTGTTTACGTATGTTTAAAAAATCGTTTATATTAGAGTTCGGCAAACAAAACCAAAACACCAAAACAAACCAAAACCAAAACAAACCAAAACTCAATTTGCATATAAATTAAAATGTAAATTTAAAATTGTAAAATGTAAATTTAAAATTGTAAAATGTAAATTTAAAATTGTAAAATGCAAATTTGCCTTTCACTTTTTCTCACTCCACAAAATCTCGCGGCCGAAAAAAGGACCAAAACACGACCTCGAAATTTCGAAACAAAAAATAGCCTATGGGATAGATTTTTGGATGCTGATTTCAAATCTGCAAAGAGATTTTCGCTAGCTCCTCCCAGTCGCGAGATATTGGCGAGTTTTGGTTAGTTTTGGTTTTGGTTTTGGTTTTGGTTTGTTTTGGTTTTGGTTTTGTTATGGTTTTGGTTTTGGTAGTTTTGGTTTTGGTTAAGTTTTGTTTTCCGAAGTCTAGTTTATATCATCTTTTATATAGCAAATCAGCTAAAATCAGCTCTTTTGTCATTTCAAATTAAATTTATTTAAGAAATTGATGGCAAACCGTTTTGCGGTCTCAGAAGAGGCTCTCGACAAGAATTCCAAGTACTTGGTCAAGGTCAGACAATCTATATCTATTGCTTTCTTTATTCTGTTTTTTAGTTAATGACAATGTTAGCAAATGATGTCTATTCGACGGATATTAATGAAGAGATGGCTCAGCGAATTCTGACTTTTATAGCATTCAATGAACGCTTGAATGAAGTAAGTTTTCATTTGGTAAAATTTTCATTATAGTTGTTGTAGTTTGTAGTAGTTGTAGTAGTTGTAGTTGTAGTAGTTGTAGTTGTAGTTGTAGTAGTTGTAGTTGTAGTATGTTGTAGTATCAAGCTTTTTACAGAGTTTTAAAACAAATTCTTATCACTTTCAGGCTGTAACCAAAGACTTTGAACTAAAATTGAAAGGATCGACCAACACACTTCGAAGACAAATGACAATTGCTGAACTTGAAAACGAGTATCCTGTTGTAAGGGTTTTTTGTAGTTTTTCTTGTATTTCAATAATTTAGTATCCCTGGAAGCGAATTTTCATGCCGAACTTTTTGAATATTGACGTCGCTGATCTTTCATTTGATTTCGTCACCGATGATTTATTTTATTTAGCAGAAGTCTGTGTAGAAACCAAAACTCTTGGTTAAATTCTAAATCCAATCTATCTACCGTAAATACTGTAATAGTACCCCACCCTCATAATGACGGTGCGGAGTGTTGCGTAGTCTAGCTTTGGATGCGTTTTTCTCGACACTGGTTTATGCTACAATGCTCGCTTAGGTATCAAAAAATAGCCCTGAATTTCAGCTATTTTTTGGTACTAAAGACGCATTTTTTTGAAAGTACGGGTGCTGTGGAAAAAATGAAATACTAAAAAACTTTTGCGACTACGCGACTGTACGAGGGAGTGGGGTACTATTACAGTATTTACGGTAGCTCTTTTAAAACTTGATCTTTGAAACATTTAGCTAAGCGATCTTCTACATACTGAATCCGCACAATCTTTTTACTTTGATTCGGTGCAAAATGAAAAGCTGCGCCAACTTGACCTAATGTTTGGTGCTCCATATCGACAACTCCATGAAGTAATCACAATCATATTCCAAACAACTATCAATACTTACAGCAAATTTTCTCAGTCAGTCAGTCACTCGCGGAGAAGTGTACAACGAGAATAGCAAGTTCTGGAAGTGAGCGTTGGATTGACGATTTCTTCTTGAGTCATATCACAAAGGAAAAGAATCTTGCTCCATTAAAAGTTAGCGATGATTTTTAATAATTCAACTCAACGTTCAGGCACTAGCTGAAGATGTGCACGAAAACTATTTGGAGATGCTCAAAAGTGAGAAATGGATTAGCAAAGAAGCTCTTCAAAAAGTTTATCAATATGTGAGTCTAAAAATCGAATCAAGAAGATCAAGAGCTTTAGATCAAGGAGATCAAATTCTCTATTGGTCCAAAAGAGCGATGGGATTCGCAAAAGCTCGATGCTTTTTATCAAAATGTATGGTTTAGAAATTTTTGTAGATAACAATTACCGTATTCTCTCTAATAGTAGTGCACAATACTATTTTTTTCAACCCTCTCCTGGACCGCAATACTATTAAAGAGTTTTATCAGTTACCAAAGTAAGACAGATATAAGATTTGTTCCAAAAATTCTTGCAATTCTTTCACGTACTCCTTTGGCTCCTTTTGACATACAGTTGTGGGTCGGCGAGTTGACAATTACCGTAGTAATTGTTTGTGTTTGGCAAAGAACAAAAAGATGTTTTAGCACTTTGCACAACAATTTTAGATTCTTTTGCCAACTTTTTCATGTAAAGAATAGTTTAAAAATGAATAAAAAAAGCCTCACTTTTGCTTGCTTGAATAGCTTTAGAATGTCACATAAACATAAAGTCAAAAAGGTTTAGATGAAAAAGAAGCACCAGAAATTCAAATTTTCGTGGGTGCACTACTATTTTTTCAACCCCCTCTCGGATCGCAATACTATTAAAGAGTGCACTACTATTAGAGAGTGTACTATTAGAGTGTACTATTAGAGAGTGTACTATTAGAGTGTACTATTAGAGAGAATACGGTATGTGAAAATGCGAAAATGATTTAGTTTACTCCATTCGATGCACCAACTTTCTGGGATTATCAAAACGTGGCTTCTTCATTCCAAGCTAAAACGGAGTTTCAGGTTTGGGCGTATATTTAAATCTTTCATTTTGCCGTATTTCGAGTACACTTTTTTGGTTCTTATACAGTACCGAGCAAAAGTCTTGCAACATCACTTTTTCAAAAAAATCAATGAAATTTTTTTATAGAAAATGCCACCCGTTCGTAGCGCTTTTTTGTTTTTAATTAGAATAATACATGCACACTTTAATTACAAAAACAAATTTGAAGTTCAGCGTAAAACAAAAAAGTAAATGACAAAACTACTAAAAAATACCCTAAAAACTGGGTGCAAAAGTCTTGCAACATTATACAGAAACATCAAAAATTAATATTCAATCGGTCCACCTTTTGCCAAAATCACTTCATTAAGTCGTTTAGGCACTGAGTCGACTAATTCGTGAAGAATTGCTGGGCGAATTGAGCTCCAAACTTTTCGTATGTAGAACCATAAGTCAACTTTTGTGTGAAAGTCTTTTCCTCGTAACTTTGCCTTCACGTAAGCCCATAAATTTCCAATAGCGTTTAAATCAGGCGACATAGAGGGCACATTGATCAACAAAACGTTATTAAGGGCAAACCATCCAGGGAGATGCGCTTTTCCTCCAATTAAGAGATTCACCGTGTGACCGATCATGAGCTTGCTCTTGTAAACCGGCGAATTGTCCTGGTAGAGAAACCATTCAGGAGCCATGTGATCCTGAGCAAATGGAAGTAGACATCCTTCTAGTATTTCCATATACTGGCGAGCATTCATGGTTGACTGGACGAGGACGAGCGGACCTGCCACATTTTTTGTCATCACCCCTAGAAAAAGACAAATTAATGCATGTATTAGAGATAAGGCTTACCAAAACACATGATTGATTCTCCGCCAGCTCGCATTGTAGGTTGCACACATTAAAGAAGTATTTGCTTTCCAATGGGTCATCTGATTAAGTGGTTGCCTTTTGGAGAAAAGATATCCACTTTTGTTTCATCGACAAAAATCACGTCGGCCTAATCCTGCTTTGTCCAACTTTGGTACGTCCTGGCGAATAGAAGCCGTTGTTTCCTGTGGCCAGCGGTCATCAAAGGCTTTTGTACAGCTCTCCGGCTGTACAGTCCTGCTTGAGTCAATCGTCGAGAAACGGTCTATCGAGAGATATCCTTGTTTGCAACATCCTTAATCAGCCGAGCTCCCTCAGTTGATGTCATGTTCGGATCCTTCTTGGAAGCCATCACAAGTATTCGATCCTCTTCTGCTCTTGTTCTTCTTGGCCGTCCTTTCTTCTCTCTTCGGTGCATAAGTCCAGTTGTTTTTGCTTTTGAAACAATGTGAGAAACGGTCGAAGGATCGCGGATTGCATTTGAAGAGATCGGAGACAACGGCTCGAGAAATTCCTTTTTTCTTGCTTTCATGATTTTTTCTCTTTCGGAAGTCGTCAAGTAGGTACCTGGCATCTGAAAAAAACAAAAATTAGTGTAAATTAATAAATTTGAAAACAATAAAAAAGAGAAACATAGAATGTTGCAAGACTTTTGCACCCAGTTTTTAGGGTATTTTTTAGTAGTTTTGTCATTTACTTTTTTGTTTTACGCTGAACTTCAAATTTGTTTTTGTAAATAAAGTGTGCATGTATTATTCTAATTAAAAACAAAAAAGCGCTACGAACGGGTGGCATTTTCTATAAAAAAATTTCATTGATTTTTTTGAAAAAGTGATGTTGCAAGACTTTTGCTCGGTACTGTATATGCTTTTGCAACTCTTTGAGTGTGGCTTTCAAATTTGATCGTATATTTAAATGATTGCCTGTTCAGGGATGGAATGATCCTGCAGCTATTATTGTGAATGCTCAAAACAGAGGAACGGAATTCCGTAAAATTGCTAATTGATTCCCCACATTCAAATTTTTAGAGATTTACCTTGGAATAATTGAAGAACCGATGTTTGCATGGGATTATCCATTAGAGATCAATTATGGATCAATGGGAATGATTATCGGACATGAGATCACACATTCAATTGATCCTAATATTAGAGGTAAAATGAAATTCCACCTAGATCTGGAAAAATTACTTTTTAGAAAACTGAGGAACATAAAAGCTTAAGAAGGCAAATTTTTATCGGTTTTTTTTTTTAAATTTTTACCTTTAAAGGTTAAATGTGACAAAAATCTTATTTAAAAAGAAATCAATGTTTTTCAGCGGCTAAAACGTTTGACTACGAGCTTTTAAAAAGTATTTGAATCATTTATACGATCAGAAGATCATTCCACGATTTATAGGGCTTAAGCGAAATTGGCTAACGAAAGAGGATTTGAAAGCTTTTGACAGAAAAGTTCAATGTGTTGTGGATCAATATGGGAATGTTACTGTTCCACTGAGTCATTCAAACGGAACTGTTAGTGTGGGTTTACTTGAGTTAAACAAACTCGCGATTGAATAAAGAAATAATGATCTTTGAATAAAGATCCAATTCAGAGATCTCTTATAACCAGAGCTCTTATAACCAGAGCTTTTATAACTAGTAACTTTTAGCAAGATCCACACTTCACATGGGGAGAAGACGTTTCTGATCTAGGTGGAATCAGAGTTGCTTACAAAGTTTGATTTAAGCTTTTCTTTATTTTATGAAAATCACAGGCCTACAGAAAGGCATTAGCTCGCCGTGATGGGAAGAAATCTCAAAAATTGCCCGGACTTGATCAATACAACAACGATCAGATTTTCTTCTTGGGTGCGGCTCAGGTAAACTTTATGGATTAAGTATTGCAATATATACCGTAAATACTGTAATAGTACCCCACCCCCCTCGTACAGTCGCGTAGTCGCAAAAGTTTTTTAGTATTTCATTTTTTGCAAAGCACGCGTACTTTCAAAAAATTTGTCTTTGGTATCAAAAAATAGCACTGGATTTCAGCTATTTTTTGATACCTAAGCGAGCATTGTAGCATAAACCAGTGTCGAGAAAAACGCATCCAAAGCTAGACTACACAACACTCCGCACCGTCATTATGAGGGTGGGGTACTATTACAGTATTTATGATATGTTGTATCCGATTTAGATTCAATCCAAATCAGATATTTGATTTGGATTGAAAAATTGCACAGTATAGTATCATGTTTTTAAAATCTTTTCTAGGAATTTCATAAAAGTTTAACTCTGGCAACCTAGAGCAGCCCGTTAGCATCAAATTTTGCCAAAAAAGACTTTCTTGCTGTGAATTCAAAGAAAAGCATATCAAAACGCGTGAATAAACTATTATTTTCGGCAAAATGTGGTGCTAACGGGCTTTTCTAGGTTAAACTTTTATGAAATCTCTAGAAAATGATTAAAAACATTTTAAAAAAATTTAACAAACATAATACCATACTTTGCAATAATGTTTCAATCGAAATTGGATAAAAATCGAAATCCTATACAACATATACACTCTAGCTCTTTTGCGAAACCGCCTCTGATGAAAATTTATTGCAAGACCAATACGGCGACAGTCATCCCATTAGTCAAATCAGACCAAATGAGGTATTTAGCATTTAAAAATCTATCATTTAGCAACAATCATTTTCAGCAACTCAAAGATTTTGAGCATTTTGCCAACGCCTTCAAGTGTCCTGTAAGTTAAATGTTGTTTAAATAAAATGAACAAAATTCAGGCTGGCTCTCCAATGAATCCAAAGAAAAAATGTCGTGTTTGGCGTCGTTTGAATGCATAATTTTGACAGTTTTGAATTGAATACATAATTTTGACAGTTTTGACAATTTTGCTACTTGTATTTGTAATAAATTAACTTTCTGAATCTATAAAGTGTTAATTTTAAAACTAATCCAAACTATTAGGTTGGTAAAAAAGAAATGCGCGTTTTCGTTAAAAGTTTATTTTATTATAAAAACAAGATAACAATACATTAATCCAAAAGGTATTCGCCATCTGCATCAATGACTTGTCGCCAACGTTCATGCAGAGAATGGATGCCATTCTTGAAGAACTCGACCGGCTGCGACTCGAAGAAGTTGGACACCCAAATTTGGACCTCGTCGCGGTTCATGAACTTTTTCTCGGCCATGGACTGGTGCATTGATCGGAACAGATGGTAGTCGGAAGTATGTTTCCTTTGAATAAAGAGAGTTTTGTAGGAAAGATACAGAACAAAAATGGGCACAAATTTGATTTGTCATATTGTCATATAAGTTTTAGACTAACAAAATATCAAAAAAGTAATGAATTTTGATACATATTTAAATAATAACAGTGATAAGGATCTATTTTGACAAAACTTTAACCTGTATACGAGCCTTTTTTCAGTTTTGTTGGTCACTTTTCATCAACTGTTTTCCCTTTAACAAAAAGAACAAAAATAAACAATTGATTTGTTATTTATAATATAAATTTTGATGAAATAACTGACTAAAAATTGTGTCTGGGTTTAAAAAGGAAAATGCAGTGAGTTGGGCATCGGTTTGGTTTCATTTTACAGTTTAAAACAGACTTGTAGACACGCACTCTTACCATTATCTCAAATTTTTAGCTAATGTACTCTTCCCTTTTATTTGATTTCCAGAATCCCCACCAACATCCCGACAATCCCATTTCCTGGAGGACATCATCGAGGACATTAAAAGCCGATAAACTCTGAAAGTTGCGAGAAATCGATCAATGAATTATTTGTATCTGTGTCACAATTCATATTCGAATGATTTATCATTACTTCAATTCTTTGAGATCACATTTTAACATGTCACATTCATATTGTTCGTTGAATGGTTCTTTTTCCTCGTTTACATCATAGAAAATGTTTAGAACTTCAATGGAAGCTGGAGATTTCTGAAAATGTTAGGATTTAAAGGAATTAATTTTAAAAAAACTTTAAGCTTACCATACAAATCATTTTCGATCGATGTTTTTCAAAGTATTTTTGGCCAATAGCGACAGTGAATTGATCAGGAATTTGTGTGAATCGAGTTCGATTTGTTGAAAGAAAGAGATTACTTTCCGTGTTTAACTGGTAAAGAAGATAAAGTTTACGTTGACAATTCAGATAAATTGAGATTTTGTAAAAAAACTTAAAGTTTACCTCACAACGTGCTGGTAGATACGAGATTTTCTTCTTGTTTAATGTCAAAAATGTCCCTGAGACATCCAAATTGATATCATAACAGTGAAACCTTGAGTTCTGAAAAGAATCAAATCATTCCATCGATCAATTCAATTCTTACCTTTCTCTTCGAAATTATATGCTCATTTCTCTCAAACCATTCCACATTTTCGGGAGTGTTACCCACGAAATCACACTCTTGAACGAAAAGCACGAATTGTGTGTGAGTAAAAGAAATTAATAAAATAAAGATGAACAATTGGAGCATTGTTGGATGTTTTCTGATCAAAATCAGCGAAATGATTGAAACATTTGAAGTTTAGAATAGGAAGTAAAAAGTTCAACAAATAAACAATCCATTCAAACGCTTGCTGAAACGTTTTTGTCTGTTTTTTTTTCATTTTCACTGTTCATATTCATTTCAGTCACAAAAATTGCAAAGGAATCTAACAATTTTTCAAGTTATTAGCTGGGGAAGATAAAGAAACATAGAAATAGAAATAGAAAGTGAGAATGAAAACGTCATTGCGAAAGTTTCAAACTTCTAACAATGTTTTATATCTAAAAGAGCGTCCTTTTTCAGAATTTAGCTGTGAACAAGTCTATTTATTTATCTATTTATTTAAACAATCTATTTATTTACGAAAGTTTAAGAGATAGATGACTTGTCGAAAGATGGAAGACGGTGAAGAGTCGGCTGAAGGAAGTGAAGAGCCACTTTAATACAGGGTGGCTGAAAATTAAGTGCGCCAAAGAAAACACCATAATTTAATTTTCTTTCAAAGAACATGTAAAAATATTTATTTATATAATAGTTGCAACAAAAGCATTTAATAATTACAAGAAATTTTCGAAGTGGCCTCCATCCGCTTTGATACAGGCTTCAATTCGCTTCTTTACAGAGTCGACGGTGCGGCGGAGATAATTTGCATCTAAGTCGTTCCAGATTTTGTACATGGTAGGTGCGAAAACATTATGGGAGCGTAGGTCAGACTAAAACTTCCAAATCCAGCAGTGCCGAAATTGCCAGGAAACAAAATTATCAAGTATTTGATACTAAAAGTCTGAATTAAGGCATAGCAAGGGTCATTTTCCCAATTATTTTCAACAAGCCGGAATCTGATCATGAGCAAAATCATCAAAGCTCAAAATTCCCTTGTTTGTCTCAAATTCAAATCGAGATCGAACGCCTTACAAATCAAAAAAAAAAACAAAGCAAATAGAAACCAAGGATTTTGTTCACAAGAATTCACAAAATTTTGAAAATCGAGCTACTGGTGTTCGCACTCAAGCGATTGAGTCAATTTGAAGGCAACTAAAAACAAAAATTCGGATGAGAAAGGGTGAGCTGTGGGACGATGATTTTTTTGAAGTTCGTGGAAATGGCAACACAATTCTGAAAAATTGATTTACCTTTTCTGGGACGAAGTGGCCAAGAAGACCCTCTCACTTAATCTTCTTGACTTTATGAGTTGCATTTTTGTTGTCCTTGTTGCGTTTTGTTCTTCGATGTTGTAAAAATCAAAGATAAAATCAATAGAAAGTTATAAAAGTATTATTAGTCGATTCAGCATAGTCAAAAACCCCTATCTGCTTATTTTCGTAGAAGAATATTGATTTTGGGTTAAGTTCCAGACTGCCCCCCACCCCCACCAACTACTCTAGCCCCGAGTTTTGCATTTATAAGAACTAATTCTTAACATACCTGGGTATTTATGTACTTTAGAAGTCACCCGGAGTCAGAGCCGCAATTCAGACTTGTTAACAAAGCCTTTTAGATGCAACTTTTAGTTTAGAAGAGAATTTAACCTAAGAAGATTGAGTTTACAAAAAAAGTTACTCTTACACAAGCAAATCTATAGTTTTAACGTTTGAAAAGGCAAAACATCCAGAATTCGGAGGATTTGGGTGTGTCGGAATGCGAGATCATCGTGAATTCAGCCACGAAATCTCTTTTTGACGCTTGCCCATGTGTTTCTTATGAATTGGAACAGAGCTTTAAACTCGGATTCGATCGAACTAAAAATTTGGAGCGTTTAAGTTTAAAACAAACCGAAGAAGGTGAGATTTGAAAACCAAAAATGTTTAAAAAAAATCACGTAAACAAATTTTGAAAAAAGGTTATATAGTGCCCCTAGGAGAAAAGATATTCAGCTAATGGCCCAAATCGGCTATAAATGATACAGTCGCCTTATGGTGACGGTGGGGGCAAAGAATTTCCCGTCATTTGTTGCAAACTTCGAGCGGTTCCGAAGGTTTAGCAAAGTTAGAGGGTTTTAAGTGGTTTCTTCTACGGTTTGTTGATTTACTTTAAAGTACTCGCAATTAAAAGGCTTATCGTCAACCGTTTAGGTACTTTAGTGGTTTGGAGCAGCTACTTATATCCTGGTTTGGATGGACCTAATGTTTTGAGTGGTTGTATTGGTACTTTTTATCTATTCTAATTTAACCAAGTATGCTTAATCGATTGGTGACTAGAGTCGGCTTATGATAACGGTGAGGGCGAAGAATTTCCTGTCATTTGTTGCAAACTTCGAGCGATTCGGAAGGTTTATCAAAGTTAGAGGGTTTTAAATAGTTTCTTCTACAATTTGTCGATTTACTTCAAGCTGTTTACACTTGAAAATCAATTAAAAACGGCGATATGAAACTTGGAACATGTTGTAAATGCTTTAAAAGTATAAGCATATTTGGTCACCCTAGAATAGGTAGATAAAAGGTATTAATACGACCACTCAAAATATTAGATCCAACTAAGCCAGGATAAAAGCGGCCCCTCCCAACCACCAAAGTGCCACCATTTTATGTTCTTTCACTTTACTAAACCTTTGAGAGCAGGTAGCCCTTTGGTCGTTTAGGTATATCCTGTGCTTTGTGGTGCTTTGTGCAGAACAGTGCAAAAATGACTGGTTCAGATGTCTTCATTAAGGTATAACTTTATTTTTTTCATGTTTTAAGATGAAAGTTGTTTCTCGACGACTTAATTTGCACGTGCAACAGTAGTCAGCTCGTATCTTAGTATTAGCCAGTATTACTTGGTGTGGATGACAAATTATGATAAAGAGGGAATTAGAATGCTTACAGTCATCGTTCTAATTCTTTGTTTTAGCTCATGACCAACGACGGCAAGATTTTGGAAATTTCCAAGCAAGCAGCAGATCGATCGGGAACGCTCCTCGAATTGCTCAGGGTGAGCTTTTTCTTTTTGAATTGATGGTTGCTATTGCAAACTGTAATCTTTTCATTTTTAGAATTGTCCAATTGATGATGTGAAGAACATGGATCCAATTGTGCTCACCGAGGTCGACGAAACCATTGCCAAAATGGTACTTTAATTTATAACGACTTAATTAGCTATTTAGTTTTCAAGAGAGGGGGACGTGGATTCGTAAATACATAGTATTTGGTATTTTAGGTTATCAAATGGTGTGAGGATCACAAGGATCTTCCAATTCTGACGGATGACAAGTCAATTACTCTGTTGGTCGTTATCTGGTAACGTTAAATAGTTTTTTAGCCCTGAATCCAGCGAAGAAATCAAGAACATGGAAAAAGAGCTGCTGCAAGATTTGGATGGAAATCAGCTTTGTGATCTCTATCAGGTTTGTTTATTTCAATTGTAACATACCAGTGTGGGTTTAGGCTTCCAATTGGATGGATGTTCGCTGCTTGCGTAAGATGATTTCAAAGATTCTTGCTACAATGATCGCGGTGAGATTTTCAAATAAGCTAAGCCATTTTCTTATTCAGGGGAAAAAATACACTGAGATTCGCACTCTCTGGCAACTCAAGGGTGATTTTACAGCCAAGGAGGAAGCTAGACTCCGGTAAAAGTTTTTATTCTCGAGCTAGCAATTATGCAAGATCACTTCTTGCTACTTTCGAAACCAGTATTAGCTTTTAAGGTATTAAATGTTATATTATTTCTTTTAGCAAGGTGGATTCCTTTAAGTACTTGACCGATTTAATTACAAAGCACGAAGAAGCGACGGAAAACGTGGCGGCAAACCCGAGGAGGATTCAAATCTGTCGCTGTCAATGAGTAGTTAGTGTTCCTCTCTGTATTTCCATATTGTATTTTGCAATTCATTTTGTGGTTACTGCCCCTTGTATAATGTTTCACTAATGTGCAATTGATTGAATAAATGTCTCATTGCTAAAACCAGCCAAAGTTTAAATTAAACGAATAAACAGATTTAAAATTGGGCTATCGGTTTTTGCAGATCACTGCATTGACCATAAGATAAATGGGGCTTCGTTTGTATTTGTTCCCAATCTTTGGTGATTCTATTCTCCAGGAGTTGAAGTCTGTCATTTAGAGCATCGCCTTTTTGACTAAAGAAGAAGCAAACACTACTTTTTAGATCCAAGAAATCACTACTGTTTATTATTGCGGGATTATTGGTATCATAGTTTTGGCATTTACATTCAGGGTAGACTCAAAAATTGAAACCTTTTCTCATTCGAATCCATTTTGATACGGGAAATTTGATATTTTAAATGCCTTCAATCAAATCGCTGCCTTCTATAAAAGAGTGGTGTATTGAAAAAGTTAGAATACATTCATAAAGGCCAGCCGTTTTTTCAATGATGACCCTTCTGGTTAGCCTTTTTGAACGAAAATCACAGTTCATTTTGGGAAAAGAAATGTCACTGTTGATTCTCCCAAAAAATGATTCACCGAAACCTACTACTGAATTCCTCCGAATTCAGTAGTAGCTTTCCTCGCCAAGTCCTTTTAAAACATATCGCCACAAATCTCGTTTATGTATTGTCTGAAGATGTTTGAGATGAAATGAGATGTGACGGAATGGATGGAGGTGATGGAAGGGCGGGACTTGTCCCCTCTCTTTTGGGGTCTCGAATTCCCGTGTTGGTCCCTTCCACCCCTTCCCTCCCCTCAACATCCACTATGGATAGCGCTGAACCTTTTCCTTTCTTTTCCCTTCTTTTTCTCATTCAACAACCTGTAGATAGTCCTGCTAGACAGTGAGCTAGTTCCCCTTATTTCCCCTTTCCTTACCCTCCCTTGTTTCCTCTTTTTCTTTCACTTTCCTCCTATTCTTTGTGCCTCAAGAAGGGGTCTACAAAATCCGTTCTTCTTTAGCTTTTTCTTGGTTTTTACTTGCTCTGCGTTTTTGGTTTATGTGCTTTTTGTGGATCAAAAACTCTTTCAAGCTATCGCCGAGGCTTTTCGGGGGATTACCGTATTTATTCTAATTGAAGCACAGTAGAAGCAATTTTAGGAAGGGGTTGAAAATTAGAAGCACATGTGCTTCTATTATAATAAATACGGTAGGTTGTTTGAAAAAGACCGTACACCCTCACACAAGTGTTCCGCGATTCTATATTTTGATTTTTTAAACTGACATTCCTTCTGAATGCTTGCCCTTAAAAGTTCACTCTAATTCCAACAGTCCCGATTACTGACTGATAAGAGACTGGATTTGATAACAGATTTGAATCTGCTAATCTTTGATAGCCTAAGCCGTGTATGCAAATATTTGTCGAGTAAAAACCACATTGCTGAGAGAATCACACTTTGCACTCCTTTTCAGAATTCCCACCAACATCCCGACAATTCCAATCAATCCCCGCGTTGGTCGATGTTGATCTGTTGATGGCGTGAAACCACCTTCAAAAGGTCTTCTTCACTTTCCCGTCAAAGGCGGATTTGTCCTTTCGTTCTCAATTTCGGATCGGGCCAAGTCAAGGCTGTGGCGCAAAATAGACAAAAGAGAGAAATTATTTGTAGAATCATTCTGAAATTTTGAGCGCTATCAACCCAGAAGATTTCCAAAACCAATGAGAATTAATAATGAACCCTTTACTGTTTGAAAAAAATCGTGCATTTAACGAGCTTTTAAGAATATGGGTAACATTTTTTGGGAGAATCAACAGTAACATTTCTTTTCCCAAAATGAACTGTGATTTTCGTTCAAAAAGGCTAACCAGAAGGGTCATCATTGAAAAAACGGCTGGCCTTTATGAATGGATTCTAACTTCTTCAATATGCCACTCTTTTACAAAAGGCAGCGATTTTGTTAGAAGCAATAAATCAAACATAAAACGACAAAGAATTGAGCAGATTTGATATAGCAAAGCCTACGTTCTCGGAAACTTAGTCTCCAAAAAGGCGATGCTCTAACTGACAGACTTTCAACTCCTGGAGAATAGAATCACCAAAGATTCGGAACAAATACAAACGAAGCCCCATTTATCTTATGGTCAATGCAGTGATCTGCAAAAACCGATAGCCCAATTTTAAATCTGTTTATTCGTTTAATTTCAACTTTGGCTGGTTTTAGCAATGAAACATTTATTCAATCAATTGCACATTATTGAAACATTATACAAGGGGCAGTAACCACAAAATGAATTGCAACATACAATATGGAAATACAGAGAGGAACACTAATTATTCATCGACAGTCATGGGGTCAAGGTTTGCCGCCCCGTCTTCCGTGGCTTTCTCCTCGTGCTTTGTAATTAACTCGGTCAAGTACTCCAAGGAATCCACCGTGCTAAAAAGAAATAATATAGCATTTAATACCGGTCTTTAAAGCTAATACTGGCTTCGAAATTCGCAAGAAGTGATCTTGCATAATTGTTAGCTTGAGAATAAAAACTTTTACCTGAGTTTAGCTTCCTCCTCGGCCGTAAAATCACCCTCGAGTTGCCAGAGAGTGCGAATCTCAGTGTATTTTTTCCCCTGAATAAGAAAATGGCTTAGCTTATTTGAAAATCTCACCGAGACCATTGCAGCAAGAATCTTTGAAATCTCCAGGCGCAAGCAGCGAACATCCATCCAGTTGGAAGCCTAAGCCCACACTGGTATGTTACAATTGCAACAAACAAACCTGATAGAGATCACAAAGCTCATTTCCATCCAAATCTTGCAGAAGCTCCTTTTCCATGTTCTTGATTTCTTCGCTGGGTTCAGGGCTAAACAAAAACTATTTAACGTCACCAGATAACGACCAACGGAGTAATGGACTTGTCATCCGTCAGAATTGGAAGATCCTTGTGATCCTCACACCATTTGATAACCTAAAACATCAAATACTAGGTCTTTACGAAAGTTACCACGTCCTCTCTCTCTCTTGAAAACTAAATAGCTAATTAAGTCGTTATAAATTAAAGTACCATTTTGGCAATGGTTTCGTTGACCTCGGCAAGCACAATTGGATCCATGTTCTTCACATCATCAATTGGACAATTCTAAAAATGAAAAGATTACAGATTACAATATCAACCATCAATTCAAAAAGAAAAAGCTCACCTTGAGCAATTCGACAAGCATTCCCGATCGATCTGCTGCTTGCTTGGAAATTTCCAAAACCTTGCCGTCGTTGGTGATGAGCTAAAACAAAGAATTAGAATGATGACTGTAAGCATCCTAATCCCCTCTCTATCATAATCTGTCATCCACACCAAGTAATACTGGCTAATACTAAGATACGAGCTGACTACTGTTGCACGTGCAAATTAAGTCGTCGAGAAACAACTTTCATCTTAAAACATGAAAAAAATAAATTTATACCTTGTAGATGTCAGCTGAATCGGCCATTTTGCGTTGGGAGAATATACCTAAAAGATCAAAGAGTTAACTTTTCTCAAAGACTTAGCAAAATGAAAGGACATAAATGGTTGATGATACGCTTTTTAATTTCGAATACTTTGAAGTAAATCAACAAAATCGAGACGAAACCATAAAAACCTTCTAAATTTGCTAAACCTTTGGAACCGCTTGAATTTTGCAAATGAAAAAATCAGAAAAATTTCTATGCCGCCGCCAACACCATAAGCTGACACGCGATGGCCGATTTGGGCTATTAGCTGAATATCTTTTTCTAAAGGGCACTATATAACCTTTCGTGATTTTTAAACATTTGTTCTTTTGGGAGTGGGACAAATGCGACCTTTTTTTGCGCACCGGGACATTTGCGCACCTTTTTTTTGCTGGAAAAGGCCTTAGGAAAGGTCGTAGAGCTTCAAAAATGTTTTCTCAGAGGGGAATCGTATGCGTAGATTCCGAATTTCGACAAATCAGTCCTCGCTGACACGTCAAATTTGGGCTAAAAGGCAAAAACTGCGGAAAAGCGTTAAGTTGCGTAGTTTTTGCCTTTTAGCACAAATTTGACGTGTCAGCGAGGTCTGATTTGTCGAAATTCGGAATCTACGCATACGATTCCCTTATATGGAAATATTTTCGAAGCTCTACGGCCTTGCCTAAGGCCTTTTCCAGCAAAAAAAAGGTGCGCAAATGTCCAGGTGCGCAAAAAAAAGGTCGCATTTGTCCCACCCCCCAAATTTCACCCTCTTCGGTTTGTTTTTAACTTCAACGATCAAAATTTTTATTTTGATCAAATCCGAGTGGAAACCCTTTTCTAATTTATAACGAACACATGGGCAAGCGTCAAAAAGATATTTCGGGGTTTAATTCAGGATGATTTCGCATTCCAACACTCCCAAATCCTCCGAATTCTGGATGTTTTGCCTTTTCAAACGTTAAAACTATAGATTGGCTTGTGATGGCTTTACTTTAAGAAACTACATCAAATTGGCTACAAAGTGAGCTATTAGGCAAGTTTTTTGGCTGAGTAGAAATTTTTTTATAGCCATTTTAGGGCATTTTTGAACCTAAACTTTGGGGGCTCAAAAAAATTTTTCTACTGGACCAAATGAGCTAATTTCAAAAATTTATTATAAAATATATGTATTATGAACATTTTTTATGTGGGTGACTTTTTGATTGGATGCCCGGAAATACCCTCATTCGTTAGCGGCTGAATTTCGTAAGCGGCTACGACATATATTTGTCAATAAATATCTGCATGAAACGCTTTTGAATGTTTTTATTTTAAAAACCACAAGATTAAGTTCGATCAAAAATATGAAGCTCAATGAATTGCTAAACTTACGCTGTAAAGTTCGAAAAGCTTCATTAAAAGATAGGACACAGAAAAAAAGAACCCGAATCGAAGAGAAAAAAAAAGAATTGATGAATTCTATTTCATAATTCGATCATTGACCGCATTTTTCCAATAATATGCCCCGATTCCGTTGATACCAAAAGACATCAAAATGAACATGACAATGAAGAAAATAAGACAAATCCTTTCGAAAACTGCAGC
The DNA here is from genome assembly GCA_958450365.1 of Mesorhabditis belari. Lineage (NCBI taxonomy): Eukaryota > Metazoa > Nematoda > Chromadorea > Rhabditida > Rhabditidae > Mesorhabditis > Mesorhabditis belari. Next base: position 533,581 of record CAUEEP010000920.1, read on the forward strand.
CAACCAATCGTATTCCAATTGAGCTAAATCACGTCGAGCTGTGTTTGAGATTATTGCTGAAAATTGAAGGAAATTGTTAGAATTGTTTTATTCAAGACATTCTAGAATTGTTTTATTCATTTCTCTAAGACTTACAATGCTGTATGATAAATTGAGCAAAACTTACACGATATTTCTCCAAGTCTCTTCCCCTCAACCATATTCTCCAACACATTATCATAAGAGACTGAACTCTGTGAGTATCGTAATCTCTTTGCAGGTTTGATATTTCGAATCATTTCTTCCGGTGTCTCTTCATCATCAATCATTGGTGTCATATCTGAAATTTCAGACTTCACAATAGTTCTAAATCTTTTTCTTCAGTGCATAGCTTTTTGAGAAGCTAAACGTGCTTTGAAATGAGGAAATTAACGACATTGAAATGCTGAGTTTTTATTTTATAAACTCACGGCTATCGGTTGGTTCTTCTCTTTCTAGTTCAAAGTCTGCAAAGGGTAAAGGCAATGTTCATTGAAGATGTTTATTCATTCAATTTTAGATACCTATCAGAAAATTACTGGTTTCATTTTTATCATATCAACGTTTGAGAAACGATTACATTTTCAAGATCAACAGGGCTTTTTTAACCAAAATTGAAGCTATTACCCGTCCAAATACAATGAAAAACCAAAAACCAACTCTGATTCTGATTCCCTAATTCTGATTCCCTAATTCTGATTCCCTAATTCTGATTCCCTAATTCTGATTCCCTAATTCTGATTCCCTAATTCTGATTCCCTAATTCTGATTCCCTAATTCTGACTTCCTGATTCTGACTTCCTGATTCTGACTTCCTGATTCTGACTTCCTGATTCTGACTTCCTGATTTTGACTTCCTGATTCTGATTCCCTGATTCTGATTCCCTGATTCTGATTCCCTGATTCTGATTCCCTGATTCCCTTCAATTTTCAGAATTGAAGATCTATTCTTGCAAGCTACGACCAGTGCAGAATCTGTTGTTAGATTTCATAAAACTCACCGCGATCATCGATCGAGAAAGCGAGACTTTTCTTCTGTGTTACCGGCGGTTCACTTCCCGATTTGATGATGGAAAGATTTGGGAATGATTTCGGTTTGATCGTCGGTTTCATCACCGATCCATTTGTATTTTGATTGCCAAAAGCGTTTACAACCTGAAAATTCAAATGGGATTCCATAAAAAGTAAAGAGTTCATCTGAAAAAATGACTTTGATTCGGAAGTTTGTGAAATTTTGACTTTTTCAGATAAACCCTATACAGAAAAGGTAAATTCGATAATTTTCGATAAAAGGTGAGAATCGTGCTTTAGTAACTTGTTAGCAATAATGAAAGTTCAAGTTCAAGTTCAAAAAAGTCAAGATTCAAATTTTTTGTGCAGTGCCATCTTTTCGTTTACCTGAAAATCGGGTAAAGACATTCTATTCTAGAAAAAAAAAGATTGCTTAAGGTTAATGAGATTTTTGCTTTGGTTGATGCTTTGATTGAAGGCTTTTAAGCTACAAAATTAGGCCTAATTGACTAAAAGGGACAAACATTTGAGTGCAAAATAATGGAAAACACAAAAACATTCTCGAAACAATAAAAGACATTCATTCTACAGTGTGCCTTCTTTCTTTTTGTTTTTGAAAGAAGAAGAATGTTACCTTGTGAGGGTGATCACTTGAGAATATGTTACTCTGAAAATGTGAAAGTGTTAAAGGGCAAAGATCACTGTATTCTGTGTATTGTTTAGTTTTTCTATTTTTGATTTAGCTTTATCTAGTGAATTACTTAGTAATTATCTAGTGAATTATCTAGTGAATTATCTAGTGAATTACTTAGTAGGCCTTATAATCTAAAGAACAGCCTTATAGCCTCATAATCTAAAAAACAGCCTTATAGCCTTATAATCTAAAAAACAACTTTCCAGGCTAAGCTTTTGAAATTTGCACAGAGAATCAATAAAGCAAGAGGTTTTTTCAAATCACTCCAAGTTACTGTAACTCACTGTAACTGTAAATTACTTACTGTAACTGTAAATTACTTACTGTAACCGTAAATTACTGACTGTAACCGTAAATTACTGGCTGTAACCGTAAATTACTTACTGTAACTGTAAATTACTTACTGTAACTGTAAATTACTTACTGTAACTGTAAATTACTTACTGTAACTGTAAATTACTTACTGTAACCGTAAATTACTGGCTGTAACCGTAAATTACTTACTGTAACTGTAAATTACTTACTGTAACTGTAAATTACTTACTGTAACTGTAAATTACTTACTGTAACTGTAACTTACTTACTGTAACTGTAAATTACTTACTGTAATTGTAAATTACTCACTGTGACTGTAACTTACTTACTGTAACTATTAGAATACCTAGGCTGTAACTGAATACCTAAGCTACGGCACTTTTTGGTAGCCTGTTGATGAATTATCAAGTTAAATCCTGTGCCTGTTAAAACTTAGATTTAGTTAACCTAACTGTTCTTATTACGCTCGGCTTTTGACTCTGTATCGCTCTGTATTTTTCGTTCTGCGACTACAATCTATGCCGACTTTCTTTACCTCCACAAATTTCAAAATTTCAAAATGAAAAAGCTAAAGAAGCGATTCTAATAGTTCATTCTAGCTTTTCATAGCGTTTCCTCAGAATTGTTCTTTGGATTGTTCTCTGTGCTCAACTAATGAAAACATCCTCACGCACTCAAATCTTCATCTTTCATAGTGAATGAATCAAGTATATCAGGATGGATGTTTCCACAAATGCCCACAAAGTTCACCAAAGCTCAACTCGATTCCTTACCTCTTCTTCATCTTCTTCCTCTATCGGATTTTCTTTTGGTGGCTGTCAAATTCAAATTTCAATCAAAAACAAATAAACTCTTAACTACATTTAAAAAAACAAGCCATTTCCTTGTTATTTGTTAATATTTCTTTCTAGTGCCAATAAGAAATCCCAAGCAATTAAAGTGCATAAATGAAAAAGAAATCCAAGATCTCCAACCTTGCTCATCTTGTACACTTTTTGCCAGAGAGATTGCTTTCGGCCAGCATTCCGGAGCTTCTCTTCCTGAACTTTTTACGTTAACAATTTTTCTATGATAAGAGATCTTTTACTAAACGGAACAGATCTACTTCTAGTTCTAGCTCTAGTTCTAGCTCTAGTTCTAGTTCTAGTTCTAGCTCTAGCTCTAGCTCTAGCTCTAGCTCTAGTTCCAGTTCTAGTTCTAGTTCTAGTTCTAGTTCTAGTTCTAGTTCTAGTTCTAGTTCTAGTTCTAGTTCTAGTTCTAGTTCTAGTCCTAGTTCTAGTTCTAGTTCTAGTTCTAGTTCTAGTTCTCGTTCTAGTTCTAGTTCTAGTTCTAGTTCCAGTTCTAGTTCTAGTTCTAGTTCCAGTTCTAGCTCCAGTTCTAGCTCCAGTGCTAGTTCTAGCTCCAGTGCTAGTTCTAGTTCCAGTTCTAGCTCCAATTCTAGCCCCAGCGCTAGTTCTAGTTCCAGTTCTAGCTCCAGTTCTAGCTCCAGTGCTAGTTCTAGTTCCAGTTCTAGCTCCAATTCTAGCTCCAGCGCTAGTTCTAGTTCCAGTTCTAGCTCCAGTTCTAGCTCCAGTGCTAGTTCTAGTTCCAGTTCTAGCTCCAATTCTAGCTCCAGCGCTAGTTCTAGTTCCAGTTCTAGCTCCAGTTCTAGCTCCAGTGCTAGTTCACCAATCTTAATGTCTTCAAATCATTCTTTCAAACACTCACTCGAGCTTTTTGTGCATAGGCTTGTTTCATCAATAGAGGCAACTCCATTCTGACCAATCTTCCAATCCTTCTCGCCCACCACATCACTCGGGGTGGTGGCGCAATACCGATAATACCCTAAAAGTGATTCAAAATTATTAAACCATGTTTCCGGTGCCATGAAAAAGACGAAAATTTCCCAGAAAAACGACCAAAAATCATTGAAAACTCACTCTTTTCTGAATATAAATGACGACAGAGGCAGAAATTGTAGCAACAGAAATCAATAGAATCATAGCCGTATAAAACCACCCTGGAAATTGATTGTGTAGTAGTTGTTTGAGTCAGTAATCTTCTAATCACTAGTTCTAACTAGTGATTAGAAGTTGATTAGTTCTTCTAGCTAACTAGTTCTTCTAACTAACTAGTTCTAATCACCAATATCAAATCAATATCGTCAAATCGTTAAACTCACCGATAAGAGGAATGAATGAAGACGTGGAAGGCATTTTATCAGAGACCATCAAAATGAGAATAGACATTGAGAGAAGAGTTGTGATGCCGAGAGTGATCTTTTCTTGTCTAACCTCATTTATCGATGAAGAACTGAACAATATGATTGTGAATCTCATTGCAGAATGAAATCCCATTCAGAAATCCCATTCAGAAACTCACCTAAAGAAGCCGACAATCGAAATGAGAGTGATGATACTTGTCGGGAGAATGAGATTGATCACATAATAGAGGGGTTTTCGTTGGATATGAATCTCGAAAATGAGAAGAGTGTAATTATTCGGACAACAATCGTATTTCACTTCTTTTCGCGTAACTGAAAGATTTTGGATGTCTACGTTCTTGAAAGATTTTGGATGTCTAAGTTCTTAGACTGTTTTCAAGTGGTTGCTTTAGAAGTGATCCAATTAATATTTATTAAAACTAACATTGGATTGAGAAAATTCAAGTATTTTCATCCTATAAATGTTACAAAACAAAATTAAAAAACTTAGCTGTTAGCTTAGCTGTTAGCTTAGCTGTTAGCTTAGCTGTTAGCTTAGCTCTTAGCTTAGCTGTTAGCTTAGCTCTTAGCTTAGCTCTTAGCTTAGCTCTAGCAACTAGCCAAAAAGGATTTTGCCAAAACTATTTGCTTTAAATTTAGACCCCATTTTTCCCAGAGCTAGTTGAGAAGAAAGATATCCCAAAGAGAGCAGTATCTTAAAAAGATCAGCATCTTAAAAATTGCTGGTGCTTTAATTTTGTTGTGAAATGAGTTTCCTAAAGTAAAAATACTTGAATTTTCTGAATTCAATGGTAATTTTGAAAAGTATCCATTAGTCATTCTCGAATGGCGTCTACAAACAGTCTAAACAGTCTGTATCGCAATTTAAATAGTACTTCAGGATTCAAGCATAATAAAGCAAACTATTGGAAAAATTGGGTCACTTGTCCACTATAGTATACCTAATTGTTCGGCCAACAACCTTCAACATTTAGCTTTTCAATTAGCTCATAAACTATTCAGTCTTGACACAGGAATATGCTAGCAAACAGCCAAAAAACCTGGCTAAGAGCGGGTTTTTCTGACAGAGAACGGTCGTTGCCGTGACACAGTCGGGAGCGCGCTTGTCTACGGTCCACCCGGGTTTGACCCCCGTAGTGCCACTCAATCATGTCTTTTCTAATTTTTTGTTTCAAATGGCACAACTACAATATATTCTAAGGTTTTCTAAAGAAGTTTTAGCTTTATTGGTCAAAAAGTGGCTGAGCCCGTACAGACAAACAGAAATTGTTCTTTTATATGTAATAGATAAGAATTATATTGTAGTGTGTTATAGTGTGATACAAGAAATTCAAATGTCGTCTTATAGTATTGAAGTCTTAGTTTCTGCCTACAGAAATAGTTCACCTTCAGTCCAGAGCACTTTCCATCCTTCATTCTCTATACAATTCGATATTCCAATAGCTTTTTTCTCATCATACGGATGATAATCAATATAAGTGTTATCGAAAGTCCAACTCCCGAAGATTAGGGTACAATCTTGAACATCAAAAGGGAAAAATCTGGAAAAATGTGAAATATCTTCAAATTATCTAAGCTAGCAAACCGTAAATCGAGATTACAACTCAATTTGTATATGGTTGGATAAAGAAGTTCGACAAAAGCACCACTTCCATTGCCGACTGTCGTCAATTTTGCATTCAATAAACGCCTCGTTTCACCCTCATCCATCACTAAGCTGAAAAGAGTTCTATTTAAAATGATCAGCAAATTTCAAACTGATTCACTCATTCACTTCCATCTAAAAGCATGCCTTAAAATTTTGCCACAACAAAATAGAGGCTAGTTTTATTTTTTTTTCAAAAAACTCTTTTGTAAACCTTGCCAAATCGTAGACCCTGTATGAGTGATAGTTATGAAATTATCCTTTTGAAAGCTCCTTTTGAAAGAAAGGGGGGTATTAATCGCGGCCGGGTGACGATAAAAATTTTTTTACGGTAACCACCTGTTTTTTATTTTAATATCGCTGATTTTATTATAAAAAGAATAAAAATCACCCGGCTAGAGTGATTTGATGGGTTTACAAATTTTTGGAGACACTGCAAGGCTTGGAGAAAAACAAGATCGTCACTCATCAGACACCTCAGCTAAAAGGCACCTATTTGAGAAAACTAAAACCACAAGCGACCACAAATGGAAATTGTTAATCTACAATTCTTCCTCTTGCTCACTTTCATCTTCGCTCCCAAAAAACTCGACCCAAGAATGCCTTATCTGTTTGCTCATAAAGTTTTTGAGTGGTCGTCCCTTGTCCCTCTCAGTCGACGTTTTTGTCGATCCCCTAAATCCGGGTTTTTGCTGTTTTAGCTCGTGAAGGTCGAGAGGCTTATCAAATCGAGCTTCCATGTAATGATTCACCAGAAGGAACTATACAGTAACTATATAGGAACTATATAGGAACTAAATAGGAACTAAATAGGAACTAAACAATTCTTCCTCTTGCTCACTTTCATCTTCGCTCAAGTACAGCAGTTCCTCAAATCGGCTTCCTATCTTATCAATTTCCAGCGCATCTTCACCAGAAGTGACTGGATCTCCTCCACCGTAGGACGTCTTCAGCGCTTTGATTGACACAATTAGATCTTTTTTCCATTTGTGGTCGCTTGTGGTTTTAGTTTTCTCAAATAGGTGCCTTTTAGCTGAGGTGTCTGATGAGTGACGATCTTGTTTTTCTCCAAGCCTTGCTCTCCAAAAGTCTCCAAAAATTTGTAAACCCATCAAATCACTCTAGCCGGGTGATTTTTATTCTTTTTATAATAAAATCAGCGATATTAAAATAAAAAAACAGGTGGTTGCCGTTTAGAAAAAGCCGTTTTTATCGTCACCCGGCAGCGATTAATACCCTCCCCCCTTTTAAAATCAAAACTCACGAATTGTAGAGAGTTGTATCGGGTAACCATATTTTATGGTGAGGTAACATAATCTCTGTTGTTCCCTCAAACTCATTCGGATCCCATCCCAACATACTGTCAACCCAACGCTAAACAAAAAACAGAATCCTTTCTTTTCCCCGAACCTCAACAATTTTCTACCTCAACAATCCACGAGTTTAGCATCAGATATTGCTGTGGTTCATTCTGAAATCCGTTTAAGAATTGAATTTGATGTATACAGACTGTTCTTTACTCACCACTTCAATAATTTGATACAATTCCATACTGAAAAGCACATCAACACTGTGATTTTTCATTTTCGGGATCAATTCTCGATTGTAACCACCCAAAATGTGATTAACTATTTGATAATGTTCCGGGATTTCATTATCTGAAAAGAAATTGATTTCACCTGAGGATTAGAAGGTAAGAAATATTATTTCCTTAATATTTTCTCACCTTCTAATCCCCAGGTTCTTCTCAGAATCCCGAATATTAATAATAGAAGTGGCTGCAAGAACATCACGAAACATGAAGAAACTCTGGAAAGGATTTGATGAGAAATTGATGAAGAAGACTTAGCAATAGGTTCAGTACAAGTTTTCCATAGAAACTTACTTTTTTTTTACGACCAAATACTTGGTGTTCGGCTATAAATGGACATTAGTGAATGGTGGACGAAGAGATTCTCATCTCACGATTCGATGATCATCAATGGGAAAAGGAAAGGCCAATCGAGGCTAAATAAAAGCAAAAACTTTGCATTAGTGCTATAGCAGGATTGAAGTGGAAAAAGACAGAGAAATTGCAGTAAAAGATCAAGTTTTACACATAAATGACCGCTTGGTTCTTCTCGAAAATCCTGATCTTTTCATTAGGAAAGATATCATTGCAAAATCCAAAGCCAATTCGATCTTGAGACTTATCTGAGAGTTAAAATAAACTCCGCCAATAGATTCTACCACCCTGAAAACCCCACAACAAATTTTAAACACTAAATCTCATTTGAGAATCATTTACAGAACAAAAAATCACTGTGTTAACTGATGTTCTTTGTGCCGCCACGTAATCGCTCGCCGTCTGGCCAACGGCTTCATATACCCTGAAAGTCTCTCTACTTCGGCTTGCTTTTCTATGAGACAATCTGGCAACCAATCCAATCAATATGCCTCATAGGGGTGAGCACAGCCTCAACCATTCAGATCTTCGTCGCCCAATTCTGGTTCAGCGTTTTCAATTCTGGTTCCTTTGACCAAGCGTCGTGAATGGTGCGCCAGGGGGCTGCCGGGAATTCCTTGATGCATCCCAAGGATTTGCCCGTAGGATCGGCAAAGCACTCAAAGAAGGACCAATTAAAGGATGCTCTGGCTTAATTGTACGGAAATCACGTTTTTTTTCGAATTTCATCAAGGTAAAGCAATTTGCTTGATCTTTTAACTTTGCAACAGGTGAATCGATTTCCCATTGTAAACCACTCGTGCTTTTGTGATACCCATTTGCCATGAGAAAAACTCGACGATCGGAAAGTTTGGTCAACAACTGACAGCCTTGAGTAAAGGAAAAGCATCATGAACTTATCAATAACGCTACAAGGGAACCCATTCGCGACGACCCTAACCTGGAGTAACTTGACGAAAACAATCAGATCTTGAGCTACAATCGATCGTTTTTTGAGATCTTTATTGCAATCGATAGCTAATGAGATACTGAAGAGAGTTGTGGTTTTAATTTTTCAAAAATTATTTTTTACAAGGTATCAGTCTCAAGAAAGAAATCAGATTATTTAAAAACGCCCTGTGTGAATGTGTCAAAGAACTTGTCCTAAAAAGATAACGATTAGAAGAACAAGAACTCGTCGTAATCATTATTGTCAAAAATATCACTGAGAATTGATGGAAAATTGAGTGAAAAAGAAAAAAGAGAGATGATCTAGACAAGATGGGAGAGGAGGGACAACTGACGTCTTTCAGTGAGAAAGGAGGGTCACCAGTTTGTGTTTTTTAACGAATCAATGAATCAAAGACCAAAAAAAGAGATTGTCGATCAATTGTTAGGATTTGGATGACCCTTGGAGTTGAAAAGGAATCAAATAAACAAAGCTGGGATGTTAATGAAATTTTGGAATCAGGCAGGGGGCTGGATAAATCAACAAGAAAGTCTAGATTGCAAGACAAGACAAGACAAGACAAATCTGTAAAAATCGATCTTCAATCTATCTACCATCAACATTCTAATAAAAGAAGCAGCTCTTCTCTTCAATTTCTCTTTAAAATTCTTTTTCGTGTCCTAGTTACAGTATCCCAAGGTTTCAAGAGCTCAAAAATGGATGTTTTTGTTTGATTTTCATCCGGTTTTCATTTCATCCGGTTCATTTAGCTTTTTTGGTCTTTAACTATTATTTAAAACCTTTAAAAGTCTTTAAAAAGTTGAAAAGATATTGTATTTTGTTATCTGAAAGTTGAGAAATCCGAAAAAATGAAAAATTTCGTTTAAAGGGGCCCTTCTATTGGAATAAATATGGTAATTAACCTCATATAGTGCATCAGATCTAGCAATGATAGCTAAAATCTTTTGGATAAGGCTCATTAGGGCTAAGAAATGCGCTTTAACTACCTTGAAAGTCGATCCATCATTTTTCTGTATTATTCGAAACGGGGATTTCGTCAAGAATGTCAAAAAAATGATCAACGGATTGCATTTTTGAGTATCGCCGCTAGAATCGGCCTTTCATTTACCCTTTCCCAAACACATGTGACTTTTCAAAAATTCTATATCCTGTTCACCGATATTGTTTGCGAGAAAAAGAAGTTAAGATTTGAAACAAGTATTTTGCTTGGATTGGATATTGAATTGGGCATTGAAACAGTTACATAGTACCAAAGATTGCAATGCAATGCAAGTTTAAAGAACAAACAAGCTGTGCAACTCATTCAACTGCAAGTTTAAAGAACAAACAAACTGTGCAACTCATTCTGCAAAGTCATAAACAAAATAAAGTATTAGCTCAACGTTTGGATTGTTTTTCAATGATAAACCAAGAAACGTCTCTTTAGGTTGACAAATGGGTTTGGAATAGAGAAAGCAAAAGAAATGAAAGAGGAAAGTTCAAAAAGCACGAGGAGAATCTCTTCAAAAAAAGGGGTGAGGGACCTTTTGAGGAGATTGGAAAAGGGGTTTTCAGGGGAAAGGGACAAAAAAAAGGATATAAAGTTATTTTCTATTTAAAAAAAGCCTGTTCTGTGTGGCAAACTTTTAAGCTTTTAGTTTTATAGATTAGCGATTGGTCACTGAATGAGTCTAAATTGAACAAACTCTGGCAAGTAATCTCAAAATGTTTGTTTGCTTGTTTGTTTGTTCTAAAAAACTAGACTTTTTCTAAAAAACTAGACAAGTAATCTCAAAATGCACTCCAGAAAATGGCGGCTTTTGGTTTATATTCTTTTGGTTCCAAATCAAAGCAAGTGCATAGAAGAAAATAGATTGAACTTTGAATCTCTTTGTTTTTGCAAAGGTTATATTACTGGATTTGGACAGACAGAGGTTTTTCGGGAGATTCATTTGAGTGAATTCAATCAGAAATGGATGGGTTTGGAGTGAAATGGCAAAGGGTTGAAGTGGAATGGCAAAGGATTGAAGTGGAATGGCAAGGATTGAAGTGAAATGGCAAAGGATTGAAGTGGAATGGCAAAGGATTGAAGTGGAATGGCAAAGGATTGAAGTGGAATGGCAAAGGATTAAAGTGAAATGGCAAAGGACATAAATGGATAGGTTTGGAGTGGAATGGCAAAGGATTGACCTGATGATGTGAAACGATAAGATTTGCAAAGGGATAAGCTAATAAAAATGAAATCATTGCATTCAAAAAACGTTCCAAAATGCGATCGTCAAAAACTCCAGACAGAATTACTTCCAAAATACGAAAAAAAAATCAGAAATGCTATGTGGATTTTTGGAGATGAATTTTCGCTTGAATAACTTTATGGGCCGATTTCCGGTACCCAGAAACGCCACCGGAAATCAAAAGAAATCAAGGGGATTTTTGAAAAAAGTAACGAAAATGTACAGACAGCAGAAGGAATTTTGAATAAATTGCGGAATTTTGAAGGAATTTTGAATAAATCGTCATGGATTTGCGGATAAATTTCTAGCGTTCACGCAAATGGAATAAGGAAGAAAAAAGAAAGGAAAAAGATGGGAAAAGAAATTGATGGAAGAGACCTGCACGGAGACACTTCATCAAGAAAGGAAAGGGATCCAATTTTTGGAGATGTCTATCAAATTCTTTCTAAAGAGAATTTAGATATAGAAAAAGTTATCTTTTTAGAAAAGTAGTTGATCTTTCAAAACTAAGACAAAGTGATCCTAGGATTGGCTTTAGCTTTGGACCACGATTTTCCAGGCTAGGTTAAAGTCAAGCCAACTCTTTGGCTTGGTTGGCTTGGTTGGTTGGTTGGTTGGTTGGTTGGTTGGCTTGGTTGGTTGGTTGGTTGGTTGGTTGGTTGGTTGGTTGGTTGGTTGGTTGGTTGGTTGGTTGGTTGGTCGGTTGGTTGGTTGGCTTGGTTGGCTGGTTTGGTTGGTTGGCTTGGTTGGCTTGGTTGGTTGGTTGGTTTGGTTGGCTTGGTTGGTTTGGTTGGTTGGTTTGGTTAGTTGGTTGGTTGGTTAGTTGGTTGGTTGGTTGGTTAGTTTGGTTTTGGTTAGTCCTGATCTTCCAGCAAGATCATCCACAGCCTGGTCTTTTACATTTCCATGCAGCCCTGATCCTAGTCGAGTCAAGAATGAGCACATTTCTTTGCCAACTGTTGGTAAAGTTGTGATGTTTAGAGTTGATGACAAAGAAATATCAAAATGTGTCAGTTCTTTGACCTGACTAGCTTTTTTTAGACAAGAACTCCACAAGAATGACATCGATGTCGCAAAAAAAACCCCATGGTTTAGGAGAAATCCCTCTCAGCAACAGGTATCTTCAAAAAGTTTCGATTCTCCGGGGAATCATTGGGTGGAATGGATGAAATGGATGAGTTTGACGGGGAGGAAAGGAAAAAGAGAAGGGTAGGGGACACTCAGATGTCTCATTTTGGACAGAGGACACAAAAAGGGGGGAAAGAACTGCGAGAAAGTTGGAAATTCTGGGATTTTGAGACAAAAGAAAGGAAAGAAGATGCTTTTTTTGTGGAAGTGAATGGATTGCCTGGTGACAGATGGGGCTTCTTTTGGAGGTAAGGAAAAAAGTGAGACACGAATCGTCTCTGACATTTTTCGAAGCTTGATACCCAGTTGTCTCTTGTTTTAACATTGAAACATTCAAAACAAAGCAAAAATAAGTGAGGTTGAACCTGTGAAAATGGCTCAAGTCCAACTCTCAGCTCATTTTCTTATGTGAAAACTGATCTTTTCTCTCCTTTTCTCTCTCTTTGAGTGTAAAATTTGTTCCAAACCGACGAAAAGGCTAAATCTTTCATTTGAGCTTAAAGATTGGTGACAAATGCAGATTAATTGCTTGTTTAGTGAAGTTCGAAATATCGAAATAGCTAAATCTAAAATAAAGCGTTAAAAAAACGAGAGCAAGTTTTTCAAAATAGCTCTTTTCCGAGACAAGAATATTCTTGAGTGGGTCATTTTGGCCGAAAAAGTGTTTAATGAAAAAAATTTCTTTGTTTCTTTTTGTTAAGCCTCAAGAATTAGGGGTTGACACGCAAGTTAGAGAGAAATGAAACGTGATTCTTTTGGAAGAGATCCACAAGTTTGTAAACTTTAAACTTTAGAGGTCTAAGAAAGAAGAAAGAAAGAAGAAAGGAGAAAGAAGAAAGAAAGAAGAAAGGAGAAAGAAGAAAGAAAGAGAAAGCAGAAAGAAAGAGAAAGAAGAAAGAGAAAGAAGAAATCAACAGACATGTTGATTTCTAAAATGAGAAAATGTAAACTTTAGCTTCAATATTCAAATTATTCTTGGGTTCTAGGTATTAGGATAACTTACAAATACTATCAGTTAACTTGGTTACATTTTTTGTTCTGAATTAGAATACTCATTGATCTATTCTGATTTAGAATGCTCATTCTATTCTGTTCTGAATTAGAATGCTCATTGATCTATTCTGAATTAGAATACTCGTTGATCTGTTCTGAATTAGAATGCTCATTCTGTTCTGTTCTGAATTAGAATCTTCTTTATGTCTCTTTATGTCTTTGTTTTCTGTTGTACTCTTTTGAAATCATATTTCTTTTCAATTCTTCTATTTACAGAATTATTTGGGAGAATGATGGGATACATACATAAGAAAAGAACAAAAAAAAGAATACCCGGATGGATCGAGCAAAAAAAAGAGAGAAAATAAAAGACTAGCTCAATAAATGCACTAACAGTAAAGATTTTAAAAAGAAAAGCACCAAATAGACAAAGTAAAACTGATGGTAAACAGTAAACAAAAAAGAGATGAGTAGACCAGTTTGTGCAAAAATGTAGGGGTAGGCTAATTTCCGCCATTTTATTTGCGAAACAGAGTCTTTTGCACAACTCGTCATAACTTCCTGTTAAGTGGACCAATCTTTATGATTTTGGTTTCATTTTGTTGCACTTATTGAGATCTACAAAATGAAACCAAAATCATAAAGATTGGTCCACTTAACAGAAAGTTATGGCGAGTTGTGCAAAAGACCTAGTTGCACAAATGACCCAGTTGCGCAAAAAAATCCGCGCAAAGTAGCCTATCCCAAAATGTATTGAGGAAATGTGGAATTGCAAGAGAATCTAGTGCAGATTGCTAAATTTTCTTCATAAAAATGCAATCTTTCCTTCAAAAAGGATCCAAAATTTGATTATCTTAATGTAAAGATATTCGCTTGTGTGCCTTTTTGTGTCGCTCGCGGAAAAAGTTTTTTCAGATATGCTTAATTACCCAAGGCTGCGAAAGCGAAAGTTTACGCACAAAGAACAAAAGGCAACTTTAGTTACATTGCGAGTGTTGGGAACTAGTAGATCATAGTTGACAGGCAAGTTGAATGATGATTGAATGATTTCTAAATCATGCTCATCATTCAAACCTGTGCACTAGATCTCTTGCGCTTCTGGGAAATTCAGAAGTCTCAAAAACCGAACCAATCAACGACAAGTTAATCTATCTTTTCTTCTAGACATTCCAAACAGTGGCCCCTTCATTGTGATTGGGATCATCGTGTGGGAGAATCGTCGAATATTGAGCACCTGGAGATCTAAATTGAAAATTTTGTCCTTGTTATAAACTCTAAAACGAATTTACTTTTCATAGTTCTTTTCATTGGTTAAAATATTTAACCTGTTTTAAATTCGATTCCCTAATGTCAATTGAAACTGAAATTCCAAATGGGGAACATTTCGAAAGCTGATAAGAAAAAGACAAACAAAATGCCGCAAATTCTTTTCTTTGTTTAAGAAAGCTCGAATAAGTTGGGTAAATAAAGAATTTTGAGAATTATTTGAAAGAAAATGAAAAAGATTTGAAACAAACTTTGATTGAAATGATGGAATGAATTGATTGGATGAATTGGAGAGATGACTCGAGCTCGAGAACTGAAATGGAAAAGATATTGAGTTGAAGAATTGGAAAGTAGGCTTTTGTTGGCTAAGGCTTAGGCTTAGGCTTAGGCTGGAGACTCTTTAGAGCTACTGCAAACTTGCAATAGCTGCCCTGCTATAGTATACCTGGATAAAAAGCATATGCTATATGTAGCATCATTTCTGAAGCAAGTAAGCTTTAGGTATTACCTGTGAGAGTAGCGAAGTCGAATCAAAACCAAGACTTTCATAAGTGGGCGCTCTCAATGATGGAGAGCCTGTTGGTGAGTGTTCAACCATCATTCTATAAAAAGATTCATTCAATTTCAAAATCTTTCTTACGTTGCACTCGATGAGATATCAGAATGATTTCCATTTGATTGTCGATTATGTCTCCTTCTTCTTTCATCAATCTTTTGTCTCATTTCTTCCATTCGATGAAGATCACGACGAGCCGCGTCTTCGTCTCTGTAATTTGTGAGAATTGTGTTGTAGGACTTTACTTTTCTTCTTAGATCAGTTAAATCAGTCAGTTAAGTCAGTCAGTTAAGTCAGCCTTAATCTTCTTAAGTCATTAATCTTTTTAAATAAAACACTTTTACCTTTTATCAATGAGAAGATCATTGAGTCGTTCTTTTTCTTCACTTAATTCTGCGATTCGTCGATCCTGAAAGACTTGATTTCATTCAAATGTCAAAATCTACACCATTTCATTTCTAAACTCACCCTCTCAATTTTCTCATCTTCCAATCTTTTGATCTTTGCTTCAAGACTCCCCGATACCGCATCCAATGCATCCTTCTTCCTTTCAGCTTCCTCATGTAATTTTCTCCGCAAATCCATCACATCTTTTTCCAATCTCGTAATTCTTTTTTCTTTATCGATTAACACCTAAAAGTTTTGATTTAGATTTTCCTTAGTTAACACAAGAACCTTTTTGTATTTGTCTGAATTCTCATCTGGTCCAATTCTCGATGAGCCGAGTTTGATTCCGCCGACTCCGTTTTCCTGAAAGGGAAATTAAGGAAATTTATATGTTTAGATAGTTGTTAAATAAAGTAACCAAAATACTAATAACCTAAATACTTAAATACAGCATAAACTTACTTTATTGATGATCATTTTCAACTGAGCGATCTCCATCTCGAGTCGGGCTTTCTCTTCGGCATGAGCTTTCTCTCGTTGCTGGAAAAAGCTCTTTTTGGCTTTGGCTTTGGCTTTGTCAGAAAAGAGAATTTTCAGCTTTGAAGTCTTGTTATATCAATTTCAAAAGACTCCATTACCATTTTGAAGGTTGTATTCTGCATTTTCAATCAATACCACTAGAATACAAGTGGTTTGTAGTTTATTCAGAAAAAACTACCTGTTTATCAACAATTGCATCGTGTAGGAGATTCTCCAAATAAGCTGTTCCTTCAGGTTTTGCCGCGTGCTCTTCGTACATCTTGAATAGAACTTGATAAATTGATCATTCAATTATAAATAAAGTTGTATTTGTTACAAACCTTTTCTTTCCTCGTCAATCTGTCTTGTGCATTTGATAGAGCTGTCTCCAACATTGCTATATGTGTTCTCTGTTCCTCGAGATTTCTCCGTTGAGCTTGCACTTCGACTGCTTGTCTTGAAAGCGTCCCTTTTAGAGATTCATCTGGAAAATAGAGAATAGAAAAAAATAGAAAATCGACTTTGTAGACTGATCATCTTTAACCTTTACGGTATTTTCCAACTTTAAAACAACTTACTTTGTGTGTAGAGGTCAGTCAACGTGATATTCAACTTGTTTATCTGTTGCTGATAATCAAGTGAGAATTGGTGGCCTTGGAATCTTTCATTTAATCGTGCAATTTCATCTTTCATTGCCTCGTTCTCTCGATGTAAACTGAAAAAATTGCTGTTTTTTAAAATATATTGCTATACTCTTTTGCTACATATAATCTATAAGATCAACAATCTATAAGATCAACTTATTCAACAAAAACTAACTGTTTCATTCGATTCTCCATGGTCTGAAATGCTGTTTTCTCCAACGTATCATTCTTTTCCTTTTCTTTCATCAAAAACTCGTACTCGGCCTCAATACTTTTGTGAGCTGCTTCTAACTAAAAAGAAGATTTTCATTTTAAACTAATATTTTTACTTGTTGCAATCGATTCGTTTTTATTTTCATCACATCAATTTGTTTCTTCAATGATAGATTCTCTTCTCTCAACGAATTCACCAATTTTTGCGTGTTCCCAACCTGAAAACATATTGTTACATAAAGAGATTGGTTTAATAATTTCAAAAGCATCTATAACATGAATATTTAGTTGCTATTTAGTTGCTATTTAGTTGCTATTTAGTTGCTATTTAGTAACTATTTAGCTATTTAACTGTATAATTGCTATTTAGATCTCACTTACATGTCTATTCGGTATGTGTCCGGATGATTCATGTTCAGTGGATGAACATCGTTGGAATTGGGCATGTTGCTTCGTGATTGGAGCTCTGGAATTGAGTTTTATTCAAAGAAAAACAAATTTTAAACAGATAAAACATATGGGAAATTGAGTTTATTTAGTTTTTAAGTTGATTTAATCACTCACTGATCTCCTCGATCTCCAATAGCGACAAGACAAGGTTGACTGTGGGACATTGGTTGAGATGAAGACGGCTGACTGCCTGGATCGGATCTGAAATTCAGAATATGGCAAGATAAGCACTTGAGCTTTTAAAAAAATTTTGGCATTTTGCGCATACAATCGCGTTAATGGTTTTACAGATAATTTGGTGAAGATTCAAAGATAAACTAAACTATTATAGTGATTCGATAGCCCTGGATCTCATCTTGAAAACTAATATAAAGTTACCAAGAACTTTTTGCGAAATAAATAATAAAAGTCGTTAAAAACTTAAGTTGACATCAAAAATAATCGTCAACAGTACAATTGTATCGTGGCAAATGTGTTAAGAACGATTTTGGCAATCTTTTTCTATTTAGCAATCTTTTTCTGAATCTTCGGATTTCACTTTTTATTGAAATCACTTGATCTAGCCACAATAGATCAATTCCTATAAATTTAAATTCATTAGAGAAGTACAATACCTTTTCCCAATATGTATCACCGCTCCACTTGTCGTCTGAAATTGATGTGTTGTCTGATAGAGTGGTGGAGGTGGTTGTTGTTGGCCCATTTGATGAAGAAGAACTCGATTCTGATATTGCTCCAACATTTGCTTCTTTCGTTTCTCATTCTCATCATCGACTAAAAGAAAATTTTTGAAAGTATTTATTTTTAAAAATTCAATGAACGTATTTAAAAAACGACAACTTTTTTGAGTCGCTACCTAAACTTGAGCTTGAAACAGTCGATGGAAAAGGACAATCATGATCGTCAGATATACCATGATAAATTAGATTTGAATTTAACCATTTCATTTCGTGAACTAGAAGGAATTCTCTCAAAAATTCAATCATCGTACATTTTCCTAGAAAAACTTTCAAATGATTGCATTTCTCCTTATACTTACAAAAAATGACTCAATCCTGTTGATGTATATAATTTATTTTGGCTACATACGCGTATGATTCTTTTTTTAAAATAACATTTTGAGGAATTCGAAGAATTTACCGTAGCTTGGATGTTGCTGTTGTTGTTTTTGTTGTACTTGAACTTCTTGTAAGAGATTCTTCAACATTCCACCTTCTCCTAAAATAGAAAATATGCTGATTTAGTTTATTGACTCAATACTTTGTTATAGATTAGATCGCGTACTCCAATTCTAGTAAACCAGCTATATTCTCGTATTTTCCAAACCAAACCAACTAACAAACCAACTAACAAACTAACTAACAAACCAACTAACAAAGCAACTAACCAGATGAAAGATGAAGGGGTGTGACGGCGTTTATGCGACGCCCCTCTAGGTCGCGCACCGTATCGCTCATCCAAACACCTTTTCACAACTAAAATCATTCGATAAATCTTGATTAATCAAAAAGCTAAAGTATTTTCTTAAAAAAATGACAGAGAAATCATAGGCTTAAAATTTACGGGAGAAATTTCCTAAACAAAAAGAAAATACGGGAATATAGCAATAAAAGAAAAGGAATATAGCACGTTCTAGAATTGTGAAAGTCTAATATTTGAAAACTTAATGGATTTCCGAACATTCAACTAACCGAAAATAGGATGATCAGGTTAAAGAAGTGGAACAATGAAATAAGAAAAGAAAAGAGAACTCAAAAACTGGCTGAATGTGGATAAAGAGTTCATCATCCGGTCTGAAATGGATTGAATGGATTGAAAGAAAGAAATGAAATGAAATGAGGAACACGCATCGCTGAGGCTGTTGTGATCTATTTTGTCTCAAAGATTTACCCTTCTTTTCATCCATTTTCCTTTCTTCGCTTCTTTCTTTTCTCTGCCTCTTTCAATCAATCGATTCCCCGGCCCCATTCCAACAACAGACACCTAAGGAGTCAGAGAAAAGGAAAGAAAAAGAAAGAAAAACGAGCATTCCTCAGTTTTTTCTGCTTTTGCTTGGTCACATTGTCTTCGATTACCGCTAGACTTTCGAAAAAATTCTTCCTCAAATTCACGTGCAATTTTAAAACTGAAAATGAATGAGTTCCTCAATAAAAAAAGTCAAGCTGTAACAAGGAAAGTGAAAAAATTCTCTACAAAACTTATTAATTAACCGCTTCTCTTAAATTTATTCGTATTTTAGTACAAAAATTGATAACTTTCCGTAATACGTAATGAAAATCCTTCAATTACCGCTTAAAAACCCGTGTTCTGGGGGTAGGCTACTTTCCGCCATTTTATTTGCGCAACAGGGTCATTTGCGCAAGTACGTTTGCGCAACAAGGGTCATTTGCGCAACTTTTTTTTGCACAAAAAGGGTCATTTGCGCAACTTTATTTGCGCAACTGGGTCATTTGCGCAACTTTAACACTGTATTAAGCACTCGAATTTTTAATCATTATTTTCATTTTTGAGCTTTTTTTTTTATTGTTTTTTATTTTCTTCTATTTTTATGAAATCTTCCAATTTTTTGCATAATCTTCCAATATTTATCTAAATTAGTCCTTTCTAAGAGCTAATAACCATTAGTAAAATATTTTAACGCTTTAACAAAAAAGTGCAACCGATAACAATGAAAGTTAGGACAACAATAGCAATGAAATTTAGGACAACAATAAAAATCAATTTTTTTAATATAAGTCAAAAGCTGAGAAAGATGTTGCACAAAATCGCAACCGGGCAAGCGACCATTGAGAAATAGCAGTAAAACGTTGCTTTTGTCGAGCCAATACAGTTTTCTTCCGTGGGTAGTTTTGTCCAACAGTGAGATTGATAGCCGATGAAAGCTTGAAACGGTTGATTATTTGCGTCATTTCTTCGTAAAGTCTGACCGCAGTATACGATGGATGCGGATTCTTGGGAAAATGCGGAAAATTAGTTAACAATGGTTTTTAAAAATAAACAAAACCGTACTAGAATTTTAAACAACAAAAAAAAACGTCAAAAACTCCCTTAAAAAAAACGTCCCTTAAAAACGTCAAAAAAGTTGCGCAAATGACCCTGTTGCGCAAAAAAAGTTGCGCAAATGACCCTGTTGCGCAAATAAAAAGTTGCGCAAACGTACTTGCGCAAATGACCCTGTTGCGCAAATAAAATGGCGGAAAGTAGCCTACCCCGTGTTCTGAGTAGAGTGTGTTCCTTGCAGACAACGCGTTTTTTAAAAAGCGCGTGCCATGGATAAGCTACCGTAACCCTATGCTTTGCGTCAGCAAATTTTTCAAAATGCAAATGTACATTAAAATCTTGCGCTTTTTTTTCTATTATTCTTTCCATAACTTTTTGTTTTTTTTCTCTTTTTCAAACAGGTTAAATTGATAATTTCTACTATTTAGAGTACTGCGTAGAAAACCGTGTGATTATGAGAGAAAATGGATGCTTCTCCCAGTAATAGGGTAAATTCTAGTGATAGTTGCCTTTACGCTTATAAATCATTTTCAGACTTCCGCAACCTCTTCGCGTAAACCTAAAATACCCTCACTAGCCTGGGATTTTATGACAAAGTATGTAGATGTGAGCAGTAAAGAGACTCGAGCACAATGCAATCTATGCCCCAGAAACGCAGTTGCAAACTATGCCATTGGCGCCCTCTACGCCATGAAACATCATCTAAAAGTAGATTTACTTTATTTTTGCAAACCTTAAGCCAGTCAGAGCATCCGGTGGAGTGGACAGCGGCAGAAATTCACCGCGATAACACTATCGCAAAAGTTGTAGAAATGACTGAAGGTGCAGATGCAAATGTGATGGCATTGTTAGTGATATAAATTTTTTAAATGGCCGCCTTTTCTAGGAAAAACGATACGCTTTTGACACTAGCTATGGCCGAAACTAATATCTCCATTACTCAGCTTAGTCGTAGCAAAAGGTGGAAAGCATGGTTTAATGCGCAAAATATCAAAATGCCTGGTCGAAAAAGGTTTATAAAAATTTATTTACTACAAAAAAGTATAGGATCGACACCATAAAAAATTCAACGATCGGTAGACTCGAAGACCAAATAAGGGAAAGCCTAAAAGAAATTGTTTCAAGATTTCAAGTGACGCATACACAGCTCAAAGAAATCCTTTGAATTACAACATCACTCTTGCCCACTTTCTTGACGCAAATGGCAAGAAGCGAGATGTCATCCTGGCGCTAAATAATTTGCAAGGTTTAACTTTTCAAATCGTCCCTAATATTAACGCTTAGAATCCACACACACGGCTTATGTAATCACTAAAGATGTTAGCGGCGTTCTTGAATCTTATGGCTTAGCAGACAAAGTTCAATTCTTTGTAGCAGACGGTGCCGGAGCCAACACAAACGCAGCCATAAACATGAATACTCCACGGTTGAATTAGCCAAAGCAATTAGTGACTCTATCTTATTTTAGCATACATTGCTTTGCTCACCTCATTCACAATGTAGTCAAGAAATTTAAAGAAGAGGTAGACATGTCACAATCGGTGGAAAAACTTAGAAACGCGGTCGCGGCTCTATCCAAAAGCATCGTTCTAAAAGAAGAATTTAAACGAAGATTCCCAACCTCAACTAGGCCACAGTTAGATGTTGTGACGCGCTGGGGATCCACTTTTGATATGCTTAAAAACAGCCTAAAAAATGTTTGTTCTACTTTCTAATTATAGTTAAACAAAAAAGCTTAGCTTGAATTTCTCAACGAGATTCTTGTGAAGTTAAGCCAAAATATCATTAACAAGGACGAGGAACAAAAAATAATTGAGTTCTGCGAAGTCTTGGCGGTTCCCTACCGAGTCACCTTAGAGGTAGAAAATTAAGTAAAGACATACCTAAATTTACTCGTTTTAAGGCCTGTAAAGAAGAAATCTGCCTTGTTCAATCTTACCGCCTGTGGCGATCAGCGGAAATCGAACTAGAGAACAACGCAAGCCCCTTAGCTACGAAATTTCTTGAGCTTATTCTACAAGCTAAAGACTTTGTTATAACTCGATAATAGACGTAAAAAAATTAGCTAATTTTTGACAAAAACCTATTATAGGAGGCATCATTCTTCGATCATCAAATACTATTCAATCCAATGGCTAAAGACGAAACTGAATGGAACAAATGTGCTGATGAGCTAAAGCAAAGATATAATGGTTGTTAGAGCCTATTTATAAAACTTGGTATTTTAGTACCGAGGCCTACGCGACCTATGATAGATACAACAGAAAGCTCAAAAAAGACCGCCCTTGATTTCTTTCTACTTGCCAAGCCTAAAGAAAAATCGGGTATAGAGGTATTCTTAAAAAGATATCCCGTTACCCCTTTGTTTAGCAAGAAATTGACTCCTATGTAGCTATGGTGAAAAGCAATCCCCATCTAGTTACAATGAGCATCCACGAGTTTTGGCATAAAAATCGCTTCGAGTTCCCTACGGTACCCTTGTCTTACCTATAACATATATAAAACCCCGTATGGTTATAGCTTTACAAAATAGCATCAAAGTACCTCCTTACACCGATTACTTCAATCGATGCCGAGCGGGCTTTCAGCAAAGTCACACGAATCCTCTCCGATTCTCGAAAAAGCAGATTGACAGCCGACTCTGGGCGATTGCTGTTCCTCGCTACGGCCCTTACAAATTTCGCTAGGTCTTACTTTACGCAGTTTGAGTTTAAAAAAAATTTAGCATTATCATCAAGAATTCCCCATCTATTTTGTACGAAGAAAAGCAGTTAGCCCTAACGGAAATGGCTCTAGCGGGATGCTCATTGGAGGCTGAATCACTGTCTGAGGGAGAATCTAGTGATGAGGAAGATTTTATATCTATGGAATTATAAAGAAAGTTTACCTTGTTATAGTTGTTGATCTTTGTTAATTTGTTGTTAAATCATTGTTGTTCCTCCATTTCTTTTCTTCTTGACTAAAAAAGCAAAATTAACCCCGGTATTTTGTTAAAATTACGGAAACTATACAAGAAAAAAAACCGTCCTCGTAAAGCTGCCCCGTTGCTTGTTATTCTAGTCTTCTTGAAAGTCGACGAGCGTAAGAGAGTCCACATCAAAAACCTTAAAACAATTTTGTTTAATTTGTTTTTAAAAGTCTAAAGAGGAGCAAAAAAAATACCTTAAAATGGTCGTCCTCCGCATTCCTTGAGATCGGACACCACGCGAAAGACTTGATTTTCGTCGCAGCTCATGTCAAAAGCTCGCTAAAACTTAAAAATTTTAAAATGCTATGTAAAATTAAAGAAAACATATTTAAAACGGAAAAAGTTAAGAAACACTATTAAAAAATTATATTATTTACGTTTTTTCCAGGCCTATTGTCTACATTTGCACTAGAACTATTCAAAAACAAATTCCACGCCCTAAAAAACCTAAATAAAACTTAAATAAAACTATCCATTACTACATTTTAAGAAAATTTTGCACATTTTTTCGCGCGGCCTTTATAGCTTTGCTTAAAAAGCGCACCTTTTAGAAAACGCGTTGTCGGAAGTTTGTCGGATCAATTGTCCGATAAAAAAGTTGTCAAGACAAATTTGTCTGACAAATTGTCTGTCAACAAGGAGCACACTCTAGTTCTGAGTGTTTTAAGCTGTTTGGAGTGTTAGTTTAGGTATCAAAATATCTCTGCATCTTATTTGTTGCGGAAAGCGCTCACGAACGCTCACTAACTTTCGTGTTTTCCACTGGGAAGATCCACGTTTTCTACGCAATCTAAGCCTCGCCCCTTTTTGCCAATGGCTGCGCACAGACGGACGGACACACGTCTCTTCTGCTTTATATATAGTAGATTGATTCAAAAATTCGAACTAGAAATTCTAAGTTTCCTAACACTTTCACAAAAAAACGTTCAAACTTCAACCAATTTTTTGAATTTGTATTTTACAAATTGGTAACTCTTTTTCGTGGTCCAGTTACCGTACCCTTTCCTCTTTCATCTCTGTCTTTTTTCTAATACATTCTTTTTCCGATTCAAATAGAGAAATATCATGATACGGCTTTTATAAGGTTTTGCTTGTTTTCTTGTTTTTTATGCTTACGTGGCAAATAATGTTTGTTATTTTCAGGCTGATGTCGAGCTTTTCATTGGAGTTACTCGATTTGATTGAAGCCGAGAAATACAGCAAAGCGAAAGAGAAAATTGAGGATGGAAAACAGAATGAAATCGATTTGATCGCTGCGGATTTGCTTCTACGGATTGGAAGTTGTTTTGGACATGAGAAACGAAAAGATCTCGAGGAGTTGATGCAAACCGTGCTTCGCTTCGGGTACCCAACAGAGAGAGTCGCGATTGGAGAACAACTGATTCGGTCAAATCATTCAATTCATCTCTACCGAATACTTCTTGCCGGATTTGTTGTCGATTTTGATGCACTACCCGATGAAATGAAGAACAATTTGAGGAAAGATTTGCCCCAACTAATTGAAGAAAACGTTTTGAAAATTTTGGAACAAAACGAAGAGCAGATTGATGAAGTGGCCGCTTTGTGTGCCCATCTGTTCACATTCAGCAATTACACGTGTGCAAGATATGATTTTGCTGATATCGTTGGGACATTAGTAAGAGCGTTGCCGCCAACTACACCAAGTATGGCCACGTTACTGATTCATCTTTCCGAGAGGCGTCCATTTCACCCAGTTCTCCAACATGTGATGGCCATTCAACCAAAGGAATTGACTGTTGTTCCGCAAGTATTTTCAAAAAGAATCCTTCAGAAAAATTTGGCTTTGGAATTGGGTGAATACTTAGAAGTGTTTCAAGGCGGCGAACAGATGTTGATGGTCGATGTCACAATTTCAGCGCTGCAATCTCTAACGAATCACATTGGATTCGATCATTTGGATGCAAGCTTCATCCCAACTTACACGAAGCTCTTTGGAAATTTGCTGAAAATCTGTCAAGACTTTGAACTTAATGAGAAAAGAGTGAAAGTAATGAGATACTTCGCGAAAATCTTGGATAGCTTTGACTTCTCGCCAAAAGTTCTTATTCTGAAACGATTGATAGCATTACTATCGACTCAAGAATTGAAGTTAGACAAAGAAGCGTTGGTGATAGCATGGATGATCGATTTATATCGTCGAGATTTACGAAGTGATGAGTTTAAAGCTGAATTGGGATCGATTTGGAGCTTGCTCTTCCCACTGCGATACCATGAAATGATCGAAGCGACCTCATTTTATGTGGCAGTCTATTGTTTGGCGCAGCAACAAGCGTTGATGAAATGCAATCCTGGGCTTATGAAGATTATTGAAATAGATTGGCTGAAACCGGTTCATCAACAGCTCTCCGATTTTGTTGAACTTATCAAGAGACGTCAAAAGGACAAGCCTGATGTTAAAAATTTTGCGGTTCCAGACTATGATACATCAAATCTCAATCTTTTGATTTCATCGATGGAAATGACAGAAAATTATGTGAAAGAATTCCTTTGCTAGTCATGTTTAATTTTTTTATCTCTAGGTATTTAGGGCTACCAAGCTTATGTTTGTTTTTGTGTTGTTGAGTTTTTAAAGCTATTGATCTTCTATTACGTGTCAATTTTATCGGGTACCTTTCATTTTAATTTTTAAATTCAGATCGAACCGAATGATGACAAAAGTGGGATGGATGCTCGTTCTTGCGCTCTTCGCTCTTTCGTTGAAGGATGTCTTCACACGAGAGCACTCCGAGGATGCGCACGATGAAGAGGATTTCAAGAAAGAATTTGGAGATGAGGTTAGTTTTGAGCGCAAAGTGATAACCCCATTCTAGACTAGTCACTTTACAGATAACACACCTACCTAGGTGGATGGGCATAGTTAAATTTATTTGCATTAAAGTTGTTCTGTTTAGGACGCCGACAAAGGATTTTCTGAAGGAACCGAAGACGAGCACATTGAAGTGAGGGAACAATCGCATTTCGGCAAACCACAACAACCGGTCATCACGACTAAAGATTTGCCACCTATTCGCTTCGATTTCTGGTATATTTTAACATTTTTCTTTTTTTACTCTTACTATTTGGCATAACTTTACTTCGCAGATGTAACGATTGAAGCCTAACATTCTAGTGTCTCATGTGGCTACCGACAGGCGTTTGATCAATATTCGCAATTCATTCACGAGAAGTACCCAAATATGCAAGTCGAGGGTCAAAACTACCCAACCGCACCATGGAAAAGTTATCTCGCACAGGTTAGTTTATTTTAAATTATCGCTAATTACCTTGACCTTTTTAGTTTTTGGGTATCTTCAAGCTGGCGTTGATCGCTTCAGTCATTTCTGGGTCGAATCCATTTGAACGACTTGGCTTCGGATATCCAACAATTCTTCAATGGGCTCACAACAATAAAGTAAGTTAGAAATAAAATCTTTAAGAAATAGATTTTTCAGCTTTCCTCGTGTATGATGGCTTTCTTGCTTTCGAATATGGTTGAATCTTCATTGCTCTCATCTGGTGCCTTTGAAGTTTATCTTGGAAAGGTTTGTTTATCAAACTTATTAGAAACATGCAAAAAATACTTTTGAAATAAAATGTGCATTTTAGGAACTTCTATGGTCAAAATTGGAAAGCGGACGAGTGCCAGCTCCAGCCGAACTTATGCAGGTAGACTTTAATTTATTAGTTTAAATTTTTAAATCATCATGCTACCTAAGTCATCATCATTTAAATCATCATGCTACCATACATATTTTAAATATTTAGATGATTGATTCTCAGCTCGAACTTCAAGGATTGATTCCATCTTCGACGGGCAGCTTCTCGCAAGGATTCGAAAAAGTTCAATAAATACCAATGTTTGTAAGTTACTCTTGAAATTGGTGGTTATTCAGTTGAATTATTGCTCACAAATGATTTTTCCGTCGCACAACTCTTTTTTTGACTTCAGATCTTGTCTCAAATCACGTGTATCATTTTACCATTAAATTTCCTGTAAAATCCTTGGGTTAGCTCTTTGCTTCAAAATTCCAGCAATTTTTTCCTATGTGATATTTTTATTATTATGAGAGATTAGTAAGTATCAATTTTCTTTTCAACTCTGTTTTCAGGCATGCCAAAAGTTTTCTTACATTGTTTTTGAAGTGATGCAGAGTAAATTGTAAAATTTTTACGAAATTAATCAAAATCCATGGAAGATCGAGGCTGATTTTTAGATAACCATTCAGGAACACCATTGGACTTCACCATCTTTTGGCCATCCCAGTAATCGTAATCCTAGATCAACTCTCGTTAGATTTGGGCCAGTAGATAGAAAGCAGTTACAACGTCAGATATTAAATTATTAAACTTTGCTTCCGCCGAATATTATTAAAGTAAGCTTTAGAGGTTCAGATCAGTAATTTTCTTGACTCACCAAAAAGCAACAAATGCAGACATCGTGAGGTGGACACATCAGGGTACAACAGGCCTGCGGAATGGGGCCACTCGGCAGTTTTCCACTAGGTTTGTCGAAATTCAAACAAACCTTTTGAATTAGCTCATAAAATTGAAAGACTCACACTTGCCCGGGTTTCGCAAAGACATTCTGCGACAAGTAAAACAACAATATTGCACAGACGATTTTCATTCTAACAGTTAGGCAGTTTTTGAAAATGATTTCTCAATATTGACCACCACTTTTCCTACTCATTCAAGTACTTGCACGGTCTTTAATTCTCCACACAGTCAGTCAAAACTTTCAACCCCTTGAAATATGTGAATGTGTGGAGAACAGGCGAAATGTCAAATAAGGACCCGTGTTGGGAAGAGGAATAGAGAGACGATTGAGGGAAAAGAAAAAGAGATCACATGTTATGTGTGGAGAAGGATTGAACCGTTTCGAGTATCGATTCTCCCACAATATAATGCGTCAAAGTTCTTTTCCCGACATGATTTTTCAAAATCGACACACATTCGGCGTATGCGATTTGCATTTCAACGTGATCAATGAGTTTATGGGGTAAGGTTTGAAACAGTGCCAACAATCGTTTGATTGAACCTTTTTGAAATCTGAAATGTGTGGTGGTGTCACTAGATTCCATACAGAAACTACGATCAGTAAATATTCATCAATAACAATCATAAAATAATCAGTGGTGAGTTTCACGGAAAGATAAAAAGTGGCGTGAAGAAATGTACAATTTTGGATAAAACGGGAACGGATAGATATAAAACATAAAAAACGTAGCTGGCTCTGGATGATGATCGAAGAGAATTGATAAATCTATTGTTGCGCAAAAAAAAGGGGAGAGAGTAAAACAAGAAAATAATGAGCATCACAATCGATTGAAACTCGGCTAACCGTAAGATGTAAGAAGACGTTTGGTGATCGATCAGATTTTTAGTTGTTTAAAAGGAAGCACATACCTAATAAATTGTTGAGCTATTTGAAAAACACTAGGGTCGTCGACAAATTTGACACAATCGATGAGAAAATCGCCCTAACAAAACATCAAAAAACAATGGTGAGTTATAGCCGTGATAAAAATAGTGAACAATTGGAGAAAGTTGGGAAAACCTTTGTACAGGTATTACGGTACCAACAACATCTTGTAAAATACCCAGCTTTCCCGAATAAAAACAAAATTAAAAAGGCAAACGGGTATTTGCTAAGAGCACTGAACGTCATTTAACCAGTAGAGATTACAAAGATTTCAAAATTTCGGGACGATTTTTTGATTTCGATAAAGTTAAAAGATCAAAAGACTAATAAAAATTTCACACAGTCGTTAAAAGTCACTAATGGATAAGTTTGATTGATCAGAGACAAGTAGTGATACCCAAAATTGAAGAACAATAGTTAATAGTGATGAGTAGCCGAAACGAATCGTGTATGAATGGGTGATGAAACCCGATTGTACTCAAAAGAATGTGGGGAAACAAGGTGAATGAATCATTTTTGCTCACAAAATTCTCAAAAGAAAATTCCAACCGTGTTTACCCATTTAAAGCGATACTTATGGTGTTTAGTCCAAAAAACTATCAAGATAACAATTTCCATTCCATTTTACTCAATATCCATTAAAATCAGTAAATGTTCAGTTTTGAGGAACTAAACCGCATAAGTACCTTTAAAAACTGTCCACCTTTCTTTAAGCCCTCATTTCCTGAATCTGTTTGATCAGATAGGCTTTCTCATCGTTGAACTGCTCGTCCTCGGTGCGATCGTTGTGGAAATTTGAGAGGAAGTCCACCAGTCGTTCTCGATTTCGAAGCAAAATGTCGGCAATTGGGCGAGGCTTGTTCGGATTGGCGACAAAAACCTAAAAGGAAGTTTTGAAAATATATAAAATAATATTGGATCAGGTATTGCCAAGAATAGAGTGGAATTTTGGAGGTTTTGAAGTTAAATCACAAAAAGCGAGATCAGCAATACCCAATTCCCATGTAAAAGATCATGATTATTAGATCAAAGTTTGCTTCGTGCATAAATTTGTCATTTGTCAAATTCAAAAATAATTCCAAATCAAGCTAGAGCTTAAAAATAGTACCTTAGCGTCAACCCTCGAAGCTTCACTTTTTTGAATGGAACAATGGATTGGGAAAAGCTGCAACAAAAAACGTTAACATTAAATTATTCTAGAGTTTAAGCTTTAAATAACACAAAATAACCTTGAACACATGGAAGGCCTCGAATTGGATGCTTTTTGACTTTTCCCTTAAGAGGTTCATCATCAGCTTCAGATTGTCCGGGTTTGAAATATATCGAGTCATCACGTTGAAATTGTGCCGATCCAACAACAGTTCACCAAGTAACTAAAGTGAAGATATACGATAATTATTTTTCACACACTGTATTAGCACTTGGCAACATTTGTACCAGCTTTTGCTATAACAGATTGATTTAATCTAACACACAAATGTGATTGATTTAATCTAACACACAAATCACAAATGTACAAACCTTTAACGATTGTCTCCTTGTTACATAATTTTCTGAGTTGAGCAATTTCTGGTACTCGCCGAAGAATTTGTCGTAATTCGTGTCCAAGAACTCGGCGCATATCGTCTTGTGTTTTGTTATCAAATCCTAAATTAGATCATAGAATGAAAAGAATCAAATTCTTACTTTGAAAGTGGAAAACGCATCCGACGCTATATCAAATGACGACACTTCGACATATGTGAAGAAATGGTAGAAAGATTCGTGATGTAACAAAACCTGAAGATGATTAGAATGTTTTTAGGTGTATTAGGCGGTTTAAAAAGAGCTGATAAAATCTAAAAACGAACTTTGGCTAGATGATCGTGTCGTATGCATTCCCGTAACATTGAGCCACATGTCACTGCGATTTCCGGCATTTCGTATCTAAACAAAACCATTAATTTACGAATGATAAAGATAAAATAAGACTAGATTAGGAAACGTAAGTTAAACACGTAAAAGTTAAGTTAACGTCAGCTTTGTAAAAACAAACCCCTTGACTAGTGTGATCAGAATCTCGGGTCTTGCACACAAATATTCAACGGTGGGCGATCGTGTACCGATTTGTCGACGTAACAAGTTGTTGAAGATTTGGGCCACATCCTGAATCATAAAATTTTATAAATTTGATCAGCACAAATTTCTTCTATCTTTTAAACTAAAACATAGAACACTTAAAAAGCCTTAAAAGCCTTTAGCCTTAAAAGAACAATTAACCTAAACAGCCTTACTTTTTTGCTCTCGAACTCCAATTTTGCGAGATTTTTGATGAGCATCGGGAGCACATTTGCGTTGTAAGTTTCTTGGGCGAGTTGAGCCACCTGAAGAAAATAGATTAACACTGTAATACCTCAAAACATTTAATAATATTTAAATCTTACTTGTTCCGAGTTCGGTTCTTGTCCTTCTTGTCCATAAATGATCCCCTTTACTGTCTGTAGCCATTTGTTTACCTAAAAGTAACAAATTTAGCAGTAAAAGCTTTTAAATCAGCGCTTTTATTGACTTAAAGCCACTCAAATATTTACAAAGACAAATCTAATGAGCCTTTTCTGATAAAAATGACCACATTGAGCTGCTAATTTCTCAATTTTTTGATCATTGAATCAGGGGAAAGCTCACTGAATGGCACTAACGATTTTCAAAGTGCTCATTAGACGTTTTGCCCGCAAAAATCTTTACCTCTTCTATCGCCTTGTCACTTTTCTTGTCGCCTTTCTCGATTTGAACTAGTGCTTCTTTCAGATTTTTCACCACATCAGCCGGCGACTTGTGGGATTTGCCGAAAATGGGCAACGGCATTCTGAAATAAGAAGAATAATTCCAATTTATATAAAACATAAAAATTATAACAATTTCTAGAGAAGCCTAGCATAATTTAGAAAAAAACTTAAAGTTACAGGAAATCGGGGATTTTTTTGATTAAAAACTTTCAAATTCTCCTCAAAATCCTGTAAATTTAATGTTAAAATGTCAAAACCTGAATCCATCGATGAACGTCATTTTCTTTTTCTTAATAAAAGTCTGTGAACGAGACTTCTGAAAGAAAAACAAAATATGATATGAAATGAAATGACGAAAATTTGTTTGTGTCTAACGAAATATTATGCTAAAGGGGGAGGAGGCTGTTGAAATATTAAAAAGGCCAGAAAAACAGGTAAAGAGCTAATCCTGGGCAGTCTTGTGCCTAGCTGAATCTTGAAAAAAAGTTGATAACAAAAAGAATGACTCAAAGAGGAAAATTCCTAAAACCCTTGATGACATAGTGTCGAAGAAAACGGCAAACTTGGCCAGAGACATTAAAAAATTCGCTAACGCTTTTGCAAAGAATAGAAAGAAAGGAGCAGGAAAGAGAAAGGGAAAAGAAGAAAAGAAGAGATTGGCCTTTCAAGCGTTTCTAACATTCTCTATGAAGGAAAAGAGGGCCCGGCGGGCAATGAGAGAGCGCAATGATGAAAAGAGAGGGTAGAGAAGGGGAAATCGGGATGGAAAAGGAGAAGAAGGGTGGAATGAGAAATGGGGAGTGATAGGGGAAGGATGGAGCTGTAGAAAAGGGGAAATGGAGAATGAGAACGGATAGAGTTAAGGAAAAAGCTGTAAACGGGAAAGGGAAAAGAGTAGTGTTGATAAAAGGAGATTGGGAGAGTAGAGATAGAGAAAGCGATGATAGAATGGGATTAAATAAAGAAAATGGAGAGATAGGGAAAAGCTGTAAAAAGAGGGCAAAAGAGACACAATGAGATCGAGGGGGGAAGCGGCTTTGAAATAGGGGAAAAGGGGGGTTTCAGTGCGTAGGACCGCGACGCGCAACACCCCCGGGGACACGCGACGCGCGCGTTCTCTGTACGAGGCGACGGCCATCCCTTCCTCCCCTCCATTCCCCCTTCAAGGATTGCTCGTTTCGGGGAAAAAGTGACAGATACATGCACAGACAGACAGAGAAAAGAAAAAAAGAGATTGCAATGATTGAGGCTATATTTGGATGTCGAGGAGAACACAAACCCTCTTTCGAATGATGTGCATTGGGTCTAGAGGGGGTTTTTGTAACGAAACAATATCGATGAGTCAACAAAAGCGCCGCTAGGGAAATGTTGCTAAATGAATGAGTGACGGGGAGGAAATTCTTTCGAAATTGAAAGGCACAAAAGTTTTGCATTTCAAAGATGATAGCTAAGTGGCTAAGCTAAGTGGCTAAGCTAAGTGGCTAAGTGGCTAAGCAAGTGGCTACGCTAAGTGGCTAACAAGCAAGTGGCTACAAGCAAGTGGCTACAAGCTAAGTGGCTAACAAGCTAAGGGCTAGCAAGCCAGTGGCTAAGCAAGCTAAGTGGCGCCAGCTAAGTGGCTACGCAAGGCTCAAGCAAGTGGCTAGCAAGCAAGTGGCTCAAGCTAAGTGGCTAAGCAAGCTAAGTGGCTAAGCAAGCTAAGTGGCTAAGCAAGCTAAGTGGCTAAGCAAGCTAAGTGGCTAAGCTAAGTGGCTAAATTTTGAGTCAAAACTTTTAAAGTGGCTCTTTATCAAAGAATTCCTTAATCAATATAGGTGTGGCAGATGTCCAATTGGGTAATCAAAAAAAATGTAATTGTAATTGTTAATGCTCTCAAGAATCTATATGATTACAGAAAATGATGTAAAATAAAAAAGAAAGATTCCTGTCTTTGAAAGATTCCTGTCTTTGAAAGATTCCTGTCCTATTTTCCCATTTATTCTCACTTACTTTTGAAGCTTTTTACAGTATTTACAGAGCATCACGTGGGGTGTCTCGTTGATCAAATGATGATGTGAAGTGGCAATGAGTGAGTGAAGAAGTGATGAGATGAGAGAGCTGAAAATAACTCTTGAACAAATATTCTACTTAAAATAGAGGAACTTTTGAAAATCGAGGAAGTATGAAGGTAATAAAAGTGAATGAGAGTTCGGAAAAATTATGGAGAATGCCAGTTTCATCAACATTTAAAGACAAGTGTGTCAGAAAGTTGACGATTACAAAAGCAAAAGAAAGCAAAAAGTACGGAACGTTTTCCAGGTATGAATAGTTTCCTGTACGCTTGTACTGTACTACTCTGTACTATTGTACTGTACTACTCCGTACTATACTATTGAACTCATTATTAGCTTGTAGAGGGATCCTGAGTGCGATATAGAGAATTTCTATGACCTAAAAACCATAAACTAGTCCAACTCTTCTGATCCTTTTCCATTTCACAGTGAATTGTACAGAAACAAAGTTGTTTTGTCTTTGAATATTATAATATTTTTCCAAATTCCCTTTTTCTATTGAGCTATATGAAAACCCATCTGCTCTAAACAAAAGATCCAAGGATTTGTCGACCCAACCGCTCTCAATAAGCGAGCTTTTGGAAGTAATTTGGTTAGCAAGGAGGAGCAGATCTGGCATCCATTCAGAAGAAAATTTTATAGACATTTTAATCCTTGAATACTACATTGAACATCTTCACTTTGATTGAACATCTTCACTTTACAAGAAAAAGAGCACTATGATTACTTAATTTGAAAGATGAATGCAGCCTCGATCGCCTATTTGAGAGATCGAGATCGAAGCAGAAGATCATCGATATCCGAGAATTCTTTTCAGGTAGATTAATTCAAGATTTCGAGATAAGGAACCAAATTAGAGAGATAAGGAACCAAATTTAGAGAGATAGGGATAGCAAATCACTTTCCGGCGGAAACTTTCCCGAAGCATAGCATACGGGCTCAGGCTCAGGTCCTAGTTTGATCCAGGTCTGTCTCGGGCTCAGGCTCAGGTCCTGGTTTGATCCAGGTCTGTCTCGGGCTCAGGCTCAGGTCCTGGTTTGATCCAGGTCTGTCTCGGGCTCAGGCTCAGGTCCTGGTTTGATCCAGGTCTGTCTCGGACTCAGGATAAGGATAAGGAAACATTAAGGATAAGGAAACATCAAGGATAAGGAAACAATCTCAAAGAATTTATAAAACAAGAACAAATAAATGTTGTTCTAAAAGGGGAAAATTGTATTTATTTGAACTTTTCTTTGGTAAATGACAAAATCTAATACTTTTTGATCAAATTTTAGTCTAACCTAGAACACGAGTTGAAGTCTAAGTTAGATTTTAAAACAGAATTTCTGAGTGCACAAGCGAATGATTAGTTTTTACCTAGCTGCATCACGTTCTCCTAAATGAATCCACTTGGCAGTCAGCTTTCCTCCGGGGCATCACCTCAACAAATGGAAGTGGAAATCGAACGCCGAAACCCTCAAAACTTGGGATATTCACTTTATATCTACAGGTGAAAGATTTTCATAAGCTGACATTTATTCTAATGTTTATTCAGTGGATTTACGAGAAATCCCGCCTTCACTACTTGGTTCCAATCATTCTTTTGACTGGATACTCTGTTCTTGGTGGATACATTTTCTACACAATCGAACACCCAAATGAAGTGATTCTTATTCAAGAAAAGGTGGGGAAAAAAGTGATAAGTAAGAATTAAGTTAAAAATAGAGACAAAGTTTAGAGTAACTTCATTGAAAGAGAGAAAGATGAACTTTTCTCAATCGTCACTCATATCAGAGAACATCTAGCTGTACTCAATGCTTCTTATGGGTAAGGGAAAGCTATCAATCAAGAAGATATCAAGAAGATATCAAGAAGATATTGCAAATTTCTATTTTAAGGTACAACACTCGGAAGTACAACATTCACAAAAGGAGCTATCGACATTGGGCGATGAATCGATTGAGAACGGTGGATAGAAAGAGATTTTGGATTTAAAGCAAATTTAGAAGAGAAATTTTGGATTTAAAGAAAATTTAGAATGTTTATTGGTACACATTGAGTATGTATTATTTGACTGAACACGAAGCACACAAGGCATTGGCATTAAGACCGAGAAATCCCGAGACACTTTGGAAGGAATATTTCTCGAATAATTATGGAAGGATACACGCTTTGAGAAATTATACAGAACAGGTCAGTGGAGGGAGTGGAGGGAAAAGAATTGGGTAACTTGATTTTGATTTTAAAAACTAGCAATTCTCATTTTAATCATTCAATTGTACAACCAGAAAGACATTTGTTTTCATTGTTTTTTCGGGAATCATAGAAAAAGAAACAAAACAAAACAAAAAGAAACCAAAAAAGAAACGACAAAATGAATCATTTAAAAGTCGATGATTGAAATTTAAGAAAAATGATGGAAAAGGAAAAGAAGCTTTGATTTTTTGAGATTTCCCTCGTGATTGCAAAGATTTTTAAAAATATCATGTGAGAAAGGAAATGAAATGGGGAAAATGAAATGAACAGCTTTAAGAACAGCTTTCAGAACAGCTTTAAGAACAGCTTTAAGAACAGCTTTCAGAACAGCTTTAAGAACAGCTTTCAGAACAGCTTTAAAACTAACAGCTCATCCATTTAAAACCACTATAAGAAACAAAAAAACCTTTAAAAGAGATTATCTTTCAAAAATTTCTCATCTTTCTTTTTTGATCTCAA
Organism: Mesorhabditis belari; assembly: GCA_958450365.1. Lineage (NCBI taxonomy): Eukaryota > Metazoa > Nematoda > Chromadorea > Rhabditida > Rhabditidae > Mesorhabditis > Mesorhabditis belari. The sequence goes on from CAUEEP010000920.1 coordinate 569,630, forward strand.
CAAGGTCATTCATTCAATTGATCCCTTCTTCAATTCACTCATCATTTGAGCCAGCGAAAACCAGCGAAAATTTTTTTTCCAAAATCAGTCATTGAAAGATGATTGATTGGTTTATAAAAAGTGGGCAGGAGATTTAAGATCTTGAATTGTTTATTGGGTTTTGGAAATGAAAAATGATTTTATAGAATAATAAGAGAATTCAAGACGAAAGAGGTCAAGAGTTGGGGTTTTAAACCGGAAATTCCGATCTGTGATCAGCTTTAGTTTTTTTGAGTGAATCATAAGCGATCATCAATCTTCGTCTTGTCAAGAGGAGGAGAATTTAGTAACAAGTGGAGAACGAAGATTGAATGACCGGAAGAATGAAAAAGGAAAGGAAAAAGGGAATGGGGGATTGGAGATGAGTTCTTGCAAAGAAATGACCGATTGATGACGCAGAGATCAAGTTGGAGAGGAGGGCCAAGATTAGTGGAATGGCAGTGGATTGGGTGATTTGCAGTGGAGGGCTGCAAGTTTTGAGATAGAAATGGAAGAGAATGTAGGGTTCTTTTCGGAAATCCGAGTCTTTTAATAAAATATACCGTAAATACTGTAATAGTACCCCAACCCCCTCGTACAGTCGCGTAGTCGCAAAAGCTTTTTAGTATTTCATTTTTTTCAAAACGCCCGTACTTTCAAAAAATGCGTCTTTGGTATCAAAAAATAGCCCTGAATCTCAGCTATTTTTTGATACCTAAACGAGCATTGTAGCATAAACCAGTGTCGAGAAAAACGCATCCAAAGCTAGACTACACAACACTCCGCACCGTCATTATGGGGGTGGGGTACTATTACAGTATTTACGGTAGGTCTTTTCGTTGCCAAAAGCTATCATGTACAAAGCCCAAAGCCAATTGAATTCCTTTTCACATCTGTATTCTCGTTCCAAGGTATCGAAAAAGTTCTCCAAAAGTTTTTCTTTCATCTGAGGTTTGTATTGGGACACTTCCAACCCGTAGTTACATTTCCAAGACTTTCCCGGACTATATGGGGAAGCCGTTAGCCAGACGACGGGCGATGACGCGGCCGTACGAAGAACACCTCACTGTCACTTAGCACAGCGACTTTTGTTCTGTAAATGATTCCCAAATAAGATTTAATGTTAAAGATTTGTGCCCCCGGGTTTTCAAGAATGGATTTTAACCCTTTTTTTCCAAGAAAAGCTCCAAGAGAATCGACTTGGCTTTGGGTTTTGTATATACCGTATTTCTTCGAATAGAAGACCGGGTAAAGAGTATCATCGCGTACTCCTGCGTAGCAGCCCTTTTTACAATTTCTTTTCTGCATAAAAGCTTTCAATGAAGTGCTATAGGGCTGGAAAATCGCTCAAAAATACCACATGAGCTAACAGATTTTTGAGCCATTTTCCAGCTCTATAGCACTTGATTGAAAGCTTTTATGCAGAAAAGAAATTTTAAAAAGGGCTGCTACGCAGGAGTACGCGATGATACTCTTTACCCGGTCTTCTATTCGAAGAAATACGGTAATAGCTTTTCACAATGAAAAGACCCGTATTTAGGCAAAAGATCCGGATTTCCGAGAAGAATTTGTAGAAATTGTAAAATTTTAAAGAATTTTGCTAAAGAATAAAGAAGAGAAGCTAAAGAAAAGGAAGGAGCAAAGCTAAATTTTGGCAGCTTGGTCCTGAAGAAGTTTTTTGATGTTAAACTTTTTCAAAAGATTCCCAGCTGCGTTTTCGTCTGACTTGGGAATGAGATGAATTTTCAAAAAACTCTCTCAAAAAGAAACTAAGATTCGTATCATGGGGCATTTTCCTTTTCATAAACATAAAGCTGATGTCACGATCTTTTGCCCACAATTTCTACACGAGTCTAAACAATGACAAAGAAATGAGAATGACAAAGAGAGGGTTGTTGAAAGAATAAAATGCTTTGTAAGCTTTGTAAAGATAGCTTTGTAAAAGAAAATTCTATTTTAGTTAGCGAAGCGATGCTGGGAGTTGGGTGAAGAGTCATTTCTGAATGCGACACAAGAGAATGTGGATGAGAAATTGAAGAATTTCGTGAACAACGCCACACAAAGGTTTCCGAGTGCAGCGTAGCTTAAAGCTAAAGTTAAAATAAGCTTAACTTAATAAATAACTCTCACTCTCTTTCAAAAGTCCATATTTTACACCTTTCTATCAATGTTTTTAGCGACTTATTGATAGAAAGTTCAAGTAGTTCAAGGTAACATTTTGATCTCTAACTGTTATTGTACTATAAACGAGTACAGTAAGATGTATTTACAAAAAAATCATTCAAAATAAGACAAAATCAAGACTCTCTGGAAAAATTTCCACAAATGAGTAATAAAATGAACAGGAAAAAGAAAGAACCCATCACTTTTCGTTTCTTTTTTTCTTATTTAGAATGATATCATTTTCCAGTTCGATCGTCCATTGATCACTGTAGAAAAGGAGAAGAATTTATGGTTTTGAAGAGGGGGAAACACTCCCTTGATCAAAAAAATCCCCATTAAATGTCAGGTTTTACTAGGAAAAATGAATGAGGAAGGGGAAGACAACAAGGAAACAAAAATGAGAGAAACGAGAGTGAGCTGGCGCATTGAGTGAGATTTTGGTGCGCTAAAAGTTACTATAGCAAACGTAATGAATAGTTTTGACTGAATGGCCCACTTTTATCAGAACTCTTTCTCTTTATTTGCTGAAAATGAATCAATCTTTTGCCCACAAAGTGCCCACATTAGAATTCAAGAATTCATATCGAAAAGACGCCAAAGAGTGGGTGGAAAAGAGAATGGAGATGAGGTCATTCAGTGAGAAAGATTTAGAGATAATAGAGATAGAAAGAGAATATATTAGAGAATCAGAATAATAGACTTATGAACAAGCAATGCAAGCAAGCAAGCAATAAACAGCCTTATGAACAGATAAAACCAAAGAAATCTTAGTTAAACCTTCAGATTCGAAGTGTTGACCGGCCTTCAGCACGTTCTCTCACCGGTGTGGACCTTTTGGAATGCTATGTTCTTGGCTGGTAGGTGACACTTGAAAAGTTACTGAAAGAATCAACCTAATCCACCACATTTAGTCACGACTAGAGTGTGTTCCCCGTGATTAATGCGCTTTCTAACGTGTGCGCTTCAAAAAGGCTATCGTAGTTATGCAAATTTCTTAATGAAGATTTAAACTTTCATCTTTTACAGGTGTTTTTTCTCATTAGTGCAAGAATCCGCATCTTTTCTAACATTCTTGCTAAATATTTTTCGGATTTAGATTTAGATTCGAGAAAATTCGCAGAAAAGCTATTTAAAATTAGTATAATGACGTAGGGGAATCTTCTTTATAATAAAATTATCAGAGTTTAAATCTCAGCTGTTTTTTGGAGCAGAAGTTAATCTAAAATGGAAATTATTGAATTGAAAAGAAAGAGTAAAAAAGAAAGAAGCATAAAGAAAACGAAATAATAGTAAGAAGCGTTCAGAAAAACTTGGAAAACGTTAATGAAAAAGAAAAAGTAAAAAAACGTTGACTCGGTCACTATATAGTGCAATTCGGACGGAAAAGATATTCAGCCTATTAATTGCCTATGCACCAATTTGTTTAACTGAGGCATTATTTAACAAAAATCTTGCTTAATTGACTTAATTGATTTAAAATTTGGGGAGTGGGACAAATGCGACCTTTTTTTGCCGCTCGACCTTTTTCGCTGACATTTGCGCACCTTTTTTGGGGGGGCGTGTTTTTGCCTTTAGCCCCAAATTTGCCCATTGTCAGCGAAACCTGGTTTGTCGAAATTCGGAATCTACGCTTCCCTTGAAAACTTTTTGAAGCTCTAAGTAGCTGCAAATTTCCAGGTGCGCAACCAAATGTGGTTTTTCTAGGTAATTTTAGGGCGTAGAATCGAAATTTTGACATATCAGAGCTTGTGGAACCAATTTGAAAGACAAAACGGCTAGGTCAAATTACAAAAAATTGTTGATTTTTCTCTTTGTATAACTCCGTCCGTTCGCTTCCACAAGCTCTGATATGTCAAAATTTCGATTCTACGCCCTAAAATTACCTAGAAAAACCACTTTTGGAATAGAAATTGGTTAATATTAGCTTTTTAGAGCTTTTTTAAAACGTGAAAAAATGTGCGCTAATGGGCAAGGTGCGGAAAAAAAGGTGCGCAAATGTCCGGGTGCGCAAAAAAAGGTCGCATTTGTCCCACTCCCAAAATTTGTTTTATTTTTAATTATTTAATGACTCTAGTCACGACATACACGACGATCGGCTATGGTAATATCACAGCGAAAACCCGTTTGGGTCGATTGGCGGCAATGGTTTATGCGGTGATTGGGATCCCGTTGATGCTCATGGTTTGTATTTCGTGACCTTTAAGGCTTATTTGTTTTAGATTCTCCACAAATTGGGAAGAATTTGTTTGAATTGTTTGGACAAGTTTTGGGATTACTGTTTGAGGTAAAGAATTTGCGTGTGTTTAGCAAAATCCCCGTTTTAGAGCTTTTGATTTCATCTTTTGCACGGGATACTCGTTCCGTCAAAAGAATAGTGATCAAGATCGGATTACAGAAATGCCATTGATATTGGCGATTGGTGAGTTGGACTAGTTTTTTAGATAAAAGTTGTACTTGGTAAGTCAAATACTTGTCTTGCAACTATTCTAAAAGTTATTCAGGTGTCGCTTTCGGTTACATGTTCTTCTGTGCCGGGATTTTCCTTTATTTTGAAGAAGATTGGGATTATTTCAAGAGTTTCTACTTCTTCTTTTGTTCTCTAACAACGATTGGATACGGTAAATAAGGGTACTTTTTTGAAAACAACAGTTGAACAGGTGATGTGACACCGACAAAATCCGAGGATATGTTCACAATCTTTGTCTTCATTTTGATTGGCCTTTCACTGGTGTCAATGTGCATTAATGTGATACAATTGAAATTGGAGAAACTCTTTGAAGAGATTCTTTTGATGTTAATGGAAGAATATAGTGCCGATCCGGAAGCGAGGCCGCTCAGAGGAGAGAGGATTAGTCAGTTTTCACTCTAGCTTTGATAGCCACTTTCTGGACAGCCTAATATTTGTATATTTAGTATATTATAATTAGGTATGATGGATATGTGGCGAGTGTGGAGAAGAAGAAAAGAGAGAATGCAAAAAGAGGAAAAAGAAGGAAGGGGGAGAGCTAAATTTGATCTATCGAAGGCAACAAATGCAGCCACAGCAGCAAGAGATGCGGCCAGTAAAGCGGGAGAGAATTTGGCGAGGGTTTGAAAAGGAAGATGGAGATTATCCTTTGAAATTGCAATTTAGGTATTTCCTTTCATGAGGAGACGAGAGCGACAAGTGATCATTGAGCAGATCAGTCATCGATTGAGACAAGTAAGACTTTGTTCTGTAAATAACTCAACCAACTTGTAAAACATCTAGAGATCTTGTAAAGCATCTTTAGTTACCCACTCTTTTTTTCAGAAGCACAAAGCCACTCAAACGGATATCCCATGGTATTTGGCTCCGGTCTTCGAAGAGCCGTATACAGAAACATCTAGTCTTAGCTCTCCACCAACTCCGAGAAGACCCTCTCCTCCACCGTAAGTTGAAAGCGATAACTTTATCAAGTTTACTTGTGAAAACATCGATATCTTTCAGCTGGTCTCGTTTATCTCGTTCTCCTGCTCGTGCTCAACCCGAAGTGCTTTCAGTCCTCACCTCCCTTCAACCAACGCCCTCACGAGAGGGTTCTCCTTTGCCCGCGTTTGTGAAAAGTTTATTCTAAAAAATAATCATTCCTAGAAGTAGTAATGGTAGTAGCAATGAGCTTTCGGCGATCTCTCGATCAATTTCGAACTCTGTACTTTCTGAGCCAATGCCTGGGAGCTCGGTTGGCCCAGGTGGTGTTATTTTTCCGCCAAATTTTGATCCAAATCGAAGATGGACCTTCGTTGAGACTGGAAAGGTTTGTGTTAGAGTAGATTTTTTACAAATAATGTTCTCAGGCGCCACGTGGAGCACCGCGTGGTTTGATCGTTCCTCCGACATTTCACTCCAGCCAGGTATCAGTTTAGGTTCAAGTTTAAGGTTTAAAAAAACTTTACACTTGTCTACTATGCCAATCTCGAAAATACCACTTTTAGCCACACGTTCAACAACCGTCCGAGGTACAGAGGTTGATCGCTGAATTGGATGCTCGATTGCGATCAGCTCGCGCCATTCTTACCCCATCACCCTACACATCGAGCAGCAATTCTTTTTTGTGAGCTTAAGGGAGCCGAGTTTGGATGATGTGAGTGTATTGCCGGGGTTATCGGATATTCGATACACGTCCGCCCCTTTTTCCCTTGGCAGTCTAACTTTGAGCTGAAATATCTTGGTTTTGTGCAATCCAATTTATATGTTCTTGGTATCATTGGATACGCCAAATTTTTCTCTGTCGATTGATACAAAAACTATTTAAATTGAACAACTCAACACCAAGATATTTGAGGTCAAAGTGGAATTGCCAATGCCAATGAGCACAAAGTGAAGTGGCTCAAAAGTTTGCATTCATGATTTCAGACACGGCTATCTTCAATGGATCTCGCCTCCCTTATGAATCGATACAAAAACTCAGGTCTACTAGATGTCAGGAAAACCATTCAAAAATCACCAAGTCCCTCTTTTGTTTGTACAATTCCGAATTGTCCATTTCATCCGAGAGATTTCATTTAGCACCCCTTATCAAAAAAAAATGTTTCTAGCCGTGAATTCTCAGGTCATTTTGTGTTGTGAAAATTTGTCCAATTTTCTATATTTTTCTGTAAACCAATAAAGAAATGTCATTTTGATAAAACACATGAATGGTTAAAAACACAAAGAGGCGCCAAATTACTCAGTTAATGTATAGGTTAATGCTAGTTAATGCATGCATAATCCATGTACTCTTTAGAGGGAATTCAAGCAAAAATCTACCCAACATTTCATTTCGCAAAGCTTTTTCTGGTGTTCTTTTATTTTTTGTGCATTTAGAAAAGGAAATTTACTATATATAAAAGAGCAGTGTCTGTCCGTCTAATGCAACTTTTTACTAAGCCTAAGCCTAAGGCTTTTTACTTGTGGTCATGTAAAACTCTTTATTATCTAAAGCACAAAACTCGGTCATTAAGCATCGATAAACTTCTTGCAAGCCTCCACACTGACGTCATAGATCAAATCGAAGCACTTCCTTGACTCGAAAAATTGCACTCGTTGAAGTCTAAAGCTTTAAATATGAGACACAATTTGCAACTAACCGCAAATCCTGAATAACATCATAGATTCGAATCGTATTTTTCTTGGCAAGTTCTTTATATTCAATGTCATAGAGAAGAAAAAGGCCTAAAAGCATAAAGTTATATCTGATTTAAATGGTACCTGTCCGAAAGATGCCATGTTTGCAAGAGATGATGAATGGACCCTCTGATGGGTTATTTTCCACAATCTAAAAGTAAGTTGGACATCTAGAAGTAAAAAAAGACAGCTACCGCTTCTCGGAGTTTTTCAAAGACATCAAGTGGAGGCTTTTCATCTACAGTCCATCCGTTGAGAGCAAGAATCTGAAAAATAGCAAGTATCGTATTTTTCCTAATAGTATGACATGCCCAGAGGAGTGTCGCTTAGTTGTTTAGTTGTTTTTAGAGAAAATAGAGAGATGAGGCAGCGATTTTTTGGAAAAAACCTGAACAAAATCGGTCTAGAGGTCTAAAAATGATTTAGTGCGGGAAAAACAACTAAACAACTACGCGACGCTCCTCTGGGCATGTCATACTATTAAGTAAAATACGGTTTGGGGTTTATTATCTAACAAAGGAAGCTTACCTTGAGACTGTGCTTGGCTTTTCCACTAATCGACACACTGAGCACATCAAACGATTTCTCGGCTTTCGTCTCGATTTCCACGTTGTAGTCGCCGGCTTTCGTCGTTGTAGTTAATAACCTTAAGAAAATAAATTTGTTTAACAAGTTTTGATACGTTGCATCCTCATCATCGGGCTTCATCAACAGGGCGATCACCTCAATCTTTTCTTGAACACACATTCGCCAGAACGCGGCAACCATTGAAGCGTTATGGGGAGTGGCGCTTGCGATGTATTGACCTAAAATAGAACAGCTTATTGAAAAGTGCTTAAAGTACAATTAGATGCAAAAAGCTACTGATTACTATACTCTGATTGCTGTAGATTTTCAACTTTTTTAAGATCTCACGTTTCTTCTCGAATCCATCCACCCAACTCGCGTGAATGTAATCATGTGGCCATTCCCGAAGTTGCACACGAGACGAATCGAGAAGAAACACTTCTAAAACAACAGAGTTGACTTGGCAAGTTGTTTAGAAACACTAAAAATGTTAGAAGACCGAAGAAATGTTAAAAAAAGGAAAACCCGACCTTGACTTCTATGACGTTCTTGATTTTCCGGTTTTGTGAAGGCGAAAAAAACTGGGCAAAAGAATTTGAGGTGGCTAAAATGAAAAAAGTTTAGAAATTTAAAGAAACCCACTCTTGAAAGAGATTTTGAATACCGGCAGCGGACGATTGCTTGTTGGGATCGTTTTCTTTTAACTAAAATGAGCCAGGTAAGTGAGTAGCAATGACTTTTCAAATCTAAAACACTTACATCTTTAATCATCTTTCTTGGATTTGTCTTTGCGCGTTTTCGGGTCTTCGATTCACTCTTTCGTGGTTTAACTAAAAGGGGAGACGTGTAAAAGTCGAATCCGACGGCAACTAATCGAATTTTTTCCGGGCAGAGAAGTTACTATTTCAAAATCTCACCGTCTTTCACCGCCATCATTCCTGTGCGAGTTTGAACTGTATCCATTTGATTTACTGAAAAAGATAATGATGGATGATTGTGGATTTAAAATGACTAATAGTAAAAACTTGAAAGATCAACCAACCTGAAAGGAGATTAGAAAAAGAAATGAGAAATTAGAGTAATGCCGCAGCTTTATGTGTATGTTGAATGCAAATTCCCACCTTATTTTTAAAAGGAAACTTTTGGAAACAAAACATTACTGTTTATCTTTCATTTTGCTTTTACCTTTAACAAAAAACAGTGAATAGTTCAATTGTGAGCCAAAATTTGTTGAAGAGCCTCTTCCTCTTCCCTTCTCCTCTTCCTCTTCTCCTCTTCCTCTTCTCCTCTTCCCTTCACCTCTTCCTCTTCTCCTCTTCCTCTCCTCCTCTTCTCTTCTCCTCTTCCTCTTCTCCTCTTCCTCTTCTCCTCTCTTCCTCTTCTCCTCTTCCTCTTCTCCTCTCCTCTTCCTCTTCTCCTCTTCCTCTTCTCCTCTTCCTCTTCCTCTCCTTGCCTCTCTAAACTTTCATTTTCAAAACAATTTGACAAAAAAACGAAATCCGAGAGGAATTGAACCCTCGAATCCTTGAATCCGAGAGGAATTGAAGCAGAAGGGACTTTCTGCTTCAAGCCAAATGCTCCACCCACTGTGCTAGAAGCGCCTTCTTGTATGAGAAAGAAGGCCGAAGAAGGGAGGAAGAGGATAATCTCCCACTCTTTATTTTCGTTAGCGTTTTTGTTTCTAAAGCAAAATATTTTATTCAAGCGAGACACAAAAATGAGATCATTTGACAGCTGAATGAATCAAGAGAAAAGGAGGGACAACTTTGGAAAAGATGAGGAGGTACAAGAGGAAATATAAAATATGTCAATAGATTGTCATTTACAAAATTTCTATAAAATGAGCACGCAACACTGAGAGGCACATTGGGTTTTAGAAAATTTCGATATTTGGGTAAACACAAGTCACCTAGCACACTGATTAGTAAGGAATCGTGTGCCAAGTGGAGTGTGTTTATGCTAAAATGAAAAAGAAACATTGCAAATTATATGGAGCACTGGGATCAAGTCATGACTATGCAATTGACGAGTTTGTAATGATTAAATGAAAAGTAAGATTAAGGTTTAGAAAGCATTTGGTCAGTTTTAAAGTTTGGCAACCAGCTTTAGTCCAGTTTTGGTCTAGGTTAAGTAGTAGAAATTCAATGGGTACTTGGGAGTTTGCGTGTAGTTTGCTATGTGAAAAGTAATTGTTTGATGTCAACTTACTAGACTTGCCATCCGATGGATCGAATCCGGTACATCGGATCGAATTGCCTCGGATGATGATCCGATCCGATGACCACATCCATCGGATTGAATCCGATCCAATAAAAGCCTCTATGAGATTAAATCCGATTCAATCCGATTCAACAGAATTTCGATCGGATAGCAAGCCAATGCAGTCAAAGGGGAATGTCAATACGGACAATGACTTTATCGGTAAGGTATTACCGATAAAGTCATTGTCCGCATTGACATTCCCCTTTTTATTTTGCACTTTATCGATAAGCAAGTCTAGAGAGTTTATGAATTACCGTAATACTTGAGACAGATTATCTCAGGTATCATGGTTCAGAAATACACAGTGGGTGCTCCATCTCGATTCGAGACAGTCACAGGCACAAGATGAGCGCCCGAGGTTCGAACTGGAGCCGGGGATTTGGTTTGTGTGATTTGGCCGCCAATATCGGAGATTCGATTGTCAATTCCCTTCTCGGGATTGACGACATATCTGAAATGCATTGAAATTTGTGGGGAATGATTGGGAAATGATTGGGAAAAGAGATCTCTATATGACTCTATAGAATTTTTAAGTTTAGAGATCATTAGAGATCATATAGAGATCATCTAGAGATCATATAGAGATCATATAGAGATCATCTAGAGATCATATAGAGATCATATAGAGATCTACCGTAATCCTCAAACACAATACGTAAATCAAAATAACATAAACAACAGATAGTGATTCTTTTCTACACAACGAATTTCCATTGAACCTACTCAGAAGAGAGAGATCGAGGCAGTCTTTGCTCTGCAGGAAGTGCAAGTCTTAGGTGAATTTTGGTGAAAGGGATTCAGAAAGGAAACTAGAAATTGGTCTACCTCGTTGTACTTGATGGCATCGTTCCCGTAATGATCACTCCACTATCGGTTGATCGATTCAACCAACACATTCGTTGACGTTTATTTTGTCTCCATCTAAACCATTTGGATAAAAGAATGATCTTTAATTGATCACTTACACATAAGAGACTTTCTTACAAACAAAAACGATCATCATAATCATGATTAGAGCAAAAATGGTCAAGACAAGAAAAGTAAGAGCTGATGAGGCTGACATGACCAAGCCGGGATTGCGGAGGATCACCTGGAAAATACGATGTATTATGGTGACCAAGGTACAGGGTGACCAAGAATTACCGCAACACACAAAAGGCCTGGCTTTTAACCAAATTAGCCATTAACCAAAGCAACCCATCTCGAAAAGTTAACTTAAATATCTTTATTCAACAAATAACAGTAACAAATTAACAATTAAATTCAAATTTGCCTTCATCGGCATTCAGACAGGCCTGCAAACGTTTGGGAAACGCGTTCACATAGCATATAGGCATCATCGAGCATATAGGCATCATCGACGTGGCGAGCAAATAGGCATCATCGAGGGTATCCCATGCTTTGATCAGTGCCTTCTTCAAACTTTCCATATTTTTATATGGTTTTGCACATGCCCTGGCTTCAAGAACACTCCAGACTGAGTAATCCAATGGGTTAAGATCGGGTGAGCTGGGTGGCCACTCAGAAAACGAGATGAAGTTCGGGAAGGTCTTTGAACAAAACTGATAGTAATTGAGATTTGTTCTTCTTGTACGGCTTCATTTTCAGCTTTTTCTTGATGATTGTGTTGACGGAGCTTCTTTTCAGACCCATTTTCTGTGCCATTCCTCGAGCCGATTGGTTTGGGTTTAATCTTAGACGATCGCGCACTTTCTTGACATTAGCCGGAGTAACCGCTTTTCGCTTTGCACCTCTTCCAGGGCGATCAGATCCCTGGATCGATCAGAAACTGTGCCCAGAGTTTCATAACGTTGAATGGTTTGAGAAACGAGGCTTCTGGGGACATTCAGGCGCTTTGAGATCTCGCTCGCCTGAACAGCCGCCTGAACACGCTGCCGCTTGAGCTCAAGGATCGATTGTTGATGTGGAGACGCTTTCACCATTCCTGAAAAGAACCATACTAATTGAAATTGAATATTGAAAGTTAGTAATCATACAATAAAATAAGAAAAATACACCAAAAACCATAAAAACAGGTAAACAAAAAGTGAAATGGGGCTCATAACATAAAACGACGTTTTTGCGGTTTGCGGTAATTCTTGGTCACCCTGTAGATAATCTTTGAATTTAGATTTAGATAAATTTAGATAGATTAAGATTAGATTATATAGATAAAACCTTTGTATGCCCAATTCTCCCTTGTTGATCTTTTGCCAAGACAACCAATTCACAGACAACACATTGTGGAGAAGCTCCTTGTCTCATACTCACCACTCCATCTCCAGATATATGGAAATCTCTGTAAATTGAGTGAAACTGATTGTTTACGAAATCTATCTCTTACTTTTTCATATTCAGCAACTCATAGGAGACATGCTCGGTATTTGTCTTCAGCGGTCCAATCAAGGCGAGACCTTCCGGGGAATCGGCCTGAACTTGTTCATTGTTTTTGTTGATTGTTTTTGTTGATTGGGTTTCCTTCTGTTTCCTTCTGTTTCCTTATTTCCACACTTACCGTACTCTCAACTCGTTCAAATCTCGGTCCCTCAGAACAATCAGTTACTGCATCGAGAAAGACATGGATTCGAGCGAGAGCTTCCTAAGAGTTTAGAAATATAGCTCACATTTATATTAACTCTGTACTTAGAATGGGTCGAATGGTCACTTAGAATGGATCGAATGGTCACTTAGAATGGGTTGAATGGTCACTTAGAATGCTCTATGGCTCATGTCATTTCACCAACCTATCCAATTGACCATCCCTTTTTATTCTAATTTTTAATTTTACCTCATTTCCGTCAGTTGCTGTGATATTGAATTCATAGAAGACTTTCAATTGAATAGGTATTTTTCCCATAATAACATTTCCTGAATGGGGATCCACCCTCAGCATTGTCACTTCTGGGCTTTGAAGGCGATATTTGATTTGGTTATTCTCAAATTTCATCATTGAAAAAAGCTAAATTGTCGTGACTCACCGATTCTGTATAAGCCTTGATTCGAGTCAAAATAGTTCCTTGTGGGGTGTTGCTAGAGAGCTAAAATACAAGCTTTCAACTAATATTTTAGCAAAACATTTGATTAGTTATAAAAAAAACCCACTAATCATTTATCTTTTTACCTTTAAATTATAGAGATCGTTCTCAAAATGAATATTCGCTCCCAATTGCACTTTAAGGATCGCCGTGGCGTTGCGATCTCGATTTTTCTCCTCGTGAGCCTAAAAATTTGTTATTGATTAAGTATTTGAGTGCTTTTCCATGTTTTATTTCTTGAAATCCTTTTAAATTGATCCCAAGCAAAGAGATCTTTCAGCGCAAAGAAATCTTGGCGCCATAGTGTCGCCATATTCTCGCCATATTGTCGCCTTTTTGAAGCAATCCGACAAAGAATCCCCCAAGGAGAAAAGGGATAATTTGGCCTCCTTTTAAAGAGACGAAAATTTGCATATAAAATTAGTGACAACTGGCTTCACATCTTTGTCATTTTCCATTACTTACATGAACGAAAAAGACGGCGAATGGCGGTGGTGGATTGCTTCGGACTCGGATTTGACCATTTTGATCAATGGCAAAGTGAGAGCTCAACTCTAAATTGATCAAGACATTTAATTCATCAATTTATTGCCTTAAAGCTAGTTTTTGAAAGATAATCCCCTTTTGGTCTTAACTTTTAGTCCATTTCAATCTTACAACACAACTGTTTACTTTATTTCAGTGATAGACTGAAAAGCGTGACCCGTTCTTGTCGATTTTCGAGGTGTTTGGATGTGAATGGGGTAATTTGATGGAGAAAAGAAAGGAGAAAAGAAAGGAGAAGTGCTCGACCATGTTTGGACACTCAAAGAAAAAAAGAAAAGAGAGAAAATTGAGGGGAGAAGTCAAGAAGGACAACAAGTGTTTTTCTTTATTGGAGAGAAGCTGTAGGTGGGATGGGGAAAGAGTGCAGAAAACGAGTATAGAAAAGAAAACGAGTGCAGGAGAGTACAGAAACGGTACGGTATTCTTTATAAGTTGTCATTTATCGTACTTGTAAAGCTCTAATCCTTGCACAGTAACCTTGGAAATCTATTGGGTTGGTGAATTGAAAACTGCAGGACTTTGAACTAAAATTTATTCAACATAAAACCATGAAGTTTCATTCCAAATAATTTCCATTATTATTGACGACTTCTGCCCATTTTACAGGCAATTTGCGGATTTCTCTTTCGTAATAGGATTTTGGTTTGTGTGTGAGACAAGTGTGAGACTCAAGAATGGAGGACTGGAGATGTCCCAGTTTGAGCCCTTTCTTCAAAAGAAACCCATTTTGGTGTCAATAGAAAAGTTGTAGAGAATCAAAAATTAGGCTTATAGCCAAATTTCCAAACAGATACACTTAGTAGTTTCGCTTAAAATGCAAGTTTTGTGAAAATTTGGCATTTCTTGAAAACCAGTTTTTGAATCGTTCTGAAAATTTGGATATACGCTTGATTTTTGATTTTCTACAACTTTCCCATTGACACCAAAATGGGTTTCTTTTGAAGAAAGTGCTCAAATTGTCGCATATGACAATAGCCGGCAGTTTTCAATTCACCAACCCAATAGGAACCGTATTGGAATCGTATTGGAATAAAATAGGAACCATATTGGAAACGTATTGGAATCGTATTGGAATAAAATAGGAACCGTATTGGAATCGTAACAAAGAAAATCTCATAAAAACAAGGCTAGCGCTTCTTGTCGCCTATATTCTGAAGCACCCTGTACAAGTTTTTCTAGGTAATGTGGCCATTAGCTGCTGCCAATGGGTTTCTTTTGAAGAAAGTGCTCAAACTGTGACATATGACAATAGCCGGCAGTTTTCAATTCACCAACCCAATCGTTTGGTTACATGTTGCAGCAGATAACATTGTTCAGATAACAGCAGATAACATAGATTGTTCACTAGTCTAATCTTGATAATATTTAGGATAGAATCACAACAATTGTGCTATTGCTGTAACTTTAAGTGAAAATGAAACGGAATTAGTGAAATCTTCTAAGTGAAACCGGATTTATTGTTTATTCTCAAGAAATCTGAGGTTGGATGAGATCAACCGTTGGATGAGAACTTCTTGAGAACACTTTTTGTATGTTTGAGTGAGTGATGTAATTGGATACTCAATTTGTTTAGTAAATCCACAGAATTCTAACCAGATTTCCGCTCTAACAAACTCTAACAAACCTCCATTCAAGCTGTAAACAATATTCGCATTTAGGGCATCTCCATCAACGGCTTTGATTGGAAATGGTTCAACGACGAGAAGACCATCCTAGAAAACTTCCTGCTTGTACAATTTGTTTGTTTTTCTTTCTCTAACCATTTCTTCTGCTATACAACTCATCTCAAATTACAAAATAATAATTTCAAAGAAGAATATCTAAACTGAAAAGAGGCCAGGGTTTGAAGCGTGTTCATTCAAGGGTTCTTCACATTTTCTTCACTTCTTCAGCAAGCTCTTTTGGTCCTTTTCCCCAGTCGATCTTTCTTCTATTCTTTTTTCATGCATTTGTTTGTTCAAAATGCTCTTTTCTTTTTGACAGGCTTCTTCTAATTTAAACCGTATCAAATAACGAACAGTTTACCTTGATTCAAACATATTTGTTTATAAACATATTTGCTTGTAAGAATTCTCTCAAATTACGCTCACCTTGATGCGTTTCGCCAAATAGTAGTCACGCTCGAAGTGAGGATTCAAATCGTTTTGATCCTGGAGTGAAATGAGTGAAATAATGAGTAATGGATGGTGTCATTATCAAATGGATGATGTCATCAAATGGATGTCATCATCAAATGGATGATCATCAAATCATCAATTTAAATCATCAAAACAAACCTCAACCATGACATGAAGTGGCACAACAGATGCCCGATTTGGCTCTCCTTGATCTCGAGCCTCGATTTGTACAGTGAATTTCTTTACTTTCTCGTAATCGATCCGATTCTGTGCTTTGCTAATAAATAAGCTTTTTTATAAGGATTACCTTTACAGTAATCACTGGTTTAAATGGATCTTCTATATCTAAAAGATTAGAAAATTCAGAAGGAAGAATGGAATATTGAAGGAAAGAATTTGGTCCAGGTTGATCTTTGTCTGTTGCAGAGATTCCGGTAAAGACAATTGTGCCTAGAAAATGAGAAATCAATGATGAAAGCTATTGATAATTGGCAATTGGCAATTGCTATTGATAATTGGCAATTGCTATTGACAATTAGCAATTGACAATTGCTATTGACAATGAAATAACACTAATCTTCTCTCACCAATTGGCAATTCTTCACTAATGTTCACGTGGTATTCGCTTTGTTCAAATTGAGGCGAGTTGTCATTCACGTCTTTCACCGTGATGAAAACAGTGATATTTAACTGGAATAAAGAGGTTATTATGAAGGTTATTATAAAGGTTATTATAGCGTTCTTTATTCAACAATATGTAAATTTGGTTTAAAATGTTACCTGATTGAAATCCGATACAGGATCAACGGTGGATTTGCACTCGACAACTGCTTCGATTTTTGAGTTGCCCTAAAATCACTGGATTTAGAGAATTTTTTTTTTTTGAGATTTTGTCCATTTCTTTTTTTGATTGGTTTTGTTTATCCCTGACTTCGACATCTCTCCGAAAAGCAAAAACCGATGCTAATTCGATTCAGAGAAAGGAGAAAGAGATGAAGAATGAGAAAAGACAAAGAGGAGAAGAATGTCCATTTTGTGATTTCACTAGCACCCTTTTGGTGGCAATTGGAAGGGAAATCGTCGAAGAGAAATCAACTAAAGTAGTAAGCAAAGAGAATTGAAAAGGCTACAAAGAGAATTGAAAAAGCTACAAAGAGAAACCAATTTCACTCGGGGAAATTCTGTCGTATTTCCGGAGATACTCTTATTTGAATCTACGAGTAACAAAAACAGATTTCATTAGCTGAATTAGACTTTTTCGTGGATTAGATATGTGACCGGCTTGTTCAAGAAGGCAAAGACAACACTAAACAATGCTTAGCCTGAACAATGCCTAGCCTGAACAATGCCTAGCCTGCCTAGCCTGAAGCCTAGCCTGCCTAGCCTGAAGCCTAGCCTGCCTAGCCTGAAGCCTAGCCTGCCTAGCCTGAAGCCTAGCCTGCCTAGCCTGAAGCCTAGCCTGCCTAGCCTGAAGCCTAGCCTGCCTAGCCTGAAGCCTAGCCTGCCTAGCCTGAAGCCTAGCCTGCCTAGCCTAGCCCAACACTGAACAATTACAAGATTGTTTTTCTCTCATTCAAGGTTCAAGCTGATTCCTAGTAAAGTAACCAAAGTATTTCTTAAATAAGTTCAAATTGAATTGACAGCTGGAACTGACAGCTGACAGCTGGAACTCCTAAAAATTCAGGTCATTCAACTTTCCACTCAATATTTCAATTTTGAGATCTTCAATTTTTCAATATGAAGATCTCAAAATGTTCCCATTCCTTGTACCTCCTAGATGCCTCTCGAAAGCTAGCTGTTAGATGCATTCTTTTCCCTTTGGGACATCTTCTAGGCACTCTTCTGTTCACTCGATATCCCTTTTCTTTCTTTCATTTGACTCTCTCAGCTGGACATCACAAACATCCCATCAACAAGAGCCCTGAAGGGAAAGATTTTGAAGAAGAAGAAGAAGAAGAAGGAGAAGAAGAAGAAGAAGAAGAAGAAGGAGAAGAAAGGATGAAAGAGATGGGAAAAGATGAGAAGAGACGATGTGCGACACAAACATCCATCCACCTCTCGTGGACACCATTCCACAGAACGTGGCCTCGTTTTTCCGTACAGCCCCGCGATCTGAAGAAATCAGATCCATATCCGGGTGTTGATGTACGCAAACGGGATACGTGAAAACGTGTGAAACACGTAGGATATCGATTTCAGAGAAATCTGGTATGATAGGTTTAATTACTCAACCCTGAAGGCTTCTAAAAGTGCTCTGAGAATTGTCTAACTATCCCAGACCTATTTCTGATCTTTATAAAACTTTGTTTTGGTAACATTTAGACCACATCTGGTTCAGTTTCCGTGAATCTTTTGAGAAAGGGCTAATTTGAGGAGGTTTATAAAGAGAGGAATGAGAGAGAAAGATCAAAAGGCAAGAGATCAAAAGGCGGCAAGATCAAAGGAACGGTCGAATGGTCAAAAGATCGAAAATTGTTTGTGATATATTGTGATTTCAGCGATGGAATTCGCCGCATTCTGCGAACTACAGGCCAGCATCGACGACGTGGCGCTTCAAATTGATGCGGGCGTCGTTGTGCCGGTGATCCCGATCGAGCAGTACATTTTTGATGTACTCGATAAGGTCCTGCAGGCTCCGGAAGATGACGACGTGTCATTCGGAATAGGGGTACTGAAGGGCTTTCACTTTGAATCCAATAATCATCTTCTTTTTGGGTCAAGGTGTTTTCGGATTACGCCAAATTTTGAGGTAAACGAGTGATTTGATGGAAAGAATCTTTTTTGAATCCTTTTTGTGGTAGTTAGTGATGTGGGGATAATTCTCGTGAAAAGGGAGAAAGACTTTGAGAAAAACTGGGGAAACTTTGATGGGAATAGACTTGGGAAGGTCATACAGAAATGGACTCGCGAAAGCCTCGAGCCTCGAGCCTCGAGATCAATTCAAAATAAAGGAAATTGGAGTAGAGAATTCAAAAATTCTCAGCGGTTATTGAAAGGGTTTAAATCAAACCTCATCTCGATCGAGCGGATTTGTCAGCTTCATCAAATTGCTTCCTGGCTCAATATCGACAAAATCGAATCCCTTCACAACTTTCAGTTCAATTCCACCATTTGGCTTGAAGTTTTCTAATGGAATTTTCCCGACGACCTCTCCTAAAAGTAATAAGTTAAACAAATTTCAGAATTTTCTTTATTTCTTAACATTATCTGAACAAGAGCGCAGTTCTCAACTTTTTAAAACACTTCGTTTTCAGGATAGCCCGGAAATTGACTTTAGCTTTGAGGATTTTCTCTTGCGATTTGCTTCTGACCAAGTGCCCTTTTAGCTTTTTTTGTTGAAACTGCTTGGACCTTGAACGTTAAAGAATTTCCACTAAAATTCCACTAAATTGGTGCGTTTCTCAATTAGCCTAAAGGTGTTGGATGGGTGGGAAAAGGAAAGGGATGACAGCCGATCTTGGGGAGAAGCTCTCTTTATGGGGTGAAGTTCCACCAAAAGAGTGCAAAAGGAAAGCGAGATCTTGACCCTTTCTTTTCTTAGGGTCTTTGGCTCATTTCAGTATAGCCGATTTGGGTAAACAGGGGAGTTACTGCACAAATAACTGCTTGGAAATAACTGGAATGAGTGGGGTAGTTAATGGGATGCAATTATTGGATGCAATTTTTGGTATCGCTAATTCTAGACTCTAGGTTTTGTAAGGTAAAGGATGATCTAATTGTTAGAAGAATCAGATTTAAGTTTTTTCTAAGCTCTTCTAAGCTCTTCTAAGCTCTTCTAAACTCTTCTAAGCTCTTCTAAGCTTGTCTTAATGTTCTTTATCTTATGGTTAAGATCAGAAGCTATTCGTAGAGTTAAGAAAAGTCAATAGTCAATCGAGTTAAGAAACTCGTTAAGAGTTAAGAAAACCGTCGATCTCCTTAACTGTATTGAAATTTTCAAAGAAAAAAATCCTTTTATAAACCCGCTAACATGTTGCAAACATTGTTAACCTAAAGGGGATTACTACCGGATTCCAATTAAAATCTTCTATAGTGAGCTCGAATAATTAGCTTTGTCGGGGTAAAGGGGTGACCCAACAGAGTAAAAGGGATTCAAATGAACGGATCTCCCTTCATCCACCCTACCATTATTGGTACTCAACCATATGAGATATCTGAAAAGAAACGAAGAAAAAGAAGATCACTCCATTTCAAGAGGATTAGGAAAATGTTGAACTTTGCAAGGTTTAATGCAAACCTAGCCAGCTCTCGTTTTCCCTATTTGGTTCACCAAATTTCCCAGCTTCTTAGATTTCTAGTCTTTAGCATTTTCCAAAAAAAAACAAGTAATGGTGATTTCTTTGGGCCAAATAGCTAGATCTAACAATATTTTATCGAAAGACTTTTCAGATCTCGAAACTTTTCTATAAACTCACCTGGTCGAAGATCCTCAAAAACGGAGAGATAAACGGATGATCGGCCATTCTCCAAAAGACACGAAGGGGAGACAAAAGGAGAAAATAATAGGAGTTGAACAAAAAGAAGAAAATGTGAAGAGAATGGTCTACAGATCATTCTCCTTGACCATTCCCACATTTTGTGTGGAATGAATAGAAATGATCGATGAAAACGTCAAATCTTTGGCTCTTTTCTGAAAATGAACTTGCAAGAGTAAGCATTAAGAATAAAAAGAAACAATCTCAGTTAAAAAAAATCCAAATCGGGGGAACATTTGTGTGAGGGTGTACGGCCTTTTTCAAACAATCTAATCCCCCGAAAAGCGTCGGCGATAGCTTGAAAGAGTTTTCTGATCCACAAAAAGAACATAAGCCAAAAAGCTTGATGCGTTGAAATTGCCAGGAAACAAAACTAGAAAGTATTTGATAGTAAAAACTGGAATCAAGGCATAGTAAGGCACCATAACCCAATTCTTCTCAACAATCCGGGCTCTGACCATGAGCAAACCATTAAAGCTCAAAATTTCCTTGTTTGTCTGAAATTTAAAACGAGATCGAACATCTTACAAATCAAAAACACAAGTAGAAACCAATTGTAGCAAGTAGAAACCAAGAAAAAGCTAAAGAAGAACGGATTTTGTAGATCCCTTATTGAGGCACAAAGAATTGGAGGAAAGTGAAAGAAAAAGAGGTAACAAGGGAGGGTAAGGAAAGGGGAAAGAAGGGGAAAGAAGGGGAAAGAAGGGGAAAGAAGGGGAAAGAAGGGGAACTAGCTCACTGTCTAGCAGGACTATCTACAGGTTGTTGAATGAGAAAAAGAAGGGAAAAGAAAGGAAAAGGTTCAGCGCTATCCATAGTGGATGTTGAGGGGAGGGAAGGGGTGGGAGGGACCAACACGGGAATTCGAGACCCCAAAAGAGAGGGGACAAGTCCCGCCCTTCCATCACCTCCATCCATTCCATCACCTCCATCCATTCCATCTACTCTATCCATTCCGTCACATCTCATCTCATCTCAAACATCTTCAAACAATACATAAACGAGATTTGTGGCGATATGGTTTAAGAGAGCTTTGCGAGGAAAACAAGTATTAGATAGAGCTATCGTAAGACCGAAAAACTAAATCTCTAGTCTATTAGCCCTGTACGGTGGCTGTTAAATGGAGTTTTACATTTATAAGAACTAGTTCTTAACATATCTTGGTATTTATGTACTTTAGAAGTCACTCAAGGCTAAGAATGAGAGTCAGATCCGCAATTCAGACTTGTTCGCAAAATCTTTTGGATGCAACTTTTAGTTTAGCAGTGAATTTAACCTAAGAAGATTGAGTTTACAAAAAAAAGTTGCCCTTACACAAGCAAATCTATATTTTTAACGTTTGAAAAGGCAAAACATCCAGAATTCGGAGGATTTGGGTGTGTCGGAATGCGAGATCATCGTAAATTCAGCCCCGAAATCTCTCTTTTTGACGCCTGCCCATGTGCTTGTTATGAATTGGAAAAGAGCTTTAAACTCGGATTCGATCAAAATAAATATTTGGAGCGTCAAGTTGGAAAAAAACCGAAGAAAATGAAATTTGAAAACCACGAATGTTTAGCGAGAGAAGAGAGCGAAAGGTTATATAGAGTCTCTTTGGAAAAAAGATATTCAGCTAATAGCCCAAATCGGCTATAAAGGGTATATAGAGTCGACTTATGGTGACGGTGAGGGCAAAGAATTTCCCGTAATTTGTTGCAAACTTCGAGCAGTTCGGGAGGTTTATCAAAGTTAGAGGGTTTTAAATAGCTTCTTCTACGGTTTGTTGATTTACTTTAAAGTACTAGCAATGAAAAGCTTATCGTCAACCATTTAGGTACTTTAGTGGTTTGGAGCAGCTACTTATATCCTGGTTTAGATGGACCTAATGTTTTGAGTGGTTGTATTGGTACTTTTTATCTATTCTAATTTAACCAAGTATGCTTAATCGATTGGTGACTATTTTAGCAAGTTTTTTGCAATTCTAGCCTAGTTTCATGTACTTTAACCACCAAATGTTACCCCAAAGCTGCTTACACTTGAAAATCAAATAAAAGCGGCAATATAAAACTTGAAACATGTTGTAAATGCTTCAAAAGTATAAACATTTAATTTTTGATTTGATCACCCTAGAATAGTTAGATAAAGGGTATTAATACAACCACTCAAAACATTAGATCCAACTAAGCCAGGATAAAAGCGGCACCTCTCAACCACCAAAGTATCACCATTTATCTTCTTTCACTTTACTAAACCTTTGAGAGCAGGTAGCCCGTTGGTCGTTTAGGTATATCCTGTGCTTTGTGGTGCTTTGTGCAGAACAGTGCAAAAATGACTGGTTCAGGTGTCTTCTACAAGGTATAACTTTATTTGTTTTAATGTTTTAAGATGAAAGTTGTCTCTCGGCGACTTAAATTGCACGTACAACAGTAGTCAACTTGTATCTTACTATTAGCTAGTATTACTTAGTGTGGACGACAAATTATGATAAAGAGGAGATTAGAATTCTTACACTGCTTCATTATTCTAATTCGTAATTTTAGGTCAAGACCATCGACGGCGAGGTTTTGAAAATTTCCAAGCAAGCAGCGGATCGATCGGGAATGCTCGTCGAATTGCTCAGGGTGAGCTTCATCATTTTTGAATTGATGGCTGATATTGTAATCTGTAATCTTTTCATCTTTAGAATTGTCCAATGGATGATGTGAAGAACATGGATCCAATTGTGCTTGACAGGGCCAAAGGAACCATTGTCAAAATGGTACTTTAATTATATTACTACTTAATTAGCTGTTTAGTTTTTTAAGAGATGAGTTTTTGTAAAGATCTAGCATTTGACCATGTTGTATTTTAGATTATCCAATGGTGTGAAGATCACAAGAATCGTCCAATTGTGAAGGATGTGAGGTTTGTGAGGTTTACTTCGTGAATGATTATCTTGTGATCTTAAATAGTTTTTGTTTAGGTGGGGTCCCGATACCGATACCGATACCGAAACCAAAAGGAAAAGCCAAAGGCTCCAAAAAAAGGAAAGTAAACTGCTGGACTTGGACGGAGATCAGCTTTTCGATCTATTTGAGGTTTGTTTATTTCAATTGTGACATACAGGTGTGGGTTTAGGCTTCCAATTGGATGGATGTTCGCTGCTTGCGCCAGATGATTTCAAAGATTCTTGCTGCAATGATCAGGGTGAGATTTTCAAATAAGCTAAGCCATTTTCTTATTCAGGGAAAAAAATACACTGAGATTCGCACTCTCTGGCGACTCGAGGGCGATTTTACAGCCGAGGAGGAAGCTAGAAACAGGTAAAGTTTCATATTTTTGAGCAAGCAATTAAGCAGCACTTCTTGCTAGTTTAGAAATCAGTGTTGACTTTTAAGACCGGTATTCTATGTTGTATTAATTATTTTAGTACGGAAAATGCCTTGGAAATCTTGGTCAATGAACTTGACTACTTGGAGACCGATTTAATTACAAAGCACGAGGCTGAGGAAGTGACCGACAAAGTGGCCGCTATCAACGGCAATGAGTAGTTAGTGTTCCTCTCTTTATTTGCATGTTTTCTACTTTGCAATTCATTACTGCCCCTTGTATAATCTTTCAGTCCTGTGCAATTGGTTAAATAAATGTTTCGTTGCTAAAACCAGCAAGATTTTAAATGATTCTGATTTTGAGCATTGAGCAAGATGGTTGTTATTTTCAGTTTGGGTTGTCGAATTTTCCATTGAACCGGAAATAAATGGGACCACGAGTTGACAGACATTGCCCAGCAGATAGGATTGTCGGTTGATTGGTCGAGGGAGTGATAAATGAAGTGTAATGTGCTGTTGGCCGTTCTCTTTCACACATCCGTGCTGACCACTATAAAGAAGAACAAAAACCGATCGACTGACCCGCTAGTTGTGCGGATTGATAGTCTTCCACAGTTTACTTTTAAGTGGACTTCATTTGTGTTTGTTCCCAATCTTTGGCGATTCGATTCTCCAGGAGTTGAAGTCTGTCATTTAGAGCATCGCCTTTTTGACACTAGGTTTCCGGAGAACGTAGGCTTTGCTATATAAAATCTTATCAATTCTTTGTCGTTTTATGTTTCATTTATTGCTGATTACACGAGAGATGAGTCTTCTCGTTCAGAAAAAAGGCTTTATCTGTGTTTTGGTTTAAACAAGGAACAAGTCTTTCTCTGATTGGAGAATGCCTTGTAACGAAGCAAGCACTACTTTTTAGATCCAAGAAATCAGTACTGTTTATTAATGCAGTATTGCAGCATTTGCGGTTGGTATCATAGTTTTGGCATTTACATTCAGCGGTAGACTCAAAAATTGAAACCTTTTCTCATTCGAATCCATTTTGATACAGGAAATTTCATATTTTAAATGCCTTCCAATCAAATCGCTGCCTTCTATAAAAGGCCGGGGTATTGAAAAAGTTAGAATTCATAAATCCATTCAGAAAGGCCAGCCATTTTTCAATGATGACCCTTTTGGTTAGCTTTTTTGAACGAAAATCACAGTTCATTTTGGGAAAAGAAATGTGACTGTTGATTCTTCCAAAAAATGATTCAGTTTCAACTAACAGAATTCTTTGGTTTTAATTGTTCATTTTTCGAAAATCAAATTTCCTCCAGAACATAACTACAAGGCTGCTGCTGGTGTTATTTACGATAAAGTTTGACCATTTAGGCACCTCAAAAGCTTTATTGTCCATATCAACAAGGATGGTGCAAGGCGAGTGTTACTTTTCCTTACGATTCCTTTTTCCTTAAGGAATAACTGTGTTTGTATTCTTTGAAAACAAAATTTACAATGAATAAACTTTTTCAAAACTTGACTAGAACCATAAATTGTAAACATAGAATCGGAAGGCTTTGCTCGAACATCATTTTTCTCATTTCTTTCTTGAATCATATGAGCTGGCCACTTCAATATCTCAATTTCTTGCTCTTCTGACGATTTTTGAACGAGCCGAGAAGTGTATTTTGGGTCATTGTCTTGCATGAAAAGCCAGTGATCCTCCAAATTGTTGCGAGCATGTCGAAGTAGATTTGAGTTTAAAATGTCTCGATAGATTGCTGCGTTCATGATTCCGGGCACCTAGATAAGAGGATCAACGTGATCTCTCGAAAAACATCCTAACTTCAACAATTCAGTAACATTTCTTTTCCCAAAATCACAGTTGATTTTGAGAAAAGAAAAAAAGAAATGTGAATGTTGATTCACCCAAAAAATGATTCAGTTTCAACTAACAGAATTCTTTGGTTTTAATTGTTTATTTAGCAAAGAAGGCTCGATTCAATTCATTCTTCACATTCTTCTTAAAAGCTCGTTAAATGTACGATTTTTTTCAAACATTAAAGAGTTCATTTTTAATTCTCATTGCTTTTGGAAATCTTCTCGGTTGAAAGCGCTCAAAATTTCAGAATGATTCTACAAATAATTTCTCTCTTTTGCCTATTTTGCGCCACAGCCTTGGCTTGGCCCGATCCGAAATTGAGAACGAAAGGACAAATCTGGCCTCAACCACAGAATATTCAATATTTACGTGAGTTCAATGGAAAGTAATTAAAGAAATCGAATTAAGTAATTAAAGAAACCAAAGAAAAATCGCGTGAACTTAATCACGGGCTAAAAGAATTCTGGATCTAAACAATCCTTTTCAGATGCTGTTCGTCAAGCAGCAAAAAAAGTCGTTGTCACAAAGAATATCGACTGTGATATACTTGACAAAGCACTGAAAAGATATGAGAAAATGCTGGGATTGACTTTTGAAATGGTGAGTTGTAGACAACTTTAGGCCGATTTGAATTCAATGAACAAAAACGAAGCATAGCTTTGGTAAAAGGAATACAAGAGTACAGTGGCCTTTGATCTTTGATCTCTGGAGCTGATCAAAACAGCGCTATGTACAAGCAGCGCCTAAAACGAATACGATACAAAAAGTGAGCGACTATCGTACCAGCGTTTCTTTTCTTTTTTTCTTTTCATACTCTTGATATTATTGAAACATTGTTATTAAAATTTCAAAATTTACTCTAAGACAAAAGCATTGCATTGCTGCTTTGCATTGCTATAAGGTGCATAATTTTCCAACAATTTATCTTATAAAAAGAATCGCATTATTAGCAACTTTGCTATGTATTCGGGCATGGCATCCCGTTTTTGTACAACTACATAAAATCGTTTAATCGTTTTAAATTTTTGAAACTTACTGATAAGATACTTGATTGCCTCCTTTAATTGGTTTGTCACGCCAGTATTCATTCGAGTGTGTTCCTCGCGTTTTTTAACATCTTTTTAAACAGTAATGCGTTTTTTAAAACGCACACTTGGAAAAAAAGTACCGTACTTTTAGCAAAAATTATTGCAAAAAAATGACGCAAAAATCACGAGCCCCGCATTATATATGACACTTTTTAAAGATACTCAGCCGTTTAACTGATTTGGTGGGAAATTCCCTTCCGGTGTAAAAAATGATTTTTCTTGAGAAAACCTGGGGGGTGGGACAAATGCGACCTTTTTTTTGCGCACCTGGACATTTGCGCACCTTTTTTTGCTGGAAAAGGCCTTAGGAAAGGTCGTAGAGCTTGGAAAATGTTTTCATAGAAGGGAATCGTGTGCGTAGATTCCGAATTTCGACAAATCAGACCTCGCTGACACGTCAAATTTGGGCTAAAAGGCAAAAACGACGCAACTTAACGTTTTTCCGCAGTTTTTTCCTTTTAGCCCAAATTTGACGTGTCAGCGAGGTCTGATTTGTCGAAATTCGGAATCTACGCATACGATTCCCTTATATGGAAATATTTTCGAAGCTCTACGACTTTTCCTAAGGCCTTTTCCAGCAAAAAAAAGTCGCATTTGTCCCACCCCCATTTTTCTTGAAAAAACCTGCGCAAAAAATTGGTTTTATATTTTTTTCGCGCAGGCGCACTTTTTAGAAAACGCATTACTCGACAATTACTCATGCAAATTGACTCGAGTAATTGCTTACTCGCGAGGAACACACTCTAGTATTCATAGTCCTCATCATCGCAAAGCAGCTCCTTTCCCTTTTGAGAGAGAGAGAGTCATTTAAGAAACCTAGAGAACCAGATACTTAAAAAATTTGCTGGATGATTAGAGATTCTAATAGTGAAAGATTTTGTTTTTGGCGCTGTTTGTACAATGGCGTTGTTTCGTTGGGTGCTTTTTTAATCAGCTGCCGATCTTTGAGCTTCGTATTAGATACAGAAGATTACATTAACATTCAAGGCTTCCTCTCGTTCACTCTTGTATGGATTTGCAAACGAGGATCCCCTCACCTCGCTTCATGTCGACGTGGCAGAGACAGATTGTCCCGGTTATCCAAGTCTTGGTGTTGATGAATCGTACACTCTTGATGCTAATACAACAAATGTTTACATAAAAGCTAATCAGGTATCTTTCCTTTCAAAGGTCTTCAAATCAGGTATTCTTCCTTTCCTTTCCTTATTCTTCCAAAGCAATTCCATTTCCAGGTTTGGGGCGCATTGAGAGGACTCGAATCGTTCTCTCAACTCTTCTTCTATAAGGGAAATGATCAATTCTTCCAAACAGCCATTATTTCTAATGATTATCCAAGGCAAGTTCATTAAATTCTCTTCAAAATCTTTATTTCTTCTCCAATTCCAGATTTCCTCATCGTGGTCTTTTGCTGGACACATCTCGGCATTTCTACTCGATGAAAGTGATCAAGGCTATCATCGAGTTGATGGCAATGAACAAACTGAATGTCTTTCATTGGCATCTTGTTGATATGGAAGCTTTTCCATATGTTTCAAAAGTAAGACTCAAATTATAAACATTAGTAGACAAATCGCTTCTTCAGGTTTACCCAGAGTTTGGTCAAGGAGCCTATGGCAGCAATCACACTTACACAAGCGCACAAGTCAAGGTTTGATATCGTACCAGTTAATAGCTAGAAGATGCTTTTCAGGAGATCATCGATTTTGCGAGACTTCATGGAATCCGAGTGTTACCCGAATTGGATACACCTGGTCATGTAGCTTCTTGGGGAAGAGCTTTACCATTTATGACTTCGAGGTGAGTAAAAGAATCTTTTTCTTTAAGATTTCTAGATGTTCTATTCTAGATGTTTTGATAAGACGGGCAAGGAAATGAGCGATTTGGATAGAGGAATGTTGGATGTGTCGAATAAAAAAATGTGGAGTGCTCTTGTGGCTTTGTTCAAGGTTTCGAACAAATCCTTTCGAATTAAAAATCATTTCAGGAATTGATGAGCCTGTTTCCGGATAAATACTTTCATTTGGGCGGTGATGAGACGGATTTCTGGATGGAGAATTGTTGGATGAACAATGCGAATATCACGACTTTCATGAAGGTAGTTTTTATTGGGTTGCTAAGTAATGAGTCAATTTCAAACAGAAATATTTATTCAATAAAGTCATTTAAATCAATCAAAAACGTTTCCATTTTTTTCGATAACGTGAGCCTTTTTGGTACTTATGGGTTATCCCCCCGCCCAAAAAAAAGAAATCCACCATTCAGCGGACTGAAATTTTCCCCACCCACCTTCCCACCAATGCTCCGTTGCGCTGGTGCAATTAAATGCTAATTTCGCGCATATGCTAATTTGATTCTGGTTTCACATTGCCTGTTTAGATTGTTTTAGACAATATAGTAAATATCGAAAATGTTTCTATTAGGTTGGTGAATTGAAAACTGCGGGACTTTGAACTCAAATTTATTCAACATAAAACCATGAATTCATTCCAAATAATTTCCATCATTATTGACGACTTCTGCCCATTTTACAGGCAATTTGCGGATTCCTCTTTCGTAGTAGGATTTTGGTTTTGAAGCAAAGAACTTTCAAAGTCAATTTTTGACTGCTTCTTCCGAATCGAAGTGTTCTCCCGCAAACTCATTACTCATGATCCGGAATAAATAGTAATCAAAAGGGGCGAGGTCCAGACTGTATGGGGAATGCGCCAAAAGTTCCCAAACAAGGCTATTTATTTTAAAGCGAGTCAGTTTTGCAACATGAGGGCGCGTGTTGCCGTGGATGAGAACTTTGACATGGAGGGCCTATTCTTCTTCAGGGATTCATTCAACTTTTCCAACTGTTCACTGTATTTGATTGCATTAACGGTCGACATTAACGGCATTAACGGCCTATTTTACAGACAATTTGCGGATTTCTCTTTCGTAGTAGGATTTTGGTTTGTGTGTGAGACAAGTGTGAGACTCAAAAATGGAGGACTGGAGATGTCAGCTGTCAGCTCAGTTTGAGCACTTTCTTCAAAAGAAACCCATTTTGGTGTCAATAGAAAAGTTGTAGAGAATCAAAAATTAGGCTTATAGCCAAATTTCCAAAAAGATACACTTAGTAGTTTCACTTAAAATGCAAGTTTTGTGAAAGTTTGGGGTAGGCTACTTTCCGCCATTTTATTTGCGCAACAGGGTCATTTGCGCAACAAGGGTCATTTGCGCAACTTTTTTTTGCACAAAAAGGGTCATTTGCGCAACTTTAACACTGTATTAAGCACTCGAATTTTTAATCACTATTTTCATTTTTGAGCTTTTTTTTATTTTCTTCTATTTTTTATGAAATCTTCCAATTTTTTGCACAATCTTCCAATATTTATCTAAATTAGTCCTTTCTAAGAGCTAATAACCATTAGTAAAATATTTTATCGCTTTAACAAAAAAGTGCAACCGATAACAATGAAATTTAGGACAACAATAAAAATCAAATTTTTTAAATATAAGTCAAAAGCTGAGAAAGATGTTGCACAAAATCGCAACCGGGCAAGCGACCATTAGAAATAGCAGTAAAACGTTGCTTTTGTCGAGACAATACAGTTTTCTTCCGTGTGTGGTTTTGTCCAACAGTGAGATTGATAGCCGATGAAAACGATGAAAACCGTACTAGAATTTTAAACAACAAACTATGAGCAAACAATATAAAAAGGAGGGAACGAACGAGGGGAGAGAGTACTTTAAAAACGCACTACAAAAACATAGCAAAAAAAGTTGCGCAAACGTACTTGCGCAAATTTTTGTGCGGGATACGGTAGCGCATCCACGCTTTAGAAAGCACACCGCTCTGCTTTTGCGCCAGTCCCTTAAAAACGTCAAAAAAAGTTGCGCAAATGACCCTGTTGCCCAAAAAAAGTTGCGCAAATGACCCTGTTGCGCAAATAAAATGGCGGAAAGTAGCCTACCCCGAAAGTTTCGTAAATTTGGCATTTATTGAAAACCAGTTTTTGAATCGTTCTGAAAATTTGGATATAAGCTTGATTTTTGATTCTCTACAACTTTTCCATTGACACCAAAATGGGTTTCTTTTGAAGAAAGTGCTCAAACTGTCACATATGACAATAGCCGGCAGTTTTCAATTCACCAACCTAATATTTAAAAAAATATTGCCATCGTTCTGTTTTTTATCCAAATTTTATTGTTAATACTATCTATGGAGAGATGTGAACCCCGCTCCGAAAATTAGATTATGCAAATTGATAAATCCCAATTTTTGAGTGGGGGGATAACCCATAAGTACCCGCATTTTACTGGTAGAAGGCGAATTCCGCTCTCTTAAAAGTCTTTAATTTTCGGTCAAAGTAGCTGTGTACCCATTTTTTGGTATCTTTTTCATCTTCAAAGTGCTCTCCGTCTAGTGCGTTTTCCATTGATCGAAATAATTGGTAATCTGATGAAGCTATGTCTGGGGAATATGCTGGATGGGGGAGAAGTTCCAGTTCAGACTCTTGATTATAGAGCGACTTTAGCAGTGTAGACGGGCATTATCATGCTGCCAATGATCTTTTTCAGATTTGGTTTTATTGTCTCGAGGACTTTGCCCAGAATCTGCAGTTGATTGCTGTATAGTTGAGAGTTAAGTCTTTGCTTGCTATCCAGTAACTCTCAGCACTCTCAATATCCGATAACTCCCAATAACCCCTTCAACCAGTCTTACGGGGCACTCACTTTCGATCAGATTTGTCCTCATTTTTAAACTTGCGAAACTATCCACCACCTGTAGTCTCGGAGAGGAAGTCATGCCCATATACTTTTGTTATATGGTCTAGAGCTAGGCTTTAGCAATGACACATTTATTTAACCAGTGGTAAAGAAGTGCAACATTATACAAGGAGCAGCAACCATAAAACTGAATTGCAAAGCAGATAAATATAGAAAGACGAACATTAATTACCTATTGACACTGATGGCAGCAGCATTTTCGGTCACTTTCTCAGCCTTGCACTTTGTAGCTTCATTGGTCAAGAGGTTCCAGGCTCCAAATCTTTAGTAGCAAGCAGCGAACATCCAACCACATGGCAGCCCAAACCCACACTTGTATGTTACAATTTAAATAAACCAACCTGATAGGGATCCCAAAGTGTTTTCCAACCAAATCTTACAGCAGAAACATTTCCTTGTTCTTGATTTCGTCGCTGGCTTCGGGGCTAAACAAAAACTATTTAACGTTACGAGATAATGTTTAACCAACCCAGTATCGATCTGTCATCTGTAAGAATTGGAAGATCCTTGTGATCCTCACACCATTTGATAACCTAAAATAAGAAATACTAAGTCTTCAGGAAAGCTACCACGTCCTCTCTCTCTTGAAAACTAAATAGCTAATTAAGTAGTTATAAATTAAAGTACCATTTTGACAATGGTTCCCTTGACCCTGTCAAGCACAATTGGATCCATGTTCTTCACATCATCCCTTGGACAATTCTAAAGATGAAAAGATTACATACAATATCAACTATCAATTGAAAAATTAAAAAGCTCACCCTGAGCAACCTTATTCCCGATCGATCTGCTGCTCGCTTGGAAATTTCCAAAACCTTGCCATCCTTGGTCGTGATCTAAAACAAAGAATTCGAATGATGAAGCACTGTAAGAACTATAATCCCCTCTTTATCATAATTTGTCATCCACACAAAGTAATACTAGCTAATAGTAAGGTACAAGTTGACTACTGTTGTACGTGCAATTTAAGTCGCCGAGAGACAACTTTCATCTTATACCATTTTGACAATGCTTTCGTTGACCTCGGCAAGCACAATTGGATCCATGCTCTTCACATCATCAATTGGACAATTCTAAAAATGAAAAGATTACAGATTACAATATCAACCACCAATTCAAAAAGAAAAAGCTCACCTTGAGCAATCCGACAAACATTCCCGATCGATCTGCTGCTTGCTTGGAAATTTCCAAAATCTTGCCGTCGTTGGTCATGAGCTAAAACAAAGAATTAGAAAGATAACTGTAAACTTTATCATAATTTGTCATCCACACCAAGTAATAATGGCTAATAGTAAGATACAAGTTGACTACTGTTGCGCGTGGAAATCAAGTCGCCGAGAGACAACTTTTCATCCATTCATAGGTCTAGATATGTCGCAAGATTAAAGGATTAAGTGTCTGCTTGTATTCATACAAATATGGGGCTGGGCGGCTATTCCAGTAGAATAGCGACCCAAAAACTCCAAAGTGGATCAATGATGGACCGGAAAGTGAAGGTTCCCGGATACCGTCTTGGAGCTTTGGGATGACGTGAAGTGAAGTTAAAAGTGAAGTCTGCAAGACTATCAATCCGCACAACTAGCGGGTCAGTCGATCGGTTTTTGTTCTTCTTTATAGTGGTCAGTACGGACGCGTGAAAGAAAAGGTCCAATAACCTCCCTCGACCAATCAATCGACTACCCTATCTGTTGGGTAAAGTCTGTCAACCCTTGGTCCCATTTATTTCGGGTTCAATGCAACATCCGACACCGAAACTGAAAATGATAATCATTCAAAATCTTGGTGGTTTTAGCAATGAAACATTTATTCAATCAATTGCAAAGGAGTGAAACATTATACAAGGGGGAGTAACCAGAAAAATGAATTGCAAAACATAATATGGAAACACAGAGAGGAACACTAACTACTCATTGACGCTGATAGCGGCCACTTCCTCAGCCTCGTGCTTTGTAATTAACTCGGTCAAGTACTCCAAGGAATCCACCGTGCTAAAAAGAAATAATATAGCATTTAATACCGGTCTTAAAAGCTAATACTGGCTTCGAAAGTAGCAAGAAGTGATCTTGCATAATTGTTAGCTTGAGAATAAAAACTTTTACCTGAGTTTAGCTTCCTCCTCGGCCGTAAAATCACCCTCGAGTTGCCAGAGAGTGCGAATCTCCGTGTATTTTTTCCCCTGAATAAGAAAATGGCTTAGCTTATTTGAAAATCTCACCGAGACCATTGCAGCAAGAATCTTTGAAATCTCCAGGCGCAAGCAGCGAACATCCATCCAATTGGAAGCCTAAACCCACACTGGCATGTTACAATTGAAATAAACAAACCTGATAGAGAGCACAAAGCTGATTTCCATCCAAATCTTGCAGCAGCTCTTTTTCCATGTTCTTGATTTCTTCGCTGGGTTCAGGGCTAAACAAAAACTATTTAACGTTACCAGATAACGACCAACGGAGTAATTGACTTGTCATCCGTCAGAATTGGAAGATCCCTGTGATCCTCACACCATTTGATAACCTAAAATATGAAATACTAGGTCTTTACGAATCCAGGTCCTCTCTCTCTTGAAAACTAAATAGCTAATTAAGTCGTTATAAATTAAAGTACCATTTTGGCAATGGTTTCGTTGACCTCGGCAAGCACAATTGGATCCATGCTCTTCACATCATCAATTGGACAATTCTAAAATGAAAAGATTAGAGATTAAAATATCAACCATCAATTCAAAAAGAAAAAGCTAACCTTGAGCAATTCGACAAGCATTCCCGATCGATCTGCTGCTTGCTTGGAAATTTCCAAAACCTTGCCGTCGTTGGTGATGAGCTAAAACAAAGAATTAGAACGATGACTGTAAGCATTCTAACCCCCTCTCTATCATAATCTGTCATCCACACCAAGTAATACTAGCTAATAGTAAGATACAAGTTGACTACTGTTGTACGTGCAAATTAAGTCGCCGAGGGACAACTTTTCATCCTCAAACATTAAAAAAATAAATTTATACCTTGTAGTTGTCAGCTGAATCGGTCATTTTTGCACTGTTCTGCACAAAGCACTGTTTGGAGAATATACCTAAACGATCAAATAGTTAACTGCTCCAAAAGCTTTAGCAAAATGAAAGAACATAAATGGTTGGTTGACGATAAGCCTTTTAATTTCGAATACATTGAAGTAAATATAAAATATAGAAGACACCATTAAAACCCCGTTAACTTTGCGAAACCTTCGGAACCGCTCGAAGTTTGCAAATGAACAAATGAAAAAAATTTCTTTGTCCTCGCCAACACCGTAAGCCGACACTGTCTGGTCAATTTGAGCTGTTAGCTGTTTAGCTGAATATCTTTTTCCAAATGGTACTATATAACCTTCCGTGATTGCTTGGATTTGACTCTCACCCTTGGTCTTTGGTGATTTTTAAAGTACATAAATACCTAGGCATGTTAAGAATTAGGGGCATTCACTTTCGATCAAAGACTAGTCCCCGTTTTTAAACTTGTTAAACCATCGAGCACATGTAATCTTGGAGAGGAAGTGATGTTTAGATAGTTTTGTTTAGTTGCCTAGGGCTAGGCTTGAAGTTGAAATCAAATAGCATAACCTGCTGACTATGCCCATTTGGCAAATTTGCTCTGATCAGCAAAAGAAGTAGTTATTAAGGAAATAGGAAATGCCCCATCAATGAAAGTGTTTTATAATGGGGGAAGTCTGTTGTCTCGTTTAGTGGTAAACACTGGATCAACTTAAACTTAACGGAAAAATTTCCTTTCTTTGTCGTGATTCATTACTTACTGGCCAACCCAATAGGTAGTCAGAAGATGAGAAAATAGTGTTTGTAAGCTTTCGAAGAAGCAATTTTTAGTCATGGAATTTGAAAACAGCGGTCGATTTGGAGCAATGGTATTTTGATCAACTCTTCATGCATTTTTCTCTTCGCGATATGCCCAAGAAGAAGTTCATCGTTTGGCAGGTTTGAGAAGGAAATAGAAAAAGAACCTTAAGCTTATCAGGAAGTAGTCAATATGGGGATCAAGCTTCCAAAAGGAGTTGTGGCTCATATTTGGACTGGAAATCGATCGGAACTCGCGAAAAATCTAACATCACAAGGATTCTATACTATTTTGTCGGAATGCTGGTTTGGAAAAGGGACTTTTAATAAATAGGGGGAATTTTAGGTATCTTGATCACATTTCTTGGGATATTGATTATCAATCGTACTACAAGTGCGATCCACAGGATTTCGACGGAAGTGACGCTCAAAAACGCATGGTTTTAGGTGGAGAAGCGGCGATGTGGGGAGAAATGGTTGATGCAACAAATGCTATTCAAAGGTATAAAAAAAGAAAACAAATAAGCAGATATATTCCTGATTAAGGATACACAATTGTTTCCAGAATCTTCCCAAGAACGTCGGCTGTGGCTGAAAAGTTGTGGAGCAATGGAGAGTTCACGAAGCAAGACGTGAGTTGTTTGAGTATATGTTACGTCCGAATCCGCGTTCGCGTTCGAGCTAGGTTCGAACGTCCGAATCTGTCCTTTGACTCAATCCGATGCAAGCTGTATTTAATTTGATGCAAATATGCTAATTCGATAAAAAGCTATTTCTATCTATGTAAGTTGTATGACTTTATAACAAAAAGCATTTATCGTTTTACTCCAATACTATGTACTACGGGCCCATCTTTGCATCAATTTAAAAAGCTTACAGCTTACATCTAAAGCTTACAGCTTACACCTAAAGCTTACAGCTTACAGCTTCAATCTAAAGGATAGATTCGGACATCTGAACCGGATTCGGACATCTGAACCGGATTCGGACCTAAGATTTACATCTTTCAATATTGCTTATCCAACATCCAAATTCGAACTTTCCAAAGTTAATCAAAATTACAAGACTTTAGCCAGAGATCATTTGGCCAAGACTGTCAGAGATGCAATGTCGAATGGTTCGTCGTGGATACCCAGCTCAACCAGGATACGGCCCGGGGTATTGTGAGGTCGAATATGAACCGAATCTCCCCAATTGGGATCAGGAAAAGATTTGATTAGTTTTGAGGAACAGATTCTAATAAATCCTATAAATCCTATTATCCTATAAAGCTCATGTACACAAAGATGCATTCAAGTACAGAGAACACGTTGAGAGATCGGCTTTGAGATCAAATTTGAGATTTGAGCAGCTCTTTGTCTACTCATTCAACCGTCGGTAGATATTTTAGTGCTTTCTAAAGTGCAGAATTTCTACCGTACCGCCATTCGTCCGCCATTTCACAGAATTGTTTCTTTTTGGTCAAATTCGTTGTCGAACTTTTGTTTTAAAAGGATTGCCTAATATTTCGTCTTTTTGAATAAATTGTTAAATCAATTGGCAACTAATAAAATTCAAGCTTATTGAATTTATCAGACAATCTTTGAGATCACAATCTTAGAATTAAGTGAACAATGTAAAAGTGGAGAATCATCAATGAGAAATAACAAGTGAATAACTTAAAAGTAAAGTTAGAATCTAAAGCTCGATTTTCTTTGATGGAATATATTGATCCGGACGTGGATGGTGGCCAAAATATGAAGAAGGCCTTGGCTGAGAATAGGAATATTGACGATGACGGGTGACGATCGCTGAAAATGAATAGATTATGAAGATACGGAGGTTTAACGATTGGTATTGTTATCGAAATTTGGTCAATTACTTACATGAAAAAGTGGAGACACAATTCCCGATGAAGTGATCGGATTCCTGAAGGACGGCCAATGCAATGAATGGATCTTCATCTTTTAGAGTGAACACTTTCACCTGTAAATAGTTTTGTTGGGATATTTTTGTGGTTATTGCTTACATCATACGCAGTCAGAGCTTCTCCAATTGGGATCATCATATAATCCTTGTCACTCGTCACGAAAACCGATCGAGCACCGATACTGCCCACTTTGTCGACAACCTGGAAATGGAGAGAAATTGAAATCTAAACAACTTTGACAACAACAACAAAACAACAACAAATCTAAACAACTAAACTTCATTAAACTTAAACAAACACTTCATTTAACACTTTCAAGTTGAATTTTAAGCTTTACATACACTACTGGACAATTAAATATCATATTTGAAAAACGATCGTCACTTTCGTGCGTCTGTAACTCCCTTGTCTTTATCGTATTTCTAAATATTAATATTACCATTGTGTAGCCCTTGAAAAGAGCTTTCAGAAAATGTATAACACTAATAGTTTAAACTCAAAGACAAGGGAGTTACAGACGCGCGAAAGTGACGATCGTTTTTCAAATATGATATTTCATTGTCCAGTACTGTATATCTATCGCTTATTCTTATTCTACTGTAGATCTTTACTGATTTCCCTTCACGCACCGCCTCAATGACAGTTTTCTCCGATGGGGCACAGATCTCTTTCGTGAAATCTCCCTTTTGTGGATGATCACCCAAACATTGAGCCGAGGCAAATAAATGATCTTTTCGATCGGAATGAATGTGTTCGCAGACGCCTTTCTGAAAGTTGAAGCGCTAGATTTGTTGATAAACTTTTGAGTTTGACAATTCTCTTTCCATATTCTTTGACTCGCTTACCCAATCAACATTGTTCCTCAAATGAATGCCAACAAATGGCCTCTGAAGGGTCTCGTTGATGAATTTTCGAGCAGATCGAAGGATTTTTCCATTCCATCTAAAAAATTGACTCTTGAAAAGCAAAGCAGCAAGCAAAGCAGCAGCAAGCAAGCAAGCTTCAACCTCAAAAACTTTTGCGTTTCCCAATCCTTTCTCTTCGACGGGAAAGCGCCGGGAGCGCCGGTGAAAGCGAGAACTGGATGATCGGATGATGAATATCTAAAAAAAAAAAACAAAAAAAGAACAAAAAAGAGTTTTTTTTAATAAAAAAAAAAAAAAAAAAAAAAAAAAAAAAAAAAAAAAAAAAAAAATATAAATATAATATATAAAAAAAAAAAAAAAAAAAAAAAAAAAAAAAAAAAAAAAAAAAAAAAAAAAAAAAAAAAAAAATTAAAAAAAAAAGAAAAAAAAAAAAAAAAAAATAATAAATATAAAATAAAAAAAAAAAAAAAAAAAAAAAAAAAAAAAAAAAAAAAAAAAAAAAAAAAAAAAAAAAAAAAAAAAAAAAAAAAAAAAAAGAAAAAAAACCCCCCAACCCCCAAAAAAAAAAAAAAAAAAAAAAAAAAAAAAAAAACAAACACAAAAAAAAAAAAAAAAAAAAAAATAATATCTGGAGAAGAAACTATAGACGTAGATCAGATCAGCTACAGACGTAGAACTTAATCTTAGATTAAATTCTAGCATTGTCTTTGAATTTACATACATTAATTCTTTATCATTTGAATCTCTTTGGAGATACAACGCAATTTAACGCAGACAAAACGCAGACAAACTCATAGCAGACAGAAAACGCAGACAAAACTCACAGCTCATTCCATGCACTCTTCGCGCCTCGTGTCGAAAGATCATAGCCACCCTAAAAAGTCAGTTAGTTTTATGCTCATTTACAAGAGCTTGCCTCAATCTTCCCATAAAATTCATCATCAACAAAATCAACTCCAGCATAATCCCAAAATGGTCCAAAAGGATTCCCTTCTTTTGCGTGACATCCCGACGGAGCATTCTTTTCATAGAAAGATTCTCGTGGGCTCCAACAAAGAGCTGAATTATAGTTTTTCTAGTAAATTGTATTTGAAATCTTTTAAAATACCTTTTCTGCTTTCTTTCGGCCAAACCGTTGGAGCAATATCTCGTTTAAATTCGGTCAGAGTGATCACTTTGAGATATTGAGAGAGGAATTTCGGTTGATAGACATCTTCAAAGGGAATCATTTGCTGAAATGAATACGAATCACAAATAATATTGGATTCAAAAAAGTTTTAACGAACAAAATTACCGCTTTTCCCGGTTTGGCAAAGTCGATGAATGGTGGTAAGACAAGGGTTCGATCGAGGCCCTTTGCAAAAGAGATTGTTCCCAAGAGTTGGTCTACTTGATTCCCGAATCGGCCTACAAATTTCGTACATTTATCTTCAACCTCACAGTGTCAAGGCATTCAATTTTAAGAGCTTTAAGCTTTTATCAAAGTCTTTCAAAATAACTCACCCATACAAGGACAATAGATGACATATCCTTTTGGATCAATCTCCGCCGCATCACTTCTTGATAGAATACTACCGAATAGAAGAAACGAAAGAATCCACATCGAGACAGATTTCCATAAGATTCAGGGAAAGAATCGGCGAGAGAAAGAAAGACACGTCTAAAAACTGATAAGCCGATCATTTAATTGACTCACAAAGTGGTTAACAGGGCAAGGGAAAGGGGAAAAGAGGGCGTGTTCGCATTTGGAAATAGTGTTCAATGGGAAAGATATGTAAATCGAGAATTGAATGCTTTTGGAAGCCCTTTTGCAATTATCCAGTTAAAATGGTGGAAAAGTTTCTTTGCAATCATGCAGAATGCCAAAATATTCAATGTAATTGCTCCATTTTTGTCTGAAAAATCAACTTTGATGAGTGAAAATCGTTTTTCGATATAGTATTGAGTTCAGAAGCAATTTTATTCAAGAAACCCGTTCATTGAATAGCAAGAGAGACTATCACTGTTTGCATAGAAATGAAATATTTCACATGGATAAGGAAAAAAAAGCA
Organism: Mesorhabditis belari; assembly: GCA_958450365.1. Taxonomy (NCBI): domain Eukaryota; kingdom Metazoa; phylum Nematoda; class Chromadorea; order Rhabditida; family Rhabditidae; genus Mesorhabditis; species Mesorhabditis belari. Next base: position 609,581 of record CAUEEP010000920.1, read on the forward strand.
CGTAAACTGTAATTTCTGGACTACAATGTAAATTTGTCTTTCAAGGATTGTCCAGCAGGTGTTATGAAGAAGACTTACAAGCAAGTAGCGTCAAAAATCTCTGAATTTAGGAAGATATCACAATTTGACTCACTTAGATAATGATCAAAATCAATACGAGGAAAAATAATAGACAGCTGAGGATGAGAATCATCTTGCATTGGCGTTTATCTGAAAAGGGAGTTCTGTCGTTTTTGGATCGATTTTCACTGGCTGGATGCTTTGAAAAGAATAGCTTAGCTTACGGAATGTTTAATAATGTCTTGTGAAAGAGGTGGAAAAAATATTGTCCTTGAAGCCGAGTGCAATTAGCGTATTACAGTATCATTTGAATTAATTCCTATACATTCAATTTTAATATCTTTTCATTGGTAGAGCTTTCACAAACCGTCATCCAGATTCGTCAATTTTGCAATCTTCTTCATCACTCCATCAAGCTTCGTATCAACTCGTTCCATCTCATTCCCCAACTCGTCCAACATTCTAAAAATTTTTGTATGCGAACAGCTCTCCTATTTTTTGATAGTTACAACTCTTTTCAACTTACATATTCTGTTCTTCCAATTCATCGTGAATCTTGTAGCTCATATTCTTCAATGTGCCCACCGATTTGCTGACCAAGTCAAGGTCATCATCTTGATCTCTGATGATTTGCTAAAGTTTGTTTGCCTTTCTCTCTTTTTGATCTACATAAATTAACCCTAAATGGAATGCAAAACTAGAATTCTTTAAATTTAGCCGTTCGTTTTAATAGAATTGCGGTACTAATAAAGTTCGGGAGGGGGGCACTTTGACTTGACCCGGCCAGAATCTATTTTACGGTTTTTTCTAGTCTTTTTTTTGCATTTTCTGAGGTAATCAAATATGCTTAATCTGTTGGTGATATTTTTAGTTTTTCGAATAGTTTTCCCTTTGTATCTCACCCTCATTTTCTAGTGCTGCGGCACTGCAACAGTTACACTTCAGCTAACTCAACATCACATTCACAAAGATTATTCAAAACTTTCTAAAAATATCACCAATTGATTCAGCATGTTTGATGAGCCCAGAAAAAATTAAATAACGTTGGTAAAACGGTCAAAAAATACGATCCGACCAAATCAGATCAAAGTTCCCCCCACCTTTATTAGTACCAGAACTGCTCAATGATATTTGACCCTACGTTTCTTCTAAACCAACTTTTTGTTTGAAGAGAATCTCCTCGAAATTGTTCTCCGGTTGATTGTTTCGAGCAGCACTCGTCGACGGGCCTTCATCATCTTCATCGAAATTCAGCGCCGTATATTTGTACCCGGACATGTCTAAATTTTCATAATAAACATTTATAAAAACAAACAACAACGGAAACTTCTGAGATCAACAAAGAATTTCTATTCTTAAATTCAAGGGATATCAACAAAGGTAGCAATTTCGGTGCTTTAGTAGTTGGGGGGACCAGTTTGTAAACACCGGTTTTTTCGAACTTGCCACTAGTTTTAAAAACTTTTTCTGGGGTAATTAATTGCACTGAATCCATTGGAGCAATTAGAAACCATTCTGAACAACTTTTATGCCAGTTTGAGCAACAATTCCGAGCCTTCAAAAGTGGCTCTCTTTCTACTGGGTTTAGAGGTGGGGGACCGAAATAAGAGGCTTAAAACCTCAGTAAATGCTTGAAATAGCAGAAAACATTAACTAAAGCTTAAATAAATAACAAATTAAGAATCTACGCCATTAAAAACCCTAGAAGCAAAAATTCGTGGGTTCTGGCTCAAAAGAGAATGTACACTGCCCCCCAACTACTATAGCACCGCAATTTCAACTAAACATAACTAACGATCTTTGCACATGAGCTTTTTCTAGAAAATCATCAAAGTAAACATCACAAAGGTAAACATTTTAAACTTAACACGTTTAAAAAGCTCAAATTTTAGTGATTCTATTCATCGGTGAAACGAAAGTCCGATGAAGATGGATATACTCGATTTGGATTCAACGACAGCACTTCAAAATCCCTCACCGCTTCATGTTCAACCCTTCTTCTCATTTTTCTCTTCACATCCATCATTTCTCCAGTCTCAATCCCGTGCTCCATCGCCGAATGTTCATTCCTTTCAGTGAACGTCAAAAACCTTTGCTCACACTTATCAGATAGACATCGATAACGCGGAAATCCCGTTTCCCTTGTCAAATTCACCTTGAACAGAACCGAGTGATTCTCATCAAAATGAATCTCCAATCCGTGCGCATTTGTGAACGATTTTTGGCAGATTAAGCACTGGTGTTTGTGTTTTCGTTCATAGTGATCCTCGTAGTCAGCAATTTCCTCGAAACTCGCGTCACAATTTTGAACATCACAAAAGATCCGGGAGCTCGTCTGTTTCTCATCATCGTCATCCACTTGTGCTCGAAAATTCCTAGCAAATGCGCTCCAAAAAGTTGGATCGTTCAAATTGAGGCGATCGGCGGAATTTTGTTCATTGAAATCCTGCTTGATCACTTCGTTCTCCTCGAGATTTCGCATCTTCACGAATCGTGGAAGTGGGAGATCTAAAATCAAAGAATTAAAGTCTGAAAATAAACCGAATACAATAAAAACAAACCAAAAATCATGAAAAAAGCTTGTTTTCGAAAAAGCTGGCAGAGTGAATGCGATGAAATCACCGGGAGAGAAAAACGGGGCGATACTATCGACGCGGAGGCGAGGAGCGAGTTTTAGAATGGAGCAATTCGCTGGTTAAAGGGGAAATGAATGTTTCAGTTCTTATTTAAAATGAAAGATATGTAAAAATTGTGTATTTTTGAATGGAATTAAATAAATAACATATTGTACTGCTTAAATGCAGAAAGTAAGGCCGAGATTAGTCAAAAAATGAGCACAATATAGGGCTCAAAAGTGGCGAGTAAATTGCTCGTTTATCTTTTTGCTAAAACTAAACTTTTCAGCTAAAATGTTTAAGAAAAACCTTTAAATTTACATATTTAAATATTAATATTACATTATTTTGTTTTTGAGTAGAAAATAAAAGAGTTTAGGAGAGCTTTCCCAGTTGCTAGGCAACTGCAGTGAACACTGAGTATTAGTATTCTATTCATTATCAAAATCGCCCAAATCTTAAAAATGTCTGCCGAATCTGTCCGTTTAATTGTTGATTCTCTAAATAAAGATCCCTTCAATTTATCGACAACATTAATTGCTTTCGATAATTTTTCACCGAATCGTTTACTGCAAGTGTTGAGTGATGTGCTGTGGTGAGTTTGAGTTAACTCCCTCTGGAGTAAGGGCGTTTAAGTGCATTGGGGTGTAATGGTTGCACATTTGCCCAGTAAAAGAAAGGTCGCGGGTTTGAGTCCCGGTGGTGCATAAGTTTTTGATCTGCCATAGTTCCAACTGACCACGGATGGATGGGCTTTGCGATGTTGGCTAAGGTCTTCATACCTAGTTTCGAGCGCACCCTCAGGCCTATAAATCGAGACGTGTGGGAACCTTCTCGTTCAGAGAGGAGGGAACTTAACTCCCTCTGGAGTAAGGGTGATGAAGCGCGTTGTAGTGTAGTGGTTAGCACATTGGCCGGTACACGAATGGTCGGGGGTTCGAGTCCCGGTGGCGCGTCACTTTTTGATCTGCCTTAGTTTCAACTTTTGGAAAGTTGAACAAGTTGCAGTTTGAAGCAATTTGAAAAAGCTAATCGAGATTTTAAATTCAAAACTTTATTCCAAGGTGATTTTGAATTTAAAAATTCCAGTTGGGTGACTCAAACCGATCAAATTGACATCCGAAATGAGGCTCCAGATCAAACGGCGCTGAGAGTTTTCAACAATTTGAAAATCTTGAAATTTAGACCACCATCCGATATTGAACAACTGTAAGTAAAATGAAGAAATGAAGAAATTTCCATGTAAATTCTGTTTGAGCGAAGAATGGCGTATTGGAATGGTCGAGGGCTCAAAAGCCTCAATCTACCCAGTTCTCTTCTATTTGTTCTCTAACGTTGAAATGTTAAAAGGTGTTTTGCTTTAACTTGAAATGAAAATCAATACCTTTTCAGAAAGAGCTTACTTGGCAAAATTTCTCGTAAAAGTCGAAGTGCCAAGTGAAATTCACGATGCGGATACTGTGCAACTCCAAAATGACATCATTACATGTATGGAGAGATTCAAGGTTCGGTATTTGGAAGTATTTTATATTTTGGAAAGGCTTTATGCTAGGAAATTCATCAAAAAGTCGTTCAAGTGCGTGGTGATTCGATGCTCATTGAAGATATCAAGGCTGATTTGAGACAGATGGAACAGGTTACCCAAGAATAAACTGTAAAGACTTTAAAGACTGTAAAGGATTAGTTCATCAGCTTTTCAGCTTTTCAAATGCTTTCAGAGCTTTGAAATTCTTACTCAAAGTTTCAGGAAAAGGAACAACTCAATCGTCGAATCGAAAAGATTCGACGAAAAGTCGTCAATATGCCCAACTTGGATCGGTAATTAGCAAAGTTACCGTTTTTCGAATCTTGAGGAAATTTTAGAATTATTTCCGGTGCAGAAGCTCATCGGCGAGAATTGGAACGATTTGAGACATTGAATGTTCAGAGACAAGAACAAAGAAATGCTGTGGGTTTTGAGAAGTTTTAGAGACAGATAATAAGAGACGTTACGGGAAGAGATGGAAAGAAATGGCTGTTCAAAAAGTCTTTTCGTTTTTTTCATACCTTCGTTGAAAAATAATAAATTCACCAATTAATTTATCATTTGCTCTAAATAAAAAGTATTTACTGTTTAATTTCCCTTCTTTTTAAGTCAATGTGGGTTCACTTTCAAGCAAATTTGATGAGTGCATTGGTTTTAAAGGGAAGTACGAAAAGGAATGGAAAGACTTTCTAGAAAAAACAGTCAGAAGTTGACGATTTGTTTAATAGTCTGTTAGATCTATTAGATTCAAAGCCATGTTCTTGAATAAGTTTAGGTAATCAATGCTGATCAAAAGATTCAACGATTGGAGAGTCAATTGAAAGAAGTGAGGCAACAAGCAGAGACACTTGATCCAAGTGATCTAATCGCACAATTGGATGTAGGGAAATGAAAAAGAGACAGATAATAAGAGAAATTACAGGAAGAGATGGAAACAAATGGTTTCTTAATGCAGAAATTAGAACGAGAGATTCGAACGAAGAAAGGAGTGGTGATTGAGTTGGCAAGAGTGTCCAATCTACCGACAATTGATCAGTCAGAAGTTGACGATCTGAAAAGAGAGGTTTGTTTGGTGATGGCTCATTTCAAGATGGCTTCTTGTCAAGGTAGATGCAGTGAATGCTCGTCTAATCGTTCTCGAAGAGGATCGGGATAAACGAGAGGAAGGATATGATGAGAATTTCTCCATTTATCGACATCAAGCAGCGACGGTGGAGAGGAAGAAAAATGCTGCCGCTTCACAATTACAAGAAGGAAGGTAAGGAAAAGAGTAAAAGAAAATGGGCAAAAGAAGATAGACAACTTAACGTTTAAGTAGGCAATTTTAGAGTAAAGCAACACGGATTAGAAGTTCAGATTTGCAGAATTTGATGAATGATGCAGAATGAATGTCCGATGAATTACAGAATTTATTCAGGAATGATCTTGATGAAATGCATCGTCGTTTGGCTCAAAGAAAAGATGAAATGCGAACTAATAATGGTGGAGAGGATGTTGTCACTTCTTTGCAGGTTTTTTTAGTTTTTGCGTTCAAGAGTCTACAGAAAAACTGTAATAATCTAGTCATGGTTTATAGAAATATTAGATGTGTGAAAAAGTAATCCACGTTTTAAACGTTTAAATATAAAAGACCATAAGTTTCGTTAAAATAATTTTTATTCAACGAAGTAATCACCATTCGAAAGAACAACCTTTTGCCAACGTTCTACAAGTAAAGACATTCCACGATAATAAAAATCTTGGTCCTTAGAGGCGAAGAAAAGATCAACCTCGGTTTTGACATCTTCTTCGGAATTGAACCATTTATTGGCCAAAAAGTTAGACAGAGACAAAAATAAATAATAATCAGATGGAGAAAGGTCTGGACTATAAGGTGGATCTGGTAAAGCCTCCCATCCAACACTCTGGATTTTTTGTCGAGTCTGTAAAGAGACATGTGGTCGCGCGTTATCATGGAGCAACAGGACACCTTTCCTATTTACCAATGATGCGCGTCTCTCAGTGAGTTTTTGTTGGACTGCATCAATCTCGGCACAATATCGTTTGGCCACGTGATAAATAGTCTATGTGCATAATACCACGTGCAGTCCACCAAACTGTCATTAAATTTTTTTAGGATAGAGGCTTTTTTTGGGTATTGTCCCAGCAGGTTTACCACGTTCCACCCACTGTCCAGACCTTCTAGAATTATCGTAATCAAACCATTTTTCATCACACGTAACAATTCGATCAATAAATGGCTCAAGTTGATGTTTACTAATCAAAGAATTGGCGATTGTAAGGCGCATTGTTTTGTTTTCTTCGCTCAATTCACGCGGTATCCATTTGTCCAACTTTTTGATAAAATTCATGGCATTCAAGCGTTTCCTTACGGTTGACCCATCACAATTTAATGTAAAGCCTATTTCTGAAGAGGTTGAACGAGGGTTTTCGAGAAGACAGCTTCTTATTTGGTCATCAGATAAAAATAAAAAACGTGGATTACTTTTTCACACACCTAATAGAAATAAATGGAAAGGTCAAAGATCGACAATAAATTTCAGTTTAAAAACTACGTGAACAAACTTCGGGGAATGACGATCACTTACAAAAAGAAAAGAGGAGAATTGGAGGATATTAAGGTGAGGAATTTGCATTGGAAACTTTCTACAGTACTCGATTTCAGTCAGAGAATCTCATTTTGACAAGAACTTGTGAGATTTTGGGGAAACAATATCAAGAGCTCAAAGATAAAATGGTTTGTTTTATGTTTTAGAAAAAACAAATGCATCTTTTAGGAAGGGATGGGAATGTTAGTGATGGAGACGATTGAAGTACCGACAAGAATGGAAAGGCCAAAGACTGCTGCTCCAAAAACTGATGATATCGATGAATTACGGTAGACTTATTTGAATTACGGTAAGTCTACCTCTAGTCTACGGTAGACTAATTTGAATTTGAATAGACTAAGCCAAATTGTTTCTTTCAGAAATCTGATCAATGACTTGAATATGCAACTCGATCAAAAGCGATCATTGGTGGCACCGCTGAAAGAGAAAAGAGATGAGATCTCAGCTAGATTGAATGTAAGTTAATTTTCAGATGAAAATGATTTCAATTTCATTTCAGGATACTCTGGAAAGTATGCGGAATCAACGAAAAGACTATGAAAGGCAGCGAGCCGCTTTGGAGAGCAATTTCACTCGATTGCAAGATGTGGGTTTGTGCAGTTGTGATCAGTTAAATTATCAACTTTATTTGAAAACTATAGCTTTAAAATCTTAAGTAGCTTCATCATCTTAATCTTTCAGAACGTCGAGCGCCTTGAAGGTCAATACGAGGCAGCACAATTGAAAGCAAAAATGGCCGAGGTTCAGGTACAGAATTGAAAAGAAATTTAGGTAAGAGTTGGGGAAAAGTTTAGGTAAAAGTAGCTGAAGCTCATTTGGAACAAATTGAATCTGGGAATATTGGACAGATCACTCAAGATATCGAGGATCTCACGCAGAAATATCAACAAGAAGCTGATACAATTCAACAAAGAGGAGGAGGGCAGGTTGGAAAGGGGAATCTCTTCAATTTACAAGTCAATTGTTTAAATTGATAGTACTGATTAAACTGATAGTAACTGATGTTTTCCATTATTTAAGGATTCATTTAGGGCGGAGGAAGCGATTCAAAGAAACAAATGCAAATGTGGCGATCACTCGAGAGAATCTTCGAGCTGAAGTTGGCACTCGCGAGACAAGATCCATCAAAAAGGTTCTCTAAAAAGATTCTCTAAAAAAGATAAAGACTAATCTGTACTTTTTTTCTTTAGTGATCTACCAATCGGTGACAGAAGGGCTGGTCGTTTTTGAGGACTTGATTTGTGGTGTATGTTTCGTGTTTGAACAGTTACAATGTGACAATAAAGTTATAAAAATGGGTTACTTACGTGTTACTAATATAAACGTGTTACTAGGAAAAGGCACGGACTTAAGGTGAGCTTTTGTCTTGATAATGCACTTTATAGAATCGGGTATCGATTAGCTCGATAAGATGCTATAGGTTGAGAAAAAAAGAACAAAAACAAAGAGTGACATCAGGGCCCCAACCCTGATGCCAAGGGAGTCAGGAAGCCTAATGCGTTATCCACTACACCACCAAAGTCTCTCTTCTCCCCTAGGAAGGAGCGTTTTAAAGCATCCGTTTCTCGATTGAAGCATCCATTTTTTAAAGCAAATTTTCAATTGAGTTTTACAGTCATTTGGCGTCATTTGGAAAATCATTCGACAGATTTTAATTTGAGATTCGGATTCCACATACCCGATTTTATAAAGTGTACTAAGTGTCCAGACAAACCAGCTCACCTCAATTTCGTGCCTTTCCCTAGTTAGAGTGCAAGATGCACCAAAAATCAACTCACTAGTTTTGTTTATTCTTTGCCAAGAATAGTAAAACTAACTTTTATTGAGAGTCTCTAGTTCATTCTAGTCATTTTGAGCTTTCCGTTCCGAGCGTTTTCAGCTTCTCCACACTGACGACAATTTGCTGGAATTTAGAGATTTTATTGTCAATAGAAAATAAAGCAGCAAACTTCAGGGTACACTGGAATTTCTTCGATTCTTTGAAAGAGCGGAAATTGAATTAAACAAGATGTTTCACCTGCAATTTCTTTTCCAAACCACGAAGATGAGGGACGAAATCTTCGCAAATTGTTTCATAGTTTTTCGCGAGTTCTCTGCATTTTTAGATAATAGAATTTCTGAAGACTTGGTCTTTCTGAAGATTTCTACCTGCATTCAGCCACTTTTTCAAAAGCTTTTTCATACGAGACATTTGCCTGCATCTTCTCCTCAAAGTCTTCACAATTCTAAAGTTAAAATTTATCAATTTTCCTTAAAAAGTTAACCTTTGGAATCACTTCTAACAATTCAGCCACTTTTTCGCTCAATGTTGGAATAATCACTTCATATGTCTTGAGATTCATTTGCAAAAAGGTTGACATTTGGTTGTTCATTGATAGAATCTAAAATTGACAGTGGCAAGATGAAAGATGACAAGAAGACAAGACAAGGGTGGCAAGACAAGAGTAGCAGGACAAGAATGACAAGACAAGAGGACAAGACAAGAAGATAAGACAAGAGTGGCAAGACAAGGGTGACAAGACAAGAAGATAAGACAAGAAGATAAGACAAGAAGACAAGACAAGAAGACAAGAGGACAAGACAAGAAGACAAGACAGGAAGACAAGACAGGAAGACAAGACAAGAGTTACAAGACAAGAAGACAAGACAAGAAGACAAGACAAGAAGACAAGACAAGAAGACAAGACAAGAAGACAAGACAAGTGTCAAATGGATACACCTCCTGTTTTGCAGCCGGTTCAAACTGATGTCCGTTGTGGTTTGCGACAAAACATTTTGCACAAATGGGCACGGATTTCTGAAAGAGTTTCATCAATTTACACTTTGATTCTCACAGTATTGCTTTCTCCAGCTTTGCAAGTGATACAGGTGAGAAGATCATCCACATCAACCTGAAATCTTTGAGATCTTTGAGATCTTTGTCAGTAGATCTTTCTTTTCCTGAAATCTTTGGGATCTTTGAGATCCACTCACCGATTTTCCACATTCACAAGAAAGCATTTTTGCTTTTTGAAGTAAATCCTCGAATTCGATCATAAATTCTTAAAGTTATTAAAGTTTTTTTATCGAAAACAAAATGAAAACCTTTTAAACAATGTTCCTTTTGATGATTGGAATCAATAATTGGAATAAAATCGGAGACATTTGAACAAAGCGGACAATTGATTATTTCACTCTGCAGAAATTTAAATATTTGGGAAAACCTTTGGATTTGGAAAACCTTTGGATTATAGTCCGGCAAAAAACATTCGTCAATCTAAATTCTTTAATTCGAAAACCGTTTTCATAGCTTTCAAAGCACCAATAGCTCTAAACCTTCAGTCTTTGGAGCGTTGAAATATGAATGGAAGCGCTCTTTTCCAACAATCAGAACAAATGAATGCCAGCCTGAAAATGTTGTTCGTATTGCAGTATTTATATATATTTCTTCTAATAATCTAAAGAGTTCTATTAATTAACAGAATAGATGCCAATATTCTCTAGTTCTATCTCTAATAGCTCTAATATTAGGTTGGCAAAAAAGAAATGAGCGTCGTGTTTGTTGATTTGTATTTTATTCACAGTAAAAGATTTTTTAAAATAGTTTATTCTATTGGAAAGAGCGTGTTCTTGCGCATCGTTTGATATATAATTTGTCTATGATTACTTTGTTTTTTTGCAAGAAAGAGTGTTTAGAAAATGTCGGACCAAAAATTTCGTTTGCGGGCGTGCTTGTGGTATGAATTTAAGCAATGCAAATCGGCTGCTGAAGCTCATGGCGCTCTATCGCAAGTGTTTGACGAAGATGCTCTATCCGAAAGTCAGTGTAAACGATGATTCCAGCGCTTCCGAGACGACGACGAAAGCTTGGAAGACCAAAAACACGGGAGTCGACCTCAAATCATCGACAATGACGCATTGAAGGAAGCCTTTGAGTCGGATCCACGCCAAACCACTCGCGACCTGGCAGAACAGTTCGGCTGCACGCATGCCACCATTGAGAACCATCTGCATGGCATGGGCAAGACGAATAGATGCGGAAAATGGGTACCGCATAAGCTATCCGACGCAAACAAGGCGACACGCATCGCAATCGACGGAATTCTCACTCACCGCGCCAAGAACAGTGGGATTTTCGACTCCATTGTTATGTCGGATAAGAAGTGGATCCAATACGGCAACACAGCAAGAAAGCGGCAGTGGTTGGACCCCGGTGAAGCTCCAAAACCGGACATCCACGGAAAAAAGGTGATGCTTTGTGTTTGGTGGAACAGTAAAGGCCTGGTGTACTTTGAGGTTCTGGATTCGGGTCAAACAGTTACGGCGAACCTCTACCAAGGCCAATTGGACCGCGTGGACCAGGCGCTGCGACGTCAAGGTGTGGATACGGCGTCGACAAAATTCCTTCACGACAACGCTCGGCCGCATGTCGCAAAAATCACCCAGCAGAAAATTGAAGAAATGGGCTGGGAAGTCCTGCCTCATCCGCCATACAGCCCAGACTTGGCGCCTTCCGACTACCATCTGTTCCGATCAATGCACCACTCCTTGGCCGAGAAAAAGTTCAAGAACGGCGACGAGGTCCAAATTTGGGTGTCCAACTTCTTCGAGTCGCAGCCGGTCGAGTTCTTCAAGAAGGGCATCCATTCTCTGCGTGAACGTTGGCGACAAGTCATTGATGCAGATGGCGAATACCTTTTGGATTAATGTATTGTTATCTTGTTTTTATAATAAAATAAACTTTTAACGAAAACGCGCATTTCTTTTTTGCCAACCTAATGGAATAGATGCTAATATCAGATTTCATTGGCTCTTAGCTCTATCTCTAACAGCCAATCTCTAACAGAAATCTCATTCATTTCCCACTGCACCTTGAGTCAAATTCTTGTGTCCGTAATCTGAGAAGCTGATTTCATATTTGTTCCCATCAACAGTCTGTGATCCCTGAAGTATAATATATTATAATATCTTCTTATATTCTGAAGTATAATAGCTTCTAATAAAGGTAAAACAGACGAGAAAAGGCCCATTATGATTGATTCCGCCGTTTTCTTCAAGTTCAAATCCTATTGCGTAAATTGTTTGGGGAGTTAACTAAAATGGGTATAAAGCTTTGAGGCTTAGATTACCGTATTTTCTCTAATAGTAGTGCACCCGGCCGAGCCGAGTTGGTGACTATTTACGGCTTCCAAAGTTTTCCCAGAAGCTCAACACTCTAATCCCCCACTAGATCTCATCGTCAGCTACATTCTCCGACCCCACATCGACAGGTTCTGATAAGCGGTTCTCGAGATTTCGAGGAATTTAGGCAACGCTCACGGTGCACTAATATTAGAGAAAATATCGTATATTAAGCTTATCAAATTTCTAAAATATCCAAACCTCAACCGGAACAATCAATGGAAAATTCATTGGTCCTGGTCCTGCAACCATTGCCGCAATTTTTCGAATCACTTTTTCTTCTTGTTTAACCGTGACATAAATCTTAAAAGAAATCTGAAGTCAGAAATTTCACCTAATCAGCTCACTTTTTTCTTTTGTCCTCCCAAATTTCGATTGACAACTTGAATGGTGTAAAGATAAAGTTTATGTTGAGATTTGAATTTAAATGAATCGATTTGAGAGCAATGAAAGTTGCAACTAGAATAAAGAAATCGATAAAACAAGAATTCAAATTCAGCCAATCAAAATCAATCAAAACCAATCAAAATCAATGAAAACCAATGAAAACCAATCACCAACCTTTCCTTGTCAGCGATTTGAAAGAAAGCGCTTGGGCGAATCGTCTACAACGAGATTATTCTCAAAGCATCTTTTCTCAAGGCATAACCTACGATTTGTGAGAGCTCCAGACAACAACGATAACAAAATGTGTGTCCACAGTCGAGTGGATGAGGCATTTTATCGGATTTCTCCATTTCATCTACAAGAAGAACTCGAAAGGGTATTTTCATTAGCAAAAGTTCAAAGCAAAACAGCAAAACAATCAAGACACTTGTTAGTTTTGCTACAACGTATTTATTTATAAATTGATTAAAGTTCAGTATTTCTTTAAACTCACATCCATCATGACAGATTTCACATTCCATTTGTCTTTTAATCTAAATTTTACTATTCCTATGCGACGTTGAAGCTCAAAACCTTCGCTCGATAAGCTATTGGAGTACTCAGAAATCCTTCAATCCCATTCACACAATTCAAAATTTCGTTCAAAATACCTGTTAACTTCAGCTTTAGTTGGATATTGAAAAGCTTACCAAAAAGGAAGTGTGCAGGCGCTACTTCACTCAAACAATCAGCACAATTCGATTTACAAGGGAAACTACTTTTCGTTTTGTCGGGTTCATTTTTCAAACATTGTAAGCACAACAGAATTCCACATTTCGTAATCACTGGGCACTTTGGATCTTTGTAAGATGGGATAACTGAAAGTGATTAGAACTGATCTGTCTTTCGTTAGAAAACACTTAATAGTTTGTCAAACACTTGACACTTCTTACAAAACAGTTTGACAAGTAAAAACTCTACTGTTTAATTCTACATTTAATGTACAACTTACAATATCCAAAACATAGAGGACATCGCAAAGATTTCAATTTCATTTCCACAGCCAGCTTCGGAATTTTTTTAGGAGATTTAGTAAGAATGGTAGAATTTCTGACCGCTTTTTTGATGACTCGCATTTGTGGAATTGAAAAACACACACTGATATTTCAAATCAAAAAAGAGCTTATCAAAAAAGAGAAATGCAGCACGGGAAAAATAGGGATCGATTTGTTTTCGAGAAAAAAAACTGGCAATTATTGCAATGTATTGGTTTGAAAATTGGAAAAGGTACAAAATTTTTAGTTTTTCAGCGATCGAATGTTTAAATAATGTGAGAAAATCGCTTATTGCTTAAAAATTGCTTAAAAAGTTAAATTTCATTTTATTTTACTCCTGAAATCATTCTTCCTTTTCTAGCTATTGCATAAAAGTTCCAATTTGAGAGGGAAGTACTTTCGAAATCAAAAGGACAAGTATAGAGCTCAATTTGCATTGATTTGCCAGGTGTTTTTTTGTTCTGACCTTTTCTGAAACTTCTCAGAGTGATTCCAAGATTTGAATTCCTATTTGAATTTCTATTTGAATTTAACCATGGATATTTGGAGTTTAATTTATAGATGAGTTTATATGTTTTGTTTAATTCCCATTCAAAACATAGCTGTCTTGTGCTGATGAAGTCAAATCACTGCCAGAATTGAACATACCTAATAGTAGTATTCTAGTATAGTATTCTCTTTAATAGTAGTGCTCCCTGAGCGTTGCCTAAATTCCTCGAAATCTCGAGAACCGCTTATCAGAACCTATCGATGTGGGGTCGGAAAATGTAGCTGACGATGAGATCTAGTGGGCGATTGGAGCTTTGAGCTTCTGGGAAAACTTTGGAAGCCGTAAATAGTCATCAACTCGGCTCGCTAATTCTTAACATCCTGGTGCACTTACTATTAGATGAAAATACGGGTTTATTAATCGATTCAAAATTCTTCAAGCTCAATCAAGCAAGGCTTTTGCCTTTTGCCAGAGAGCCTTTTGACTTGAATCTAGTGCGCCAGAATATCGTATTTTCTCTACTAGTAGTGCACCCAGAGCGTCGTCTAAATTCCTCGAAATCTCGAGAACCGCTTATCAGAACCTATCGATGTGGGGTCGGAAAATGTAGCTGACGATGAGATCTAGTGGGGGATTTGAGTGTTGAGCTTCTGGGAAAACTTTGGAAGCCGTAAATAGTCACCAACTCGGCTGGTGCACTACTATTAGAGAGGTGCACTACTAATACTACTACTATTATTCACAACCTTTTAGACTTCACGAACCATTCGCTTTGTTCAATTCAGCATTGACAATTCTTTTAAATGGAATTCTTTTGCATTTCATTTGTCATAAAACAACTGTCGAAATGGGCACTTATAAGCAACTTTTATTCTTTTTATCGATCTTCAACATTGTTTACTCGTTGTTGCAAAGCTTTTCACTCCCAGTAGAGATTTTATTATTATAGCAAAGCAATTCAGATCATTTTTACAGTTTAGCAAAGTAGTTTAGATCATTTTTGTGAACAATTACTATTTCGTTTTGATTCCAAGTGGCTCATTGGTTGGGTTTCTGGATCACAGTGGTGAGTAAAACCTTGCATTTACCTCTTATTCTACAGGGTGCAGCACAATTACCCCCACACCTCTCTTGCAATAGAATTTAGCTGTTTTCCAAGGAAAATTCTTTTAATTTTTTTGTTCTCTTTATTCTAACATTTTGTTTTCAGTGAAAAAACTGTTTTTCATTGTTTTCACTGAAACGTGATAGTGATGGCAAAGCGTAATATTTACAGAGGCAAAGCTCTTTACAGAGGCAAAGCTCTTTACAGAGGCAAAGCTCTTTACAGAGCTTCGATCATTGACTTGCACGCTATGGGACAGATGAGATTAGACGTCTAGGAGTAGATAGAAGTGCTGTGATTCGTGCAGTTAAACGATACAAGTAGCTTGGAACTTTAAATGATTTTCCTGGACAAGGAAACAAGAGAACCGTTACCATCAAAGCTAAGATCAAGAGGGAAAGATCAGGCTTCGATCATCGACTTGCACGACGCAAAGGCTATGGGACACCAGCTATGGCAGCCCCGCGCGTTCCATGTTGATAAACATTTCTATTTAAATTTGCATTTTGTTTATTTCTCTGGTGAGAAGCTTTGATTTAGTTTGAGGCAGTAATTGTGAAACCTCTGTAAAAGTACACCCTGTAATAGCACCTGTAAGCTCTGTAATAGTACACCTTGTAACAGCATACCGAACCATGAAAGTATAAAAAAACCTTTTCTGGATAAAACCCTGTTGTATTGCAATGTACTGTCATAGGCTGTCATAGCTGTATTGTCATAAGCTTTCAGTTTACTCTGAACAAGCCTAGTTACTCCAAATTCAATCTTAGTGATAGCACTAACAGCCTGCCCTGATCTGGTTGGCTATAATCTTTGTCACTTGAAATTTAGCCCAAGAACTGCTCGCTTCTCTCAACATTTCCTTCTTCGGCACAAATAATATCGTACTTGCTGTCCATTTTCTTTATCGTTATATCACGATTCGACAGTAAGTGAAATAGAAATTTCTTTTACGAAACGATTTCCGAAATCATCGCGATTATCTGATCAATGGATGGTGGCAAATGATTTGGCTCATTTACGTCCATTTTTGTGAGTTTATTAGAGTTTATTAGATCATTCTCTAAAGCTTCTATTCAGGTTTTGGTATTTGGATGTACACTTGTATTTATTTATTTAAAACATATCCAGAAAAAGATATACTAATTGATAGAGATATGAAGAATGTATTGAATATTTCTTTGGATGACAGGGCGTATGTTGGGCCTTTGTACTGGGTGAGTTGAAGGAAATTGATCGTGAAATTGGTCGTAAGCTATATAAATCTCCGAAACTCTGTCTCGGAGAAACTTCGTCTTAGCAAAATTCATCGGTGCTGAGGTTTCTTAGATGAGGATTTTCAGCAAATTTTTAAGGTATCCTCATCCCTATTTGGACTCATGGGGATACCTCAGTCCAAATAGGGGTGGGGATACCTCTTCGGAGTCATCCTCAAGCCTCCGAAGATCCATGGGGATGCCTCCCTATTCCCCATGTCTATTTGGATCCATAGGGATACCTCAAGATGGTCATGGGGATACCTTTAAGCACCTAAAATCCTTGCTTTCCCCATGACTATCTCGAGGTATCCCCATGACCCTTTGTAGGTATCATCAGCCTCCCGATGGTCATGAGGATACCTCTAAATGGTCATCCCCATGCCTCCCGATTAAGCATTTGTAATGTAGCGCAATGTAGCTTTTCTAAAAGCTATCGGGCCCTAGCTTTTCTAAAAGCTATCGTACTCTAACTTTTACCTAATTGAACAAAACTGGAGCTAAAAATTACAGTCGTTTTTATGCGTCTTTTAGAAAACAAGCAGTTTCCCTTTCAAAATCAATCTAAATCTAGGTTGAAAAAGAAGCTGGATCAGTCTTTCAATGGGATGAAGTTATGGGTTTATTGATCGTTTCATTCACAATGAGCTCCTCATTATCGATGGTATCTTTTATCCAAAATACACTTCTAAAGCAAAGGCTACTACCTGAATCTATATACCATATTTTCTCTGATAGGAGTGCACCAAGAGCGTCGTCTAAATTCCTCGAAATCTCGAGAACCGCTTATCAGAACCTATCGATGTGGGGTCGGAAAATGTAGCTAACGATGAGATCTAGTGGGGGATTTGAGTGTTGAGCTTCTGGGAAGACTTTGGAAGCCGTAAATAGTCATCAACTCGGGTGCACTACTATTAGAGAGAATACGGAATTTTTTCCACCAAAGCATTAGCTTTAACATTAGCTTAGCATTAGCTTCAGATGTGTTACTGTGGGCACAAAACGTATAATGGCATGAAAAAGTATATTGGAAGCGATCGAACAAAGAGACTTCACAATCAACTTTTCATTTCACTTCTTACAATGGTAAAGAAAATTCAAATATTGTAATTATTGGGTTGGTGAATTGAAAACTGCGGGCTATTGTCATATGTGAGAGTTTGAGCACTTTCTTCAAAAGAAACCCATTTTGGTGTCAATGGAAAAGTTGTAGAGAATCAAAAATCAAGCTTATATCCAAATTTTCAGAACGATTCAAAAACTGGTTTTCAAGAAATGCCAAATTTGCACAAAAGAAATGCCAAATTTTCACAAAACTTGCATTTTAAGCGAAACTACTAAGTGTATCTTTGTGGAAATTTGGCTATAAGCCTAATTTTTGATTCTCTACAACTTTTCTATTGACACGAAAATGGGTTTCTTTTGAAGAAAGTGCTCAAACTGGGCTGACAGCTGACATCTCCAGTCCTCCATTTTTGAGTCTCACACTTGTCTCACACACAAACCAAAATCCTACTACGAAAGAGAAATCCGCAAATTGCTTGTAAAAAGGGCCGTTAATGCCGTTAATGACGACCGTTAATGCAATCAAATACAGTGAACAGTTGGGAAAGGTGAATGAATCCCTGAAGAAGAATAGGCCCTCCAAGTCAAAGATCGTTCTCATCCCCGACAACGCGCGCCCTCATGTTGCAAAACTGACTCACTCTAAAATAAATAGCCTTGTTTGGGAGCTTCACTGTATTTGATTGCATTAACGGCCGTCATTAACGGCATTAACGGCCCATTTGACAGGCAATTTGCGGATTCCTCTTTCGTAGCTTGCGGGAGAACACTTCGATTCGGAAGAAGCAGTCAAAAATTGGCTTTGAAAGTTTTTCGATTCAAAACCAAAATCCTACTCGAAAGAGGAATCCGCAAATTGCCTGTAAAATGGGCAGAAGTCGTCAATAATAATGGAAATTATTCCGAATGAATTTATGGTTTTGTTGAATTGTTTATGTTGAATAAATTTTAGGTCAAAGTCCGGCGGTTTTCAATTGACCAACCCAATAAATTGTAACTAGTCCCAATCGTAGGCTGTTGTCCCAATGATTGTCATTTATTTCCCTGTAACTGTTCTCATTATCGGTTCACTATTCGGTGTTTCTTTCGGTCGATTCGGCTTTGTTTATCACTTTCTTCTAACAATCACACCTTTCTTCGATCCACTGGTTTTAATCTATTTTATTAGTAAGTCCGAGATAATGTAGATGTTTTATAGTATAGATGAGACAGTATATAGTATAGCTGATAGTATTATAGTTATAGTATAGCTGATACTGATGTCTTAACGGTACACTTTTCAGCCGATTATCGCCGAGCTTTTCTGAAAACATTCTGCAAATTGGTGACAAGAAAAAGGTTTTTTGGAAGAAATTTACATTATTCTTACAAAGAAATTCCAAATTTAGAGTAAAAAGAAGATTTCAGAATCGATCAGGACCACTCACAGATCATCCGAGGAAAACCCCGTCAATTGAGCTCAATTAGGGCTTTTTATAAACATGATAAATGATCTAAAACTTTTGATTCAAATCCGCAAGAGATTCTTCAATGATTCCTTTTCAAAGAGATGATTCTATGGTTCCTTTTCAAAGAGATTCACAAAGATTTATTTCTCATTGATTCCTTTTCTCCAATCATTTCTTCTTTTCTTCTTCTTTTCTTCTTCTTTTCTTCTTTTTCCTCTTAATTTTTCACCAAGGTCGTCCATCAATTTAAACGAAAACTGATTTTATCTGACTTGTCCACATGAATGTCCAACATTTCTAAAAGATTTATTGCATTTCTGCGTTTGAAAGATAAAGATTTAATGATTAGGAACGTGATTTGCTATAATTTAAATTGCCTTTAGGTTATGAATCATTTATTCTTTTTATTGTCAAAGAAAAGATCATCTTTTTCATCATCTGATTAAGAGCATCTGCCGCTCTAAAACGTGACAACTTTCAAAACTATCTCTAGCTCTTATTTTCAAGAGTTTGACACGTTTTAAAAATGCATTAATTAACGCACACTTCAATTCCAAGAGTTCCTTTGTTAAAATGATATTTTCTTTGCTATTGCTATTGCTATTTTCTAGATTCGATTAAAATAAAAGAACTGTGCTGGACTGTACATTACAAGAACTGGGCTGGATTGTACATTAAAAGAACTTTGCATTACAAGGCCTTAGCTTTTCAACTTGCAAATAGCGCCTTAGCTTTTCAACTTACCCAATTTTTGCTAACTACTAAATTTAGCTGCTCCGCCAAAATGTGGTTCACTCATTCGCTCAAATCGGCTCTCAAGGACAACCGGGAAACATGTAAAGAGATCAAATCGAGGGTAGGATTGATAAATTCAATGATATTCAATTCAATGATAAATTGAATTCAATTTCAAGATAAATTCAATATAAATTGAAACAGAATGAAAAATATGAAAAATCCTTTTCATATAACATCCTTTCCAGCTCCCCGTCGGTCTTCTCATCTTTTTCGAATTGATTTGGCTTTTCTCGTGTCTTTGGTACAATCAAATCACTTTGGTGTCAAATGAACAAGCAACCGAACGACAGATTACGGTATTTGATTGAAAAATAGGGATTTAAATGTTAGATTTTAGGAGATCTCAATCCTGTTAATGATTCTGATTACAATCCCGGCCATTCTCACCATTTTCACGTTGAGCTCAAGTTTTTCAAAAGTCTACTTTGTTTTATTTGTAAGTTTTATGAAAGATAAAGAAAGTTTTTTAAAAGAAATCTTTTTAAAAGAAAGCTTTTTAAAATAAAGCTCTAAATTTATTCAGATCTTCGAGATATTGATTGTTTTTGAAGTTTCGTTGTTCTTGGGGATTTATCGAGTATTCAGGTTAAATGCTTGGCTAAAATTGGCCGAAATTTCTCCTTTCAGTAAATCGCCAGCAAGTTTGCAAAGATTCAACGTGTTGATCTTGACATTCGGTGAGTTTTGGGAAAGATTCATTGAAGCTCAGCTTCTCCTCAACTTTTCCTTTACTTTTCAGGCTCAATCTATCTTCAACTACTCGTTCCATGGCTTGGTGGATTGAAGTATTCATTCTACAAAGATATTAGGTGAATTAAAAAGTGCTATTCCAATTAAACAATTCCATATTCCAAGTTCAACTATTGAAATCAAAAATCCCTAAACTTTTACTTAACACTTTTTCAGAGATCATCAATCCTCCGAAAAGAAAGAGCAATATGCATCAATTCCTAATGTAACTATTGCATAATCTAAATTTTTTTTTAAAAAAAAAAAAAAAATTTTTTTAAAAAAAAAAAAAAATTTTTTAAAAAAAAAAAAAATATTTTTTAAAAAAATAAAAAAAAAAAAAAAAAAAAAAAAAAAAAAAAAAAAAATTTTAAAAAAAAAAAAAAAAAAAAAAAAAAAAAAAAAAAAAAATATTAAAAAAATAAAAAAAAAAAAAAAAAAAAAAAAAAAAAAAAAAAAAAAAAAAAAAAAAAAAAAAAAATAAAAAAAAAAAAAAAAAAAAAAAAAAAAAAAAAAAAAAATAAAAAAAAAAAAAAAAAAAAAAAATATTTTTTTTAAAAAATTAAAAAAAAAAATAAAAAAAAAAAAAATAAAAAAAAAAAATAAATAATATTTTGTCTTCTTTGGTTCGTTTAGAGTTTGATAAAATCATTTCTCAAATTAAACGTCACAAATATGCATTAAACTCACATAAAACTTACAAGAAACACAACACTGGAAAGAAAAAGTCCTGCGTCTCCGTCTTGCCGAAACTTGCGAGTGAAGAAACACCAACCGAACCTGGGAATTACAAAGTATTATTTTCATATCAGTTGTCTGAGTGTTCAGCAAAGTTTTCCGACTTTTAAGCTTTCATTCTTTTCAATGAAATTTCCTTTACTTTTCATTCTATTTCATCTCATTGATTCAATTCGTTTCAATTCGTTGATGATTTGTGATTGTGAGTGCCTAGGAATGCTACAGTAAGAAAACAAATTACAGTCAGATATCATCTGTCATCCACTTACAAAATATCGAGCTTATGTAGGATCGGATCGAGGGAATATTAGAAATGATGAGGAAACGATTGTTGAATTTGAGTAATAGTTGATGATTTGTGATTGTGAGTGCCTAGGAATGGAAATCCTTGAAATGTCTGCTTTGGGTTAAATAAATTTTTGCTGGTTCACAGAAAGAAAGGCAAAGATGAAAGCATTGAGCCAGATTACAAAGAATAATTCCTCTATCACTTGGTTGGGAAATGCTGGTTTTGACTAACAAAGTGTTCTACTTTCAACAAACGTATTTGCAATGAAGTCTTCCTTCCTTTTCCTTCAATTTCATCTCATTCATTCAATTCGTTTCTACAATTTAACACAACACAACAATTGCAATAGAAAAGAAAACACAAACAGACCCTGGGAAATAAAAAAGTATTTTTATATCCGTTCAATGTCATTCATTTTATTGATATGAAGAGTTAGAAAGCGTTATTTCTAACTCGTTTCAATAAACGAAGCACCATTGTCATTGACATTGACATAGAGCAAAGATTAGCATTGAACGTGAAATTCTTGACTTGTCTAACCCTCCTTTCGTTTCGAAGGAATCATAAAAGAAGAAATCTTGTGATTACAACGGATTATGTTTTGTTTTTATCAGTTGGCCACAGCGTTCAACAAACTTTCCTCTTCAAATTTCACGTATTTGTAATGAAGTCTTCTCTCCTTTTCCTCCAATTTCATCTCATTCATTCCATTCATTTCTACAATTTAACACAAGAAAATCCATCTTTTGCTATTCACGGGACTCGTTTGAGAAATGAAAAAGTTAGAAAAGAGCTTTGATTTTAATGAATTCCCAATTAGATCATAGCATTGAGTGGATGTGATGGATGTGAATTTATGATTGATTTCTCGAGGATTAATTGTTCAAAACCGAGTAGACCGGGAGAGGATTGGGTGAGTTGGATGGATACTTTTTACTGGAGATTAATTGTTAACAAAACAAGACTTTAAGAAACTCAAAAACGAGACAAAACGAATCTTCTGCTATGATCCATATCCATTCTCAATCAATGGCCAAGTCATCGATTTCCATTTCTGTGACCATCCAATGTTTGTTCTCTTTTATTTACACTAAATAATAGGTTGGCAACTTAATAATGACGCGTTTATGTAACAAATCATTTATTTTTAAAAAAAACACAAAAGAAGCGCTTTTAATTCGAAAGGTATTCTCCATTAGTATCTATGACTTCTTTCCATCTTCTGCCAAAAAGCGAATGATGAAATTTGGAGCACTAAACATTATTTATGCAGACATCTTTTACTTTGTATACAGTACCGAGCAAAAGTCTTGCAACATCACTTTTTCAAAAAAATCGATGAAATTTTTTTATAGAAAATGCCACCCATTCGTAGGGCTTTTTTGTTTTTAGTTAGAATAATACATGCACACTTTATTTACAAAAACAAATTTGAAGTTCAGCGTAAAACAAAAAAGTAAATGACAAAACTACTAAAAAATACCTTAAAAACTGGGTGCAAAAGTCTTGCAACATTATACAGAAACATCAAAAATTAATATTCAATCGGTCCACCTTTTGCCAAAATCACTTCATTAAGTCGTTTAGGCACTGAGTCGACTAATTCGTGAAGAATTGCTGGGCAAATTGAGCTCCAAACTTTTCGTATGTAGAACCATAAGTCAACTTTTGTGTGAAAGTCTTTTCCTCGTAACTTTGCCTTCACGTAAGCCCATGAATTCTCAATAACGTTTAAATCAGGCGACATAGGGGGCACATTGATCAACAAAACATTATTAAGGGCGAACCATCCAGGGAGATGCGCCTTTCTTCCAATTAAGAGATTCACCGTGCGACCCATCATGAGCTTGCTCTTGTGAACCGGCGAATTGTCCTGGTAGAGAAACCATTCAGGAGCCATGTGATCCTGAGCAAATGGAAGTAGACATCCTTCTATTATTTCCATATACTGGCGAGCATTCATGGTTGACTGGACGAGGACGAGCGGACCTGCCACATTTTTTGTTATCACCCCTAGAAAAAGACAAATTAATGCATGTATTAGAAATAAGGCTTACCAAAACACATGATTGATTCTCCGCCAGCTCGCATTGTAGGTTGCACATATTTAAGAAGTATTTGCTTTACAATGGGTCGTCTGATTAAGTGGTTGCCTTTTGGAGAAAAGATATCCACTTTTGTTTCATCGACAAAAATCACGTTGGCCTAATCCTGCTTTGTCCAACTTTGGTACGTCCTGGCGAATAGAAGCCGTTGTTTCCTGTGGCCAGCGGTCATCAAAGGCTTTCGTACAGCCCTCCGGCTATACAGTCCTGCTTGAGTCAATCGTCGAGAAACGGTCCATCGCGAGATATCCTTGTTTGCAGCATCATTGATCAGCCGAGCTCCCTCAGTTGATGCCATGTTCGGATCCTTCTTGGAAGCCATCACAAGTATTCGATCCTCTTTTGCTGTTGTTCTTCTTGGCCATCCTTTCTTCTCTCTTCGGTGCATAAGTCCAGTTGTTTTTGCTTTTGAAACAATTCGAGAAACGGTCGAAGGATCGCATTTGAAGAGATCGGAGACAACGGCTCGAGAAATTCCTTTTTTCCTTGCTTTCATGATTTTTTCTCTTTCGGGAGTCGTCAAGTAGGTACCTGGTATCTGAAAAAAACAAAAATTAGTGTAAATTAATAAATTTGAAAACAATAAAAATGAGAAACATAGAATGTTGCAAGACTTTTGCACCCAGTTTTTAGAGTATTTTTTAGTAGTTTTGTCATTTACTTTTTTGTTTTACGCTGAACTTCAAATTTGTTTTTGTAAATAAAGTGTGCATGTATTATTCTAACTAAAAACAAAAAAGCCCTACGAATGGGTGGCATTTTCTATAAAAAAATTTCATCGATTTTTTTGAAAAAGTGATGTTGCAAGACTTTTGCTCGGTACTGTATATGCAAAAAAGAGGGAAGAAGCGGCGCTTGAAATTACAACATTGAAATTGCTTACGTACTGACACGTTAAGTGGTGGCGCGTTAAGTGGTGGCGCGTTAAGTGGTGGCGCGTTAAGTGGTGGCGCGTTAAGTGGTGACGCGTTAAGTGGTGACGCGTTAAGTGGTGACGCGTTAAGTGGTGACGCGTTAAGTGGTGACGCGTTAAGTGGTGACGCGTTAAGTGGTGACGCGTCATCATTAAGTTGCCAACCTAATATTATATTTAGCCCAATATCTCAAAATTTTAAAACTCTTCTATATCATTGTACAATGAGAATAAATGCTACAAATCTTCGTGTAATCAGTGCTTCATTAGCTGAAGGATACAAATTTGAGTACGCTTTGTCATTTCGAGTTCGACAATGGGTTAATGGTAAGAGAATTTCGTTTTGAAATAAATCAGATAAGTCCTAGTATAATAAACTAGAGACTCTATTATCAATAATAGATAAATATTATTATTTAAAGCTCTAAGTTCTTTTCAGACACTGGAAACTTGCTTCTTTTCCCAACTCCAGTTATCGAAGGATTCAGTGGACACGATTATGAAGTTCTCGTTCCCGATCATTCATTGGTTACCATTGTCGCTCATCCAGATTTGATCGATCCAATGTGAGATTGAGATTTTATTGTCTCAGGGTTTAAACAATCAGATATATTAACTTTACATACAATTTAAACTTCCAGTAAAAACTATGGCCCTGAATTTTTGCTTAAAATCTTCAACCCCATAGAATCAACCAATTCTGAACAGCTTTGTTGGCGATTAACGGTTTGTATAGATATTTGATTGGAATCGGGGCAAGTAATTGCTAAAGTTCAAATAATTTCAGCCAGATATCACCTGTGATCCACTCACAAAACATCGAGTTTATATTGGATCGGCTCGGGGGAAAATTGAGAATGATCAACAAACGATCGTCGATATCGAGTATGATTTTAGAGTTAAAACATGGGAAAGCTTGAGGATTCCTTGAGGAATTCATTGAGGAAATGACGCTAAATGTTTATTACTGTTTAATTACTGTTTACTAAATGTTTATTACTGTTTAATTACTGTTTACTAAATGCTTATTACCGTTTATTATTGCTACATTTAGTTATTTCACCCAATTCAAATCAACATCAACCGTTTCAACAGTGATCTCCGATGAGCAATGTTCTTTTTGTTTGGTGATTTTCCTGCCGGGAATTGGAGGTATCTTTATCTTGAATAAAAACTGATTCTAAGACAGTTTTTTGTGAAATTTCATTGCTTTACGAAAGATTTCATTGCTTTCTTTACAGAAAGCAATTATTTGGGTGGTCAATTCAACGAATCACCAATGCTTATCACGAGTTTTGCTTATCCCTGGATTTTCGATGATTCTGTTCAATATAATATGCCATTAAATCAATGTGTAAGGCCGACAACTGAAGAATCGTTCGTACGTTCTAATTGTTGAGTAAATGTTGAGTCGATCGAGGAAAAGTCGATCGACATTGAAAAGCATTAAATTTTAGATTGGGGAAAACTACTTGCTGATGGATTTAAAGGTGCATTCGGTGAGAAATGGAAATTTGGTGATAACTGGTGATGTACTTACGAAGGAATGTACATGTTCGTGTGGGAAAATATTTACATATAAGTATGGTTTAAATCTTGGAAAAGCATCTTGGAAGAGTAAAGCATATGAATTCAGTTTTACGGACGATGTGACAAACTTCGAGACACAAGTATCGGGAACCACGTTTCAAGTCATTTCTTTATTCATAACTAATTAAAGTTTGTTCATTCATTACTTTCAACGAGAGATAGGTTGAATAAAAGCTAAAGGCAATTTTACAATAGCTTTCAAGCTTTCAAAAGTCGGCAAATTTTAGAAAACGCAGCGATATGAATAGAGTGGGTTTCTTGTGTTTTTGTGGTTCCTTGTGTTCCATTAATTGAATAAATTTGCATCAACAAATTTTAGCATACTACGCGACTAGCTTAGTTGAGCTAAACTAAATTCGCTCTGCTACCCGCCTGTAAACACTAGAGTAATCAGACTGAAAGCATGGCTTATTACCTACCGTAAATACTGTAATAGTACCCCACCCCCTCGTACAGTCGCGTAGTCGCAAAAGTTTTTTAGTATTTCATTTTTTCAAAGCGCCCTTACTTTCAAAAAATGCATCTTTGGTATAATAATAATAATAATAATACTTTATTCAAACGATAAAGTGAAAGAAATCATAGAGAAATGCACAGTGATACTTAATCATACAATACATACTGAAATCAATAAGCCAATTACTTACGGCAAAGAGCCACTAGATCAAAAAAAAAAATGGTATCAAAAAATAGCCCTGAATTTCAGCTATTTTTTGATACCTAAGCGCGCATTGTAGCATAAACCAGTGTCGAGAAAAACTCGTTCAAAGCTAGACTACGCAACACTCCGCACCGTCATTATGGGGATGGGGTACTATTACAGTATTTACAGTATGTAAATTATTAGGTACTATGGAAAATAACCGGCTGGCTAATTGACTTTGACATAGTTTTTAAAAATCTAGATGGAGGGCCGAGGCTGCCCGTCACTACTTAACAATGAGGAGTTGAAGCGTTTTATCAAAGCTGATCCTCGGACCATGGAGCTGAAACTGGCGAAACACTTTGGTGTGAGGGCTATGACAGTTAGCGATCATTTGAAAGAGATTGGCAAAGTGAAGAAGCTCGAGAAATGGATTCTGCATCTATTGAATGAAATTTGCTCGATTTCTCACTCCATCTTCTTTGAAGTTTCGAAACGAGAAAGGTCCTCTTTTGAATTGATTGATAACGTGCGATGAAAAATGGGTCCTTTACGACAATCGGAAGCGAAATTCGGAATGGTTGGATAAGGATGAAACTCAGAATTCTTTCCAAAACCGAATCTCCACCCAAAGAAGGCCATGTTGTCGATTTGGCGGTATAAGAAAGGAGTAATACACTATTCGTTGCTGAAAAGCGGCCAAAGCATCGTTTTGGAGGTCTACGTGCAACAAATCAAGGAGATGCACTCAAAGTTGCAGGTTTTGGAACCATTGATCAATCGAAAAGGCCCTATCCTGCTGCAGGACAACGCACGTCCTCACGTCTCTGCAATGACACTCAAGGCACTCAATGATTTAAGCATCGAGCCTCATCCAGCCTATTCACCAGACCTATCGCCAACTGATTATCACTTATTTAAGCACCTTGAGACCAAATATTCAAAGATGCTATGGCGGTTTAAAATGCCATTGACGCTTTTATCAATTCTAGAACTTCTGACTTCTACATACATGGAATCGAAAAAAAATATTAGGTTGGCAAGTTATAAACGATCGTTTTTGGGTAATGTGTTTTCCGAAAAAACGGCTTATCCAATCAAAAAACGGTTTGCTTGATTCAAAAGATTGATTGATTGATTGATTGATTCACCCTTTTAGGTTGGCAATGCTAGAAACCAGGATTTTGAACTCTTACATTAAAATGAAAAAGTTCTAAAATAAAACATTTTTCAAAAATTCAAAAAAGCCATTTTGTAGATTAAGGATAGGGCTTTTGAATCAAGCAAATCGTTTTTTGATTGGATAAGCCGTTTTTTTCAGAAAACACATTACCCAAAAACGATCGTTTATAACTTGCCAACCTAATAGTCTTCTGCTGGCAAAAGTGCATTGATTGAAAGGGGATGTTATTTTGATTAGTTAGTGGTTTTAAATAAAAAATTTTTGATGATTGAAGTTGAGTATGAAACACGGAGGTAGGCTAATTTCCGCAATTTTTTTTGGGTCGTTGGGTCGTTTGCGGGTCATTTGCGCAACTGGGTCTTTTGCGCAACTCGCCATAACTTTCTTCTAACTGGCCATAACTTATTTAGATCTACAAAATGAAACCAACATCATAAAGACTGGCAGACTTAGAAGAAAGTTATGGCGAGTTGCGCAAATGACCCTTTTGCGCAAATAAAATTGCGGAAATTAGCCTACCCCTGAAACACGCAGTTATTTTCCGTAATACCTAATAAATGGGTTGAATATCTTTTACGTGTGAATCGCACTATATAAGGAGTTGACGTTTTTTGGGGGTGGGTGACAAATGCGACCTTTTTTTTGCGCAACTGCACATTTGCGCATCTTTTTTTTCGCTGAAAAACCCCTTAGGCTGTAGAATTTCAAAAATATTTCAAAAATGTATAAGGGAATCGTATGCGTAGATTCCGAATTTCGACAAATCAAACCTCGCTTTTCAGACACGTCAAATTTGGGCTAAAAGGCAAAAACTACGCAACTTAATGCTTTTCCGCAGTTTTTGCCTTGTGTCAGCGACTGACTGTAAATAGTTTATCTCACGGATTTTCTCGGCTCTAAATCTTATCCGAAATATTTAGCAAGAATGCTAGAAAAGATACGGATACTTCACACTACTAAGAAAGAGAAAATGATGCATGAAAAGTTTAAATTGTCATTTAAAAAAATTATCATAATTAGCATAACTACGGTAACCTTTTTGAAGCCCACGCTTTAGAGCCCACGCTTTCGAGCCCACGCTTGTGCTTAAATAATCAACCACAAAAACACACTCTAGACATGAAGAATCTGTTAATTTCAGCTCCTTTGGTCTCCCTATTCACCATCAATTGCACATCAAGGGTTCGAAATAACAATGCAATTGATAAAAATTGTCACTGTGGGTTGTTGGATAACACAGACACTCACTGAGAATCAGCCATTTTTTGCCATCAGCAATTCTCTATTCAGCGGCGGTGAGTGGCTTTTGTGGCACTAAGCTTTAAACTTGATAACTTAAAAAAATACAAAGAAAAACAGATCTTTAAGTGCTAAGTGATTCTATTTGTATTGATGTTGACCCATCGTGTCAAAACTGTACAATGGTCATCGATATGGCTCGCTTTTGCGTGGAGGCAGTAACGATTGAGGTGAGTTTATCCTGATGGAAATATCTTTGTGACTTATTAGGGTGTCCGGAATGAAAATACCCTCAACTTCGAGGGCAATTTTTTCGGTGTAGCGAACAGCTTCGCGTCTGATTCTTGCTTTGTTTTAAAGTTATATATCTTTTCTAACTCTATGTTTTTATAAAAATTTACTGCCTTACAATTTTGACTTTTTTCGAATGGAAGATCAGAAGTACCGAATTCGGGTGTGCTTGCTCTACGACTTCAAACAAGGAAAAAGTATCCGGTAGAGCCATAGCTCTGAAAATTTTTGGAGAAGCTGCTTATTTAGAGGAAGCTTGTAAAAAATGGTTT
This sequence comes from Mesorhabditis belari, assembly GCA_958450365.1. Lineage (NCBI taxonomy): Eukaryota > Metazoa > Nematoda > Chromadorea > Rhabditida > Rhabditidae > Mesorhabditis > Mesorhabditis belari. The sequence goes on from CAUEEP010000920.1 coordinate 639,125, forward strand.
CAACGATTTAGAGAGGGAGACGAAACTCTACAGGATCGAGGACGTGGTCACCCAGGGTGACCCGGGGTGACTCACCCCCCTCCAGCGCTTAACGATGACGATCTTCGAGAAGCCATAGAAGATGACTCAACCTTGTCGACTCGGAAAATTGCAAAAATGTTTGCTGTAGGCCACACAACAATTGCGGACCATTTACATCGTTTGGGTAAAGCGAATCTCGTCGGAAAATGGGCACCCCATCAACTTAGTGACGCTAATAAAGCTACTCGAGTGACTATGGCCGGTATTCTTCTTCGTCAATCAAAAAATCGAGGTTTTTGGGACACTATTGTGACGGCCGATGAAAAATGGATTTACTACGATAACCCATCGCGAAAACATCAGTGGTTAAGTCCAGGAGAACAGCCAAAAAACGACGCCACAACGTGATCCGGATGGAAGAAAGGCTATGTTATCTGTTTGATGGAATTCCCGTGACCTTATACACTTTGAGGTTCTACCTTCTCTTCCAACAGTCACCTCAGATCTATATGTGCAACAGAGCCTGAGCAACAGCTGGAACGAGTAGACCAGGCTCTCAAGAACCAAGGTGTAAACACATCGACTGTGAGATATCTGCAAGATTACGCACGCCCACACACAGCAAAGAAGACGCAGGGAAAACTCGAGGATATTGGGTTGGGAATGTCTCCCGCATCCACCGTATAGTCCACATCTGGTACCCTTAGACTACCACTTATTTCGACTATGCAGCACTTCCTGACCGATAAACACTTCAAGGATCACGACGAAACCCGAATTTGGGTAGGCCAATACTTCGACTCGCAGCCTCAGGATTACTTCAGCAAAGGGATCCGAGATTTGAAAGAAAAATGGAGAAAGACTATTGCCAACAACGGAGAATATCTTTTGGATTATAGCGCCTTTTTTTCTTTTTGTGGAGATAAATTTGTTTTTCATTAAAAGGGTATTTTCATCCCGGACAACCAAATAAATCCCTCTAAATTTCTCATTCTCATTTCCAATACTATTCAGAAAACAAATTGTTCACTCGTTGCCCCATTTCTTGTTGACGGAAAACAGAAAGAGCTGAAAAATTGTAGTCATGGGTAATAGTAGAGATTATTTTATACATAGCTAATCCCAATTTCAGATACCGCGATAAAACGAACAGGCACTACCAAAAATGCTCTTTTACATCAAAAAACAATAATATCTCTTTTTTGGGAAAAGCCGTTTATGATAATGACCTTGGAAATGAGCTCAGGGACACGACGATCTCTGTGAGAGTTCAAGAATGGATGGATGGTAAATCTTTTGACTAGTTTAACGTTTCGACAAATTAAACTTTGTTTGCGTTAACGTCAGAATTTCAGATCGATACGATTATTCGTTGGAAGTGTTTCAGAAAGAAGAACTTTTCATCGAAACGCTCCCATTTGCAATGAAATTTGAGGCAAATTCGAGGCCGACCTGGATTTCTTTCATGTTGCAAAGATCGAATCCGCGACAATTGCAGAAATTCCGATGGGTGGGTCATTTTTTGGGATATTTGTGCTTTTTTCTGGTAGATTCATCAAGAACCTAGGACCGAGCAGATCGAGAGTGCAAATACGAGTTTATAATGGGACCACCACCAGGGAAAAAGTCGGAACCAATGCTGAAATTGATGACATTCAAGTAAATCCCTCAATGTATGACATTCCAATCTTTCTATCCAGTGACGATGATCGGTTTGTGGGTCATTTTATCGATTGCAGCCTCTACAGTGCTTTGATTCCAGCTGGGTGTTCTCCAAGCATTTTGATTACAAGAGACGGAGACATGTGTATGCATGCTTATATTACGTTCAAGATATTCAAGATCACATTCAAGATAATGCTAGATAAATGCTGATTAGCATGAAAAGACTAGGTTACGGTCACAGGTTCGATCGCTGGTGCTGCAAATTTCTTTTGCCTTTTTTTGTTTTGATGCTTTTCATTAAGCAACTATGATACTAATAACAATGCTCTTAAAGATTCGACAGAAGAAACAATTAAGCAAGTACAACACAACAATTAAGCAAGTTCAACAGTTCGACCCCCCGGTGCTGCTATTTTTTATACAGAAACAGTACTGAAGATGCCAATGAGTAATACTGTATCAACACCAATCCCCATCAAGTGTAGCTCTGGGATTTACGCTGACCGTAGGATCAATTACATTGCGGTTGATCATCTTGCGGTGGCACACCTCAAACTTGCGTAATTAAACCGGCGTTAATGTCGGCGTTTAGAATTTACTCAGGAATTTACTCTATTAAATTTACTCTATTAAAGAGTGAATGAAACGGAGCGTTATCTAGCCGACGACTACGTTATGCTACGCTCCACTCATCTTTCCGACATTTCTTAAAAATGGCTGGACCAATTTCTAACCTAAAACTACCATCAGATAGCTTAAAAGAGAGCGCATTTTTCGAGAACCCTTCCATGTCTTAGTTCTCATTTAAAATAAAATGAGCACTGAAAAACAAAAGTTTTGGAAAAAGCGCTTAACGATAGCATTTGTAAAATTATTGTTAAAATTGCCGAAACGAAATTCCTGAAGTTTAGTAGAGCCACAGATTCATGTCCATATTTTTTCTTACATGCATTTTCATTGAGAAATTGTAAAATATTGAATTTTTCAATGTTTTACAATTTCTTAATACGTTTCCAACTGTTTTTTTTTCAGATAGAATGGGCATTCTCAACGACGGATTGGAAGAGTTTCGCGATTGAAGGGAATTTCAGCCTGCATGGAATCATGATGAGGAATTCGATGAAGAATTGAATGCAAAAGATGATGGAAGTGATGCGGATGCGAATTCAAATGCAAGCACAGAGTTGGAGAAGCAGAAGAAGCAAAAGCAAAAGCGAAAAGCGGTCGACGTGAAGGCAAAACTTGACGTTGTGAAGATGGCTCGTTCGACTTCTATTCAATCGCTTGCCAAGTTCTTCAAGATTAATCGCTCTTGTGTTCAACGATAGATCAAACAAGCAAATGATCTCGAGAAGTTTCATGGAAAAAGAAAACGAATTGCCCGTGCTCGCCGCTTAACTTTAACTGAAATCGATGAGACATTGACGTTGTGGATTCACGAGAAAAGAGCCTAAAAAAAGCGCGTTACTCAGCAAATCATCTGGAGTGAAGCCACGAGTCGATTTTCTGAAGCGGATCATCGAAGAAACGATTCGAAAATCTTTCAAAATGTGCGGAATCGGCATTGCCTCAAACGGAGATGAGGACCACTTGATCCACTGTTTCAAACCGGATCGTCCGATTTTTATGGGATTACAATTTTTGAAGAAACGCCCGCATGGAAAAAGAAATCGACGATTTTTTTGGATTCCTCGAATCGGCAGGATTTCAGGATTTACGAAAAGGAAATGAATAGGAAGAAGAAATGATCATTGATCAATAAATGATCAATAAGTTGATCATCATTTTATTGATTCTGATTTTTTTTGATCGATTTTGATGTCCAATTTTTGTTTGTTACTTTTTCTTTTATGGTTAACATTTTATTGTTTTTAATTCTTTGTTATTAGAATAAAATTAAATAGAAAATGAAGTCATTTACATTGAATTACCTATCTACAGGGTGCGTCATAATTATTGCAACAAGATACTCAAGGCATTGCACACCAAGAAGTTTCACTGGAAGAAGATTTTTAAACAGAAATAGCTTTATTTAACGGTAACAATTAAGGAAACAAGAGATCATTCGATATGACCGCCTTTTGCCTTGATAACAGCCCTTAATCGGTTCGGATTTGCCTCCACTGCGGCCCGAATGTCATCTTGAGGAGTCGCCTTCCATCCTTTGGTCAAAGACTTCTTCAAAGAATCCAAAGTTGTGTGTTTTCGAGAGCAGACATTAGCCTCTAAGATTGCCCAAATGGAAAAGTCCATCACATTGAGATCCGGTGAGTTTGGAGGCCATTCATCCTTGGTGATCACTGAGGGAAAGTTGGCCACACAGCAGTCCTGAACCGTCTTCTTCGTGAGCGGGAGCTCCATCTTGCATGAAGGTCCAATTTTGATTTTTATTGGCTTTACACGCCCATGACACGCCCGTTTTCCTGTTTGGAAAACGGTCTTTGAACTCTTGTTGCAATAATTATGACGCACCCTGTATTTAGTAGATCTGATTTTGGTAACCTAAAGATTTACCATGATAGGTGAAAATTAGAAGGGCACATCTAATAGGCTCTAGAGGGGATAGGAAAGAGCTCTAAAATAAGCGCTCTAGAAGGGATAGGAAAAAAATAGAAGGGTATACCCTTCAATTACACTATTTACGGTATATTGAAAAACAAAGAGAAGCTTTATAGTTTACAACAGTGTCGCTAAACAAGTTTGCGAGGGGGAAACATTTTTGACGAGCGCTTATTTCGATGACACAGATGGTCAACCGTACGGAGCATACAATGTGACGCAAAAATTCTACTGCGGTAGGATTGCAAGATTTTTATGATATAAAATTGTTTCCAGTTGATCCAATCGATATCGATGTTGAGATTTCTTTGCCTGGCGGTGCTTTATTATTGTATTTTCTTGATACTAGAAATGTGGAAGTGGCCAGGAAAACGTTCTTATAAAACCTTCACTTATAACTGAAAGATATTCAGGATTTTTGCTAGAAACATCACTGAATCTCAACGAAATCTCAATTATACAAATGTCGGCTCAGTGGCGGTTTGTTATGATTTAAAGAGATGAACAAAAAGCCAAATTGACTCATTTCAATAACAATAACCCTTTGACATTCAGGTGCATTGGTTTAACTTTAATTGTGAAGATAATTCATTAAAAGAATGTTGGCTTTCGAACAGAAATGGATTCTTTGCAAAGTTTTACATCAAAAAGAGAAAGTTTTCGCCAAATGGAAATGAATAAAGTGAATGTTTCATGTCTGATTTGAAGAAATCACTTTTTCAGTCTTGCAATAGAAAAGAAAACACAAACAGACTCTGGGAATTAAAAAGTATTTTTATATCCGTTCAATTTCATTCATTTTATTGATATGAAGAGTTAGAAAGCGTTGTTTCTAACTCATACCAATAAACAAAGCACCATTGACATTGACATAGAGTAAGGATTATCATTGAACATGAAATTCTTGACTTGTCTAGCCCTCCTTTCGTTCCGAAGGAATCAGAAAAGAATAAATCTTGTGATTACAACGGATTATCTTTTGTTTTTATCAGTTGGCCTCAGTGTTCAATAAATTTTCCTCTTCAAGTTTCACGTATTTGCAATGAAGTCTTGCTTCCTTTTCCTTCAATTTCATCTCATTCATTCCATTCATTTCTACAATTTAACACAACAAAATCCATCTTTTGCTATTCACGGGATTCGTTTGAGAAATGAAAAAGTTAGAAAAGAGCTTTGATTTTAATGAATTCCCAATTAGAGCATGGCATGAGTAATAGTTGATTTGTGATTGTGAGTGCCTGGGAATGGAAATTATTGAAATCTCTGCTTTGGGTTAAATAAATTTTTGCTGGTTCATAGAAAGAGAGGCGAAGATGAAAGCATTGAGCCAGATTACAAAGAATAATTCTTCTATCAGTTGGTTGGGAAATGCTGGTTTTGTCTAACAAAGTGTTCTACTTTCAACAAACGTATTTGCAATGAAGTCTTCTCTCCTTTTCCTCCAATTTCATCTCATTCATTCCATTCATTTCTACAATTTAACACAAGAAAATCCATCTTTTGCTATTCACGGGATTCGTTTGAGAAATGAAAAAGTTAGAAAAGAGCTTTGATTTTAATGAATTCCCAATTAGATCATAGCATTGAGTGGATGTGATGGATGTGAATTTATGATTGATTTCTCGAGGATTAATTGCTCGATGCCGAGTAGACCGGGAGAGGATTGGGTGAGTTGAATGGATACTTCTTACTGGAGATTAATTGTTAACAAGACAAGACTTTAAGAAACTCAAAAACGAAACAAAACGAATCTTCTGCTATGATCCATATCCATTTTCAATCAATGGCCAAGTCATCGATTTCCATTTCTGTGATCATCCAATGTTCGTTCTCTTTTATTTACACTAAATAATAGGTTGGCAACTTAATAATGACGCGTTTATGTAACAAATCATTTATTTCAAAAAACACAAAAGAAGAGCTTTCAATTCGAAAGGTATTCTCCATTAGTATCTATGAATTCTTCCCATCTTCTGCGTAAATCCCGGATCCCATCCTCGAAGAAGTTGGGAGTTTTTGAGGCGAAGTAGTTATTCACTGCTTTTATGACCTGAGCATGATCATCGAACTTTTCTCTCTCCAAAAAGTGCTTCAGCGACCGAAACAAAAAGTAATCTGAAGGAGCCAAGTCGGGAGAGTAAGGTGCGTGGGGCAGCACTTTCCCGCCAAGTTCCTCGATTTTCTTATAAGTGATCTTTGCAGTGTGAGGTTTGTCGTGTAAAAATCTGACTCTCCCGGTTTGAGCCCCAACTTCTTCATTACTTATTAACTCCCATTAATTGCTTCGAATAAAGATCAGCATCGACGGTTTGGCCAGGTTTCAGCACTTCATAATGCACCAATCCCTTGAAGTTCCACCAGCAACAGAGCATTATCTTCTTCCCATGGATATCCGGTTTCGGAGTGGTTTGCGGGGTCTGCCCAGTAGATAGCCTTTGATTTTTGCGTTTAACTTTCTCGTAGTTGATCCACGTTTCGTCAGAAGTCAAAACTCTGTGAAAAAGTCGTTTGAGCATTTTTGTAGCAAAATTGAGGCAACGTTGACACGGGCCATTTTTTTGCTTTGGGTCAGTGAGGAACCCATTTTCCAACTCGATTCTTTTTCCCAAGTTTGTGTAAATAGTTTCCGATTGTCGTATGGGATACTTCAAATATTTCTGCCAACTCACGAACAGTGAGTGCTGGGCAATCTTCAATTAAGGCGAGCAAGTCATCGTCGACCACTTCTGGAGGATGTCCTTGATGTGGCTCGTCTACGAGGCTTTCATCGCCGCCTTGGAATCGTTGAAACCATCGTTGACATTGACGAATGTGTATACTTTCCTCTCCAAAAACAGTGATGATCGTGCGATGAGATTCAGCTGATGATTTTCCTTGTTTAAAATCGTAGAACAATCGTAGAACAATGCGGAATTTTTTGTCCTCCTTTTTTTGCCAAAAAGCAAATGATGAAATTTGGAGCACTAAATGTTATTTATGTAGACATCTTTTACATTGTATATATGCAAAAAAAGGGAAGAAACGGCGCTTGAAATTACAAAAAACGTCGTGACGCGTTAAGTGGTGACGCGTTAAGTGGTGACGCGTTAAGTGGTGACGCGTTAAGTGGTGACGCGTTAAGTGGTGACGCGTTAAGTGGTGACGCGTTAAGTGGTGACGCGTTAAGTGGTGACGCGTTAAGTGGTGACGCGTTAAGTGGTGACGCGTTAAGTGGTGACGCGTTAAGTGGTGACGCGTTAAGTGGTGACGCGTTAAGTGGTGACGCGTTAAGTGGTGACGCGTTAAGTGGTGACGCGTTAAGTGGTGACGCGTTAAGTGGTGACGCGTCATCATTAAGTTGCCAACCTAATATTATATTTAGCCCAATATCTCAAAATTTTAAAACTCTTCTATATCATTGTACAATGAGAATAAATGCTACAAATCTTCGTGTAATCAGTGCTTCATTAGCTGAAGGATACAAATTTGAGTACGCTTTGTCATTTCGAGTTCGACAATGGGTTAATGGTAAGAGAATTTCGTTTTGAAATAAATCAGATAAGTCCTAGTATAATAAGCTAGAGACTCTATTATCAATAATAGATAAATATTATTATTTAAAGCTCTAAATTCCTTTCAGACACTGGAAACTTGCTTCTTTTCCCAACTCCAGTTATCGAAGGATACAGTGGACACGATTATGAAGTTCTCGTTCCCGATCATTCATTGGTTACCATTGTCGCTCATCCAGATTTGATCGATCCAATGTGAGATTGAGATTTTATTGTCTCAGGGTTTAAACAATCAGATATATTAACTTTACATACAATTTAAACTTCCAGTAAAAACAATGGCCCTATATTTATGCTTAAAATCTTCAACTCCGTAGAATCAACCGTAGATCCTGAACCGCTTTGTTGGCGATTAATGGTTTGTACAGATATTTGATTGGCATCGGGGCAAGCAATTGTTTAAGTTAAAATAATTTCAGCCAGATATCACCTGTGATCCACTCACAAAACATCGAGTTTATATTGGATCGGCTCGGGGGAAAATTGAGAATGATCAACAAACGATCGTCGATATCGAGTATGATTTTAGAGTTAAAACATGGGAAAGCTTGAGGATTCCTTGAGGAATTCATTGAGGAAATGACGCTAAATGTTTATTACTGTTTAATTACTGTTTACTAAATGTTTATTACCGTTTATTATTGTTACATTTAGTTATTTCACTCAATTCAAATCAACATCAACCGTTTCAACAGTGATCTCCGATGAGCAATGTTCTTTTTGTTTGGTGATATTTCTTCCGGGAATTGGAGGTATCTTTATCTTGAATAAAAACTGATTCTAAGACAGTTTTTTGTGAAATTTCATTGCTTTACGAAAGATTTCATTGCTTTCTTTACAGAAAGCAATTATTTGGGTGGTCAATTCAACGAATCACCAATGCTTATCACGAGTTTTGCTTATCCCTGGATTTTCGATGATTCTGTTCAATATAATATGCCATTAAATCAATGTGTAAGACCGACAACTGAAGAATCGTTCGTACGTTCTAATTGTTGAGTAAATGTTGAGTCGATCGAGGAAAAGTCGATCGACATTGAAAAGCATTAAATTTTAGATTGGGGAAAACTACTTGCTGATGGATTTAAAGGTGCATTCGGTGAGAAATGGAAATTTGGTGATAACTGGTGATGTACTTACGAAGGAATGTACATGTTCGTGTGGGAAAATATTTACATATAAGTATGGTTTAAATCTTGGAAAAAGCGAGTAAAGCATATGAATTCAGTTTTACGGACGATGTGACAAATTTCGAGACACAAGTATCGGGAACCTCGTTTCAAGTGATTTCTTTATTCATAACTAATTAAAGTCTGTTCATTCATTACTTTCAACGTGAGATAGGTTCAATAAAAACTAGAGGCGATGTTATAATAGCTTTCCAAAGTCGGCACATTTTAGAAAACGCAGCGATTTGAATAGAGTGGGTTCCTTGTGTTTTTGTGGTTCCTTGTGTTCCATTAATTTAATAGATTTGCATAAACAAATTTTTAATCGATTAAAGGTCAATTATTTGTCTCAGATTTGTCTCAATTAATGTCTCAATTAAACAAATTAGTGCATACAGTAAATACTGTAATTGTACCCCCTCGTACAGTCGTGTAGTCGCAAAAGTTTTTTGGTATTTCACTTTTTTCAAAGCACCCGTACTTTCAAAAAATGCGTCTTTGGTATCAAAAAATAGCCCTGAATTTCAGCTATTTTTTGATACCTAAGCGCGCATTGTAGCATAAACCAGTGTCGAGAAAAACTCGCTCAAAGCTAGACTACGCAACACTCCGCACCGTCATTATGGGGATGGGGTACTATTACAGTATTCACAGTATGTAAATTATTAGGTACTATGGAAAATAACCGGCTGGCTAATTGACTTTGACATAGTTTTTAAAAATCTAGATTTGATGATTATTTTTAATTTAATGCTAGGTTATTCTTGTTTCAGTTTGCTTAAAGATTTTGTGTTTGCTTTTTTTGCTTTTTAATTATCTATAATGTTTAGGACTCGGACTTCCAAATATGGACAAAAAGCAAATTTGCACGATTCTTTTGTATGAATTCAAACTCGGGCATTCAGCAAGAAATGCAGCATTTGGACAAGACACTGTATCAGTTGTTCAAGCGGTTCCACGAAGAAGATGGGAATTCACTTTCACTGTGCAAGTTTGGTTCAAGCGATTCCACAAAGGAGATGGGAAGCTCGAAAGATGGAGGGCCGAGGCTGCCCGTCACTACTTGACAATGAGGAGTTGAAGCGTTTTATCAAAGCTGATCCTCGGACCATGGAGCTGAAACTGACGAAACACTTTGGTGTTAGGGTTATGACAGTTAGCGATCATTTGAACGAGATTGGCAAAGTGAAGAAGCTCGAGAAATGGATTCTGCATCTATTGAATGAAATTTGCTCGATTTCTCACTTCATCTTCTTTGAAGTTTCGAAACGAGAAAGGTCTTTTTTTTGGATTGATTGATAACGTGCGATGAAAAATGGATCCTTTACGACAATCGGAAGCGAAATTCGGAATGGTTGGATAAGGGTGAAACTCAGACTTCTTTTCCAAAACCGGGTCTCCACCCAAAGAAGGCCAAGTTGCCGATTTGGCGGTATAAGAAAGGGGTGATACACTTATTCGTTGCTGAAAACGGCCAAAGCATCGTTTCGGAGGTCTACGTGCAACAAATCAAGGAGATGCACTCAAAGTTGCAGGTTTTGGAACCATTGATCAATCGAAAAGGCCCTATCCTGCTGCAGGACAACGCACGTCCTCACGTCTCTGCAATGACACTCAAGGCACTCAATGATTTAAGCATCGAGCCTCATCCAGCCTATTCACCAGACCTATCGCCAACTGATTACCACTTATTTAAGCACCTTGATTGCTTTCTCAGAGACTAAATATTTGCAATTCAAAGATGCGGTGGAGGTTTAAAATGCCATTGACGCTTTTATCAATTCTAGAACTTCTGACTTGGAACTTACATGGATTCGAAAAAATATTCTTCTGCTGACAAAAGTGCATTGATTGAAAGGGGATGATATTTTGATTAGTTAGTGGTTTTAAATAAAAAAATTTTTGATGTTTGAAGTTGAGTATGAAACACGCAGTTATTTTCCGTAATACCTAATAAATGGGTTGAATATTTTTTGCGTGTGAATCGCACTATATAAGGAGTTGACGTTTTTTGGGGGTGGGTGACAAATGCGACCTTTTTTTTTGCGCAACTGCACATTCGCGCACCTTCTTTCGCTGGAAAACGCCTTAGGAAAGGCTGTAGAGTTACAAAAATGTTATTCTATAAGGGAATCGTATGCGTCGATTCCGAATTTCGACAAATCAGACCTCGCTGACACGTCAAATTTGGGCTAAAAGGCCAAAAAACTGAGCCTGAGCCTGAGCCTAAGCCTAAGCCTAAGCCTAATGCTTTTCCGCAGTTTTTGCCTTTTTTGAATTTTTGCCAAATTTGACGTGTCAGCGACTGACTGTAAATAGTTTATCTCACGGATTTTCTCGGCTCTAAATCTTATCCGAAATATTTAGCAAGAATGTCAGAAAAGATACGGATACTTAGCAGTACTAAGAAAGAGTAAATGATGAATGAAAAGTTTAAATTTTCTTTAAAGAAATTAGCATAATCAGCATAACTACGGTAACCTTTTTGAAGCCCACGCTTTAGAGCCCACGCTTTAGAGCCCACGCTTTGGAGCCCACTCTTGTGCTTAAATAATTAATCACAAGAACACACTCTAGACATGAAGAATCTGTTAATTTCAGCTCCTTTGGTCTCCCTATTCACCGTCAATTGCATATCAAGGATTCGAAGTAACAATGCAATCGATAAAAATTGTCACAGTGGGTTGTTGGATAAAACAGACACTCACTGAGAATCAGCCATTTTTTGCCATCAGCAATTCTCTATTCGCCGGCGGTGAGTGGCTTTTGTGACACTAAGCTTTAAACTTGATAACTTAAAAAAAGTTACAAAGAAAAACAGATCTTTAAGTGCTAAGTGATTCTATTTGTATTGATGTTGATCCATCGTGTCAAAATTGTACAATGATCATCGATATGGCTCGCTTTTGCGTCGAGGCAGCAACGATAGAGGTGTGTTTGTCCTGATGGGAATATCTTTGTGACTTATCCCTCTAAATTTCTCATTTTCATTTCCAATCGTATTCCAGAAAACAAATTGTTCACTCGTTGCTCCATTTCTTGTTGACGGAAAACAGAAAGAGCTGAAAAATTGTAGTCATGGGTAATAGTAGAGATTATTTTATGCATAGCTAATCCCAATTTCAGATATCGCGATAAAACGAACAGACACTACCAAAAATGCTCTTTTACATCAAAAAACAACAATATCTCTTTTTTGGGAAGAGCCGTTTATGATCATGAACTTGGAAATGAGCTCAGGGACACGACGATCTCTGTGAGAGTTCAAGAATGGATGGATGGTAGATCTTTTGACTAGTTTAACGTTTCGACAAATTAAACTTTGTTTGCGTTAACGTCAGAATTTCAGATCGATACGATTATTCGTTGGAAGTGTTTCAGAAAGAAGAACTTTTCATCGAAACGCTCCCATTTGCAATGAAATTTGAGGCAAATTCGAGGCCGACCTGGATTTCTTTCATGTTGCAAAGATCGAATCCGCGACAATTGCAGAAATTCCGATGGGTGGGTCATTTCTTGGGATATTTGTGCTTTTTTCTGGTAGATTCATCAAAAACCTAGGACCGGGCGGATCGAGAGTGCAAATACGAGTTTATAATGGGGCCACCACCAGGGAAAAAGTCGGAACCAATGCTGAAATTGATGACATTCAAGTAAATCTCTGAATGTTTGCCATTCCAATCTTTCTATCCAGTGATGATGATCGCTTTGTGGGTGATTTTATCGATTGCAGTCTCTACAGTGCTTTGATTCCAGCTGGGTGTACTCCAAGCATTTTGATTACAAGAGACGGAGACATGTGTATGCATGCTTATATTACGTTCAAGATAATCAAGATCACATTCAAGATAATGCAAGATAAATGCTAATTAGCATGAAACGACTAGGTTACGGTCACAGGTCCCCGGTGCTGCAAATTTCGATCCCCGGTGCTGCAAATTTCTTTTGCGTTTTTTGTTTTGATGCTTTTCACTAAGCAACTATGATACTAATAACAATGCTTTTAAAGAAACAGAAACAATTAAACAAGTACAACACTTGCACAACACAGTTCAACAGTTCGATCCCCGGTGCTGCTATTTTTTATACAGGAACAGTACTCCATTGATTGCCGAAGATGCCAACGAGTAATACTGTATCAACACCAATCCCCATCAAGTGTAGCTCTGGGATTTACGCTGACCGTAGGATCAATTACATTGCGGTTGATCATCTTGCGGTGGCACACCTCAAACTTGCGTAATTAAACCGGCGTTAATGTCGGCGTTTAGAATTTACTCATTTCTATTAAAGAGTGAATGAAACGGAGCGTTATCTAGCCGACGACTACGTTATGCTACGCTCCACTCATCTTTCCGACATTTCTTAAAAATGGCTCGACCAATTTCCAACCTAAAACTACCATCAGATAGCTTAAAAGAGAACGCATTTTTCGAGAACTCATCCATGTTTTTAGGTTGAAACGGTGACGTTAAAATAAATTGAAAAACAAAAGTTTTGGAAAAAGCGCTTAACGATAGCATTAGTAAAATTATTGTTAAAATTGCCGAAACGAAATTCCTGAAGTTTAGTAGAGCCACAGATTCATGTCCATGTCTAAAGATTTACAATGATAGATGAAAATTAGAAGAGCACATCTAATAGAAGAGCGCTCTAGAGGGGATAGGAGAAAATAGAAGGGGCTACCCTTCAATTATTGGGTTGATGCATAATTATCCGGACTTCTTTTTGCGTGCTTGTATCTTTTTTGTTTTGAAAGCTTTTTGTCTATTTCTTTTTTTAAAATATTCGTTATTCTTTAGTGAACAAAATGCGTGTCGACAATCATATCCATCTTCGCCATATCATGCTCTACCACTTCGAAAAGGGATGGTCTGCCGCAGAGTCGTTTCGCGATCTCAAAGAACTGGAGAAGCCCCAACGGACTACCACGTCAATCGATCGCTCAAAAATTGGCAAACAAATAAGATCTACAACGATTTGGATGACTTGATAGACGATGTTAAAGCGTGGATTGCCTCCAAAGATCGTTTATTCTTCGCTCGTGGAATCGATCGTCTTCCAAGCAAATGGCAATCAGTTATTGATGTAGGCGGTGAATATGCTCCAGAATAATCAATTAAACATATTTTTCTAACTATTTATGTTATTTTTTGTTAAATAAAATCATTTATAAAAGAAGTCCGGATAATTATGCATCAACCCAATACATTATTTACGGTATATTGAAAAACAAAGAGAATCTTTATAGTTTACAACAGTGTCGCTAAACAAGTTTGTGATGGGGAAACATTTTTGACGAGCGGTTATTTCGATGACACAGACGGTCAACCGTACGGAGCATACAATGTGACGCAAAAATTCTATTGCGGTAGGATTGCAAGATTTTTGTGATTTAAAATTGTTTCCAGTTGATCCAATCGATATCGATGTTGAAATTACTTTGCCTGGTGGTGCTTTATCATTGTATTTTCTTGATACTAGAAATGTGGAAGTGGCCAGGAAAACGTTCTTATAAAACCTTCATTTATAACTGAAAGATATTCAGGATTTTTGCTAGAAACATCACTGAATCTCAACGAAATCTCAATTATACAAATGTCGGCTCAGTGGCGGTTTGTTATGATTGAAAGAGATAAGAAGAAAAAGCCAAATTGACTCATTTCAATAACAATAACCCTTTGACATTCAGGTGCATTGGTTTAACTTTAATTGTGAAGATAATTCATTAAAAGAATGTTGGCTTTCGAACAGAAATGGATTCTTTGCAAAGTTTCATATCAAAAAGAGAAAGTTTTCGCCAAATGGAAATGAATAAAGTGAATGTTTCATGTCTGATTTGAAGAAATCACTTTTTCAGTCTTGCAATAGAAAAGAAAACACAAACAGACTCTGGGAATTAAAAAGTATTTTATATTCGTTCATTTTATTGATATGAAGAGTTGGAAAGCGTTCTTCTAACTCAAACCAATAAACAAAGCACCATTGACATAGAGTAAAGATTAGCATTGAACGTGAGATTCTTGACTTGTCTAACCTTTGACCTTTGAAATCTTTGTTTGAAATGTCTCTCTAATATGAGGGTTACTGGTTATTGATGAAAACTGGAAAAGAAATATAGTTGAAAAATCTCTAATTACCAGGAAACTATGGTCCCGGGCTTCGATCTATTTCATCTAAGAACGTTGATGATTAACAAGTAGATGCCCTTGCAAGTATTTTTGACGACCATCTAAATCTCAGCGATAATGACGACAATATAGAGGGATAAAACCTTTGATTTACCAAGTTGTTATTGTTGTTATACTCTTTTTTATCTTTTTGTGGCGCCCTATTTTGTTAGAACTTTTAGCTTCTGATGATTAAATTTATCTTTCATTTTTAGATTGCGTCCGCCAACAGGTCATCATCATTAATCATCAACATCATCAACATAAACATCAGCAACATCAACATCATCAACATCAACATCAACATCATCAACCTCAGCATCATCAACCTCAACATCATCAACATCAACATCATCAACATCAACATCAACATCATCAACATCAACATCATCAACATCAACATCATCAACATCAACATCAACATCATCAACATCAACATCATCAACATCAACATCATCAACATCAACATCAACATCATCAACATCAACATCATCAACATCAACATCATCAACATCAACATCAACATCAACATCATCAACATCATCAACATCAACATCATCAACATCAACATCAACATCAACAGCCTCAACATCATCAACAGGTCATCATTAAGTATCGTCAATAACATCACTGCCAAGAAATGGAGCATCTATAGACTTCAGCCGGATCGTTTTTATTGTTTCTAGGCTTATTTTACCTTTAAGAACCCTTTAACTTATATGTTAGCAATTTTCATCGAGCCCTCCTTTATGAGATTTACCTAATGTTTGATTACAGAAACAAAACATGAATTTGAAAAGAAAAAAGAAACACTTTAATAAACAAGAAATTAATGTAATTCAATGAAATCCTTTTCTTTTTCAGTACCTTTTTGTCCCTTTTCTTTCTTCTTTATATAGAACTTTGCAAAGAATCCATTTTTGTTTGAAAGATAACATTTTGGATCGGTCCAATCATAACAATCCAAAAACCAATTCACCTAAAAGGAAATCTAAAAGCAAACTTTGGAATTGAAGCTAATTTTAGGTTTCAATCAGAGCTAAAAGTTCTGCTACTTCTCTAACGATAAATCATTCTATTGGGTTGGGGAGAATGAGTCGGCGCCGAAAATCAAAAAAATGCCTAAAACTTCTAGCAGACTTCGTCAAATAATATGCGTTTGATATCAGTAGAATGGTTAACTAATTCTCTACAAAATGACATTTAAAAGAAAATTCAAACAGCGCCTCCGCTCAAGAAAAAGCCATTTTTTCACAAAAACTACAAACTGTCATCTAGAAAAAACCATTGGTGGAATCTTCCTGCAAATTTGGCAACTTAAGTAATTGAATGTGCTCTATCTTTTTTATATAAACACCAAAGAAGGTTTATGTGAAAGAAACTGTTCAAATGATGAGTCGGGCTCTTTGCCATTTTGACTAGCTGTGTTTGGGAGTCCATAAACTCCACGAAAGAAAAGCTTTGTGGAATCTCTCAAAAGTCATTTTGTAGAGAAATAGTGGATCCTTTTGATGAAACCAAACGTATGTTTAAAGAAGGCTTTATGTGTGCAAAAAGTCCCTTTAAGGTTTGGCGCCGACTCATTCTCCCCAACCCAATAACATCATTCTGTAATTCGAACAAACCGTCACCGATCCAACATTTGTGTAAGTGATATTGTGCTGGGATTGAGTAGTATTCTTAGCGAAAAGTCTGAAAACCTTTTAGCTATACGTTAAGGTTTATTCAAACGTTTCCAATGCAAAATCCACATTATCTATGTCAAAGAAGTGAAACAATAAACCACCACCAGGCAAAGAAATTTCGATATCGATATTGATTGGTTCAGCTAAAAGGTTTTATTTTAGAATTCAAAAATAAATTAACCGTGCATTTCCTACTTTCATTCGAAAGACTTACTGCAATAAAATTTATGCGAAATGTTGTAATCACCATATTTATCACCGATCGGATCATCGAAATAAGCACTTGTCAGAAAAGTTTCGCCTTCACAAATCCGCTCCGCAAAGTTTCGAGCTAAAATGAATATTAGCTAAATTGAAGTTTTTGGGTTCATTTTATTATTATAAGATGAAATCTAAGAAAATTTGAGAAAAGATTCGACCAAAAGCAATACAAAAGCAATTTTCCAGGTTAGACTTTGTCTGTGAAAGGTCTCTGAGTGCGAGCCTCCACCTAAATTAACCCTGAACCTGACCTGGACTGTACTAGTCTATCAGATCTGACTCTGAAACATTTCATGACCTTGGTTTTAGTTTAAATCTCTATTTATCCAGTACTTCCTAAGCGTTTAGGGTCGAGATTTGCAAGTAGAATACTTGGAGTGCATCCAGCTGGAATGAGAGCACTGTAAAGCCACATCGATTAATCGTGCTTGCCTCTTCTGAGTAACAAATCGTGATCTAGACTTGTCAGAGTACTTCCAACAGTAAATCGCTTCCATTGGTTTGTGATGGATTACTTTATTTCTACAGTTAAATATTAGATAAATCATTAGATAAATCTCTTACAGTAACCGTCATCTTAGAGATATTAGAGAATCATTTCACAAAAGTGACAATGTGAACAGACTTTTACTCTTCCATCGATAATCAATTTACAAACTTTACACTTCTACATTCAATAATCTTCAAAAATACTATGTGTGGGCGTTTTTTTGTTCCAAACAATTCAACATTCTCCAAAAACCGTCCGTTTTCCTTTTTTTGTTATCTTGATCTCCTTTAATTCCCGACTAAGTTTGGCTAAACAAATGTAAAAAAAAATGCCCCAACTTGACTCTTTTTGAAAGATTTTCTTTAACATTTTCAAAACTAATGAAAAGAATTCCATTTCGGCTAATTTTGTTATTGCTTTGTTTTGTCGGAAATCTTTTGGCTGCTAACAATACTGCCAGTGATAAGACAATCGAAGAAAGGAGGAAATGCGTTGATCGTGAGTCGTAAATTGCAAAATCTTGATTATTATTATAATGTTACATTTACCGTATTCTCCCTAATACCGTCTTGCGGGTTCGGAGGGGATCAAATAGTACTCACATAATTTAAATGCATTTAAAATTAGCATTTACATTTTTGTTGTATGTAGTTTTGAATTATTTTAAAGTTGAAAACACACTTTTCTACTATTTTTGTTGTTTTTAATAATTTTTATGCGTTTCTTTTGCACTAGAGATAGTCCTCTAGAGTCGAGTAGAGCTCTAGAGTCGAGTAGAGCTCTAGAGTCGAGTAGAGCTCTAGAGTCGAGTAGAGCTCTAGAGTCGAGTAGAGCTCTAGAGTCGAGTAGAGCTCTAGAGTCGAGTAGAGTCCAGTCAGAGGTCCTTGACGACTCGCCTCATTTTTTGACTCGTGACTCGACTCGATGCGCGTTAGCCGAGTCGAGTCACAAGTCGAAAATCGTCACTATTCACTATTTTGCATTTAATATCTAACTTCTCGACCCATAAACGAAGCTACGAGGAAACTCCTAAAGGATTTGCAAATTGATTCGATTCTGGTACCTGGAGGGTGCACCAAGTACATTCAAGCACCGGATGTCGTCTGGAATGCTCTTTTTATAACGAGAAAAGATAATATATGAAGTTTGGATAATGAATGGGCGAAGACCGTTGATTCGCAGTGGAAATCCACCAATGGAAACCTATCTTGAATGGGTTTGGAATGCGTGGAACGAACTCCCGAAGAGCATCATCATGACCTCGTTCAAGAATTGTGCGATTGGCTACTGATGGCTCGGAAGATGGTCTCATTGACCGCTATAAATCCAAATCCATCAATGGAGTAAAGGATAAATTTGGAAATATTGAATTGAATGGAGATAACGATTTTGTTGATGTTGTTGATTGTTGATTTTGATTTCTTATCCGTTAATTTTTTCTCATTTTTTTTGTTTTTGAATTTTTTTCAATAAATTTAAAGAAAGTGATTAATTTTGCAAGAGTATTTAAAGAAAATGCTAGATCTTTTTTATTTGAAATTTCTTTTGGTAAGTTGTTAAAACTCTAATAGCATTGCGGTCTCGGAGGGGTATTGAAAGAATAGTATGGCGCAATACTATTCTTTCACAATAGCGAGAGTCCGGTAACTCAAGAAGGCTATGGAAAATTTGAAATTGTTACTTGTAACAAGTTAATGGGTGACTAACTTGGTGTTAGTCTTATAGTTGTTCAAATCCGACCTTTCCCAATCACTTTCCCTTTCAGTCGCTCTCTCAAACTATCAGCCAACATGCAAAACAAAATTCAACGTTTACGTGATGGTTATTCTTGATCGAGACAGTGAAGAGGAAGCGCTAAGGAATTTGATGCTAATGGAACCGATGTTTGACACATGTGCGGATAAAGATTTGAAAGAATTACAAGATGCACATGATTCTGGAGAAGCAGTCTCGAATGTGACATTCAGGTTGGGAAAATGGAAATTTTAAAGGAAAATGGAAAGATTAAGGGAAAATCTTTTTCTCATTTAGTCAAGTGATGTTTCTAAGAGGTTTGGGGTACGATTTCAACAAAGATGACTGTAATTTGTACTATACTTTTGATGAGGTTCGAAACATGTCGATATTCCCAAGAGATCACCATGGAAAACCTTTGTATTCTTATTATGATTCGTGGAATTGGTTAGATGTTTGGGAGTTTTGAAATTCATGAATTTTCAGGGGTCTAAATGACATTGACATCTTGAGTCTTTTGAATCAAACGGAGAAATTCGAAAATAATTGTACACACGATGATCTCGATAAGAAACAAGTTGTTGTTTTTGCTTTCATCTCAATGCCAATGGATGATGGTGAATTTTCTAGAGTTGACTCTGTTCTTGCTAGCAATTAGTGGCTAAATCTAAAGACAAGATTACGATAGCTGCAGTAGATCTATAATTTAGAGAATCTATTAGGGTGGTGCAAAAGAAACTGCCGGATTTGACGATAAATTCAAAAAAAAGATGGCGTTCGATGGTGACATGATCACAATGGAATATTTTCGCAAGATCTCGAGCAGATTGGCATGGATCGGCCTGAACAACGTCCCTCAGCTTGGCTTCGTCCCTCAGCTTGGCTTCGTCCCTCAGCTTGGCTTCGTCCCTCAGCTTGGCTTCGTCCCTCAGCTTGGCTTCGTCCCTCAGCTTGGCTTCGTCCCTCAGCTTGGCTTCGTCCCTCAGCTTGGCTTCGTCCCTCAGCTTGGCTTCGTCCCTCAGCTTGGCTTCGTCCCTCAGCTTGGCTTCGTCCCTCAGCTTGGCTTCGTCCCTCAGCTTGGCTTCGTCCCTCAGCTTGGCTTCGTCCCTCAGCTTGGCTTCGTCCCTCAGCTTGGCTTCGTCCCTCAGCTTGGCTTCGTCCCTCAGCTTGGCTTCGTCCCTCAGCTTGGCTTCGTCCCTCAGCTTGGCTTCGTCCCTCAGCTTGGCTTCGTCCCTCAGCTTGGCTTCGTCCCTCAGCTTGGCTTCGTCCCTCAGCTTGGCTTCGTCCCTCAGCTTGGCTTCGTCCCTCAGCTTGGCTTCGTTCACGACTTCTGGCCTCACACCGTGCTCGTAATCTTCCAAAGTCTCGTCTCCCTCTCGGAATCGTTGAAACCAAGTCTGACACTGCCTGAGAGACAAACTGCCATCTCCAAAAGCAGAACAGAGAGAACGATGCGATTCGGCAGCAGATTTTCCAATTTTGAAGTTAAACAGCAATGCTGCCCGTAGCACAAACTTTTGCTCCACCAAGATCTAAATAAAAAATATAAGCATTTTTAAATAAAATAAACAACAACCAAAAAATTCAAATGTCAAAATAAATAGCAAACAAATATGCGAACAAAACCTAAAAAAAATAATGCCGTTAGCATCGCTCGTTTCTGATAAATGAGAGCTGATACCCATCGGCAGTTTCTTTTGCACCACCCTAATAGTAGTGCACCCTGAGCGTCGCCTAAATTGCTCGAAATCTCGAGAACCGCTTATCAGAACCTATCGATGTGGGGTCGGAAAATGTAGCTGACGATGAGAGTTTCTTTTGCAGTTTCTTTTGCACCACCCTAATATGATAGTTGACGTTGAAAATTCAGCTATCGATCGTTTCGTTGACATGAAAACCCGTTGGAATGACGCGATGTTAAGAAGTTATTCAATAAACAATTATATTATGAAGATCTTCTGGACAAAACCGGTGAGAATAAACGAAAGAACTTGAAAAAGTTTTGCAGAACGAAACGGGGAACAACGATGTAAGGAAATATTTGAATGAAGTGAAAAAGACCTCAAAAACGTTTATCAGTTCGGTAAGTTGACGAATTCATTCAAAAGTTTAATGATCTTAAACAAATTCAGGAAGAAAATATCACAATGTTGTCTGAAAGTGATAGAACAAAAGCGTATGGAATGTGCGCAAATCCACCAGGTTGAGTGAAAACTTTTCCTTCTTTGGAAACTTTGCAAATTTCTGGTACACTTTGAAACTTACAACTATAAAGTACAACTTCTGACTCTTCTCAAGCATAAAAATTGTAAAAATCTTAGCCACGGTCGCCCCTGTGCTCGACAAATTCCCAGTGGTCGCATTCACGGTTGGAGTGGGAGGATTTCTGTTGATTGTCATCTTTATCGTGGTTGTCGTCTTCGTTCTCTTTACACAAACAAGGTTTTTGAGGCGTTTAGAGGCCATTAGAGGCCATTAGAGGCCATTAGAGGCCATTAGAGGCCATTAGAGGCCATTAGAGGCGACTGGGCAAAAAGTTTCCACTCCCAAATTTTCAGTTTACTCAATCGACATTTTCAGTTTACTCAATCGACCTGCTTACCACTTCTTTCGTTTCTTGGAGAATCGGCTCAAGCTCAAGTTTGCCTTTTTGGTCAAAGTTGGAGAGAAGACAATTGATCTAGCCAATTCTCAAACTTCAGATGCATCAAGAAATCACTGATGCTGGCTTTGATCGATACGTGGCTGCTTACAGAAGGTTCTAGAGGTCTAGCATCAATTTTCCAAAGTTTTTCAGAGGCGAAGATGAATGGGAAGTCGATCCACAGAATTTGCACATCAGCACGGAGAAGCTCGGTTCCGGTGCCGCTGGCTTAGTGTTTATGGGTGAGAAACTAAAAAAATCTACAAGAAAAGTGATCAAGCGCTTAAGAAATTCACAGAAATTCCCAACTTTTGAAAGTGATTTTGAATTTGTAGAATTTGTGGCAAAAAAATTTAGGGCAAAGTTTGGTCCCAAAAAATTGATCATATTGATTTAAACTGTGCTTTGCATTTGTTTCAATGAACTATTTCAATATGTTTCTAATTGCTACAGTGCCCCTAGTCATGGAGTTTATACTTCCTGCCTTGTCCAGCTCTTTTTAACCTACCTACTTTGTCCAGCTCTTAGCCATCCCCGGTTTCTCCAGGGATGCCCACTGCTCACCACGCGGCGGTGGCTGGACGTCGAGCAGCGCCCTCCCACTGGGCCTAATGGTCGACCAAGCATTGTAGATAAAGGAATCAAATTTGCCCCCTCCCAAAGTGGGAGGGGGACCTGGCCTAGTGGGGGATCCTTCCCGCGGGGCCTAATGGTCGGCCCAGAAGGAGGGAGTGCGGGGATGCCATTGTAGATAAAGGAACCAAATTTGCAGAGAAAAGGAACCAAATTTGTAGAGACAGGGAAGACATCCGCGACACATCCAGCCAGTTGGCCACTTCACGGGTCCTGTTCCGTGTGGTTTTGCGCTGAAAGAGCGTCGACAGGGTGAAGACCAAAATGGCCAGCACCCCCACACGTACCGAAGTTTTGCGCCAAATGGGCGACGTCACTCTAGCAAACGTTTTAAAACTGAAAATTGGTATCCGGGGGTTTTCAAGGTTGATTGATCGATTGAAAATGTTATTTTTGTTGAGTTTTTGACGAGAAACCCTTAAATTGGACAAATAATGTAAGATCCTCTCAATGTAAGCTTTCAGCATTCTCTTATATTGATTCTCAATTGAATAATTCGGAAAATCTTGAGCCTTGTTGTTAATTACTCTCATCATGTGTACTGTGATGGAATTTCCTGAACTTTACATTATTTTTGGTACAGTTCCACTATCAGAGATCACTTCTTTGCTGTGGACATTCAGTTACCTAAATCGAAAAAGGTTTTAGTGTGTATTTTAAAGCGTTTTGTGCAAATGTAGTTTCGTATTTTTGGGACTGTGTTCAGCCATTCGATTTTAAAAGTTTTACAGTTTAATCAAACAATTTACAAAAGGATTTAGAACGAAGAACGAGCAAAACGAGCAAAACTTGCGAAAAAACACCTTTTCACTCTTGAATTTGCTTGAAAGTGAATCGAAATTGACTTTAAAAGATGGGAAAATAAACAATAAACACTTTTTATTTAGAGAAAACCATAGGTTAATTGGTGAATTTGTTATTTTTCAACGAAAGTAGGGAAAGAAAAGACTTTCTGGATAGTCCAATAAATACAATGATTTCAGGAATTCTCAGCGGCTTGCCACCAGTTTCCATAATCTATCCAAGAGCTCAGGTATACTAAAATATTGATATCATTGCTTAGAATTTCAATCTTTAGCTGGTTGGTAATTATGCGAGAGATGAGAACCCAGTGGCCATCAAGAAACCCCACGATGGGGCTGGAGCTGAAGAAAGGTTCTCAGGCTTAAATCCGATTCTTTTCAACTTCAATTTTCTACAACAAATTTCAGAATCGAGTTCCTGCAAGAGATTCGCTTTATGAAAACTCTCGGTTTCCACCCTCACGTGCTTACAATGTTGGGTTGTTACATCTATCCACTCCATCCATTGATCGTCACTGAACTCTGTGAATTTGGTGATCTTCTGTCAATCGTGCGACTATTCGGTGATCCAAAAACGGTTTGTTTTAAGGACAAAGAAGTTAATAAGCTAAAACTGACTCACAAATTGTCAGTTTAATAACTGAAACCTTTCTAGAGATCTACAGCTCCAATCGAGGTCGACATTCTCCCGGTGATGGCCTGGCAAATTTGTGATGCTCTTGTAAGTGACTTAAACTTGCGACTTAAACTTAAACTAAACTTGTTTAAACAAAATAAATAGCTTTGACTGATATAATTAAGGTTATTTTCTATAAAGAAAGTTAAATTTTTAAGAATTCAGTCTTTTCTCGCCTCAATCGGAATCATCCACCGTGACGTGGCAGCGAGAAACGTTTTAGTGACAAAAGCGAAAATTGCTAAAGTAAGGGAATGCCGATTTTTTAGAATCAAAGATTTTTTTCAGCTATCCGACTTTGGTCTTTGTCGAAAAAGTGAAAATTTGATGTATATTGGAAAGAAAGTTCCGGCAAGATTACCATTGAAATGGATGGCGCCTGAAGCCATTGAGAAAGCCGAGTACAGCCACAAATCCGATATGTTTGATGGAATTGAAGAATTAGCTATTTATTTCATATTCAGGTGGTCTTACGGAGTTGTCCTTTATGAAATCTTCTCTTTTGGCACTGTCCCTTATCCGACAATCTCATCAGAAGCTGTTCTCGAATTTGTGAAGAAAGGAAATCGTTTGGAAACTCCACAAGACACTCCTCCATGGCTGTAAGATCAAATTTGGCATCTAAACTTTCGCTCTTCATCGACTTTTGGAAGTTTTGAAGAGTTTGAATTGGTAGTCAAGCTCTAAATGTTTAAAACTTACCCCCCAAAAGCCTCCTAACTACGAAATGTGATGGAATTTCAAAACGAGATCTTTCCTATCTTGTTCAGTTATCCGAATCTACTTTTACTTTTTCTCAATTGGCTTTCAAACGCAAGAAATTTGGCTTTAAAGTTTCCTTTGTAAAGCTTCCTCGCTTCGCCTTGTAAAGGTTTCCTCGCGTGCCGGAAGTGGCTGTCCCTGTGGCCGAGAGGTAGTGTTCCCGGTTACAACACGATGACGATGTTTCTGGTCTGGGTTCGATTCCCTCGTTGACCGCATTTTTCTCTTTTTAATGCCAAATTTCTTGCGTTTAAAAGCCATATAGCTAAAAGCGGATTCGGTCTGTGAAAAAATCAACAAGATAGGATCGTTTTGAAATTCTAGCTGTGATAGAAATAATGATAGAATAAAATGATAGAAAGTTGGCGACTTTCCCGGTAAACTGTCCAAAGGCTAATCTTTCTATTCTCTAGAGAACCATTGATGGAATCATGTTGGGAAGAGAAACCAGCAGATCGACCAATGGCCTATGATCTGAAAGCTGCATTGTATTCCCATATTGAGACGGCCGCAAATAGTTATGGATATCTACAGATGAAGTTTGTTTTTGATTTTCAAAGTTTTTTGCTCTTTGTGCTCACTGTTCTCCTAGCCAAATGATAGAAAATTAGTCAAAGCCAAAGCCAAGCCAATCCAAAGCCAATCCAAAGCCAAGCCAAAGCCAAGCCAAATCCAGGCCAAAGCTAAATCAAACCAAGCCAAAGCCAAGCCAAAGCAAATCTGAAGTAAATTTAAGCCTTGACGACTACCCGGGAGAAGAGAATGATGATGAAGAGATCGAAATGCACGCAAATGAATCCTTCAAGATTCTCGACACAAAATTCTAATCATTCTTTGAGTTATTAAACTGTACATCTGAAACTTGGTCTAATATTTTATTATGCAAACAAAATTAATCACTTTTTTTGTCTTTTTGATCCTTATTCTTATAAGAAAACACGAAAAACATAAATCCCCATGAAAATGAAAAATCCAATCGGAAAAAGGATCCCTAAAAAATGAGATTAGAGAAAAATGATCAAATCAACTTGAAATGACATCAATAAAGTTCGGAAAATCATTCCTGAACAGCCAACGCAAATTCCATCCTTTGTAAGGCTAAAGAAACGTTGAAACTTTGAAACATAATCGTTTTGAAACATTTGAAACATTACTTTATTTCCATGGTGATTGTAGTTTTGATAGCCAGTCAGCAGTGTTTCCTAAACTCGATTAGTCTCAGCTTTTTCCTGTTTTCTCACTTGATTTTGTTGCTGAGCTTCTTTGACTCTTTCTAAATTTTCTCTAGCTTTTTTCATTGAATTTTCTTACTTCTTTGATCAAAATATGCGACAATTCCCAATTCAATTAGTCCAATAAAAAGAAAAAGAAAGCAAATTCCCATCCAGCAATCGATTGCTGAAAACTGTTTGAGAAAATAAACAATAACAACAACAACAACAACAACAACAACAACAACAACAACAACAACAACAACAACAGCAACAACAACAACTAAAGCCTACGTTTTGAGTAAGAAGTCTCTGGGATTTGATTTGCAGCTGTTGTCGACTGAAATCAGCTATAAGATGGTTCAATTGCTGAAAGTTACCAAAATAAACATCAGAATCATTGCTGACATGGAAATCATCGCTTTTGGAGCTATTTGATTTCTAGAAGTGTGGTAGATCGCTGGAGAAATGAAAAATGAAACCTATAAATCCAAAAGGAGATCCAAGAGATCATCACAATCATCGTGCTGGGTATGTAAAACTTTAAAAGATCAGAACTGAATGAAACATTTCGAGATTAACCCATAAGCAACTCAATGATTAACCCAAAAGCTCTCCCAAAATGTAGATCCACATTCAGCGTACTGTAAGATCCGGTAGTGTAATGGCTGACCGTTTTATTAAAGCTCAAATCGTGAAGGTAGAAATTTGATGGTGAGATCTGTGAATGGGTTTAGAAATTTTAAGGATTTTATGTACTATCTGATGTACTATTTGATGTACTATTATGCACTATTTGATGTACTATTTGATGTACTTGTAAATGATCTAAAGTAATTGCATGATGATCATCCTGTCCCCATTGAAAATCTAGATCATGAATGGGAAAACCATAGGATTCGAGAGAAATCACACAAGTCACATTCATCATTGGGTATCTCTAAAAGGTTTTCTAAATCAGAAACAGATTTATCAATAGAATTACCGAGTAATCGATTGCACAAGGGAGTGTAATTGTCAAAAATCGACTGCACGTCACAAGACCATCTAAAATTCTTTGAAGTGCTAATAAATCCCAAGAACACAAACCTGCAAATACTTTAATTACCGAATGTTTACTGTAAGACGTCTTCGAGATTTTTTGACTCTAAACTTTTAATTATAAAAGAAAATTGATTCTTAAAAAGTGTCTTTAAAAAAAGACAGCTTTTCTGGTAAAGTACTGAACAATGAAATATCATATTTGAAAAACGATCGTCACGTTCGCACGTCTGTGAATTTCTTGTCTTTGAGTTTAAACTATTAGTGTTATACACTTTCTGAAAGCTCTTTTCAAGGGCTACACAATGGTAATATTAATATTTAGAAATACCGTATTTTTTTGACGCATTTCAGCGCGCGCGAAAGTGACGATCTTTTTTCAAATATGATATTTCATTATTCAGTACTGTAGCTTTACGGATTACGATAGTTTTTTTCAGATAGCTTTCTAGGAACGTTTTTTAGAATGATTTGTATTGGGTTGGTGAATTGAAAACTGCCGGAGTTTGAACTAAAATTTATCCAACATAAAACCATAAATTCATTCGAAATAATTTCCATTATTACTGACGACTTCTGCCCATTTTATAGGCAATTTACGGATTCCTCTTTCGGAGTAGGATTTTGGTTTGTGTGTGAGACAAGTGTGAGACTCAAAAATGGAGGACTGGAGATGTCCCAATTTGAACACTTTCTTCAAAAGAAACCCATTTTGGTGTCAATAGAAAAGTTGTAGAGAATCAAAAATTAGGCTTATAGCCAAATTTCCAAAAAGATACACTTAGTAGTTTCGCTTAAAATGCAAGTTTTGTGAAAATTTGGCATTTCTTTTGTGTAAATTTGGCATTTCTTGAAAACCAGTTTTTGAATCGTTTTGAAAATTAGGATATAAGCTTGATTTTTGATTCTCTACAACTTTTCCATTGACACCAAAATGGGTTTCTTTTGAAGAAAGTGCTCAAACTGTCACATCTGACAATAGCTAGCGGTTTTCAATTCATCAACCTAATAGTGTAGTTATAAAGCTTTTCTACCGGATTTCCAGAATAGTTATTAAGCTTTTTACCGGAATGAATGTATCAGGTGTCCAAATGAGATCTTCATTCGCTTTTTCTTTCATCTGTACAAATGGTGGAATGAGCTGGCCTCGATGTTGATAGGAAAGACGCGGATCTTTCCATTGTTCGCGTAGGAAGAGTTGTACACTGAATTCAAAATGGAAACGAACTGAATTAACGATGATTCCTACCTGACATAACCCTTTTGGATGTTTAGATTCATCGCATTAATGTGCATGCTAACCGAGACAATTATTGGCTGTTGAGTGCCTTTCAAAATGTACTTTTTATTCAAGAATTGAAAGAAATTCCTTCTCGCCAACCTGTTGAGTCAATAATCTTTGGTCTAATCATTGTATTATATGTTGAGTTGACAAGATTTTGCAAGATTTCTTCTTCACCGATAAATCCATCATCTTGAGAATGAATCGATGAAAGACTGAAAAGGTTTTACTATAGTTTTTAAATAGTAAAAGTTAAAATACGTATAATATAGACTCTTTAGACTAGTTTTATTACTAAATATAATACAAATTTAAAAGTTAATTAAAGTTAAACAAAAGATTTACCTAAAAACAAAATAAAATAGTAAAAGAAAGTGCTGCATTCTTTCAGTAAAGGAAATACTGTTCAAATTCTTTTTCAGCTCAATTTTCAACAACATAAATGTTTTTTTTCTTTCCGAAAAAATGCCAAGGACATTTTAGAGATTGAGAAAGGAACTACACGTCAAAAGGATCAGTTGTTAGCATCAATCATCAATATTTCTGTGAATAGTGTTCAGTATTGGTTAGTATTGCTTAGTTGATAAATTCTGATTAAGTTTAACCAACAGTTAACAGTTAACTTCTCTTCATCCCTTTTCATAGTTGAAATGTCTCTTTGGACTTTCAAAAGCAGACCTAAATACTCCAAAAGCAGACTCCAAAAGCAGACCAAAATATTTACCCAAACGAATTTCTTTCTCAAAAGAATCACTCATTTATTTGAATTTTCGTCTCGACTTTTGTTATCAAGTTGCGTTGAAAGAAAAAGACTTTAAAAGTTTAAATTATTTATTTAAACAGTGGCTCTCTGATTGAAAGAATTGTAAATGTAAACAGTAAATCTAAAGTCGATAAACGATGGATAAAATGGATACAACTGTTGGATAAACCACAAAATCAGAAATTGAACTTGAAAGTTTCAAGAAAGATTTAAAAACAATAACAAGTTAATCATAAAAGAAAAAGTAACAAACAAAAATTGAACATCAAAATCGATCAAAAAAATCAGAATCAATAAAATGATCATTTCCTTTTTGTAAATCCTGAAATCCTGTCGATTTGAGGAATCTAAAAAGATTGTCGATTTCTTTTTCAAGGCGACATCAAAGCAACATAATAAATCTGGCTCTAGCTCTGGTTTCCTAATAACTTTCGAAGTGTAAGCTTTCTAAATCGAACCAAAGCTCAGTTCTGGTACAGAATCTTGGCTTACATACGCAATGTGAATCAAAGCTTATTACTTAGCGATGCAAATGATCACTGCTTTAGAAACACAATCTCAACGTTGTTTCTCAGTTTCTATTTCAAAAGTGTGCAAGAAGATCTATAAAAGAATCCCGATGTTTAACCATAAACCCTGAAAAACTTGCAAAATATTTACTTCTTCAAATTTCCATTGATCTCACTCACTTTCCTCTCAAGATTAAAATCATTTTCTTCTAATATTTCTAACACATTTCGTTATCAATTTTTGTGTAAATGGTGACTCGTTTTTGTTTTTATTCACTCGACAAATGGGAGTTGCTGAAAATGACCGCCATTTCTTATCTCATAATTTGGGAATTTTATTTTAATGAAGTTTGGGATGAATAAGAGAAAACGCTGAACAACAAGGTGTAGTATTTGATTCGTAAACAGGAAATCGTTGGAATTCCTTTGATTAGGCTAAGCATCGAGACCTTGACCGATAAAAGTTTGAT
Source organism: Mesorhabditis belari (assembly GCA_958450365.1). Taxonomy (NCBI): domain Eukaryota; kingdom Metazoa; phylum Nematoda; class Chromadorea; order Rhabditida; family Rhabditidae; genus Mesorhabditis; species Mesorhabditis belari. Next base: position 669,224 of record CAUEEP010000920.1, read on the forward strand.
CAAACTTCAAGTTGAGTTTAAGGTAAGGATTGTTTTAACTGGGCCAAGCCTTGGGCCAAAAGCCAGACTATTGGTGGGTCAGCCAGGCCAGCCAGGTCAGCCAGGCCAGCCAGGCCAGCCAGGTCAGCCAGGTCAGCCAGGTCAGCCAGCCAGGCCAGCAAAGCAAAAGCCAGCTAGGCTCTCGAAAGTTTGTGAGTCAAATCCAAGGCTATTCCCAAGCCGTAACTAGGCCAAGTCTTGATTCTAAAAACAGCCTTGGTCAGTTCTGCAATAGAGAGATCATTTAAGGCGGGTAGGGATCTGACTTATGGCTAGAAAAGTGCTTTCGATACAACACTGACTTGCAAAGTCTTGTACTAAAAGAGCTCTTTGAATAGAGCCTGTACAACAGATGAATCTTACTATAAGAATTTGTAGATAGAACACTTGAATATTTATTATTTATTTCCTTTCAAATGCGTTATAAAAAGACAGAGAAGAATCTCTTTTCTGGCAAAACAATAAAAAACACTTTTTCCATCTTTGTTTTACAAATCACACCAATTTCAAAACGATTCGATTAGAAGAATTCGAATCTCCAAGAAGGATGAGAAGAGAGTGAAGAAGAGAGAAGAAGAAAGAAGAAGAATGAGAAGAGAGAGAAGAAGAAAGAAGAAGAATGAGAAGAGAGAGAAGAAGAAAGAAGAAGAATGAGAAGAGAGAGAAGAAGAGAAGAAGAATGAGAAGAGAGAGAAGAAGAGAAGAAGAATGAGAAGAGAGAGAAGAAGAGAAGAAGAATGAGAAGAGAGAGAAGAAGAGAAGAAGAATGAGAAGAGAGAGAAGAAGAGAAGAAGAATGAGAAAAGAGAAAAAGAGATGAGTTCTCCCTAGTGAATACGCCTTATCACTTCATATAAAAGTTCTATGAATTATTTTTAACGCTCAAAAAGTTCATTTCATCTTTTGTTCAATCCGGACGTGGTATTTCTTGTTTTATGTGGACTTTCTTTATTAGAAATAAGTTCCCATTACGGTTCAATTTAACAAACACAAAAGTTAAACGCTTTAGCGTTTAAAAGCAATTACAAGTTGATTCAATTTCCATATCTTGAGTTATAGACCGTCAAAGTTGATTGACTTCTGCAGACGTCAAAGTTGATTGACTTCAAGTAAGTCAACTTTGACACGAATTTTCTCTATGTTCTTACACTTGAGTATACAAGATAAATTGTACTTTTTGATAACCAAATTTCATGAGGATCATTTTAAAACTAACCTTAAGTCGATCTGATTACTGAAAGTCGAGTTATAGAGTAAAATAGAAGAGTCTCCAAACTCCGATAGGGTGTACTAGTATACCCTACACTTTGAAAGGTCAAATTTGGCACAAATTTTCTCTATGTTCTTATACATAAGTATACAAGATAAATTTTACTTTTCTATAACCAAATTTAATAAGGATCATTTTAAAAGCAATTACAAGTTGATTCGATTTCTATACCTCGAGTATAGTCTGTCAAAGTTGACAACTTTTCCAGGAGGTAGTTCAAATTTGACGCAAATTTCTCTATGTTTTATACCTAGGGATACAAAAAAATACATTTCTATAACCAAATTTAATAAGGATCATTTTAAAAGCAATTACAAGTTGATTCGATTTCTATACCTCGAGTTATAGGCTGTCAAAGTTGATCAACTTTTCCAGGTAGGTAGTTCAAATTTGACGCAAATTTTCTCTATGTTTTTATACCTAGGGATACAAAATAAATTCTACATTTCTATAACCAAATTTCATGAGGATCATTTTAAAAGCAATTACAAGTCGATCTGATTACTGGAAGTCGAGTTATAGAGTAAAATCGAAAAGTGCGCTAAAGTGCCATTTTGACTATAGAATTCGAATCCCAACAAGTTTTCATTCAAAACCTTTTTCCAAAAATGAGTAAACTCGAAGTAATTGAGGCCGATTCACAAATTTGATGGTGGTTTTCGAGAAAATTTGATTTGTTTGATTTGTTTGTTTGATTTGTATTTGATTTGTTGAATTCTAGACAAATAAAGCTCTATAATGATCCAATTTTACATGCAAATTGTGCAATTCTTATTCCAATTCATTCAAATTCTGATATCATTTCCGAATCCTTCACCTCACACAAAATACTCCTTGGAAAACTTTCATAAGGGAAACGATTCCTGCCAAAATTTCTGAATTCCTTAAAAGAACTGATAAGACTTTGGTTTTTCTTTTCTTCTTTTTCTTTTAACGGAAAATTCATTTAGATTCATTGACAATTTGACCTTTTCTATTCAAAAATGGGTATCATTTATTCACGTTTCTTTGATGTTCACTGGAAACTCGCTGAGGCTGCTTATGGAATTTTGAAAAAAGGATATCCGAATGTTCCAATTACTCTACCATTTCCCAATTGGAGAGCCCTTTTTGTCGATTTGAAACGAGAAATGGCTGAAGTGAAAAGTGAGTTGCAGTGGCTGCAAAATATCACAATTTTTGAGCTGTAGCTCAGCTGTAGCTCAACTGTAGCTCAGGCTCAGGCTGTGCTGTGCTGTGCTGGCTTAGGCTTAGGCTTAGGCGCAAATTAACAATCAAAGGTAAAAAATCAAAACTAATAATCTGTACGCGCACCAGAACGATTAATTACTTAAAAAATGCGGTCTGGCATTGAATTGATGAGGTTTTGAAGAGCAAAGACATCGAGATCGCTCCAGGCCGAAAAAATTGCTGCTTTAAGTGTAGAAACGTCTTGAAACTGACGATGATTCTTGTAGATATCTCGGACAAGTATTCCCCATAAATTTTCTATCGGATTGAGGTCAGGAGACTGAGCGGGCCAGTCCAAAGTTGCAATGTTGTTGTTGTTCAGCCAGTCTCGGGTATCTCCGGCTCGATAAACTGACGCGTTGTCGTGTTGAAACACATGGGGAATGCCTGGATGTAGGTGCAAACAGGGCAACAAGCAATCGTCCAAGACGTCTATATAGTCAAAACGATTCATACGATTCGAAACCATCTTCAGAGCGACCGTTCCATCAGCACAAAATGCGGCCCAAACCATCACAGAACCACCGCCAAAGTTTCGAGTCCCAAACACCATCGGATCACGTCGAAGATCCCTCCAAGAATCTGTACACGCACCAGAACGATTAATTACTTGAAAAATGCGGTCTGGCATTGAATTGATGAGGTTTTGAAAAGAAAAGACGTCGAGATAGCTTCAGGCCAAACGGATCGCTGTTTTAGCTACAAATATAGGTCTTGAAACTGACGATGATTTTTGTCGGCAGCTTGGACAAGTATTCGGCATAAATTCCCTATCGGATTTACGTCAGGAGATCGAGCGAGTCAGTCCAAAGTTGCAATGTTGTTGTTGTTCAGCCAGTCTCGGGTGTGTCCGGCTCGATGAATTGACGCGTTGTCGTATTGAAACAAATCGGGAACGGTTGGATTTAGGAGCAAAAACGGCAACAAGCAATTGTTTAAGATATCTATCTAGTCATCCGATTCGAAACCATCATCAGAGCGACCGTTCCATCAGCACCGTTCAGCACCGTTGAGCGACCGTTCCATCAGCACAAAAGTTAACGAATCATTCGTTAGCAGCTAGCCGATTACGAATCATTCATTAACGGCTGAATCTCGTAAACGGCTATGAGATATACAAATTGTAGTACAAATTAGTGAAAGCTTGAAAGATGCGCCCGAAATAACCCATTATTTAAGCTCTTTCTAGTTTATTTTCAAACTGAAATCGATTTTCTCACTTTTTTTTGATAAATTTAAGCTTTAAGTCTAACATTTGAATAATTCTTTAAGTTAACTTTAAAATTAACTGATGAAATTTGATAGTTTCAAGAAAAATTCATCTCAAAGAAGCTGATTTCATGATCCAGAGCTCATAAAATACCGTTTGTTGAAGATTTTTATTGAAAAACATTTGTTTTAAGTTTTTTAGCCAGTTAAATAGAGTTAACGAGAGTTAGAGAGTTAAGTAGTTAAATTAAATAGAGTTAGAGAGTTAAATAAACCATGTGAGAGCCTATAAATCTGTTCATAAAAAGCTGCAGAAAGAGTTGCATGCCAAGAACTTTTTTTGAGCACATCTTTAATAAAAATCTCAAAAGCATTCTACAATTTGTAAAATTCTCCATAGAAAATTATAACAATTTTCATATTAAAAAGGAATTAAATCGGTTCGCGCAGCTACAGCCAAGATATAGCCCAAAAACTTGCGATAATTTGGGGCCACCCTGATTTCCCTTATTTCTAGGACAACAACAACTCGGCCGACTCATTCCCCAAGCGGCTTTCATCAATGATTACTCTGACAAAACGCAATCAACTTATGATTTTGATCTCCAAACTTCTGAAGATGATCCAAATCATCAATTCGATTTGCTCAAAAAAGCTCGACGAGTCTGTTATAGGTTTGGATAAGAATGAGACTTGATAAAAACTTGAAAACTCTTTATTTCCAGGTTTCGAGTGCTTTTCTGGTGTTCATATAAAATCCCAAATACTGGTTTGAATATGTTCGCCGTTTTAGCTGAGTAAGATGCGATTTCGTATTTGTTAGTGGTGTTTTTAGGTCTTTGGTTCTCGAGTGGCCAGTTGATTTGGGCGAGAATCGATTTTGGGATAAGGCACAGCTTTTCGTGAATGTAAGTTTTCAGGAAAGCCGACATTCCTGCGGAAAGCCGTCAATCCTGCAATTCTGCCGTCCCAGAAAGACAGCAGGATTGCAGGATTGCAAGGATTAAAAGGAAGAACATATTATTATACTTGCAGGATGACAGCAGCAAGAAAACTCACTCCGCGAATTCTCCAAAAAAAGAAAACGAAGATGAGAGGAAAACGAAAAGGCCAACTTTTCAACTACGGTAATTTGGGAAACTAGAAAACTTTATTTCATCAATCAGATTCCTCGCTTTGGAAGGGTTATGGAAAATGGAAGCAAAAGAATATATTTATGTTGAAGCACATCTTTCATTGCATGAGAAATTTGATGATAATCTTTATCAAAATGATCCATTTAAGGATGATATTATTGGTGTGATAAAGGTAAATCTTAATAAAGTTTTAGAGAATCAAAGAATTTCTAGGATTTCAAGCGACAACCCGGTTACGAGTACTTATTTGATTGTCTTCCAACCGGTGGCCCAAATCCGAAACGTTTACAAAAGACAGTGCTTGGGAATAAAGTACTTTGTGGAATAAATGATAAAAATGCAATCGCAATCAATAATTTGGTGAGTTTGATGAAAAATTACTTTCAATTCTATTAGGTTGGTGCAGAAATCTTTTTTTCTAAACGTTTTTTTTAAAAAATAATACCGCCAGCAACATAATTTCTATTTAAACTATTAAAAAGGATACAGCATTCTCTCTAATAGTAGTGCACCCAAGCGAGCCGAGTCGGTGACTATTTACGGCTTCCAAAGTTCTCCCAGAAGCTCAACACTCAAATCCCCCACTAGATCTCATCGTCAGCTACATTTTCCGACCCCACATCGATAGGTTCTGATAAGCGGTTCTCGAGATTTCGAGGAATTTAGGCGACGCTCAGGGTGCACTACTATTAGAGAGAATACGGTAATTGTTTCTCTGCAAAATGGCTTTTGGGAAATACTCGGGAGCCTGGTTTTGGTCGATTTTCAAAGGCGAGTACCCAAAACTGCTCCGATGTTGAAGTCGTAGTTTCGACACTTTCTTCAATACAAACCTATTTTGGACAAAAAAAGATAGAGCTCATTTGATTACGTAAGTCTGTAAAATTTGAAAACAATCTGTCCAGCCATTTTCTTGAAAACAATCATTGAAAATTTTACACAAAAATGTTTTTACAGAGTTGAGGCGAGTTTTGAGCTTCCTTTCAAAAGTCATTTTGTAGAGAAATGATAGACTTTTTTATTAGTTTAAGCCGCAACAAATTTGGTAAAGAATTCTTTTTCATGGAAACAAAAGTTTGAAAAAAACTTGTAAAGATTTATGCACCAATCTAACATATCAGTTCACAACTCTAACAGTCAATTCAGGAAATTCATTACCGTGGTGAACAAAAGCCATTAGGCCGTAATCGTCATTTCGTGATCAGAGCCAATGTGATGTTCTCAACGAGTCGTGGCACTTTCCAAATCGGATCCACTCCAAATTATCCGCCACAATGCTTTCATTTATTTCAACAAAATGAGCAATATGGGTATCGAATTGAGAAAAAAAGAAAAGAAGAGAGAAGAAAAGAAAGAAAGAATCTTTTAGAAGAAAAGAAACTTTTAGAAGAAAAAGAAACTCACAAAAAGAAACTTTTAGAAGATCATCCGCGGAAATTAGTTTTTATGAGATGAAGATTGAATCGCTTCCATTCGTTTTACAAAAGAATGCTTGTAAGCAACTCTTTGATCATTATCATGATGTTGCATGGAAAGCTTATAATGATTTTCTCACTCCAGGAAAGTACAAGGTAATCTTTGAGTTTTAAATTTTGAATTTTTAAACTTTCAATTGTTAAATTTAGCCTGGGAAAGAAGAAAAAGAAAAACCAAAAGTGAAAGGAAAAAAGAGAAAATCGAAGGAAGAGATGCCAAATTCATGGATGAATCTTCCGGAAACTTACAATGAGGCAAAAATCCCATTGAGGGCAGCATTGGAATGGTTGGGTGGAATTGTTCCATCATTGGTATGTGAGAATAGCTAAAAATAAAGCCTTTCCACGCACTTTCAGAACTCGAAATGGTGCCGAAGCTGTGATTTGAAAGAGATCAGTCATCTCCGTCGATTGATTCTTTTTCAAAAAGTTTGTCGAATCGCATTTGGGCGGAAAGAAGACTGGGAAAAGGTGAAGATCTAAATGATTTTAAATTTAAATACCAAAGATAAGCTCTTAATTTTAGTCGGCGATACAATTGGAGAAGGATCTCTTCGATCAAGTTGTCACAAAGCAATTCGGTAAGGGGAAAGTCGAGATGATCGATAAGATATCGAGGATCGAGACTCAAATAGGATGCGGCAAAAGGACGCATCCTGATTACAGGATGCGGCAAAAGGACACATCTTGATTATACGATGCGGCAAAAGGACGCATCCTGATTATAGGATGCGGCAAAAGGACACATCCTGATTACAGGATACGGCAAAAGGACGCATTCTGATTACAGGATGCGGCAAAAGTTTGGAGCCGCTTCTTAAGATAGTCAAAGATTTTTAGAAACTAGCTTTAAAAAGTCAAAAATTAAAAACAAATCCTTTATTCAAACCATAACAACAAATAACTTATAACAAATGCTCGAAATTTCCACCATCCGCTTCGATACACCTCTTTAAACGCTTTGGGAAGTTCCTTACAATGGTGGCGCACTCTTGAACAGTTATTTAATCCCAGGCTCGTTTCAGAGAAGCTTTTAAAGCATTCATTGCTTAAAGATTAAAGATTAAAGCAGGATTAAAGCGTTTGATACGTCTTCATCGAGAACTTGTCTTCCAAAATAGCCCAAACGGGTTTTCTGTAATGTTTTCGTATGGCTTTTCGTAGCGGCTCAAAACTTTTGCCGCACCCTGATATTTTTGATCTGACTTGATCTTTTGTAGAGCGCAAAAAACAGAGCGTTTGGGCATTGGCGATGCAAGATAAACTAATGGATCCACTCGCACCGAACGCCGAAAACATTGTGATGGTGGAAAAGGAGGATTTGAATGGATCACGATATGTAAATTGAATCTTAGAGACTTTGAGTCTTGGGAATGATTTCAGGCTGTTGGCAATGATTTCATGATTGTAAATGCAGATGGATCATTTGGAAAATTCATCTACCTTTCTAAACCGGCTCCAACTTTGTTCAAGGTATCTTGTTACTGTAATGAGGTAAATTTTCAAAATTTCAGTGGTTATTGGATGCGGGAAGAGCAATCGAAGACCAAAATTTTGAACTTGGAGTTAAAGAGGCAGCGGTGGGGAAATCAACAGTGGCAATGTTCAATGAAAAGTTCGTGTAAAGTAGAAAACGAAGAGCTGAATCTTAGACAAGTTTATTTATTTTAGATTCATCACTCTTCGTTCAAAGAGACGATGTGAGAAAATTGCTAGAGATTATAGGTAAAATTTGACTAATTGATGAGCAAAATATTAAGTTGGTCAAAACTGCGGCGCTTTGAACTAAAATTTATTGAACATAAAACCATAAATTCATTCCAAATAATTTCCATTATTATTGACGACTTCTGCCCATTTTACAGGCAATTTGCGGATTCCTCTTTCGTAGTAGGATTTTGGTTTTGAATCGAAAAACTTTCAAAGCCAATTTTTGACTGTTTCTTCCGAATCGAAGTGTTCTCCCGCAAGCTCATGATCCGGAATAAATAGTAATCAAAAGGGGCGAGATTCGGACTGTATGGGGAATGCACCAAAAGTTCCCAAACAAGGTTATTTATTTTAAAGCGACTCAGTTTTGCAACATGAGGGCGCGCGTTGTCGTGGATGAGAACTTTGACTTGGAGGCCTATTCTTCTTCAGGGATTCATTCACCTTTCCCAACTGTTCACTGTATTTGATTGCATTAACGGTCGTCATTAACGGCATTAACGGCCCATTTTAAAGGCAATTTGCGGATTCCTCTTTCGTTGTAGGATTTTGGTTTGTGTGTGAGACAAGTGTGAGACTCAAAAATGGAGGACTGGGGATGTCCCAGTTTGAGCACTTTCTTCAAAAGAAACCCATTTTGGTGTCAATGAAAAAGTTGTAGAGAATCAAAAATTAGGCTTATAGCCAAATTTTCGAAAAGATACACTTAGTAGTTTCCCTTAAAATGCAAGTTTTGGAGAACTGTTGGTTGGTTGTTGGTTGAATTTTAACGAAAATCTTCAAAGAGACTACAAGATTCGAAATTAAATAGACTTGAGCTACAGTACGCTCCAATCTTGTTTAATTTTCAGTTTAGTTTAACGTAGTTAAGGCTTTCTTGTAGTCTTTGTACTTGTCGTTAAATCTCCCTCCACATCATCTCTGGTATTCTCCACTTCTTGAGCCGTTTACCCGATTTGTTTCATGAGTTTCTTGCTGCCCCTGCGGACCGAAATCCTTGGGATGAATCCAAAAATTCACAGCGGCTCCCTTCAGCACCCTTTTACAGGCACTTGGGATCCCATCTCGACCGACGAAGAACTCGCCATAGTGGTCAAAATGAGCCGGAATTGGGTTTGCCAATTCTACAGCCGAAGTTAGTTTTGGGAAGCGGTGACCACATGGGGCAGACAACGGATTGGTTACCGGATGACCCAAAATGGACGCTTCCGATTTCAGGGGAAAAGGGAACTATATGTGGAAACATAGGATGCTAGAACGAGCGCGATTGTGCTTGCGCGCAGAGAACAACCAGGCAATCTTCTTTGTTGCATTTTAAAGTTCAAAAACTTCAAATTTTTGAAAAGAAAAATTGAACCCGAGGTTTTCGGGGTTGAGGAATCGAGACAAGTGAGACAAGTGTGAGACTTAAAAATGGAGGACTGGAGATGTCCCAGTTTGAGCACTTTCTTCAAAAGAAACCCATTTTGGTGTCAATAGAAAAGTTGTAGAGAATCAAAAATTAGGCTTATAGCCAAATATTCAAAAAGATACACTTAGTAGTTTCGCTTAAAATGCAAGCTTTGTGAAAATTCATAAATTTGGCATTTCTTGAAAACCAGTTTTTGAATCGTTCTGAAAATTTGGATATAAGCTTGATTTTTGATTCTCTACAACTTTTCCATTGACACCAAAATGGGTTTCTTTTGAAGAAAGTGCTCAAACTGTCACATATGACAATAGCCCGCAGTTTTCAATTCACCAACCCAATATTAAGTAAGTTATATCACTTAATCTACAGATATTACGGTAATCGATTTCCAAACACTCATCCACCATCGATCATTCTTTGTTTTGACGATTCACAATCCGATCAAATCCTCATCATTTACACGGAAATGGAAGGGGAAAAGTTCGTGATTTGAAAGAAAAAACAAAGAGCCGACTTTTCCAGAGAAATCCAATTCGGATCAGTGAGCATTTCGGTGATAAAGAACACAAAGAAAATGCTAAATAATAAAAAAGATGAAGAAATAAAAGGACTTCGAGTTTATTTGAATGAAGGAAATCTTGGTGGATATTGTCATATCATTCAGGTAATGGAATAACTCATTCAGCCAATGGCTAGACTTCAGATTGAGAATCTCAAACAAGGAAAGGACGCTTTTGCCCCACATTTCATCTATCTAGAAGATGCGGAGAAGGAAGATGATTGTAAGTACTCAATTTTAGCTTTGATTCTTTGTGCGCTTGCGTAAACCATCGCTTTCTATACATTCTAGACAGTAAAACGAAATAAATTAGAACTTTTTTTGTGACCCAAAACACTTTTAATCCTTTTCAAATCATGCCTTTAAATTTTTCTAATCTTTAGGCAAAAATTGGCTCTTCAAATCCAGACCTCAAGTAATTCTTCGAAGAAATGAAGTGAATCCGTTATTTGGAAAGACTCGGTGTGTAAAAAGGAGGTTTAATTAAAAGGAATTTAGTCTACTGTAAGCTTTAGGGTGATCAAAGGTCTACTGTAATCTCTAGAGTGATCAAGAGTCTACTGTAGTCTCTAGAGTGATCAAAAGTCTACTGTAATCTCTAAGAGTAATCAAAAGTCTACTGTAATCTTTAGAGTGATCAAAAAGTTCCCGTACAACTTTTTACTAAACCCTGTAGTAAAAGCTGACTGAAACTGATTCTTTTCTATGTTTTTTTCACCCTTTTTTCAGAATGTTCAATCGTCATCGCATTTGTGACGTGAAACCACAAAAAGAATATGATCTCTCGAGGTCATTTATGAGAATCGATATTTCAAGAGATCATTCAGGAGATGAACCACAAGAAGGGTAAGAAAAGAAAAGAAATTTGAGCATTAAAAGAACTTCAACTTCAGTGAAACCGAAGACGATGAAATCCCATGTAAACGACGAAATCAGGAAGCCAAATCAGAATCACCAATTACTCAGCCATCATCCACGCCTGCACTCTACAATTCGACAACCGAATCGGATTGTGGTTAGAATTATTCAGAGGCTGTTCAGGCTGAGGCTGTTCAGGCTGAGGCTGTTCAGGCTGAGGCTGTTCAGGCTGAGGCTGTTCAGGCTGAGGCTGTTCAGGCTGAGGCTGTTCAGGCTGAGGCTGTTCAGGCTGAGGCTGTTCAGGCTGAGGCTGTTCAGGCTGAGGCTGTTCAGAAATCCTTTTCATTTCCTTTAAAACCAGCAAGAATTAAAGGCCAAATTGACTTAAAAAGATGGAAAATTGAAGAAGAAACACTTTTTATTTAGAGGAAACCATAGGTTAATTGATGAATTTGTTATTTTTGGTGAATTCCCGGTTGTAGGTGAAGACTGGTGGCAAGGAAAATGAACGAAAAGACTTTCTTGATAGCCTAACAGTTTTTTGTTGTATTAAAACTAAATCTTGGAAACTAAATAATGTTTAGAAACTCTCTCAAATTCCATTGTCGAATCCCGTCCTGCGAGTGAATGGAATGATCCGGAGAAACCGGGTTCAAGTCGACTCCCGTGGATGGATGTGAGTTTGATGAAATCAAATGAATCAATCAATTCCAATTTAAATCTAAATTCAATTTATTCAATTCATTCAAATCTTCCAGTTGGTTGATGACATCTATTTGGAGGTGAAAGCGTTGAAAGATCTCGATTCAAATCATTTGTCATTTCCACAATTCGCTGATGCATTTATGTTAAGAACGATCATCAAGAAAGCCAGGTATGGAAAAGGATTTAAACGAATGATTTAAGAACGTCAGGATGATTTACAAGATTTACAAGGCCGTCTTTCACGATCAAACACCAGAAATCGTTCGAGAACCACTTCCAGTGAGTGTTAATAACTCTCAAAACCGAAAACAAGTTGTAGGTGAATTCCCGGCAAGCTATTCCCAGTCAAGCATTGCTCAAGGTTTATATATAAACTAGATAATTTGATTGAATTATTATATTCAGTGAGTACTTCACCGAGTATCTCTAGCCTTTCACAAACAACTGATATTCATGGATCGTTTCAAGCAAAGTGGGATAGCTATCGGTGTTTTAAATTCTGAATTATTTTAGAGAATTCGATGACGATAATGAAGACAATGGTCCAATTCATTTCTGATAACCATTAAACATTTGTTTTTTGATTTTGTTTCTTTTTGATTTTTGTTGAATCTCAAGAGTGATCTGATTTTGTTTCCCATTTCAATAAATGTCAAAATAGATCTAATAATATTGGGTTGGTCAATTGAGAACTGCGGCGCTTTGAACTAAAATTTATTGAACATAAAACCATGAATTCATTCCAAATAATTTCCATTATTATTGACGACTTCTGCCTATTTTACAGGCAATTTGCGGATACCTCTTTCATAGTAGGATTTTGGTTTTGAATCGAAAAACTTTCAAAGCCAATTTTTGACTGCTTCTTCCGAATTGAAGTGTTCTCCCGCAAGCTCATTACTCATGATCCGGAATAAATAGTAATCAAAAGGGGCGAGGTCCGGACTGTATGGGGAATGCGCCAAAAGCTCCCAAACAAGGTCATTTATTTTAAAGCGAGTCAGTTTTGCAACATGAGGGCGCGCGTTGTCGTGGATGCTCTGGAACGTGGAACGATCTTTGACTTGGAGGGCCTATTCTTCTTCAGGGATTCATTCACCTTTCCCAACTGTTCACTGTATTTGATTGCATTAACGGTCGTCATTAACGGCATTAGCGGCCCATTTTACAGGCAATTTGCGGATTCCTCTTTCGTAGTAGGGCTTTGGTTTGTGTGTGAGACAAGTGTGAGACTCAAGAATGGAGGACTGGAGATGTCAGCTGTCAGCCCAGTTTGAGCACTCTCTTCAAAAGAAACCCATTTTGGTGTCAATAGAAAAGTTGTAGAGAATCAAAAATTAGGCTTATAGCCAAATTTCCAGAAAGATACACTTAGTAGTTGCGCTTAAAATGCAAGTTTTGTGAAAATCTGGCATTTCTTTTGTGTAAATTTGGGATTTCTTGAGAACCAGTTTTTGAATCGTTCTGAAAATTTGGATATAAGCTTGATTTTTGATTCTCTACAACTTTTCCAGTGACACCAAAATGGGTTTCTTTTGAAGAAAGTGCTCAAACTGTTACATATGACAATAGCCCGCAGTTTATAATTCACCAACCCAATATAATGTGATTTCTGAAGAAATTAGAGGATTTTTAAAGATTTCACAAACTATTTTCAAGAAAAAACCGCACCAGACTTAAATTTTCGTGTGGAAGTTGGTTGTAAAATTAAAAAGAACAATATGGGTATGAAGCTTTTGACTTTCAAGCAAGTTCCACGTCTTCAAAAGTTCACAGATTTGCACACTCACACTTTTTCAACCAAGCACAAGGAAATTTTAACGTCAAAAAGAATGATTTCGATTTCCATTTGATTTTCTTAAAATCTCCCACTTTCCCGTAATGATTCAGTGTCAAAAAGAGAACTGTGAAATGATAAGAAAGGGGAAATCAAGGGAAAAGTTCGACAAATAATACCAGGAATAGATATTCAGGGAATTAAGGTTATAAAAAGTAAAGAAAGATTATAAAATGAGCAATCTTTAGAAGTTAGTCTTCTTAAACTAGAAAATAGAAGATCTTGAAGAGATTTGAAAGTTTTTCTCATTTTCAAACGGTTATTTATGGACGATTTTGAAGAACCGATCTATTCTCATCGATTCAAATCTGATCCAGATCTGGAATCTGATCTGGAATGGTTTGTTTAAAAAGATTTTAATGGATAATGTAAATTTTAGCTTATAAATTTAAGAAAATAGATTGATTTCTTAGATTTCCATGGCGAATTTTAATTGAAATCAACTTTTAGTCAATCTAAAGTCAATCTAAAGTCAATCTTTTTAGTCAATCTGATCGAAAAGCAGTTCATCTCATTGTTGGATTCATTCTTGTACTTGCTCTCGGAGCTGTCACCATATCCGGATACTCAATGTACTATTTTTTAACATATAGCTAAATTCTTGATTAAAATTTAACAAGAATTCCTTTAGAATTTAACAAGAATTCCTTTAGAATTCATCAATTCGAACAATCCGAGTTGCCCTATGTGGAGAAACCATATCCGGATGTTCATCCTCAAACTTATAATGAGAGTAGAAGTCTGGAGGCTTTGTAAGTTATCAAAAACTAGAATATTTGTTGAAATATCGTTTTACAATTGAATTTCTTAATAAAATCAATTTTCAGACAAGAGATGAATGCCGAAAGAATAGCTGGCACTTGTGCAAAGAGTTGGCACTACGATGTGAAACATCAAATGTGTTATAAGGTGTAAGATCTAATCTAATAACTAATCTAATCTAGTAACTAATCTAATCTAGAATATAATATTATCGATTAGCTTCTAAAATAATCTAAAAAATTGTTATTTAAGTTTTTCTTTTTTCTAGAAAATCTACAACGTCGCTTATGATGATGCGTTGCGGAGATGCGCTCGAATGGGAGCACACATTGTTAAGATTGACAATCAGCAGAAGAATTCGATTATTAGAGGTTAATTATTGAATTTGCATTATTTAGATTAGTAGAATGGAGCACTAAGTTCAAGATAAAGAGCTTTTTTAGAGTTCACAAGTTCCGGATTCCCGAATGATCTCAAATCGGGAAACGTGTTGCTTGGAGCCAGGAAAAAGGTGAAAAAAAAGACATTAACTTCTTGTCTTTATATAGATAACATACCTTTCCAGAGAACCGACTTTGTTTGGGATGATGGTAGTCAATTTTCCTATCATCGATGGGCGGAGAATGAGCCGAATAATCGATTGGGAGTTGAGGCGTGCATAGCGGTTAGTTGCTTCATAATAATAGTCTTAAAATCTGTCTTGCTTTTAAGAATCTGACTCTAAGAATTCAATTTCAGATGTACAGTGATCCAATAATCGGTTTGGAAAGTTTGAGCGATGATTATATTTCTCGATGGAATGATGTCCCTTGTGATCAAACACAACGAATTACTGTTTGCGAAAAAAGGGCACAGATTCAAAATTGAATTAGGAATTGGTTAGGAATTGTTGTAGTAAGATTTGTGAGACTTTTTCGTTATACATTGTTATAAATGGTGGAATGCAAATTTTGCGAATGTACAGCGCGACCAAGAATTATCGCAGCACACAAAAGGCCTGGCTTTTAACCAAATTAACCATTAACCAAAGCAACCCATCTCGAAAAGTTAACTTAAATATCTTTCCTCAACATATAACAGTAACAAATTAGCAATTAAATCCAAATTTTCCTCCATCGGCATTCAGATAGGCCTGCAAACGTTTGAGAAACACGTTGACCGTGGCGAGCAAATAGGCATCATTGAGGGTATCCCATGCTTTGATCAGCGCCTTCTTCAAACTTTCCATATTTTTATGTGGTTTTGCACATGCCCTGGCTTCAAGAACACTCCAGACTGAGTAATCCAATGGGTTAAGGTCGGGTGAGCTGGGTGGCCACTCAGAAAGCGAGATGAAGTCCGGGAAGGTCTTTGAACAAAACTAATAGTAATTGAAATTTGTCCTTCTTGTACGGCTTCATTTTCAGCTTTTTCTTGATGATTGTGTTGACGGAGATTCTTCCCGTATTTTGGCTACAAATAATTGAGTATAACCCATAGGAACCAAAATTATTGGCAAAATTAAAGTGGGGGGTATTAATCGCGGCCGGGTAACCATAAAAATTTTTTTACGTTTATTGTAAACCCATCAAATCACTCTAGCCGGGTGATTTTTATTCTTTTTATAATAAAATCAGCGATATTAAAATAAAAAAACAGGTGGTTGCCGTAAAAAAATTTTTATCGTCACCCGGCCGCGATTAATACCGCCACAACGAGTACGTAGTTTGAAAGAAACTGTCTTCAAATCAAAAATCTAAGCACTAGCAATTCTTAAATGATGTCCAACTAAGAGAAAAAATCCAAAAAGAATCGATTTCGACTTGTCAATTTTTTGTTGATAGGTCGAGAAATTTTGTCTTTTGACCTAATCAACTCTCCTAAGATATCCCAGTTGCAATTATTCAAATTCCACTTTCCTGGGCAATTTAGATTCCAAAAAACACACTTTCAGCACGATTTGACGACGGTATCGCGATGAAAAGTGACTTTGAAAATTTCTAGGTTTCAACTTTGGTGTTCAGAAGGGCAAAAACCTGAATAAAATAGAAAGCATATAGAAAAACTACTACCATCGTGTAGAGCTCAACCTGAGCTTTCAGAATACATAACACTTATGGGTTCTGTCGAGTACTTCTGTAGATATGGCGTATCAAAGTTGGTGAACTCCATGGCCAGCACCGTTGATGCTTCTCGCTCGGGTCGATGCCTAACCCATTCGTGGAAGGCGGCGCCCGGAGCCATGGGCTGGCCCGGGTCGATTGTACGAACAGCCCCGAGCAGCATAAAACCGAAAGGTTGACCGAAAGGATGTTGTGGAAAGACCCACAGTCTCCCGTGAGGGATACCGCTGAAGTTTGTGGAATCGCTACTATTTCGCACTGCCACCCGTGGAGGGAGGCAGAATGGTCTGTTGCTCGTAACCGGATTACAATTATGCTCCCTTTGGGCTCCGGCTTCCGTCAGCTGTCCGCTACTCGACAGTCGTCTAGATGGCGGGAGTTTGGACACCCCATTGGAGGAACCGCGAGGTTCTTAAACCGACTGGGGATCAGATCAATCCCTTTTAGCATCAACAAAGTGTAACTTCGGAGCATTCTCCTACTTACGCTGCGCGCACCTTAGCAAGCTGAGCATTCTTGCTGCGGGAGTCGGTGCCATCGCCAAGGACCAGACGTGGACCTCGGATCCCAAGAGTCTTCGGACTACAGGGTGGCGGAGTGCGAAGTCCAGCCACCTCCTCGTGGTGCACTCTGGGCACTTCCTCGAAACAGGAAGTGGCGAAGAGCTGGACAAAAAAGGGAACGAACTTTTGGAAAAGTTCGAAAACTTTGAAAAAATTTAAAGCTTTGACCCTTTAAGTCTTTGAAAAAGCTTTAGTTTTTCAAAAAACTTCAAAAAAAGTTTTTTTCTTTCAGAGGATTTCTTTTTGTCTTTTTCTAAGTCAGAGAGAATCCAAAATAAGACTTTCTGGACAGCCTAACATTTGTACTTGGTTTCTCTATTGACGAGGTGCTCTTGGTCACCCTGTAGAATGAGATGTGATTTGAGCTTACAATTAACAACAATACCCAGAGACCAAACTAAATTATGGAATGTTTGAAGTAATCAGATGTATAGGGGAATTGATCGGGGATTGATTTTTGCGGATTTCTAACGGAAAAGAACCAGATTTGTTTGTAAGTATTGAAAACATTTTGTTGTTGATAATCTTTATTCGAAAAAGATTCGTTCAAACATTCGTTTGTGCTTTATCTCTGCTATTTGGTGTTTCCTCGTCATTGGAGGCATTGATCTTTCTGAAATTGGAATCTTTTCAAATTAAAGGACAGCATTTTTCGAATATCAATGAATATCTTTGTACTTTATCTAAAACTGTACCACATTCTATTGGCGGATTCATTTATTGACTTACTTTAAATATTTATAGAATGCCCATTTCGGGTTGGTGAGTTTCCAGTAGCAAAATAAGCTAAAAGACGAAAAATTGTTCTAAAAAGGAAAAGCGATACGTGGCGACACCAAGATAATTTCCCCTCGAAGTTGTAATCGGAATGCCAAAACGGATATTAATAAGTTGAGCATAAAAAGCAACTAAAGTTAATAGTTGTCATTGTAATAAGAAATAATGGAGTATTTTTGTTAAATCTTTCTTTTTTGTCAACCTTTTAGTAGCAAGTATACTGTAAAGCCATTGTTTTTAGAAAATTAAGCATTTTTTACCTATAGAACATCGTTGTTAATGTTGTTAAAGATGAAAGAACTTTTGTCGATCTGATAAGACCCTGATAAGACTCCTGATAAGACCCTGCTAAGACCCTGATAAGACCCTGCTAAGACCCTGATAAGACTCTTGATATCATTTCAAAACTCTTTGAACTTCTAAGGGATTCATTCAAGGAAAAGCACTAAAGAATTTCAAGTTTCTAGTTCCAAATACAGTAATCTAAAGGAATAAATTTTAGTTCAAAGTCTCGCAGTTTTCCCATGAAATGATCCCAACTCTTAATTATTTTGACTGCTATTTAGGGCGGTCATTTTCCACTATATAGTCAAAACCGAATTCTTGTGAATGTGGGGTTTTCGAAGAGTGCCCTTTTTTGGTCAAATCTTCAATTTTGGGAAGCTAACTCTATTTTGACGACACTAAACTTGTCCCTAAAGTGACTCGATTCCATTTTTGGTCACACGCATTTCACCCTCGCAAATTTCTTGAATGGTTCGATCAATTGAAACACGTTTTAGCCTATTTTCTAGAGGAGATTTACAACTTTCGTTTACAACATTCATAATAGTTTATAACATTCATCGATTTCAGGTTTCTATCGTTGAAAATTTATGAAAATGTTAAAATCCGCATTTCTTATGCATGTACCTAATAAAAGAAGTTTTATGATTGAATGATTGAAATCAATGATGATTGAATGCCTTATACCTGAAGCAAGAATTGTCAAATCGTATTTTCCTTTGATTTCCGGTAGCCAATGACTAAAGAATTTTTGTTACAAGAAGAAAAAGAAAAGCAGAAGAAGAAGAAGAAAAGAAGAAGAAAAGCAGACTGGTTATTGAAAAGTACGAGAACTTATCAAAATCTCTTCTCCAACTCACTCATACGCAGCTCCAAAGACAGCTCCAGTCATTCCAACAACCATTACACATTCAAAAGCCTAAATTACATCCGAATTTTGTCATTTTCTTTATTCTTTACAAAGAGAATCCAATGGATTAACAGAAAAATCGATCTCATTGTGAAGAGAGCTAAAATAACGGGAATAATCGGTATAAACATTAGAGAAATGACGGTGATCTGAAAGAAAACTATAGAAAATTGTTTTAAAACGATAGGAATTGTTTTGTTTTGATTGTTTTAAAAGTTTATACCGTAATTGCATTGTTTGCTTGAGAGGTGAGAGCGAAAATTAGACACATTGAGAGCCAAAATATCTCAAAGATTGTTATCACTATCGTTGCTGTCTGAAAATTCTATTGATACCAAAAACAATGCAAAACAAAGCAATCCTTATCGACATCTAATAAAATACCTTAGCTTTCATTTTCCCACAACAACAGCAATTGTATTCATCATTTTCTACTCCATTTTCTTTACAATATGGAAGACAACACATTCTGGGATAAAAAAATTAAAAAAGAGAACTTTTTAAACAATTTTCAGGAAAGTAAAGGAAAAAATGATCAATTTATTTGAAAAAATGATCAAGGAATCGTTCGTTTTTTTGAAAAATCAAGGTCATTTAGGGATTTTGGATTGGATATTTAGCGATTTTCTTGTTGGGGAGATAGAGTAAAAGTTCCTATCAATAAAATTGATCATTCAATTGATAAAAGAGAGCAATTTTTGTGTTGTGATTTACAAGAAATCACGATTTATTTATTTCCAAACAATTAAACACAATAATTTCAAAAATTTATAAAAACGAAACGCTCAAAAGAAAAACAATGCTTACAAGGGAACGTTTTAAAGAAATTTTGAGACTTTTAAACGAGACTGAGACTTTAAACGAGATTGTGAGCGATGTGGTGCAAATGAGATGTCATTTTCCTGAGTTCATTCCATTCCTCGTTTTCGAATTTGTACAGTCACAGATTTTGGTGACATTGTTGTCCAACCTTGGAGTTGGAGTTCTTTCTAAATTCGATTGAAAGAGACAAGCTATTTCTCTGACCTCCGTTTCCGGTCCAGCAACAATATCATATTTTCTCAACAATGCTGCGAAAGCCATTCGTTGTTCCAAGTAAGCCAGACGCATGCCTAGAACAAGTTGGTTACGTTGAGCGTTTAGGAACTTCTTGTATCTTGTAACAGCTGTATCTTTTAACAGCTGTATCTTGTAGCTAACAGGGTACAGTATACGGTCCAGTACTGTACACAGTTGAGCTCTGTACTGGGGTACTGTACATAACACATAATTAGGGATACTGTACATAACCCTTGCCAGGCAGCTGTCGAATGTCATCTGCTAGGTACAGTATCCTAGTAAATATTATCTTTTACTATATCTAAAAGAGCAGTGTCGCCGCTGTAAGACGTCTGTCTGTCCGTCTGTAAGACGTCTGTCTGTCCGTCTGTAAGACGTCTGTCTGTCCATCTGTAAGACGTCTGTCTGTCCGTCTGTAAGACGTCTGTCTGTCCGTCTGTAAGACGTCTGTCTGTCCGTCTGTAAGACGTCTGTCTGTCCGTCTTTTTCAGCCGTCTTTTAGCCGTATATATTACACATGAATTCATACACATAAACACGAAAAGGACCGAAAAGCAACACGATATAATGTATGTAAGAGTGCAGTGTCTGTCCGTCTGTCTGCTCAACTGTGTACAGACAGACGGACAGACACTGCTCTTTTAGATATAGTAAAAGATAATATTTACTAGGATACTGTACCTAGCAGATGACATTCGACAGCTGCCTGGCAAGTGTTATGTACAGTTCCCTAATTATGTGTTATGTACAGTACCCCAGTACAGAGCTCAACTGTGTCAAGTCAGATAAAGTCAAGCATCTACTAGAACTTCAAGCTCAAGACCATCTACAGATAGTTTAAAAGTTCCAAGACTATTGGACTCTCTCAAAACTCTAGCAAGCGGATTCTAAATTCTGTCAGGAAAAGAGCACAAAATGATTGGAGATGACTAGAATATTGGAGATGAAATTTCTAAAACGAAAAAACCGCGGGATTAACTTTTAATTACCCATGGAAACCCGTGGGGTTAGTCTTTGGGAAAAAACTGAAATTTTTAAAAAAGCCTCAAACAGTTGTACCAATTAAACCTTGTTTAATATAGTTGTGCCATTTAAAATAAGAAATTGAGAAGTCAAAATCGAGTCAGAAGTCGAACCCGGATCGTGTGAGCGGAAAACAAGCGCGCTCTCAACTGCGCTGCGCAGACTTTACCGCCGATACATAATAAATATCTTTATGAATATGTAGGGCCTATTGTACCCCTTATTTCAGCTATTTTTCTCTCATTGACTCACCAACACATTGTCGAGGACCGGCTCCAAATGCAAGATAAGCTTCTTTTTGGTCAGCTGTCAGATTCAAGAATCTAGAATGCTAAGTATTAGATTAAGCATTGAATGCCTCCTTAAGCATTGAATGCTTCAGTGTGCCAGAAAGCAAGCGTTTACACAGCAAGCACCAATTTCCTTAAAAGAAACCTATCTGGATTGAACTCTTCAACATCATCTCCCCAAATCTCTTTGCTGTATTGAATTGAGAAGACATCGATCTGAAAACGGTTTAGGAATGGAATTGATGAGTTCTTTACCTGTACACTGTCTCCTTCTTCAAGTTGGACTCCAGCGAATTCACAACGATGAGCAGCGACTCGACTTGAGACACTGAAAAGGAGAAGATTCAGGCTGGCAGGAAATCGATTGTAAATCTGTACAGCAGTTGAGCCTAAGCTGTACAGCATTTGAGCCTGAGCTGTACAGCAGTTGAGCCTAAGCTGTACAGCATTTGAGCCTGAGCTGTACAGCAGTTGAGCCTAAGCTGTACAGCATTTGAGCCTGAGCTGTACAGCAGTTGAGCCTAAGCTGTACAGCATTTGAGCCTGAGCTGTACAGCAGTTGAGCCTAAGCTGTACAGCATTTGAGCCTGAGCTGTACAGCATTTTGCTAGTGTCCAATCTTTAACTCACAAAACTCCCAATGGATTTAATCTCAGTGCTTCCTTTATCACGCAATCCATATACTTCAATTCGTTCAAGTTGTCATAAGTTAATTCCTAAAGAAGAGATTTATAAAGAAATTTCCCCGAGCTAACCTCATCTCCACAAACTTGCTCAATCTCTTCTTGCAATTTTTTGAGAATCTAAATGGTAGGAGTTATGGTAGGAGTTAATATTATAGATAATGAGATATTAAAACAAACTTTTGGATACTTCGCTAAATACCAAGAAACATAAGCCAAAGAGTTGGATGTTGTGTCAAAACCGACAATGAGAAACATTAACAATTGCATGATCACCTCTCTTTCGTGTAAATGACGCTTTACCTGAATTCGATCCATTCTAATAAACTTGATTTGACTTAAATCTTATTTTAATGATCATTAGATCATTAGATCATTGTATTGCGAGTACTCAAGCATAGCAATAGACAGTACTGGACAATGAAATATGATATTTGAAAAACGATCGTCACTTTCGCGCGTCTGTAACTCCATTGTCTTTGCGTTTAAAATATTAGTGTTATACATTTTCTGAAAGCTCTTTTCAACGGCTACACAATGGTAATATTAATATTTAGAAATACGCGAAAGACAAGGGAGTTACAGACGTGCAAAAGTGCGAAAGTGTTTTTTCAAATATGATATTTCATTGTCCAGTAGTGTATCTACGGTATTTTCTCTAATAGTAGTGCACCCAAGCGAGCCGAGTTGATGACTATTTATGGCTTCCAAAGTTTTCCCAGAAGCTCAACACTCAAATCCCCCACTAGATCTCATCGTCAGCTACATTTTCCGACCCCACATCGATAGGTTCTGATAAGCGGTTCTCGAGATTTCGAGGAATTTAGGCGACGCTCAGGGTGCACAATTTAGGTTCATTTCCAATCAGATTCGAGTGCAAAAAAACACGTTTTTTCCCGATAAACTGGTAAAATTCGATAAAAAGCTCTAGAAAGAAATCGATTGAACAGATTATCCTGAAATTTCGGCTATATACCTAACTTTTTGAGTTCTATTTTTTATCTTTTCCCACAAAGATCGATTTCTGTGAACCAAAGAGCCTAAATTGCGTCTTCAAAAGTTGTCGCCTTTTTTTTCCTACCCAACTTCACATCTCCATAAAAACAGACAAACGCTATTTTCTAGAGAAATAATAGGCCTTTCTAATGGAGAAAACCGTAGATCAATCGGTGAATTGCTTATTTCAAAATAGCTTTTTAAATGAAGACTCTAAAGACTCATGAGCCAACTTGTAGAAAAGAAAGAGGCAAGAAATGAGCAAAGATCAAATGATTCAGCTTTTGAAAAAAACGGCGCCACCCGGACTCGAACCCCCGACCTTTCCCTTACCGGCCAAACGTGCTAACCATTACACCACAACGCACTTGCCTCCCTTGCCCCAGGAAGGGTTAACTAATCTGTCAATCTGTCAAATTCACCCGCAATCTTTCTTCACTAGTCTCAACTTTCATTTCTCGTCACCCCCTCACATGTCCGTTGTGGTCTAGTGGTTAGGATTTATGGCTCTCACCCATAAGGCCCGGGTTCGATTCCCGGCAACGGAAGAAAATTTTGTTTTTGCTGCCAAATTAGCCCTCAATCTCCCTTCACTAGTCTTAACTCTTTTCCTGCCACCCCTGATTTCTGATTTCTGATTTCTGATGGCCCGAATGATTTCAAACCCAACTTCACATCTCCGTAAAAAAACAGACAGAACAAAACAATAAACAGACAAAATTTGAACGCTATTTTGTAGAGAAATAATAGGCCTTTCTAATGGAGAAAACCGTAGATTAATCGGTGAATTTGTTCTTTCTAGCTTTTCAAATGAATGTCATTTTAGTAATGTTCAAGACTTAATCTCAATGAGATTGGTCTAACTCACATGCATATTTTTGAAATTCTGCTTCTTTTCCTCACTGAAATCAATCTCTTCTTCAGCATCTAAGAATAGATCAATGTAATCAGCAACTTCTTTGTCATTTGACGATGCTCCATTTGCCTGAAATCTTAGACTCAAAGCTGGTTTGAGACTGGTTTGAGAATTTCAAAAAAGCGATTTGCAGGCTTAAAAGCGATAGGTTAAAATTCGAACCCGTTGCTCTTTTCGTTCTTTGACAGCATTCTCGATCAAGCTGACGGCTCTCATGAAACTATTCTTCACAAGTGACATCACCAAAAAGAAACCCATTCGGATATACTGAAATTGAAATGAAATTGAATTCAATTGAAATTCAATTGAAAATGAATCTCTTCTTCAGCATCGAAGAATAGATCAATGTAATCAGCAACTCCTTAGTGAACTATTTAGTAAAGATCACAAGCCTTTCCAAAAACCGGCATCGCAGAAGCCCAATAGAAGATCGGATCACGGGGATCTCGGTCGAAGAACTGAAAATGATCGTTTGAGCTTTGAGTTTGAGTTTGACTTGGTTTGGGTTGGCGTACTATGAGAAAACTAGTTCTTTTCTTGAGTTCTCTTGACTCGAAAGACTCTTGACGTTGAATATAACACTAGAGTTCATCAATCTTTCCAAAAATCGGCATCTCCTAAGCCTAAGCCTGAGCCTGAGTTAGACAATGATCACAAAGTAAAAAATAAAATAATATTTGCGAGTTTGATATAGTTTTAGTTGCCACAACTTCATTACTTATTCTATTTACTCAATTCTATTCTATGAGAAGAGAACTTGTACAATATTTGATCACTTTGAGTAATGAGCAAACTTTGGAGAACTTGTTGGTTGGTTGTTGATTGAATTTTAACGAAAATCTTCAAAGAGACTACAAGATTCGAACTTAAATAACCTTTAGCTACAGTATGCTCTTTTGTTTAACTTTCAATTTAGTTTAAAGTAGTTAAATCGGCTTTCTTGTCGTTTTTGTGCTTGTAGTTCGGCTTTCTTGTCGTTTTTGTACTTGTAGTTCGGTTTTCTTGTAGTTTTTGTGCTTGTAGTTCGGCTTTCTTGTAGTCTTTGTACTTGTAGTTCGGTTTTCTTGTAGTTTTTGTACTTGTAGTTCGGCTTTCTTGTCGTTTTTGTACTTGTAGTTAGATCAGCTTTCTTGTAGAAAGTACTAGATTCGGCAGACGTACTTATTATAAGTAAAACAAACCGTTTTCATAATCGGAACGAGATCAGTCTCAAATTGTTTCGATCCTTGTTGTCCCATCGAAACCCGAGCAATGATATCCATTGTATATTCTTGGAAATATCTGAAATAGTTTATTAAATAGATTTTGGTTTAAATCTAACTGTAAGGTCTTAACTTAAATAATCTTTTTTTACCTCTGAATCTCGAATCCTTTTCCTTCTCCATTCTTGCTTATATGATCAACCAAATGATTAGCAGAATCTCGAATTGTTGGGAGAATCTAAAATAATCTAGATCTAAACTGAAGCCTAAAATCTGAGGCCTAATAATCTCACTTTCTTGAGACTCTGATTTGAGAATTGTGGAGCAACAATAGATCTCAATCTTTTCCATCTTGGACCCCATGTCATTCCGAGATGAGCAGATGGATCTTCAGCACTCGTTTCGATTAGAGGAAAACGCTGAAAGGAATTGTTTAGTAACCAAGAGTTAAAATCAATGAGATCTAAGTCTAAGCCTTGCTTGCCTTTTGCTTTTGAAACTCCTCAAATCGAGTCACAAACAATTCATGAGCTTTTCTTCGGATCGGCCACCACTAAAACGCTTCTCACTCCCTCTTGATAACCCCAAACATTGCCGAATTTCTGGAAACAATTATTAGTACAGCTAGACTTAATCTTAACCCTTTCAACTCACTTTCGTATATTTTCTTAACGAGGCACTCCATGGGACTTTTGGATCAGCGATGGCAGTGAGTGAACCAGTGAATATTGGAGCTTTGAGTGATGGGATACCTTTCCTTTCCCAATAGCTCACTTTCTGATACGCGTAATAGATATAACCAATAATTGCAATTGTTAGCAATGATCCAAGGAGAAGTGGAATCATTTTGATCTAGAAAATGGGAAATTGAAAGAGACAAGGACTGAGAAAGCTAAGATAAAAACATGCTGATTGTAAGCAACAAAAACAACAAAACAACAAAGAAAACATGCTGATTGTAAGCTTGTATGCCATAAGGTGAGCATTTACGAGAGCACAAAGTACTTTCCAGGCTTTCTTTTCAAGTTACAGCTTTAATATTCATTAGATTAAAGAAAGATCTTCAATTAATTGGCTAGTGAAAGTTTAAATAGTGAAAGTTCGTGATGAAATGCGAAAGATAACAAGTCAAATTGGGGTAGATAAGAGAAAAGCAAGCGGTTTCGCAAGAAATGAGCAAAGATCATGGAAAGAAGAGAGAGAGAATTAGAGAAAACGTTTGCGTAAACAAAGAAATAGTTCCAAAAATTGAATGGATATTTTGCATTTGAAGATTGTGAGGTGAGTTCTGACTTTGATTGATTGTATTGACTCTGATTTGACTCTAATTTGACTCTGATTCGACTCTGATTTGACTCTGACTTCTGACTCTGATAGTGCAAATTTTCAAAACAAAACACGAGCAATTCTTTTATCAGATCAACTGCAAATGTTTTGACATTCTTATAGAGTTTTGTGTATTTTAAGCATCTTTTAAGCATTTTTAAAGCATTCTTCAACTTCTAAACAACATCATAACCTTCAGAAAACGTTGAAAGAAACGAAAATGTGTCTCGATTCCATGAAAATGAGAAGAAAACGATTAAATTGATCAACATCATCACTTGAAGAATGATGAAAGAAATGAATGAACATCTAGAAATGAAAGATTCTTTACGAAAACAGCCATTATATCTATTTAAAGCTTGAAGATTGCTTGAAGCTGGAAGAATCTGGAGATTACATCATGAGATTCAGGCTAGCTTCTAATCCTTTTATGATTGACACAATTTAGGCTCACTTTACCATTACTTTATCATTTTCTTTACTCCATAAACTCACCTTGAGATCAAACTATTCCATGATCTTGATCCTTTCTTGAATCCAAAACCTGATTCTCTCTTCCATTCAGCTGACCAAAATGGAAATGACAAATTTCCTCTTCTTTTTACTGATTGCTTCATTCGAGAAAAGAGAAGTCCAAGAGAAACGGAGAAAAGACAAAGAACTAAGCAAACGATCACAAACCAGCCTGTAATTGTTGTTAAAGTTGTTGAGAAATGCCATGGCTTGAATTTTACCGATTAATGGCAGAATATTCGTCCTTGGAATGCTGTCTGCAATGACGGTGAATGTGATGGAAAGGGCTAAAAGAGCAGCCATGCCGACGTGGATCTAAAGTTCACTTGGAATTGCCGAATTCTTGCTTATTTCTTTTTCTTGCCTATTTCTTTATAATTTATAATGTTTTTATTATAGATGCAAGGAAACAGTTGGACACGTGAACGAAGGAGAGAATCTCGAAGCTAAAGCCAAAGCCAAAGCCAAAGCCAAAGCCAAAGCCAAAGCCAAAGCCAAAGCTAAAGCCAAAGCCAAAGCCAAAGCCATTTGTGTGTGTCAGAAGTATCATCTATCATCTTACCGTATCATCAAGATTCCCATTCGATCTCGGCAACAATGCACCCAATATTGTTAACATTGTGACCAGAGTTGACGGTAAAACAATCACAAAATGATAATAGAATGTGTTTCTTTGAAGTTCCATATAGAAATAGATCTAGAAAAGTTAGAAAAGTTGAATTGCAGATAAAATCTTAAGCTCACATCATTTACCACATTTTCCATATGTGATTTAACACTGCAAACATTATAAGTTTGCAATTGAAACTCGATATTTCCCTGTGAATGAAATGGATTGATAAACGGAAATGGATTGATAATTCTACCACGACTCCAGTGTCTTCTTTTTTATATCCTTGATATCTCGTGATCGTTCTTCTCACATCAAGATTGATTAAACGAAGCCAACAAAAGAGTTTATCAAATGGGAATCTGAATTGGTTATCAGATTTCTTGGTTCTCCTTGGCTCAAATGAGATTCTCCGTTATATATTCGCGAAAATAACCCCTGATCATTTAATATCAAAAAATAAACATTAAAATAAGATCAATGTGGAATTCATGACGTAGCAATTTGTTGCAAAACCCATTCTTGGAAATCATCCTTTCCCACTTCTTGTCGAACCATGAATTCAGTGAAGTAGCTAGAAAGGAAATGAAGTGCCGCGATGCTTCTTCTTTCTCCATTTGACAGATCTCTATAGACGCTCGATCGTCTGGGTGTGAATCCATGACGTAGCAATTTGTTGCAAAACCCATTCTTGGAAATCGTCCTTTCCCACTTCTTGTCTGACCATAAATTCAGTGAAGTAGCTAGATAGGAAATGAATGCTTATTGTTCTTGTTGCTTGATGCTTCTTGTTTCTCCATTTGACTGATCCCTATAGACGCTCGATCGTCTGCGTGTGAATGGCAGGATCATCCGGATTCAGGAAGCTCTACTTGTGGTTGACTTGAGCGTGGGTAAAGCCGGCTTCCTCCATCTTTTGTATTGTATCCTCACCAACAATCGGAGTAAATTTGGATTCCCGGCTCGATATATTTGATAATCACTTCCATCTGTCTTGGCCGAGCGGTCGACCACCTTGACTAGAAAACATTCCTTGGTTTCTCGGCAAACTCCTCCAAATATCCACACTTGCGGCAAGATGCGGCCCACATTCGCCTTTCGCTTCGAGAAGAGAGGCTCGTCCATCTCGACGATTCGATTGGGTCCTTCAATTTTTCCGCTCGGCTTGTTCACCAGATATTCCACGCAAAGATCCCTTGCGGTTGTTGTGGTCCCTTGTTATTGTTGAAGTCGAGCGCGGTGTTGTGTTTTATTTCCAATTTTTTTCCTAAAAAATCGTTGGGGGGGCCTTTTTTTTTTCTCTATTAAAAGAAAAATAAAGTTGTGGGGGAAGGGGTTTTTTTGTCCTCCCTCACCCGGGGCCCGAGCCCGGGGGCGGTGGGGGCGGGGCGGGGTTTTTTTTAATTCCTTTTTTTTTTTGTGTGGAAATAGTTTATAGGGGGGGGGGGGGGGGGGGGGAGGGAGGGAGGGAGGGAGGGGGGGGAGGAGAGCGCATCGGCCTCGATAGTCGGTAAGCGAAACATGAATCCAAGGAAATAGCAAAAGAATTCATTTTCTGTGGTTTTCCTTGTTCATTTTCATGGAAGGATGCAAATTTTGCGGATATATAATGGAAATGATCGGGGGTTTATTTTTGCGGATGTATAACGGAAAAGAATCGATTTCTTTAGTTGTTCAACCTTTTGAGTCTCATCTCACAATCGACTTTAGAATAGAAAATCTGCGTGAACGTGACGATTCCATCTTTTGTAATCGTTGCATCAACATCAGCACCGTTTTGAAGGATTTTTGTATTTCTACTGGAAATTAGGTAATATTTTATATATGTCGTAGCCGATGAAGTCTCAAATTTTTTTGCTAGCGAAACCTTCTTCGGCTAGCCGATTAAGTCTCAAAAATGAAACCTTGAGTTATGTATTGACTCAAGTCAATACCACAAACTCAAGCTCTCTAAAAGGCGCTTAAAAGCTAAAAACGCATTCTAAAGCGCAGTGCGCATTTTATCATACTGTAACCAAAGGCTATAAAAAGGCCCTTTTCGCCATTTTCCATCTGATTCGTCATTTATTTGAAATAGAATTGTTTGCTTTTGTAAGTCAATTTGACCCCTTTGTTGGATCATCGATAAAACTTTTTTACCACTAATCTGTTTATAATCGAACACAGAATTTTGTTTTTTAGGAATGGAGAAAGTACTCGACCTGCAGTTTTCTCACTTTCAATCAAATCAAAAGCGAAGTTTGATTCTTTCTAGCGAGAAATACGCGGAAATCGTCACCGTTCTCCAACAATTGCGGAATGAAGACTTCAAACCATCGAAAAAAACACAAAAACTTGTAATGTGATTCTCTCTTCGATATCAAGAGAGTTGAATTATCAACTTATCAAATTGACTTCGATATCAAATTGAATCAAGAGGTGCTTTACAATCATGGGATCAAAGGCGATTTGGACAAACTCAAGAAAGTCGTCAAGAAAGAGGAGCTCTTTAGCCTGTTAACGACCACTCACCAACGACTTGGGCACGCCGGACGAGATATAAGGTGGCAAGGACTACGAGACTATCATCGGATCCCAAAAGAAGTAATCGAAATTTTTGTCAAGTTGTGCCCAGAATGCGAGCTCAAAAAAGGAACACCAAACAAAGGAATAGTCGTGAAGCCAATTGTTACAAAGGATTTCAACGAGAGATGCCAGGTGGATTTAATCGATCTTCAATTCCGATGAAGAATTCAAGTTTTTGATGGTCTACCAGGATCATTTCACAAAGTTTGTCGTTTTGCGGGCATTGCAAAGGAAAACACAATTTGTAGTTGTCGCACATCCAATGGAAATATTCGGAACGTTTGGAGCCGTTATCACCGGGGCATTGGGCGATCATCTTACGAAGCAATGGTTGGCTTTTTGGTATTATTGTTTATTTTTATAGTTTGGTCGAAAAATGCAAAATGCAACTGCAACTAGAATGCGTTTTTAGCTTTTAAGCGCCTTTTAGAGAGCTTGAGTTTGTGGTATTGACTTGAGTCAATACATAACTCAAGATTTCATTTTTGAGACTTAATCGGCTAGCCGAAGAAGTCTGAGATTTTTTCGGCTGAAATCCTTCATCAGCTACGACATATAAAAGTGTCTAAATGATTAGCCATAGAAATAGTAGACTTTCAAAATCACACTCACGCATTAAAAATCGTGTAACGAGGTGTCCAAATTGAAGATGCGGGCAAATAAAGGAAATTTTGATTCTCATAATCGTTGGGATCAAATCTCAGTCTTTCATCGATCCAAGTCTAGAAATAAAGAATTGGATGAGCTCATTATTTTCTACCAAATTTATCCCATAAATCATTGTTGCCATTTGTTCATCACTTGTCACCGATCCCAATCCAATGAAAGGAACTGTGATGTTGACGAGCAAAGTTTTCAAGTTGCTAAATGTTCTTGAAAAGTTTTTGAATAAAAACTAACTAGTAATATGGATTTGTTTCCCGATTGTAATCCACTAATAACTTCAATGGATCGACTCTTGCTGAAATTGAATGAAATTGAATGAAAATTTGATGGAAACATTGGAAAACCTTGTTCAGATGTAGTCATAACGATTAAAAGTATTAAAATGATCATTTGTAAAATATTCAGCAATCAAAGAGTTTTTCTCTGAAATACTATAACCTTTATTGCATTTGCTTAGTCCCGTGATGGTTGTGCTTTAACTGAAATGAAATCGAGACGGGGAAACCACTTGAATCTCTTTGGGTGAAAGGTTTCGTGGAATTTCTAGAAAGAGCTAAATTCGCTTCTCTACCGCTGTCAATATTTCAAAGTTCAATTTTATTGTAATTTTTAACTACCTTAAAAACTTTAATAGTACCCCACCGCCCTCGTACAGTCGCGTAGTTGCAAAAGTTTTTAGTCTTCCATTTTTTTGCAAAGCACCCGTACTTTCAAAAAATTCGTCTTTGGTATCAAAAAATAGCCCTGAATTTCAGCTATTTTTTGATACCTAAGCGCGCATTGTAGCATAAACCAGTGTCGAGAAAAACGCGTCCAAAGCTAGACTACGCAACGCTCCGCACCGTCATTATGGGAGTGGGGTACTATTACAGTATTTACGGTACCTTAAAAACTCTAATAGAAGGCCTCTCGGAAGCGATTGTTCAAATGAAGACAAAGAACTAGCCCTTCCCGAAAGCGCAAGGCTTGTTCAAAGGCGCTTAAATTGGCTCTCAAATACACCAAGGATTTTTCTATGCATTCAAAGAAGTATTGAGTTGATCGTGCAATGCAACAATAGATCGGATAAGGAAAAAGCTTATGCAGCAAGAAAGCCAAGGAAAACGTTTGAATGGAGGCGAGCGACGTCGATTGAGCTGAAGAACAGAGTTGTTACCAGGAATCTATCACAAAAATTTCTTTGATTTCTAATTTTTGCATGGAACAATAGAAGCTCTTGATTTCTATTAGAATAATTACGGTAATTAGGTTTATAAAGCATAAAACTTGGCTTGTTTAGGGTTTGGGATTTACTCTCAAATGTTTAAAGATCCTGGGGTCATTTAAAGTGTTTGAGAGGTTTATTGAAGTACAGCTGATACTTCAGTGTTTATTTATCAATCACATTTTCTGTGATCACTGACAACATTCCAATAGTTAAGTTCATTCATCATGCAATTTTTGTTTGATCTCAAAAAGATTTATTAGACTTGAATTTAAGTGACATCATATGCATCCACAAATCCCTTTTCCTCAAGTATCGTATATTTATCTCGATTCCAGGCAAATGAGAAAAAGAAAATCAAATTCGCGATCATCATTCCTTGAAGGATGAAAAAAGTCACAATCGTAGCTCTAGGAATAAAATTTTACAGCTTTTTTAATGCAAACAAACTTGCAGATGGTCACAGTTGTGATGATGAATCGAGAGAAATCCCTATCAGGAATGCTTTTGAATTGTTGGAGTTGAATAGTGAAAAGATTTGTGAAATGGTGAACAGATCTTCGCTTTTTGATCATTTGTCTCAATTTGGCAAAGATTAAGCCGAAAAAGATTGAGATTAAACAGATGAGGAGGCAAATGATCACGAACCAGCCTAAAAATCGGTGTCATAGTTGCTGAAAGTACCAATTAAAATACCAATTAAAGGGACAGTGTTTGTCCTTGGAATGTTGTCAGCGATCACAGAAAATGTGATCGATAAAGCTAGGAGAGCAGCCATACCGACGTGGATCTAAAGTACACTTGGAATTGATGAATTCTTGTTTCTTTCCTTTTCTTGCTTATTTCTTTTTCTTGCTTATTTCTTTATAATTTATAATATTTTTATTTTAGATGCAAGGAAACAGTTGGACACGTGTAAGGAGAGAATCTCGAGGCTAAAGCCAAAGCCAAAGCCAAAGCTCGAAGGATTCGACTCAACCAAGTGATCATCAAATCAATTTGGTGCATCGAAATGGACGGAATAGGATTTGCAAACGATATTTTCAAATTCAAATTGCAAACGATATACAAAAAAAAACGAAGAGAAAGACAGGCAGATCGCCCATGCAAAACGACGAAGGATCAAGATCGAGCAATGCACAAATACCATTTTCTATCTCCCACTCACACGGCTACCGATGGAAAATCGTTCTTGAAACGGAGACTTCGAGTCAATGTAACCGCAGGACTGTGCGAAAGTGCGAAATTGACAAAACACTTGGAGTGTACTCGATAAAATTTTTGCTTATTTCCTTTTCTTTATAATTTTTTCTTTCCTATTTCTTTATAATTTATAATGTTTTTATTTTAGATGCAAGGAAACAGTTGGACACGCGAAAGGAAAGAATCTCGAAGCTAAAGCCAAAGCCAAAGCTTGAAGGACTCAACCAAGTGATCATCAAAACAATTTGGTGCATTGAAATGGACAGAATAGGATTTGCAAACAATATTTTCAAATTGGCAACGCGAAGAGAAAGACAGGCAGATCGCCAATGCAAAACGACGAAGGATCAAGATCGAGCAATGCACAAATACCATTTTCTATCTCCCACTCGCACGGCTACCGATGGGAAATCGTTCTTGAAACGGAGACTTCGAGTCGATGTAACCACTAGGACTGTGCCCATGCAAAATGAGGAACATCAAGCTCTGCACAAATA
Source organism: Mesorhabditis belari (assembly GCA_958450365.1). Lineage (NCBI taxonomy): Eukaryota > Metazoa > Nematoda > Chromadorea > Rhabditida > Rhabditidae > Mesorhabditis > Mesorhabditis belari. The sequence continues at coordinate 702,814 of CAUEEP010000920.1, forward strand.
TCATTTTCTATCTTCCACTCACATACTGATAGGAAATTGTTCATGAAACGAAGATTCGGAGTCAATGTAACCACTAGGACTGTGCAAAATCGACAAAACACTTGGAGTGTACTCGATAAAACCGGCGCTCAAACCGTTGATGAATCTACGACACAGACAGCAACGATTACAGTTTGCGTTGGCACACTGATGAATTGATTTCGATCCATTGATCACACTCTAATTCTGGACAGGTCTAGCTTTACAACCTGAAACTTTTAGAAGCGATGTCTGAACGTATTCCTGGCTGCTTGCCCACTAACCGTATCATCCAAATTGTTATTATTCTTTGGAAGAAGAGCGCCAACAATTGTGAGCATTGTGACTAAAGTAGCCGGTAGAACGATCACAAAATGATAATAAAAAGTGTCGCGCTGTAGTTGGAGCATGAAATAGATCTTAAAGATGAGATGTTTTCAGAAAAAACCACAAATTTCTACTCACATCATTTATAGCAATGAAAAGTTCAGGCTTTGCACTGCACACATTAAAGCTTTGGAGTTCAAATTCAATGTTTCCCTAAAAGTTTTCGATTGATTTTTCAATCTTATTTACTTACAACAACGGATATTTCATATTGTTTGTATCCGAGAAATCTTGTGATCGTTCGATTTACATCAAGGTTTAATAATCGAAGGCCACAAAAGAATTTATCAAAGGGAAAACTGAAATCGTTTCTTGTTTTACTGCAGATCGAAACCCACCGTCTAAATCTCATCTGGCAATCGACTTTAGAAAAGAAAATCTGCGTGAATGTGACAATTCCATCTTTTGTAATCGTAGCATCAAGCTCGTCTCCATTTTGGAGCACTTTCGTGCTTCTTCTAGAAAATTTATATAAACTTTCGGCTCTTGCCTAGTTTCCGGGTGTTTCCGGGTGTCGCCACGCTTTGAAGGCCTATAACTTTGTCCAGAGATCTTATTTTTGTTAACTTTTTATATCGTTGTACAGAGAACATTTCAGGCTTTCAAATGATATCAAATAGAGTTTGACTGTATTTTTCATTCCCATGCAAACAAGGCGACACGACACCCGAGTTGAATAGGCCTGATTTTCCCAGAGTTGACTCTGATTTTGTTGAACTCGATTATCTAATTAGGCTTTATTTGATATCATTTGAAAGCCTGAAATGTCCTCTGTACAATGATATAAAAAGTTAACGAAAATAAGATCTCTGGACAAAGTTATAGGCCTTCAAAGCGTGGCGCCCCGTTCAAAATACCCAGAAACTACACAAGAGCCAAACTTTCTATAATTTTCTTTTCTTCATTTTTTGCAAATAACTTACGCATTAAAAATGGTGTAGCGAGGAGTCCAAATCGAAGAAGTTGGGAGATACAAGAAAGAGTGATTCCCGTATTGAGCTGGATCAAAACGAAGTCTTTCATCAGGCCAAGTCTAAAAAAAAGTTATTTTACTTAAAAGAAATCAAATTTACCAGATTCACAGCATAAAATAAAGTAGCCATTTGCTCATCGCTCATCACTTTTCCCAGGCTAACAAATGGAGTCGAAATGTTGACAACAACTGTTTTGAGATTGCTAAAAGTTGCGTCATTTAGAGATTGAACTTTTGAAAACTTACTAGTAGTATGGATTCATTTTCGGATCATAGTTCTCAAGTAATTTGTTTGGATTGTAGCCATTCTCTGGATGAAAAGCGTACAAGTTTAGTAGAAGTTAAGTTCCCGAGCTTGTTTCTACTGCTTTTAACTCACCAGCCACTCCTTGAGCAGTAGACATTACAACTGTTAAATAAAGAAGTCGAAGCATTGATTTAAAGCTATGAAGCAAACAGTTTTCAGTTTAAACCATCAATTTATAATCAAGAATGAAAGATTAAAATGAAATTATGATTAAGAATGGATTATTTAATGTTGAGCTTCTTTCTTTCGGATCTCATGGCACTTGAGTGAAGTGAGGGCCAATGCCAGACCACTTCAAATCCCACAAATTCACATTAAATTCTGGTTTTCAGCTCAAAATCCTTAGGTTTATATATAAATAATTTATTTAGAAAGAAATCAATAGCGAAAACGACATGTACTAGACAAAAATGTACCAGATAAAAGATCATAAAGTCACTTAAAATGCAACGAAGTAGCCCTATTAAAATCGATACGGTGCAGATCAAACGCAACTTGTCGGGAAGGGCATTCCAATCACACGATTTACAAAAAAAGCTCTAGAGGATTTAGGGAAAGCAGATTCGGGATGCAAGATAAAAGAGCTACGCCTAGTCACCAAAAGCCTCGAGTTTGCGGGTGAATTTTCACGTTTCAATATCAATTTGGATTACTTGTTCATAGAAATTAGAAATTTAGGCACTGATTGTTTAAAACAAATAGTTTTAAAGCAATTTAAAGCAATTTAAAAAAAATTTAGAACAATTTAGAACAATTTAAAGCAATTTAGAACAATTTAGAACAATTTAGAACAATTTAGAACAATTTTAAACAATTTTAAACAATTTAAAGCCATTTAAAGCTATTTAAAGCTATTTAAAGTTATTTAAGCTCAGGCTTTAAAGCAATTTTAAACAATTTTAAACAATTTTAAACAATCTCTGACAAGTTACTAATGTAATTTACTAGTAGTAGTAACCAGGGTGAGCAAAAGAGTCAAATTTCCGGTCAAGTTGAGTTAAAACCAAGGATTTCCAAGGATTTTAGGCTAAATTCACTGAAATCCAGGTCAATTAAAGTCCATTAAAGCTTTAGCTTGACTTGGCTAGCTTGCTAGTTGCTAGTTCTTAGGCTTTCTTTTGTATTCAAATCAATTTTATTACTCAAATGAAAGAAGAATGAATTACTCAAAGAAATAAGTATCTTCCAATCCATCATAAAATTCAAATTTCCCTCGATTCCAGTCATTTGAGAAGAAAATGAGCAAATTTATGCCCAAAAAACCTTGCATTGCCAAGCACAAGATGATCGATAATCTGAATGAAAGCTTTTAGCAGAAAATGGCAAAGCTTTACCTTGTTGTTAGTTTTTTTGAGCTCATTTGACTCTTTCCCTCTTTATTTGAAATGAAGATTGTAAAGCATGAGGCTGAGAAGTTCTTCTTTGACATCTTTTTCATCTTTTCCATGATGATTCCAAGGATTACAGAGATTAGACAAATCGCCAAGCAGATGATGACAAACCAGCCTTAAAACAATGACGATTAACCTTAATATGCAAACAATTTGACTAGTTGGATTCTTGACTTGTTGCTCTGTACTTTGTGCTGATAATGGGGCACTGATTCTCTCATTCTTGCAATTCGGTGAACTAGAAAGGATGTGTTTTGACTGAAGGATGTGTTTTTATGATAACATAAAGAATTTGAACAAATTGTATAAGACAAACCAATCGGTGGCACGACGTTCGACCTCGGGAAATCGTTGGCAATGATCGAGAACGTGATTGAGAGGGATAAAAGAGCTGTCATTCCAGTGCCAACCTGTAGATGCTCAGGCTCAGGTTCAGGCTTAGGCTCAGGCTCAGGCTCAGGCCAACATTTTCAAGCATTTGAGCAAACCAAGCATTAAACTAACCGGATTTCCCTGATCCTCACTCGATATTGGCAACAAAACCCCAATAACAGTCAATGATGTCACAAAAGCTGCTGGTAGAACAATCACGAAAATGTAATAGAAAGTATTGCGCTCGAATTTGAAGAAGAAACCGGCCTGGGAGTTGGAATTAGAAAAAAAAACTGGCTCTACAATATAGCTCTTGTACTTACCTCAATATAGCTTGAGGCGCCAGGTTTCAAATTTGAGATGTTATAGCCTTTACTGTGAAATTCGTGATTTCCCTGAAAAGAAGCTGGCTTGTAAGAGCTGGCTTGTAAGAGCTGGCTTGTAAGAGCTGGCTTGTAAGAGCTGGCTTGGAAACTGACTAGTTTCGGTTTTCAGTTACCCGTTTCACAACCCAACTTACGTCCAATGTCCCTGTCGGATCTCTCAATGCCTGAAGCTTCACTATTGTCATATTTCTTCTGCTTTTCGTGATTTGAACAAAACAAACGAGACGATCGAATGGAAATCTGAACTTCGAGAATGAAATTTAGCTCTTATTCATCTAACTTCTCTAATCCAGTCCCACAAAAGATTGTGGAATAGAAAATCTGTGTGAAGGAGACGTCTCCATTCTTTGAGATCCTCACATCCGAACTTGGACCATTTTGTAAGACTTTTGTGTCAATGCTAAAGGAGAACAGGAATTGTTAAAATGTTTAAGCAATACTTACGCATTCAAAATGCTGTATCTTGGTATCCATACTGTTGTTGACGGAAGATAGATCTCGCTTTCATTATCATAATTGTTTGGATCAAAGCCGAGTCTAGCATCCGTCCATTCCTAATTGGATTGAAAAGATCGTTGGTTATTTTTCGTTGGTAAAAAAATCGTTGGTTAAAAGCGTATTTTTCTCAATAGTATGACACTCCTTTGTGTTAAATTTACAATAAATCCAATTTAAAGCTTGTGAAGCACGCTAGAGAGACTCTAAGTTGAGCAGAAGCGCAAAAAAGTCCTGACAATTCAACTTTGAGTCCCTCTAGCTCGCTACATAAGCTTTAAATCGAATTTTTAGCTCACGCATCCTATGTAAATCGACATGGAGAATCGATTGGTGACGATTCGAAGTTTCCTGGATAACCGCTAAGGATCTAAAACCTCTATCTTTCCCAAATTTTCTCAGAAAAATTTCAATCTTTCTGACTGAATTTCATTTTAAGAAAATTTCATTGTAGCGAAGATGTAGCCTGAAGATGATGATGTAGCCATTTTGTTAAATTTATGGTTTAAATTGATTCGCTTATGGATAAAGCTCTATCGATTCTCCCAAAAACACCGAAATCTTGGCTATGGGCCTGGTACCTTTTACCTTTTTTCGAAAAAAGATATTGAAAATAAAATGAAATGTCATATTATTAGTAAAAATACAGTTTTTGGCACTTTTATGATGAACATTTGGAAAGAATGGTGACTCTGAAGTGAACTTTTTCAACTCACAAGGTGTACCATGTACAAGAGAGTCGCTGTCTGATCATCGGTCTTCACTTGCCCCAAACATACAAATGGAATCGTGATATTGACAATGACAACTTCTTTAGATCTTTGAGATTTGTTTGGATTAAAGATTTTGTTCAAAGTAGGTACCATACTTGTAATATGGATTTAGTTTGAGATCGTAGCCTTCTAGAAGTGTTGTTGGCTCCAAAGCAATGGCTGAATTGAACTGATAATTCTAAATGAAGGTGAACTCACCTTCTTTAACAAGTAGAAGCAAGAAGTGAATCATTAGTTTGCTGAAAGCTCAGCTTGCTTGCTTGCTCAGCTTGCTTGCTTGCTCAGCTTGCTTGCTTTCTCAGCTTGCTTGCTTGCTCAGCTTGCTTGCTTTCTCAGCTTGCTTGCTTTCTCAGCTTGCTTGCTTTCTCAGCTTGCTTGCTCAGCTTACTCAAAATTTACAACAATCAAAATATACAAAATACAATAGTCGATAACTTTTCAATGAATACAAAGCCTCAAACATCATTTATTTTATAGAAGATTTATAATCTCATAATTATTATTATAATGTGTTTTTATATCGTGATCATCTGAATCCCATGAAAAAGAAAAGAAAATAAGAAGATTGCTGATCAGAACTCCTTGTAAAATCAGAAAAAATATGAAGGAAAGTCTAAAGAAAAATTGATAAAGAAAAATCAAGAAATCAAAAGTTTAACAAGAAAAAAGTAAGTTTAACCTGTTCAATGAAAGCTTGAAAGTCTCAACGGATGTTGCTTGAACGATCAAAAACAGCAAGCATGATTGCTGTCCCTTTTCTGCTAATTGTTTCAATCTGGCCAGGAAAAGCCCAAGTCCTATTGAAGCCACACAAACTGCAAGACAAATAAGCACAAACCATCCTGAAATTATTTCTGAAAGCTTTATTTCGACATCAACATTCTCACCTATAAGTGGCACATAAGTTGTCCTCGGAATATTATTCGCAACAACGGATAAATTGATCGACAATGCCAATAAAGCATTTAATCCAATATTTGCCTAATATAAAAAGAATTACCAGCAGAAGAACCTCCGAAAAGCCTGTTAACAGCAGGTTTTTTCAGCTCTTCTTTACTGTCCCCATGGCTCAGTCGGGGGGACGCTTGACTCTAAGCTCGGCCCGGGCTCGACCTGCCTGGGTTCGACCCCCGGCTCGTCCCGCTCAACTTTGAGTTTTTTATTTTTCATTTTAATTTGTAATATTAATTAAAAATAATAGTATAATATTATAATTATTATAATCTAAAGTTTTCTAATGAATGTTTAGCTTTATTGGTCAAAAGACGCCAACAGACAGCTTAGAAAATGCCAACAGACAAACAGGCAGCTCTTTTATGTATAGTAGCTCAACCCGTCAACCAACAGGATCAATATTGTGACTCTTCGAAGTTGGTGACAGAATGCTTGTCACAGTTACACAAGAGACAAGAGTTGTTGGAATAATCACAACTATGATGAAATAGATTGATCTTCTTTGAAGAGTTAAGTAGAAATGAACCTAAAATGGTTTTTAAAGGTTTTCAAGTGAATTTCCCACTTCGTTATTATCCTGATTATGGCCAGGTTCATTGCCAAGATATGTGATTGCAGTGAAGTTGATCAGAGTGAACTCGTCATTGCCCTGTAACTTTACGATTTTCGTCCTAAACTTGGATTAGATCTTGACATTGCTAGATTGCTTAGATTGGATCTCGAGATTGCTAGATCCAGCCCTATTCTGCTAACAATGAGCATAAAAATTGAATAAGTCTGCTCAAGTCTAGATGAAACCAGAAGCAGCTGTTGAAAACCCACAGCAGCCATCGAATACCGTGCTCTGACAGCTTGAAGTCTCATCACAGTCATGTTGATTGTCGTCGAGATTTGAATTCCGCAAAAAAGTTTATCAAAAGGGAAACTGAAATCCGAATTGAGAAAGATTTCGAATTCAAGAATTCAAACCGTTTTATCCATCCATCATAGTGAACTTTTGAGTTAAAAATTAAACTTTGTTCGATTCTTCCATTACTTTCAATTCGCACATCAGAATCCGCTGCATTCGAGATGATTTTCGTGGAAAAGCTGAAAATTGAACTAAGAAATAGTATTCTTTGAGTTCAAAAAGATACAAATTTAAGCTCTAGTTCCGTTTTTTATTGGGTTGGTGAATTGAAAACTCCAGATAGGAGTCTTGGAGTTCGGAGACCCTTCCAAATTCCGTGGTGAGTCTCGGAGTTTGGGGACTCTTCTATTTTGCTCTATAGCTCGACTTCCAATTGTTAGATCGACTTGAGGATTGCGGTTTTCTATAGCTCGAGTTATAGACTATCTAAGTTTAGAGTTATAGACCATCTAAGTTTAGAGTTATAGACCATCTAAGTTTAGAGTTATAGACCATCTAAGTTTAGAGTTATAGACCATCTAAGTCCATCGACTTTTCCAGGTAGGTAGTCCAACTTTGACGGAAATTTTCTCTATGTTTTTACACTAGACTATACAAACTAAATTGTAGTTTTCTATAGCCAAATTTCATGAGGATTATTTTAAAACCAATCAACCAAGCAATTTGCGGATTCCTCTTTCGTAGTAGGATTTTGGTTTTGAATCGAAAAACGTTCAAAGCCAATTTTTGACTGCTTCTTCCGATTCGAAGTGTTCTCCCGTAAGCTCATTACTCATGATCCGGAATAAATAGTAATCAAAAGGTTCGGACTTATGGGGAATGCGCCCAAAGCTCCAAAACAAGGCTATTTATTTTAAAGCGAGTCAATTTTGCAACATGAGAGCGCGCGTTGTCGTGGATGAGAACGATCTTTGACTTGGAGGGCCTATTCTTCTTCAGGGATTCATTCACCTTTCCCAACTGTTCACTGTATTTGATTGCATTAACGATCGTCTTGCTATCCAGCAACTCCCAGTACAACTCTCAGTCCCAGCTTTTTGTCAGCTTTTTGCCGACTTTTTATTGGGTTGGTGAATTGAAAACTGCCGGACTTTGAACTAAAATTTATTCAACATAAAACCATAAATTCATTTCAAATAATTTCCATTATTATTGACGACTTCTGCCCATTTTACAGGCAATTTACGGATTCCTCTTTCGTAGTAGGATTTTGGTTTGTGTGTGAGACAAGTGTGAGACTCAAAAATGGAGGACTGGAGATGTCAAGGCAAGCCTAGTTTGAGCACTTTCTTCAAAAGAAACCCATTTTGGTGTCAATAAAAAAGTTGTAGAGAATCAAAAATTAGGCTTATCGCTAAATTTCCAAAAAGATACACTCAGTAGGTTTGCTTAAAATGCAAGTTTTGTGAAAATTTGGCATTTCTTTTGTGTAAATTTGGCATTTTTTGAAAAGCAGTTTTTGAATCGTTCTGAAAATTAGGATATAAGCTTGATTTTTGATTCTCTACAACTTTTCCATTGACACCAAAATGGGTTTATTTTGAAGAAAGTGCTCAAACTGTCACATATGAAAATAGCCCGCAGTTTTCAATTCACCAATCCAATATATCACTTAATCTACAGGTATTACGGTAGACAATACCTGTAGATTAAGTGCTCAAACCGTCACATATGACAATAGCCCGCAGTTTTCAATTCACCAACCCAATAGTTTCACTTACGCGTTGTAAATGCTATAACGCGGAGTCCAAATTTCACTTGATGGCAGATAGAGATATGTTGAGTTGTTGTAATGTTTTGGATCAAATTTCAGTCTTTCGTCGATCCATTTCTAGATATTTTATTTAAAAGAAAGGTATTCGTTTTACTAAATCAATCCCATAAAGAATTGTCGCCAATTTCTCATCGGCTAGAACTGATCCAAGGAGAACAAATGGCACAGCGACATTCAAATGAAGAGTCTCGTTTTTGCTGAATGCAAATTAAAGATATTTCAATTTAGAGATATAATTTAGAGATTTAGAGATTTAGAGATTTAGAGATTCAATTTAAAGACTACTTACACATAAAAGGGATGCAATCTTTTATCATAGTTTCCCAAAAACTTTGTCGGATCAAATGTATAAACTAAAGCTTTCAATAAATCTTTCAACAACTCTCAAATTTCTTTTACCTTTACAAAAAAGAAACAAAAATATTAGAAGCATTCAATTGCTGAATTTTAAAAATTTCAATAAATACCCATTTTGTTTGTCGAAAATGAAAAGGTAAAACGATAGGGGGACACGTGCAAATTTTTTGGGAACCTTTTCAAGTGGTAGCTTCTGAAAAAAGGGAATTTTGGAGGATTGTCGGAATTCTGTTTGTTGGGTAAATTCAGTGACAAATTTCTTCTTTTTCATCCATTTTTAGGTTCCAGATCGGCTTGAAGTGTTTGGGTGACGCGAAGTTGAAATCATTTCTTGGCTTTACTCTTGTTCGATCAGCTGTCAACTGCTTGCAAGATTCACAATGAAAACAAAATGTCTCAGATTTTAGTGTACTGGATTGTGTCTCAAAAAAGATACGCTTTTCCCGGAGAAGATTATAATCGAAGTGATTGAGAAAGAGAAGTTGAGATTGGGATTTGTTTGACAGCGTTTGACAGCGATGACAGATTGGATAGCGATGCTCAGTCAAGCAGCTATATTCAGACAAGTCTGACAAGATTATTGACATTTTGACAGTCTGATTATTGACAAGTCTGATTTATTAGGTATATGCATAAGAAATGAGGATTTCAACATTTCCATAAATTTCCAAATTTCCAATAGAAACCTGATATCGTTGAATGTTCTAAACTATTTGAAAGTTGTAAATCTCCTCTACAAAATAGGCTGTTTCAATTGATCGAACCATTGAAGAAATTTTGAGGGCGAAATGCGAGTGACCAAAAAAGGAATCGAGTCACTTTAGGGACAAATTTAGTGTGGTCAAAATAGTGCTAGCTTCCCAAAATTGAAGATTTTAAAAAGGATAACTATATATCAATTTATTATCAATTATTCATTAAAAAAAGTCTAACCGAAATGCATTTACAGAAATTTAGATAGAGCGTAAGTTCAAAACCCTCAAAATTGTCAAAAAAAGAAAAATTATTGTAAAAACAAAGTTTTCCCATGAAATGATCCCAACTCTTAATTATTTTGAATGATATTTAAGGCGCTCATTTTCCACTATGTAGTCAAAACCGAACTCTTGTGAAAGTGGGGTTTTCAAAGAGTGCCCATTTTTGGTCACTCCTTTCCCTCAAAATTTTTTTAAATTTTTTTTTAAATTAAAAAATTTTTTTTTTTTTTTTTTGAGGAGGTTTAATTTTTTTTTTTTTAAAAAAAAAAAAAAGAAAAAAAAAATTTTTAAATTTTATTTTAAAAAATAAGTTTTTTTTTTTTTAAAATTAATAAAAAGTTTGAAAATTTTTTTTTTTTTTTCTAATAAAAGAAGTTTTATGATTGAATGATTGCCTTATACCTGAAGCAAGAATTGTCAAATCGTACATTCATATCGTACAAATCGTACGTACAAATCAGGTTTCTATTGTTGGAAGTTTTCATAAGTTGATGCATTTTAAAAAAACGATAGAATATCTCTAAAACGATCTTTAAAACTTTAACCAACATTATTTCCTTACTTAAATTTTTTGTTTTATTTTGAGATTGTTTGCGTTTATTTGCGTTTACTTTAGCTTGAACTTTAGCAATGAATTGTTGAGTTGTAGAGTAACTCTTGTCCATTTAACTGTACTAAAGTGTACTAAAGTCTTCATAGAGTTCATTCTTGCTTCTTTATCAAGCTTTATTACACATAATAAGTATTCCGCTGATCTATACAACTAGAAATTTACATGGGAAGATGAGTAAAATTGACGATAAATAAGTAGCTTTGCTCATTTTGCTCGTTTTCTGATATCAACAGTGACACTCTTGGGAGAAACGGTGATCCATCCAAACAAATCGAGTTCTTTCTAGAATTTCAATTGTAAATCTATTGAATATTTAAAATAAATAGTATTTATTAGAATATTTATTAGGATAATAGTTCAAAATATTGAAACCTCAGTCTTCGCTCCACAAACAAAATCGTAATCTCGGAGTACTTTAGCAAAGGCGACTTTCTGCTCAATATAAGCAAGTCTCATGCCTGGAAAAGAGAAGAAAGATCATAGAGTTTTAAAAGATATTCAGCCTTTAAAAGAGCTTCAGCTTTTGAAAGATATTCAGCTTGTAAAGGATGTTCAGCTTTTAAAGGATATTCAGCTTTTAAAAGAGCTTCAGCTTTTGAAAGATCTTCAGCTTTTAATAGATATTCAGCGTTTAAAAGATATTCAGCTTTTAATAGATATTCAGCTTTTGAAAGATATTCAGCTTTTACTATCTACAGTGATCCACAAAAGTATTGTCCCATTGCCATCCAAAAGTTTTTCTCGTACGAAAATCTTCTAAAATAACGATATTCCCAAAAAGTGTAGGGTATTTTGCTTACCCATAATACTCTACTTTTCAAGTTTAGAAGATTTATCCGTATACATTGCAGAAAAATTAAAGTATAAAACAAAAACAATAAGTTACTTAACAAATAGCTCCACAAAAGTAATGTCCCATTGATGTTTTCCTTGATTATTCTTTTTATTTTCGCGTTCTATGAACATTAAATGTATTTTATTTTATTATTTAGATGGGTGGCAAGAAAAACCTTGACACTCCGAATCGCCAAGGCCCGGGAAAATGGGATGCGGGAAAAGGATGTGGCCAACCTCTTCAATTGCTCGAGAAGGACGGTGCGCCGCATTCTTTCTCAATCAAAAGTCGACCGAAACCTTCATCGAGGCTTCAAGAGTGGCCGACGACCAATCACAACCACAAAAGAAGATCGAGCCGTGATGCAAATGGTGAAAAACGATCCTAACAAAACACCAACCGATGGAAGCCAAATGATGAGGGATCAATTTAACAGGGTTATATCGCCGGAAACGATCAGATGACGATTAAATCGAGCTGGATTGATATGCAAGAAGGTCTGCCTGTAAACCTCTGATAAAATCTAAGCACCGGAAGCAGCGCCTTGACTTTGCACGGACCTACCGAAGTTGGACGACACGTGATTGGGCGAAAGTGTTATTTACCGATGAGACAAAAATCAATTTATTTCACGCGGACGGAAACCATCTTATTCGGGGACCGACTGGAAAGCGATACACACTCAAGTACATTCGGCCTACGGTGAAATTCAACGGAGGCAACATAATGTGTTGGGGTAAGAGCCTTTTTAGTATTTTGTCCCCTGACTGTTTTTCTTTAGGAGCGATGTCACGAACTTCAGTAGGTCCATTAGTTCACGTCAACTCAACGATGAATGCTGTGGCTTACAAGAACATTATGGAGACCCAAATGCTGCCTTGTGCCACACAGACGATGCCTCCTGGATGGATGCTTCACCAGGACAACGACTCGAAACACAAGTCGAGACTGATGATGGGACGGTTGGTGACACTTCAAAATGGTACCAGAGCTCGCCTGCCCGGATGGTTTGCGGAAAATCGTGTTAAATTGATCAATCCACTTCCCTACTCACCGGATCTCGATCCAATTGAACATTTGTGGTCATTTGTGAAGTCGCGCCTTAGGGGAAAGGAATTCGATTCGAAGGCCGCCTTATGGGTTCACATTCAACGTCTTTGGGCCACCATCCGCCCAAGTCTTTTGAAAAATCTCGTGGATTCCATGCCGGATCGACTCAATGAAGCGATAAAAGCAAAAGAAGGATCAAGCAAATATTAATTTTTTGAAAAAATTGTTAATTCTTTTCAAATGGGACATTACTTTTGTGGAGCTATTTGTTAAGTAACTTATTGTTTTTGTTTTATACTTTAATTTTTCTGCAATGTATACGGATAAATCTTCTAAACTTGAAAAGTAGAGTATTATGGGTAAGCAAAATACCCTACACTTTTTGGGAATATCGTTATTTTAGAAGATTTTCGTACGAGAAAAACTTTTGGATGGCAATGGGACAATACTTTTGTGGACCACTGTATAATTAGAGCTTTTACTATCTATTTTTCACTTACCAACACATTGTCGAGGTCCAGCTCCAAAAGAGAGATTTGCTTCTTTTTGATCAGACGTTAGATTAATCCATCTAAACAAATTGAATCATTATGAGTACTGTAATTGTTTTTTATAATGGTTTATAATGATTTATAATGGTTTATAATGGTTTATAATAGTTTATAATAGTTTATAATGGCTTATAATGGTTTATAATGATTTATAATGGTTTATAATAGTTTATAATAGTTTATAATAGTTTATAATAGTTTATAATGGTTTATAATGGTTTATAATGGTTTATAATGGTTTATAATGGCTTATAATGGTTTATAATGGCTTATAATGGTTTATAATAGTTTATAATGGTTTAGAATAGTTTATAATAGTTTATAATGTTTTATAATGGTTTATAATGTTTTGGATTAGTTTTTATAAGATAATTGAATTTCTAACCTATCTGGATTGAACTGATCCGCGTCAGCTCCCCAGATCTCTTTGCTTCGTTGAAGCGAGTAGACATCGACCTGAGAAAAGTCTTTTTTCTATCTACTTTTGTACTGTTTTATATGAGGTTTTTGAATTTTAAGTGCAAAAATTTATGGAGATAAGATAAACTCACTTGAATTTCATCTCCTTTCTCGAGTTGAACACCGGCAAGTTCCAGATCTCTACCAGCCACTCTGCTAACGACACTAAAACGAGAATTGAAGATATTCGAGAACTCTATAATCTCTAGAATCTCTAGAACGAGAATCTCTAGAATCTCTAAAACGAGAATCTCTAGAATCTCTAAAACGAGGATCTCTCTAGAACGGAACTCTATATAGCCGAAAACTCGATATAAAGGAATGGAATTTTGGTATATAATGTTATAGATAGCTATAGATAACGGCATTCCGGGCATCGCGATTCCGCCCCAGGAAACGCGTGTTGCAACTTTGCAACGCTCTAGCAAAAATTTAGAAACTTTTCTGATCAAATCCATTTCTGATCAAATTTCTCTATATAACGGAAAATTTTTCTTTTGGTCTGTTCCATCATAGAGTCGACTGTAGCTTTATTCAAGAATATAATTCAAAATAGACTTATAGGCACTGTAAGCATTCAAAATTTCACTGTTTATGTTGAAAGAAAAGAACCAATAAGAATTTGATTAGAAAACCTACACAGTTCCAAGAGGATTGAGTCGAAGAGCTTCTTTGATTACACAATCCATAAATTTAAGCTCACTCAGATCATCATAGGAAATTTCCTGAAAAGTTTTCTTTTTTCAGAGTTTAATATAGCCTTATATCGTTCTTTTTGGGCATATTAGTGATAAAAAATTAGAATTTACCCTATCACCGCAAACTTGATCGATCTCTTCTTGAAGACGGCGCTGGATCTGGAATTTCAACATATTATTTGGTTATCTGGCTTATCTTCTTTACTTTTTCGATATAATTGGATAGTAAAGCTTTTAAAATATTTAAAAATAGAGGTTTTCGTTAAAAACTGATAACAAATTCGAATTCTTCGTCCTCGAAAACCCTAGGCCCAGAGAAGAAACGAAGAAAAAAAAGAAAAAAAAAAGAACAAGCCGGCGGGATTGAACCCTTGACCTCCAGACTAAGATACAGAGCTCTTAGTCATTCGGCCATGACGGCAATGTGCTGAACGTGTTAAATAACTCACTTCAGGATGCTTTGCCAGATACCAAGTTGAGTAGGAGAGAGAATTTGATGTTGTATCAAAACCAGCCAAAAGGAACAGAAAGCATTGCATCACCACCTCTTCTTCTAACATTTGACGAACGATCTGGAAATGTGCGCTAGATAAGATGTGTTTCGAGCACAAAGTACTGTTTCTCTAAGCTTCCCTACATGAGCATTTTTCCCGCTGAGCCCTTCTTCTGCTTTCAAATCAACATCAGCTTCAGCATCCAAAAACAAATCGATGAAGTCAACAAGTTCCTTTTCTTTTGATGACATTTCTCCTTTTGCCTAAATTTAAAAAAAAACAATTTTGGAACCGTATTGGAACCGTATTGGAACCGTATTGGAACCCTAATGAAACAATTTTGGAACCGTATTGGAACTCTAATGGAACCGTATTTGATCAAAATAGGAACAAAATATTTCCAAAATGTAAATTTTAAAAGATAAATAGAAATAAATAGAAATAAAGACTCACTCTCAGAGCTTTTCTCTCAGCCACCGCTTTCTCGATTTTTATCAACAATTCAGCAGCTGCTAGTTTGAAGCGTCTAGCCAAGAAGATGAAGAAAGCACGGAAGTACTAAGAAAGTTTTGATGATAAATAGAAATCAGAGAAGGCTACATAGCCACGATTGGTCCTAGAGCTGAATACCTCACTGACAATGACTAGATTTACAATTACACTACAATTACACTACAATTACACTACAATATTCAATTTTCATTGAACTCTGTACTATCATGCATAAAGATATTGCACTTTTACAGTTTACAGTTTACAGTTTACAGTTTACAGTTTTACAGCTTACAGCTTACAGCTTACAGTTTTACAGCTTACAGTTTACAGTTTACCGTTTACAGCTTACAGTTTTACAGTTTACAGCTTACAGTTTTACAGTTTACAGTTTACAGTTTACAGTTTACAGTTTACAGCTTACAGTTTTACAGCTTACAGTTTACAGTTTACAGTTTACAGTTTACAGTTTACAGTTTACAGTTTACAGTTTACAGCTTACAGTTTTACAGCTTACAGTTTACAGTTTACAGTTTACAGTTTACAGCTTACAGTTTTACAGCTTACAGTTTTACAGCTTACAGTTTTACAGCTTACAGTTTACAGTTTACCGTTTACAGTTTACAGTTTACAGTTTACAGTTTACAGTTTACAGCTTACAGTTTACAGTTTTACAGCTTACAGTTTACAGTTTACCGTTTACAGTTTACAGTTTTACAGTTTACAGTTTACAGTTTACAGTTTACAGCTTACAGTTTTACAGTTTACCGTTTACAGTTTACAGTTTACAGTTTTACAGCACTTAGCTCAAGATTCAATGACCAAAAACTAACTTTTCTCAAAAAAGGAATTGCTGTGGCCATAATGAAGAACGGTTCACGAGGATCTCGAGCAAAAGCCTGGAAATGTATCAAAAACTAGGCTTTATTAAAAACTAGGCGTTGAAGGTTATCTTGTGTAAAATGTACGATGAATTTTGTTCATATCAAGATCTTCAAGACTTGAAGATGTTCATATAACACAACCCATCATCACTTTAGGCACTTTCTGAAAACCTGTCCAATTTCTAACAAGATAGGCTTCTTGCAGTGCCAACAGGGATCGAACCCTCAAGCAATCCAACGAGAGACAAAGAATTAACCACTTAGCCACAAGGCGCTCGTTCTTTCTCCTTGATAAACCCACAAATCTTAGCTGTTCCGCGTATTCACTTTTCCATTGCATTGTCTCTTTTTGTCCCATTGCAATTCTTGAGATTACATCGATCGTGTATTCTTGATAATAACTATTATTTAGATAATTTTATTCAGAATTTTCTTTATTTCTTACGTGTGAATGTCAATTGGAGCTTCACCAGCATTCTTTCCGATGTGAGAAACTAAATGTTGAGCTGAATCAGTGACTGTTGGGAAGATCTGAAATCTGGGAATAGATTTCTCATCGATTAACAAAAGCTTCACCTTTTTAAGGCTATTATTGGAGAATTGAGGAGAGACAAGAGCTCTCAAACGCTTCCATCGAGCACCCCATGAATCAACCAGATGTGCCTGTGGATCGTCGGCTTCCGGTTGAAAGAGGGGATTTCCCTGTAGGGTTGTGATTCAAACAAAAGTCAGTGTTGGGGAGAATCGTTTGAATCTAACCTTTCTTTGTTGAAAATCATCGAATCTCGAGTGCAGCATCTCTTTGACGGCTTTGAGTTCAGAGATCACCAAGACATTCGTTGGTCCCTCTTGATAACCCCACACTTTGCCGAATTTCTGAATGGTTTGATGATTTGATTTAAAAAGTATATGGTTGGTTCAGTTTAAAGTTAGGGCTGAACTTGAGAGGCTGTCTGGCTTGGAATCGGACAATCAGAATCGGACAATCGGAATTGGACAATCGGAATCAGACAATCGGAATCGGACAATCGGAAGCGGACAATCGGAATCAGACAATCGGAATCGGACAATCGGAATTGGACAATCGGAATTGGACAATCGGAATCAGACAATCGGAATCAGACAATCGGAATCGAACAATCGGAAGCGGACAATCGGAATCGGACAATCGGAATCGGACAATCGGACAATCGGAAGCGGACAATCGGACAAGGAATTCAAAGATAACCCATTTCAAGGTCAAGAAACCGAAGTCCGCCCTTCTCCAACTGCAAAATTTAGCAACTAACAACTAAATTTAGCACCTTCGAGGGTGTTTTGCAGTGCCACCAACTCCAAAAACGCATATATCTCAACGCTGAACGAAGATATTAAAAAACTAACTGCAGATTCGAACTCCGACCTACTTCGGCTACAAAACAAGCCAAAATTCGGCTTTTGAGCAAATAGACTTTTTTGAAAAAACCATTTGGTGCTCCCCATGAAGCTTTACAAATTTTTTATCCCGAAAATTCAGAGATAACCCATTTCAAGATCGAGAAAATGATTGGGGCCATCAGAAAAATGAGTTGTTGCTACAAGCAGCAACTAATATACAAAAACAACCTACAAAAACAAGTAAATTAGCCAAATTTAGCAAAATTGCTTCTCCATTTAGTGTTTAGCATTTGCTAGATACTAAATTCTAAATCGATTTAGCAAAATTGCTTAATGCTAAATAGTTTAGTGAAATCGGACCTTAATCCGGTCCTAATCCAAGCCAGTTTAGCACATTGATGCAGTTTCAAGCCAGTTTAGCACATCTATTACCAATAAGTACTACCAAAGATGCCCATTCCATTAAACTCACTTTTGTATAATCCATCAATGCCGGATACCAAGGCCTTTTCGGATCTCCAACTCTCCAAATCAATCCCAAAAGTGGAATCGATTTGATGTGTGGGATTCCCTTTTCTTCCCAATAAAATGTCCTTTGATAGGCCCACCAAATATAATAAGCCGCAAAAACGGCAAATAGAGAGCCGAATATCAGAAGAAACATTCTGAAAGTTATCTAAATGAATGGGCAGAAGATTTGAATTTGAATTTGAAGTTAAATTGGCTTTTGAACTGAAAGAAAATTGACCTTGGTTGAAAGGAAAAAAGTTGAAAGGATTAATGCGGATGGGTAGAGTTGTGACTTGTGTAAATCACAGATCAATGTATATTCTATTTGTTTCTTATTGATTTTAGTCTAACAAACGTCTCGAAACCAATTCAATTCATAAAATCAATTCAATTCCATTAAAAAGTTGAATAAAATCCATCAATCTATCAAAAACGTTCAATTTTAACCAAATTTTAAAAGTTGAGAAGCAAAATAGAAGTGAGTCAGTGAAAAGGAAAATGAAAGGTGAAAGAGCTCATGAATCTTTGCTCTTCAGGAATTGATAAGGAGATTTTGTTAAACTATAACTATTTTTAGAGCAAGTTAATTGATTTATCAATTGGATAAGAAGTACAATACTGGACAATGAAATATCATTTTTGAAAAACGATCGTCACTTTTGCGCGTCTGTAACTCCCCTATCTTTACCGTATTTCTAAATATTAATATTACTATTGTGTAGCCCTTGAAAAGAGCTTACAGAAAATGTATAACACTAGTAGTTTAAACTCAAAGACAAGGAAGTTACAGACGTGCGAACGTGACGATCGTTTTTCAAATATGATATTTCATTGTCTAGTACTGTAGATCTTTACTGATTTCCGTTCAAGATTAGAAGGATGAGATTAAAATTGAAAAACAAAAAGGAATTTTGGTCACTTGAAGTCTTTTCGTGCTCCAAATAGTCAAATTTGAAAATGATAAACGATTTAGACTCGTATTCTAAAAGCTGGGGATAGGCTAATTTCCGCCATTTTATTTGCACAGCTGGGTCATTTGCGCAACTAGGTCTTTTGCGCAACTCGCCATAACTTTCTTCTAAGTAAGCCAATCTTTATGATTTTGGTGTCATTTTGTAGATCGCAATAAGTGTAACAAAATGACACTAAAATCATAAAGATTGGCTTAATTAGTAGAAAGTTATGGCGAGTTGCGCAAAAGACCTACAGGGTGCGTCATAGTTATTGCAACAAGATACTCAAGGCATTGCACACCAAGAAGTTTCACTGGAAGAAGATTTTTAAACAGAAATAGCTTTATTTAACAGTAACAAATAAGAAAACAAGAGATCATTCGATATGACCGCCTTTTGCCTTGATAACAGCCCTTAATCGGTTCGGATATGCCTCCACTGCGGCCCGAATGTCATCTTGAGGAATCGCCTTTCATCCTTTGGTCAAAGACTTCTTCAAAGAATCCAAACTTGTGTGTTTTCGAGAGCAGACATTAGCCTCTAAGATTGCCCAAATGGAAAAGTCCATCACATTGAGATCCGGTGAGTTTGGAGGCCATTCATCCTTGGTGATCACTGAGGGAAAGTTGACCACACACCAGTCCTGAACCGTCTTCTTCGTGTGAGCGGGAGCTCCATCTTGCATGAAGGTCCAATTTTGATTGTTATTGGCTTTACACGCCCATGACACGCCCGTTTTCCTGTTTGGAAAACGGTCTTTGAACTCTTGTTGCAATAATTATGACGCACCCTGTAGTTGCGCAAATGACCCTGTTGCGCAAATAAAATGACGGAAATTAGCCTACCCCAAAAACTGAATATAATAGACAAATGAATAAGTCAAACTTAACATTTGAAAGTCTGAAAATAAAGAAACCCTTTTGTAGTGATGAATGATGCAATGAAGAGATGACAAACTTCGATTCAAAGAACATTTCCTTTCAAGTAAACAGCCCATTTCTATGATGAAACTTTTGAAATGCTTAAAGCCAAAATCTACTTTTATTATTTATCATCTTTATACAATCAAATGACAAAAAAAATCAATTTTATTCAAAAAAAAAAAACATTTGGTCTCTCAAGGCTGGAAAGGAGATAAGTAAATAGTGAAGAAGGAAAAGAAGAAATTTCTGAAAGAAAAGAGAAAACTTAGAGAAAAAGAGACTCTTTTCGGTAGGATTTGACCGATTTTTGATCAATTTTTGATCAAAAATCGACTCGATTTCAATTGGAAATAGAATGTAGTGTAGTAAAAAGAATGTAAAAAAACACTTTAATGTAAAACAATGTAAATGTAACAATGTAAAAAGTAATCTTTTAGAAGTTAATTTTAGATTAGCTAATAAGTCTTTAGGCACTTTTGTTTATAAATAAAAAGTTCACCGATTGGTCAATATGATTTACTTTAAATAGAAGATTTTTATTGTACACTTTTCTATCTTTTTACGCTAATTTGGGCTCATTTCCAAGAAAATCGGAGCACAAAATTCGCTAAAAGGTATAAAGGAATTGGCTAAATCAATTTCTCTGAAAATTTGGCTATAACCCTAACTTTTTGCGCTTTTTCTTTCTATTGACACTAAAATTTGATTACTTTGAATCAAAATGTGTTAATCGGATAATCGAATCGTTGCTCTTTTTGACTACCCGAGTTCACACCTCCCAACAAAAGTCCAAAAACAAAGTATTACTTAAGGTTTCAACGATATTTTATAGAAAAATATCACGCCTTTCTAATGAAGCAAACCTTAAGTCAATAGATGAATTGTTTATTTCAAAATAGCTTTTTAAATTAAGAGTCTAAAGACTCATGAGCCAACTTAATAGATCTTCTTGAAACTTACTGGCTTTCAGGTTTATAATTATACCCAAAAAGTTTGTGCGTACTTTTCGTTGTGGAAAAAATGGGATCTGGCTCACGGTTAGTGATAGTTCGACTAGATAACAAACTTCTTTTTGCTTTCTCTTCAAAAAAAGATTCTATTTTTGAAACTTAAATGATCAATAGATGAATTTGAATCCTTTTGTCGTTTTTTTAAACTTCTAAAACTCAAAAGATTTCTTCAAAAAGGATTCTAATCCTTCTACAAATTGGTGCGATTAGAGTCTTTTCCTTTTCTTTTCTTTTGTGGATTGTAAAACATAAAAAGAGCTCACCAATTTGAGTTATAAAGTTGGACGGAATGGTTCGACGGACATTTTACTCTTCTAGGATGAAATTTCTTTGGATTTTTGTGTTTTCTATGCTTTTTGATGGTTTGCAAGGAACAAAAAGGTTAAATATTATTTATTTTTATGAAATGTGATCCCAGCTTTCGAGTGTTATCTTTCAATACTTGGCAAATGGGAAATCATGTGGAGGATGGGTTGAACAAGCTGGCTAGACATATTTTAGCATTGAATCCGGATATGGTTTCGTTACAGGTAAATTAGATAATTGATTTTTGGCAAGGACTATGGAGTTTGCGAAGAACACTGACATGTAACGATTCTTAACGTTACACTAACATGTAAGGGAAAAGAAGTTGTGCCAAGGCCTCAGAAACTTAAGTTAAGTTAAGTTAAGCCTTTCTAAAGACTTAACTATTGGGTTGGGGAGAATGAGTCGGCGCCGAAAATCAAAAAAATGTGTAAAACTTCTATTCGACTTCGTCAAATAATATGCGTTTGATATGAGTAGAATGGTTAACTAATTCTCTACAAAATCACATTTAAAAGAAAATTCAAACAGCGCCTCCGCTCAAGAAAAAGCCATTTTTTCACAAAAACTACAAACTGTGATCTAGAAAAAACCATTGGTGGGATCTTCCTGCAAATTTGGCAACTTAAGTAATTCAATGTGCTCTATCTTTTTTATATAAACACCAAAGAAGGTTTATGTGAAAGAAACTGTTCAAATGATGAGTCGGACTCTTTGCCATTTTAACCAGCTGCGTTTGGAAGTTCATAAACTCCACGAAAGAAAAGCTTTGTGGAATCTCTCAAAAGTGATTTTGTAGAGAAATAGTGGATCCTTTTGATGAAACCAAACGTATGTTTAAAGAAGGCTTTATATGTGCAAAAAGTCCCTTTAAAGTTTGGCGCCGACTCATTCTCCCCAACCCAATACTTTCATTAAGTTCTAAAGAATTTAATAGAGAAGATCGTGGCGTTTGCCAGAAACGTACTCAGAAATCAGAAACTGGAAGTCAAGTTTTCGCAAAAAGTGGTCCCAGGCGGAATCGAACCCGTAGGTCTCTTTCGGCTGAAAGACCGACGCTCTGACACTGCACCATGAGCACATCCTTAACGCCCTACTTTCCCCGCGTCTTATACCCTCGAAACTTTCTGTTCAGTGCAAATCATTTAGGAAGTTCAAAATGAGACCTGTGCCAAGCAGTTGAATGATCTTCTCGGAAATGAATGGACAATGGTTTACGCGAAGAAAGATTATCCCGATGTGGCCCTCGCAACAAAACATACTGTAAGTTTCAATGCATTATAGGAAAGACTGTTAACTGTAGACCAATTTTCAGGTAATCCCCGAGTCAGTTTTGAACACAACAGCTGGCGTTCATGCAACGATCGAGTTTCCCGATGGATTTCGAGTGAATTTCTGGGCTTTTCATGGATGGTACAAGTAAGTGAATGTTAGAAAAATGAAGAAAAATTCTAATATTTTAGAGCCTACGGTCCTTATGCTGCTTTCAATCGTTTAGTCACAAATATCTCTCAAATAATCGTTGGAGAGAATGTTCCATCAAGAAAAAAAACTGGTATGAGTAGGGAAATAGTTGTTTGATTGAGTTTGATTGAAAATTTTTAGGAAGAGCCGGTAATATCAAAGAGATTTTGAATTGTAAAACGATGAAAGGAGATTTGAAAGAATTGAAAGAGATACCGATGGTGATTGCTGGAGATTTCAACTCACCGAGTCATCAGGATTGGATTGAGGAGAACAAGTTGATTTTAGAAGATTCATTCGACTTTTGAAGAATTTTACTTACAAAGGAAGGTCAATTGGGTTTGTTGGCTAAATCCATAGGCGAATGGCCTATGGATTTAGCCAACAGTTTTGTAAGGAGATGACGCAGAATTTCACGCTGATCATGATGCTGCTTTTCTTTTTTGCTACTGAGCACTCTGTCAAAAGTTATACGCGTTTAAAGTTTTGTAAGGAGTTTTAAAAATCAAAGCGCGACATTACAACCCTGTCTACCGCAGGGTTACCGATTGCAGCGGTGGCCAAGTGGTAGTGATTTGAGACGCATTGCGAGGGTCCAAGTCCGGTAGCTATATCTACTCTGGTCCAAGTCCTGGTCCAAGTCCGGTAGCTATATCTACTCTGGTCTAAGTCCTGGTCCAAGTCCGATAGCTGTACCTGGTCTGGTCCAAGTCCGGTAGCTATATCTGCTCTGGTCCAAGTCCTGGTCCAAGTCCGGTAGCTGACTCTTTGCTTTTTTAGGTTTTTTGCATCGCTCATGTGATTTAGCCAGCACATTCAGTTGTCCTTCCCTTGTTAGAAGTTCAATACTTACGATTATTACTCCGCGTAACACTAGATTTGTCAAAATGAAAGAATAGAACGTTATGACTTAACTACTTCTAGAGATCTTCACGGTGGTTGGGTTGTCCCTTGGCCCTCAACGAAACAGCTCACCGATGTCGGATTTGTTGATTCATTCCGAGAGATTTATCCCGATCCCATAAAGGACCCTGGTAAGCTTAACATCCAAAGATAAAAGCAACTGATTTCAGGATTAACCTGGTCAACAATGTGCAAACAGAATATTGAATGGGAGTATTCATTTCCCGAACCACAAGACCGCGTCGATTTCATCTTTTATAAGGGATTTGTGCGACCAATGAGGTAAATGGATTAAAGTTTACTGTAACTAAAGTTTCAGATCTGAGCTCTACTCAGGAGCCGAAGCAATTAAAATAATGCCCAATCAGAAAACAAATGACTATCCATCCGATCATTATGCGTTGTTCACCGATTTTGAGGTTTTACAATAAAGTGCTTGAAAACTGGAAGTGAATTTGTTGTGGAAAGGATTAATTGAAATAGACATTAAATAAATGTATAAAGTTGCGGTTGAAATGTTCAGTTGGAGAAGTGGGTTGCTAAGTTTGGGTAAATTTTTGAAAATGATTGGCTAACTTAAGCGGAGGCTGTGGTTTCGGGGACTGGGGCATCGGTATTAGCTGTGACAACAGGAGTCTGAATAGGAAAATTCGGATAAATACAAACTGTCGTAGCAAATTGATACTGTATCAAATGGCTTTGACTTTAACAGCGGTTCAGTAAAAAGTTACAACGGCGTAACATTTCCTGTAACTTTGGAAGAGTACTGAAGAGTACTCTAGGCAAATCGTCAATAGCTCTTCACTAGAACTGCTTGACGAATGTTTACGATGTGGTTTTGTGTGGTCCAAGTCCTCCATGTCCTGGACCTCCACATGGACCTCCATGTGGTCCATGTCCACCTGGGCCAAGAAGTCCTTGGTCACTTGGTGGCCTTGCGTGACGTCCCTGATAAGAAAATTTTAGGGATGCTAATTAAATTTGTCGTATTGAAAGTATAGATTGCGTATCATGACTGGAAAATAGGCCTAAACGTTTGTTTAATTCTTTACCCCATGGTTGGGCTTGGGAAAGGGGAAACTCGCGATGGCCACCACCAATAGAGCAAATTCAAAAAGGAGTCTCATTTTTCGTTAAATTCTATAATTTTTGATCGCTTTGTATAACGACTTTTACATAATTTTTATGAATTGAGCGATAAATTTGGAACTCTTAAAGCTTCAAGCTTCGAGAATTAGTTTCCGATATAGGCAAGCTCGATATTGATGGTGGAGTTCGGAAAATGGAATTGAATAAGCTGCTGTTGGTGTGTGAAAATAGAAGAGACAAACAAGAAATTTATGGGCTTTTGATATTGGGAGCAAAAATACAAGTTCAATGTTGTTTGGGTGCATCGCTACCGTAAAATTTCAAAATCGGTTCCTATTTTGCGGGTTTTTTGCCTATAAAATTTACCATCACTTTCTCAAACTTGCTCGAAAAATTTCATTTTTACCTCCTCCTAGCTCGTTTCCTAGCAAGTCATGCATTGTCAGTTAAATAACATTTTCCGGTTAGATTAATCGGTGCAAATGCAGTTGGGGAGGGGGCAGTCTGTAAACTCGTCTTGACATATTGAAATTTTGCACTGGCGGTTTTTGATGATGCTGAATCGATTGGTGATATTTTCAAACTATGATTTCTTGTTATTTTGATGTTATTACACATGGGCCCGGCTCTGATATTTTCTTTTTTTTGATGCTTTTCCTCAGTTTTGTAATTTTCTTAATTTTTTCTTTAGTGTATGGCGCAAGCAGGTTTAGCAGCAGCAGCTAGGCTTGAATTGAAGGCGTTTAACCTCTCAAGAGAATGGCCCAAACACGCGATCAAGAGTGACAGGAATTTCGATGATTGGCTGGCCAATATGGGACTGCTTTGGAAAGATCGAGGTTGCCCAAATTGTGGATGTCCGATGCGGTTAGCTAAGCAGGGAGCGGGTATAAAATTGAAGTTTGAGTACAACTTGAGAGCATGTAGGAAGAAAGCTGGCTTTTTGAGGGTTAGTTGTTTGCAGGGTTGTTAGGTAACTGATTGCATAAAGTGAACGTTCTTTGAGAATTATCATGCAAGTCATAATTCAGTGTTCCTCTTCTCCTACTTGTGGCTCCACGTAATGTTTTGTTGCCATCATTTTATTGTTGCTATTAAAGTGATTGTTGCATTCTTGTAAAATCAAAATAACAAGAAATCATAGTTTGAAAATAGATTTCAACATGTCAAAACGAGTTTACAGATTGCCCGCCCCAACTATCTTTGTGCCGATCCACCCTGTTCTGCTCCCCTAAAAAAGCTACCCAACCGTTCTCCGTACACTTTTTATCAACGCTATCCCCGTCTCACTTTTAGTTATTTTTTTTTGAACAATGAACAAGGTTATGAAAAATTGAGTAACATTTCGTGTTTCCTTAGAAACCTTTGAAATTTTCAAGATAAAAGAAAGCTTTGCCCAGACTAATCATCTCAAATTACCTATTTCATTTACTGTTCTATCCGTTTTCTACCTGGTTTGTTTTTATGTTTTCAATTTCTAATTTGAGATGTTCAGCGGCAATTTCTTGAAGAGGATCACGCAAGCTTTAATCGGAAGAATGACACTGCCTGAGACAACAAAGGCATCGACATCGGCCATGCAGGGACGATTGGTTTGGGTAAGGAGTTTAGTGCTATTAAAAGTTGCGGTAAATTAGAACAAGGGAAAGATTTTGGAGCTATAAAATTTGTATAAATTGAAAGGGTCATTTGAAACTCTATTCAGCTTTACAATTAGACTTTTTGATGTTTTCATTTTTAGATAGATTGTGAAATGACAGGTCTTGAGCCGGAAGTTCAAACACTCGTCGAAGTCGCAGTCATTGTCACCGATCAGGATTTGAATGTGAGTTGTTTATTGAGCTGTTTTACTTATCGTTGATGATTTTCAAGAGGGAATAGGGTTGCAGAACAAGATGATTATAAAAACCTAAACTGAAATATGTATTTTAATTTATTCTGAGAAACTTTAATCAAAACTTATCTTTTAGATAGTGGCCGAAGGTCCGGATATTGTCATTCATCAAACGGAAGAAGTCCTCGACAATATGAATCCGTGGTGTAAGAAGACATTTGCGGTTAGTTTTATTTTTTAGTGGGTCGATTATCTTATTTTTTATACATACATTTTTTAGAAAAATGGTTTACTACAAAAGATTCGAGACAGCAAAATTTCAATGGAAGAAGCCGAAGCACAGGTTTGCTTTTGGGATTTATTACGGGTTAGAGTTGGTACTGAAAAGGATTTAAAATCATTTTTTGCACCTTAATATAGCATTTCTTTACAGGTACTGTCTTTTCTTGAACCCTTAGTGGAAAAGGGAGTTTCTCCGATTGCAGGAAACACGGTTGGCATTTTAATTTTTTAGGTTTATGATAAACGTAGTTGCTATATATTTTGGATATTTAATGGCTTTAATGGATATTTAATGAATTCTTTATTTAGGTATGGATGGATCGTGTCTTCATCAAAAAATACATGCCCCGATTGGACGCACATCTCCATTACCGAGCGCTCGATGTTTCAACGCTTAAAGAGGTGGGCAAATAGTGGGTGGATTATTTAGGTTATGGTTTAGAAGCAAGCAAAAGAAATAATTGAGCTGGGATGTAAAATTATAGAGTTAAAGTATGGTCAGTTGAATTGAGGTACCGATATAACCGGATAAGCATTAACTTTAATTTCCAGGCAGGTGATGTAAACGGAAAGGATCAATACTATCATCTGTCAAGATAAAATACTCCACCTTTAATATTCTTCTTTAGATTTCACTGCGTTGGTACCCGGAAGAATTGAAGTTAGCGCCGAAGAAAAAGGGATTGCATAGGTGGGTTTTACTTGGAATCTTAAAATATTGATTTATGTTTTCTAAATATTTTTTATTTAGAGCCCTCGATGACATCAAAGAATCGATAACCGAGCTCAAATTCTACAAAGAAAACATCTTTAAACAAAAGTAAACTTAATAATTTTATGATTGACTAATCAATAATCTTAACGTGTTGTTGAGAAATTGGTACTCGCGGGTATTTAAAGCTTTTCTCGGATCCCTTTGAATTTAGATACATATTGCTCAAAGATTTTTTGCCTGATGAGATTGTTTTTCGATTTTTCTCTAAATTTTTGAATACAAAATTTATTCTTTGTTTGAAAAGCGCAAAAACTAAACGAAAATCACAAAATTGAGACACAGAGGTCGGGGGTTGAGAGGATTATTCTCTCAAAAATTTAAATTTTCAAATTTTCGTCAATTTCACACGATATTAGAATTATGAACCCTGTAGTATGGATTGCGAGACTGAATGTGTTAAAATATTTGCTTCAATCGTTTTGGGAACGCATTGGTTTTGGTGTTTTTAAACTGAATCCGGTTTGTTGTTGGTAAAATGCGACAAAAGCAACCATTCGTGCAGTCTTTTCAATCTTTCGTAATACATTCAGCAATCAAGTAACTCCACTGTCACCCACTACCTTGACAGTTACTCTAACTGTATGGCTGACAAAAAAATGACAGGCTTTTTGGAAATAAAACGTTGAAATGGTCGGATCAATAAGATCTGTTTTGATCAACTTTCATTTCACTTTTTTCTCTTATTGGTTCAATTTCTCTCTCACTTTTTTCAAAAGATTAACTTCCTTATCCCTATACAGAAAAATTATTTTACGATTTTTACGATTATTAACGACAAGTACAGCATTAATAGTTAGCACTGTACAGTATTCGGTTGAAAGGTAAGTTCTGCCCGTTTTTTTGCGAGAGGTTCTTAAACTCAACCAATCCACACGTGTTATGGCTCATTTGAAAGCTGAATTCAAGGCGGAAAAAAGGGAAAACCCGTTTTTGAATTCATAAAGTTTTGAAGTTTTTACGGGCGTTTTAGTAAGCTCAGTCAGAACAAAAAAAGTGCCAAAATTGTGTTTCCATTGTTTTTTGTTCGGCAACATAAGCTAAAAACACGTTATTCGTACTCAGTGCATTAAATTACCCTTAGAAACTCATTTTTGAGATTTTTGGCAAAAAAAAGTCAAAATTTTTGTACCGAGCCGGGATCGAACCCTTGACCTTTTGGGTAGTAGCCGTCTCGCCGTTTTTTGCCTCTTTTCTTTGCTTTTTTCCTTTTTCTGCACCTTTTATCTAAAAAAATACCAATAAACAAAATGAGAAACACATAGTTCACTAATATAACTGAGAATGAGTAAAGAAGCAGAGTTTTTTAATGTTATACTGTTTTCTTTTCTCATAAAGATTAAAAAGAACATGAAATCTATTCCCAATCATTGCCCTCTTTGATAAACAGAAATTTTTCACAAAAATATGTCATCAAAAAGGTTTTTCTAGGGAAATTAGGTCAATGTTTATAGAATGGATTCAATTGTAACGAGAAAATTGGCAGTAAGCTCATTGTTTTGTGTGATAATTTGACGAGTTTCTTTTTTTCGTTTTTCCTTTTTGTTGTGAATCGATTTATAATCATATCGATGGTTCCCTTTTGAAGGGTTTTTCTGTTTTCGATCGACAGCTTTTGAATCGAAAACGAAAGGTTTATAGCTTTGTTTTAACGGCTTGTAAACTTTTGTTAGCCGGCGCACCAGGCTACCGTGATTACTGTAACCAGGATGGCACCAGGTTACTGCAACCGTAACCTGTAACAGTAATCCTGGTTGCTGTAAATAAAGGCTACAACTCTCATTAGTTTTGGAAACTATCGCTACCTGGAGCACCGAGTTAATGTATCTTATCATCTTATCGAAACATCAGTTAAGAAGTTTATCAGTTAAGAAGTGGGATCCTTGTTTTCTGCTCAAAATGACGTCATTTCCTTTCCAGATCACTTTCATTGTCCAGTTTTATTTGTCCTCTCTTTTTATTTGTCAAATCCTCTCTTTGATCAATCAAGTGTTTGCTCTTTCCAATCATCTTTTTGATATCTAGATTTGTTTTCATTCACTTGTCTATCGAGCTAATCCAAACTAGAGATCATTGTTCTATTTAGCTGCTACATTGAGCTCCTATTTACATTGTTACATTGAACATTGTTAGCTGGCGCACCGGGCTACCGTGTTTACCGTACATTGAGCTCCTATTTACACTGTTACATTGAGCTCCTATTTACACATCTTGTACAGTATTCCAGAAAATCTCCTCACATGGGTCTCCTCACACACCGTTTCCGCTATATCGTCGTTTTCGGGTGTTTTCTCTGTTTAACAGCAATCAACTCAAACTATATCACAATGAATTTCACGTTTATTTGCATGAAAGATGATATGGATGGAGCGATCAAGAATGATAATGGAGTAAGTTTTGAGTACTAGGTACAATTCATTCATAAATACTGTAAGAGTACCCTACCGCCCTCGTACAGTCGCGTAGTCGCAAAAGTTTTTTTAGTATTTCATCTCTTGCAAAGCACCCGTACTTTCAAAAAATGCGTCTTTGATATCAAAAAATAGCCCTGAATTTCAGCTATTTTTTGATACCTAAACGCGCATTGTAGCATAAACCAGTGTCGAGAAAAACGCGTCCAAAGCTAGACTACCCAACGCTCCGCACCGTCATTATGGGGGTGGGGTACTATTACAGTATTTACGGTAACAATTTTCAGACTTTGGTCAGTCGTTACGATTACACACCAATGGAGAAGAGTTACATTGTGTGGGCGGTGGCTGCGGGGACAATTCTCGGCACATTTCCCATCAATTGGGGTTACATTCATTATGGGGCAAGGTAAGGAAACTTTCAGATTTCAGATTTCAGATTCAGATCTTCATCTCAGATTCCCATTCTTGATCGCCGGCACTTTGTCAGCTCTTTCAACAGCTCTTGTTCCATTTGCCGCTTCTTTCTCGTATCCTTTCTTGCTTGGGCTGAGATTTGTTCAGGTGAGGAGTCATGGGGAAAAGAGTGTTGCAAGAAAATAAGATTACACAGTAGTATTATTGAGAATAAAGCGGAATAGACGAACAATTATCTAGTTACTAATGGCTGAACAAACAAAAAACAACAATAACAAACAATGGCTCAAGTTAAGGGATAATTTTTAAGGTTGGTGTTTGCCAAAAATCAGCCTATCATCCTTAATAAGTGAGTTTGAGACTTTTGCAAAAATACACTGTCGCAGGCGGGGTCGAACTCCGAATCGGCTGAGAGATAGGCCGACACCTTGGCACTGCGCCACTAGGGAAGTTGACAACTCCCCTTTCCTGCACTTTGTTCCCTCCTCCAAGGTTTTCTGTGTTATCCTCTATTGGGGATTCTAGAAGACTCGATTCTGCTATTCACCGAAATCTACTAACGAATCAAAAGTTCAATCCAGGGTCTCGCCTACTCTGCTGATTTCGCGGCCATCGGTTTGGTGACAGTTAGATGGGCTCCACTAGCCGAGACTGGGGTTTTCATTGCAGCGATGACATCATTCACTCCTGTTTCCACAACAATTACGAATCCGGTTTCCGGTTGGGTGAGTGTCCTATAGTTTTACATTCGATTTTAGATATGAATCGTTTTTCAGATCTGCGACTCGTCTCTCGGATGGAAATGGGCTTTCTACGCGCACGCGATTGCCACAGTTATTTTCTTTTTGGGTAAGTTACAGGAATTGTTCACAGGTTATTGGTATTCTAGTGATGGTAATCGATCTTCTGACTATAGAATAGACTATAGAATAGACTATAGACGATCCTGATTGTAGAATAGAATAATCAGGTTGGCTTTCAGGTTGGCTATGGTATTACACAGACAATCCATCCACCCATCCCCGTGTTGATTCAAAAGAGCTAAAGAAGATTCAAGAAGGAAAAACCGAAGCTCATATCAAAGGAGATAGCTTTGTGCCATATTTGGTTAGTTTTCTCGAGATTTTCTTTTTTTATTTTCATCTTCATAACTAGTCTAAAGAGTCTAAAGAGTGACATTTGAGGAAATCTGTAAAAACAAGACGATCTTGGTTGTGTGGTTCAATTCGTTTGGGGAAATGACCACAGTGACCCTTCTACTCACCTATATGCCTCTTTATTTGAACACGGTAAAATTGAAAAGAGAAATTCGAATCAGAAAGTCGATTAATGTATTGGGTTGTCCAGTTATGAATGCGCGTTTTTACTATTTTGTAAATTTCTCAAGATATCGAACAGATGTATATGAGTGTTATATATCATTCGAAAGCTGAAGATCTCCTCTACATTTTGGAATAAAAAAAGTTTTTGAATTCATTCAACCTTTTGGGAAATTGACTGCACAAAGGGAGAGGTCGTTTTCAAAAAAAACCCATTCCAGCTTAGCTAGTCCTCAAGTTTTATGGTGTAAAATAACCGCCCAGAAAAGAAAAGAAAAGTAAAGATGCTCTGAAATTGTTATATTTTTTAAAAAGTTGTATTGATATATCTATTGGCCAAACATCAAACGGTTAACTCAATTTAAGCGAAGCCAAAACTTGATTCAAAGGCGCCCTTCCATTTTTTGGCCACCTCTTCTTCTGTGCAGTCAATTTGCCCAAAAGCTGAACAAATTCAAAAACTTTTTATATCAAAATGTAGAGGAGATCTTCAGCTTTCGAATAATACTCATATATGTCTTTTTCTTGATTTCGGTATCTTCAGAAATTTACAAAATAGTAAAAAACGCGCATTCATAACTGGACAACCCAATATATCTAAAAGTCGAATCTCTTTCAAATCTCTTAACAAATACAATAACAAATCCAATAACAAATCCAATAACAAATACTTTAAATGGCAAATTTTCTCTTTTACTAGTGGAAATCCCTTTTCATTTCATCAAACGAGTTGAACCAGACGAAATTCTCAAAGATTTTCCTAAAAATCTCCTAATTTTCCTTTAAAAAATCATTAAATTTCAAGGAAATCATCAAAAATCCGGTGATAATTGTGGTTTGGTTAAACTCGTTGGCTGAAATGTTCTCCGGTATTTCCATTCTCACCTATATGCCCATCTATTTTCACACGGTAGATTGATGAGAAAAGAGAGATTCATGCATGCTTTTAACAATTTTTTAACAATTTTTTTAACTAACAAACAATTACAACTAATCTTTATGAATTTAAATTATTTCAGGTTCTCGGTTTCGATGTGGTTACAACGGGGATTCTCGCGGCTGTCTCCTCATTTATGCACGCTCCATTAAAATATGCGTCTGGATATTTTAGTGACAGGATACAGTAAGCTTTGCTGAATTAAAAATATATTCAAAATAAATACAACGTTAATTATGCAAACTATTCTAGCTCAATCAACGAGATCAAAAAGATGCAAGTGTGCAATTTTATCGCTGTCGGTTTCGCGGGTATTTGTTGTATCATGATCGGAATCGTGAAAAGGGCAGCTGGTGGAGTGCTGGCTGTGGTAAGGGATTAGGAACACCGAAATAAATATTTCAAATAAATACTTCAATACTAAAGCTTAAGGAAACGTTTAGGTTTTCTTCACCGGGGTTTATCTTTCGATGTCGGCCAACTGTGGGGGTTTCTATAAATGTGGAACGCTTGTTTCTAGGTAAATTTTGGGTTTTGTTAGAGTAAGAGGATTGCAAATGAATTTCAGGTATTCAAGTATGCAATTTCAAGTATTCAATTATTTTCACCTTTCAGACAATATGCTCATTTTGTGTTGGCGACTATTCAATTCATGAAATGTGTGGCTCTTGTGGCAGCTCCAGCAAGTTGGGCAATCTTTGTGAGAGATGAGACTGGTGAGAATCTATTTTTATTGATTATCATTTAGTAAAATCGAATTTCAGATGTCGTTCAATGGTCGTATGTGTTCTATTTGAATGGAGCCGTGCTTATTGTGGTTTGTTTTCGCAATTACAAGACATTACAATACAAGTCAGCTGTCAGTTGTTACTTGGGTCAAGCTTTCACATGTTAACTTTCACCATCTAGAAAACAGAATTTCTAAATACTCCACGAGGAATTCAGTGCACCAGATGCTTTACTGTACTGGGCACAACTATAACAAAAAATATTTAGGCAAACATTCTTTTCCTCTTCGTTTGCACCGATCAACCAGCCGCATTCACTCATATCACGCGAGAGTCAAGAGATCAAATGAAAAAAGATACAGTAACTCAAGAAAATGATCAGGAAACGATTACTCTAGGAGAAAATAATGATCTTCATAAAGTAAATGAGAAAAAGATGGGTGTTTAGTGATGAATTGTTTTGAGTGCATTTACGGGTTGCAAAGGGTTTTCCCTTCTTTTGATTCACTTTCAACATGTATAGATTGTCTTTAAATGGTTTACAAACGCTAATAAAGTTTTAACTCTCAAATTTCCCATGTCAAAGCTGTGTTTCAAACATTGACCCGAGTTTTCTTCATGTAAAAAGAAAAAGTTTTGAACGTGGCGATTACAAGAGATTAAAAATTGATATCAAGAAATTTTCTGAAGGAAAATCTGAAATCTTTTGTTTCTTTTGTTTTTGAAATCATCACGTAAACTAATTTCTTTTAGTAAATTAGAATATAGTTCACAAAAAGCTGTAACTGACTCACTTTATAATAAATCTAGTATTAGATCCATTCAGGCCTTTAAATCCAGTTTAATGCAGATCTAAGCATCTCGATCTAAGCTATAGGCAAGGCCTGACCTTACAGAATATTCAGGATCAAGTCAAAAGTCATTACCATGAGTATGGCCTTGTATGGAAGTTTGATACTTAAACTGATTCTGACTGGTTCTAAATCAGCTCTGATAGTTCTAATAAATCAGGTCAGGTATCAAATAGCAATTTAGAATTACCTATACCAGATTAATAACTGTAAAATTTGTTTATGTGCAAAAAGTAAAACATTAGGAACCAAGTGAAAATTAAAATTTGCAACCAAAACTAAGAAATAATGCATGAAGTTCAACTGAAACTCTACTTATTAACATGAAGAGAAGACACTTCATCGTTCATTTGTTCGGCACTAACATTTGTTCATTTGTAAGCTTCGTCATTGCTTGAACCAAGAGATCACAAGCATTTTCTGTGCTAAACAGATACATTTAATGCCGATCTTAAAAACAAATATTGGTTCCTAGAGCTAGAAGACTAATCGCACAACTAGGTGATACGTTATCATTATTTGTTTGCCTACTTGCTAAATTCAGAATAAGAAAATTTTACCTGAAGCTTTCATCGCTGGTGACTGAAGACGCTGTCGCTTCATGGTGACTGAAGCCTTCATCTTTGGTCGTCAAATCATTCTGGAGTTGCCAAATAGTGCGGATATCCTTGTAAGTCTTTCCCTAAATAAGAAAGCCTTATACAGAGATCCTCAAATATCAAAGTATTAAATTTGAAAAGCTTACTGAAATCATTGCAGCAAGAATCTTGGAGAGCTTCAAGCGGAGACAGCGGACCTCCATCCAATTAGAAACCTAAACCAAATTGCTTTTGTTGCAATATAAACTTGAAAACAACATTGTAGAGCGCATAAAGCTCCAGTCAAATCTTGCAAAAGTGCTTTCTCCTTGATTTTGATTTCCTCGCTGATTTCCAAGCTAAAAAAAACTACTTAACATTATTAGGTAATAACTAACCTAGAATTCGACTTATCTTCCGTCAGAATTGGAATTTCTTTGTGATCTTCACACCACTTGATAACCTAAAATACACGTGTCCAAAGATTAAGTCTTTAAGAAAGCTACCGTGTTCTCTCTTTTTAAAGCATCCAACTAGGTATAATAAATTAAAGTACCATTGCAGATATATTTTCATTTTTTACTTTTTTCCACCACTTTATAACTACATGGGCTCGTTGCGGAACTGAATACTCCAACCAGATTCAAAATGGAGCAAGTTTAAAAACTAAATAAAACAAGAAAACCAACTAAAACCTAGCAGTTTCAAAGGCTTCCTGAAAATAACACAGGAAAAACTAAAAATTTAGTCTTGGCTAACAAAGCATGGCGCCGATCTCATCAGCAGCATTAGTTTCGGAGAGTTCATGCCATAAATATATATTGCTATTGCTATTTTATGCTATTCATATAACATTGTCGTTTTAAATTGTAATTGAACCATCACTTTTTTCTTTTCAATAAATTCTAAGTTTTTTGCTATTTCTGTTTACATTTTTTTCTACTTTTACCAAGTAAATTTTAAATTGAAATCAACAATCAACTTCCAAAAGTGCCCTATTTCTTACAAGAACCGGAAAAACCTACCTTCAGTATATTAACGAGTGTTCCCGATCGGTCCGCTTGCTTTGAGATTTCCAACACCTTGTCATCGTTAGTCTTGATCTAAAATAAAAGATTAGAAGTTCACTGAAAACAAAAATTACTATACTGCACGTGTAATTTAATCAAGTTTGCATCAGTTCTTATCTAGATTGTGTTTGTGAAAACCTTTTTGAGGTGTGCTTTTCTAATAAAGATATTATAAAGTTATACCTTGTTGATAATCTTGCTTTTCAATTCAGCTATTGACGCCTCCCAATTTTCTAAAAAAACGAAATCATTTTTGAAAAGAACATGTGGTAACTAATTATTGAAAAAGGTGTCAAGCTGATAGTAAAACAATCTTAATTTAATAAAATCGTTCGAAAAAGTCATAATAACAATTTCGCAGCAGTCCTACAACCAAGCCGTAAACGCGTTAGATGTAGAGGAACACGCGAATTTCGAAAAGGAACGTACTTTGAGGACTGTTGTAGGACTGCTGTGAAATTGTTATTACGAATTTTCTCGGCGAAAAAACCTGAACGGGGGGGGGAAAAGAGCCCCCTTTTTTTTTCCCCCCCCCTTCTTCCCCTTTTTTTTCTCCCCCGGCCTTTTTCCCCCCCTTTTTTTTTTTCTTTTGGTTCTTTTTTTTTTTTTTTTTTTTTCGGGGTTTTTTTTTCCTTTTTTTTTTTTTTTTCCCCTGCCCCCCCCCCCCCCCCTCGGTTCCCTTTTTTTTTTTTTTTTTTTTTTTTTTTTTTTTTTTTTTTTTTTTTGTTTTTTTTTGGGGGGGGGTTCGCCTTTTTTGGGTTTCCCCGGCGCCTTTTCTCCCCCCCCCCCCTCTCCTTAATAATATTTTTTAATATAATTTTTAATTTTCTTTTTTGGGGTTTTTTTTTTTTTGGTGGAAAGGGGGGGAAGGGGGGGGGGGGAGAGGGGGGGGGAAGAAGGGCAGAGAGGAGGGGGATTTTCTTAAACCCGAACACTGAACACCCGAACTTGACAACATGCCAACCTTTTGAATCCTGCAACTTTGCTAAACCTTTGAAACAAGATGCAGTTCCGCAGACGAGAAAATGAAAATTTACCCACAAAAACTGGTACTAATAAACAATTTGACGGGGGCCACTTTGACCAGACTTGGTCAGCCCCTGATTCTAGGCGTGTTTATTCTAGTCCTATTTTGCATTTTCTGGGGTAATCAAATACGCTTAATCAATTGACGATATTTTTAGAATATTTTGAACAACTTGTCACTTTGTATTTTGCCCCTCTCTTCATTTTTAAGCTAAGCAACACTGCAGAGGCCAAACTCTAGCTAGCTTATTAAAATATCAACAAAAATTGTGTCAGAGCTTTCTAAAAAGATTATCAATAGATTCATCCTGCTTGATTACCCCAGAAAAAGTAAAATAACGTTGGTAAAACAGTCAAAAGATACAATCTGACCAAATCGAATCAAAGTGGCTTTGGTTTCCGCTTTTGCATGTTTGCAAATTACCGTTTAAAGTTCTGATACTTAAACAACTTTTCCTGTTCATTTTTCATTTCTACTAACTCCGCACTCACTGATGCAACGTTTGATTCGCTCCGTTCTCGACCGCTTTTCGCAAAACGGTTCTTCTACTAACCTCAAAAGTTCTTTTTTATCAATCAAACCCCTTTTAACCCCTGCTAGTTTTCCTATTAAACGGCCATTTTTCCGTTTTATTCTTTTTTTTAGATTCGTTGACTACTGGTTCATCTGCGACCTCAAATGCCCCCCAAGAGATCTACCCGACTTTGCCAAATGCTTCCCCTTCTAAGACGATAATTACGCTGGTGTGTTTAGTTTCTTTGTGTTTAATTGAAATTCTTTCGAGTGATTTTTATTTAATTTCTTGTTTAGCCTTCGCAAACGCGATTGACGAGTGGTGCAGATGTACATCGATACAGTCGAGAAAGTTATGGTCGGTTTTTTCTTTAAAACATTAATTCTTTTGACTAAAAGCCGACCTGAAAAACGTTTTTATTTAGGTTTCGAAGCAAGAAACGAGTCGACGGACGTTCCATTTTATGAGGAATTCCCTCCGAACGCAATCGTCGTCTACACGGATGCAAGTTGCCTCCGGGGAATAGCGACTGGAATTGCGAACTTTTTTGGAAACGATCACCCACTTAATCTGTAAGCTATTTAATATTATCGTTTGAATGCTTTATAACCATTTTATTTTTAGCTCCATGCGGCTAAATTTGAACGAGCATAATAGTGGGAAAGGAGAGATTTATGCGACGACAATGGCTCTTCACCGTGTCGCACATTGGGAAGACTACAAGTAAGCTTTTATATTGAAACTAAATATTTCACATACTTCGAGTCTAGATCTTAATTTTTTCTTTTTAGTGGCGAACTAGTGATTGTTCGCACCGATTATTTGAACACACTCGTCGCAATGCAAAAAGGAAACAATAGCGCTTTTGCTATGGAGTTGGTTTTTAACTTTACGCAATCACACATTTTTGCTTAGTTACGACAATTTACGATGTGTGGCCGCATGGTTTCCACTTGGAGTCGAATTTCAGTGGGTTAAGGCACATAACGGTGATCCGGGAAACGAAATGGTAACAATTTATGTTTAGACTAAACCATTTATTATTTAGGCTGACACAATGGCAAAAAATGCAATTGAAAAGATAGAATTGGTCGATCAAGCTCGGTGGAACAGTCAAGATCAAGTAGAAATCGATCTCGTACTCAGTCCCGGTTCGTTTTTAAATTTAAAAACGAATTTCAAGTGATAAATTTTTGTTCTAGGCGTCGCGTCCGCTCCAACTCTCCTTTTCTCAAGCAAAACAGTAAACGAAGATCCCAAAGCCGAGAAGGTGGGATTCTAAAACAAGGAAGACTTTCAAGAATTGACACCATTGGATCCATTGACGCTGGGTTCGTAATTTTTGTTTGAAATCGATTGAATGAGAGCTTGAACTCTCAATTTTTAGACACGGTTCGCGTGGTTCTTCAGTGAGCTCAACTCGAAGCGATTCGTCACAAGGATATTATGATGATTGGTCAAATGGAGAGCGAAAAGTTTTGATCAGAGGTCTGTGTTTGTAATTTTTTAAAAAATATGTAATTGTTTAGGAGGCAAATCATGGAGAAAAGGTGACCGACCTCAAATCATCTACCCACACCAAACACCAATTATTCCGTATCTGCAACGATTCAAAGATTCAACGATTCTGCAATGATTTTTGGAGTGTTAATTGTTTTATCTCTGTAAAGATATCTTTGTACATAACTTGATTGTGATTTTTGCTTGCTGATTGTTACTTGCCGTTGAATGAATTGTACTGATAGTGTCATTTTTTTGGAAGCTGAGTTTTAAACTATGGTATTTGATGGAAAGGTGCTTTGCAGACTTGCCAGTAGAAAAGTTTCTGTGGGTTTTTTATATTTTGTGATTGTTAAGCAGTGAGACCTAAGCCTACGATTTCAATTTTAGAAAATGGCTTCCGGAGATGAACCCGCACCTCAGGCGCTCGATTTGGATATGGCCAAGAAATTTGTTGTGAAATGGATCCCCGCTGATTGGAATGAGGTATGTTATTAAGTTTTACTGTTTAAAAATGCATGTTTATGTGTGAGTATTGTGTTTTGTTTAGTGGAAGGTCTTTGAAATATTTTATCACTTTGGTCTTGTCAACAACGTACACCTCGCACCATTTAATTCGAAGTATCAAAAGAGTCAAACGGCGTTAGTTCCTACAGTAGTTTTCCTTAAATTGCAACGCTTTAGATTTGTTGACATGCTCGAACTGATTGGTGCACGGAAAATTCGTCAAGCGTTGATTGGCGATACTTTTATTGTTGATGGCGTTAGACTACTTGTATGTTTTTATGTGGCTTGACAGTTTATAGACACTCGCTGTAATTTATCACTCTAATTCAATACATTTAGGTTGAAAGGTATTATGACCTAAAGAAAAACGCACCCAAACAACGAGACGTAAAAGAAACTCCGAAATCACCATTAAGTGTCGAGGAGAATGACGAGATTGGAAGAAAAGTGCAGAAGCAATGTATAAACGAAAAACGAGAGTTTGTCTTTTGGGAGAGCCTTAGTTAATACTTTGTTTAGTTTCATCCACCAATTGATGCCAACAAATGGTAGCCAGCGAAAATTGTACCGAATTACCCATGGGGATCTGCCAATTGGAAAAGAAATTCCTGTCAACATCGTCGAGACTCCTGAGGATTATAAAGAAATTCCTGGGCGTCTCACCGTCTTTATGCGTCCAAAAGAAGTTGATGAGAGGTGGGTTGTAAAGAAATTTATTTCTGCTGATAAACTAAAAGTTTGGTTGTTCAACAATGATAGTGCCTCCATCACATCCGTTTTTACCTTTTTGTTTTAGGTATGCCAGGATGCAGAAAGAAATGAATCGCTACGTGAGAAGTCGTCCATCCGATCAAAAGATGCCAGAAATTGGTAATCATGTGATTCTGACATTCAACAATGTTGCGTATCGTGCAAGGGTTACTGGAAAGCAAGATGAGAACGCCATTCAAGCATATCTTGTTGATTTTGGCAAAATGGTGAGTTTTAACTTCCAATGAACAGCTTTTTGAGGATTGATTTTTAGGTAGTTGCCGAGGAATCATGGGCAATTCACTCTACGGCTTATCACGAATCTTGGAATTTTCATCTACCCCAAATGGTAACAATTTTTTGTTTGAGAAAATGTTAAAAGTACAAAAACATTAATCTTTTATTTTCTGATTTAGGTTGTTCAATGCGAGTTTGCCGATGTCATTTTTCAAGAGAAAAATGTTAGGCGAGTGAGAACGATCATTTGCAGCTTTATGTCCAATTCGAAGGTCGTCTTTATGGTTTCGCTCAAGAGATACTCGGGAGTAACTAATTTGATCCAAATGAGGGTCGGAATAGGTATGTTCTTCAGATTTTAAGTAAATTCCAAAATTTTGATTGATTTTGGAAGTTTCTTATTTTGATAATGTATCTAACTTTTTTAGAGCATGAAAGTCAAGACTTTGTTTCGGCGTTGATCGATCGAAAATTGTGCACTAGAGTTGATGAGGAAGGTCACATTGTATACGACCAAAAAACGCTTCATGATCTTCAGAAATGTTCTACTGTTATCGCTATGGTTGGCTTTTGATTTAGGAATAGTTTTATTATCTGCATTTAACTATTTATTTAATTTTTTTATCATTTATTTTCATTAGAAAATCTTTCTTTCAGGGATTTCCTTCGTATTTGAAGCCGTTTAAAACAATTCTTCAAAAAGACGATGTAATGTTGTAGGACTAAACTTTTCGATTTATCGTCTTCTATGCAAAAATTAATTCATTTTATGCAATCGTTTATTATTTACAAATTTCTATTTTGTTTACATGTTTGCTAAATAAATGTTACATTTAAGGTAAAGACTACAGTGTGGTGCAAAAGTCTTGTCCCACCTACTTTTCTGAAACATTTTGTCAAAATTCTAAAAATTTTCGAAAACAACTTTTTAAGTAAAGGAGTTTTTCTGAACTTGAAGTTGTAAGCTTTCATATAAAAAAGTTTTTAGATTTAAAAAATTTATTACCTGAAAGAAAATAACAAATAAAGTTTAAAATCAAA
The DNA here is from genome assembly GCA_958450365.1 of Mesorhabditis belari. NCBI lineage: Eukaryota > Metazoa > Nematoda > Chromadorea > Rhabditida > Rhabditidae > Mesorhabditis > Mesorhabditis belari. The sequence goes on from CAUEEP010000920.1 coordinate 744,274, forward strand.
AAATATATGGTGCAAAAGTCTTGTCCCACCATAAAAAAGGTAAGCTAGATTAATATTTTGTCGGTCCTCCTTTAGCCAAAATCACCGCTTGAATACGTTGAGGCATTGAATCGACCAAAACCAGTAGAATTCCCGAAGAAATTCGTCGCCAAACGTTCCTGATAAAGAACCAAACCTTTGTGTTGAATATCTTGCCCCTGAGTTTAGTCTTTAAATGGGCCTAAAGATGCTCTATAACATTCAAATCCGGCGAATAAGGAGGCACTTTGATCAGTTTTACACGATAAGCAGCAAAAACGCCGGGTAGGCGAGCTCTTCCTCCATTTGCAAGTCGGACAACTCGGCCCATCATTAGCTGGCTTTTGTGGCATGGAGCGTTGTCTTGATATAAGCTCCATGTTCGTGTTTGCAAGTGGAAGTAAGTTGTTCTCTATGATTGACTTGTACCTTTGAGCATCGAGATTTCCATTGATAAACAATAGCGGTCCCGATACACTTCGATTCATCGAGCCCAAGAAAGACAAATGGTAAGTGAAAAATAGGGCGAACACTTACCCCACAACATAATACTCCTACCACCGAATTTGACCGTTGGCTTAACGTATTTGAGCTTATAACGTTGTCCAATTGGTCTTCTGATTAAATGGTTACCGTCCGGGTAGTATAAATTAATTCTAGTCTCATCGGTAAAAATGACTCGGGCCCAGTCATCGGAAGTCCAACAGTTGTAGTTCTTTGCAAAATCATATCTCAGCTTCCGAGTTTTTGCAATGGTCAAGGGTCGTTTTGCTGATCTTCTTGCATGCAACCCTGCTCGAATCAAGCGACGGTTGATGCTCCATCGAGAAATATTTTTGTTAGACATGACCTTCAACTTCATGATTCCATGGCACGAAGTCAGACTCGGGTCGATTCTATGGTCAATGATAAGTGCTCGATCTTCAGTTTTTGTTGTAATCGGTGGACGACCACTTTTCGAAGCTCTGTGAAGACTTTGGCCTCCTTCCGATTTTGCTGCTAGCCGACTCACCGTCCTTTTATTGGATTTGAAGAGCATATCAATAGACGGTGATGAATATCCATATTCCTTTGCTTGCACGATCTTTTGTTTATCAGGAGTTGATAAATATTTGCGAGTCGACATCTAAAAATAAAAATATAATACAAAAAAATTCATGAGAACAAACAAAGGCAAAGAGAAAATACAAATTTTCTTAGTGAGACAAGACTTTTGCACCACCTTTTTTTCTTAAGTTTTACGAAAAAAAAGGTTTTAAAAAACAACAAAATATTGAAGTACGGGCATTTACATAGTAAAAGATGAAGGGATAAACTACATAAAAAAACCCGTTACTTAAAAAGTTGTTTTCGACAAATTTTAGAATTTTGACAAATTGTTTCAGAAAAGTAAGTGGGACAAGACTTTTGCACCACAGTGTATTTCATGCCAATAGATTGCCGATAGAATTATTTCTGTAAGGTAAGATTGCTGTTTCGAATTTGGATTACAGGGTGCGTTTATGATACTACAAACCTGCCTCGAGAGCCCGTTAGTAAGTAGTTTAAATTGCTTTGATCTGTTTTTCCATCCAAAAAGGACTACGGTAGCTTTTAGTGAGCGCACATTTTAGAAAGTCAATAAGAAAAGTCTGCTCGTGATGCGTGCTTTCTTGTTATTGAAAGACAAATACTGAATGTGTTACACATTGCCTGATTTTGTTCCTTTCTTCATTTCAGTGTCATCCCTTATTCTTTGATTCATCGTATTCTTTTCCTCTTCAACCCTCCAGGCATTTCTCGCCTTTTTCCCTCCATTTTCGAGGTATTTGCCTTTTCGTTCAACCACCCCACACGCACACAAATAATCCATCCTTTCTCCTATCAAATATAACTATCTTTTCTCAAGATATCGGAAAGATACGATCAATTTCATGAATTTTTTCAATTTTCTATTCATTATTTTTCTGTTTTCTATCAAAGAATCCTTTGCACAATGGTCGATGGATCAAGTCTGCTACAAAAATTTCTACTTGGATCGAGCACATCCGGCACCAGTGTGAGTTTAAGACAAAAAAAACTATCTAGCCTCATGGGTAAAACATTTCCAAAAAGAAAAGCTACCTTAATCCCGAAAGGAACGATTTTTTGGAGTATAGTATTGGACTTGATCTTTTCCCAAACACTGGCTTTTTAGAAAGTTTTCCAAATGATTTTAAATCAAAAATGAAATTTTCAGTCGTTGTCCACCGAATGATTACTTCTCATATTATACTTGTTGTGATACGATGACCGATTTGTGCTGTCGAAGGCCGAGAGAACTTATTATGTGAGTACAATGAAGCGGATTTTTAAGTTTAGTGGATTAAGCGTTAGAAAAGATGCTCTCTACTTAATTATCGTAAACTAAAACAATGCAACTTGTTAGGAAATGTAATTATTAGAATATAAGCATTTTCTTTTTCGCTTAAGTTACTATATTCTACAGTCAAAGCTACAGTATCTCTTTGAATTTAAATTCAAATTTCAGTGTGATCATCGTGATTTGTCTTCTTTTATTTATCTGTTTGATGGGTTGTTGTGTATTCGGTTTTCTTTTTCGCTTTCTGCAACGAAAAAACGAGAAATCTGAAGGAAAAGTGATCGAAATACAAAAAGAACAACGAGATGTCGAAGCACAAACAGAAAAAAGAGAAGAAAATGAGAGGAGTGAGAGGAGTGAGAGGAGTACGATTGGAGAATATGAGAGAGATGAGGAAATCTTTAGATATGGGAAACAGAATCCACATTTGGAGACAAAATGTTGAGGCTTTTCCATTGGAATAAAGATTTGCTTTAAACAGACATTTACATAGCAAATAAACAAGTAAATGGATAATTTAGAGCTTTCAGCTAACGTTCTGAAGTTAAATGTTGTACAAAATAGCCTTTCACCATAAATGTGCGTACCTTTCGTGTTTCTCGTAAGAAAAACTAGCTTCTGGCACACGGTCCCGGCTAGGCCCAAGCGGAAAACAGTCTACGAAGGTTCAGACTCAAGTGTGCGTACCTTTCGTGTCTCTCGTAAGAAAAAGTGGCTTCTGGCACACGACCCTCCGATGGGAGTAGCCAGAAAGCCATTTTTCGCGTTTATTTACCCAAGTTTTACCTGAGCTAAAATTCTGAAGTTAAATGTTGTGCAAAATAGCCTTTCACCATCATGTGCGTACCTTTCGTGTCGCTCGTAAGAAAAAGTGGCTTCTGGCACACGGTCCCGGCTAGGCCCTAGCGGAAAACCATCTACGCCGGTTTAATTACCCAAGTGTGCGTACCTTTCGTGTCGCGCGTAAGAAAAAGTAGCTTCTGGCACACGGTCCCGGCTAGGCCCCCGCCGAAAACCGTCTACGCCGGTTTAATTACCCAAGTGTGCGTCCCTTTCGTGTCGCTCGTAAGAAAAAGTGGCTTCTGGCACACGGTCCCGGCTAGGCCCCCGCCGAATACCGTCTACGCCGGTTTAATTACCCAAGTGTGCGTACCTTTCGTGTCGCTCGTAAGAAAAAGTGGCTTCTGGCACACGGTCCCGGCTAGGCCCTAGCGGAAAACCATCTACGCCGGTTTAATTACCCAAGTGTGCGTACCTTTCGTGTCGCGCGTAAGAAAAAGTAGCTTCTGGCACACGGTCCCGGCTAGGCCCCCGCCGAAAACCGTCTACGCCGGTTTAATTACCCAAGTGTGCGTACCTTTCGTGTCGCTCGTAAGAAAAAGTGGCTTCTGGCACACGGTCCCGGGTAGGCCCAAGCGGAAAACCGTCTGCGAAGGTTTAATTACTCAAGTGTGCGTACCTTTCGTGTCTCTCGTAAGAAAAAGTGGCTTCTGGCACACGACCCCCCGATGTGAGTAGCCAGAAAGCCATTTTTCCTGTTTAATTGTCCAAGTTTTACCTAAATAGAATCTTTTCCTAAAACGAATAAAGAACTGTAGATGTCGATAACTTGATGGCACTGTTTCTACCTATTCAAAAATGCAATAACCTGAATTCAAAAGTTTTGAAAGATATCTGACCAGGCATTTGTTTATTTTCTAATCATATATTCAGATATTCAAAATGATTTTGTCTTGACTTTTTCTTTTCTTGACTTTATCACCTTTTCTCTTTACTAAAAGATGCGCAATTCGATTTTATTTTGGGCGAATTACCAAGAGAAAATTCAGCTATTCAAACAACTCAAAGCTTTCATCGATTATTCGCAAAAAGAGTTGAGAAAATTGCGTTTGAGCTTTCTGAAAGTTTCGTTTGTACTTGAAAATTATACAGAAAAAGATGTGCTTAGAATTGGGATTGACAGAGTCAAATTCCTATCGAAAATTCAGCATCTAAACATCTCAAGGTCTCCGTTTTTTCGGATGAAGAAGTTATTGATGGAATTTCTGGATTATTAAAGTCTCTGGAGGCTGGAAAGGCGAAAATTGAAGCCACTAAAGGCAAAGTGATTCATTTCAAGGCTGTTTATCGGTGTTCTAGAATTTCTGAAAATTGGAGCTTTTTTAAAAAGCAAAATGGGTAAAAAGACGATCAAAATGAACACAAATTGCATTTGGAAAGTGATCTTTAAAAAAATTAGATGAGATTTTTGAACAAAAAAGGACTTTCATGGTACCGTATTTTCTCTAATAGTAGTGAGCGTTGCCTAAATTCCTCGAAATCTCGAGAAGCGCTTATCAGAACCTATCGATGTGCGGTCGGAAAATGTAGCTGACGATGAGATCTAGTGGGGGATTTGAGTGTTGAGCTTCTGGGAAAACTTTGGAAGCCGTAAATAGTCATCAACTCGGCTCGCCTACTATTAGAGAAAATACGGTATATCAAGTTTCAAATTCTTAACTTTGACTTTTCAAGTCCTTTTTAACTCAACAAACCTCTTCCAACCGCCCCTTCTCGGCTAAAACACCAGTATTCAAAGCTTGCGCTCTTCGCACATCGGCCGGCTCACTTTCCAGCGGGCTTCTAAACAATAATCCAAAGTAAAAGCCTAATAATCGATGAATTTATATTCAAAATCATTGATTTCTTTCAAAAATTACCCAGTGGCAAAAGAACTGATTGTTGGGCTGACTCTGATGACGGGTTTGGACTCGTTCTGGTTGACTGGCTTCAAATGAGGCAATTTCTTGCTCAACTGGGCTCACAGGTGACTGAAATAAAGAAATAACTGCAGCTATAGCAGAGGTTGATCCAAGTCGATCCTTAGTTTAGTCAATCCTAATTCAAGAAATCAAACTTTTACATTTTGGCACAACTAGTATCTTTAGTAAGCTGTGGATTGACTCTATCTTTAAGATTATGGCCTTTAAAAATGCCATTACCGTATTCTCTCTAATAGTAGTGCGCACTACTATTTTTTCAACCCCCTCCTAGACCGCAACACTATTAGAGAGTGCACTACTATTAAAGAGTTTTATCATTTACCAAAGTAAGACAGATATAAGATTTGTTCCAAAAATTCTTGCAATTCTTTCACCTTTGGCTCCTTTTCAAATCCAGTTGTGGGCCGGCGAGTTGACAATTTGTGTCTTGACATGAATAAATTTGGTCATCCCTCTGATGCCGAAAATTCCTCGTCACCTTTCCACATTAACAAAAATTATATAATATTAAAATCGAACATGATGGATTATTTTCTAGGATTGAGTTTTGATAACAATAAAGCTTAGCGCTGCAAAAGTTAAGTCAATTCTCAAACTTTATACAGGTATATAAGAGCAAAAAACGGCTATAGCTTTGCGCGAACCTCGTAAGCAAATTTGAGTTAATGTGCCACTAAAACAATGTGTGGAAACAACAAAAAGATGCTTTTGCACTTTGCACAACAATTTTAGTTTTTTTTGCTAACTTTTTCATGTGAAGAATAGTTAATAAATGAATAAAAAAAGCCTCACTTTTGGTTGCTTGAATAGCTTTAGAATGTCACAAAAACATAAAGTCAAAAAGGTTTAGATGAAAAAGAGGCACCAGAAATTCAAATTTTCGAGGGTGCACTACTATTTTTTTCAACCCCCTCTCGGACCGCAATACTATTAGAGAGTGCACTACTATTAGAGAGAATACGGTAGTTGGCTATTCTTGATTGTAAGACTATCATTGGAAAATAATTTAAACTTCAAGTCTACCTGATTGAAAGTTGGAGATCCTTGCGTGATTGATCCAGATGAGATGGGCATCTCGGTGACAAAAGCCGGGCTGAAAGATGGTGCTTGAGTTAGCGGGGCTTTCTAAAGCTTGAGCTTATCTTTTATCTGAAATTTCTAAAGCTAAAGATATGCCTTGTCATACTGTAACTCACACTATAGCTTGCTAAAACATTGTTGGCTTCACCGATGATACCTCGAATCAAACCAGTGATCATATCGGCTGATTGGGTTGAACCAAGGTTTCTAAAGGTTAAAAGAGTCAAATTTGATGGTGACAAAAGCCGGGCTTAAAGAGGGAGCTTGAGTTTCTCTATTTAGAGAAAATACGGTGTTTCAATTTGCTGAAATATGAAAAACCCAATTTCTACGTTGCAATTATTAGCTAAAAAAGGGCAATCGGTTTTTTTTTTAATCGTCTTTTTCAACCCCAAAACACTTCAAACAATCATTTCTTACACTTTTCTTTGTAACAGTAAGAATTTCCTCTTTATCTCTCATCGCTTTTCATTGATTCCATTTATGAAATAAAATTAACCACAATTTGCACTGTTTGAACTCAAAAAAATGCTTATTTCAAAGAAATGCAAAAGGAAAAGCGCAGAAAAATTTTCTTTTAGAAATTTTTAAACATTTTTGTGCTGAAAATTAAGTACGTCACGATGTTTTCTTTAAAAGTATTTGCTGCGTTTTGCTTTTGTTTCAATATGCTTTATGCCAATTGATACAGCTCCTCTAGTCATCGAGTTTATAGCTCCTGCCTTATTCAGCTCTTCTTACCCTAACTACTTTGTCCAGCTCTTAGCCATCCCCGGTTTCTCCAGGGATGCCCACTGCTCACCACGCGGAGGTGGCTGGACGTCGAGCAGCGCCTTCCCACTGGGCCTAACGGTCGGCCCAGCGGGAGGGGGGCCTATGGGGGAACTAGCCTAGTTGGGGGAACCTTCCCACTGGGCCTAATGGTCGGCCCAGGAGGAGGGAATGCAGGGATGCCAAAGACATCCCCACACGGCCAGTTGGCCACTTCACGGGTCCTGTTCCGTGTGGTTTTGCGCTGAAAGAGCGTCGACACGGTGAAGACCAAAATGGCCAGCACCCCCACACGTACCGAAGCTTTGCGCCAAATGGGCGACGACACGGTACGGATCAAAATGATCCGCCCCCTTCGGATACGGCCAGTGTTACCCGGACCGGAACAGATTGCCAAAGAGAAGAGGAAAACCCTCCCCTTAAGTAAAAGCCCTGCGCCAGACGGCGAGCGATTACGCTTCCGCACAAAGAACACCTAACTAGATCGGAGTGAAACAGTTTTTTGGCTGTTTAATAGCTATATTTTGATGGATTGAGCTATTTTTCTAACCCTGTGGGTCGCTTGCTGTAATTAATAAGCGGCTACAGTAGAGCCAACAGCGACGAGTTGGTTGAAGAGTGCATGGAAATCGCGAGAAATTGACTGTTAAGATTGCCTAGTCTGGGCTTCTAAAGTTTCTATTTACAAAAAGCCATTCCGCCTTTAAAAACTATAGCTTTCGTCTAGGGGAGAGTGATATAAAATGAATGAAAATTCGTTTTCTTTTCTTTCTTCTAAATCTTGTTTTGATTTTATTCTAAAGGTTATCATTCAGATCTGCATTTTGTATTAAATGGAAAGGAACAGAATGGAATGGTAATGAATGGAATGGAAAGGAATGTAATGTAATGGAATGGAAATGAATGGAATGGAAATAAATAGAATTTTCTGTTAAATAGAAATCAGGACAATTAATCGATTGATCAAAGATTGAATAATAGACATCTGTTTTTTTAAATTGCTGCCAATTCTTTAGTGGATTCCCTACAGCTCTCCCTTTAAGAGATAAACACCCAGTGGCAATAACGAATTAAAAAAGAAATCTCATAAAAAAGAGATTGCCTTTCGTCGACAACTTTTCAACAATCTGAAATACTAATATTTTTTTATCATTTTCATTTTCACAAATTGATTGATTGATTGATTGAAATCGATTAGTCTCTTCAGCTAATCAGCTTTCAGAAAATCACATCGATGTTCAGCAAACTTCAATCCGATTCGGATCTCGAAATGATCTCGGGAGGTTCCGATGATGAACGGCTCAGTGATAAGGTCAGTGATAAGGAGAATCGAAGAATCATTAAGTTAAGAGCATCCAATTATATCGACTCTTGATTAAGTAGAATATCAGTACCGTATCAATACTGACGTAAAATATCAGTAGAATATCAGTATCTGAAAAATAGCCTATAGATTAACCTTTTTAATTTCTAACAAATGAAAACAAATGAAAAAAAAACAAAGGAAAGGCACAGAGTCATTATCAAATTTCTACCACTGCTTTCACTTAACTTCTACTAAATACTAAATACTTCTACTAAATTCCCGAAAAAGACACTCATCTGAAAAAGAACTCCATGCTTGAGAAGCTAAATAAGAACAAAGTGAACTTGAAATTATAGCAATTATGATTTGTCAATGATTTTTGTGAAGATAAGCATTAGTAAAACATGCTGAAGCTGAATTACCTGCTTCGAGTTGAAGAAAGATTAAAAAATACTGTAGCAGGCTCGAAACTAGAAACCACTGTGGGAACTGGTTCTTATTCGAGCACCAGTTAGCCATAGCTGCTTTAAAATAGCGGCTTGAGTTAGCTTCTTAAAGGGACTCTTAAAACTTTGCTACGTTCTGTTCTTTGATACGTTGCACAACGTTCTGTAAAATTTGATTGCAAAATTTGATTGCAGATTCAGATTCAGCAATATTCACAATAGCAATTTCAGAGTCTTTAAGGCTGTAAGGCTTAGGATTGTGCTTTATTACAGAGCCTTACAGCTCTGTAATAAAGTTGTAAAGCTTAGAATTGTGAGATTTCCTTTGTGAGATCAGAAGATAGGCTTTGAATTGGTTAAATATCAATGAGATCAACCAGATTGCCTTTCAGGAGCTTCTCATTTTATCCGAAGATTCCTCATCCTCAAGAAGAATGAATGAAACGATTGAGTTGAGTGATGATCAGGGAGAACGAGGAGAAACAAGAGAAGTGAAGAAAGGAGGAAAGGATGGGAATAAAGAGAAGAAAACAAAGGGAAAAGAGGTCAGTTTCGACTTTTAACAGGATTTAAGATTGAAATTAATGATTGGACATATTGGGTGATGAATTGAAGCTAAGAATTCGTGCTTTATAAGCACGAATCCATATGTTTTTTGATCTAAGCTGCTAGAATTGGTTCTGAATTCGAATTCGAATTGGTTCTGTTCTTCTAAAAGAAACTTTCTTAATCAGTTTCCTTTCCAGATTGCGAACAAAGAGCTCTTATTTGGATTGGCGCTAACTCTTTGCCTTTTCCTTCATTTTTTCTCCAACAATTCTTCAAGCGAATCTTCAACTTCTCTAGAATCTTCTGTGAATCACACTCAGCTCTATTTTAAGCAAATTTTGAATGAAACATTGAATCTTCGATTTAAACAAAGAGTCTATTCAATCTCGAATCCCTCAAAGAGACATTTCATGATGTACAAGGTTTGTTTTAAAGATCTAGATTGAAATTTCTTTACTTATAAGACTAAGGATTTCAAATTTCAGTTCTGTTTCAATACTTCAATCAAATTCTGCACTGAGGCCGAGTTTTTGGGACCAGATATGCACCGGAATGTGAGGAATTCACTTTTCTTTAAGAAAATCATAGTAAAAAGTGAAAAAGTGAGATGTACTTGAGGTTAACGATTAGAAATATCTCATCTCTAATGTACAAATTTCAAATTTTCTTTTAATGACGGAAAAATGAAAGGAAAATCTATTAGATTGTTGATATAGCGTTTGATATAGCGTTTGCACCTGCTTAACTCGTGAGGAAGCCATTTCTCTTAGCTGATCGCCTTTCCAATGGCGTCGAGATGCTCATCAATGGTAGAATTTGGACATAGAAAGTGTTGAGCAAGTTCATGCGTCGTTTGACATGGATCCGCAGCCCTCAAAATATAGTTGTCTACCGCTTGAGGTCGACAAGAGTGTTCATAATCCTCGAGACCTTCATCACCGTTCCGAAAGTGTTGGAACCAGGCTCGGCATCGGCTTTCAAACAATACATCATTCCCAAATGCTTTGAACAAATCTCGATGGGTCCTTGTTATTCCACCATACTGAGAGCATCACCTTTTTCCCCATGAATGTCCGGTTTCACGGTCGAATTTGGCCGTTCTCCTGGTCCTAGCCATTGCCGTTTTCGAATAGTATTATCGAAATAGATCCACTTCTCATCTCCAGTAACGAGAGAATCAAAAAAGCCATGATCTTTAGCGTGTCGAATAAGGATTCCGGCAATAGCGAAGCCTTGTTTGCACTGCTTAACTCGTGAGAAAGCCATTTTCCGTATCTGATCGCGTTTCCAATGGCGTCGAGATGCTCATCAATATTTGAACATAGAAACTGTTGAGCAAGTTCATGCGTCGTTTGACATGGATCCGCAGCCCTCAAAATATCGTTGTCTACCGCTTGAGGTCGACAAGAGTGTTCATGATCCTCGAGACTTTCATCACTTTCATCGGCTTTCGCACAATGCATTATTCCCAAATGCTTTGTCCAAATCTCGATGAGATTCCGCGACTATTTTGCCCAGTTTAAAGTCGTAAAGTAGGCTTATTGATAAGTAAAGTAGACGCGAACCTGATATATTTGAAGTCGGTCATCTAAAGCAAGAAAAAAAGACCTTTAAGATAAGAAATCCGTTTAAAGAGATCCGTTTAAAAAGACTCCAAATATACACAAGATAACGTACATTTAAATACAGAAAGACATGTTTTAAAAGCTTCTCTCACAACAAAAAGTTTAGCAACGCTTGTTTATATCCGAACAACCTAATAGAATTCCATTGACAAAATGAAAATGAATGAAAGGGGACAAAATGAAGGGGAAAATGACGATTGGATTGCTCTAGGAAAGGTGTTTTCCTCGTTTTCAAGCAATTTACAATTTGAAGAACAAAATTCAATAAGAATATTGAATGAAATTAATTCCCCCAGATCACACTCGATCTCGAAACATACAATCAAACAGCCGGAGGTTTTCATCATCCCGAGATCACCGTCACTGGACTCTTGGTCAGTTTTCATTTCAAAGTCTTTTAAAATACAGACATAACAATGAATATCTTTTCTAGAAATGATAAAAAAAGCTTCTAGAAAAGCTTTAATTTTTGGTCATTCTAAAAGCATCAAACTCTTTCAAAAAGATTTAAAAAATTGAAATTTATCATTTCTTAACATGTTTTTTTAAAATTCACCAATAAAATCCGTTTACCCGATTAAACTTTTCGAATCCACAATTTCAATGTGACTTTCAGATCGATGATCTTCCCGAGAACTCTCCATTCCTTTGGGAAACCTTCTTCAATTATCTTCCCGTTCAGAAAATCTCCTATAAAGTTAAGCCTTGAAACCTTCTTTCAATCTAAATCAGTTTCATTTTTATTCAAATCTTTCTTAGTATGCAAATGTATGTTTTTTGTATCTCAAATAGGATAATTTCTTTCTTCAATTTGTTTTCAATAAACTTTTTGACTTTAAAGAACAAAGCCGTCAGTACGGTTTGCAAGAAAAAAATCCTTTAAACAAGAAAACTTTACTTTTTCAAAGTTTAGTTCTAATCCAAAAGTTCTTCCCTTTTTGTCCAGCTCTTCGCCACTTCCTGTTTCGAGGAAGTGCCCAGAGTGCACCACGAGGAGGTGGCTGGACTTCGCACTCCGCCACCCTGTAGTCCGAAGACTCTTGGGATCCGAGGTCCACGTCTGGTCCTTGGCGATGGCACCGACTCCCACAGCAAGAATGCTCAGCTTGCTAAGGTGCGCGCAGCGTAAGTAGGAGAATGCTCCGAAGTTACACTTTGTTGATGCTAAAAGGGATTGATCTGATCCCCAGTCGGTTTAAGAACCTCGCGGTTCCTCCAATGGGGTGTCCAAACTCCCGCCATCTAGACGACTGTCGAGTAGCGGACAGCTGACGGAAGCCGGAGCCCAAAGGGAGCATAACTGTAATCCGGTTACGAGCAACAGACCATTCTGCCTCCCTCCACGGGTGGCAGTGCGAAATAGTAGATGCGATTCCACGAACTTCAGCGGTATCCCTCACGGGAGACTGTGGGTCGTTCCACAACATCCTTTCGGTCAACCTTTCGGTTTTTTGTTGCTCGGGGCTATTCGTACCATCGACCCGGGCCAGCCCATGGCTCCGGGCGCCGCCTTCCATCAAGGGGTTAGGCACCGACCAAGCGAGAAGCAGGCTTCTACAAACTCTGTCTCCAAACATTCGTTTATACTCGTGAAACCAGATGGACCAATGTGCGAGTGGACACGAGGACGAGAGAGAGCGAAAAGGGTCCCTATCTGTAAAGGCCCTCTGCCAGAAAGTTCGCGATTGTGCACGCGCACAAAGAGCCTCAATCCCCCATTAAGCTATTTTGTTTTGGGCCGTTACTCAGCCATACTATGACGGATCGGGCTCATTGTGAGGTCAAAAGATGGGCCTTGAGAAACTGCGTCAAATTGGGTCGAGTTTGTTTGGTGAAAAGTAAGTTTGAGTGGGTAAAAATGAGATTGAAACTTTTAGACTGTGATCTTAATTTCAGTTATCGTGCAAATTTGGTGATTGCCTGCTCAGGAAGTGCTCAGAGTGCACCACGCGGAGGTGGTTGAACTTCGTACTCCGCCACCCTGTGGTCCGAAGACTTGGGATCCGAGGTTCACGTCTGGCGATGGCACCGCCTCCCACTGAAAGAATGCTCAGCTTTCTAGGAACGTAAGTAGGAGAAAGCTCCGAAGTTACGCTTTGATGATGCTAAAAGGGATTGATCTGATCTCCAGTCGGTTTAAGAACCTCACGACTCCTCCAATGGGGTGTCCAGACTTCTGCCATCTAGATGACTGTCAAGTATCGGACAGCAAACAGAAGCCGGAGCCCAAAGGGAGCATAATGTAATCCGGTTACGAGCAACAGGTCATGATGTCCCCCCTCCACTGTGACACTGTGAAACAGTAGCGGTTTCACTGACTTTCACAAAGAACACCGATCTGCCCAAGCGATTTAATTTTTTGGCCGTTTCTCAGTTATACTTTGACAGATCGGGCTCATTTTTATGTCAAAAATGCGGCTTGAAATTCTCTATCGATTGGATTCAAGGTTTGTTTGACGAAAAGTAAGTTTAAGTGGGTAAAAGCGTGATTGAAGCTTTTGATAGTGATTTCAATTCGAGTTATAGTGAAAATTTGCGATTTTCTAATCAAATCTTCAAGAATAAGCTCAATTTATTAAAAAATGATATAATATTAAAAAGTATTTCACTGATTTGCCTTTAGAAACATCTCTTCAACAGCTTGAAAAAGGATTACACTTGGTTCCCAACGATCTCTGCCCACTCAAATCTTCAAGGAAGATTCCGAGTCTTTCAAAAATGAAATAAATAACGCATTTTACTAATTTACAAGCTAAAAAGAGCCAAAATTTTCGTTGAAATTCGCAAAATTATCGCAAGAAATCAAAATTTCTTCAATAATTCTTCAGTCTTCAAAATTTCTACAATAATTCTTTAAAAATCTTAAAAAGAGAGGCATCACTTGCTTTCCCAATTAGTTTTTGAGTTTAAAATTCAAATTCTTTCACTTTCTATAGTCAATCTTTTATTTTTCATTGGCAGAGCATTAAACATTTCACCGTTTGCCAAAATCGTTTCAATTTTAACCCCGAAATCCCATTGGCATTGATCAATCTGGTGAACAGATAAGTTTTCACTCTAAAAACCTTTTCCACACCTCTAATAGCCCTTTTGTTTCTTCTGAAAATCCATTTTGTTTCTGTCTCTAAATTTCTCAGCTTTAAAAGTTTCGCAATCACTTTTAAAATACGTTTTCAGTTGATGAATGGAGGACACTGATGGATCGGATTATGAAGTGTTGCCAGAAATCGTGAAAGAAATTGTGGAAATGGAAATGGAAATGGAAAGGAATGAGGAGAATCGAGAAGAAGGGAAAATTAAGGAAATCGAGGCAATGATCGATGAAGGAGCTCGCGTTGAACACCCAAATTCTCTTTTTGTTGCCAGAGACGAAGAGGAAAAGGTTTGCGATCGATGAATCTTTATACAGTTTGTGGGAAAAGATATTAGCTTGTCCAGTTATAAATGTGCGTTTTTGAGGGTTTATTCCAAATATTTCTGCAAGTTCACGTGTAGTTTGTCGAGGATCAATTTCGATCGCCTGTTTAAGTACTGCATTATCGATCGTAGGAGGCCGGTGGTCCTCATCTCCCAAAAATCGTCCTCTCCTGCTCGAAATCCTTCTCGAAATCGTTGAAACCATCGCCGACACTGGCTTTCCGAAATAGCATCTTCCAAAATACTTTCCAAAGGCCTCAATGAGATTCAGCTATACTTTTGCCCAATTTGAAGTCATACCAAAGAGAGGCACGGAAACGAAACTTCGTGTCGTTCACAGAAATTCAATCTAAACACAAGAATTAAATCAAAAATTGATCAAAAACACGAAAAGTTGTAATAAAATAAGAAATCCTGAACAGCATATAGAAAATTGGGTTTGATAAAATTGTAAAACTCTAAGGAATGCTGTTCAAGTTGTTCAAGAGCAGGCGTGCATTCATAAATGGACAACCTAATATTAAGATTAGATCTGCATAGTGCATAGTAATGTACACGGGTTGAGCTTACAGCGTTCAGGGTTGTGCTCGTAAATCCTCGCTTTCTGGCATTGCATCATTCAAATTCTTCTCGAATTTTAGTTAGTTTTGTGGGAAAAGATATTAAGAATAGCTGATATTTAGCTGATAACAATAAGAACTAAAATTAATGAATAAGTTGGATTTTAGGGATTAGCAATAGCTGATGCTTGAAATTGAAACTGAGGCTTTGAGCTAAAAGCAAAGCAGCAAAGCAAAAGAAAATTTAGAAAGCGACTTTAAATGATGAAGCTTTTCAAATCGATTCAAATCAAAAAAAGGTTTGAAAAATTGAGAAATTATTGATTGAAAAAAGAGAAAACATTTTATTTTCAGTTTTTGGATGAAGAGAGATCGAATGGAGATGAAGTAAAAGGGAAAATCATCGACGATCAAGAGAAACAAGTCGAGAAGAGAGAGCACAAATTGGTGAGGAAAGTTCAAATAATTAGCAAGATATAGTTCTTGTACATTGGAAATGGATTGAAATTTGGATTCAGCACATTTAACCCATTCGAAACTTCTGCAGCGAATAATCGCTGCAACAAAAACTCAGGAACGGACCGCTGCAGCGATTATTCGCTGCAGCGCTAATTGAGCTATTTTTATTCAATTAATTGGTTTTTTTTGCTGTTTTTCAGCATTACATGTATATTCCAATTGTAGCAGATCTACAAATTACGTGGGCAAAAAAGATGTTTCATATTTACCCGGAATCAATGCAGTCTCTGGTTTTGCATTGAAATGTTCCATAATAGCTCTAATCTTATAAGGCCGATCTCCTGCAGGATCCAGTTCATTATCACAAAAACGCAGGTTTCGAAGAATAGATTCAAATTTTGCTCTTGACATAATGTGGGACATGTGGGAAAATCCTCCTAATCCAGGCTTGCTACTCCAGTAGTCACGAATCTTTGGTAATTTGACGATTCCCATTTGAAGATACAGAGCCAGGAAGAGCTTGCATCGAAATCCTGCCAGTTTTTTTTCCTTTTTCCATGTTTATTAGATTCGCCTACTAACATGTTGATTAATTTGTCGTCGATAAAATAAGAATAATATAGGATCTTGAAAAGTACTGAAGTCAAATCCAAATCGTTCTTCATCAAAAATAAATGGTGTAGGAGATTCTCTTGCATCTTTCCAACCATAAATAAACTGCTTCGGAGTCAAAAATGTCAAAAAAGGGCTTGGTCCGTAGACGAAAAAAAAGAAAAAACGCTGCGGTTTCGAATGGGTTAAATATCTAAGAATACAGAACACAAAAAATAGCAGCTTGAAACTACTAGTTTTAAACTTTAGTAAACAACTCAACTCAACTGCTTGTGTTATCGTACCGGCTTTCTACCGGGTGACCAAGAATTACCGCAACACACAAAAGGCTTGGCTTTTAACCAAATATCCAACCCATCTCGAAAAGTTAACTTAATATCTTTATTCAACAGATAACAGTAACAAATTAACAATTAAATTCAAATTTGCCTCCATCGGCATTCCGACCTGGAAACGTTTGGGAAAAGCGTTCACCGTGGCGAGCAAATAGGCATTATCGAGGGTATCCCATGCTTTGATCAGCGCCTTCTTTAAACTTTCGATATTTTTATGTGGTTTTGCACATGCCCTGGCTTCAAAAACACTCCAGACTGAGTAATCCAATGGGTTAAGATCGGGTGAGCTTGGTGGTCACTCAGGAAACGAGATGAAGTTCGGGAAGGTCTTTGAACAAAACTCTTGCACTTTCTTTGCCTTGTGAGCCGGCGCACCATCTTGTTGATAAGTCCAAATTCGATTTTTGAAGTGGTGTTGAGCCCCCGGAATAACCTCCTTCTTTAGCAAGTCCAAATGATTGACCGTATTTACTTTCACACCTTGAAGAACAAAGATCAACGGCGTCTTTCCATTGGCGGTTATCCCGGTAAAAACCATCACCGATGCAGGATGAGAACTGCGCGATACGGTGACATTTGGCTGAGATTTTGCCCAAACTCGATCGTTTTGCTTGTTGAGAATTCCCTCAACGGTAAATATCTTTTGATCGGTGAACAGGATGTTGTGGTGATCGATTCCGTTGAACCGTTGCAAAAGTTGGGCACATCGGTCCCTTCGCAGCAGCTGATAGTAATTGAGATTTGTTCTTCTTGTACGGCTTCATTCTCAGTTTTTTCTTGATGATTGTGTTGACGGAGCTTCTCTTCAGACCCATTTTCTGTGCCATTCCTCGAGCCAATTGGTTAGGGTTTAATCTTAGACCATCGCGCACTTTCTTGACATTAGCCGGAGTAACCGCTGTTCGTTTTGCATCTCTTCCAGGGCTCAGAAACTGTGCCCAGAGTTTCATAACGTTGAATGGTTCGAGAAACGAGGCTTCTGGCGACATTCAGGCGCTTTGAGATCTCACTCGTCTGAACACGCTGCCGCTTGAGCTCAAGGATCGATTGTCGATGTGGAGACGCTTTCACCATTCCTGAAAACAAACATATTAATGTATTGAAAGTTAGTAATCATACCAAAAAATAAGAAAAATACACAAAAACTATAAAAACAGGTAAGCAAAAAGTGAAATGGGGCTCATAACATAAAACGACGTTGTTGCGGTAATTCTTGATCACCCTCTATTTCAAAGCATATTCGATTTCAATCTCAAATGATTTATCATCATTTCAGAAATCGGAGAACGATCCAGTTCTGGAGGGATTCATTTGCATTTTAGCTTTATTGTCCTTGATTTTCTTTGGTGTATTCATAAGTCAATATACAAGAATGGCAAACGAATTGGAAAATGGAGAAAAAGTGAATTATCAAATCGAGAATCCATCAGACAAACAATTCTTTCTCTATAAGGTTTGGTTTTAAAAAAGGAAACAAGAAATTCAAGGGTAGTTAGATCATCTAAAGAGATGTGAATGCAACTAAGCCAAGCATTTAGACTCTTGTACTATACTCAGACTCACAGTACTCTTGCTACAGAAATACCTGACAATTATCTGACTATTGCACAATTCTAGGTCTGCATTGATATGCACGGTGACGAGTTGTGCAGTGTGAATCGAATTGTGGAGCCTGGATCGTATGCAAATGTGGGTTATTCTAGAAATTGTAGAATGTAATGATTAAAGTGTGTTCCTCGGGGATGTAGTTAAAACAGCGCCATAGAAAGCGTTCAAAATAGCGCCGTCAGATTTCTAACAATCCAAAAAATCAAGCCGGTTCAAGTTTTATACCAAAAAATTCCTTGCGTTCTTGGCTAAATGATGAGTGAAACAGTTTTTTTTAAAACGTTAATATTATAGATAAAAAGAGCGCTGAAAATGGAACTTTAAAGATATTCAGTTAACCAACTGAGTATCACTGAGTACATTTTGAGCGTTATTTTTTTCTATGAATATTAACTTTTTAAAAAAACTGTTTCACTCATCATTTAGCCAAGAACGCAAGGAATTTCTTGGTATAAAATTTGAACCGGCTTGGTTTTTTGGATTTTGAGAAATTTGACGGCGCTGTTTTGAACGTTTTCTATTATGGCGCTGTTTTGAACGTTTTATATTCGGCGATGTTTTGAACGTTTCCTATTCGGCGCTGTTTTAACTACAGCCCGTTCCTCGCGAGTAATGCCTTCTTTAAAACGCACGCTTAGGAAAGCTTAAAGCTTAGGAAAAAATTACCGCACTTTTAGCGAAAATTATTGCAAAAAATCACGAGCGACGACTTATATTCGACTCTTTTTAAAGATATTCAGCCGATCAACTGATTTGGTGGGAAATTCCTCTTCAAATGCAAAGATATTCAATTGACTCGGCGTGTAAAGTGGATTACTTCGTAGTTACTCGACGAAAAAACGCCGGTTAACCGAGTAAAGATTACTTATGCAAATTTTACTCGAGTAATTCTTTGCGAGGAACACACTCTAGGAATGATATTATCTATCAATAACAAACAATAAACAACTATCGTATTTTCTCTAATAGTAGTGCACCCCGGCCGAGCCGAGTTGGTGACTATTTACGGCTTCCAAAGTTTTCCCAGAAGCTCAACACTCAAATCCCCCACTAGATCTCATCGTCAGCTATATTTTCCGACCGCACATCGATAGGTTCTGATAAGCGGTTTTCGAGATTTCGAGGAATTTAGACGACGCTCACTACTATTAGAGAAAATACGGTAAATCGTGAAACCATTATTGAATAACAACAATAACAATAACAACAAATTTCTAAACAATTTACAGTACTCTCTGAAACGAGTTTTCTCTTTGAGTGAAGAGAACAAATTCACCGCTTTGCCGATCACTGTTCGTGGATTTTTAGTGAGTGAGCAAAATTCTAAAAAGTTTACAAAAAGCAAGCTCGACAAGGATTGAATACCGTATCTTCATAACCTCCCCCCAACTTTAGACACCTCGTTCTCAGCCTCCTTTTGAGATATTTTTATGTTTAATATTCCAAAAGATAGCCCTTGATATCTTCTATCTTTTGATATATTAAACATAAAAATATCTCAAAATGGAGCTGAGAACGAGGCAACTAAAGTTGGTCGAGAGGGGCGGGCGGTTATTAGAGAAAATACGGTGTTTTTGTTCAATTTTGATGCTAAAATTATCTCAAACTCTAAAGATTACTGTAAAGTTCTTTAGCTAAACAAATTCTAACTCTTTTACCATCATTTTAAAGATATTTAGTTGTAGACTTGAGCGAGACTGATCATTTGGATTTACAGTATCTTTAGCTGAAGATTTTGCTTAGCATTTCTAGAAAGTTGAATGGGTTTAGAAATGTAACATTGAACTCTAGACGTTTCTTAAATCAAAATCTATCGTGCTTTTACTTAGAAATGTTTCAGATGGACTTCCCATTGGCCGATTCATTTGTTTGGGAGAGCTTCTCAAAACATTTCCCTTCACAACAAATCTCCATCATCATCCAACCGATGAAAATGAATTTCAAGAAATTTTTCAAGCTTTGAAAGATAAATATCAAGTAATTTAATAGTTTTTGTACATTTTGTAGTAAAATAAATCTGATTTTTGTCTTAAACCTTCTATTTTTCTTTGTTAACCTCTTTATTGTTGAAGTTTTCGAATAAATATTCGTTTATCCAAAAAAAACATTCTTAATCTTTGCAACTTTTCGTAAAATCTTCATAAAATAAAGTAAACTTGGGTAATTAAATGGAAAAAGTCGCTTTCTGGGCATCCGGAGTCCAGAAACCGTTTTTCTACGAATCACACACACTACAGGGTGCGGCATAAGTATAGTTACAGACTCAGAACCGTGTATCGTAATGAAATATGAACGGATTCATGTAAACTTTATCTAAAATTAATAACAGTAATCATATTCATTTAAAAAATAACAAATTATTCAATATGGGCACCTTTATTCTTGATAACGGCTTTAAGACGCTTTGGATAACTTTCCACGGCGTCCTTTGTACTTTGTACTTTGTGGAATTTCCTTATCTCTCTAAATTTGGTTCCTTATCTCCAAATTTGGTTCCCCATCTCTCCAAATTTGGTTCCTTATCTCTCTAAATTTGGTTCCTTCTCTCTTTAACACGTATGTGTTAATTTTCAGCCCTTTATCAACGAAAATCAACGGTGTGCGACCAGTTTCTTCAGAGCCTTTTTCAGACTTTCAACGTTTGCATGTTTTGTTGTGCATGCTTTTTGCTCCAAAATTGCCCAAACACAGAAATCCATAAGATTGAGGTCGGGCGAATTAGCTGGCCATTCATTGGCGGGAATGAAGTCGGGCAAATTGTTTCGACACCACTCTTGAGTCTTTTCTTGCGCTGGGACGCCGTCTTGCATCAACGTCCAGCGCCGATTTTGATAATGTCCTTGACTCCACGGCTGTACATGTTTTGTGAGAACGTCCAGATACACGTCTGCGTTAATTTACTGATGTCTAGTAATCGTCTGAGTTAATTCATTTAAAAAATAACAAATTATTCAATATGGGCACCTTTATTCTTGATAACGGCTTTAAGACACTTTGGATAACTTTCCACGGTGTCTTTTGTACTTTGTACTTTGTACTTTGTGGAATTTCCACCCAGGCTTTCTTCAGAGCCTTTTTCAGACTTTCAACGTTTGCATGTTTTGCACAGTTTTCCTTCCTGTTTCTCATTTGAAGATCCGTGAGGCCATTATGCTTCCTTAACTTGTAAGGGTGAGTACCCAGATCCTTTTTGACGATACGACGGATAGTTCTATCAGAAACATTCAATTTGGAAGCCATTTTTCTCATGCTCCGGGCAGGATTGCGCTTGATTCGTTTGATTCGAATTGCTTGATTCGTTCATGATTTTCTTGAGTCTCGTGTGATCAATGTTTGGCGGACGTCCACTTTTAGAAAGCTCTTCGACTCTATTTTGTTGCAAAATGCGGTATACCGTCATTCGATGCATTTTCAGCAGTTTGGCAATATCCGAAGTTGATTGTCTTTGTGCTCCAAGCTGAAGAATAGCGGCACGGCTGGGAGAAGCCTTCACCATTATGTCCAAACTTAAAAATTTGCTTAAAAACTGCTACATAATATAAAAAAGCATTCAAATTAAGAAAAAATAATCCTTTGGCAACAAATAAAAATCAAACAGCTTCTTAAATCAATGTTACAACCTTGTAACCATACTTATGCCGCACCTTATAGACATGGGAAAATTCCAAGACAAACCTAACTCCACCTTCATTTTCTCAGCCGTCTCTTGACGGATTGTTCTGAAATTTTGCTTACAAATAGAAATTGGCGTTCTCTGCTTTCAGACAAAATTTCAGAGCAATCGGTGAAGAGACGGCTGAGAAAATGAAGGTGAAAGATGGAATTAGGTTTGGGTTCGAATTTTCCCATGTCTAGTACACATTTGGGTAATTAAACAATTAATTGACGAATGTGAATGGTTTTCCGGATTTGCCAGATGCCACTTTTTCCATTGATCTTTTTGTTTCATTTTCTAATTTGAATTTTCCATTGATCCCCTTTGGTTATCATTAATTTTCTGATTTGCCAATGGCAATTGTTTGAAATGAATTTCTCTCAAAAAGTGACATCTGTTCAATAGCTCAGATCTTATTCAAAAAAAATCATTTTACAAATTTCAGCCTAATATTTTTATTAAAGCTTATTTTCAATATATTCAGCTTATTCAGCTGCAATGATTTTCCCACCTGGACCTGAGAATTCCGAGAATTCCGATTACGAAGTGGTTGTGGAAAATGTGGACAATATTGAGAGGAAATTGAAACTCTCTAATCAAAAGGTATTCAAACTTTTAAATATTACTATATTGAACTTTTAAATATTACTATTCAGTACAAGAGCTTTAAAGAAATAGTATTATTAGGTTGGCAAGTTATAAACGATCGTTTTTTGGGTAATGTGTTTTCTGAAAAAACGGTTTATCCAATCAAAAAAACGGTTTGCTTCATTCAAAAGCCCTATCCTTAATCTACAAGATGGCTTTTTTGAATTTTTGAAAAGTGTTTTATTTTAGAACTTTTAACTTTAGAACTTCAGGCATTAAGAGTTGAAAATTCTGATTTCTAGCATTCATGAGCTAATATATTTTTGAGTGATTGCATACTTTTTAAAATAAAACGCTTCATCGATTACATAGTTTCCCAAAATTTCAGAACAATCCAATTTTCGGAAGGTTGATTTTGAAATTAGGCTCAAAATTTACTTTTGTGCTAATTTAATGCATTTTCTTTTGAATTTAAGCAAGATTTTTAAAAAAGATGAAAATAAAGAGAACGGTTCGATCGAAGATTGGATTGTTCTGAAAGGATAGGGCTTTTGAATGAAGCAAACCGTTTTTTGATTGGATAAGCCGTTTTTTCAGAAAACACATTACCCTAAAAACGATCGTTTATAACTTGCCAACCTAATATGAGTTGAAATCATTTATCCAATCTCATAACAATCATTTTTTCAGCAATCCTCCAATTCTCCATCTGATGTCGATGAGAAAACTCCAAAAGCGACTCGTTCTAAGGTTTTTAAAATCTCAAATAACAAATCTCAAATCTCAAAACAAAGCTCTAAGCACAAATTTCAATTTTAGAAATCAATCCGTACTCCAAAGATGAAAACCTCAAAAAAAGACAATTCTTCACCATCTCGAACTGAAGAAGAAAACAGTGACAATCCGGAGAAGAATCTCGTTTGTTTTATTTGCTTTTGATACTTGTAAACTAATGCCAATTCAAGGAAAATGCTAAACAATTTTCAGAATAGACGATTCAATCAAATTGCTAAAATTTGATGCTTCTTACAGCTTCATTTAAAATCTTAAATACATTCTTTTTCGAAAAACAAAGTACCCAACAAAACTTGGGTAATTAAACCGAAATAAAGCGGTTTCTGGCTAGTCAAATCGGGGCAGTGTGCCAGAAGCCGTTTTTTCTTACGAACGACATGGAGGGTACGCACACTCGGGTAATTAAACCCAAACAAAGCGGTTTCTGGCCACTCAAATCAGCGCAGTGTGCCAGAAGCCGTTTTTTCGTTTTTTCGAACGACATCAAGGGTACGCACATTTGGGTAATTAAACCGGGGAAAGGCCTCTTACTCGCCTCCCACCCAAAATAAGTGTGCCAGAAGCCGTTTTTTCTTGCGAGTGACATGGAGGGTACGCACAAGGAAACCCTTTTAAGGCAATAAATTCTTGAATTTTTCAACGAAAACGAATTGTTATATGTTAAGAGTCTTATGTGCCAGAAAGGGTACGCGTATATTTTTGAGCACAAAGTACACCAAAAATTTATAAACAATCAAATTTAGCGTCAACTCGATGCTCAAATGGATCGAATGCTTGAATCTTATTATACGGATGATGAAAGTCAAGATGATACTGAAGAGAAGGTTTCAGGGAAAATATAAATGCAAAATTATGCAAAATTCATTCTAGAAGAAGTCGAAAAAAAGTGATAAGAAAGAGTTTCTCAAAAAGCTTTTCGGAATACTTCTTGGAATACTTTGCTATAACGCAATCAATCAACTGATTCTCCCCAGTTCACAGGAGTTTTCCGTTCTTGATTCAACAGCTTCTTATCAAGTGGAGAATCCATCAACAACGCATTTTATGCTGTACAAGGTGAGCTCAATGCTATAAAGATCAGTTTTAAAGTGTACTTGGTCTCAAGGATGTAAACACACTCTTTCTGGTGCATTTGAGTGATCAATAGCAGAAGAGTGACGTATTTAGTGCACAAGAAAGGGTGTGTTTCCATCCTTAAGCCTAAACAGAATAGAAATAGAGTAAAAATTGGGTTAAAAAGGCTTAAAAAGTCATGATTTCAATTTCAGCTCTGTATCAAGGATCATTTCTGTGCTGGACCGTTTGTCTTGGAGCCAATCAATCAACAAAATGTAAGCCGATCATCTGCTATGAATCAAAAGCCAATTTTCAGCATACTTTCAACCGTGACGAGTTCTCAGAGTCGACAATCAAGCCATTATATGTGCATCATTTCTTGGTTGGTTAGAGATCAAGTGTATATTCGAACTAAAGCAGTTTTTAAAAGATGCACCTAGAGAAAAGCTATCGTCATCAGGCTTTAAGCCAGGCTGAAGTGTTGATTTGCGGTAAAAATGCCTTTATTTCAGCTTTCCAAGCCACCAAAGAATCCCTCATCCGTTTGGGAGGCTTTCTCCGTTCATTTCCCCACTCAAGCACAACAATTTGTCGTCGATGAAATGAAATAAACCATCAATGAAACATATTAACTTGTTTCCATCTTTTAATCTTTTAATATTCTCATTTAAACGTGCCATAATCGATTCAACTAATTTTACTGTATCTTTCATTCTTTTAAATATGTCTTTTCTAAAGTTGTATACTGTCAAATTTTGCTGCTTAAGCGCCATCAAATTGTTTTTCTTTGAATAAATAACTTTTTTAAATAGAAAAAAAGGTAAAACGATGATAAAAAGCATTTAAATCAGCACAAGCGGAAATAAAAGAAAACGGTCATTCTAAAAACTGACCCGAAGCCACCGTAGCTAAAGCAAGCTTTACGGATATTTAAAATTTCATTCTTCTCATTTTCACAAATGATCAGGCGTGAATTATTAGCGTAAATTTAAGTAAAACTAAACCTGAAAGCCTGTTGGAGCTTTAAATTGGGTCAAAAGTCCATTAAAAGCTCTAAGCACCTGGCTTTGGTCTGAAGATTAGGTTTATCGCGTTCGATTTATGTTCTCTATGTTTAAGAATATGTGTTTTTCTTTAATTTATTTATTTTAGAGGCCAGGCGAATGAGCTCTCACGGGCTGGGACGCACCAATTCATATAGCGGCCCAAAGAAAGGTTGGTTTTTGCAAGTTTACTTGCACTTTCACCACGAAGTTTACGTCGCTTTTCAAGTTGTTTGATTGTAAATCGAGCTGCGCAAGATTTATCGCATAGTACAAAACTTGAGACCAATAATACGGGTTTTTTTCAGATAAGCAATGGTGGTTCAAGAAAGTGGACGGCTGTACCGGGGCATTCACGCGACGAATGAAAGATCTCACCCAGGAGTGGCTTCAAATGAAGTATTTTTTCGAAAGCTATTTGTTTAAGTGTCTGACAATTGTTCCAAATGGTGACTGTAGTTTTAAATATAAAATCTATAAACTAAATCTGAATCAGAAGTTGATACACCATAATTTCTTTCCATTTAGCTCAACAAATGGGCAGGCGATCTACGTAGACCGAGAGCTATTGCATGGCTCGGAAACGATCGAGCGGCTTCTTGAAGGTTTTGCTTTCCATTCTATTAAAAATTTGAGATTTTAAGAAAAATGCCACAATGAGTCTGGCTCTACAAAACCTTTGCTGTTCAAGTAAGTTTTTAAATATTTAAGAACTCTCTTAACATGTTATTTTTAGATCTACTGACCATCTAACGACATTTGACGTCCCATTCGCTACACCAGCACTTGTGACGGTTGGTTTTGTCCTTTGATGAAGTTGAAGTAATCTCAGAAATCGCTAAAACATTTGCATGTTTAGTTTCTCGAATTTTTGGTGGCTAAACGCGAAACAGATCATTTCACTCCAAATGGAACGCTCCGGGCCGAGGAATGCTCAGAAATGTTTAAGGTTTGGTTTAGCTAAAAACTGAAATGTCCCTTATTTAGATTGCTTCATACTTTGCCATGTCTTGGTGTTTCAAAGAGATAACTGAGCAATTCGGGCAATATTTGCAGGTTCGGTTTAATCCAAAGTTTTATTATAGATATGATATAATTTTATTTTCAGGGAGGTGATATGCAACAGATTAGCCGTTGGCTTGGAATCAATCGGGATGAGGCATCGCAAGGTTTTTCCGAAAAAATGTTAGATCAAGTAAGGATTTCAGTCGGTGATATTATCTATATAGGTAGCGGTCATCTACATAGCAATTAGAATAACCAATAAATCAATTTTTTTTCAGATTTATCGTGAGGGACTCTTTGATGCTCAAGATCAAGCGACTGATGTCAAACTGGCCCGTTTCTATCCAGGACACGCCTTTCCACCAAGGGTTTGATTTTTATTCCTTCATATTATCACTAATCTTTAGAACAAGGCCACACCTAAGGCGCCATAAAACCAAAATTGAAATAGATTTCTCAACTTGTTATTTCCTAATTTTTAAACAGTTCATGCCAGGTCATTGTTTCTTTCGCTTAGTTTTTCTCTCATTTATTGATTGTTGTTGATTCTCTATACTGCCCAATTCACATACTCAAATGATTGTTTTTGAATTTTTTTGAATAAATACTGACCAAAATTTAGTCTGAAAGTTCAAAGCTTTTTGAGTAAGTGATGTATGAAAGGATGGCTCTTGTAACGTTGGCGAGACTTTTGACCTTTTTAGAGATTTCCTACTTGGCAATGTGTTGTTTTATGTTTGCGGTAGTTTGTCAACAACAATTTAGCAACAAAAAAATATCTTTTCCTTGATTCCACAATTTAATCGAACAATCCGAAGCAATTGCGGCAAAAGGGGTCTCTCTTTTTTTTTTTCAAAAACAAAAAAAAAAAAATTTTTTTGGGGGGTTGGGGGGGGGAAAATATATAAATAATTTTTTTTTTTTTCCCTCTTTTTTTTTTTTTATTTTTTTTTTTTTTTTTTTTTTTTTTTTTTTTAAAAAAAAAAAAAAAAAAAAAAAGGGGGGGTATATAAAGAGAAAAAACCCACACCCCCCCCCCGAAGGGGGGGGAAAGAATTTGCGGGGACAAACAGCAAAATTACTGAATGAAAGTGCATTTGAGAACATACAACCATCATATAAATTTTTATCACCAATGAATTCCCGATTTTAAAAAAAATATGTTCAAGACAAGGAATTTTTTGATCTCGATTTCTCACGAGTGGTTGCGATACTCCTTCTCGACATGTTTTACCAGCTCCCTAGAAAATAATCAAAATTGGTTTGTAACCCAAAACAGACTTGTTCTCAAATGTTCTCGGCCTCCACATGATTCGATCTGGTTTAAATTGGAATGTCCACTTCATTTTCCGCGTTTTCCAGAGCTCAAATTACAATTTATCCTGTTAAAAATTTACACACATACGCTTGTTATGAAGACCACTACTGGGGGTAAACAAAATGCGGCTGTTACCAGTTTTGCTTTCTGAAAATGAGCATTGCTGCAATAGGTATAACTCAAAAAAAACTTACCCAGAGTTCCTTATCCGGCAAGTTTGGCTTTTTCAAGGTGTGCATGGTGCCCAACGTCAACAGGGATGGTGGTAAGATAATCCAAGAAGCTTAAACGAGTTTAAATAAGAAGAATGAGAATAGATCAAACCGACCAATTGTGAGAATGTTAATGTATTCCAGTATGGAAATTAGTCGATCATATCTTGCTACCTAAAATAAATCAGCTTATTAAAATGTTGCCAAAACTCACTAGTCCCCAAGTGATTTGAGTTGCGCACATATTCGAGAAAATTCGACGAACACCGTATGTATAGCAAATTAAAACCTAAAAATAATGTTTGAATTTATTTTTACGTGTCAATTCTCACCTCTCCTATGAGCACAACCACACTGAGAAAAACCAACGAGAACTCGATGAAGTAGGCTTCCCAGATAAGGGAATACTGAAAAACTTATGCGCAAGTTCAAATTTAAACTTACTCGATGCATTAAAATGAACATTAAGCCAAAGCAGGCGCAACCAACTATGCAGAAACGAGTCTAAATCAAATCAAAACAAATAAAGAGAATTCAAATTTTTAAAAACCTTTTGCACAAGCCGCCTTAAGCCAATGAGCCGCTCCGACAAAGCACCCATTATGATCTTCAATCGAATCATCTAAATAATTCGTGCAACTTGTAACAAGCGACAAGACAATCTCACCACATTCAACATCACCAAGAAAAAGTCGCTGACAGTAAATAGAGTTAGAAGGCCATCCATGTATTCCTAAAAAACAAATAAAGGAGGAAATCCTCAATAAAGCTTACATTAGACACTTGTGTCCGCAAAATGACTATGAAAAAAGCAGCCGGTCGTGGAATATTCGTGACAGAAGCATTATCTAGACAGAGGCTTGAATTGAAAAACTCCCTCAATATCTTACATGCATTGATGAATTTGCTGTGACCAGGTGTATAGCTAGCACTTTGCACAACAGATTCATATATTGTTTGTCTAGAACCAAAATTAACCAATTGTACAAATGAAAAAACATACATTGCGGCCCGTGCAAAACTCCAAGAGAAGAAAATACTAAAGGCACCCCAAGCAAGAATTGCCGTCAAAGCATTTCTAAAAATGAGCTTATTTGACCGTTTTTAAAAGATTTACCGACTTACCCTAATATGAAGGAATTGAACTTATGATTTGCACCAAACGCAACCATTGCACCGTCGCCCAACCCCAATGTAAGTAAAATCTACACCAAAGATTAATTGCAATCAGAAAAATCAAAGACTACATGCAAACTGGCATCAATCCACATTTGTCCGAAATCAGACACAAAAATCGTGTCCATAGTTGAATTCGAGTCGAGTGATGCTATCTAAAATAAATGATAAGTCAATAGAAACGATTGGGATTATGTCTTTAACTATTTTAGCTGCTAACATAAAGAGCAACCTCTGTGTTGTTGTACGACATAGGTTGCATCAAAAATTCATTCACGATTGTCGAAGCCAAGCCGAACGCAATTTGAGTCACACTTGCGATGATGGCTACCTAAAATTAAATGAGTCATTGATCTTTAATAGCGTTAATTAATTAGTTGATAACAAACCCATTTCACAAGTCGTGTGCCTCCCTTCGCCATTATGAACAAGACAAGAATCCAGACAAAGCAATAACTCGTTATGCCACTTATTTGTTTCGCGTCCACCTCCATGCCTTCTTCTTCTCCCAACACATTACGAAACCTAAAAAACGTGATTAAAGTGAAGCATTTTTAAAAAAATCGGCATTCATATCTAATTGTAAGCCTAAAGAAAAGAACAATACGCACATGAATTGATACAACGGAAAAGAGAAGGGCATTTGAAAATCGGACTCGTTTCTAAATAATTCATTAAAAAATAATCAAAGCAAACTAAACCTTAGCTCTTGAACCCAGTTAGCTTTGTAAGTTATGTTTGATGTACAGATGTTTTCCACCAAAATCGGCCTTTCAATAGGGCAATCTCTGAACGCTGTCGTGCATTCTAAAAAAAGTTAAAGTTTTAACGACCTAGTGAACTTAAGGCCTAAGATTAAACTCATCGCTTATCCTAAAAACAAGTAACCCACGTTGGCTGTTAAAATCCATGTGGCAACTTTGATACAAATTCTGTGTACTTCCCGGACTGATCGCCTCAAAGAAAAGTGCTGAAAAAAGACATTAGTGAAATAGAATGTACACCCACAAATATATACAACAGCTCGTCGTAATTGGAGACAAAGCGTTGCGGTATTCACAAGAAGCACCATGTAGCCAATACCTGAAAGATTCAGTTTGTCTTCGTCAACAAAAAGTGCTCATTCAAATGCCCATTCAATATAGCGACTTTAAAATATAAGAACAATCACTACTCACCCCCAAATGCTGGTACCATTCGTTCATAGAGAAACGTTGGATCGAGCGATGTGAATTGCCCAAGCCACAACTCCAACATCACAGCCGGCAAGCCCAAGACAAGTGTCATAACAAGCAGCGGTGTCACAATTGCTGCTAAAATAAGTCAAGTTACAAACAAATTTACATTACTCACGTCCGTATCGCATAAAGAGAAAAGACATAGCGCCGATAGTGTCAAAGTTGTTGAAGAACCCCTAAAAATACTGTTTTCAATAAAAATTAGAAAAAGCTAACCATTTTGACAATAATACTCTGCATGTACGTATCCCAAAAGCATGCTGTTGGGAGCTGTTGTTGAAATACGCTGAGTGTAGCCTAAAATTGAGTCAAAGCCAAGGGAAAACACGAATAACCTCAGTTTTCCGCTCGGTGGTCTCCTCGTCATAATGAACTTCAATATCCGTCAACTCATCTGAAAAGTAAAAGTAAAATCCCAAGCTAATCAATACTTTATTCAGTTAACAATAATCAAAAGATCGCTCACCAGTTTTCACATCGTTTTCCTCATCATTCTCCGGCGCATCATCCGCATGCTCTTTCGACAAAGTCGCTTTTAAAGCCGTTGGAGTTGCCGTGGTCGGTGCTGTTTCAATAGGTGTTCTTGTTAGCGGCGTTGATTTCTTCGATATTGACATCTAGTGATATCTCTGAACATAAATAAATGGATATTCGCTAGGACATCAACATCAAAACAAAAATAAAAGCAAACCTTTTAACGACGAAGAAAAAGAGAAACCCAGACGATGGAGCGAATGAAAATGAATTTTTTTTTCAAGGCCATCCTTGAAGCCATTAAGCCACCAAAAATTAAATGCAAATTTTGTGTTTTAGTGCAAATTTGGTTTCTAGCTGACGTTTTTACCTCTGTATGCGGATCTTTCGTCCTTTTCTCCGTTGTGAAACTTGATCAACTCCGCTGTGATAGCAGGATCGACTAAACCGGGAAAACGATTTATTTTTCATAACAACAAAAACAACAAAAATTCTAATAACATAAAAATCAACAACTCTCAATTCATGATGGTTTTTGGGTTTCCGCCTTTTCTGTTTCCTTGGAACTTCTTGCTTGGATTGGGTAGTGGCTTTTTGAAGCTTCTGGAAAGGCCGTGAGTCTAAAGAAAAAATTGAAACAATAAAATATGGTAAAATCAGTCTCTAGAATTTGTAAAACTTAAAACGAATGAACAAAATCGACAGCTCGATTTGCTATATCAAAGTTCTAATTCTTCACCTTCTTTTTTTGTTCCATCTTTCGCAGGTTCTTCTTTTTTTGCACCTTCGTCACTCGTAATTCTCGTTTCCTGAATTTGATCGACGGCATCGATAACGCCAAAGCAACTGATGCCAACTCCTAAACGTATTGCATTTAGTGGATTTTTATGTTGTTTAAAGTAAGCAATCACACTTGCTAGCATAACAGTACTTTAACTTACCTTAAAAGCCACAAATGCAAATCCTTTGCCTTGTCCAGTATTCGGATCTCTCACAATGCGGACGGCTTCAACCGGTCCGATCATCGTTTCCATGCGGGTAGCCTTAAATTAAATTTTAAGTAAAAATTAAACTCAGACAACTTATGTCCTCGATTATTATTTAAAAACGCAAACCAAAGCATCTTCTGTTGTGTCAAAAGGCAAATTTCCAATAAAGATCGATTGTTTTGACTCAAGATCTCCTTTCTTCGTGCAACGATCGACACGTAGACGATGCCCCCACTGTTCAGTACCATTTCTGTAAAAAAAAATTAACTGTGAGATCTCTGGGAACACTTTCTTTATCTTTTTATTAAAACGATAAACAAAAATATTCAAAAGCCTTACTCTTCCAACGCGTCATCAACTGACTTTGTCTCCGTAAACTTCACGTAGAAATTCACCGTCTTTTGATGATCAGACATTTTATTTGCAAGCTTGGCCGTCTAAAAACAAGTTACAATACAAAAGCTCGGATAAAACGTACCTTTTTGGACAAATTTCCCTTTGCTGGTATTACTCCTCTTAAACGAACTGATTCAATCGGACCATACCTAAAATGATTAATGTCAACGTTACTAAGCAAAAATACTTTGCAAAATGTTGCTTTATCGTTTTCTCCGTTACAGTCTTTTCGACGTTTCCAACAAAAATTGTTCGTTCCTTGTCATCTTCTGTCATCGTCTTTTTCTTTCGATTGTCCCTAAAAATGACCAAAGTAAATCTGTTTTGTTTACATAATTTATGACCATCAAAGAACATATGTAGATACGTAGATAACTAAAAAAATCATTAACAAATACCTTTGAGTTTTTCTCGATTCTTTAGCCGATAGCTTTTCTTCATCTCCTTTTGTTTCTTCATCCATTGCTTCATCTTGCTTTTCTTCTTCTTCTTTAACTTCAGCTTTTACTGCTTCTTGTAGCTTCTAAAATTGATAATATAGTTCTTCTTAAGATAACGATATCTTATAAATCCCTTTAGCTCCTTCCTAATAAGCAATTAAAATTGTTTATTAGGAAAATAGAAAAAAGTGAAGACAAATATCATTCAACTAATGAAACTTGCTTTGAATTAATCGTATGCAGCTTTAAAATTCCCCTTATGACCTAAGTCAGCTTAAAAAGATCTTTAAAAAGCTAACCTTTCTCGACGTCAGTATCCCGGTGGGAGTCGAATTCCAAGGTTGTTCTTCATCGGGAACTGCTGCCTAAAATAGAATTGAACAAGCAAAAAGTAATAAAACCACCTCAACACTACTCGGTCCAAGTCCAAAAAGTGCACTCAAAGCTCCGGGTGTGTATTTGGGAGCAGCTTCGGTGGATTCATCTTTCTAAAACAAAAAGATTAGTTTCGATTTGCAAAATTAACCCTATTTCAATAACTTTTTTAAAACCAACCACTCCCACTTTTGTTTTCTTCGCTTTCTTCAGCTTCTTCTCCTTCATTTGGCTGACGAGTAGAAGCTTAAGTATCTAAAGTTAAAGATAAAATTCGATTCAATAAAATTTCGGAGAACGGAAAGCAAAAAAAAATAAAATTGCAAAGTGCCGAGGTTTTCGTGAGGTAATCGATTATGGACTGGTCGGGGTACAGAAATGTTCTTTACGGGGTAAGATATGTGAAAAGTGGTAAAACATTTCTAGGGTTTAGTTTAGAGCAAAAAAGAAACTCTAGACGGCAACAAATCAAGAAACTAATGAATGAATAAAGGAATTTGTTGCAGGAGCGACCCATTTATATAGTTTATGCACCATAAAACAAAAATACTAACATTGAAGAAAATCGGCGGGTAGGTTAATTTTTTTTTTTGCGCATCTCGCCATAACTTTCTTCTAAGTCGGTCAATCTTTAAGATTTTGATTTCATTTTGTTGCACTTATTGAGATCTACAAAATGAAACCAAAAGCATAAAGGTTGGATGACTTAGAAGAAAGCTATGTTAGCGCAAATGACCCAGCAAAGGACGCCATGCGCAAAAAAAAAATTGCGAAAATTAGCCTACCCCAAAATCGGCTTAAAAGGAAAGGCTCAAAACTTCTATGCCAGTTTGGCGGTGATTACGCGCCACTCCGCAGCTACTTTTTTTTTTACATCATTGGAATCAGCGTAAAATTCTGCGTCGAATGGTCTATATATTATCGGAAAAGGCCACGGGATCCAATCATCCTTCCCTTGTCAGTTAAGTAATTGAATATTGTCTTAATGTGTTGTAATTAATTTTCCATGCAAAAATACAAATTTGTTAGCTATTTAAAAAAGTTTCGATTTAAAATCTCTTTATTCAATGAGAAAGTGCAGTTGAAAGAGTCTGTGATTGCGGTACAATGTGGTCCTTTTTCGGGGGTAAATTAAAAAGAATTGTGAGAAGGCTTTCAAAAATGAAAATTATTCTCAATTTAATCGATTTTAGTTTCGCACACATTCGCGAAAATGGTATTCGCAGTATTTTTGACAGCATTTTATTGCTTTCGGATTTTCGCAGAATTTTGAATCACTGGCAATGGTTAACCATTCGGGTAATCTCGTGAAATGCTATGTAACAATAATCTTCCCCGTAAGCTCACAGTTTACTTTCTGAAATTGGTATGCTGAAACGATTGAAGTGCTGTACTAATTGAGTACTATGCTGAAAGCTTGGATTAGAACCAGTACTGAATAGATTAGTATCGGACCAGCCGAACCCGGTCGGTCGGGCCTGGTCGGTCCGATCCCATTCTTGGACCCCGATCGATCGGTCGAAAAACCGGGACCGACCTACCGACCGAACCAGACCGGATCGATCGAAACATGTCGAGTACTGAATACTGGTCACCGTAGCACCGTTTCGGATACTGTACTTTGTTGGGTACATTTCTTTTACATCAGCTCTTTCTCAGATCTGAATCAAGATACACTGCACACAATCCCTCCGTAACATTCTTCAGTGCCTACACATTCCTCTCGTTTTTCCGGTTTTTCATTGTAAAAATCCAGCATAAAGTCGAAACTTACGGAAATTTGCGCAATTGAAAATACTAGACTCAAATAAACCGGGCAAAGAAAAGCAGAAAACATAGTCATTAAGGGAACCCTGGGCATTGGATAGATAATAAAAGAGTAGGATATGAAGGGTTTCATATTTAGCTTCGTTTTGGATACAACTTCTATTCTTTAAATCTGTTTAGTAGTTGGCATTGTTTCTTGTGGCATTCTTGGCATTCTTGGCATTGTTTCCTTTTTGTAGTTGTTGTTGACATTTTAAAGTTTAATGTCAAATAGAGCTTGTTCCAAAATACACTTTATCAATCAAGAAGTGACAACAATTTGAGGTAGAACAAATTGATTGGATGAATCGATTGGGGCGACTCCAATTGAGACAGTTCGATTGCGAGATGGAATAGCCTGAAAATGGAGAGTGAACAGGTTCTGGATAATATTTCTGATATTATTCTGATCAAAATCTTCCGGACCAAGACCAGGTTTTGTCTTGAAGCTTTGCCTTGATCTCGAGCTAACAATAAGCTAGTCTTTTAGACTAGTTTATTGTTAGCTCAAGCTTTTTAGCACTCAATCTTTCACCCTCACCGATGTTGTCGGCTCCGTCTCTTTTTCCACTCGTTTTGGCTTTTTCTTTTCTTTCTTCTTCCTTTTCTGACATGTCAATATTCTAAACTCGATTTTTCCATGTCTATTTAAAATTCAAAACCTGAGTTGCTCTTTAAAAGTTTTTCTATATTCAGTTGAACGAATTCGACAAACATAATATGATTGAGAGAAGCAAATCAGAGAAAATATTGACTAAAGTTTATTGATAACATTTTCTCGTGCCAAGCATAGCCAAGCATAGCCAAGCATAGCACTTGCCAAGCATAGCCTAATCGGTCCAGCTACAGCGTTGTTCGCTTTTAAGCCAGAATAGTTCAAGATGAGGTGACAAGTGATGAATGAACACCAAGAGAGTTCAAAAACGGAGATCATTAGAGATAAAGAAGAGAGGACCTGGAATTTCAGGGAATTGTCTGCTTTTGAAACAGGTAAGTCAAGATTTAGCTATTTGTTCGATACTATTTGCTCACCTTTTGCTCATCGGTCTTTTTCCGCATCACACACGCGTTTTGTGTCACAACTTTCTTTGCCACTTGGCCAGCTGAAAAGTTACAGTTATCACTTGGATCAATGCATATGAAATGGCTAAATGTTCAACAAAACATTTATTTGCGATTAACCATCAGATCAATCTAATTTAGTCCAATCTCGGTCCAATCCAATCTACAATCAATCCAATCTCCAATCAATCCAATCTCCAATCAATCCAATCTCCAATCAACCAATCTCCAATCAATCCAATCTCCAATCAATCCAATCTCCAATCAATCCAATCTTCAATCAATCCAATCTCCAATCAATCCAATCTCGGATGCCCTTCTCATAAAAGGTCTTCGATTTTCTAGCAAGAAGTCCGTGAGCCACTTTTTGACATCATCTTTGGAATCGAAGTGATGCCCAACCAGCTCGTTGCTCATCGACCGGAATAGATGATAATCACTTGGGGCAAGGCTATATGGGCGATATGTCATCACTTCCCAACCAAGGCTCTTCAGTTTGTCCTGAGTCATCGAAGAAACATCAGGGCGGGCGTTATCATGGAGGATGATTTTTGTCTTTTTGGTTTGCCATTTGTCAAAGCTGTAGATAGTTTTTCGAGCTGCTCAATGTATTTAGCAGAGTTAAATGTTGGCTTACTATCCAGCAACTCCCAATAGACCACTCCTTCCATATCCCAGAATACCGATAGCATAAACTTCTTCTGGTGCACTGCAACCTTCTTCGGATTTGATTCGGGCGTCGCTCCGGGTACCACCGATTGACGTTTCCGCCAAAAGTTTCGCCAAAAGTTTTGCCAAAAGTTCACAGTAAGCACCAACTTCCCATTCCCCATAATAATACGAGGGAGAAAAGAATATTGCTCGTATCGTAAAAGATGAGCAGCACTGATCGAGATCCGGTTTAATCTCTGAGTATGGAGGATCCAACTCCCCAATTTCGATATAAACCCAAGGGCGTGTAGATGTCTGACTACCGTGGATTCGTCAACCTTTAGGTGTTCTGCTGATTCATAAGCCGATTGTCGTTTTGAAGAAGTACCAGAAGAGCAGCATCTTTTAACTTTATCTCGGGTCTGCCATGCTGCTCGTCTTCAAGAGAATAATCGCCAGATGGAAACTTTGTGAACCATTGGACATGTGTATTCGCTAATAGACTCATCCCCATATACAACCCGAATATTGGCATGACATAGGTTTGATGTGTGCTTCTGAAGGAACTCATACAAAGGTACATGTCGAACATGATCGGGTGGTAAATTCTCGATTGAAAGAATAATCAATAAAGATATTGGAACTGTATTGGAACCTAAAATAGGAACCGTATTGGAACCTTTCAGATCAAAATAGGAACCGTATTGGAACCTAGAATAGGAACCGTATTGGAACCTAAAATAGGAACCGTATTGGAACCGTGTTGGAACCTAAAATAGGAACCGTATTGGAACCGTATTGGAACCTTTCAGATCCTAAAATTGTGGAAAATGAGGCAAATAATTTGTGTAGCAATAGGAGTGCTTTGGTGTAAAAAACCCCATAGCGCTTAAGGCTTACAATCAAAGACCGTCAACAGCCGCCCTTTGGAAAAATTTAGCCATTTCATATGCATTGACTCAATAAAATAATCTTGTTTTACTTCTGAAAGCCATTTTTTACAAACCCTTCACTCGAATCAGCGCACTAATCACAGCGTACAGCAAAAGAATGACAGCATTGATCCCAAAATTGCATAAAAGCCAAATATCGGCAATGAAAGTGTTCATTGAAAGTAAAGGATTGCAGGCGGGTAAGATTAGATTTCTAAAAGTTGATATTTCGATAGATTTTGGTGCACTCACGGATCAGCATACGCATTGGATAAAGCAACAAATGTGATACCAAAGATGAAAGCGGGAGTGGTGACAAGGGGAATGTAAATGGATAACGACCAGATACGATGTCTGAAAATGGTTTGTTGCGGAGTTTGTTTGAAGTGAACAAAAATGGCATACACTTTCTGGCACACCTTTGAATTATAGAGTACATCAGAAAAGGTGTGCTTACGTTTTTGAACATAAAGAGCTAGCTAACGAACTTGATAGGCAATGAAATAGCGACCAGCAAATCGGCAACAATAATCAAAGCAAGCAGATCTTGAGCCGATAAGGCAAACATGTAGACTGACATGGCTTTGGCACAGTTTAACTGAAATTTGGTTGCTTGGATTTTGAAGCTTAACTGTAAATATCTAAATAAAGAGAAGTGGCTGTCCCTCTGTCTGTCCGTGCGCACGAGAAATTTGGATTTGTAAAGGAAATTAACATACCGGAAATATTATAATTGAACCCCACCCCTCTAAAAAGCACCCCCACCCCACCCAACGCGTCATTACAAACAACGCTTTTAAAGCGAAAAATTTTCATCTATTTTCGAAAATCATTTGTATTTTTAATTTTGTCCCATAAATTTGTCGATTTTAAATTTTCCTTGCTTCCTTACTACTTTTATTTTTTCATGAAAATGATAAAGAAAGCTCGTAAAAAGAAGAAAAATGAACTGAAAAAAAATCCTTTGCAAGCGCTCTTTAAGTAGTTTTGTTTTTTGCCATGGGAAGGGTTACGGTATTATCCACGTTTTAGCGCGCAGAAAGTCGTCAAACGTCATTTTTGTCTTCAAAACATTATAACTTTTTTGTGAGTTGACAAATTAATACGATTTTGGTCTCAAAATGACCGCAGACAACATTTTGACAAAGTCTACTCCCTGGCATTTCCTAATTTTTTGTTATCATCGAGTAGTGGAGGGCCAAATGCAGGTGAGTCAAAACAGCGCCATAATGGAAAACGTTCAAAACAGCGCCGTCAAATTTCTCAAAATCCAAAAAATCAAGCCGGTTCAAGTTTTATACCAAAAAATTCCTTGCATTCTTGGCTAAATGATGAGTGAAACAGTTTTTTAAAAAAGTTAATATTTCATAGATAAAAAGAGCACTCAAAATGTGTGTCGGGTGATACTCAGTTGGTTAACTGAATATCTTTAGTGCTCTTTTTATCTATGAAATATTAACTTTTTTAAAAAACTGTTTCACCCATCATGTAGCCAAGAACGCAAGGAATTTTTTGATATAAAACTTGAACCGGCTTGGTTTTTTGGATTTTGAGAAATTTGACGGCGCTGTTTTGAACTTTTTCTATTATGGTGCTGTTTTGACTACCCCCCGATAAATGACAGCTAAACAGTTGGTAAATGATATTCCGCAAAGAAAACTTTAATCTTTTTCTTTTTGTTACCTGTGTCCATCCATAGGCACGATTTATAACGTTCAGACTCGTAAAGATCAATTCGAATAAAAGGCAAATTGTGTGAAATGAAACAAAGATTTGTAAGAGAACACCTAAATTGATGAATGAACAGAGATCGTTTATAGATTTAACATTTACAGTTTACGCCAAGTATTTACTGTATCAGATCTGGCATTAGACTCATATCTGATTCCATTAGACCCCACAATACTGACACTAACAACAGCTAGATCCAGAATTTGATACTAAACAATGTGATGACTAGATTCTGAATGAAACTGGTACAGAAAAGAGTAGCAGAGCAATGTTCCATCGAATCAAGAGATACAAACAAACCATGTTTTCCCCGTAATTCCTTTTTCCGTATACTCGCCCAAATCACATTCAAATTCCCGTAAACACCAATGCAAACAAAAATAATTGCAATAAATAAATAAATTAACGGAATAAATAGTTCCATAGACTGAAATGAATATTTTGATAGTTCAAAATTAGAAACACAAAAAATTAGCTAAAAAAAAAACGAGATTTTTCGACTTAAACGAATCGTGGGAAAGTGGTGATTTTTAAGCATTGAACGCTACAAATTTTTAGAGAACCTTGAAAATTTTGATAAAACTTCAAGTAAAGCTTTTAAAAAGATAGATACATTTATAGATTTATAGACTTATAGCCTTTAAAAAGATAGTTTTATAGATGAAAATTCAGCTCGTTTTGTTGAAAGAAAGAATGTAAAAATTTAATGAATCAAAAATCGGATCTCCCAAGAGAGCTTCACTGCAGAATACTCAGTAGCACAGAAATTGATAATTAATCATAGAAATAGACCCTGAAATTGAATTTTACATTCAACTTCAGGGTCTATTTCTATTAATTATGAAATCAACAATTAAGCTAAAGCTTTTCGTTGTGTGTACCCTTCATGTTGCTGATAGGAAAAAGCGGCATCTGGCATACTGCTCTGAATAGAGACCATCGGAAAAACGCTAAAGCCAATTTCATTACACAAGTGTGCGTATCTATCGGGTCACTTGTAGGAAAAATTGGGTTCTGGCACACGGTACCGGATAGGCCCAATCGGAAAACCGTCCAGGCCGGTTTAATTACCCAAGTGTGCGTACCTTTCGTGTCTCTCGTAAGAAAAAGTGGCTTCTGGCACACGGTCCCGGATAGGCCCGAGCGGAAACCGTTCAACCCGTTTTCATCACCCAAGTGTGCGTACTTCTCGTGTCACTTGTAGGAAAAATTGGCTTCTGGCACACGGTCCAATCGGTAGGCTCAATCGGAAAACCGTCCAGGCCGGTTTAATTACCCAAGTGTGCGTACCGCTCGTGTCACTTATAGGAAAAATTGGCTTCTGGCCTACTGCCCCGGATGCTAGTAGCCAGAAAGCCGTTTTTTCGGTTCAATTACCCAAGTTTTCTGTAATTTTTATATGAGCAAACTTTTTATTCAACTTTTATCAACGCAAAATAATTACCCGTGCTCAAAAGCTGTGTATTTACCGTAGACTAAAGCTATCAAAAGTCATCAACAAAAAAGTGAGTACACTTGAACCATAAACTAGAACGAAATGCGGCTGATCATTCTCATAACCATTTGTGTACAACTTGTCGACTCTGTTCATATAATTTGACACAATCTCCATCGAAACGTGCCTTTTCACTCTCTTCCACAACAACACAATCACTGAAACAAAAGAATCATGTGAAAATTTGGATTCTTGAGACAAAACTTGGTTTTTTATTGGTGTGAGAATATAAAATTTAGAGTTTAAATCGTTTTCTCTAGGAGAAACACTGTAAAAATCGGTTTTTATAAGTTTACAATGATTTTCAGTGGCTCAAGTCGAGGTTTTTGGATCTAATTTCCATAGGTCACCTATAATATAATCCGTTTCCTTTGAGGTGTTGACTGAGTGCAAGATGAAGCGGTGTTTGTGCTCCATCCATTTCAGTCTTGAAGCAAAACCAAAAGATTGGAGCGAAGATATCCTGGAGAATGATTATGATTTTATAATGAAGTAATGTGAAATCAGGTACAAAGTCAAGTATTGGCGGATGGCGGATTCGAAAAGGGATTCGAAAAGGGATTCGAAAAAGGGATTCGGAAAAGGGATTCGGAAAAGGGATTCGAAAAGGGATTCGAAAAGGGAAGCCCCTTGTACCAGGACGATTTGCCAGATGGCGAGCGATTCTAAGCGCACCCAAAGAACACCAACATAGATTTCTCTTTTGCTTTGTCGATGGTACAAATTAAAGATATTTTGCTGTAAATTTGTACCCGGAGGTTTTCCGGGTCAGAGAATCAATTGGTGCTATTCATTTTATTGAATCAACCAATTGGAATTGGTTTAATTGTTGCCTGGATTGCCTGGGTGAAGGAGTGAAGGACTGTAACTAAAGTACCCGGCAAAGATCTACCGGTCGATGCCCGGCAAAGATCTATCCACCGATGCCGGGTACTGTAGAAGGTATCGGCTATAGAAGGTATACTGAGAGTACTGTACAAGATCTACTGCAAGGATTACTGTAATTAGACTCTTACTAATCCTAACCATCGGATTTAAGCCTATAACAATTTGATTTCCCAACTTTTTCTTTAATTTTTGGTCGCTACAAAGCAGAAATGTTTAAATTAAGCGTAATTTTTTGGGAATTTCTCAACAAATTATCATCTTGGGATTAATGTTTTCAAGAAAATATTTTTAAAAAAACCTTGAGAAATATCCATCCACTTGTCGAGAGAATATTGCTGTTGATGTTGCCGGGATGGCAAGATGAAGATTTAATTTTTGGATAACGTGTGGATAACTCTCGAGAATGCATTATCTAAAAGTTAGACATTGAATCTGATCTTAAACTTTCTCTCATTCGTCTCTCACGTTCGCCAATTTCGATCGACTGTAAGCTTTCATTCGGCCATAGTTCTTTGGGTTATTCACTGAAATAACGAGTGACAATACAGGGTGCGTCATAATTATTGCAACAAGAGTTCAAAGACCGTTTTCCAAACAGCTTTCTTATTTTCTTTTGCCCCCTTTTTTGTTGTGTTACGTTCTATCTTCTTTATTCTTGGCGGGCGACTTGGAACGCTTCGGGTCGGTTCTCGAATGGCATGGTGACGTCGATGAGTTTCACCGTCTTGAGGGCTGGGTCAACGATCAAGATGTCGGGACGGAGATTCTCAACGACGTTGGGCACGCGCTGGTTG
The DNA here is from genome assembly GCA_958450365.1 of Mesorhabditis belari. Lineage (NCBI taxonomy): Eukaryota > Metazoa > Nematoda > Chromadorea > Rhabditida > Rhabditidae > Mesorhabditis > Mesorhabditis belari. Next base: position 786,282 of record CAUEEP010000920.1, read on the forward strand.
AGTCGGACTTCGCTTGTGACTGGCGGCTTGAGGGCTTTGACATTGTGTCGGCGGGTGATGGCGACCAGTGTAGATGTCCCGGCTCCATTTCACGGCATCCGACACCATCAGCTTCTTCATGAGACGTGCGTAGCGGAAGGAGACACCGAGCTTCTTGAGGAAGATGTCGTTGTCAATGCCCCAACCCCCGAGCGGGCCGACCACGAAGGCGTCGAGGATGACCGAGTAGCCGGGAGCTTCGAAGTGCTGGGCCACGGTCTGGTACTTGCGTCGTTTTTAATTGCCTCCCGCTCACACGAAGAAGACGGTTCAGGACTTGTGTGTGGCCAACTTTCCCTCAGTGATCACCAAGGATGAATGGCCTCTAAACTCACCGGATCTCAATGTGATGGACTTTTCCATTTGGGCAATCTTAGAGGCTAATGTCTGCTCTCGAAAACACACAAGTTTGGATTCTTTGAAGAAGTCTTTGACCAAAAGATGGAAGGCGACTCCTCAAGATGACATCCGGGCCGCAGTGGAGGCATATCCGAACCGATTAAGGGCTGTTATCAAGGCAAAAGGCGGTCATATCGAATGTTCTCTTGTTTCCTTATTTGTTACTGTTAAATAAAGCTATTTCTGTTTAAAAATCTTCTTCCAGTGAAACTTCTTGGTGTGCAATGCCTTGAGTATCTTGTTGCAATAATTATGACGCACCCTGTATTTGAAAATAAGTATAACAAACCGTAATCGAGATCGATCGAATCAGCTAAAGGATGAACTATACTCGAAACATTGACAATCCGAGGATCCGATGATTTTTCGAGCGATGAAAGAAGAAGTTCGGTTAATAGGAAATGACCTGAATTGGGAGGAGTTGTGAAAATCGTTTCCTGAATATTGTTTACCCAAATAATTGCTTTGCCATGTCTTCTCCACTCCATCTTTCGTCTTCTCGAATTGTGGGATACCAAGTAGACCAGCATTATTGATCAAAATATCGATATGGGACTCTTCTAAAAGTTTGGTTTTAAAGAATCTACAATATTTGACAGTTATAGAAGAAAATATATCGTAAAAATCACCGTATTAGACTGAATTATTAAGTCCAAAGAGTCCCTTTTCATTCCCATTCGAGAAAATCCTGGATTGACACTTTAAAGCATGGTAAAACTACCGTACCCCTCGTAATTTGCAAAAAGAAAGCGCGCAATTTCATTCTTTCATTCTTTTTTCGTTCTCACACTGCCCATTCTGATTTTGTCTTTCAGTAATTATTCTGAAACAATCATGATTTTTTAACTGAACTGAATCAGCAACTTCTAGATATGTAAGAAAAAAATGTTTCTCTATTTTCTGCAAAGAATTTGCCAAGTTTCATTTTTTGTTTCGTAAAACCGGGGCTATGCGCGTTGGGGGTAGGCAGTGCATTTGCAATCTAATGAGCGTTGTCGAAAACCCAAGAAAATTAAAATGCCACTGGCAAAATTGAGGATAGTCCCACTGTCTACCCCAACGCGCATAGCCCCGGTTTTACGAAACAAAAAATGAAACTTGGCAAATTCTTTGCAGAAAATAGAGAAACATTTTTTCTTACATATCTAGAAGTTGCTGATTCAGTTCAGTTAAAAAATCATGATTGTTTCAGAATAATTACTGAAAGACAAAATCAGAATGGGCAGTGTCAGGACGCAAAAAGAATGAAATTGAAAGGAAGAACAAGAATGAAAGAATGAAATTGCGCGCTTTCTTTTTGCAAATTATGTGGGGTACGGTAGTTTTACCACGCTTTAAAGCGTCAACCCAGGCTTGGAAAAAGATCGCAAGTCGAAAAGGAACGAAAAGACTTTCTGGACAGCTTAATACTAATTGTAAATCGAAGTCTAGTAAACACTACCTGTTAACAATATTTTCACAACATCTCGAATCGACGAGAAATCGGCAAGATCGACTGTTTGAATGAGAAGATTTGAATCATTACAACCGTTCTGTAAATTTTGGGTTGGTGAATTGAAAACTGCGGGACTTTGAACTAAAATTTATTCAACATAAAACCATAAGTTCATTTCAAATAATTTCCATTATTATTAACGACTTCTGCTCATTTTACAGGCAATTTACGGATTCCTCTTTCGTAGTAGGATTTTGGTTTTGAATCGAAGAACTTGCAAAGCCAATTTTTGACTGCTTCCGAATCGAAGTATTCTCCCGCAAGCTCATGATCCGGAATAAATAGTAATCAAAAGGGACGAGGTCCGAATGTATGGGGAATGCGCCAAAAACTCCCAAACAAGGCTATTTATTTTAGAGCGAGTCAGTTTTGCAACATGAGGGTGCGCGTTGTCGTGGATGAGAACGATCTTTGACTTGGGGGGCCTATTCTTCTTCAGGGATTCATTCACCTTTCCCAACTGTTCACTGTATTTGATTGCATTAACGGTCGTCATTAACGGCATTAAAGGCCCATTTTACAGACAATTTGCGGATTCCTCTTTCGTAGTAGGATTTTGGTTTGTGTTTGAGACAAGTGTGAGACTCAAAAATGGAGGACTGGAGATGTCAGCTGTCAGCCCAGTTTGAGCACTTTCTTCAAGAAACCCATTTTGGTGTCAATGGAAAAGTTGTAGAGAATCAAAAATTAGGCTTATAGCCAAATTTCCAAAAAGATACACTTAGTAGTTTCGCTTAAAATGCAAGCTTTGTGAAAATTTGGCATTTCTTTTGTGTAAATTTGGCATTTCTTGAAAACCAGTTTTTGAATCGTTCTGAAAATTTGGATATAAGCTTGATTTTTGATTCTCTACAACTTTTCCATTGACACCAAAATGGGTTTCTTTTGAAGAAAGTCCTCAAACTGTCACAGATCACAATAGCCCGCAGTTTTCAATTCACCAACCCAATAGATTATACCAATAACTGAATATTGAAGATAAGTTTTATTCAAAAGCTTTTCTCACCTCAACAAGCTGTTCTCTTGCTTGAGCGGCTCGTTTCTCGTCTCGACATAACATGTAGACTTTAGCTCCCCTAAATGAATAGAAGATAATGAATACTGCTGTATTAAAGCACTATATTTTACTGTGCTATAGTAAATAGTAAGGCCAAGTACTCGTATCGAAATCTTTCCCAAATCTCACCTTTTATTCAACTCCTCACATAATGCCCTTCCCACTCCAGAATTCGCTCCTGTAACCACAGCAATTTTCCCGTTCGCTCGCACGTTCTCCTTGAATTGACCACCACGAATGTATTGTCTAAAGGAAGCTATTCAAGCTTTCATAACAACTAGTTCTTACAATAGTTCTTACAATAGTTATTATACAAAATTTATAGTTCTTACAATTGTTACAATCGTTCTGTACTTGTCACAAGTTTATAACTTTAGACAACCAATTTTCGTATTATTTTAATCAACTTAATGTAATCTTATTTCATTTTTCTCTTAACGAGAGTCAAATCTAAGTAAATCTTAAGAAATCTAGCGGAAAACTATTAATCAAAAGAGCAAATTCTTCCAAGAAAAAGGAAAAACGACAAAAAAACGACAAAAAAAAGGAAATTAACTTTTGGAGATCGGAAAGCTTTTGAGATATGCAGAAAAAAGTTTCCTGTAAGTGCTTAGGAAGTTTGTATATCATTTTTTGTCATCATCAGCATTTAAGACAAAGAAATCGACGAGCTTGGTTAGAAACTTCTGCCCCACGCGCCTTATAGTCCCGACCTGGCCCCATCAGATGAATCTAATCCATCTAGAAACTATTAAAGATCACCTTGATTATGCAAATTGTGTAGGAAAGATGGATTACTTCTCAATTTTCACTTACCTCAAGAAATAAAAAGCTGTGATGAGAGGGATTATATAGAGAAGATCACAAAAGAGACAACCACTTGAAGAAAACATGAAAAACGCTACCTGAAATCGATTATTTAGCGTCAGAAATCGAGTTCTAACTCTGGAAGAAATAGAGAATCTTCATTTCTTTTAAGTTTTAATTGATCTTTAAACTATTATCTTATCAAATGAAAGAAACATCGAAAATTCAGTCAGCCAATGGCAATTTAACGAATAAAAGATGATTATTGAACTGATTGAACGGGAATTTGGACAACAATCAAAATATTTGAGCAATGAGAACAAGATCTATGTTTTCTATCGAAAAGAAAAGTTCAAAAATAAAACAGAAATTGAAATTTCTCTTTTGAAGAAAACTTTACTCAGAATCAATTGTCTTATCAAGGAAATGGAGTAGTTTCGAGAAAAAGACTCGACGAGAAAATGGAGAAATGTATCGAGCTTTTAAAATAGCTTTCTAATCGGTTATATTCGACAACAGATTCACTAGTTATTTTTCGTGATTACCGTTTACAATTGAACACAACGTTTGATCGATAAGCAATTCTAGTATATAAGCAAGCTAAGGAAACAGAAAACAGGAAATTACTGTGAATAGCTCGAAGCTTGAAGTTAAAAGCTCGTTTAAAAAGTATAAAAGTTGGAACTGGTTTTAAAAAAGGAACAAAAGTTTAGATGTCAATTAATTCCGTGAATAATCAAAGAATAGAAAGTATTCAGGAGCAGAAAAGAAGAAAAAAACTTGAAAACTATGCTAGATATGGATTGAGAATAGAAAGGAGAAAAGGAGAAGGGGAGAGATGAGAAGAGAGGAGAAGAGAGAAACGAGAAGGGAAGAGCTGAGAAGAGAGGAGAAGAGAGAAAAGGAGAAGGGAAGAGCTGAGAAGAGAGGAGAAGAGAGAAGAGAAGAGAGAAGAGAAGAGAAGACAAAAGAGAAGAGAAAAGAAGAGAAAAGCCTTCTCCAGTTGGCATCTGGTCGGCTTTTCTGAAAAAGGAAATGGAATGAAAGAAAAGAGCACAGAGTTCAACAAAAGTGCAATGAAAAGGGGAATTTGGGGAGAAGGACAACATCACTTTTTGCCCATCTTTTGCCATTCTTTTACCACCATTCGATTCAATGAAGATTTGAAAAGCTTTAACGCTGTCTAAAGTAAGTAAAATGACTTGAAAATGACGTTATTTAAATTTATCAATCCTCTAATTTACAAACTTATCACTGATTAAGGGTTAAAATGAATTAAAATCAAATTAAAACTGACTAGAGGCTAAATTTTACGAATGAATCGAATCTGTTCATCAAAAAAGAGTTCTTAGATTGTTTAGTTTATATTTTTGAGCTATTTCTTTCACTCTTTGATTCGTCAATCTCTTTTATACTGTTACGTTTGGTCGAGAAGCTCTATTGGTATACCAAAAAGTTCTTATCTTAACACTAGAGTACAGATCCGGTAGCTAGACATTTTTAGCTTCATATGGACAATTCTTCTGACACTTGTTAAGCCAATTTTCAAAGCCACTGCCATTTTTCTCATCGATCGTAACGGTGTTGTTGCAGTTAATTTGACAGTGCACCTTATTGACCTTTTCTGGTGTTGTTGCAGTTGGTTCTTGCTTCTTGCTCTATCCTTTTCATTTCCCAACTCATTAAATCGTTTTATTGCATCATAGACCGTCATTTTTGAAAATCCTTTAATACGAACAATTTCCATCGCTTTCTTTCCTTGTTTTTGTAACTCAATGATGAGGGAGATGAGCTGAAACATTGAGGGTAAAGGTTTCAACTACGGCATCAAAGATATTGAATAGACTTGAATACTTTATGTTTTATGAATATGACTTAGAACGTTCTGTTAGCTTTCAGAAAATCTATAGGATTTTGAAAAGTTACCGTAAATATTCTAATAGATTAATATTTCAATCAGCGCTTAGGTATCAAATTAAAGTAGAGAGGATGGGTGATTTTTTTTGAGATATGATACCTATTGTTAGCATTAACCAGTGCTTAGGAAAAAATGATTGAAAAGTGGCAAAAAAAAGTCGATTTTCCATCATTTTTTAATCTTTTTGTTCTAAGCGCTGATTAATGCTAAAAATATGTGCTACATCTCAAAAAATCACCCATTTTCTCTACTTTAATTTGATATCTTAGCGCGCAGAAACAAATGTCTGAGCGCCAAGATATGAGCTGTTCTTTGAGTGTAAACTTAGACTACGCGACAATAGGGGGCTCTTCTATTATTAGGTTGTCCAGTTATAAATGCGCGTTTTTGAGGGCTGATTCCAAATATTTCTGCAAGTTCACGTGTAGTTTGTCGAGGATCAATTTCGATCGCCTGTTTAAGTACTGCATTATCGATCGTAGGAGGCCGGTGGTCCTCATCTCCCAAAAATCGTTCTCTCCTTCTCGAAATCGTTGAAACCATCGCCGGGCTTTCCGCCCAACTGGCTTTCCGAAATAGCATCTTCCAAAATACTTTCCAAAGGCCTCGATGAGATTCAGCGATATTTTTGCCCAATTTGAAGTCATACCAAAGACTGGCACGGAGACGAAACTTTGTGTCATTCACAGAAATTAAATCTAAACAAAGAAATTAAATCAAAAATTGGTTTGACGTCAAAAACACGAAATGTTGTAATAAAATAAGAAATCCTGAACAGCATATAGAAAATTGGGTTTAATAAAATTGTAAAGCTCTAAGGAATGCTGTTCAAGTTGTTCAAGAGCAGGCGTGCATTCATAAATGGACAACCTAATAGAATATCCTTCTTTTCGCTACCTCGGTGGTCATGTTTGTTGTATCTGTAAAAGTAATAATTGCTCTTTTCTTAAAAGATAATATCAAAATCTAATCAATAAATGTAAAAAAGTAAATACATCAACATTAAGCAACTAAAGATAAAACCTAAAGCGTTTATGGAAAAAGTACGGGAACTTTTGGCGCACCCTGTATCTGTGTTGAGAGCAAGAGGCTTGAGTCTTTTGCACTTTATGGCACAAATTTCGTTTTACCAACCACAATTTATTTGTTATCTGTATTTGACTTTAACCCAACGGGCTAATTGCACGAATTCGAATAACGAGAGAGAAAATATGGTAATTTTCCAATATCGGGGAAGCGGCCCGATTATCGGGGGAGCGAAATGAAAATCAGGAGAGCAAATTTTGCCAGCGCTACATATGTCCTATATTATACAAATTACCACCATAAAATCCCCGAATTACCCGTTATTTTCACAACCTTTATATTAGATCACAAAAGTGACTTAGAATACGAAATAGATCGAAAGCGAGAGCGAAATAGATATTTTCCCTTTGAGCGGACTTTCATCAATTCACCAAAGTTGCAAATCCATGACTGGATGACTCCTTTGGTGACGAAATAATCGATTGCCGTCGATTTCTTAAACGCACAAATGTCGGAGAAGCGCATCGTCGTTAAAGTTTAAAAAAAACGTTGCAGTTAAAATACACTCCTGGAAATGCATTTTTCGTGAGGGCAAAATTTACTCCTGTCAGCTCCGAGCCAAACTGATATTTTAGTTACTATTGTTATTATTGAATGATTTGTCTATTCTTATGCAAATGTGTTCTCCCCTTATCCCTTTTATTGCCGAGAAGGGGCGGTCCTTGGGATTGCCAAGGAGGACAAGTGAGACTCTCATTTGGAGTCGCCCCTTCCCCTTACACTCATTTGTAATCTATTCGTCTTATTGTACTACTGTAAATAAAGATACATACCTTCCGGGTCTATGCAACTGCAGTTCAAGCCGGCCATTTCACAAGGACTCCCCTCTAATACGTTGCCACGTATTAGAGGGGAGTCCTCCAACGCGTTGGAGGAGTTGAGTTGGGTTGTCGGGGTGTTAGAGATGGCGGGATATCAAAAGGGATCCACTCTCTTTAACTTAACCCAAATTCTAGTCCACACCCGTTTATACCTAGGAACGAATACTCTCTTGATTTTCATTTCGCTCCCCCGATAATCGGACCGCTCCCCCGATATTTGTTTGTTTGGATTTGTTCCAATTCAATGCTTTTACTATTGAAATGTTCATTGACGGCGTTTTTAAAAGGTTTTTAGAAATCGTATCAAAAGATAGAATCACTTTTGTCTTTATAGTAAAATGATCCACTTTTTCTATTTGAAAAAGCTACAAGACATTTAAAAATAAAATCATTTCGATATTCAGATTCTCCAAATTTTTCGTCAAAGAACGCGCTTTTACAGCTTTATTCTTTGTTTTCCGATTCACTTTCCCTAAACACAAAATCGGCAATGACAGCATAATGATCTGATGGATAATCATTGTAGAAATGATCGGGCATCATCTTCAGTGTTTCTTTTCCCGCGTACAATTCGATTCTAAAGCTCGATTGAAAGGAATATGTTCTCATCCAACTTTTCAGGTTTCACTTTTCCTTTATAAAACACAAAATCGATTCGATCTTGTGGATCGGGGAAGACGAAATCCCATTCGTAATTCGTTTTTGCGACTGGAGACCATGTGTAACCTGAAATGGGAAGAGAATTAGCTTAGGAATTAGCTTAGGAATACTGTAAAGGCTACTAACTGGAAAGGCTTAGTACTAAAAGGTATTCAGTTATACTAAAGGTATTGAAACCGTATTGTTATGGTTCCATTACGGTTCCAATACGGTTCCTATTTTGATCTAATACAGTTCCAATACAGTTCCAATACGGTTCCCATTTTGATCTAATACAGTTCCAATACGGTTCCAATACGGTTCCCATACGGGTCCAATACGGTTCCCATACGGTTTCCATTCTGCTCCAATACAGTTCCAATACAGTTCCAATACGGTTCCCGTACGGTTCCCATACGGTTCCCGTACGGTTCCCATTTTGATCTAATACAGTTCCAATACGGTTCCAATACAGTTCCAATACGGTTCCCATTTTGATCTAATACAGTTCCAATACGGTTCCAATACGGCTGTCGTGACGATCTCGTGATCGAGATTGCCACGTATGGAAATGGTTAGCTAGGCACCTATGTGGACGAACGCCTATTGTGCGAGATTTAATAAGCGTCGCTATCCGTTCAACTCCATTGTGTGGAAGACGAGACGAACGCCCGAGTTCCGTATAAAAGCAATGTGAACGAGCTGCCGATCTGTGCCGTGGAGTGCCTCTACTCTCCCAATCTCAAACCACTGAACCAACTATTATCGCTGTAATAAAGATTATATCTAAACCAACAATAATCACTACAACGGCTCTTAGTTAATCTGGCTGAATCTCCTTTAATCGAAGCTAAGTTATCTGATTGTCTGAACTGTCTTCCACTTCCACTCAGATACTGCAGAAACTGTACTGTAGAAATCTTAAAACTAACAGAATTCAACAAATAAAAACATTTAAATGAAAGCAGTACCTGGTTGCTTAACAGGATCTGGATAAAGTTCTCGATATGAATCAATAAAACCCTCATCAGTCAATTGCTTGGTGGATGGCCAAGGGACGACCCAATCCGAATGGAGATTTCTAAGAAAAAGTTCATGAATTTGTTTGTTTGATGGTTTGATAAATTTATTAGAATATAGATTAGATACTAAAGAACGAAATGACACGGGTAATCACAGGGTTTTTCTAATTTTCTTACTTTGTTTCTTGAATCCAATCCTGATGACTGGGTGAGTTGAAATCACCGAGAATAAACATCGGCATTTCATCCAAATCTTTCAAATCTCTTTTCATTGATTCACTTTGCAAGACCTCGCGAACGTTTTGAGCTCGTCCTGGGGATTCGAATTAGAAGTTTAATTACAGTAAACATAGCAGATATGATACAATATGAGAAGATAGAATATGAAAGGACAAAAATGAAGATCTAAGTCTAAGCAAGGCAAGACAAGACAAAAGTTTAAGCAAGACAAGACAAAAGTCTAAGCAAGACAAGACATAAGTCTAAGCAAGACAAGACAAAAGTCTATGCAAGACAAGACATAAGTCTAAGCAAGACTATAGTAATCTAAAGATATAAAGTTTACAATTACAGTAACAGTTGTAGTAGAAACCTAGGCAATATTTCTAACTTTTACCTGTCCCTTTCTCCTTTGGCGCAAATTCACCAGCGATAATTTGCGAGAGATTCGTCACTAAGCGATTAAAAGCCGCATGTGGGCCGTAGGATCTGAAATTAGTTGAAGTTGAAAAGGGAATTGGTTGAAGAGTTAAATTCTAGATTTACTCACTTATGCCATCCGTGAAAAGCCCAAAAATTGATGTAAAATCCTTGAGGGAATTCAATGCGCGCATGCACACCAGCTGTCGTGTTTTCGACGGACGATGGGACAACCTAGATGGTGTACAGTGATTACTAGCAGTTGTAGTGCGTAGTACGTAGCAGTTTTAGTACGTAGCAATTGTAGTACGTAGTACGTAGCAGTTTTTACTGGTTAAGTTACACAACTACTACGAAACTAAACGGTGATTTCAATGTGTACTTTGTGCTGAAATTGAAACTTTCAGCATCTAGTGCCCTGATTCTTTACCCCAACCAGTTACACAACTACTACGCAACTACCAGTTACGAACAGTTACCAGTAAAAACTGCTACGTACTACGTAGTACAACTACTACGTACTAGGCACTAAAACTGCTATGTACTACGTAGTACAACTGCTACGTACTACGTACTACAACTGCTATGTACTACGTACTACAACTGCTACGTACTAGGCACTAAAACTGCTATGTACTACGTAGTACAACTGCTACGTACTACGTAGTACAACTGCTACGTACTACCTACTACAACTGCTATGTACTACCTACTACAACTGCTACGTACTAGGCACTAAAACTAATACGTACTAGGCACTAAAACTGCTATGTACTACCTACTACAACTGCTATGTACTACCTACTACAACTGCTATGTACTACGTACTACAACTGCTACGTACTAGGCACTACAACTACTACGTACTAGGCACTAAAACTGCTATGTACTACGTACTACAACTGCTACGTACTACGTACTACAACTGCTATGTACAAATAGCCTAGATCAGCTTTTATGTGCTCTTTATGTAAAAAAGTAGAGAAACGAAAGGGTACACGAGAAAAGATGTGTTTCCATTTACACAAAGTACTGTCCTGTTCACCTTTTGTTTCGTCAAAATCCCGATATTTGGATAGGGTGAATTGGGGAAAACAGCAGTCCACGGTTCACCCAACTCGTCCACCAATCTTTCCATAATCGTCACATTTTGCACTTCATAAAACGAAATATCGTTAATGTTTATGGAAATGGACAATCTACAGGCAACCAGTATGCAAATTTTCAAAGTATTTAGTCAGAAATGGTAATTTTATTGAAATTTACAAGCTATCAAGTAAAAATTTTTGGCTTACTTGCAAAGAAAAAACATCAGCATCGATAATTTTGATGTGTTTCACGATTTTCTCAAATCCTTTCTCAACATGCTTTCCGAATTGCCATAAATTGAAAGAAACAACTCGAAAACTAAAGGTTTTAATGAAATTTCGAAAAATCTAGCTAATTTTTGGTATCGGTTATTAGATTGGGAACTTGAAAGTTCAATCTAATCGTTCGACAAAGCCTTTTAAAGTGAATGGAACTTATCTTTTCCCTTCTTGAAGCCTTTTAGAGTGATTTCAAAGAGAATTTCATTCAAGAGGATCTCATTCAAAGAGAATCTCATCCAAATCCACGACCATCTCTTTTCCTCATCTTTTCAGAGATCTTTTAACCAAAGGCGATTCAACATATTGAACAAAAACGACTCACTATTAGATTGGGAACTTGAAAATTCAATTATTCATTGCATTTTTTAGAAATAACTTTTGCATTAATTAATCTACAGTTTTCATCAATAAAAAGGCGCATTTATTCTCTAAAATAGGCTTTTAACAGATTTAGAAAAGCTTTAATTTTGTAGGTTTCTAGGGGGGCTAGAAGTTGAGGACCCAAAAATGATGAACACTTGATGAAGCGATTTGAGCACTTTCTTTCACATAAACCTTATCTATTTTTATCTATTTGACACCAAGATCGATTTCTTTAGCTATTAAGTTGATGCAAAAGTCTTTTTCATTTTTTTCGTACTTCTGTTAAAAATTCACCAATTAATCTATAGTTTGCTCTATAAAAAAAAGTGTTTTTTTGTTGAATTTGCATCTTTTTAAATGAATTTCGGTTGACTTTCAAGCGAGAGTGAAAAACGCCTTGCTACTGCTGCTCCGAAGCTGCTCTGAAGTTACACTTTGTGCTCTGCTGCTCCGAAGTTACACTTTGTGCTCTGCTGCTCCAAAGTTACACTTTGTTGATGCTAAAAGGGATTGATCTGATCCCCAGTCGGTTTAAGAACCTCGCGGTTCCTCCAATTGGGTGTCCAAACTCCCGCCATCTAGACGACTGTCGAGTAGCGGACAGCTGACGGAAGCCGGAGCCCAAAGGGAGCATAATTGTAATCCGGTTACGAGCAACAGACCATTCTGCCTCCCTCCACGGGTGGCAGTGCGAAATATTAGGTTGATGCAAAAGTCTTTTTCATTTTTTTCGTACTTCTGTTAAAAATTCACCAATTAATCTATAGTTTGCTCTATAAAAAAAGTGTTTTTTTGTTGAATTTGCATCTTTTTAAATGAATTTCGGTTGACTTTGAAGCAAATTCGAGAGTGAAAAATGCCTTTTTCGTAAAAATCTATAAAAAACTCTACGGAAAAATTGGCTGAATGAATTTCTCTGAAATTTTGGCGAAATATCAAACGTTTTTTTCTCTATCTTTTATCTATTGACACGAAGATAGGTTTTCTTTAGCTAAGGTGCTAAGCTAAACCTTAGCTTAGCTAAACCGCATCATCGAGTTAGCCCTTTTTGACTACCCGACTTCATACTCTCAAGAAAATCCAGGCATTAAATATTTTTAAACCCGTTTTAATGTTATTTTGCAGAAAAATAATTGCTTTTTCTAATGAAATCAACCGTAGTTTAATTGGTGCATTTGTTGGCTTGAAACGGCAGACGAAAAGAAACGAAAAGACTTATGCATCAACCTAATATAACACTAATAGTTTAAACTCAAAGACAAGGGAGTTACAGACGCGCGAAAGTGACGATCGTTTTTCAAATATCATATTTCATTGTGTCATAGAAAGATAGAATTTGAATTTAAGCAAAAGAAATAAGAGATTTCTTTTTAGAGACGATGTAAGTGAAGAGCAAAATGAGGAAAATCGTGGTAAACCGATCTCGGAATTGGAGAGAAAAGCGCGTGTGATGCGTTGGATTAACGAGGCTGCGACAACACAAATCTGATCGATTTACTGTAATTGATTCACTCGATTTACTCGAACTCATTGATCTTCATAAATTCTTGTACATATTCTATTCTTTTATGCTCGAAATTCGACTTTCGACTCTGAGCAAATCGCTCAAAAAAGAATCACTTCATTTTGAAATGTAAGCTTTTGAATTCAATTTTTTCTCTGAAAAAGATCTTGAAACGGCAGACGAAAAAAAATGAAAAAGACTTATGCATCAACCTAATAAAAGTTCTCAAATTTAAATTATTAGGCCGTTTCTGGTTTGGACAATGAAATATGATATTTGAAAAACGATTATATGATATTTGAAAATCGTCACTTTCGCGCGTCTGTAACTCCATTGTCTTTGAGTTTAAACTATTAGTGTTATACATTTTCTGAAAGCTCTTTTCAAGGGCTACACAATGGTAATATTAATACCGTAATAATTCTAATAGAAGACCAGTCTCTAATAGAAGACCAGTCTCTAATAGAAGACCAGTCTCTAATAGAAGACCACCCCCCTGACCCCTTGAAATCGGGACTTTTTAAAACTTCTTTTTAAGTAGAATGATAGATTTCGGTCCAGATAGTAATATTTTAGCCCCGGCAGTTAAATTGGAGACGTAGTTTTTAAAAAAATTAAAAAATAACTTTTTGGAAAAAATTTTATGTGGTCCCCCACATGGATTTTTTTTGAAAGATTTTCTATGGAGTCCGGGCAAGAAAATAATTTCACTTTTAGACATGTTTTTGGCATGTTTTGGGCCAAGGGCTATCGTTTGAAATAGTTTTTAACTATTTTTAATTTTTTGATTTATGTAGGGGACCCTTACCTACTTTTTTGACCGATCAATTTTGAGGGGTTGAAAATTAGAAGACCATGGTCTTCTATTAGAATTATTACGGTATTTAGAAATACGGTAAAGACAACGGAGTTACAGACGTGTTTGCGAAAGTGTTTTTTCAAATATGATATTTCATTGTCCAGTAGTGTATAACTGATAAGTAATCAATGTTTTTTTTTTCCACTTACCTTTTCTCAGCATTCACATCAACAATCAAGGCGATCATCACAAGAAAGAGATTCATTTTATGTACAGAAAACGTAGAAAAATCGAATTTGAAGGCTGAATTATTTAAAGGAAAAGATTTGTTGATTCAAAAATCGATATTCAGGAAGAGAAAAACGGGGAAAGAGAAGGGGAAACGACTCTTATCTAAAAAGAAGAAAAGTCCTCACTTTAGTCAAAAAGAAAACAAAAAGAAAACAAAAAGAAAGCTTAATGAAGAGAATATGAATGTGTTCAATGATTTTAACTTGTAACTATTGCATTTAGGACGTGTTAATAATTACAAACAATCAGCTAAAGCTATTGTAAACTAATATCAACTCTTGTTCTTTCTGCTTACCTGTAAACTTTCACTTTCTAGCACATCTCGAGTAATTAAACCGGAGAAATGTCATTTTTCCGTTTTTACGGCTTTTTTGGAGCTTTTTTGCAGCTATTTTCTAGTGAGAAAGCTTTGAGTTTTGAGCGACAAAGGTACAAAATGCAATGCAAGGCTCAATGTCAATGCAAGGCTTGATTTAACGACTTAAGATGTTAAGTAAAGCTTTGATGTTAAATTTCAGAGATACTGTTATAAGAAAACTGTTTATTTCATGATTTCCCAGAAGCAGATCTAGCCAAATGTTCCACATTTTCAATGGGTCCCATTCGAACTCGATATGGTATTTTTTGAATCGAATTTCCCTTTTCTTTTTCCTTTTTCTTCTTTTCTTCTCTCGAGAAACAATGACAACAATCAAGTTTTCTAAAAATTTTTCTTATTTAATAGATTTTAAAGATTGATTTTCTTAGAATTCTTATGTTTTCGACCTGATTTTCTTCTGAGTTTTCAAATTCGAGAGACTTTTCTTCATTGAAGTTGATGATTCCATTGAAGCCTGGAATTAAGTAAAGCCTGGAGTAAGTCTGGAAGTAAGCCTGGAAGTAAGCCTAGAACTAAGCCTGGAACTAAGCCTGGAAATAAGCAAGTAAGCCTGGAACTAAGCCTGGAAGTAAGCAAGTAAGCCTGGAAGTAAGCCTGGAAGTAAGCCTGGAAGTAAGCCTGGAAGTAAGCCTGGAAGTAAGCCTGGAACTAAGTCTGGAACTAAGCCTGGAAGTAAGCCTGGAAGTAAGCCTGGAAGTAAGCCTGGAAGTAAGCCTGGAACTAAGTCTGGAACTAAGCCTGGAAGTAAGCCTGGAACTAAGTCTGGAACTAAGCCTGGAAGTAAGCCTGGAAGTAAGCCTGGAAGTAAGTCTGGAAGTAAGCCTGGAAGTAAGCCTGGAAGTAAGCCTGGAACTAAGTCTGGAACTAAGCCTGGAAGTAAGCCTGAAGTAAGCCTGGAAGTAAGTCTGGAAGTAAGCCTGGAAGTAAGCCTGGAAGTAAGCCTGGAAGTAAGCCTGGAACTAAGTCTGGAACTAAGCCTGGAAGTAAGCCTGGAAGTAAGCCTGGAAGTAAGCCTGGAAGTAAGTCTGGAAGTAAGCCTGGAAGTAAGCCTGGAAGTAAGCCTGGAACTAAGTCTGGAACTAAGCCTGGAAGTAAGCCTGGAAGTAAGCCTGGAAGTAAGCCTGGAAGTAAGTCTGGAAGTAAGCCTGGAAGTAAGCCTGGAAGTAAGCCTGGAACTAAGTCTGGAACTAAGCCTGGAAGTAAGCCTGGAAGTAAGCCTGGAAGTAAGCCTGGAAGTAAGTCTGGAAGTAAGCCTGGAAGTAAGTCTGGAAGTAAGTCTGGAAGTAAGCCTGGAAGTAAGCCTGGAAGTAAGTCTGGAACTAAGCCTGGAAGTAAGCCTGGAAGTAAGCCTGGAAGTAAGCCTGGAAGTAAGCCTGGAAGTAAGCCTGGAAGTAAGTCTGGAAGTAAGCCTGGAAGTAAGCCTGGAAGTAAGCCTGGAACTAAGTCTGGAACTAAGCCTGGAAGTAAGCCTGGAAGTAAGCCTGGAAGTAAGCCTGGAAGTAAGTCTGGAAGTAAGCCTGGAAGTAAGCCTGGAAGTAAGCCTGGAACTAAGTCTGGAACTAAGCCTGGAAGTAAGCCTGGAAGTAAGCCTGGAAGTAAGCCTGGAAGTAAGCCTGGAAGTAAGTCTGGAAGTAAGCCTGGAAGTAAGCCTGGAAGTAAGCCTGGAACTAAGTCTGGAACTAAGCCTGGAAGTAAGCCTGGAAGTAAGCCTGGAAGTAAGCCTGGAAGTAAGCCTGGAACTAAGTCTGGAACTAAGCCTGGAAGTAAGCCTGGAAGTAAGCCTGGAAGTAAGCCTGGAAGTAAGTCTGGAAGTAAGCCTGGAAGTAAGCCTGGAAGTAAGCCTGGAACTAAGTCTGGAACTAAGCCTGGAAGTAAGCCTGGAAGTAAGCCTGGAAGTAAGCCTGGAAGTAAGTCTGGAAGTAAGCCTGGAAGTAAGCCTGGAAGTAAGTCTGGAAGTAAGCCTGGAAGTAAGCCTGGAAGTAAGCCTGGAACTAAGCCTGGAAGTAAGCCTGGAAGTAAGCCTGGAAGTAAGCCTGGAAGTAAGTCTGGAAGTAAGCCTGGAAGTAAGCCTGGAAGTAAGCCTGGAACTAAGCCTGGAAGTAAGCCTGGAAGTAAGCCTGGAAGTAAGCCTGGAAGTAAGTCTGGAAGTAAGCCTGGAAGTAAGCCTGGAAGTAAGCCTGGAACTAAGTCTGGAACTAAGCCTGGAACTAAGCCTGGAAGTAAGCAAGTAAGCCTGGAAGTAAAGCCACTTAAAAATCTTATATAATACTTGCTGATTAGAGCCATATAGACTTTTTCTTACAGCCGGATCAAGAAATCATTTATCTACCCGATAATTCGACGAGTATGCCGAAGTTTTCCTTTGTGGATCCCACGATCGACTCGCGAGCGTTCTCGAGGCTGAAAAGAATGAGAAATGACGAAAAAAGAGAAAAGAATTCACATTTCAATAGGTAAAAAGCTTAGCAATTAAAATTTTCTATAATTTATAGTATTTCGATTTCCTTAACTCACCCAATAACTCAAAAACGACAGTTTTTGGTGGTTCACGAGCTGCTGCGGAGACTGGATCAGTGTTGCTGGCCATGAACCTAAAGAATGTCTTAAAGAAGGTAAGATGTCCTTTTAGGTAAGATGTCTTAAAGAAGATAAGCTTTAGATATGTCCGAGCACATTAATTGTGCTCAAAATCAATCTTGCTCTGATTCAGACGTCCGAATCGAAGCACAATTAATTTCAATTTAAATGAATCATATTTCAAATGCAAACAACTCATGAGTGATTCAATTTAGAAGACTTAGAAATTTGTACCGAAAGATTTTCTGGAGTGTGGAATCCAAGTTCAGCTTTAGTTTTGAATTTTGAGGCCTTAAAAACAAGCCATCAGACTGAAATACTCAAAAACTTGTGTAATTGAATCGAATAAACGGGCCTATGTGCGAGAAGAACCGTTTGGATGTTTGCACAAAGAATATCCACATACTTCTGACGTTATAACGTGCCAGACACTGCCAGACAGAGAATATCCACATACTTCTGGCGTTATAACGTGCCAGACACTGCCAGACACAGAATATCCACATACTTCTGGCTTTATAACGTGCCAGACACCGCCAGACACAGAATATCCACTTGATTTCACTTTGGTTCAAACTGATTTTCGGAAGAATTGTGGAAGAACGATCGTCAATGTGTTAAATGAATTGTTCTTGGATACGGCTGAGCAGATAAAAAAGTTAGCGAATCTACAGCTAATCTAATTCTACAGCTATCCTGTAAATCTACAAATTGTTGCACTCACCTCAACACCAACAGATTAACACAAGCCGAGAAAACGGCTAAACCCGTGAGTACAAAGAAAAGCGTGAAAAGGACATAGACTGGGTCTTTTTGAAGGATTCCCTCTTTTTGCAATGGAACATAATCACCAAAACCGATCGTTGACACTAAAATTTGAAGACTTTTCGAAACTAAAACTCTCTTACAAGTAATCACACAATAGTAATATGCCTCAAAAAGTGTCCAGCGTTCATTTCGATGGAAGACATAGGTACCGATGAGGATGATTGTTGATCCAATGGAAAGAGAGGTGATGATCAGATGAGTTGGAGTGATTTTCGGAAGGATTTGAAAGCCACAAGAGCGGAGGAGAGAACGGATCTGAAAAAGGGTGAGGTAGATGAAGATAAAGCGTGAAAAAGTTCTGCACTTGCAAGAATTGTTGGCATTATTGTTGGCATTACTGTGAAAGGAAAAAGGAATTTAGCTTTGGAAAGTTGATTTTTAACTTTAAAAAAGTCTTTCTGTAATTGTTTTTAGTTTTTTAAGTCTGTGTTTCAGCCGGATAATTGAAATTGTTGTGACTTTTGTAGTTAAGTTCATTCAGCACTTAGCGTTAAGTTAATTTTCAAGCTCATTAAGCCAAAAATTTGCAATTAGTGGTTTTTGAGGATAAGGAATTCGAATCCGTTATTAGTTTTTAAAGAAAATTGCTCTATTTTTGAATATTTTATTCGGTTTAATTACCCCAGATCCGGGCCTGTTCACCAAAGGTGTGTTATTACAAAAATAGGGAGCTGAGCAAAAAAACAGCGCCGTGTACAAACAGTGCCACGGCAAAAATAGCCTCGCCACGGTTAAGTTTCTATGTTTTTCTTATTCTTATTGGATGCAGAAGAAAATTGGCGACATTTTGCATACTTTGAGATCACTTAAAACAGAATTGGTGCCGAGAAAAGCTCAGTTAACTTCTTTTTGAGCCCTTTTTTGTTTTTTCGCATTTTCTTATACGCATTTTCTTCTGGCAAAAGGCAAAAGCCTTGCTTGATTGAGCTTGAAGAATTTTGAATCCATTTACCGTATTTTCTCTAATAGTAGTGCCCCGGCCGAGCCGAGTTGATGACTATTTACGGCTTTCAAAGTTTTCCCAGAAGCTCAACACTCAAATCCCCTACTAGATCTCATCGTCAGCTACATTTTCCGACCGCACATCGATAGGTTCTGATAAGCGGTTTTCGAAATTTAGCCGACGCTCACTACTATTAGAGAAAATACGGTAAATCATGAAACCATTATTGAATACCAACAATAACAATAACAACAAATTTTTCAAATTTCTAAACAATTTACAGTACTCTCTGAAACGAGTTTTCTCTTTGAGTGAAGAGAACAAATTCACCGCTTTGCCGATCACTGTTCGTGGATTTTTAGTGAGTGAGCAAAATTCTAAAAAGTTTACAAAAAGCAAGCTCTACAAGTATTGAATACCGTATCTTCATAACCTCCCCCCAACTTTAAACACCTCGTTCTCAGCCTCCTTTTCAGATATTTTTATGTTTAATATCCCAAAAGATAGCCCTTGATATCTTCTATCTTTTGATATATTAAACATAAAAAATATCTCAAAATGGAGCTGAGAACGAGGCAACTAAAGTTGGTCGAGAGGAGCGGGCGGTTATTAGAGAAAATACGGTGTTTTTGTTCAATTTTGATACTAAAATTATCTCAAACTCTAAAGATTACTGTAAATTCCTTTAGCTAATCTCTGACTCTTGAGAAAAGATTCATCATTTGTTCTTTTGTTCAAGATCAACAAACCCTATGCAAACAAGAAGCAATCATTGTATTCACTCGTTCACCAATTGATTGAAACATCACAAGTCCAAGGGGGATTCCTGAAAATTTAGATGCAAGAAATTAGCAAGAATTTTCTACCAGCTAGAGCAAATAACATACAGAATAGACGACCGGCTAATGTTTCTGGTGCAGAATGACCGTAACCTAGAAAAATGTGGTTGAAAGTAAAAGAAAATTCGCTTACCAACAGTAGTGATGACAACAGTGGAAAAATAGAAAGCGCCAGCGAATTTCCATTGATAACCAGCCTTGTGGGGGATCGATTTGACAGCAATCGTTTCGAAAAGCGAAAAATCTCTACAGTAAACATTTAAAAACGAAAGCCTTTTAAACTTGGACACTTATAAATTGACTTACTTTGTTGTAAAGTTGTACTTTTTCTGTAGAAGATATCGAATGTAAGTAAGCTCGTCTCGGAGCTGAAAATTTCACATTTAGACCTATTAAAGATTGTAAATCAGATCTCTAAATCCGAAAATCTTGTTTCAAACCTCATAATCAGCTTTCGATTCTAATAAATCAAAGACATAAGCGCCAAAAAGGAGATAAGTGAAGGTGGAAATGATAAGGATGAGTGCACGACTGCTCTTCTTATCCTGTTCAAAAGTTTGCTCAAAAATTTTCCAATTTAAAAACCCAATTAGATCAATTATTGCCTAGCAATTCAAAAAAAAAAACAAACCATTTTCTCATTTTAACAAAACAGATTATAGTTTTTTTTGGTGAAAAAGCTTTTTTTGAAGTTAAAAGAGTCAAAAGTCAAAAGATTTTGACTTTTTGAGTTAAAAGACTGACTTTTTGAGTCAAAAGACGCCTCTTTCAACCCTTAAATTCACCCAACAATTCAACCAACAATAGAAAGCTGATTACTTGAAAGAATTTTTCAAGAAAACCCTTTTCAACTCAATGAAAACATTGAAATTTTGACAAAAGAATTAAAGAGTTATAGTATTAGGGGTTTGCAAAAGAAACTGCGCATGACTTTCCGGAACAATATTTTCTCTATTTGAAAGTGCTCTAACCCAGTTTAAATTTTATTCTATTGTGTTGATAACGCTTATTTATTTTACTGATTTTCACATTTGTTTGACCATTGAATTATAAATAATTTTAGTTGTCGAAGATGACGGATCAAAAACTCATGTTGCAAGCGTGCCTTCTCTATGACCTCAAAATGAAGAAATCAGCATCGAAGTCGCACCGGAATCTTTGTGAAACATTCAGAGAAAACATTTTGAGTGACGTTTGGTTTCGAATGGTTTCGACGTTTTCGTGAAGGGGATGGCAGCTTGGAAGATGAATATTGTCGAGTTGTCTTCGATAATGCAGAGTTGCTGGAGATTGTAGAGTTGGATCCAACTCAAACTTTGCCCGAATGAGCCGAATACTATAATTTCTCAAATCTACGCCGAAGAGCTGAAGAAAGTTGATGCAATTCTACGAGAAAAGGTGTTAATCCAAGGACAATCCATTTACTCGCTCACAATTTCCGGGTACACACATCAAACTTGGCTCAAAACACCATAGAAGAATTAGGCTGGAAACTCGTGCCTCATCCGCCCTATTCGCCTGATATCGCTCTCTCAGATTACCATTTGTTCCTGTCTATGCAACACTCCATTGCAAATCAACAGTTTAACAATTACCAAGAAGTCGAAATTTGGGTGCAAGACTATTTCGCGTCACAAGATCCGGAATCTTTCGAATCAGGCATCCGAAGTCTACGTAAAAAATGGAAAAATATAGTTGATAATTTTGGCGAGTACCTTTTGGAATAAAGTCTTTTATTATTAATTTTCGAGGTGTTTGAACGTTGCGTATAATACGCAGTTTCTTTTGCAAACCCCTAATATTATTGGGTTGGGGAGAATGAGTCGGCGCCGAAAATCAAAAAAATGTCTAAAACTTCTATTCGACTTCGTCAAATAATATGCGTTTGATATGAGTAGAATGGTTAACTAATTCTCTACAAAATCACATTTAAAAGAAAATTCAAACAGCGCCTCCGCTCAAGAAAAAGCCATTTTTTCACAAAAACTACAAACTGTGATCTAGAAAAAACCATTGGTGGGATCTTCCTGCAAATTTGGCAACTTAAGTAATTCAATGTGCTCTATCTTTTTTATATAAACACCAAAGAAGGTTTATGTGAAAGAAACTGTTCAAATGATGAGTCGGACTCTTTGCCATTTTAACCAGCTGCGTTTCGAAGTTCATAAACTCGACGAAAGAAAAGCTTTGTGGAATCTCTCAAAAGTGATTTTGTAGAGAAATAGTGGATCCTTTTGATGAAACCAAACGTATGTTTAAAGAAGGCTTTATGTGTGCAAAAAGTCCCTTTGTTGGGCTGGGCGCCAGTTGGGCGCCGACTCATTCTCCCCAACCCAATAGAATTTGAACATAGAAACTGTTGAGCAAGTTCACGCGTCATTTGACATGGATCCGATTCGATTGCAGCCCTCAAAGTATCGTTGTCTACCACTTGAGGTCAAGTGTTCATGATCCTCGAGACTTTCATCATCATTCCGAAAGCGTTAGAACCAGGCTCGGCATCGGCTTCCGAACAATACATCATTCCCAAATGCTTTGATCAAATCTCAATAGGATTCCGCGACTGTTTTGCCCAGTTTGAAGTCGTAAAGTAGGGTTGTTGATAAGTAAAGTAGACGCGAACTTGATGTATTTGAAGTCGATCATCTAAAGCAAGAAAATCATCTAAATCATCTAAAGCAAGATCTTAAAAATAAGAAATTATCCGTTTAAAAAGATTCCAAATATGCAGAAGATAACGTACTTTTAAATACAGAAAGACATGTTTTAAAAGCTTCTCTCTTATTTTTTTTCCTTTAAAGTTTGGCGCCGACTCATTCTCCCCAACCCAATAGGTTGGCCGGAAAGTTCTTTCCGTTTTTTGACGCTAACTTTTGATTTTACACATCAAAAACGCCAAATAAAAAAAAACAGAATTTATCTACTCAAAATATTCACCGTCAACATCAATAACATCCTGCCACTTATCCGACAACAAATAGATTCCGCGGCGGTAAAACTCACGTGGCTTTGAATCGAAAAACTGAGTGAGTGACAAGCGCATTTCCTCGACGTTTTCAAAGATCTTTCCACGCAAATGATGCTTCAGAGAACTGAAAAAATGATAATCGGACGATTCTGGACAAAATAACTGAACAGATGATAGTCCGATGGTGCCATGTCGGGACTGTACGGCGGGTGATCCAAATGTTCCCATCCAAACTCGTTCAATTTGCTTGTTGTCAATCTTGCTGTGTGAGGTCTTGCGTTGTCATGAAGCAAAATGACTGATCCTTGACGGTTGCGCATCTTCCGGCGAAGTCAATCCAATTGCTCACAATACAGTGCAGCGTTGACGGTCAGGCCCTTCTCCAACAGCTCCCAATGAATGACGTCGGTCCCAAAAAGCGCCTCTTCTCTTGACGAAAGTCCTTCTTTGGCGTTGAACTCGAAGCTTGGCCTGGCGACGTCCGATTATCATTTTTTCAGTTCTCTGAAGCATCATTTGCGTGGAAAGATCTTTGAAAACGTCGAGGAAATGCGCTTGTCACTCACTCAGTTTTTCGATTCGAAGTTTTACCGGCCAGTTTTTAGCCAGCCAACCTAATAAATGAACTTTTTTTGTCAGTTACGTAGTGCTCATTTCAGCGTTCAAATGATAGAAAACCAATCTGCTGTCAACGATTCTTCTCACGCTACAATTTCCCAAATAGAATAGAATGAGCTTTAAAGCTTCAAATTTAAAGCTTTCTTTAAAGCTTCAAATCTATCAAATAGAGATTTTCTGATTAGTTTTACAGAGTGATGCTATTTTCAAGTAAAGCTTTCTGTTTTTGGATATTTTAACGCTTTTTTTGACAACAAGTTGGGTTCGTTTTGCTTTGATCATTAGGAAATTTTATTAATTATATAATTTCCAAAAGAATTAGGCTTATCTTTGAAGATTTGATTAGAAAATCGCAAATTTTCACTATAACTCGAATTGAAATCACTGTCAAAAGCTTCAATCACGCTTTTACCCACTTAAACTTACTTTTCGCCAAACAAACCTTCAATCCAATCGATAGAGAATTTCAAGACGCTTTTTGACATAAAATGAGCCCGATCTGTCAAAGTATAACTGAGAAACGGCCAAAAAATTAAATCGCTTGGGCAGATCGGTGTTCTTTGTGAAAGTCAGTGAAACCGCTACTGTTTCACAGTGTCACAGTGGAGGGGGGGACATCATGGTCTGTTGCTCGTAACCGGATTACATTATGCTCCCTTTGGGCTCCGGCTTCCGTCAGCTGTCCGCTACTTGACAGTCGTCTAGATGGCAGAAGTCTGGACACCCCAGGAATCGTGAGGTTCTTAAACCGACTGGGGATCAGATCAATTCCTTTTAGCATCATCAAAGCGTAACTTCGGAGCTTTCTCCTACTTACGTTCCTAGAAAGCTGAGCATTCTTTCAGTGGAAGGCGGTGCCATCGCCAGACGTGAACCTCGGATCCCAAGTCTTCGGACCACAGGGTGGCGGAGTATGAAGTTCAACCACCTCCGCGTGGTGCACTCTGAGCACTTCCTGAGCAGGCAATCACTAAATTTGCACGATAACTGAAATTAAGATCACAGTCTAAAAGTTTCAATCTCATTTTTACCCACTCAAACTTACTTTTCACCAAACAAACCCTGAACCCATTTGACGCAGTCTTTCAAGGCGCATCTTTTGACATAAAAATGAGCCCGATCCGTCATAGTATGGCTGAGTAACGGCCAAAAAACGAAATAGCTTAATAGGGGCTTGGTGCTCTTTGTGCGTGCACACAATCGCGAACTTTCTGGCAGAGGGCCTTTACACATAGGGATCCTTTTCGCTCTTCTCTCGCCTTTGTGTCCACTCGCACATTGGTCCAGCTTGTTTTACGAGAATAAACAATTTTTGGAGGCAGGGGTTTTTAGAAGCTTGCTCCTCGTCTTGGTCGATGCCTAACCCGCTCGTGGAAGGCGGCGCCCGGAGCCATGGGCTGGCCTGGGTCGATTGTACGAATAGCCCCGAGCAGCATAAAACCGAAAGGATGTTGTGGAACGACCCACAGTCTCCCGTGAGGGATACCGCTGAAGTTCGTGGAATCGCTACTATTTCGCACTGCCACCCGTGGAGGGAGGCAGAATGGTCTGTTACTCGTAACCGGATTACAATTATGCTCCCTTTGGGCTCCGGCTTCCGTCAGCTGTCCGCTACTCGACAGTCGTCTAGATGGCGGGAGTTTGGACACCCCATTGGAGGAACCGCGAGGTTCTTAAACCGACTGGGGATCAGATCAATCCCTTTTAGCATCAACAAAGTGTAACTTCGGAGCATTCTCCTACTTACGCTGCGCGCACCTTAGCAAGCTGAGCATTCTTGCTGCGGGAGTCGGTGCCATCACCAAGGACCAGACGCGGACCTCGGATCCCAAGAGTCTTCGGACTACAGGGTGGCGGAGTGCGAAGTCCAGCCACCTCCTCGTGGTGCACTCTGGGCACTTCCTCGAAACAGGAAGTGGCGAAGAGCTGGACAAAAAGGGAACGAATTTTTGGAAAAGTTCAAGAACTTGGAGTTTTATGTCTTTATAAAAGCTCCACTTTTTCAAAAAAACTTTAAAGTTTTGCTCTTTGAGAGGATTTCTTTTTTGTCTTGCAAACCGTTCCCAAATGAGATTTTGGGAGAAAAATCTGGGATTTTCGGTTTTCGATGAATCGATTGTCAGCGTCAATATTTTGAGATCGAAGAACGACTCTAACAAATTCCCTACATCGAATTTAAATGGATTTTAATGTACTATATCTTGAAATGATTGCTGAATCATTTAGATTCTAAAACTATAATATCTATGTGATGTTCTAGCAGTAAAACAACTGTAAATGAGCTTAAAGTTTGTTAAGAATACAATATGTATGCCTCAAAGTAAGTTTGAGAGTTGAAATCAATGTCTATTGCAAGGGAAATGAAAATCTCGATTGAAAGATTGACTTTAATATATCTAAATTGTATCTCAATCGATCTCAATTGTAGAAGTCGATGAAGCTAGCCTCGCAAAAGTGACTTGTCACTATTTTACTTTCAGATTCTCAGAGAAAAAGAAAATCCTGATTTCATTTCACTATAGCCGAGTAGTTTTTTTTGAGAAATTGTGATGAAATTCCAAAAAATATAGCCGAGTTCCGTTTTTTGGTGGCGATTTGGCGGTCCAAATTGACCCAAGGTCATCCCTTAGAATTTCTAGAAACTTTTCTTCTTTCTATTCAAAGAATGCCCAAAAAGTAAGTGAATTTTTGGGAGGGATATGATTAGGTTTGAGAAGGGCAAAGGGAAATGCTCTGCCGATGATGAAAGCTTTGGGCAAATGAAAGAGAAAGCCTTGCTCATTGTGGACTCTTTCGATTTTCTAATATTCACTTCATTTGTTTTCTGAGTTTTTCCCGGATAAGGTGCTTTGCAAAATGATAGGAACATCCCTAAACTTTACATTTTTATGCCTATGAAATTTAATAACGCGAAATAGCTTTTAAATCCTAGAAAATATATTCAAAAATAGGCATACCATTTTTAACGTTATCTGAACAAATTACAACAAAATTATAACAATTCCTTTATTTAAAACCTTTTGCAAAATGACCACATAAAAAAATAACAATAAATTTGAGAATAAACAAAAGAAAAACGAATGAAAAGTTCATTAATAATCAATAGATGCTCGCTTTTTCTCGATAACGTCGAGTAGTCGACTTTTCATCGAGTTCACTAAGCTTTGAAGCGTTTGTGGTGGAATTGACGTCCAAGCTTGCAAAATTGCTTTTTTAAGTTGCGAAATCGTGTCGTAAGTCTTTCCATCAGCATAAATATTCCTCACTAGGATGCCCCATAAGTTTTTCATTGGGTTTAAGTCCGGTGAGCAGGCAGGCCATTCGAGAAAATTGTTGTGACGTTCTAGAAAAGCTTTAGTGGATTGGCTGACATGAATTGAAGTTCATTAATAATCAATAGAGGCTCCATTTTTCTTGATGATGTCAAGTAATCGACTTTTCATCGAGTTCACTAAGCTTTGAAGCGTTTGTGGTGAAATGGACGTCCAAGCTTGCAAAATTGCTTTTTTGAGTTGCGAAGTCGTGTCGTAAGTCTTTCCATTAGAATAAATATTCCTCACGAGGATGCCCCATAAGTTTTCCATTGGGTTTAAGTCCGGTGAGCAGGCAGGCCATTCGAGAAAATCGTTGTGACGTTCCAGAAAAGCTTTAGTGGATTGACTGACATTAATTAAAGCATTATCCTGTTGAAAAATATAGTGTTTCTCTCGATTTTGTGTTAGGAAAGGAAGTAGTCGATCCGTAAGGACGTCCTGGTAATCGTTCGAGTTCATGCGACAAGTCACAAATTCTAAATCAAGAACGTCATCCACATTGAAAGCGCCCCATATCATTAGTGATCCTCCTCCAAAGTTTCGCCGCCCACAAAGCATTGGATCTTTTGCTCAGATCGTGCCAATAGTACTTGTTGCCGTCTGGACCATTCAAATTAAATTCTTTCTCATCGCTGAAGATGACCTACAAAGAAAAAAACAGTTAACAACTCAAGGCAAAAAGTTTACTTTTTTCCAATCGAATCCAATTTTTCTTTGTCGGCTTCAGTTTTGGTGCTTTCTTCATGACTGCTCTTTTGATGTAACGAATGTAACACTTGTTGGCTCGAGAAAGATTGCTTTTGTGGACAGGAGCTCTAATTTTTGCTTTGACGTCCTGTAGCGACATCACCGAATTCGACAACAGACGTCCCATATGCCGCTCAGCGAGGACCGTGAGCTTTTGATGACGTCCCGGCGACTTTTTCTTGCCATACTTGAAAGGATCCTTTAAGAAATTTGAGACAACTTGGTGCGAGCGCTTCATTTTTTTGCGATCTTCCGATTCGACAACTTTCTTCCATTCAAAATCAAAATTTTCATCTTTTCGATCCGCGAAAGCGATTTTCCACGCCCAATCTTCCTAAAAAATAAAAATTAGCAAAAAGTAAGCAAAAAACATGGTTATTACAGGTAGAAAATCAAAAAGAAACGTAGTGGTTCTATCATTTTGCAAAAGGTGTAAAATAAGGTGTAAAATAAAGAAATGCTTAAAAAAAATTTGGCGTTTTAAAGTAAATTTTTTGGCAAACGGTATTTGCGCGTATTTTTGTATATAAAATTCGAATTTAAGCATCGTTTTGCATTTTTAGTTATTTAAAATCAAAAATCGCAAAAAATCGATGATTTTGCAACGCACTGTATTTGCAATTTACCATCTAGCAATTTTGCAATTTTGGAAAAGATATTCAATTGAGTGATTTCAAAAAAAAAATGAATCCATAGCCGGTTCAATTACTCAAGTCAAACCATTTTTCCGGGATTGTGGGACATTTGATACGCGCCCCGCCTCCTCTGCCATTGACAATCCAATAACGAGACAGTTCAATGTAGACGTGGACACTACAAACGATTCTAACTTTCTTCAAATCTGTCTGATTAACATGATCTATAGCTCAAAAAATAGAGAATTTCAAGAGCTTTTGAATGAAGTAAAGAAAACTCAAAAATATGAATTCTAAAGAAAGTTACAGTGGCTTGTTAGCTGACTACGCGCGAGTTCCGTTTCGACTACAAACCACTGTAACTTTCTTTAGCATTGATAGCTTTCAGTGCGCTTTAGTTCTTTCGAAAGCTCTTGAGATTCTCTATTTTTTTTAGCTATAGATCATGTTAATAAGACAGATTTGAAGAAAGTTAGAATCGTTTGTAATGTGACAGTTTGTCATTTTTGTAGTTTATAGTGTTCATGTCTAGTTTAATAGACTAGTTCATCTTTTTTTGAAGAGTTTTACAATGTTTAGAAGCTAAAGGGGCTTCCTGGCGATCTCTATTTGTATTTGGTTGATTATTTGTGTTTGAATTTGAGCAAAACAAGGAAATCTTTGATACAATTATTTAATTCAGTAGAAAAAGAAGAAAAAGGCCGTCTTATATAGCCGAAAGACCGACTACAGTAGGACAGAAAGGGGTGATTCTAGCAAGCTCTATTGCTAAAAAGATACTTAGTTATAAAACTAATAACTAAATAGGGGCTTTAGAATTCAGAATTCAAGAATTCAGCTACTTAGTGAAGTGTGGAAAGCCGTAATGTTTGCGGCTTTAAATCTAGCCATCTAGAAATGAGAAATCTAGAAAAAAGAACTGAGAATGCGGCGGAATTCAATTCAACTCAATAAAGTAGATCTATATAAAACAAACAATTTCTAACAATTAGGGCTTAAAGGGCTGTGCTTGTGTATCGTTTTCACCAGATTATTCGTGTAAAGTATTTTCTAGACAACATAAGTGTTGATTGTCGATCACAAAATGTGCACAACGTTTACCTAGAAGCCTAGAGCTTCAGGCTAAACCTAAAGCCTAGAGCTTCAGGCTAAACCTAAAGCCTCTTGAAATATAGGCTATACCTATATTTGTAGGGCTCCAAGAGGGCTTGTAGGGCTATACCTATATTTGTAGGGCTATACCTAAGCCTAAGCTAAGCCTAAGCCTAAGCTAAGCCTAAGCTAAGCCTAAGCCTAAGCTAAGCCTAAGCCTAAGCCTAAGCTAAGCCTAAGCTAAGCCTAAACCTAAGCTAAGCCTAAGCTAAGCCTAAGCCTAAGCTAAGCCTAAGCTAAGCCTAAACCTAAGCTAAGCCTAAGCTAAGCCTAAGCCTAAGCTAAGCCTAAGCTAAGCCTAAGCCTAAGCTAAGCCTAAGCTAAGCCTAAGCCTAAGCTAAGCCTAAGCTAAGCCTAAGCCTAAGCTAAGCCTAAACCTAAGCTAAGCCTAAGCCTAAGCCCTACAAATGTTGTTTTCAGAATTGATTCGAATCTTTGATCTCAAATAATGCCCAATTTTTTGTCTAAAGAAGAGAATTTCCGGTAAAACTCGATTTCTAAAGGAGTTTTTTTTGCGATAAATGGATTGGCGGATTGTTCGTTGAGCATTGAAAAGAGGAATTTGAAGATTTTGAAGAGAGCAGCTTACTTTTGGGTTTGATTTGGCTACTGTGGAGCTTCCAAGAGTTCAATAATCCAACAATCCAACGTCAAATCCAACGTCCAACGTTTTTCGCTCGGTTTATTTACCCGTTTTTCGTGAATCTCAAAGTTAGGATGACTCGCGTTTGATTGAAGGTTCTGACTGACTCGCTTCCCTTCCCTTCCCTCCCTTCCTCTGCAATTCTCTCAATCCTTTCTCTTTATTTCAAAATTTGATGAAATATTCAATTCCCCGTCCCTTCCTTTTCCCTTTTCGTACTCTCTTCCTTTACGTACTTCCTCGCGAAACTGTTCCCCATCAAATCCATCACAATTTCCTCCACTCAATTTTCTTTGCGTATAATTTGATGGAGGGAAAAATGTTGTGAGCTTTATGGATTTCAATTTCTTTTCATTTCCCCCGCTTTGGTTTTTATTGAAGGGAAATGTTTTGAAATCAAAATAGATTTAAAAACATTTTACGTTTTAAATCTATTTTAAATTGTTTTAAATCTATTTAAAATCTTTTTGGTTTAAAGTTTTCTATTATTATTATTTCCATTTCCATTACTAAATGTAGATATTCATATCTACATTTCAAATTTATATCCTTCTATTAGGTTGATGCATAAGTCTTTTCGTTTCTTTTCGTTCTAGAAATCTATTAGGCTGATGCATAAGTCTTTTCGTTCCTTTTCGTCTGCCGTTTCAAGCCAACAAATGCACGAATTAAACTACGGTTGATTTCATTAGAAAAAGCAATTATTTTTCTGCAAAATAACATTAAAACGGGTTTAAAAATATTTAATGCCTGGATTTTCTTGAGAGTATGAAGTCGGGTAGTCAAAAAGGGCTAACTCGATGATGCGGTTTAGCTAAGCTAAGGTTTAGCTTAGCACCTTAGCTAAAGAAAACCTATCTTCGTGTCAATAGATAAAAGATAGAGAAAAAAAAGTTTGATATTTCGCCAAAATTTCAGAGAAATTCATTCAGCCAATTTTTCCGTAGAGTTTTTTATAGATTTTTACGAAAAAGGCGTTTTTCACTCTCGAATTTGCTTGAAAGTCAACCGAAATTCATTTAAAAAGATGCAAATTGAACAAAAAAGCACTTTTTTTATAGAGCAAACTATAGATTAATTCGTGAATTTGTTACTTTTTAACAGAAGTACGAAAAAAACGAAAAAGACTTTTGCATCAACCTAATACTTTCTTAACAATAATGTTTTAAATAATTTCTCATATCTGGAAACTCTGGCCAGAAATAGTGAAGAAGTGCTTAAAGAATTTCAATTGCTTTCTCTTACTTTCTCTTTTACTTTTTTTCGTTTCTTTTTCGAATCCAATCTTTTCACACTTTACGAGGATTGCGGAATGGATAAGAGAAAAGGAAAGAACAAGAAATAAACGTCGGCATAAACTAACGACTATTCTTATGCCCTTTAAGAGAAAGGAGAACTCGCACTTTCATATTTTCTGTGACTAAAGATCCCTTCAAATACCTGTAAGCCAGGTAAGTCAGGTTAGGCTAGGTGAAAAACCGGGGTAGGCTAATTTCCGCAATCTTTTTTGATTTTTTTTGAAAAGGATTATCGCAACAAGATCAACTGGGTGTTTTGCGCAACTCGCCATAACTTTCTTCTAATTCAGTCAATTTTTATGATTTTGGTTTCATTTTGTTGCACTTATTGAGATCTACAAAATGACATCAAGCTCATAAAGATTGGCCGACTTAGAAAAAAGTTATGGCGAGTTGCGCAAATGATCCAGTTGATCTTATTGCGATGATCCTTTTGCGCAAAAAAAAGATTACGGAAATTAGCCTACCGGGAAAAGCCAGCTTCTGGTGTACCTAGACTAGACTAGACATGTCCCTAGACTTTGCAGGCTAAAAGTAAAGCCGAGATTTCAACTGAGTCGTTGGGGGTTTTCGGGGGCGAAGAATCCGAAGCTAAAGACTTTGCAGATATTCCAAATATTCGATTCCAAAGATCTCTGGTTCAGGTTTCCGTAACAGATTTTTCTCAAGATGTGAAAACTTGGGTTCTTTGTGTGCTCAGAAATGGACGAGCTTCCGAGCTTTACAGTTTAATCAAAGCCTCCTGGACACAATTTAATCCTCAAAAATTTACCTGCAACCATCAATGATTAAACGACCGTAATCTATCCATTAACATTTATGGATTTGATCGATGATAGAGCAAGAATTGTTCCTTACCATCAAGAATTGTTCCTTAAATAAATGCCCTTAAGGGAATTCCTTGAGTCAGTGAAAAGGGAATGTCCAGAAATATCTCCTTTTCCTGTCAATTCCTCATCGAAACATCCGAATTCCTTTTCTCTATCAAAAAATGTTCATTGCCACCTTTCCCTTTTTCTTCCACTAATCAAGCACTTTTAAAGATTAGAGTTGAAAGTTTGACCGAAAATTGGTCTTGCTTCCAAATGAGACTTGTTCTTTGAGTGTTCTTTGAGCATTGTTTGAGTGTTCTTCGAGTGTTCTTTCAGTGTATTGTGCTTCAAACACACCCTTTCTAGGGTACTCAGTCTACAGCAACGAAACAAGGAAATGAGTGCACTAGAAAAGGTGTTTTCGTGATCACAAAGTAGACGAGGTTCTACTCTAGCCAGACTTTTTATGAGTCATTCTAGCTCGTCATGAAATTCCTTAAAAATAAAAGATGTTTTATTGCTTTTGGAATATTGGAAGGGGGGGAAATAGGAGAAAGGATAGGTGAAAGAGTGGAAATTGAAGGGGAAAGGAAAGAGAAGAGGAAGAGAAAAGAGGAAGAAAGAAGAGAAAGAGAGAACAGGAAGAGAGAAGAGGAAGAGAGAAGAGGAAGAGAGAAGAGGAAGAGGAAGAGATAAGAGGAAGAGAGAAAAGGAAGAGAGAACTTCTTGCAATTAGAACTCTTCTCTTTTCTGTTTTCTTCAAAAAAAGTTCTCTTTTCAACTCTTTCAATTTCTGAGTCCATTTAAATTTTCTTTGCTTTGCTTTGCTTTGCTTTTCTTTTCTTTTCCCTTTTGAAATCAGAGAGTAAAACTTTAGAGGAAACGGACTAAATAGACAAAGAAAAGCTTGATTTTTGCTTGATTCTTTTCATTTTTTGAAAAAGAAATGTTTTTGAGAAGATTCTTTACAATTCCATACCTCAAGCAGTTTTCTATATTGAAAATTTCTCAATTGGAGTTGATTTGGTCAAATTTTGTGCTCAATAAATAAGTCAATTCAGTCAATTAAAGACAAATTCTTAAGCTTTTCAAACATTTTTCCAGTTCTAGAGTTGATTTTCGTTCTCAAACTGTTTGTAGATTCGATTTTTGAATATTTTTTGATTTCAGGTGATGAACAAAAGAGATCCAATGATATTTCTGATTGATGATGTCTCTTCTCATTCACTCAACCCTCAAAAAATCCACGAAAATAACAAGTTTGTTGGTTAAAAAGGGGGAAAACTGTTGATTTTTGTGTTTTTTGACGGAAAATGGAGAATTTTTGGGTCAAGAAAGGGGTTTTTTTGAGGTGTCTAGGGGTGAAACTAGGATCAGAATTCGGCAAAACTTTCGAATATTTCGAAAAAGTAGCAGAATGTTGCGTGCTTTCTGCTATTTATCAAATTATTTTTGTGTAAATGAATAATTTGAAAAAGTTCATATTACGCAATTGAGCAAAACACGAAATTAAGAAGCTTATTTGTTCAATTTTTGCAACGATAGAATAGTTATCTATGCAAAATTCAAGAAAGTTACATATTTTTAATATTTTGGCCAAAAAGTAATGGCTCGTCTTTTGAAATTTTTTGTTTTTTGACAAAAAGTCTTTGTTTTAACGGATTTGATTCAATTCCACCAGTTTATTTCATCAGAATTAAAAAGAATCATAGGGATAACCAGCTTCAATACCAGCCAACAAATCTTGAAAGAGTTGGCCCTTCTCTGTTACCCTGTTCTCTGTTACCCCTATTACCCTGTTCAAATAAAGTTGCAAGTCGATCTTTTGTTCTTCCGAATTGAAGCCTTCATCGAGCTTAAGTTTCAAAGATTTCATTATACGTTTTGTGACGATATCTCTTTTATATGGATAGATTTAGGTTGACAAAATGGAGCTTGTGATTGATCTGGAGCTTGTGATTCAACTGGAGCTTGTGATTCATCTAGAGCTTGTGATTCAGAGCTTGTGATTCAACTGGAGCTTGTGTTTCAACTGGAGCTTGTGATTCAACTGGAGCTTGTGGTTCAGAGCTTGTGATTCAACTGGAGCTTGTGATTCTTCTAGAGCTTGTGATTCATCTGGAGCTTGTGATTGATCTGGAGCTTGTGATTCATCTAGAGCTTGTGATTCAACTGGAGCTTGTGATTCATCTAGAGCTTGTGATTCAGAGCTTGTGATTCAACTGGAGTTTGTGATTCATCTGGAGCTTGTGATTCAACTGGAGCTTGTGATTCATCTAGAGCTTGTGATTCAACTGGAGCTTGTGATTCATCTAGAGCTTGTGATTCAGAGCTTGTGATTCAACTGGAGCTTGTGATTCATCTGGAGCTTGTGATTCATCTGGAGCTTGTGATTCAACTGGAGCTTGTGATTCATCTAGAGCTTGTGATTCAACTGGAGCTTGTGATTCATCTAGAGCTTGTGATTCAGAGCTTGTGATTCAACTGGAGCTTGTGATTCATCTGGAGTTTGTGATTCATCTGGAGCTTGTGATTCAACTGGAGCTTGTGATTCATCTAGAGCTTGTGATTCAACTGGAGCTTGTGATTCATCTAGAGCTTGTGATTCAGAGCTTGTGATTCAACTGGAGCTTGTGATTCATCTGGAGCTTGTGATTCATCTGGAGCTTGTGATTCAACTGGAGCTTGTGATTCTTCTAGAGCTTGTGATTCATCTGGAGCTTCATCGAGCTTAAGTTTTATTATACTTTTTGTCTATGGATCGGGTCATTTGGGTCGACAAACTGGAGTTTGTGATTGACCGAACTATGGTCTTACGGCAAACAAAACAGAAAGCCTCTCGTTGTGCTGTGGCCACTTCCGGAAGCCGATGTTGAGCATCGCATCGCACAGAATTCGTCTTGGTCTCAAGATATTGTCAAGTTGGCAAGGATGTCTGTCTTGGCTGTATGAGGCCAGCTTCACAAACATTTGCGTGTCCGAGGAAAAGCAGTGCCAAGCCTTGCGTTTAGGAATGCTAAACTTGTTGTTCTTACGATTGTTCTTTAAATTCAGATTCAAAATTCAATTCAAACAAACTGGTGTCTGTAGAACTTAATACGTTAAAACAAATAAAGACTTTTTGTTAAGTTAAGACTTTCGGAATGAGCTCATTCCGGGTCTTTTTTAGTCAGTGCTCAAGTTTGTTGTTGTTTTTGAACAAGCCATCGTTCAATCTGACTTTTGTTCCAAATTAGCATCGAGTTAAGCTACGAGATCTAGTGCATCAGATTCTACGCAAAATTCCGAGCAAAACCCATTTTTAAAATCAATTCAATCGGCTCTTTAATCCGTGTAAAAACACGTTTGAAAATCGGAAGCGCGAAAAATTTTCTCGATGATGTAACCCTTCCCTCATCGCCGATGATAGATGACCGGGTGGCCTAGCGGATAGTGTGCTCGATTACGGAACTATTCCTCGCGGGCTCGGATCCTCTTACCACCGGAATTTTTTCTTTTTTTCTTGAAACCGTATTAGTTCAGAATGGGAACCGTATCAGATCAAAATAGGAACTTTAAAAATTGCAAAAGACCATGAAACGAACTTTTTCGACAAAAGACCATGAAACTTAAAAGACGACGATTCAGGGAGATTAGTAGAGAGTAGAGTAGAGCTAAAGTAGTCCATGAAAGCTAGTCATTTCCCTAATGAACATACAACTTTGTGCGTGCTCTTGATGTCACTCGTAAGAAAAATCATCATCTGGCACACTGGCCAGATACAGGGTCCTGAAAAACCCGTTACGAGCCGGTTTGATTACCCAAGGCGTGTCAGAAAAGAAACTTTAGGCATAGCATGGGGCGCATAAAAGGCATAAAAGGCGCACTTTAGAGATAAAAGGCGCACTTTAGACATAAAAGGCGCAATTTAGACATAAAAGGCGCACTTTAGATATAAAAGGCGCACTTTAGACATAAAAGGCGCACTTTAGACATAAAAGGCGCACTTTAGACATAAAAGGAAAAGGATATCATATTAACTTTGCTCAAATCACTTCCACCTTTCAAGTTTCTTTTTCATTTCCTTTTTCTCTCTATTTCCTTTCTAAAAGTTTCTATTTCTCTATTTGTTAGTCCCAAAATTTAGTAAATTTTAGGGACACTAAAATGAAGCGTTTGGCAATGGGAAAAAAAGGGTGATAATTGGATTTCACAAAAGGGAAAAGAGGAAAAGAATCTTTTTCTGGGGTTTTTTTTAACAATTGTGTCTGTGAATGAACCCCTTCAATTGTGAAAACATCCAGAAATCTCGAGATTGAGACCATTTCTGGCAGAAGAATATGGATTAGTTTTCACTGCTTTAAGTCTTTATTCTACGGAAAATTGAAAAATCAAAGCTGAAGTGCTTTCATTTTTCAATTTTCCACAAAATCATTGATTATTTTACATGCCATTCCAGCTTTGTAACGTATTTCTTTGAAATTTTTCACAGATTCCAATTTTAATAGCTTAAACCAAGGAATAATTCTTGAAAATTCAATTATTGAAGAGATTAGAATCGATGTTCTTTGTGGTAAAAAGCTAAAGTTGACGTAAAAGTTTTGTACTTCATTTCTTTCACTTTATCGTTTGAATAAAGTATTATTATTATTATCATTAAACTATAACTGTAAACTTTGATAAAAGCATATTAATTAGCCTTATTCTAATCTTAGCATTTTCCCAATAATCGATTAAAGTTGGAGAATTAAAATTTCAATTGATTAATCATTGATTAATGCCTTTTTTTTTTAAAACCAGCTTCGCATTGTCCAGCTATTCAGCTAATGTTAAATTAAGGTATTAAAGATCACTTCAATTTTATGCTCATTTTATATTTTATTGTCTTTATTGCCTTTTTTTCATTTTTATATTAGAAATTTTTTTCTTATTCTATTTTATTTCACTCTCTATTTTGAAATTTGCATACCGTATTTTCTCTAATAGTAGTGCAGTCTATAATATTGGGTTGGGGAGAATGAGTCGGCGCCAAACTTCATTCTCATTCTTGGGGATAAATTTTATTCAAAAATTTTTTTTTTTTTTAAATTTTATTTCGTTCATTCTCATCCATTTCTACAGCTTTATTGAAAAGGAAAGCATCTCTAGTCTAGCTTTACTTCAATTTTAGAGCCATCCTGTCCTACTATAGCCTATAATAGACTTATTGGGTTGGAGAGAATGAGTCGGCGCCCAACTGGCGCCCAGCCCAACAAAGGGACTTTTTGCACACATAAAGCTTTCTTTAAACATACGTTTGGTTTCATCAAAAGGATCCACTATTTCTCTACAAAATCACTTTTGAGAGATTCCACAAAGCTTTTCTTTCGTGGAGTTTATGAACTTCGAAACGCAGCTGGTTAAAATGGCAAAGAGTCCGACTCATCATTTGAACAGTTTCTTTCACATAAACCTTCTTTGGTGTTTATATAAAAAAGATAGAGCACATTGAATTACTTAAGTTGCCAAATTTGCAGGAAGATCCCACCAATGGTTTTTTCTAGATCAAAGTTTGTAGTTTTTGTGAAGAAATGGCTTTTTCTTGAGCGGAGGCGCTGTTTGAATTTTCTTTTAAATGTGATTTTGTAGAGAATTAGTTAACCATTCTACTCATATCAAACGCATATTATTTGACGAAGTCGAATAGAAGTTTTACACATTTTTCTGATTTTCGGCGCCGACTCATTCTCCCCAACCCAATAATAGATATAAGAACAATAAAAACTACAACTAACAGTGGTCAGCGGGGTCTGTGGCCTTTTGCTACGAGCTATAGCTTATTTGAAGCGTCTCTTCGAGAGGATTCAGAATCCGAATTCCGTTTTTGCTACTAACTTCTAGTACGCGAGTTATAGGCCCTGCAAAAGTTGGTGCAAAAATAATGGTCAAAACCTTTGTAAGTCAAAACCAAAAATGGAGTGTAAGCTGCCAGCTGATCGCTCAGGTCAACAAATCCTTTTATCTTATTGTAGTCTTCAACTACTAATGGCTTGCCATTAGCAGCGCAAGCGTCGTCGTGTCGTGTGGAGAGCATGTGGATGTCTCGCTTGTCCTTCCACTTGAGTACCAAGATTCCGAGAGAGCCAACGAGCCAACGGCGATAAGTGCTAGTTTTCTCCTAGTTAGAAACATCACCAATGAATAAAGCTTTCTAGATTATTGTTATTTCATAATTATCAAATAATCATTTTAAACTTTCACAAAAATTTTAAGTTTGAAAAAAAAAGAACTCTGTGGGACATTGTCACCTGATGTCAGGTGACATTTTTTGACGAAAAAAAAACAACGTGGTCCCATGCGATTGTTTGTGCAAAAACGCCATTGTCGTCAACGTGTTAATAAAGTTCGAGAGGGGGCACTTTGACTTGACCCGGCCAGAATCTATTTTACGGTTTTTTCTAGTTTTTTTTTTTGCATTTTCTGGGGTAATCAAATATGCTTAATCTGTTGGTGATATTTTTAGTGTTTCGAATAGTTTTCCCTCTGTATTTCGTCCCTGGCCTCATTTTCTAGTGCTGCGGCACTTCAACAGTTACACATCACATTAACAAAGATTGTTCAAAACTTTCTAAAAATATCACCAATAGATCCAGCATGTTTGATGAGCCCAGAAAAAATGAAATAACGTTGGTAAAACTGTCAAAAAATAGGATCCAACAAAATCAGATCAAAGTTCCCCCGAGCTTTATTAGTACCAGAACTAATAGTAGCGCACCAAGAGCGTCGCTTAAATTCCTCGAAATCTCAAGAACCGCTTATCAGAACCTATCGATGTGGGATTGGAAAATGTAGCTGACGATGAGATCTAGTGGGGGATTAAGGTGTTGAGCTTCTGGGAAAACTTTGGAAGTCGTAAATAGTCACCGACTCGGCTGTTGGGTGCACTATTAGGAAATGCACCTTGAGGTTTGCCTAAATTCCTCGAAATCTCGAGAACCGCTTATCAGAACCTATCGATGTGGGGTCGGAAAATGTAGCTGACGATGAGATCTAGTGGGGGATTTGAGTGTTGAGCTTTTGGGAAAACTTTGGAAGCCGTAAATAGTCATCAACTCGGTTCGGCTGGATGAACTACTATTAGAGAGAATCGCGAGAAAACACTCTTGTCTTATCTAGCAAGTTGTAAGTTCTGAATTTTATTTCTTAAATAAGGCTACTTCAAAAGCCAAACCCAACATTTCCCTATTTCCTCTTTTGTCCTCTTTGAACTGAAATCTGGGTTCATGCTCTCTAAATATTCGATTCGATTTTCTTTTCTTTTCTTTTCTTTCTTTTCTTTTCTCTTCTTTTCTTTTCTTTTCTTTTCTTTTCTTTCTTTCTTTTCTTTTCTTTCTTTCTTCTTTCTTTCTTTTCTTCCTCTTCTTTTCTTTCCCTTCGTTTCTCTTCACGCCTCAGGGATCACTTTTAAAAAAGAAATGAAACAAAAAAATAAACTTTTAAAGAAAGAATTCTTTTTTAAAACTTTTTTTTTTGAGTGGTTTACTCAAAAATTCTTTAAGACCAATGGCGTTTTTGAGAAATTTCGAAAGTTTTTCGATCTCTTTTTTCAAATATGGAATCTTTTCAGTCATAAAAAGCAATTTAGAGTTTCCAAGGCTTAGTTGAGAAAGGATAAATCGAGATTTGAGCTGTACTAGTCAAAAATCTTATTGATTCAATATTTTAGAGATTTAAACGACTTTATAAGGATCGTGAACGGGATTTTAAGTTCAAAGTCGTTCAAATTTGAAAGCCGAATCGTTCTTTGTGCTCACAAAGACTCACTAGCTGGAGTAGTGTGAATGAATTTGATTTGTATGCAAGAAAGTGTGAGTTTAGGGGAGTTTAAAGCACGACAGGGGTTCATCAATGCTTATCAATCAATGCTTACATGAATCTCTAGAGTTTTTCCCTTAAAACCATGGTTTTTCTACGGAATTTGTTTGGATAGGAGTTTTCTTTTCAGTTTTTTTCAGTTCTTTTCTTATTTCTTGCTTTATTTATATGCTTTCTTTCCAAAAATTGCCTTCATTTCCCTGAGGACCAATTTTTTTTTCCATTTTTAGAGCGTAGAAGGTTTTTCCATTTAAAGAGAGTAGAAAAATTCACTTTGATATCCATTTTGAAGTCTTTTGGAGTCTATAAAAGTCTATAAAAGTCTATAAAAAACGTTTTTCTTTGGTGTAAGCTTAGAAAAATCGAAAAACAGAGCACTTGAGTTTGTAAAAAGTTTTACAAATAAGCATAGTTCCTTTTTGTTTAATACTTTAGTTCTATTTGAAATCACTTGGAAAATCATTGAGAGAACCAGAATGATTTCTGAATTCAACTGAATATCCGGGGTAGGCTAGTTTCCGCAGCTTTTTTTCAGCAACTAGATCATTTGCGCCTTTTGTTTACCGGGCAAATTACCGATTACCGTCCGTCTGTCCACCCGTCCGTTCGTCTGTCCGTCCGTCTGTCCGTCCGTCCGTTTGTCCGCCTGTCCGTCCGTCTATCCGTCTGTCCGTCCGTCCGTCCGTTTGTCCGTCTGTCCGTTCGTCCGTTTGTCCGTCTGTCCGTCCGTCTATCCGTCTGTCCGTCCGTCCGTTTGTCCGTCCGTCCGTCCGTTTGTCCGTCTGTCCGTCCGTTTGTCCGTCCGTCCGTCCGCTTGTCCGTTTGTCCGTCCGCTTGTCCGTTTGTCCGTCTGTCCGTCCGTTTGTCCGTCTGTCCGTCCGTCTATCCGTCTGTCCGTCCGTCCGTCCGTCCGTCCGTTTGTCCGTCTGTCCGTCCGTCTATCCGTCCATCGTCCGTAATACGCAACTTTCATCTTGAGAACCGGAAACACCACGACGCACCTGAGACTATAGAGGGTGTTAACTCTCGTCCAGTAGAGGAGGGAAGTTAACTTCCTCTGGAGTAAGGGAGATCAAGTCCGTTGTGGTGTAATGGTTAGCACAGCCGGTAAGCGAAAGGACGCGGGTTCGAGTCCCGGCAGCGCACGAGTTTTTGATCTGCTCTTCCAACTGGCGACCAGGGAAGGATAGGCTCTGCAATGCTAGCTAAAGTTATCTACCGAGTTTTGAGCGCACCCCGGGCCTATAAATCGAGACGTGTGAAACCGTCTCCTCCAGAAAGGAGGGAAGTTAAGTCGCTTTGGAGTAAGGGAGATCGGTTGCGCAAAAGGATCATCGCAACTGGATCAACTGGATCGTTTGCGCAACTTGCCATAACTTTCTTCTAAGTCGACCAATTTTTATGACTTTGGTATCATTTTGTTGCACTTTTTGAGATCTACAAAATGAAACCAAAATCATGAAGATTGGTCGACTTAGAAGAAAGTTATGGCGAGTTGCGCAAATGATCCAGTCGCAAATAGCCCTGTTGCGGAAACTAGCCTATCCCAAATATTCTGTGAATATCCTGTAAGTTCTATTATTGAATTCATTAAAAGATATTCATTTATGTCGCTTGAATACTTTTTGATTTGATATGGAAGATCCTAAGGCTTTTCAGTAGAATTCAGTTATTCAAAAAATTCAGAATTCTTTCTGAATTTCAATTTTCTTATTTTTTCTCCTTCTCTTCCCAATTTCTTCTTTCATTTTCTTATATTTTTTTTTAAAATTAGCATATTTTCGTAAAGAAAATGCACTTCTTTAAATAGCCGATTTGTTCTAGAAAATTTCGGCTTTCCGTCAAGAGATTCACAACGAAATTTTCCCACGAATAAGCCATCGAATAGCCATCGAATAAGCCAAAAAAAAGAAAGAAAATAACATCGCTTTAAAGTAAAGTCTCAAATTGCTGAAGAAATACGAAAGAATGCCATTGGATATGAACAGATTTCATTCATTCAATGCTTTTGATAGACCACAGTGTCAATATCGACTGAACACTCGAGTTTATGCGATTAATAAAGGACGGTGGGTTTACGATCTTTCACTTCACCACTAGAGTACTTTACCTAAATCGTTTGCAAATTTGCCAATCAAGTTAACTAATCAAATTGCTAGATCAGCAAAGTTTACGAGAATTTTTTTATCTTCTATATAAATCCGTCCTTCTGCGCTTTTTCTCAGTCGTCTTTAAGCAAAAAAACTGATTCTTGAAAAAGTCTCAAAATATTGTGTAATGAAAAATGAAATTTGACAATTAATCTTCACAAAACAAGACCCCAATTGACACTACGGGTAGTCGAACCCGGACGCTTCCGAGCTATAGCCCAGCACTCTCCCGACTGCGCCGTTACCACTAAAGATAAGCACAAGGTTTTTCGGGTCATACACAACAGAGGGCTTCTCTGTTGAGGGTGTTTTGAGCTCCAAAAGCCGTGTTCTTCACCTAATTAACCAAAATTCTCCTTAAATTCAACTTCAAGTGTTATCTAGTCTTAGACGAATTCTACAATTCTTCTAAGACTAGAAAACACTTAAAGTTAAAGATAAATAACCCATTATTTCACTAATAGGCATTCATTTCAGACAACGATCCCTCAATTTCAGTTCGATGACTCTTGCAGTACCGGATTGCGCCGAGATGGCGAGGCTGAGAAGTGCGAGGAAAAGACGCAAAAGTATTGCCGGTTTTGGAGCGATAAGTATTGGTGATTGTTGAGATTTGAGAGAAAGATAGATTTAAATCGTTTCTATGCTTTAAATAAATAAATGTATATGAAGTTTTAGGGACAGGCAGCCCATTGATGGGAAACGGTCGAACGGTGAGCCCGCCACCAAGAAGGACATCGATTGCAGGTAGGATTCGAAGGAAATTCAAATAGAAATGCAGTTCAACTCGTAGAATTTATTACAAAGAATGTTTTGAGTTCAAAAGCTGGCGCTTAAAGACTTAACTTAGTGTTTTTAAGTATTAAAATCTATAAGAACAATTTGTGCGTACCCATGATGTCGTTTGGAGGAAAAAGCGGCGTCTGGCACACTGCTTTTGGTTGGATTACGGGAAACAAAGCCTCTCCCGGTTTAATTGCCCAAGTGTGTGTACCCTTCATGTCGCTCGTAGGAAAAAGCGCCATCTGGCACACTGCTTTTGGTGGGATAGCGGGAAACAAAGCCTCTCCTGGTTTAATTACCCAAGTTTATCAGAAAGCAAAATTGACGCGAGCGTACAAAGAACAAAAACACTTTTGGGATTGTAAAACGGTTTTGAAGTATTCCGGAAGACTCAATTATCTAATTAGCATTCACGGTTACAACTTGACATCATGGGTACGCAAGAAGTTGGTCTTGCGTACCCATAATGTCATTCGGAGGAAAAATTGTCGTCTGGCACACTGCCAGGGATGAAAGCAGCTGGAAAACCGTTTGAATCGGTTTAATTATTCAGGGTTTTCCAGAAAGCGCGCAAAAAACAAAGCTTATCTCGTGAATTCCTTGACTTTTCTTATTTGTTATGTAAGTATTCTTCTTTCCAAGAAAACTGTCATTCTAAAGTGAAATTTTCTCATTAGTGTCAGTCATTGAAAAGGAGAAGAAAAAAGCGTTCAATTAGTTTTCAACTCTTTCTAAAGTTTGAAATTTTCGAGCGAAAACGGAAAGATATTGGTTAGGGAATGGGGAAAGAGCTTGAGTTCAACGGAATCCCGAAAATATGTACAAATATTTGTATGATAATTTAAACATTTTGCTTTAAACTTAGCTTTGAACTT
The DNA here is from genome assembly GCA_958450365.1 of Mesorhabditis belari. Classification (NCBI taxonomy): domain Eukaryota; kingdom Metazoa; phylum Nematoda; class Chromadorea; order Rhabditida; family Rhabditidae; genus Mesorhabditis; species Mesorhabditis belari. Next base: position 829,925 of record CAUEEP010000920.1, read on the forward strand.
TAGCTTTGAATTTAGATTTGTAATGGATCCAGTTGTCAAATCGTTTTCTCCTTGTTCTTTCTTTTATTTCCTTTGAATCTTGCTTCGAATTGAGAGAATTCGAATGCAAATTAACGCATTTTTTCATTGATTTCCTTTGTTTCTTGTGTAATTTGATTGATTCGAGATTTTGTTACGAAATTTATTGATCTATTAATCAAAATCCATCGATTTTACAATCAAAAGCAGCTTTTACCCGTACAAATCTCAGCCAGACTCTTAAAATTATGCTAACCTGCATACTTCTGTAGTAAAGCTCTTTTGATTACTGAGGACAGGGTAGGTTTAAGTTTAAGTAGGTTTAAGTTTAAGTTAGGTTTAAATTTTAGTTAGGTTTAAGGTTGACTTATCCTTACAGATAACAGAATCACAGATAACTGATCAGTTTAGACTCTACTTTAGTTGAATGACTCATCCCCATTCCAATCCATTTAATCAACAACAACCAACAAGAACCAACAACCATCTGTTTCTCTGTTCTTTACTCAAATGAGGAAAGGCATTTCCCCATTCTCTACTTTCAAAATGAAACGGAAATTTGGGTGTCTGGGGAAGGGATGAGTCAAGAAAGATTTGAGGAAAGGATTGAGGAAAGAATTTCAGGAAATCACGATGATTCAAACGGGGAATCCCTTTCTAAAGGATTTTATAGGATTTGAGATAAACAAAACTTCGATTTTCTCTGAAGACTTTCTTCTTCGCTTTCTTTGCTATCCGTATATCATTTTTGAATCTTTTAGGTCAATAAAAGATCTTTTACTTCAGATTAACCAATCTCTCGAATTCTGTAGTTCAACTTTGAACTTTTGACTTATTCTTTGTGCCTTGGAACTTTGAACTTTTGATTTTTGACTTATTCTTTGCGGGAAATCCGTTTCGGACAATTTCGGCAATTCTTTTTTTCTTTTTTGTTGTTTGATTTCTTTCTAAGAAATCAAGAAGTTAAAAAAGAGATCTTTTGCGTTTTCGATTTAAATTAAATGAGATCAGCAATGAGATCAGAAATGGGATCAGCAATGAGATCAGCAATGAGATCAGCAATGAGATCAGCAATTTGATCAGCAATTTGATCAGAAATGGGATCAGCAATGAGATCAGCAATGAGATCAGCAATGAGATCAGCAATGAGATCATTTGTTTGCACAAAGAACAAGTCAGACTCGTTCATCCGCTAATAAGATCAAGTAGACCTTGAAATTTAAAAGTAAAACCTTTATCTAAGTATATTATAGGCTACAGTAGGACAGGATGGCTTTAAATTGAAGTAAAGCTAGACTAGAGATTCTTTCCTTTTCAATAAAGCTGTAAAAATGGATGAGAATGAACGGATTCGTTCACTCCATGGGTATTCCCTTGCCGCTCCTCTCTGGATTCTCCTCCTCTTCCCCATTCCCCATCCACGGCACGGCACTGTTTATTTGTTCATTTATTCGATCGTTCTCTTCTCATCATTTCTCTTTTTCTTTTCCCTTTTCCATCGGAATTTGCGTCTTTTAATGGAGAGATAATTGTCTCTTTTGGGGATAAATTTTATTCAAAATTTCGAACGCATCGATCTCCAATTCCATTTTCATTTCATTTCCATTCCATTTTCCATTTCATTTCAAACAAATCAGCTCTAAAATCTTCTTTGTTGTCTGGTTTATTTAAAGAAAACTAGAATCTATGAAATATCTATAAAATCTCAAAAAAAAACTGATTCTTTTAAAGCCCTAAAACTCAAAGTTCATTAGTCCATCTCCTTCCTTTCTTTACTTCACAATTTTCATCCAAATGACTGCTTTTTGTTGCATTTTTAGTGAAGTTTGGCTTAAAAATTCTGTGAACCTTTGTGAAATTTCATTTTAGAGGAAAGATTTTAAAGAAAGATTCTTAAAGAAATAAAGAAATGAGCTCTGAGCTCAGCACGGGAATTTCATTTTCGCTTTTCGGCACTAATAGGCACCAAATTCGATTGAATATTCAGGTTTTTGGAAGAAAATCTTGCTCTTTTATCGAATTTTTCATTTCATCTTATCATATTGTTATCATTTTTTGAACTTTTCTTCATTGTCAGCCTCCAGAGAACCCCCGAAGTCCAGAGAAATGCCAGTTGAGAATCGTCGTCCCTGGCTGCATCGAGCTGTCCTTGTTGTTTCGGGAAATCGAATACATAGGGGTAAAGAAATAGATAATAATATAAAAAGGTATAATAATATAAAAGCTTTGTATCATTAATAATATAATAAAGACACTGTAATTAGTATCATTTACTATTCTTGAATCTTTGAATGAAGAAGTTGGTTATTTAGCACCGATGCACGTCCGCGCGAAATAAGGCGAAAAATGCGATCGCCGTTAAATTTGCTCACGGTAGTGCTATTCGATGCGAAAAAATGTCCTGAATTCAAATTTGAAAGAATTTTTCGAATCCGTCTGACAGATTTTTTAAAATTTTTAAAATTTTTTTAAAACCTGTAAAACACAAATCATTCGTTGAAATCAAAGTTATGTAAACAATAAAAAAAGAGCCAAAATTTTGATTGAAGTGAAGAAAAACAAAAAGAATTGAAAGAATTCATAAAAACACATTTGTTTGTTTTATAATTTTGTTTTTTTTTTGTAATAGTTCCGGTAGTTTACCCACGCTTTAGCGCGCAGAAAGTTGAAAAACGCTACTTTTGCGTTCAAAAGGCATCAAGTTTTCACAGATTCACCCAATTGATCTCGTTTTGGTGTCAAAATGTGCACAAGACCCTTGAGCATAAAGTTTGGTATATGACGCTTACCAAAATTTCCTTTTCGCCGAGAACCAGCCTGTAAAAGAGAGGCAATTTTGGCGTTTATATGGAAAAATAGTGATTTTTTCGATTTTTTTCGATTTAAAAAAAATCTGTCAGACGGATTCGAAAAATTCTTTCAAATTTGAATTCAGGACATTTTTTCGCATCGAATAGCACTTACCGTGAGCAAATTTAACGGCGATCGCATTTTCGCGCGGATGTGCGATGGGAGAGTTATGCTAATTTATAGAAACAAAGACTCTTTAATTTGAAATGAGTTGTGCAAAAATTCATTTAAATGACTTTTAATGCACTTTCTTCTTTCAAAATAAGATAAGTTCAAGAAAAACGATTTGAAAAAAGTGTTCGGAAGTTGATTAGTTCAAAAGGGAAGCCCCATTTTGGCAAAAGTCAAAATTGAGAAAACTTTTGGTTAAAGAAGTATTTTTCTTTACTAGAGAAAGGCACAAACTTCCAGTGAGCTTTCGTTTATGGATTACATAGATCTTACTAAATCGAGTATTTATTGAATTAATAGAAAATTTTCGAGAAAAACGCTCATGAAGTTTTGAAGAAAAAACGGTGCCTCCGCGGGATAAACCCGAATTAATCCCCTTAGTCAAACTGCCCCGGTGGCCTAGTGGTTAATGTTCCCGTCCATGGGATCTTCACGATGCCTAACACCCTGGTTCGGTTCCCCCACTGACCGATCTTTTCGTTTTTTATGAAGAACGCATTTTTGATTTACAAAAAGCAATTTCTAAGTTTTCTAAAGTGCTTTTGAAGTGTTTATATTGTTAGTAAGGTCTCATTTTGCCTTTTTGCCTTTTGCCTCATTTCCCAACTCGATTGAACCAACAACAGTTTTCTAGTAAGATTGTAGTAGTTTCAAAGTCTTTACATATTGAACAAATTTCAAAATCTGATTCGATCTATCTACTACTGTCAAAAGCTTTAACTTTAACTTTAACTAACTTAACTAACTTTAACTTTAACTAACTAGGGAAAGGCACAAACTTCCAGTGAGCTTTCGTTCATGGATTACATAGATCTTACTAAATCGAGTATAGAGATTCATAATCTGAAATCAAAATCTGTCAAAATAAGCTTGAATTTGAAATTTCGAAGATAAGCTTTAAAAGACGCTTTTCAACCCCTTCAATCTGGGCACCGATGGCCCAGTGGATAGTGGGACAGCCTCTCCGTCGTACGATATCCCGTCGTCGGGATTCGGTCCCGCTCTTCTTTTTTGATTTTTTTTCTTTCAATTTAATACTTTACAGGTTTTTCCCGTTCATTGCTCATTGTGATTTAAATCGTAATTTGAGCTTGAAAACCCACGCACTTTGCAGAGGTTCGCATTGTGAAAATTTTTAGTATTTTAGATGCTTCGTGATCTCGTTTCATATATTTTAACATTTCACCTTTTGCTTTGTTATATTGAATAGTTACAAGATAAAGTATTACATTTAAAGAAAAAAAAAGTAAAAACCAAAAGCGGGACGGAACCCCGGCCTTAAAGACCGAGAGGTTGACTATCCACAAGGCCACTGATGCCCATATCCCAGCGATTGAAAGGCGCCCTTTAAAGCTTTAATTCTATTTTTTGCAATTCTTTAAAGTCCTTTAAAGTTTCGAAAGCTTTTAAAGCTTCAATTCTATTTTTACGTGTTGGCAAGCTTATTTGGGAGCTTTGTTTTCAGATTATGAATCTCTATACTCGATTTAGTAAGATCTATGTAATCCAAGAACGAAAGCTCACTGGAAGTTCGTGCCTTTCCCTAGTGCCTTTCCCTAGTTAGCTTTTGACAGTAATAGATAGATCGAATCAGATTTTGAAATTTGTTCAATTGAAACTTTGAAGCTACTACAATCTTACTAGGGAACTGTTATTGGTTAAATCGAGTTGGGAAATGAGGCAAAAGGCAAAAAGGCAAAATGAGACCTTACTAACAATATAAACACTTCAAAAGCACTTTAGAAAACTTTAGAAATTGCTTTTGTAAATCAAAAATGCGTTCATTATAAAAAACAAAAAGATTCGTCAGTGGAGGGACCGAACCAGGCTGGGGGGGCATCGGAAGATCCCATGGACGGGAACACTAACCACTAGGCTACCGGGGTGGTTTGACTGATAAGATTAATTTGGGTTTATACCTCGGATGCACCATTTTTTCTTCAAATCTTCATAAGCGTTTTTCTCGAAAATTTTCTATTAATTCTAATTTTCTATTAATTTCTATTTCTATTAAGAGGAAATTTTGGGAAAAATTTTGAGATTTTGGGAGGTTTCATTTCCCAAATCGATTCCGAATTGAAAGAATTCCTTCGTTAAATCAATTCTTTTCATTCCAAAACGGATTTTTCTTATTTTCCAAACAAAAACCTACTTATTCTCGATTTATTTATTAAAGAAAAGCAATTTTCCTATTTATTTACGTATCTATTTTTGTTATTTACCTCAAATCTTTCGAATAAACTCTCATTGGTCATTCAAATAAGATTTCTCTTTGAAAAGAAAACGCAACACATCCATTTTAGTTCAAAAGTCTCTAATTTTATTCAATTGAACATTAAAAACATTAACAAGCTTGAAATTATTGATTGAAAAGCTGAAAATTTATTCTTTTCATATGATAAGTATCACTGAAAATTTATTCTTTTCATATGATTAAGTATCACTGTGCATTTCTCTATGATTTCTTTCACTTTATCGTTTGAATAAAGTATTATTATAAGCGTCTTAGAATCTATCTAGTTTCAGAGATTTTAGAAGTTTAAAAGAAAAATTGATAGAAAAGTTGAAAAGAAAGGTTTAACCATATTAAAATCCGTCTTTACATCATTCTTTCAATCATTTTTTCATTTTAACCTTTTCCAAAGCATCCCATTTCCCGATAATCACAAAAAAAACCTTAAAAATTCTCTGCCAAAAGCCTAGTCGTTGAAATTTTGCGAATTACTCTCTCCTCTAGAAAAAAAAGAAGAAATGGGTCGTTGTTTTCAAAAAAAATGCGTAAAATCTTGAATTCATTTATTGAAAAGCTAAAAATTCTTAAAATTCCCTTTTTTTAATATAATTTCTTTCCTAAGCATTGATGAATCGTCTAATAGAACTTTAATAGAACTCTTATAGAACCCTAACAAACTCTAACAAACCCCAATAGTCCTGTAAAGCTTAAAATTAGAATTACAGTACCCCTACAAGGCTATAGTCTTTCAAAACCTCACCAAAGAGCACTTTGCACTGAAAATAAGTATAATTACTCAAAACTAGCTACTCAAAAAAGATCTTTCATATTTTCGGGGGTTTATTTTATGAAATGAATGAAAGAAAAGAGACAAATCCTTTCTTTTTGACGCAGAAATTCTTAAAATTCCCTTTTTTTTAATATAATTTCTTTCTAAGCATTGATGAATCGTCTTTCTCCAATGCAACGATTATCTGTTGGTGAGTTTTTTTGTGGAAAGAGTCCAAAAAAAACCGTGATTTTGAGAGTTTTTCTTTGAAAAACTGTAATTTAAAAAGCTTTAAGCTGCAAAAATTCTCAATAACCCGGTTTTTCTCAACTTTAAGTTCATTTGCAGTGTGAGCTTTCAAAGAAATTTTGGTTTTAAAGCATTTCTGAGCATGTTGAGTCACTTTTTCAGAAGTTATTCTATTAGAAAAGTGATAAAAGATTGATTTTACATGTGATTTACACAAATTCAAAGAAAAAAAGCATGATCAAAATGTTTCATTCAGTGTATTTTGCGATAAAATAGCGAAAAGTACCCTTTCTGACCCAATTAGCTCTTCAATATTGTTGTTATTTGTGGGGAAAAATGAAAGAATTAGTGCATTAGCAAAGGTGCGTTTACATTTTAGCTGTGTAAAGTATAGCTTAATAAGTATTAGAACGATTAGTTTACTTAATTGATGGTTATTTTGTAAGATGGTTGACAATGAGTACCGTAAAAACTCAAATAGAATAAGAACTCTGATAGAATTATTATAGAATTCTAATAGAATTCTAACAGAACACTAATAGAACTCTAATAGAACTCTGATAGAACTCTTATAGAACTCTGACAGGACCCTAACAGAACTCTAATAGAACTCTGATAGAACTCTTATAGAACTCTGACAGGACCCTAACAGAACTCTAATAGAACTCTGATAGAACTCTGATAGAATTCTAATAGAACTTTAATAGAACTCTAATAGAACTCTAACAGAACTCTAACAGAACTTCAATAGAATTCTAATAGAACTCTGATAGAACTTTAATAGAGTTCTTATAGAACTCTAACAGAACTCTAATAGAACTCTGATAGAATTCTAATACAGTGCGGTGCAAAACCATACGCCACCCCCTAAATTTCAATTTTCTGCGGCTCCCGTGCCAGTGACAAAAAAACTGAAAACGTAGTTAGATTCAGGACCAAAAATAACCCTTAGGTCGAGTTGAGCTTGCTCCTCGTCAGAGAGTTGAGTTGCTTTCGGCATTGTTTTTTTTTTAACTTGAAGTATTTCAAAGTTAGCTCTTTAGGCCTCCTTATAAGGAATCTGAAGTGAAAGGGCGGGACTTATGTTTGTCAGAGGCAGATTTAGCTTTTAAACTAGAAAAAAAAAAAGTATGAAATGACACCAAAATTTGGGGGGTGGCGTATGGTTTTGCACCGGGTGAATTTTCGTTTTTTGGCTGTTATATTTCCTCTATTCATGCTATGTCGACGATTTTTCGGGTTTAAGGGTTATTTTTGGTCCTGAATCTAACTACGTTTTCAGTTTTTTTGTCACTGGCACGGGAGCCGCAGAAAATTGAAATTTAGGGGGTGGCGTATGGTTTTGCACCGCACTGTAGAACTTTAATAAAACTCTAATAGAACTCTGACAGAACTCTAATAGAAATCTAATAGAACTTTAATAGAACTCTAATAGAATCAACTCTAACAAGCCTTAATAGTCCTGTAGAGCTTAAAATTAGAATTACAGTACCCCTACAAGGCTATAGTCTTTCAAAATCTGACCAAAGAGCACTTTGCACTGACGAAAATAGGTGTAATTACTCAAAAATAGCCACTCAAAAAAGATCTTTCATATTTTCGGGGTTTATTTTATGAAATGAATAAAAGAAAAGAGACAAATCCCTTCTTTGTGACGCAAAGAATTTCTAAAAGAGAAAACGTTCAATTGAAAATGGAGGAAATTTGATATTTCCTCTTTATTCTTTTTGAAATTTATTGATCTTTTTTGCAATTTGACGTTTTTCCCAAAAAATTGATGTTTTTTGGAGTAATCTTTGCATCGATTTTGGGAAAATAAACTCAAATTTTGGATATTCTCATGTCTGATTTGAAAGAGGAAACGATTTTTCGCAAACTCTCTAGGCCATTCTTCTCAGGTTTGAAAGAAAAAATAGAAAGTTTTTACCGTAAATCCTTTAATAAACGATCGTACAATCGTTTAGTCAAATTCTAGAACTTCTAGAACTTTCTAGAAAGAAGAAAAGAAAAAGAAAGAACTTCTTTTCAGAAAGAAAAGAAGAGAAAGAATTTCTTTCAGAAAATCAGTTTTTTCTCAGTCCCTTCTAGATTTCTTAGCTACAGTTTTGGTATCAAAAAAAACTAGATTTCAAGGGCTATCATTTGACACCATTTAGCACTCTGTAGCTTAAACCAGTGCAGAGAACGGGACGTTTAAAGTTAGACTACGTGACTGTACGCCCGTCATTATAAGATTCTGTTAGTTTTTACGGTAAAATTCGGATTTTCTCTGAAGGATTGCACTTGAATTTGCATTGAATGAAGGCAAAAATTCTGATCTGATTCTTTCTGATTTTGAATGAAAAATAGAATTTAGATGCGTTCTCGGAAAGTTTTCGAACGTTGGCACTCACCGCGAGGCGAAATTCATCGCCGCTTACGAGGAAAAGCACGAAAAAGGTTCCGAATTTCTACAGAGCAAAAGATATTCAGTTATTGAAGAAAAATGAGTGTTTAAAGACGAAATTCTGAGCCTTTCACGCAAATTTTAGATGAAAAAATCGCGGTTGATCTCGAAAAATGGTGTTTGCAATGTTTACAATGCAAATGTTCCGAAAAAGGATCGACAATATTTGCGGTAAGCATTTAGAAATCATTAAGGGCTATCATTTGACACCATTTAGCACCCTGCAGCTTAAAGAAACGCAGAGAACGGGACGTTTAAAGTTAGACTACGCGACTGTACGCCCGTCAATATAAAAAGTCTAATTTTACGATTTTATTGTGTAAAATTTGACTGATTGACTTTTCTAGATGTACCTTTCATGTCGGTTTGCCAGATGCCACTTTTCCCGACATGAAGGGTACGCAAACTTGGGTAATTAAACCAGGGAAAGGCCTTTTTCGGTCAATCAACCAAAAGTCGTGTGCCAGATGGCACTTTTTTTCACGAGTGACATGAAGGGTACGCACACTGGGGTATAGTGTGCGTACTATTCATGTCTTCAGTAGGAAAAAGTAAGCTGGTACACTTTGGTTGAATTTTGGTTGAATGACCGAAAGGCGTACGTAGGCGTATGAACGGTTTAATTACCCAAGGTTGCCAAGGTTGCCAGAAAGCGAAAGTTTACACGAGTGTACAAAGTACAAAAGCATTTTTAGGATTTTAAATTGGTTTTCTGGGGTTATCGAGCTTTAGAATTGTTGTAAAGATCTAGAAAATAGGGAGTTGTTAATGATCTGGCAGTTATTAATGATCTGGCAGTTGTTAATTAACTGGAGTTGCTTAACCTTATCAATCTTTTCAGAGACATCTTCACTACAATGATCGATGTAAAATGGAGATACATGTTCGTCATTTTCGCTCTCGTTTTCATCAGCAGGTGATTGAAAATTGTGCAATTTTATGCAGAGATTCTAGTTGGACTTTCTTTGCAACTCTCTATTATTCGATCGCTTGGCTTCACGGGGATTTGCCAGAGCAACTAATGGAAAATGGATTGAATGTAAACCATACACAATGTATCGCAAATTTGGAAGGATATTATGCATCATTTCTTTTTGCTGTTGAGACACATCACACAATTGGATATGGACATCGGTGAGTTTAGGCGCTACTTTAGGTTTTACAATTGAAAAATAACATGAGCTCTTTAGGCTGATTACTAAAGGAACTTTGAAGTAGAAGGAAAAGAAGAAAGAAAAGAAGAAAGAAATTAGAACCACTTCTTTTTGCAAAAGTAGTTCTAATTGATTAACAAAGTTGAATAACTGCTGAAGCCTAGATCAATTTTTAGGCTTGTTTTAATTGCCTAACTTTGGCAGAACTCTTAGCCAAAGAACTCTTAACTAAAGCTCTTTTCAGATATACAACAACTGAGTGTAAGATTGCGGGTCTTGTTGTTTGTACTCAATGCATTTGTGCTCTTCTCATTCAATCATTTATGGTTGGACTCGTTTTCGCAAAAATGGCTCGACCAAAGAAAAGAGCTGAAACGATTATTTATAGGTACTGTCATATTTCTGAATCTTTATTTTTAGCTCATTGATTTCAGTGAAAAGGCGGTGATTTGCCTTCGTGATGGGCAATTGTGTTTCTTGTGTCGAGTCGGTGATATGAGGAATACACATTTGGTCGAAGCACACGTTAGACTGCAATTTATCACCGATCGAGAAACGAGTGAAGGAGAGGTGAAAGATTTAAGGAGAAATAAACAAACCACTATTTCTTAGATCGAACCGCTGCATCAGTTTGAGATGAAAGTCGGCCCGAGTATCACTGATGATGATCGCATATTCTTGGTGAGAAATTGTTTACTTCAATCAAATCAATCAATCAAATCAATCAAATCAATTAAATCAATCAAACAAATAAATCAATCAAATCAATCAAACAACAAACAACAACAACAAACAATCAAACAAACAAACAACAACCAACAATCAAATTAAATCAAACAAATGAATCAAATGAATCAACAAACCAATCAATTAAATCAATCAAACAAATCAATCGATCAAACAAATCAATCAATCAAACAAATCAATCAATCAAATCAATCAATCAAACCAATCAATCAAACCAAATCAATCAAACCAAATCAATCAATCAAATCAAATCAATCAATCAAACCAATCAAATCAATCAAATCAAATCAATCAAATCCTTGTTCAGGTTTGGCCGACCACCTTGTGTCATGTAATCGATAAAGAAAGTCCTTTATATGACTATGCCGCTCATTCACTTCATTCTGCTCAATTCGAAATTATTGTTTTGTTAGAAGTAAAAGGAAAGTTGGTAATGATCTAAAGAAGAAGAATTTTAGGGTATCGTTGAATCAACAGGAATGACAGCACAAGCGAGGACGAGTTATCTTCCATCGGAAATACTTTGGGGACATCGGTGAGAGGTTTTTAATGAGCTAAAGCTGTTCAATGAACTAAAGCTGATTCAAGAGCTAAAGCCAAAGCCAAAAATCATAGTTATGCAAGCGAATAGATAATTGGCTTACAAGGAAACTTTCCAAAGAGACTTTTAAACGTCGATGAGTACAAATGCCGTCAATACCAACGCCTATCAAACATGACAAATTTGATGCTGTTATGACTGGCTTTCTGGACAAGTTTCAGTCATTTTCAGGATTTGGAGGTTATCTAAAGAAAAACATTAAAATCTTATGAGTTCAAAAAGAGAAAGACTTGAAAAAGCAAGAAAAAGCAAACACTTTAGGAACTCTAAAAAATGTTTTGTGGAAGTTTTACAAAAGTAGCAAAAAGTAGAGTGACGAGGGGAATTGAACCCGAGAGCAGAGATTGCACTAGTTTGATAGTCTAACGCACTATCCACTAGACTGCCGCTGTTTTTTTTTGCTTGTCAGCATGGCATCCTCTTATAGAAGAGGTGAGCGTTTAGAAGCTTTGGTAGTTTGACGGTTAGCTTTGACTTGAAAATCAACCTTAAGAACATCCTTAGACAATTATAAAAGACAATCTAAGAATACTGTAGTTTCATTTTAGATTACAGGATCCGAGAATAAAAGTCTTACCAAACAGAGGCTTACAGGAATTAGTGTATTCTTTTTTTCAAAAGACTAGAGTACAGACTACAGCAAAAATGCTGTTTGTTCTACTATTCTTTACATATAATTCCAAGATCCCAATCTTTTCAGCTTCCGAAAACTCGTCACCTATCAACGAAGCAATGGCTCTTATCAAATTGACTACAATCTTTTCAACTGTACTTATCCGGTAAAAACACCGACTTGTTCAGCAGCTGAATACTACAAGTGCAGTAAAGATGTAAGTGTTTCAAATTAAAAGAAAAAAAATTAAATTTTATTTGAATCGTTTAGACGAGCGATTATTTTTGTCATGACAATCAAGAGCATCGTTTGGATGAAGTGAGAAGCATGGAGAGTACACCGACCCCATCTGTGCTCACGAGTTATCCAAATTCACCGCTTCCCGTTGCGCATCTCAATGAGAATAAGGTATTTTTGGAATGGATGACTTGAAATGGATTACTTAGGACCCGAAAACCAGGCCAGGTCAGTCCCAGGTCTTGGCTTCTGGCAGATAAAAGTTCTTCTTGTAGACCAGTACTACAGTTCCTAAACCCCCGCCTCAAAAAAGTGTCCTTGGAACAACCCTACATTGTACTGATAATGTTTTATATCTGAATAGCTTGAATTAGTGGCCATTTGGGTCTTAGCGGTCTTCCCGGCAGGCTTGACTCACTGCAGCCTTGGCCAAGGGGTAGAGGGTTCGTTTGAAGAGCGAGAGCTCGTAGGTTCGGCCCCACCTGGGGTTTTTTCTTCTTCTTTTTTTAAAGAAGTGCTGACTAGGGTTCTTTGTGCACAAACGCATTTCTTGTTATACTTTTATTCGTTTTAAATTTGAATAGCTTGAATAACAAATTGATTGAATAACAAATTGAATTAGGTAACGAACTAGGGTTAAACAATCTAAAAACCTAATTTACTTGTGGACATAGAACAATGAGATTAGAAAGGAATTAGAAAACTGAATAGAAAACTGAATAAGAAGCTGAATTAGGTAAATATCCAAATTTAAACAATCAAAAAGCTAATTTACTTGAGAAATTGTAAAAGAAACGCAAGAAGTTTTTAATAGTAAACATGACATCGACATTTATTAAAAGGATCAAAGAAACGAGAGACTTTTTGAAGAAATCCCTTCACTTTTATGTGCTTTCTGTAACGAAAATTGAAAGTAATTTGAAAAGATTTTGAGTCGGGAAAAAATAGAAGATCTAATGAATAGAGAATCGACTTTTTCTGGCTGATTCTCTTTCGAAATGAGATAAATGAAATGACTTCATAAGTTGATTGATCGTTATTCCATTTCTTCATTTTCTTTTTCCAGAATTTCTTTTGTTGATGGCAAATTTGAAAGCCTTGTTCTTTGAGAAAAGCTTTTCTTTTCTCGAATTCTTTTACTGGATCTCTGGCTGACCATGGGTAGATATGAGTGCAAATTGATCCAGAAAAGTTTGGATTTTTGCTCGGAAATCCTTTCTTTAAAAGTATTTCAATAGATTCTTTAAAAATCTCTTCTTTCTTACAGATTTTTCGAATCGATTTGAGATTAAGATTTTCAAAATGTTCATAAAAGACCGCTAGGGGTAAATGAAAACTGAGATTTTTTCGTAACTTCATTTTTTTAATCATGCTTAGAAGAAATTGTATATTGTAGTCTGCATTTGATAAAAAACGAAAATGAAAACTTTCAACAACTTTTGGACAATAAGAATCAATGATCGTTTCAAAAATGGAATAATCATTAACAAATACAAGATATTCAGCTAAAGAAGAGAATTTTGGAAGGAAATCGAAAAGATTATAAGGAAAAGATGTTGAATTTGATGTTATAGATGGCGTCTTGATGAATAAATGGATTCGTCGACAAAAGCGCAAATTTTTAAAGAGAATTGTCATTAGGGGAATTGTATCAATCGGATTTTCAAGCAATTCACTGAATGTTTTCAAATGAATACGTTTTGTTTTTGATTTGAAATAGATTTCAAAGTCATTGCAAACGATTTGGCCATTAATTTCTTTAGCGCTTTTTGTTCTGAATGAGATTTGGTGAAGAGTTTTGGTGAATGGGCCACGCTTTAGGAAATAGTATCGAGATTGGTGATCGGTTTTTAGAAAATTTGGAAAATCAGTGAGATCTATGTGTTCAAGGCAAGCTTCTCGTAGGAGATAGGGTAATTTTGGGATGGGGAACATTTGAGGGAAATCGATTGGATAAATAGATGTGGAGTTGTGGGAAATAGATGAATAGATGTTGAAAAGTTGCTAAAGTTGGGCCAATTATTGGTTCAGGTCAAAGAAACACCCCGGGCATTTGTGCCTCGATGAGTCGTAAAATTATCGTAGTTATTCTAGTAGTAGTTTAGAAGTCATTAACCCATTTAAACTCATCAAAAGCTCATTAAAATCTATTACTATTACTCTATTACTACCGTATTCTCTCTAATAGTAGTGCACCCTGAGCGTAGCCTAAATTGCTCGAAATCTCGAAAACCGCTTATCAGAACCTATCGATGTGGGGTCGGAAAATGTAGCTGACGATGAGATCTAGTGGGGGATTTGAGTGTTGAGCTTCTGGGAAAACTTTGGAAGCCGTAAATAGTCATCAACTCGGCTCGTCGGGGTGCACTACTATTAGAGAAAATACGGTATGCATATCAATCATTATTCAACATTCTAAGAGTTCTTCTAAATCTCTCTAAAAATAGAGCAGCAAGTACAGAAGTATATAGTTATACCACCGTACTCTTGTAGCCTAAACTTTAGCAGGGTTAGTATAAATGTACTGGATACTACTGGATACTAAGACGACATACTGTAGACTCAATCAAAGTTATAGTACTCGTTATATCCGGATTGGATCCCGTCTATCATCCTCTTCTTACTTCAAGACACTGCAGATTGGTGTTAACGATTTGTGGTTGTTCCACCCTAAAGCTGACTCTAATTTCGTTGAGCCATTTATGCAAACCTCGTAAAATTCTTTGTTCTTTGGATCACTGGTAATTCAGTATTCAGTTTATCAATTATCTACACAAAGAGATCTTATAGAGAAAGTGAAAGAGATTTAAAGACATAAAGCTAGCGAGCTAGAGTACAATATAAGCTAAAGATTATGAATCTAAAGAAATATCAGAAACCCACTCTAGAAGCCCACATTTTCCACATAGAAACCTACAAGAATGACTCAATTTCAGCCACCAATAAACGTCTCGGAGAATTCACTTCTTTCTTCAATTCCTCCTCCATCAATCGTCGTGCAATGTCCCTCAAATTGCACATCACCCAATCATGCTGATCAGAAGAAGAAATTCGCAAACAATCGACCGAATAATATTTTCAACTTTTACACAAGAGACACCTCATGGTAATCTTTAGCTCAAAAAAGTCTTTTCGCTCCTTTTCGTTCCGTTTAAGCCAACAAAACCAATTAAACATTTTCGTTCTTTTTCCTTTTTCAGAAATCCATGGTTGCTCTTCGCTTAATAGCGCGCCCCAGCTACCGTACCCTCGCCGCAAGCAATGCGCGTATATAAGGTCATTCCGCCCATTTTTCATTTTTCGAGTGGGATTGTTTTATTTTTTAAGTTTATTTTTTACTTTTCTAATTCTGAGATTCTTTACTTCTTATTTAGTGGATTGATATTCGGTTGTAAGTTTGTTGGAACTTATAAAGAAAAGCAATGACCTAACTTCGTGCAATTAAAATGAAAAAAATGGGCGAAATGGTCTTATATACGCATTGCTTGACGACGGTGAGGGTGCAGTAGCTGGGGCGCGCTATTAAGCGAAGAGCAGCCACGGATTTCTGAAAGAACGGAAGTCAATTGAACTACGGTTTGTTTCATTAGAAAAGCCAATTATTTTTCTGCAAAATAACGTTAAAATGGGTTTTAAATGTCTTGATTTTTTTGAAGCGTGAAGTCGGGTAGTCAAAAACGGCTTACGGCTTACGGTTTAGGCACTTTAGCTAAGGAAACCTATCTTTGTGTCAATAGATAAAAGATAGAGCACAAAAAGTTAAGTATATAGCCAAATTTTCAGAGAAATTGATTCAGCCAATTTCTTCGTAGAGGTTTTTATAGATTTTTATGAAAAAGGCAAAGAACACTCTCGAATTTGCTTGAAAGTGAACCCAAATTCACTTCAAAAGATGGGAAATTGAAGAAGAAATACTTTTTATTTAGATCAAACCATAGGTTAATTGGTGAATTTGTTATTTTTCAACGGAAGTATGAGAAGGAACAAAAAGATTTTCTAGATTTTCTTTTTAGCCTAATAATTTGATTTTGATTAATTAATATGGGTTAACAATGTTCTGATTTTCTGGACAGGATCATTGTTTATTCAATTCAATATTTTCAGTGCTGTGAGTATTGGTGAACTTTCTGGTTCAACTCGTCCTTCAACAGCTTTGTCGGATCTTGAAGAGGAAAGGGATCCTGTATCTCCACCGCCGGGTAAGAAGAATAAGAACAAGATTTAGAAACAAAAAGATTTAGAAAGTTTTGGTTCTGAGATTTAGAAAGTTCAAAAGTTTAATTGAAGGTAACTTACGAGTACGGTATAGTTATGGTAGTATTCGAAAGTTGACAAAGGTCCAATGGCCAAAGCCCAGGTTTCGAATAAAGTTCCAAAGACCAATGGTTCCATTATGATTCCAATATGTATCCAATATGGTTCCATTATGGTTCCAATATTGTTCCAATATTGTTCCAATATGGTTCCAATATGGTTCCCATGTGTTTCGAATAAAGTTCCAATATGGTTCCAATATGGTTCCACCATCACCAACCAAAAGAATAATACAAAAATGGCATGAATTATCACAAATTGACAAGAACAAGATACGAAATTACGGTAGTATTTGAAAATTGAGATGTTTTAGAATTAAAACCCATCATAGAAACCCATTACTCATCATGGAAACTGACAAATCACTTCAGGCAAGACTCTCCTAAACAAGACGGGCTACCAAGAAGAAATCCAATGTATCGATGACGAGGATGCCGTGATATGAAAAAAATCTTATAGTTTTTGATCTCTAATTTAAACCTCTACCTATTTGTTAATCTCTAAGCCTCGATCTCATTACCGTGTTCCCTCCACTTTAGAAAATATGGGTCACTTTTGTCAATGTGCTGATCTCACTCGTTATTTTTGGATCTTTTGAAAGTTTTTACCGGTATTTTCACAATAAGCTTTCTTATTTTGTGTGCATAAATTTAACACTGAAATAAAAATTTATTGAATCTAAAAACATTTGAATATAAAAATTTGCATTTAACAAATAAACCCAAAAAAGCATCAATTTTTCCTTCATACACAAAAATCAGACTACGAAAGATGCTCGGGCTTCGCTTGCCTGGTAAATTTTTATTATTTTAACTTGCTACTTGACATTTTATGCTTGCAAAAGGTTTAAAAAGTAGAGAAAATCAGAAGTTATTTGTTTGTTTTTAGACATTCCTAGTGCCCCCCCCCCCTGTGTCCCCCTAAAAGTTATCATTTTATTTCTTACATTAAAACAAATCTAATGATCTAATGAATCTGATAATCTAATAAGTTTGAAGAAAGTTATGGGCAAAAAACGTTTAGAGAAACATAGGGCCCCCCGGCCCTATGTCCCTCTAAACTCGGAATGTATCACTGTTTTCACATATTCAGCCAAATTGGTTTTCTAAAACGCACTTGTTTTAAAAGCAAAAAAGGAAACGAAGTATTGCCTGTTTTTATACATTTCGGGTGCCCGCCCCCTCATGTTTTATAGCTTGTTGTTAAAAATTGTTGAAATTGTTAAAAGTTCATCGTTGCGCAACTGAATATCCGCTACAGTTTTGGGTATATAACCCTTTCCAGAGAAAAACTTTTCATTTCGCTTTGATGCACTCGTGCAGATTACGCTTTTTTAGACTTGTTTTTGAATTTTTAAAACTTTACCACTGTTTATAATGTTTTTACTTTCAGCTACGATGAAATTGTTTGGTCGCTCGACGAAGACGCCACCTGAGATGGCGAAAGGACTCAAAGATGCTCTTCTTTTGATTGAAGTCGACAAAGAGAAGGATCGACGACGGAGAATTGAAGATGCCGGGAAACACCTGATGGCAATCAAAATGATGATTCAAAGCAATGAAGGACAGGAATCTGCAATTGAAATGGTAAGGGTTTTGGTGCTTCATGAGGCTGTGGTGGAATCGCCTATTCTAGTGTGGCTGCGTTATCCAATCTATTAGGTTGTTCGGATATAAACGAGCGTTTTAGTAGTCGACAAAGTTTACCTTAAAAACAGAAACAACACAGTTTAATCCAAAGTATATTCACCATTATGATTGATTGCTTCTTGCCATCTTTTGCGCAAAGGATTGATGCCGCTCTTGAAAAACTCAGCCGGCTGTGACTCGAAAAACTTGGCGACCCAATTTTGGACATCTTCACGGTTTTTGAATTTCTCATTGGCCAAAAAGTTTTGAATCGACCGGAATCAATGGTAATCGGAGGGAGCCAAATCGGGAGCATACGGCGGATGTGGTAAAACCTCCCATCCTAGATTCTCCAGTTTTTGCTGAGTCATCTTTGCAACGTGAGGTCTAGCGTTGTCATGGATGAACTTTATCTTTGATGTGTCTACTCCGTGACGAATGAGAACTTCATTGACCCGATCAAGTTGCTGTTTGTAGAGGTCGGATGTGACTGTTTGGCCGGTTTGTAGAAGCTCGAAATACACGAGGAGCTTGTTATTCCACCATACTGAGAGCATGATCTTTTTCCCATGAATGTCCGGTTTCACGGTCGGATATGGCCGTTCTCCTGGTCCTAGTCATTTCCGTTTTCGAATAGTATTATCGAAATGGATCCACTTCTCATCTCCAGTAACGAGAGAATCAAAAAAAGCCATGATATTTAGCGTGGCGGATGAGGATTTCGACAATAGCGACCCGTGAAGCCTTGTTTGCACTGCTTAACTCGTGAGGAAGCCATTTCCTGCATCTGATCGTCTTTCCAATGGCGTGGTGATGTTCATCAATAGTAGAATTTGAACATAGAAACTGTTTAGCAAGTTCACGCGTCGTTTGACATGGATCCGATTCGATTGCAGCCCTCAAAAGATCGCTGTCTACCGCTTGAGGTCGACGAAAGTGTTCATCATCCTCGAGACTTTCATCACCATTCCGAAAGCGTTGGAATCAGGCTCGGCATCGGCTTTCGGACAATACATTATTCCCAAAGGCTTTGACCAAATCTCGATGGGATTCTGTTTTGCCCAGTTTGTAATCGTAAAGTAGGCTTATTGATAAGTAAAGTAGACGCGAACTTGATGTATTTGAAGTCGATCATCTAAAGAAAAAAGAAAAGCAAGAAAAAAGATCTTAAAAATAAGAAATTATCTGTTTAAACAGTTTCCAAATATGCGCAAGATTAGTACTTTTAAATACAGAAAGATATGTTTTAAAAGCTTCTCTCACAACAAAAAGTTTATCTCACAACAAAAAGTTTAGCAACGCTTGTTTATATCCGAACAACCTAATAGTAATCAACAAATTGGGCAAGAATGCCTCTGAAGGTGGTTGTTAGATTTCGAATTAGACGCCATTCTTTGTTGAGCAGAATTTGGGTGCAAATGTTTAAATAGGGATTGCTCAAACTTTACTTACATCTTACATATGACTTTGTGTTGCAAAGTGCCATCTCCAAACCATCCGCAGCACTTTAGTAATATAGCTTTGCATGCACCTATGTTGAGTTAGCATAGAGATGAGAAAAATGTAACTGCAATCAATGCTACACATCAATTAATGTTCAAACTTGTGCAAGACGAACGTTTCGACATTGCCGGGGATTCGTTTTTGACGCTCAAAGAATTGCTCACTCGACACAAAGCTCTCGTCTCCCACTTCATCAACCAGAACTACGTGTGTTTCTTTGAGCATCTCAATGGGCTCCTCGCTTCGGACAATTATGTGGCGAAGCGTCAATCCATCAGAGTATGTTTTACCTTATTATGCGTGTCGATTAAATCAAGAGTTCTTTGTCGTTCAAAGCCAATTAAATCATTCAGATATTTCTGTTTTAGTTACTCGGCGAGCTGCTTATCAATCGTCTCAATTTCTCGGCGATGATCCGTTATACGTCAAACAGTGAGAATTTGAAGTTGGTGATGAATCTCCTTTCTGAGCAATCACGAGCTATTCAATTTGAGGCCTTTCACGTGTTCAAAGTTTGTACATTTTCATTTATTTTTAATTGGGTTTTAGGTGTTCATCGCTAATCCTGAAAAGAATCAAGCCATTCTGGCAATCTTAACTCGCAATCGGTAGGTTATTTCCTTGACTTTTTCACGAATATGTTAATTTTAGAGTCAAGCTGCTTGGATTCCTACAGAATTTCTGCAATGAAAGGGACAAAGATGATCAATTCAACGATGAGAAGGACTACGTGATGCGGCAAATCAATACACTCCCATCGCACGACCAAACTCGATCAATGTCGCCAGGCCGTTTGATGCAGGGCGGCGAAGAGCTGCCCATTTCGCCTCTACGAAATTCTCCTCAACTTTTGGAGCAACCTCGCGCATTTGCCAAGATCAAGTCAGTGAAGGCGATCTCGCTGCTGATGTCACGCAAAGGCGTTATGGAAGAGCACGAGTCGTTGAGGTGGATGGACTTTGAATTGTTTATATATAAAATTATTTAGGCTGTTTCAAACGAGCTTGTGCGGGTAATCTTTATAGATGAGGGACGACTGCAATGGGTCAATCCAATCTGTTTGGCCGTGATGCCAGTGAGCTGTGCTTCCAATTCACGTAAAATGTATTCTAGGACAATTTCTACTATCATCCTTGGCAAGCAATGTACATGTGTCTGGGTGGAGTTTCGCCAATTGATTCGTGCATGGTAAAGTTAATGCTTGTTCTCGTGATTATTTTTGATTTTAGACTGAACCAAGACCTCGTTGGACTGAAAAACATGATGCGGCTTTTCGTGAAATCATTCGAGAGTTTGAACTGTTTAAGGTAAAAGCTTGGCTACAATATTATCAATTTAAAGCGTTCTATACATTATGTTGCGGTAAAATAGTCTTTGTTGTTTGAAAAGGTACAAGCTGAGTTTTAGGTTGTGGTCATCAAAAGCACAAAGGAAAGATTATTCGCAGATGTAAAAGAGAAATGACTGAAAATCGAATAAAAGTTTCTTTTTTTTGGTTCCTGATGAAATGATGTTTGTTACGTCGATTGTACCTTATTATATCAAGATTTTTGATAGCTGACCCCAAAAATTTTTCTAAAGTCAATCTTTCTCGGATCTGTTTCTAGATTCGAGTCCGAAATGAATTGCTGACATTATAGCTTTTTAACATAATCTACATTTCGTCCCAAACGCACCTAACTAGTCGAGAATTTTATGCTGGACTCAAATCTGAAAACAGATCAGAGAAATATTGACCCTAGAAAAAGTTATGGGGTTAACGATCAAATTTTTGGGATTTTGACTGTCTTCTGCAGAAAAGATGCACTATATAGTGCAGGAAAAACAATGCTAACTTTAAAAACTGACTAGTCACTATGAACGATGACTGGTTTTTCCAAAAACACCTACATGTTGGGTAGATGCAGTTGCCCCTACCTGCATTTAATGTTGTAATTGAATAGTGTCAAGGTTTATTCCTTGGTCGTACGACTAGATGTTACATGAGTCCGGACTGAGGATCAGAGTCGTTTCCAGCGCCCTTTGTCTGGGCGTAACCCAGACCAAAGAGCCGCTGACCTCAACCCCAGTGTCTCAAAGAATAAATGCGAAACAGACGTGCATCCAATCTTGCTTTCAAGTTTTGGTTCAGATTTTCCGTATTCGTTTAATAAGGATCTTAAGGAAGATGGCGTTCTTTACGTTCAACGGGGTGACGAAAAAGCTGAAAGTGGCGGCGGTGAAACCGGCGGTGCTCTCGACGGTGTTCAAACTCGAGCCCGACTCGATCGTGATCACCGACGACGACGAGGGAGAAGTGCATCTGGCCGATGGGGCTCGATTCGATCCACCCCTCATCGACGGGCATCGATACAGTGTTTGCATTTTAGCCTTTTCTAAATTTAACAGCTTACTGCATTTGCTTACCTCAAAATATACAATCAGCTTTAGTAGAGAACGAAGTTCACAAATTAACTTTGGTTAATCATGATTTCAATGAAGGTCTGGATAGTAGATATAGTTTCGAAGGTGGGTTCGATCCATCGGATCGGATCAGACCAGATGTATTCGATAAGCGAATTATCGGGTCTATAAAACCGCAAGTTTTGGAGATTTTCTGAATCGAATATATCTGATATCTCATTGACCAGATTCACCGGAACGGATCGGATTGCAATGGTAATCTTCTCTTTAGGTGGACGGGGCCGAGCTGGCTTCGGTTGTGGCTCAGAGAACGGCGGAGATGGAGCGACAAGCGGCCGCCGATCGATTAGCCGCTGCCAATCAAATGGCCATCTATGGACGCGAGAGGGATGTGGCCGGGATCAAGGGACAACAAAGAGATGTGGGTAGTTGATTATATTAAAGTTTGTTCAGCTCGGGCGTTCATAAGTTCGTCTAGTTCGTTCACTTCAGTGCACGGACTTTCAACTTCCGACAACTAGAAAGTGCTCCTTAGAAAATCCGTGCAGACCAAAGTTTGCGTTTACTCTGAAAACAAGTGGATCTCCTAGAGTTTTGACTTGTGATCATTAGCTGCCACAACCCTGGTAAATGCTAAATATTTTGTGAAGAAGTTTTTGAGCACACTTCATACGTGGCTTTTCTCTTTACGGTTTTCTTTCTTGAAGATGAAATCTTGTTGTTACCACTAAACTTTTCAGAACAGCTATCGGTTAATTTGGAAGCCGTAACAGTTTAGGAAATTGCTTTGAAAAAATACCTTGCGGACCTCATAACTTTTTTCAGAAAATATATTTTTGTGTCAACCTGACCCACCTAGTGCATAATTTCATGCTCAGACTCAAATCTGAAAACAGATCCGAGAAATATTGACTCTAGAAAAAGTTATGGGGTCAGCTATCAAATTTTCGGGATTTTGATAAGGGATCGTTTGAAGTTCCTTTCAGAATCTGATCACCGTCTTGATCTCAACGACGAGCGATCTGGACCAGAGTGTCGGAATGTTGTACAATGCTCCTCAGGCTGTGGTCCTTGTCGAAGCTCTTGCTATCTTAGCCGCTGCGGCCCCTGATCCATCGCTTGTCAGTGAAAACATGCCCGCCGAAAAGTTCACAAGACTCAAGACACCATCGTCTTTCAAGGTGGATTTTTGAATTATGATAGGTCAAAATCACCATTGATTAGGCTTCGCTGTACCAAGTGGCCTCGTCAATGTGCAACGCTTTCCGGACGGCCGACGTCTCGATGATGACCATCAAGGCGAAACTGGTGGATTTGCCCGATGACTTCGTGTCGACACTGGAAGTGATTGGAGAGGTATTGAATGAATATTTGAAAATTTATATGAAACATATGTGCACTAATAGATGTGCATTTAAAAAGCAATTAAACATGGACATTTATAAAAAAGGCTACACTATTCTTTCAAATATAAAAATGTTTTCCTGAAATAGCGAGCAGCAGATAGAATACCAGTAAAAAAATTATAACTTTCATAATGTTTACTTTGAATACAGATTCACGAACCAAATTTACAGAATGATGATGTCGCTACTCAGAAGATCCTCAAGCGGACCACCGGTCGAATCGCCGAAGCGTCGAAGAAATGCGTGGAAATGGCCAAAAAGTCGAGTGAGACATTTCGCGAGACCATCGATGTTATCGACGAGCTATGCCAAGCCGCTATTGTCGCAAAGGGAACCAATGAGGCGGCTTTGACGGAATGGAAGAAACTGAAAGTGGACTTGGATCAACGAAAACAAGCACTGCAAATATCCGAACAAGACCTCCGACAACAGCACGAGGAGAGAAAAGAGCGAGCAAAGGAGGCTCTTCAAGAGTACAAGGTGGGTGCTGTATGCTAGATATGAACATTACAGAGTAAGTGCCCGGAATTCTTGTTTTGCACAGGATAATTTTGAAATGCAACAAGAATCGATTGCCTAGGTGTACCGGTTACGTGATTACTACTGTAGTTGCTGTTTTTGGATTAACTAAGCCTACAAGCAGCTTTTCCAAAGTTTAGTAAAACAAGGAAGATGGTTTAGGATCAGGTGGCAAACAGTGGCAATGTGGGAAAGATGTTCTTGGCGTTTACGTGTGATGGAATCATGGATACGGTGAAAGCGGCCGTCTCATTGCCGGGGAAAGCCCTCGAGATATTGGGGGAGAAACTTCCGAAGTTGCCCGGCACCGAGAAGTGCTCACCCACAATGCGATATGCTATGGTTCGTGTTACTTTTCGTGGAGTATATTTTGGTAACCCAAACCCAGATAAAGTAGATACAAAGGTTAATATACATATAGTCAAGTTTAGTTGCTCATTAGTAGACTTGGTTTACGGACCAGCTCCGTCTCGGGCTGGTTCGGCTCAATAAGATCCATTCAGACAGACAGCCACGACTGAAACGTAGTGCTGCTGGAAGAAGCCTTTTTGGACTTTTTGTCACTGGTTATGCCAACACACGAAAATAAAGCCTTTGTTAACTGACAATAATCAAACAAAGTCAAATGCTTTTGATTGGCTCAAGTGGGCGCCCCGCACCCAAAAACGAAGTTTATGCTTAGCCTTACAAAAAGTGCTTTGTTTCTCTTACTATTACTACATTTTAAAGTCATCTAATTTCTGAGTTCTAACTTGTAAAGAACTCTTTTAGGAGTGGAGCCTGTTGCAAATGCTGGAGCAGATCATCGGGGATTTGGCGCATCCCGGGGAAATGGGCGAAGAAACGGTGAAGGACTATATCCTTTCGTTGAAAGACTCGGAGAGGTACTCCCCGTTGACCGATGACGGCAAGGAAATCTATCGAAAAGCCAAGAAAGTCCGCGAATTTCTTGAGAAGGAACATCAAAAGCTGAAAGATTGTGGATTGAAACCAAGAATTGATGAACTAAGGGTTTCAGTTGGGAATGTGATTGTGGCAGCAAAAAGCGTTCGAGAGGATCGACAAAAGGCGAAGGATGAGAAAACGGCTGCCCAGCTATCATTTGCTGAAAAGCTCGTTCAAGCCGAAACGGTGAGTGGTTGGAAAGAAGAAATTGATATTTGAAGATTATATTAGGCCAAGTTATTTGACAATTAATGGAGACAGTTTATGCCATTTTTCCATCTTTTCAGTCTAAGATTATTTCCAGGATCAAATTCGAATGAGCCAATCGTATTACACCGAGGAGAGCCAAAAGGAGGAGAAACTCCGCAAAGAGCTCAAAGAGACGACAATGGAACTGTCGGGAATTTTGGGGAAACTGAAGAATTTGGATCTGGAGAAGGTCGATCTAGACGATATCATCAGCTATCTTCAAGATGGAATTCAGTACTTGGGAAAGGTTTGCTAATATCTCAGCAAAAATCAAATGAAATCAAACAGTTTTTAGGTGAAAGAGAATTGGAACGAGCTGACTAACTTCTTCGATGCAATCCTGATTTTGGTGGAAACGAATCTGAAGGACAACATTGACTCTTTTCTGCAAGAGGCTCAGGTACAGTAGGAATTGAATTAAAAACTATGTTTGATTGGATACGACAGACATCTTTCTAAAAAACTAAAAACCAATGTTGCAGTCGAATCATATTCAAATCTGAAATTCCAGGACCCGGCGTCTAGAGGTCGCATGTTGCGAAGTGCGCTGAAGGCGACCGGTTACTGTATCCAAGCGGGCAATTGTGCCCAGATCTACACACAAGTCTCCAGCCAATATGTCATGCCGACAATCAACGGAGTCGGAAAGCAATTCGCTCTGACAAACGCCGAAGCTAAAGTGAGTTCGAGTTTTTTTTTGAGTTCCAACTTTACGCGCTTGTATCTCCAAAATCACAAAACCAATTTCGACAAATTTGGTATCATTTTGTTGGAAAAGACGTGAATTTACTTAAAATAAAGTTACATTTGAGAAAGGGCAATTTGTTCTACAAAATTTCGATATGATCGGATTCGGACGCCTCAAAAAATGTTGTGAAATTCGAACGTCCGAATCCGACCACATCGAAATTTTGTAGAAAAAAAGAGCTCTTTCTCAGATGTAACTTTATTTTAGGAAAGTTCACGTCTTTTCCAACAAAATGAGCTATGGTACATGTTATTTGACAAATGTTTAGGTTACTAAAAAGGAGTCACAAAAACAGTCCTTTTTGAAGGTTTTTTGTTAAAAATTTTTTAGCCTCTTAATAAAATAAAAAGATATATACGTCATTTTGTACAGCAAAAATTTATGCATCAATTGATACCAGAACCATGAAAAAATATCAATCCTGCGCGTTTTACAGGAATGTGGCCGGATCCGGACGCCTGGTCTGATTCGGACATAACATATAGTATACATACATGATTTCGGGCAGGGCTCGGTTGCATCCGATGGGTCGGACCCACCGGATTGGCTCGGATCGGATGTATTAAATAAACCGATCAGATTAGTTCAGATAGAGGCTCAAATTTTCTTCAAAAAACAACGCATATTTTGGAAAACTTTTGAATCGGATAAGATCAGATATATTCAATGCTCAGGCCCGTCGGACTTATGCGAACTTATCGGATCGAATCAGATTCATTTGATGGTCAATTTTACCTGATCAGATATATCCGACACGATAACCATCAACTTCTTACAATTCCAACATGATCCACGTTCTTTGTCTTCTTCATCAACGTAAAGAGTTCTTTTCAGGCAAAGAAGGGCGATATCGAGAACATGCTCAACGCGTCGGTGCTCGGTGTGCAAACTTTAATCGAAAACGAGCGAAAGAATTTCAACGAAAGATTCAAGGACCAAATGATCGGATATGCGGATAGCTATGCGAATTGCATCACCGATCGACCCGTTCAACAAGCCATTGGAAAATAAGAATATCTCTTGTTTCTGTGATGTTTATAAAATAAATTGATTTTTCTTGAGTTGGTTTTGTATTTTGAAGATTTTGAATATCTTTGTATCTATCAAAACTTATGGCTCTTTTATGTTTAACTTTGGTTTCAGTATGGCTCTGGCTCAGACGCTCAAAACTCGATACGCCGAGCAAAAAGAGGAAATCGAGCAAGTTTATCGAAGTTTCAAGGGGGTTCGTTTTCGGATTCAATAAGTTGCAAACTCTATCATGTTATTGTATAAGAAGTGAGAAGTACACGTGTAAAATATTAAAAATAGTAAATGCTTTTGGTCAGTACAAGTTTACTCTCCAAATTTAGTGGCTTTTTGATAATTATAGATTGAGGCAAAATATTTGAATAAATGGGATTTCTTTTATTGAAAAAACTTTATAAAATCATCCTGCATTTACAGGTGTTGATGAAACTGAAGAACATGTGCAGCGATGATGCGCGAATCATCCGTGAAATCAAAGACATGCATCAACAGCTCACCATCAAATATAAAAAGATCGACTTGTTCGACGTCGAGGTCCGAAAACTTAACCAGAGTCTTCTCAAAACGCAAACCGATTGTGAAAGAGATATCCAAAGATGCGAGAAGGATCAACAGGCGTATCAAAAGAAATTCGATTCACGCAAGGACAATATGCGAGCAGCGGAAAGGAAAAAGAATGAGGTGAAAAAAGGACAGAAAACACCCCTTTGTATAGATATATTCAAAAATCTCTGATAAAAACAGCGGAAATGAATAGCTTTTAATATCAAAAGTAAAGTGAAGTAATGCTAGAAATATGCATTATTAGAACCTCGTATGTATAATATTATAAGAGAGAGAGTATGTCTATGTGTCTGTCTGTTATGCGATTTTAGAAAAAAACGCTTGAGCCGATCGAACTGAAAGTTTGACATTATAAACCTAACTTTTTACGTAGTTTCATAAAATCTTATAAAATTTGACACATAATTTGACCGTTTTTCGTAAAAACGAAATTAAAGAATACCGCGTGGCTGAGTGGTGGTGCGTCCCGGCGTCCGATCTGCCAAGTTGAGCAACGTTGGGCTCGGTTAGTCTCGGATTCGATCCCAGCCCAATGCAATCTTTTTTCCTTTCTTTGTTTTTACACTTTTTGAGTGAGAAAGGTTACGGGTTCGATTCCTCTATGGGTAAAGTCTCAAAGTATAATATAGTTCTGCCATTTGAAGTAAAAAAATTAAAAAGTAAAAATTGAGTGGCACTACGGGGGGAGGAGGGCTGAACTAGGTCGTGTGAGCCGTGGACAAGCGCACTCCCGACTGCACCACGACGACAAAAACTATGGGTCATCCCCAAAACATTCAACCAGAATGATTAGGTTTGAATCCGACACGAATTCACACTGAATTCTTTGACGGATAAGCTAATAAGATTTGTTTCAGTTACGCGACGAGCAACTCGAAGAGGAGGAGATACTGCGACAGCTACAAAGGAAAAACGAGCGTCACGACGAGGATACGAAGAATTGTGTGAACGTACAGGGGGGACTGGCCGGAGCAATGGCCGGATTGGGGGCACTTGGTTGGTTATCGGAAATGGATAGCTGTAGGCAATTTTTCGGATCACTTTTTTCTCTCTTTTCATTCCTATAACTAACTTTTAGCTGTGATCTTCCCGCCAGTCGGTGTGCCGGCACTGATCGCTGCTGGTGGAACGGCTGCCGGCGGTCTGACCGCTGGCGTGATCGGCATCATCGAACAAGCGCAAAAGGCCTCACAAGAGAAGTTGAACAGTCTCCGGGAGAACATTTCAAATGTTGGTAGACATCTTGATCAGCTCAAAAGTGAGTTTTCAATGTCGCCTAGACGATGCAGTTGAATAAAATGTCGATCAGATTCGGGCCTTTTTAATTCTGTACCTTTTACAGTATGTATCAGCCGATTACGCCTTTTTCTATAGCATTTAGTCCAAAAATAGTTGCTCTGAAAGCAAGAATTTCAGAAGAGATCAAAAAGGATGAGGAATGGGTACAATGGTACTGGAAGCAGATCGACGAAGCAAATAAAGAGTTGGACAAGGCAAGGAGGCATATCGCCAAGTGCAGAATGATGCAAGAGAATGGGAACATTTGGGTGGAACAGCTTGGCGCTTGGATCGACTTTCTGATAAGAATTACCCCGGAGGCCGAGCGGATTCAGGGGAACATTGGCGGGAATCCGAGGTCCCTTCAACGGTCCATCGACGATTTCAAAGGGCAATTTAATGGAGAGTTGAAGACACGAATCGATGGCTGTGCGAGGATTTTGGCGATAAAGAACCGGGCAGCGAATAGATATAGTGAATCTTCTAGTGAGAATTCCAGCGAGGACACTGATTCTAGTGATAATTCTGAGATTGATTCAAATTCTTCTAATAGTTCTCAGCCCGATTCTAGTGATAGTTCCAGTGGTACCGATTCTAGTACTTCTTCTAGTGCAAGTTCTAGTAATTCTAGTGATACTTCTGACGATTCCCGTGATGATTCTAGTCAATCTTCTTTCTGTTTCTGTGTTTCTTCCTGTGGAAGCTCAGATGATTCCAATGATAGCTCTAGTGGCGAAGAATAGCGAAAATGGTTTAGTTTTTCAGATTTATACATAGTTTTTTGCCATAGGACCATTCTTTCTGTAGTTTTTTGATTAAACCCTTGTCAACGACATCAACTTGGCTTTGCTCAATAAAAATTTTAAAATTAAAAATTGTCGATTAAACCACGAGTTCTTTGCCGTTCAATGTCAATTAAATCATTGGGATGTTTTTGTTATAGTTACTTGGCGAACTGCTTATCAATCGTCTCAATTTCTCGGCGATGATCCGTTATACGTCAAACAGTGAGAATTTGAAGTTGGTGATGATTACTCTTCATAGAAACTGACAAATCACTTCAGGCGAAACTCTCCTAAACAAGACGGGCTACCAAGAAGAAATCCAATGTATCGATGACGAGGATGCCGTGATATGAAAAACATCTTATAGTTTTTGATCTCTAATTTAAACCTCTACCTATTTGTTAATCTCTAAGCCTCGATCTCATTACCGTATTCCCTCCACTTTAGAAAATATGGGTCACTTTTGTCAATGTGCTGATCTCACTCGTTATTTTTGGATCTTTTGAAAGTTTTTACGGGTATTTTCACAATAAGCTTTCTTATTTTGTGTGCATAAATTTAACACTCGAATAAAAACTTATTGAATCTAAAAAAATTGAATATAAAAATTTGCATTTAACAAATAAACCCAAAAAGGCTTCAATTTTCTCTTCATACACAAAAATCAGACTACGAAAGATGCTCGGGCTTCGCTTGCCTGGTAAATTTTTATTATTTTAACTTGCTACTTGACATTTTATGCTTGCAAAACGCTATAAAAAGTAGAGAAAATCAGAAGTTATTTGCCTGTTTTTATACATTTCGGGTGCCCCGCCCCTCTCATGTTTTTATAGCTTGTTGTTAAAAATTGTTGAAATTGTTAAAAGTTCATCGTTGCGCAACTGAATATCCGCTACAGTTTTGGGTATATAACCCTTTCCAGAGAAAAACTTTTCATTTCGCTTTGATGCACTCGTGCAGATTACGCTTTTTTAGACTTGTTTTTGAATTTTTAAAACTTTACCACTGTTTATAATGTTTTTACTTTCAGCTACGATGAAATTGTTTGGTCGCTCGACGAAGACGCCACCTGAGATGGCGAAAGGACTCAAAGATGCTCTTCTTTTGATTGAAGTCGACAAAGAGAAGGATCGACGACGGAGAATTGAAGATGCCGGGAAACACCTGATGGCAATCAAAATGATGATTCAAAGCAATGAAGGACAGGAATCTGCAATTGAAATGGTAAGGGTTTTGGTGCTTCATGAGGCTGTGGTGGAATCGCCTATTCTAGTGTGGCTGCGTTATCCAATCTATTAGGTTGTTCGGATATAAACGAGCGTTTTAGTAGTCGACAAAGTTTACCTTAAAAACAGAAACAACACAGTTTAATCCAAAGTATATTCACCATTATGATTGATTGCTTCTTGCCATCTTTTGCGCAAAGGATTGATGCCGCTCTTGAAAAACTCAGCCGGCTGTGACTCGAAAAACTTGGCGACCCAATTTTGGACATCTTCACGGTTTTTGAATTTCTCATTGGCCAAAAAGTTTTGAATCGACCGGAATCAATGGTAATCGGAGGGAGCCAAATCGGGAGCATACGGCGGATGTGGTAAAACCTCCCATCCTAGATTCTCCAGTTTTTGCTGAGTCATCTTTGCAACGTGAGGTCTAGCGTTGTCATGGATGAACTTTATCTTTGATGTGTCTACTCCGTGACGAATGAGAACTTCATTGACCCGATCAAGTTGCTGTTTGTAGAGGTCGGATGTGACTGTTTGGCCGGTTTGTAGAAGCTCGAAATACACGAGGAGCTTGTTATTCCACCATACTGAGAGCATGATCTTTTTCCCATGAATGTCCGGTTTCACGGTCGGATATGGCCGTTCTCCTGGTCCTAGTCATTTCCGTTTTCGAATAGTATTATCGAAATGGATCCACTTCTCATCTCCAGTAACGAGAGAATCAAAAAAAGCCATGATATTTAGCGTGGCGGATGAGGATTTCGACAATAGCGACCCGTGAAGCCTTGTTTGCACTGCTTAACTCGTGAGGAAGCCATTTCCTGCATCTGATCGTCTTTCCAATGGCGTGGTGATGTTCATCAATAGTAGAATTTGAACATAGAAACTGTTTAGCAAGTTCACGCGTCGTTTGACATGGATCCGATTCGATTGCAGCCCTCAAAAGATCGCTGTCTACCGCTTGAGGTCGACGAAAGTGTTCATCATCCTCGAGACTTTCATCACCATTCCGAAAGCGTTGGAATCAGGCTCGGCATCGGCTTTCGGACAATACATTATTCCCAAAGGCTTTGACCAAATCTCGATGGGATTCTGTTTTGCCCAGTTTGAAATCGTAAAGTAGGCTTATTGATAAGTAAAGTAGACGCGAACGTGATATATTTGAAGTCGATCATCTAAAGAAAAAAGAAAAGCAAGAAAAAAGATCTTCAATATAAGAAATTATCCGTTTAAAAAGATTTCAAATGTACACAAGATAACGTACTTTTAAATACAGAAAGACATGTTTTAAAAGTTTCTCTCACAACAATAAGTTTAGCAACGCTTGTTTAAATCCGAACAACCTAATACATCCCGTCCAACCATTGTTTTACTGAAACAGCAGCTAAACTGAGAAAAAAGTGGGCCTGATGTAAAAGTTTTTTTTTCCTCAGAATTGATTAGCCCAATCAAACCTCTTGAAACTGACTTGAAACTGACTTGAATTGAAAGCTCGATTTTGAAAGCCGCAAGGATGCGGTTCTGATTATCGGATCGATGTTACGCCAACAGGTACTTGCATTCTTTATTCGATGTTGGTTTTTATTTAGCACGGAGTTCGCTGGCCCATGGCCGAACATTTGGCCGAGTGTCCCGAGGTGTTCGATCATCTCGTTAACTGGTGAGTAGTTTTTGATTCAGTGCAGTTACCGTTTATACTGAAGAAAACAAGCACATGACGAGTTTTTTAGTTACGAAAGTAGTGAGCTGTGTTCGGCTGTTGGACTTTTTTAGACTTGTTTTTGAATTTTTTAAACTTTACCACTGTTTATAATGTTTTTACTTTCAGCTACGATGAAATTGTTTGGTCGCTCGACGAAGACGCCACCGGAGATGGCGAAAGGACTCAAAGACGCTCTTCTTTTGATTGAAGTCGACAAAGAGAAGGATCGACGACGGGGAATTGAAGATGCCGGAAAACACCTGATGGCAATCAAAATGATGATTCAAAGCAATGAAGGACAGGAATCTGCAATTGAAATGGTAAGGGTTTTGGTGCTTTATGATGCTGTGGTGGAATCACCTATTCTAGTGTGGCTGAGTTATCCAATCTAGTAATCAACAAATTGGGCAAGAATGCGTCTGGAGGTACTCGTTAGGTTTAGAACTAGACGCCATTCTTTGTTGAGCAAAATTTGGTTGCAAATGTTTAAATAGGGATTGTTCAAACTTTACTTACATATGACTTTGTGTTGCAAAGTGCCATCTCCAAACGATCCGCAGCACTTTATTAATTTAGCTTTGCATGCATATCGGCACCTATGTTGAGTTAGTATAGAGATGGGGAAAATGTAACTGCAATCAATGCTACACATCAATGATGAGGGACGACTGCAATGGGTCAATCCAATCTGAATTTTAGGTTGTGGCCATCAAAAGCACAAAGAAAAGATTATTAGCTGGTGTAAAAGAAAAATGACTGAAAATTGAATAAAAGTTTTCATTTTTTGTTGGTTCCTGATGAAATGATGTTTGTTACGTCTATTGTACCTTATCTATAAATCTATTTTATCTATAAACATACAGATATACAATATCCTGTACTATCTAATATGTTGGCTTTTTAACATATTTTGGAAATCCACTCTGAACGAGGAAATTTTTAATCTGGGTTTCTTTTTGCACTTGAAATTTTTTACTTTTCCTTTTTTTCCTCGTCACTTTTCCCACTTTTCCCACCCATTTGCCAAGTAGCCGTTCTTTGTGACTCAATTAATCACTAATTTTTGATAGCTGACCCTAAAACTTTTTCTAGAGTCAATATTTCTCGGATCTGTTTCTAGATTCGAGTCCGGCATGAAATTTTAGACTAGTTGGGTGAGTTTGGGAAAAAAAGATAATTTCTGAAAAAATTATAAGGTTCGAAATGAAGTGCTGACATTATAACTTTTTAACAGAATCTACATTTCGTCCCAAACTCAGTCCCAAAACTAACTAGTCGAGAATTTTATGCCGGACTCAAATCTGAAAACAGATCAGAGAAAAGACCTCAACCCCAGTGTCTCAAAGAATAAATGCGAAACAGACGTGCATCCAATCTTGCTTTCAAGTTTTGGTTCAGATTTTCCGTATTCGTTTAATAAGGATCTTAAGGAAGATGGCGTTCTTTACGTTCAACGGGGTGACGAAAAAGCTGAAAGTGGCGGCGGTGAAACCGGCGGTGCTCTCGACGGTGTTCAAACTCGAGCCCGACTCGATCGTGATCACCGACGACGACGAGGGAGAAGTGCATCTGCCCGATGGGGCTCGATTCGATCCACCGCTCATCGACGGGCGTCGATACAGTGTTTGCATTTTAGCCTTTTTTCTAAATTTAACAGCTTACTGTATTTGCTTACCTTAAATTATACAATCAGCTTCAGTAGAGAACCAAGTTCACAAATTAACTCTGGTTATCATGATTTCAATGAAGGTCTGGATAGTAGATATAGTGAAACCCACAAATACGACATTAATTTTTTTCCGTACCTAATAGTTTCGCAGGTGGGTTCGATCGGATCGGTTTGTATCGGATACGGCTCTCGGATCGGATGCAATCGATAGGTCGGACCCATTGGATCGGATCAGACCGGATGTATTCGATAGGCGAATTATCGGATCGGATGAAACCGGAAATTTTCTTCAAAAACGCAAATTTTGGAGATTTTCTGAATCGAATAGGATCGGATATATCTGATATATCCCATTGACCAGATTCACCGGAACGGATCGGATTGCAATGGTAATCTTCTCTTTAGGTGGACGGGTTCGAGCTGGCTTCGGGATCAAGGGCCCGGATCAAGGAACAACAAATTGATGTGGGTAGTTGATTATATTAAAGTTTGTTCAGTTCGGGCGTTCATAAGTTCGTCTAGTTCGTTCACTTCACTTCAGTGAACGAACTGCACGGACTTTCAAATTCCGACAACTAGAAAGTGCTTTCTAGAAAATCCGTGCAGACCAAAGTTTGCGTTTGCTCCGAAACCAAGTGGATCTTATAGAATTTTGACTTGTGATTATTAGCTGCCACAACCCGGGTAAATGCTAAATATTTTGTGAAGAAGTTTTTGAGCATACTTCATACGTGGCTTTTCTCTTTACGGTTTTCTTTCTTGAAGATGAAATCTTGTTGTTACCACTAAACTTTTCAGAACAGCCATCGGTTAATTTGGAAGCCGTAACAGTTTAGGAAATTCCTTTGAAAAAATTGAAAAAATACCTTGCTGACCTCATAACTTTTTTCCGAAAATATATTCTTGTCTCAACCTGACCCACCTAGTGCATAATTTCATGCCAGACTCAGATCTGAAAACAGATCCGAGAAATATTGACGCTAGAAAAAGTTATGGGGTCAGCTATCGAATTTTCGGGATTTTGATAAGGGGATCATTTGAAGTTCTTTTCAGAAGCTGATCACCGGCTTGATCTCAACGACGAGCGATCTGGACCACTGTGTGGGAATGTTGTACAATGCTCCTCAGGCTGTGGTCCTTGTCGAAGCTCTTGCTATCTTAGCCGCTCCGGCCACTGATCCATCGCTTGTCAGTGAAGAGATGCCCCTCGGAGAGTTCAGAAGACTCAAGACACCATCGTCTTTCAAGGTGGATTTTTGAACTATGATAGGTCAAAATCACCATTGATTAGGCTTCGCTGTACCAAGTGGCCTCGTCAATGTGCAACGCTTTCCGGACGGCCGACGTCTCGATGATGACCATCAAGGCGAAACTGGCGGATTTGCCCGATGACTTCGTGTCGACACTGGAAGTGACTGGAGAGGTATTGAATGAATATTTGAAAATTTATATGAAACATATGTGCACTAATAGATGTGCATTTAAAAAGCAATTAAACATGGGCATTTATAAAAAAAGGCTTTCACTATTCTTTCAAATATAAAAGTGTTTTCCTGAAGTAGCGAGTAGCAGATAGAATACCAATAAAAAAATTATAACTTTCATAATGTTTACTTTGAATACAGATTCACAAACCAAATTTACGGAATGATGATGTCGCTACTCTCCTCAAGAAGATCCTCAAGCGGACCACCGATCGAATTGCCGAAGCGTCGAAGAAATGCGTGGAAATGGCCAAAAAGTCGAGTCAGACATTTCACGAGACCATCAATGTTATCGACGAGCTGTGTCAAGCCGCTATGGTCACAAAGGGAACCAATGAGGCGGCTTTGACGGAATTGAAGAAACTGAAAGTGGACTTGGATCGACGAAAACAAGCACTGCAAATGGCCGAACAAGAGCTCCGACAACAGCACGAGGAGACAAAAAAGCGAGCAAAGGAGGTGGGTGCTGTATGCTAGACATGAACATTAGAGAGTAAATGCACGGAATTCTTGTTTTGCACAGCATAATTTTGAAATGCAACAAGAATCGATTGCCTAGGTGTACCGGTTACGTGGTTACTACTGTAGTTGCTGTTTTTGGATTAGCTAAGCCTACAAGCAGCTTTTCCAAAGTTTAGTAAAACAAGGAAGATGGTTTAGGATCAGGGGGCGAACAGTGGCAATGTGGGAAACATTTTCTAGGCGTCTATCTATGGTGGAGTGATGGATACGGTGAAAGCGGTCGAGAGCCAAAAGGAGAAGAAACTCCGGAAAGAGCTCAAGAAGACGACAATGGAACTGTCGGGAATTTTGGGGAAACTGACGAATTTGGATCTGGAGAAGGTCGATCTAGACGATATCATCAGCTATCTTCAAGATGGAATTCAGTACTTGGGAAAGGTTTGCTAATATCTCAGCAAACATCAAATGAAATCAAACAGTTTTTAGGTGAAAGAGAATTGGAACGAGCTGACTAACTTCTTCGATGCAATCCTGATTTTGGTGGAAACGAATCTGAAGGACAACATTGACTCTTTTCTCTTTTCTCGGGTACAGTAGGAATTTAATTAGAAACTATGTTTGATTAGATACGACAGACATCTTTCTAAAAAACTAAAAACCAATGTTGCAGTCGAATCATATTCAAATCTGAAATTCCAGGACCCGGCGTCTAGACGTTGCATGTTGGAAAGTGCGCTGAAGGCGACCGGTTACTGTATCCAAGTGAGCAATTGTGCCGAGATCTACACAAAAGTCTCCCGCCTATATGTCATGCCAACAATCAACGGAGTCGGAAAGCAATTCGCTCTGACAAATGCCGACGCTAAAGTGAGTTCGAGTTTTTTGTTTGAGTTCCAACTTTACGCGCTTGTATCTCCAAAACCACAAAACCAATTTTGACAAATTTGGTATCATTTTGTTGGAAAAGACGTGAATTTTCTTAAAATAAAGTTACATTTGAGAAAGAGCAATTTGTTCTACAAAATTTCGATGTGATCGGATTCGGACGCCTCAAAAAATGTTGTGAAATTCGAACATCCGAATCCGACCACATCGAAATTTTGTAGAAAAAAAGAGCTCTTTCTCAAATGTAACTTTATTTTAAGAAAATTCACGTCTTTTCCAACAAAATGAGCTATGGTACATGTGATTTGACAAATGTTTAGGTTACTAAAAAGGAGTCACAAAAACAGTCCTTTTTGAAGGTTTTTTGTTAAAAATTTTTTAGCCTCTTAATAAAATAAAAAGATATATACGTCATTTTGTACAGCAAAAATTTATGCATCGATTGATACCAAAACCATAAAAAATATCAATCCTGCGCGTTTGCAGGAATGTGGTCGGATCCGGACGCCTGGTCTGATTCGGACATAACATATAGTATACATACATGATTTCGGGCAGGGCTCGGTTGCATCCGATGGGTCGGACCCACCGGATCGGCTCGGATCGGATGTATTTAATGAACGGATCAGATTAGTTCAGATAAAGCCTCAAATTTTCTTCAAAAAACAACGCATATTTTGGAAAAATTTTGAATCGGATAAGATCAGATATATTCAATGCTCAGGCTCGTCGGACTTATGCGAACTTATCGGATCGAATCAGATTCATTTGATTGTCAATTTTACCTGATCAGATATATCCGACACGATAACCATCAACTTCTTACAATTCCAACATGATCAACGTTCTTTGTCTTCTTCATCAACGTAAAGAGTTCTTTTCAGGCAAAGAAGGGCGATATCGAGAACATGCTCAACGCGTCGGTGCGCGGTGTGCAAACTTTAATCGAAAACGAGCGAAAGAATTTCAACGAAAGATTCAAGGACCAAATGATCGGATATGCGGATAGCTATGCGAATTGCAGCACCTGATCGACCCGTTCAACAAGCATCTTAAGAATATCTCTTGGAAAATAAGAATATCTCTTGTTTCTTTGATGTTTATAAAATAAATTGATTTTTGTTGAGTTGGTTTTGTATTTTGAAGATTTTGAATATCTTTGTATCTATCAAAACTTATGGCTCTTTTATGTTTAACTTTGGTTTCAGTGTGGCTCTGGCTGAGTGGTAGTGCGTCTCGGCGTCCGATCTGCCAAGTTGAACAACATTGGGCTCGGTTAGTCTTGGATTCGATCCCAGCCCAATGCAATCTTTTCTCCTTTCTTTCTTTTTACACGTTGGGGTGGGAAAGGTTACGGGTTCGATTCCTCTATGGGCAAAGAAATTATATCTACTATACATAAAAGAGCAGGGTCAGTCCGTCTGTGCATCTCATATTTCGTTTTTTTAAAAAGCAAAAGTCCCAACACAGCCGGGAGTCGAACCCGGTTCGTGTGGGCGTGGGCAAGTGTCTGTCCGACCGTTCGTCCGTCTGTAGCCGTCTTGGGGCCAAGAAAAATAAATTTTTTTGAAAGTCTTAAAGTATAATATAGTTCTGCCATTTGAAGTAAAAATTAAAAAGTAAAAATTGAGTGGCACTACGGGGAGAGGAGGGTTGAACTAGGTCGTATGAGCCGTGGACAAGCGCACTTCCGACTGCACGACGGCGACAAAAACTATGTGTCATCCCCAATGTCCGCCGTTAGGCGAGTTTTTCTGGCTGGCATGTATAAAAGAAGAAATATTAGGTTTGAATCCGACACGAATTCACACTGGATTCTTTGACGGATAAGCTAATGAGATATGTTTCAGTTACGCCACGAGCAACTCGAGGAGGAGCAGCGACTGCGACAGCTACGATGGGAAAACGAGCGTCACAACGAGAATACAAAGAATTGTGTGGTCGTACAAGGGGGATTGGCCGGAGCATTCGCCGTATTGGGGGCACTTGGTTGGTTATCGGAAATGGATAGGGCAATTTTTCGGATCACTTTTTTCTCTCTTTTCATTCCTATAACTAACTTTTAGCTGTGATCTTCCCGCCAGTCGGTGTGCCGGCACTGTTCGCTGTTGGTGGAACGGCTGCCACCGGTGTGGCCGCTGGCGTGGTCGGCATCATCGAACAAGCGAAAAAGGCCTCAGAAGAGAAGTTGAACAGTCTCCGCGAGAACATTTCAAATGTTGGTAGACATCTTGATCAGCTCAAAAGTGAGTTTTCAATGTCGCCTAGACGATGCAGTTGAATAAAATGTCGATCAGATTCGGGCCTTTTTTGAATTCTGTACCGTTTTACAGTATGTATCAGCCGATTACGCCTTTTTATATAGCATTTAGTCCAAAAATAGTTGCTCTGAAAG
Source organism: Mesorhabditis belari (assembly GCA_958450365.1). Classification (NCBI taxonomy): domain Eukaryota; kingdom Metazoa; phylum Nematoda; class Chromadorea; order Rhabditida; family Rhabditidae; genus Mesorhabditis; species Mesorhabditis belari. Next base: position 869,207 of record CAUEEP010000920.1, read on the forward strand.
CAAGAATTTCAGAAGAGATCAAGAACGACGAGGAACTGGTGCAATGGTACCGGAAACAGATTCACGAGGCAAACGTGAAGCTGGACCAGGCAAATCGGAGCATCATCGAGTGTGGCGATATGCAAAAGAATATCAATATTTGGACGGATCACTTGGGTGCCTGGATCGCTTTCCTCATCAAAATCACCCCGGAAGCCGGCCGAATCCAGGGAAATGTCGAGGGAAATACTCGCTGGCTTCGGCGCTCCATTGAGGAATTTAAGATCACTTTCAGCGGAGAGATCAACATTCTAATCGAGGCGTGCGCGAAGATTTTGGCGATCCAAAATTAGAAAGATCAACCACTCCTTTAAAATGCTGTTTGAATGTGTTTTTATTTGTACTTTGGAAAATATTAACGCATTTAATATTTTTTTTGACTGATTTTTTTACATGAATAAAGTATTGATATATATGATCCCTGAACACTCCTACTAGTTTTATTTATGCCAAAAGCTCCTTGAGTTCCAATATTTTGCTATTTTTTGGTCAAAACTTCCTGTTACTTCAAAACATCCTCTTATTTACCTGTAAACCAGACAAAATGCCAGCTTCACCATCTCAAACTCACAGCAAAATTGCACCCAAGAATTTCATTGAAAGAAAAAATGACAAAATTAGTTTCAAATAGATTTGCCATTGGGCTGTTCAACTTTTTTCCGCTCAAATTGAACGTTTCGGAGAGAAATTAGCTTTTAGAAGAAAAACTGCAAAGAAAAAAACCTCGACCTATTTGTTAATCTCTAAGCCTCGATCTCATTACCGTATTCCCTCCACTTTAGAAAATATGGGTCACTTTTTTCAATGTGCTGATCTCACTCGTTATTTTTGGATCTTTTGGAAGCGTTTACCGGTATTTTCACAATAAGCTTTCTTTTGTGTGCATAAATTTAACACTGGAATAAAAATTTATTGAATCTAAAATAATTGCATATAAAAATTTGCATTAAACAAATAAACCCAAAAAAAGCATCAATTTTCTCTTCATACACAAAAATCAGACTACGAAAGATGCTCGGGCTTCGCTTGCCAGGTAAATTTTTATTATTTTAACTTGCTACTCGACATTTTATGCTTGCAAAAAGCTATAAAAGTAGAGAAAATCAGAAGTTATTTGACTGTTTTTATACATTCCGAGTGCCCCCCTTTCCGACGTTTTTGGCCCATAACTTTCTTCAAACTTAACTTTTTTGACTGATTTAGTTATCATTTTATTTCTTACATTAAAACAAATCTAATGATCTAATGAATCTGATAATCTAATAAGTTTGAAGAAAGTTATGGGCAAAAAACGTTTAGAGGAACATAGGGCCCCCCCCCCCCGCCCCTATGTCCCTCTAAACTCGGAATGTATCACTGTTTTCACATATTCCGTCAAATTGGTTTTCTAAAACGTACTTGTTTTAAAAGCTATAAAAAGTAGAGAAAATCAGAAGTTATTTGCCTGTTTTTATACATTTCGGGTGCCCGCCCCTCTCATGTTTTTATAGCTTGTTGTTAAAAATTGTTGAAATTGTTAAAAGTTCATCGTTGCGCAACTGAATATCCGCTACAGTTTTGGGTATATAAGCCTTTCCAGAGAAAAACTTTTCATTTCGCTTTGATGCACTCGTGCAGATTACGCTTTTTTAGACTTGTTTTTGAATTTTTAAAACTTTACCACTGTTTATAATGTTTTTACTTTCAGCTACGATGAAATTGTTTGGTCGCTCGACGAAGACGGCACCTGAGATGGCGAAAGGACTCAAAGACGCTCTTCTTTTGATTGAAGTCGACAAAGAGAAGGATCGACGACGGGGAATTGAAGATGCCGGGAAACACCTGATGGCAATCAAAATGATGATTCAAAGCAATGAAGGACAGGAATCTGCAATTGAAATGGTAAGGGTTTTGGTGCTTCATGAGGCTGTGGTGGAATCACCTATTCTAGTGTGGCTGAGTTATCCAATCTAGTAATCAACAAATTGGGCAAGAATGCGTTTGGAGGTACTCGTTAGGTTTAGAACTAGACGCCATTCTTTGTTGAGCAAAATTTGGTTGCAAATGTTTAAATAGGGATTGTTCAAACTTTACTTACATATGACTTTGTGTTGCAAAGTGCCATCTCCAAACCATCCGCAGCACTTTATTAATTTAGCTTTGCATGCACCTCTGTTGATTTAGTATAGAGACGAGAAAAATGTAACTGCAATCAATGCTACACATCAATTACCCTAGAGTCGCGAGTATAAGTTCTGTTTGGTTTTTGCATTGACGGCTGTCTCCGGTGCGGTGTGTCGAGGGTTCGAACCCCGCTGCAGCATAACTTTTTTGCTTTTTAAGAACAATAATAAAAGTTTATATAACAATAAAAATGTATAAAAACCCAACAAAAAGAAATTCAAAGCAATTAAAGCGACATAAAAAAGAATTCTGTGCTTAGCTTCGAAACTGTTTCATCCGTCAAAGCTCTTCGAAATCCATTAATAATGCAAGAAGAGGGGACCGCATCGAAACTTTTCCTTACCCATTCCGCAACTGTCTCGTAGCTTTTTTTTTGTCTCGACAGGGTAAATTGGTCGTTTCGGCTATCGGACATCCATTCTTCCCAGTGAGCCTTTAGATTGTCCTTGAATGGCTTATTGACGCTGATGTCAAGCGGTTGTAGAAATCGAGTTAGCCCTCCTGGAATCACAGCCAGCTTCGAGTGTTGCTGAATTTCAGCCTTGACATTATCGGTTAAGTGACAGCCAGCTGGGTCCAATACGAGCACTGATTCTTCGGATTTGGCCGCCGGATTTGCTTGTCGCAACCAAATTTCATTGATCCACTCCTTCATCAAGTCCGAATTCATCCACCCTGTCGGATTAGCTTTGATGATCACACCGGGAAAATTTCCTTTAGGAAGAGTCTTTCGCTTGAAAATGAGTATCGGTGGGAGTTTCGATCCATCGGCTAGAATTCCGAGCACAACTGTGAAATTCGTCTTCTCATTTCCTGTTGAAGCGATCGAAATATCATCCTTTCCTTCGACTGTTCAGTTGGAAACAATGTCGAATGGAACCGGAACCTCGTCTAAATTTCCAAAATTGTTTGGTGAAACATCATAAAATTCTCGACAGAACGATCGAAAAGATGATTTCTTGCTTTGACAGTCCTTTGGAAGTGGTTGTCCAACGCTCGTCCTCCGCCGCATCGACAAACCATTCCGCCTCATGAAATTTTGAATCCACGAATTGCGGGGTGAAAACGGACGAATCCCAAGTTTCGTTGCAATCTTCATGGCTTCTCGTTTCATTGCCGGTCCATTTACAGCTCGTTGTTTTGATCGCCTCTCCAGAACCCATGCCTTCAGATCTTTCGCCACATCCGGGCATTTTGCCCTGAATCCTTGGAAAGCTCGCTTATTTTTTTGGTGAAGTCATCAGTGCCGGCTCAGCTTGTTTCCAGCGGTTAATCATCTGTTCGGCGACTTCAAATTCGATCGCAGCCGCGTTCGTTCCAAGTTTCATCGCAAATTTGACCGCTTCGAGCTTCGTTTCGGCGGTGTACGACCTTCTTCTCATCGTATCTAAAATGAAAAACGTTAGTAAAATAAAAAACAATAAAAAACAATAAAAATGAAAGAAAGAAGAAAATTTTCCATCAGAGCCCTTTAAATGTAAATTAAGGCAGAACTTATACTCGAGACTTTAAGGTAATGTTTGTTTATAAATAACATCAACTAACTTATCTTTTAAACATTTAAAATTCTTTTACTTTAGAACAGCCAACTGCTGACGGAGTTTATGAAAGGAGATATCGCTCGACACATTATCATCAACTTGAGCCTGCTCGATTTTGAAAGCCGCAAGGATGCAGTTCTGATTATCGGATCGATGTTACGCCGACAGGTACTTTCATTCTTCATTCGATGTTGGTTTTTATTTAGCACGGAGTTCGCTGGGCCATGGCCGAACATTTGGCCTAGTGTCCCGAGGTGTTCGATCATCTTGTTAACTGGTGAGTAGTTTTTGATTCAGTGCAGTTACCGTTTATACTGAAGAAAACAAGCACTTTACAAGTTTTTTAGTTACGAAGGTAGTGAGCTGTGTTCGGCTGTTGGCAAAATTCTCCGAGACTCCATTCGGCATGAAGTTTGTTGCTCTTTAACTTTGATTGTTTAGAGACTTGCTAGCATGTTGCTGATCTCGCTGCTGATGTCACTCAAAGGCGTTATGGAAGAGCACGAGTCGTTGAGGTGGATGGACTTTGAATTGTTTATATACCAAATTATTTAGGCTGTTTCAAACGAGCTTGTGCAGGTAATCTTTATAGATGAGGGACGACTGCAATGGGTCAAGCCAATCTGTTTGGCAGTGATGCCAGTGAGTTGTGCTTCCAATTCACTTAAAATGTATTCTAGGACAATTTCTGCTATCATCCTTGGCAAGCAATGTACATGTGTCTGGGTGGAGTTTCCCCAATTGATTCGGTAAAGTGGTAAAGTTAATACGTACTCTCGTGATCATTTTTGATTTTAGACTGAACCAAGGACTGAAAGTTGGACTGGAAAACATGATGCGGCTTTTCGTGAAATCATTCGAGAGTTTGAACTGTTTAAGGTAAAAGCTTGGCTACAATATTATTAATTTAAAGCGTTCTATACATTATGTTGCGGTAAAATAGTCTTTGTTGTTTGAAAAGGTACAAGCTGAATTTTAGGTTGTGGTCATCAAAAGCACAAAGGAAAGATTATTAGCTGGTGTAAAAGAAAAATGACTGAAAATTGAATAAAAGTTTTCATTTTTTGTTGGTTCCTGATGAAATGATGTTTGTTACGTCTATTGTACCTTATCTATAAACATACAGATATACAATATCCTGTAGTATCTAATATGTTGGTTATTTAACATAATTTGGAAATCCACTCTGAACGAGGAAATTTTTAATCTGGGTTTCTTTTTTGCACTTGAAATTTTTTACTTTTCCTTTCTTCCTCGTCACTTTGGCATCGTTTCCCCACTTTTCCCACCCATTTGCCAAGTAGCCGTTCACTGTGACTCAATTAATCACTAATTTTTGATAGCTGACCCCAAAACTTTCTTAGAGTCAATATTTCTCGGATCTGTTTCTAGATTCGAGTCCGCCATGAAATTCTAGACTAGTTGGGTGAGTTTGGGAAAAAAAGATAATTTCTGAAAAAATTATAAGGCTAGAAATGAATTGCTGACATTATAACTTTTTAACATAACATTTCGTCCCAAACTCACGTAACTAGTCGAGAATTTTATGCCGGACTCAAATCTGAAAACAGATCAGAGAAATATTGACTCTAGAAAAGGTTATGGGGTTAACGATCAAATTTTTGGGATTCTGACCGTCTTCTGCAGAAAAGATGCACTATACAGTGGAGGAAAAACATTGCCAACTTTAAAAACTGACTAGTCACTGTGGACGATGACTGGTTTTTCCAAAAACATACATGTTGGGTAAATGCAGTTGCCCCTACCTGCATTTAATGTTGTAATTGAATAGTGTCAAGGTTTATTCCTTGGTCGTACGACTAGATGTTACATGAGCCCGGACTGAGGATCAGAGTCGTTTCCGGCGCCCTTTGTCTGGGCGTAGCCCAGACCAGAGAGCCGCTGACCTCAACCCCAGTGTCTCAAAGAATAAATGCAAAACAGAGGTGCATCCAATCTTGCTTTCAAGTTTTGGTTCAGAGATTCAGTATTCTTTTAATAAGGATCTTAAGGAAGATGGCGTTCTTTACGTTCAACGGGGTGACGAAAGAGCTGAAAGTGGCGGCGGTGAAACCGGCGGTGCTCTCGACGGTTTTCAAACTCGAGCCCAACACGATCGCGATCACCGACCAGGACGACGAGGGAAAAGTGCATCTGGCCGATGGGGCTCGATTCAATCCACCGCTCATCGACAGGCATCGATACAGTGTTTGCATTTTAGCCTTTTTAGACTCAAGGCCAATAAGCATCTGCAGCGGCGTAGGCGACGCCGGAAATTGAGACCCACAAATACGACATTAATTTTTTCCGTACCTAATAGTTTCGGAGGTGGGTTCGATCGAATCGGTTTGTATCGGATACGCCTCTTGGATCAGATCGGATGCAATTGATAGGTCGGACCCATCGGATCGGATCAGACCGGATGTATTCGATAAGCGAATTATCGGGTCGGATCGGATAAAACCGCAAATTTTTTTCAAAAACGCAAATTTTGGAGATTTTCTGAATCGAATAGGATCGGATATATCTGATATATCCCATTGACCAGATTCACCGGAACGGATTGCAATGGTAATCTTCTCTTTAGGTGGACGGGGCCGAGCTGGCTTCGGTTGTGGCTCAGAGAACGGCGGAGATGAAGCGACAAGTGGCCGAGATCGAGGGACAACAAAGAGATGTGGGTAGTTGATTATATTAAAGTTTGTTCAGTTCGGACTTTCAACTTCCGACAACTAGAAAGTGCTCCTTAGAAAATCCGTGCAGACCAAAGTTTGCGTTTGCTCTGAAAACAAGTGGATCTCATAGAATTTTGACTTGTGATCATTAGCGGCCACAACCCGGGTAAATGCGAAATATTTCGTGAAGAAGTTTTCTCTTTACGGTTTTCTTTCTTGAAGATGAAATCTTGTTGTTACCACTAAACTTTTCAGAACAGCCATCGGTTAATTTGGAAGCCATAACAATTTAGGAAATTGCTTTGAAAAAATTGAAAAAATACCTTGCTGACCTCATAACTTTTTCAGAAAATATATTTTTGTCTCAACCTGACCCACCTATTGCATAATTTCATGCCAGACCCAAATCTGAAAACAGATCCGAGAAATATTGACTCTAGAAAAAGTTATGGGGTCAGCTATCAAATTTTCGGGATTTTGATAAGGGATCGTTTGAAGTTCCTTTCAGAATCTGATCACCGTCTTGATCTCAACGACGAGCGATCTGGACCAGAGTGTCGGAATGTTGTACAATGCTCCTCAGGCTGTGGTCCTTGTCGAAGCTCTTGCTATCTTAGCCGCTGCGGCCCCTGATCCATCGCTTGTCAGTGAAAACATGCCCGCCGAAAAGTTCACAAGACTCAAGACACCATCGTCTTTCAAGGTGGATTTTTGAATTATGATAGGTCAAAATCACCATTGATTAGGCTTCGCTGTACCAAGTGGCCTCGTCAATGTGCAACGCTTTCCGGACGGCCGACGTCTCGATGATGACCATCAAGGCGAAACTGGTGGATTTGCCCGATGACTTCGTGTCGACACTGGAAGTGATTGGAGAGGTATTGAATGAATATTTGAAAATTTATATGAAACATATGTGCACTAATAGATGTGCATTTAAAAAGCAGTTAAACATGGACATTTATAAAAAAGGCTTTCACTTTTCTTTCAAATATAAAAATGTTTTCCTGAAATAGCGAGTAGCAGATAGAATACCAATGAAAAAAAAATTATAACTTTCATAATGTTTACTTTGAATACAGATTCACAAACCAAATTTACAGAATGATGATGTCGCTACTCAGAAGATCCTCAAGCGGACCACCGATCGAATCGCCGAAGCGTCGAAGAAATGCGTGGAAATGGCCAAAAAGTCGAGTGTGGCATTTGACGAGACCATCAAGGACATCGACGAGCTGTGCCAAGCCGCTAATGTCGCAAAGGGAACTAATGAGGCGGCTTTGAAGGAATTGGAGAAACTGAAAGAGGACTTGGATCGAGAACAAGAAGAACTGCGAACAACTGAAGAAGAGCTCCAAAAACAGCACGAGGATACAAAAAAGCGAGTAAAGGAGGCTCTTCAAGAGTACAAGGTGGGTGCTGTATGCTAGACATGAACATTACAGAGTAAATGCACGGAATTCTTGTTTTGCACAGCATAATTTTGAAATGCAACAAGAATCGATTGCCTAGGTGTACCGGTTACGTGGTTACTACTGTAGTTGCTGTTTTTGGATTAGCTAATCCTACAAGCAGCTCTTCCAAAGTTTAGTAAAACAAGGAAGATGGTTTAGGATCAGGTGGCGAAAAGTGGCAATTTCGGAAAGATGCGCTTGGCGACTTTGTGTGATGGAATGATGGATACGGTGAAAGAGGTCGTCTCATTGTTGGCGAAAATGTGGAAGATGTTGAAGGAGAAACTCCCGAAATTGCCCTGGACCGAGAAGTGCTCACCCACAATGCGATATGCTATGGTTCGTGTTACTTTTCGTGGAGTATATTTTGGTAACCCAAACCCAGGTAAAGTAGATACAAAGGTCAAGTTTAGTTACTCGTTAGTAGACTTGGTTTACGGATCAGCTCCGTCTCGGGCTGGTTCGGCTCAATAAGATCCATTCAGACAGACAGCCACGACTGAAACGTAGTGCTGCTGGAAGAAGCCTTTTTGGACTTTTTGTCACTGGTTATGCCAACACACGAAAATAAAGCCTTTGTTAACTGACGATAATCAAACAAAGTCCAAATGCTTTTGATCGGCTCAAGTGGGCGCCCCGCACCCAAAAACGAAGTTTATGCTTAGCCTTACAAAAAGTGCTTTGTTTCTCTTACTATTACTACATTTTAAAGTCATATAATTTCCGAGTTCTAACTTGTAGGAAATCTTTCAGGAGTCGAACCTGTTGCAAATGCTGGAGAAGATCATCGAGGATTTGGCGCGCCCCGGGGAAATGGGCGAAGAAACGGTGAAGGACTATATCCTTTCGTTGAAAGACTCGGAGAGGTACTCCCCGAGGACCGATGAAGGCATGGAAATCTATCGAAAAGCCAAGGAAGTCCGCGAATTTCTTGAGAAGGAACATCAAAAGCTGAAAGATTGTGGATTGAAACCAAGAATTGATGAACTAAGGGTTTCAGTTGGGAATGTGATTGTGGCAGCAAAAAGCGTTCAAGAGGATCGACAAAAGGATGAGAAAACGGCTACCAAGCTATCATTTACTGAAAGGCTCGTTCAAGCCGAAACGGTGAGTGCTTGGAAAGAAGAAATTGATATTTGAAGATTATAGTAGGCCAAGTTATTTGACAATTAATGGAGACATTTTATGCCATTTTTCCATCTTATCAGTCAAAGATTATTTCCAGGATCAAATTCGAATGAGGCAATCGCATCACACCGAGGAGAGCCAAAAGGAGGAGAAACTCCGCAAAGAGCTCAAAGAGACGACAATGGAACGGTCGGGAATTTTGGGGAACCTGACGAGTTTGGATCCGGAGAAGGTCGATCTAGACGATATTATCAGCTATCTTCAAGAAGGAATTAATTACTTGGGAAAGGTTTGCTAATATTTCAGCAAACATCAAATGAAATCAAACAGTTTTTAGGTGAAAGAGAATTGGGACGAGCTGGCTAAGTCCTTCAATGCAATCCTGATTTTGGTGGAAACGAATCTGAAGGGCAACATTGACTCTTTTCTGAAAGAGGCTCAGGTATGGTAGGAATTGAATTAAAAACTATGTTTGATTAGATACGACAGACATCTTTCTAAAAAACTAAAAACCAATGTTGCAGTCGAATCATATTCAAATCTGAAATTCCAGGACCCGGCGTCTACAGGTCGCATGTTGCGAAGTGTGCTGAAGGCGACCAGTTACTGTATCCAAGTGGGCAATTGTGCCGAGATCTACACAAAAGTCTCCAGCAAATATGTCATGCCGATAATCAGCGGAGTCGGAAAGGAATTCGCTCTGACAAAGGCCGAAGCCACAGTGAGTTCGAGTTTTTTTTTGAGTTCCAACTTTACGCGCTTGTATCTCCAAAACCACAAAACGAATTTCGACAAATTTGGTATCGTTTTGTTGGAAGAGACGTGAGTTTTCTTAAAATAAAGTTACATTTGAGAAAGAGCTATTTTTTTCTACAAAATTTCAATGTGATCGGATTCGGACGCCTCAAAAAATGTGGTCTAATTCGAACGTCCGAATCCGAACACATCGAAATTTGGTAGAAAAAAAGAGCTCTTTCTCATTGTAACTTTATTTTAGGATAATACAAGTCTTTTCCAACATGAGCTATGATACATTTTATTTGACAAATGTTTAGGTTACTAAAAAGGAGTCACAAAAAGGTTTTTTGTTAAAGGTTTTTTTTTTGTTAAAGGTTTCTTTTTGAAGGTTTTTTGTTAAAAATTTTTTAGCCTCTTAATAAAATAAAAAGATATATACGTCATTTTGTACAGCAAAAATTTATGCATCGATTGATACCAAAACCATAAAAAATATCAATCCTGCGCGTTTGCAGGAATGTGGTCGGATCCGGACGCCTGGTCTGATTCGGACATAACATATAGTATACATACATGATTTCGGGCAGGGCTCGGTTGCATCCGATGGGTCGGACCCACCGGATCGGCTCGGATCGGATGTATTTAATGAACGGATCAGATTAGTTCAGATAAAGCCTCAAATTTTCTTCAAAAAACAACGCATATTTTGGAAAAATTTTGAATCGGATAAGATCAGATATATTCAATGCTCAGGCTCGTCGGACTTATGCGAACTTATCGGGTCGAGTCAGATTCATTTGATTGTCAATTTTACCTGATCAGATATATCCGACACGATAACCATCAACTTCTTACAATTCCAACATGATCAACGTTCTTTGTCTTCTTCATCAACGTAAAGAGTTCTTTTCAGGCAAAGAAGGGCGATATCGAGAACATGCTCAACGCGTCGGTGCTCGGTGTGCAAACTTTAATCGAAGAGGAGCGAAAGAATTTCAACGAAAGATTCAAGGAGCAAATGAGCGGATATGCGGATAGCTATACGAATTGCAGCACCTGATCGACCCGTTCAACAAGCCATTGGAAAATAAGAATATCTGTTGTTGCTTTGATGTTTATATAATAAATTTATTTTTGTTGAGTTGGTTTTGTATTTTGAAGATTCTGAATATCTTTGTATCTATCAAAACTTATGGCTCTTTTATTTTTAACTTTGGTTTCAGTATGGCTCTGGCTCAGACGCTCAAAACTCGATACGCCGAGCAAAAAGAGGAAATCGAGCAAGTTTATCGAAGTTTCAAGGGGGTTCGTTTTCGGATTCAATAAGTTGCAAACTCTATCATGTTATTGTATAAGAAGTGAGAAGTACACGTGTAAAATATTAAAAATAGTAAATGCTTTTGGTCAGTACAAGTTTACTCTCCAAATTTAGTGGCTTTTTGATAATTATAGATTGAGGCAAAATATTTGAATAAATGGGATTTCTTTTATTGAAAAAACTTTATAAAATCATCCTGCATTTACAGGTGTTGATGAAACTGAAGAACATGTGCAGCGATGATGCGCGAATCATCCGTGAAATCAAAGACATGCATCAACAGCTCACCATCGAATATGAAAAGATCGACTTGTTCGACGTCGAGGTCCGAAAACTTAACCAGAGTCTTCTCAAAACGCAAACCGATTGTGAGAGAGATATCCAAAGATGCAAGAAGGATCAACAGGCGTATCAAAAGAAATTGGATTCACGCAAGGACAATATGCGAGCAGCGGAAAGGAAAAAGAATGAGGTGAAAAAAGGACAGAAAGCACCCCTTTGTATAGGTATATTCAAAAATCTCTGAGAAAAACAACAGAAATGAATAGCTTTTAATATGAAAAGTAAAGTGAAGTAATGCTAGAAATATGCATTATTAGAACCTCGTATGTATAATATTATAAGAGAGAGAGTATGTTTATGTGTCTGTCTGTTATGCGATTTTAGAAAAAAACGCTTGAGCCGATCGAACTGAAAGTTTGACATTATAAACCTAACTTTTTACGTAGTTTCATGAAATCTTATAAAATTTCACACATAATTTGACCGTTTTTCGTAAAAACGAAATTAAAGAATACCGCGTGGCTGAGTGGTGGTGCGTCCCGGCGTCCGATCTGCCAAGTTGAGCAACGTTGGGCTCGGTTAGTCTCGGATTCGATCCCAGCCCAATGCAATCTTTTTTCCTTTCTTTGTTTTACACTTTTTGAGTGAGAAAGGTTACGCGTTCGATTCCTCTATGGGTAAAGAAATTATATCGATCTACTATACATAAAAGGGCAGGGTCTGTCCGTCCGTCGTGCTGTACGCGAGTACGTGGGCCGATTCAGATGATTTTTAGTTTGTTAGACTTAGAATTCTATGTGGTTGTGCATCTCATATTCGTTTTTTTTTAAAAAGCAAAAGTCCCAACACAGCCGGGAGTCGAACCCGGTTCGTGTGGGCGTGGGCAAGTGTCTGTCCGACCGTTCGTCCGTCTGTACGGGCTTTTTCTCATCCGTCTTGGGGCCAAAAAAACTAAAATTTTTTTAAGTCTTAAAGTATAATATAGTTCTGCCATTTAAAGTAAAAAATTAAAAGGTAAAAATTGAGTGGCACTACGGGGGGAGGAGGGTTGAACTAGGTCGTGTGAGCCGTGGACAAGCGCACTCCCGACTGCACCACGACGACAAAAACTATGGGTCATCCCCAAAACATTCAACCAGAATGATTAGATTTGAATCCGACACGAATTCACACTGAATTCTTTGACGGATAAGCTAATAAGATTTGTTTCAGTTACGCGACGAGCAACTCAAAGAGGAGGAGATACTGCGACAGCTACAAAGGAAAAACGAGCGTCACGACGAGAATACGAAGAATTGTGTGATCGTACAGGGGGGACTGGCCGGAGCATGCGCCGTATTGGGGGCACTTGGTTGGTTATCGGAAATGGATAGGGCAATTTTTCGGATCACTTTTTTCTCTCTTTTCATTACTATAACTAACTTTTAGCTGTGATCTTCCCGCCAGTCGGTGTGCCGGCACTGTTCGCTGTTGGTGGAACGGCTGCCACCGGTGTGGCCGCTGGCGTGGTCGGCATCATCGAACAAGCGAAAAAGGCCTCAGAAGAGAAGTTGAACAGTCTCCGGGAGAACATTTCGAATGTTAGTAGACATCTTGATCAGCTCAAAAGTGAGTTTTCAATGTCGCCTAGACGATGCAGTTGAATAAAATGTCGATCAGATTCGGGCCTTTTTTGAATTCTGTACCGTTTTACAGTATGTATCAGCCGATTACGGCTTTTTCTATAGCATTTAGTCCAAAAATAGTTGCTCTGAAAGCAAGAATTTCAGAAGAGATCAAGAACGACGAGGAATGCGTGCAATGTTACCGGAAACAAATTGACGAGGCAAACGTTAAGCTGGACCAGGCAAATCGGAGCATCATCAAGTGTGGCGATATGCAAAAGAATATCCATATTTGGACGGATCACTTGGGTGCCTGGATCGCTTTCCTCATCAAAATCACCCCGGAAGCCGCCCGAATCCAGCGAAATGTCAAGGGAAATACTAGCTCGCTTCGACGCTCCATTGAGGAATTTAAGATCACTTTCAGCGGAGAGATCAACATTCTAATCGAGGCGTGCGCGAAGATTTTGGCGATCCAAAATTAGAAAGATCAACCACTCCTTTAAAATGCTGTTTGAATGTGTTTTTATTTGTACTTTGGAAAATATTAACGCATTTAATATTTTTTTAACTGGATTTTTTTACATGAATTAAGGATTGATATATATGATTCCTGAACACTCCTACTAGTTTTATTTATGCCAAAAGCTCCTTGAGTTCCAATATTTCGCTATTTTTTGGTCAAAACTTCCTGTTACTTCAAAACATCCTCTTATTTGCCTGTAAACCAGACAAAATGCCCGCTTCACCATCTCAAACTCAGCAAAATAGCACCCAAGAATTTCATTGAAACAAAAAATGACAAAATTAGTTTCAAATAGATTTGCCATTGGGCTGTTCAACTTTTTTCCGCTCAAATTGAACGTTTCGGAGAGAAATTAGCTTTTAGAAGAAAAACTGCAAAGAAAAAAACCGCTACCTATTTGTTAATCTCTAAGCCTCGATCTCATTACCGTATTCCCTCCACTTTAGAAAATAGGGGTCACTTTTTTCAATGTTTTGATCTCACTCGTTATTTTTGGATCTTTTGAAAGTTTTTACCTGTATTTTCACAATAAGCTTTCTTATTTTGTGTGCATAAATTTAACACTGGAATAAAAATTTATTGAATATAAAATAATTGCATATAAAAATTTGCATTAAACAAATAAACCCAAAAAAGCATCAATTTTCTCTTCATACACAAAAATCAGACTACGAAAGATGCTCGGGCTTCGCTTGCCAGGTAAATTTTTATTATTTTAACTTGCTACTTGACATTTTATGCTTGCAAAAAGCTATAAAAAGTAGAGAAAATCAGAAGTTATTTGCCTTTTTTTATACATTTCGAGTGCCCGCCCCTTTTATGTTTTTATAGCTTGTTGTTCAAAATTGTTGATATTATTTTTATTTTTTTTTTTATTTTAAAAAAAAAAAAATGTTTAAAAGAATTTATAAAAAAAAAATTTATGAAATTTTAGGGAGAAAAAAAAAAAAAAACCAAAAGGGGAGAAAAGAATGAATAATTTTTTTTATCAAATAAAAAAAATTGTTTTTAAAAAAATTGTTAAAAGTTCACTGTTGCACAACTGGATATCTGTTACAGTTTTGGGTATAAAGACGCTTTCCAGAGAAACAATTTTTCGTTATGTTTTGATGCACTCGTGCAGATTACGCGTTTTTAGACTTGTTTTCGAATTTTTAAAACTTTACCACTGTTTATAATGTTTTTACTTTCAGCTACGATGAAATTGTTTGGTCGCTCGACGAAGACGGCACCTGAGATGGCGAAAGGACTCAAAGATGCTCTTCTTTTGATTGAAGTCGACAAAGAGAAGGATCGACGACGGGGAATTGAAGATGCCGGGAAACACCTGATGGCAATCAAAATGATGATTCAAAGCAATGAAGGACAGGAATCTGCAATTGAAATGGTAAGGGTTTTGGTGCTTCATGAGGCTGTGGTGGAATCACCTATTCTAGTGTGGCTGAGTTATCCAATCTAGTAATCAACAAATTGGGCAAGGATGCGCCTGGAGGTACTCGTTAGGTTTAGAATTAGACGCCATTCTTTGTTGAGCAAAATTTGGGTGCAAATGTTTAAATAGGGATTGTTCAAACTTTACTTACATCTTACATATGACTTTGTGTTGCAAAGTGCCATCTCCAAACCATCCGCAGCACTTTATTAATATAGCTTTGCATGCATAGCGGCACCTATGTTGAGTTAGCATAGAGATGAGGAAAATGTAATTGCAATCAATGCTATGCACCAGTTAATGTTTATAAATAGTATCACTAACTTATTTTTTAAACATTTAAAATTCTTTTACTTTAGAACAGCCAACTGCTGACGGAGTTTATGAAAGGAGATATCGCTCGACACATTATCATCAACTTGAGCTTGCTCGATTTTGAAAGCCGCAAGGATGCAGTTCTGATTATCGGATCGATGTTACGCCGACAGGTACTTCCATTCTTTGTTCGATGTTTATTTTTTATTTAGCACGGAGTTCGCTGGCCCATGGCCGAGCATTTGGCCGAGTGTCCCGAGGTGTTCGATCATCTTGTTAACTGGTGAATAGTTTTTGATTCAGTGCAGTTACCGTTTATACTGAAGAAAACAAGCACTTTACAAGTTTTTTAGTTACGAAAGTAGTGAGCTGTGTTCGGCTGTTGGCACAATCCTCCGAGACTCCATTCGGCATGAAGTTTGTTGCGCTTTTTGTTGCTTTTTAAATTTGATTGTTTAGAGACTTGCTAGCATGTTGTTGGAGTCAAGGGGATTCTGGATGTTCTTCAAACTTGTGCAAGACGAACGTTTCGACATTGCCGGGGATTCGTTTTTGACGCTCAAAGAATTGCTCACTCGACACAAGGCTCTCGTCTCCCACTTCATCAACCAGAACTACGTTTGTTTCTTTGAGCATCTCAATGGACTCCTCGCTTCGGACAATTATGTGGCGAAACGTCAATCCATCAGAGTATGTTTTACCTTATTATTTGCCGGTTAAATCACGAGTTCTTTGTCGTTCAATGTCGATTAAATCATTCAGATATTTTTGTTTTAGTTACTCGGCGAGCTGCTTATCAATCGTCTCAATTTCTCGGCGATGATCCGTTATACGTCAAACAGTGAGAATTTGAAGTTGGTGATGAATCTCCTTTCTGAGCAATCACGAGCTATTCAATTTGAGGCCTTTCACGTGTTCAAAGTTTGTACATTTTCATTTATTTTTAATTGGGTTTTAGGTGTTCATCGCTAATCCTGAAAAGAATCAGGCCATTTTGGCAATCTTAACTCGCAATCGGTAAGTTATTTCCTTGACTTTTTCACGAATATGATTAATTTTAGAGTCAAGCTGCTTGGATTCCTACAGAATTTCTGCAATGAAAGGGACAAAGATGATCAATTCAACGATGAGAAGGACTACGTGATCCGGCAAATCAATACACTCCCATCGCACGATCAAACTCGATCAATGTCGCCAGGCCGTTTGATGCAGGAGGGGGAAGAGCTGCCCATTTCGCCTCTACGACATTCTCCTCAACTTTTGGAGCAACCTCGCGCTTTTGCCTGATCTCATCTCACTCAATAGTCTTTGTGTTCATGTAGCTCATTCATTAACTGTCTATATTCATTAAGTATCCTCTTTTTGTTTCCTCTCAGTTCAATATTTTTGCCTTAAATGAAATTCTCTTTGTGGCCGGGATTTCTGTTCTTTCCTCCCAGTTTTGTGCATGTTACTAGTCACTTGTGTGCTTTCACCGTCATCGGATCAAAAAGCTTTCTGCTGGGTTTTTTCTTTCATGCACCATTGAGATCATTGCTTACTAGTCTTTAATTTACTGGGATTTTTGTTGACTTTGTTACTGTTTGCGTATTAAGTCCGTTTCTTTGAATTGAATCTTTGAAATTGGATAGTTGACTATGATTCATACAAATAAATTCTTCCTAAATTCAAGGAATGAGATGGAAATAGTTTGACGTTTGGCTTATACATATACAATAATATTTCATTGCGAAATGGGTTTTGACGGATTTCATGCATTTTGATTAGTGAATGACGCATTATACAGTGAGCACAAACAGTCATTTTTCGGTTCCTTTAGCGAAGGAAAGAGTCGCGCTCCTTTTACCGTAGCCTTTTTTTTCCAAAGCTTACGCGACGAATTTGAAATTTTTGTGTTACGCGATGAATCTTAAGCTAATAGACTATTTACCTTGATGGTTCAAGATATCATTTGCTTTTAGCAAGTTTTACAAGTTTCTACCCTGTAAAATTGAGCTCAAGCTTTCTAAAGTTATTATTTTTAGATGGCAGAAAATGCTCCGGAAGATGGAGAATTTCTCGTCGACTGCGGTTTTGAACGACCCCCAAGTCCGATGTGCGATCCAACAAAGCAAAAGCCCGAAATGTTGAGGAACGGGAAGAAATTTTCTAAGGTTGGTCTTGAGTTTTTTTGAGTAGAAGGTATGCGAAAAGTAGCGAAGTAGAGTCTAATTGTTTAAGTCGTAAATTTGTTTATGTTTAGATCCATCATATTCCATTGGTCGGTGCTGCAATTGTCGAAGTGATTCACATCGAGAGCCCGAGTTCTTTTTGGGTCCGGCCTTACAATCATATCACTTCACAGCTGATCTTGGAGGAGCCAACAAGGTTAACTTTTTTTTTTGCATTTTGATTTTAACTTTAGTGAGCCGCTCATTCAATTCGCGAAGCACGAGTTCCCCAATTTGCTGAAGCGCTACTGTATGGCTCCATTGGAAGATCAAGTCAGTGAAGGCGATCTCGCTGCTGATGTCACTCAAAGGCGTTATGGAAGAGCACGAGTCGTTGAGGTGGATGGACTTTGTATTGTTTATATATCAAATTATTTAGGCTGTTTCAAACGAGCTTGTGCGGGTAATCTTTATAGATGAGGGACGACTGCAATGGGTCAATCCAATCTGTTTGGCCGTGATGCCAGTGAGTTGTGCCTCCAATTCACGTAAAATGTATTCTAGGATAATTTCTACTATCATCCTTGGCAAGCAATGTACATGTGTCTGGGTGGAGTTTCGCCAATTGATTCGTCTATGGTAAAGTTAATGCGTGCTCTCGTGATTATTTTTGATTTTAGACTGAAGCAAGACCTCGTTGGACTGAAAAACATGATGCGGCTTTTCGTGAAATCATTCGGGAGTTTGAACTGTTTAAGGTAAAAGCTTGGCTACCATATTATTAATTTAAAAGCGCTCTATACATTATGTGGCGGTAAAATAGTCTTTGTTATTTAAAAAAGTACAAGCTGAATTTTAGGTTGTGGCCATCAAAAGCACAGTGTTGCACGACAATTACGCAAAGGCACATCTTGTCGATTTGTTCGGATTGAAGAATAAACAGCTGGATCAATGCGACAAAGTGGACGTCGATATTTTGGGACTCTTCGGAGCACACTGTTATGGATCGGTAAATTATTTATTGCGTTCATTTGTAAATGTTTTCAGGTGGTTCAAATGCCCGTCTTCAATGCTGCAACCTACGTTAAGCCTGCACCCTTTCAAGTTTATGAGGTATGTCATCGTTTTCTACTTTAATAGTAATTCATTTTTAGAAACGAGAAGTAACCGATCAACGCTATGAAACTTTTCCGGACCAATGGGAAGTGGAACAAACGGATGAGGTGATCGAGAAAAGGAATCAAATTGCTGGACAAAATCTTGTTAAGTTCGTTTTAATGTTGATTAAAAAATAAATTAAAGGGAACATTTCAAGATTAACCTTGAAAAATTTTCAAATCTTTTCAAATCATCAAATCAAAACCGGGTTCCTACAACTTTTTATCCCATGGGTTAGGCCACCCGGTCTAGTGACTTTAGTCACGAAACCTTTGACGGTTGATTGATCATCGGATCATGAAACCTTATATGACATGAAGGTCTTTGTACCTGAGTGTCTTTTGTTTCTAACGATAAACTTGGATAGTTTAAACCTACTACTATTTTTTTCATATAATTTAACTTGTATTAGTTTCGACTACGATGCTGAGGATCCAAAGTTTCAAATCGTTAATATGGATTTGAAGTATTTGCAAGACCACAAGTTAGTTTTCCTTTTTGAAAAATTATAATTTAATCGTCGCTCAAAATGAGATCATTTATTTAGATTTGTTAGCAGCGATGGCACGGTGCTATTTCACGTTTTTGGTGCTTACTTGCAAAACCCATACGAGTTTTATGGAATTCCCTACAGAAAAATGCGAGCGGTGGCCGATGATGTGAATAACCGAGGTAAATTGTTGTTTTCAATTCACTCCAATGGATAATTTAGAAGTTGAACAACCTTTAACGATGCGTGAAGCTATGCTTGAATTGACGAGCGAACGCAAGGAATTCGGCGATCAACTGGATTTGTTTTATCGAAAGAAGTTCAATCGGATTCCGATGGACAGGCCAGATGTGAACGGAAGAAAAAGAGTGTAAGTTTTAACTTAAGCATTCAGTAAAGATAACTGTTAGTTTGGATCATATTTATTAAGCGCTGAAGGAGTTAGCGACTGGGGTATCTATTGAATTATTTTAGAATGGATTGGTTGGAACGTGGTATCCGGGTCTACGGAATTTGCAGCTGTATCGGCATGGAGAGACGCAAAAGAAATGGTGTTTATCAACGAGTTGAAGTAAGTATAGCTTGCTTTTATAGCCTACATGGATAAATGTAGCGCTTGGAATAGTAAACTAGCTCTTGTTAGACATCAGCTGCTCGATTCTTAATCACTGTCGTAGATTGTTTTTGTTTAGGGCTAATTTTCAAGCATTTAGATCATTTGCGCGGATACTTCCGATACGTACCGCCTCCGTTTTCTCGACACTGGTGGAATCGTTGCACAAGTTTATCACACCGAGGTCTATCAAATTAATCCAAGGTAGTGTTGGTTGTTTGGTTAAGTCGTGTCAAAGATTTGATCAACCATATGCTTCCACGGCTCCTAAATTTTTAATTGATTCAAATCTTTAGACATTGTCAGCGCCCCGCCATTTGCATGCAACTCTGCTGGCATGGAGTTAAAGACAACGATGCAGCGTATGCAGCTAAAAGGGTAACAGATTTTGAATCGTATAATATGAATGTTTTTTCAGGCTTTTCAAGTAAAGGTCATTGCTGCATTTAAGGAGAATTTCTACTGTGATGGACCAATTCGTCTAACGCTTCGAGGTATACATATTTCTTTGATGTAACATTAAAAGTGCCATAAAAATCACATTTATATCAGGCACACATGAGCCTAGCAAAAAGGTAGTATACAAGGGAGTAGTGCCAGTAGCACCACACGATATGTGGAATGTGACCTGCTGTTCGATAGTTGAGGTGAGCTGGACAGTGTTTTAAGGAATTATTTTTTTTTGTTTTCAGTTGGATTCGTCCTTGACGCAAGAGGTGAATCTTCTGAAAGTGCTTCTGTTTAACGAAAGGCCCGAGCCCGGGCGATTAGTCATCGATTATCAAATGCCTTTCGATTTTATTGCGGGTTGAATTCTTAATTTTGATTTGGTCTCGCACTTTGACTTTGTGATCTTTTTTAAACGCGTATTTTTTTTTTCTTGGTGATTTTTGTTAAATCTTTTATATACTATTTTCATGTTAGGATAAATATTCCTTTTAAAACTACACAAAAGTGGACAGAAACTGTAAACTCAAGCGTAAAAAAGCAAATGCTGGAGCTGGAATAGTTTAGAGCTATTCTGGTCTCAACTCAACATAATGCCCATTGAGAGGTTTGAAAGGAAGAGCTCGAAAAACCCGGAACTCGGTCGCAGGGGTCTCAGAGAAGCAGAGGGTCCAGGGTTCGACCTCCCTGTTTTGAAAATAAAAATGAAAAAAGGGAGAGGGAGAAAGAAAAGTGAAAAGAAAAAAGGTATAATTTTGATTCATATTTTCAACTATTCATTACTTTTCGTGAAAGACCAAAAATCCCAATAACTTTCTCCTGTGACACATTTTACACATATACACAGCTTAGCTAATCTAAATTGGTACATATCTTGTTCGCAGAAAGCGACAAGCGAAATTTTCCCATCAAGTACATTTTTTTCTGAACTTTGCGGAGTTCAGGGAAGTTTGAGTCTTCTCATTTTTTTGTGAATTGATGGATTGGATAAATTCGGGAATTGATGTTTTACAAAATGTTATTGAAATTTCTTTGATGGGATTTGTGAGTTTATTTGTTTGGCAAATGATTAGAGGAGGATTTTTTGTAGCTGGCCGTGCTCGGAGCCGTTTTCGCCGTCGCCGGCATTGTGGTTGTGAATGAAAACGCATATCTTAGAGGTGATTGGTTTTGAGCTCGAATTTCGAAAAATGATCAAAGATCTCAAAATTCTCAGGTCTTGTAAAGCACTATATAATGATCGATTTGATCGCTTTATTGGTTGGCCTTATCGCTTTTCTCTGGGCAGTTCCGTGTGCGATTTGGTAAAAAGAAATTTACAAATCGATGAAGTGGCCAAAATTTTAAGGAATCTTCACGAAAGTTTTCCATTTCTTGATCGTCTAATGTCGAATTTTGTCTATTTCTCGCTGGCACCCGGCTACAATGCAAGAGTAAGCATTGCACTCAGAATCTATACATAATTGCCAACGTCTGGCTAAGTTTTCAATGCCTAAAATGTAGAAGGCGGGCTCCATTGAATCGATAAACTCCTTGATGCCATTTTCCACCTCCCCTCGAGTGGCAAAGCATTTCTCCGATAAGAAGTGATTGAGGAACTTGAAAAAGTGGAAATCCGTAGGCGACAAATCAGGAGAATATGGAGCATGAGGCAGGACTTCAATGTGCAGCTCGTTCAATTTTTGAAGAGTCTTCAGTGAACAATGCGGGCGAGCGTTGTATTGCAATAGGATGGGACCCTTTCGATTCACTAGAGCTGGATCGATCCTTCGAAGCTTTTCATACATTTCGTTTATTTCGTGAATATACTGATCAGAATTCATCGTTTTTCCGTTTGGTAGAATTGAATAATGGATCAGACCTTTCTGTGACCACCAAACACTCAGAAGAAGCTTCTTTGGGTGTAGGTCGGGCTTACACTCATTAACAGCTAAAATCTCAGCAGTTATATATGCTTTATTCAGTTGAATAGCGACAAAACAAAATCACAATAATTACCCGGGACACCACTCAAAACACACCCAAAAGATAAATAGATACCTCAAGAAAGAATCACAGAGCAGTCAAATGGATTGCCGAAATTGTGGCTTTAAATCTAGCCAAGGTGGGAATATCACGAACATGATCAAGCTCATTATTCTCTAGTTGGTTGCGATTCAGGAAGCATTTCTCAAGCGTCACCGATCTCTCCCTTTCGAATGCATTATTCACTCACGTACCCAATCCCATTCATCTACTCCTTCTTTTTACTCTAAGGAACATTCTATTGAAATCCTCTGAACCATAGTTGCTCATCATTTTTGAGACCGGATATCTTCTAAGCTACCTTTTTCAACTAACTAGATCAACCCACTAGAGATCAACCAACTATCAACCAACTAGAGAATAATGAGCGTGGGGTAAAATGTTCCAGGATTTAATAATTCGGTTAAAAAAGAAACTGTGGGGGCTTTTAGAGGAAACGGAAGGTTGGCGTATGAGAAAAGGCCTTCTGGAGGCTTCTGGAGTAGAGAGCCGAATTCAAGACCAGAAAAAAGGGGGTCGGGATGAATGCCTTTAACAATTTTAAAGCATTCCACTAAATCGATGATAAGGCGGCGTTGGTGTAACATTTCAAGATCAAAGATTTCAGGACCGAAGAGTTGCAATCTATCAGAATAATTAAAGGAGGAGAATTTGTCAAAATTAATTTTATAAAGAGCAATTTTGGTGAAGTGCCTCTGAACACGTTCTATTTTTTGAATGATTTAATAGGGAAGGAGACCAAATCAAAGAAGCGTATTGAAGAATAGGGCGGACATAAGCAACAAAACACATCCGATAAGTTTTGATGTTAGGTATGGTAGTTTAGTTATAGTTTTTCGAAATTTTCACCTTTATCTAGTTTAGCTTTTCCTTGGAATCAATCGCTTTCTCGCTCTTGCCTTTAAAGGACGATACTTTGAGATATTTAATCGCTTAAAAGTTATCCAATATTTCATTCTGATTGTCTATCCGACAATCACTTTCGCTTCGCTTTTTCGACGTGAGTCAATTGATTGGGATGTTCTCGAGCTTTAGTTTCTAATCGAGTTCTAATCGAGTTCTAATCGAGTTCTAATCGAGTTCTAATCGAGTTCTAATCGAGTTCTAAAGTCTACAAGCCAGGTAAAACCAAGCCAAACAAGGCTAGGACCAGTCCAGGTTTAACCGACCTCTAGACCTGAGCGGGTCCAAGCCCTTTGGTCCAAGCCCTTTGGTCCAAGCCCTTTGGTCCAAGCCCTTTGGTCCAAGCCCTTTGGTCCAAGCCCTTTGGTCCAAGCCTGACTCCAGGCTAGCCCAGGCACTTTTTCTATGTCAAATCAAAGTCACAGTCAGTGTAAGAAAGTATTAACGTTAAGTACTAAAAGCAAACGGTTTCAAAATTCGATTCGAGTTTTAAAAATGGTTTTGCAAGCTCCCAACTCATTGCTAGTTCTTACATAGATAAGTCATTCTAATAAATCTTAGTTTAGCTGGCTGTGCTGCATTATTCGTGGGAAACGGCTTGAATCACTTTGAGATCGAGTCTCAATGTCCTTTCTCGATAATCCCATATACTATTGTAAGTAGAATCTAAAATCTAATAGCTAAAATCTTTTTAGACAATAGCCAGCTATTTCTATCATTCTGTCACCACATTCTTTGATATAGCCGTCTTTTTTCTTGTTCGACGTCGCCATCAAGCTTTCTATCGAGAGCAAAAGCAACAAGTGATCAATCAGAGACAAGCAAGAGATATACAAAGGGAATATCGATTAGCATTACAGGTTATGTTCATTAGTAATTTGAAAATCATTGAATATTGACATAAGAAGGTCAAATGGCTAGGCCAAACCTATACTATTTGACGCAGAATTTTATGCTGATTCCTAATCTGTATTCCGTTCTTGCTAAATGACAATCTGTCAGGAGCTACAAGCGTCTAAAGTTTTGTTAGGACTCTGAATGGGTCTTAGGGGTCTTAGGGACCAAATAGCCATTCCATTGACGGTGGTCATTTGGGTCTTAGGGGCTAAATGACCACTTCATTGGGGGTGGTCATTTGGGTCTTAGCGGCCTTGTTGCGGACCGATTCGGTGCAGCTGTAGCCGAGTGATACGGCGTTCGTTTTCCTAGCGAGCCCTCACGAGTTCGATCCCCGCTTAGCTTAGCTTTAGCTTTTTCTTCTTTTCAAGAAGTGCAGACTAATGTTCTTTGTCATTCCATCTGGAATAGGCTGGTTCAGTCAGTTGTCAGCTCTTATGAGTCTAAAATTTCAGATGGCCGTGCAAGCATTTGCTGTAATCGCCTCAACTTCAGCGAAATTCGCGAAAGTTCTCTTCACCACTCCGTTCACTTTTTACCTTGGTTATACGACTTTTTGGCAGCTTCATTACGTGCTTTTATGGTTTGGGACATCTATCATTAAAGCTTTAATTACAATAGAACTACAAAGATTAGAAATCCAAGCAGAAACTTCAAAAATCCCCTCACGTAACACATTTTACAGGCAATTTCGCATAACTAATCTGGGTGGTAAATATTTGGACCGTTCGCAGAAAGTGCCACGCAAACTTTTCCCACAAAGTATAATATCGTGAATTTATGAAGCGCTTTTGGAAGTTTAGTTGACTGAATTGGGGAAGCTTTCTAGGGGAATTATCTCTTTTTGTAGCCTTCTATCGTTGCTCGAACAACGAGTTCATGTGGCTCAGTGGGTAGAGCGTCTGTCTGGGGGGAGGTCTTCGAGGGCCCTCGAGGGTTCGATTCCCCTCGGAGCTTCTTTCGTTACCGAATTTTTTCGAAAATGAAAAATGAAAAGCGAAAGGGAAAAAAAGAGAAACGGAGAGGGAATTGGGGAAGATGCTTCCTCTTTTTCTCGTCTTCTATCGTCGCTCGGACAAAGGAGGGGAAAGGGAGTAAAAAAAAGGATTTTCTCAGTGCATAGAATTTTGATTCACAACTTTGGTTCGATTGCTTTTGATAAATAGTGAAAGATACGTAAAGTATCAACTTTTTATCGAATTCTATTTTAGTATGTCTTACACATTTCTCCTTCGAGATCCGAAACCAAAACCCGATCCAACTGGTGTGAAAGTGTCAAGTTCAAGCAAGTAATTTGCAGAAAACGGTCAATAAATATTGAAGCCAATTTTCCGTCAATAATTTGCATAAAACAGTCAAAAAATTTTATTACAACAATGAGCTTTTCATTAGAATTTATAATTGAAAAGCTTTAATGAAAAGAAAGAAAAAAAAAATCAATGAATAAACTCGTTTTTCCATTGCACAAGTCATCGTGTAATCTTTAGCCAATTTGTTAACTAAAACCCTGTGATCAGTTAATATTAATATATTAGAATATGAATATTCTAATATAATAATATTCTAATATAATAATATTCTAATATAATAATATTCTATGAGGTTGATGCATAAGTCTTTTCGTTCCTTTTCGTCTGCCGTTTCAAGCCAACAAATGCACGAATTAAACTACGGTTGATTTCATTAGAAAAACCAATTATTTTTCTGCAAAATAACATTAAAACGGGTTTAAAAATATTTAATGCCTGGATTTTCTTGAGAGTATGAAGTCGGGTAGTCAAAAAAGGGCTAACTCGATGATGCGGTTTAGCTAAGCTAAGGTTTAGCTTAGCACCTTAGCTAAAGAAAACCTATCTTCGTGTCAATAGATAAAAGATAGAGAAAAAAAACGTTTGATATTTCGCCAAAATTTCAGAGAAATTCATTCAGCCAATTTTTCCGTAGAGTTTTTTATAGATTTTTACGAAAAAGGCGTTTTTCACTCTCGAATTTGCTTGAAAGTCAACCGAAATTCATTTAAAAAGATGCAAATTGAATAAAAAAACACTTTTTTTATAGAGCAAACTATAGATTAATTCGTGAATTTGTTACTTTTTAACAGAAGTACGAAAAAAATGAAAAAGACTTTTGCATCAACCTAATATTTCGCACTGCCACCCGTGGAGGGAGGCAGAATGGTCTGTTGCTCGTAACCGGATTACAATTATGCTCCCTTAGGGCTCCGGCTTCCGTCAACTGTCCGCTACTCGACAGTCGTCTAGATGGCGGGAGTTTGGACACCCCATTGGAGGAACCGCGAGGTTCTTAAACCGACTGGGGATCAGATCAATCCCTTTTAGCATCAACAAAGTGTAACTTCGGAGCAGCTTCGGAGCAGCAGTAGCAAGGCGTTTTTCACTCTCGAATTTGCTTCAAAGTCAACCGAAATTCATTTAAAAAGATGGAAATTGAACAAAAAAACACTTTTTTTATAGAGCAAACTATAGATTAATTGGTGAATTTGTTACTTTTTAACAGAAGTACGAAAAAAACGAAAAGACTTATGCATCAACCTAATAATATATTAATATTCTAATATATTAATATTCTAATATATGTCAGCTCCGAGCCAAACTGATATTTTAGTTACTATTATCATTATTCAATGATTTGTCTAATCTTATGCAAATGTGTTCTCCTCTGTGCTTCCCTTTTATTGCCGAGAAGGGGCGGTCCTTAGGATTGCCTAGGAGGACAAGTGAGACTCTCATTTGGAGTCCCCCCTTTTCCTTGCACTCATTTGTAATCTATTCATCTTATTGTATTACTGTAAATAAAGATACGTATCTTCCGGGTCTATGCAACTGCAGTGCAACTACAGGTCGGTCATTTCACAGGGACTCCCCTCTAATACGTTGGAGGAGTTGAGTTGGGTTGTCGGGGTGTTAGAGATGGCGGGATATCAAAAGGGATCCACTCTCTTTAACTTAACCCAAATTCTAGTCCACATCCGTTTACATCTAGGAACGTATATATATTAATATTCTAATCTATTAATATTCTAATACATTCTAATATATTCTAATATATTAAATACCTATCAAATTTTCGTTCCAAGACAAATTTCTGTTCAATAGACTGTATTCGTATGGAGTGAAAGGCGGATATTTCGGGATACAATCAAGCAACGATTTGTTCACTGTTTTGATGTCTTTGTTACAGTAATCCTCTGCGCAAATCGATATTGTTATCCAGTTTGGCAATGAGTAGATTCCCGTCTGGAAAAGGAGTACAAAATTGGATAGAAAATAGGATAGAGTGGTGATAGCTTGAGTCATCAGTCTTGAGAAGTCACCTCAATTCTCCCTTCCGCAAATCGCCAATCTTGGAAGAAACAACCGCGACGAAAAAGAGATCCATCCTGAAGTTTTGTTTTCTTTTTTGTTTTCTTTTCTTCTTACCGATTGATTTGTGATTTGTAAGCATGCTTGTCCGATGCATTGTTGCGCAGTGATCAGTTCAGCTGAATGGGAAGTTAATTTTATTTCAGTTTCAACACAGTATAGCGCTTTCAACTTCAACTTCAACTTCAACTTCAACAAAGAACTTGAACTTTGTTGGTGTTGATATCTCGTTTGTGCAATCTTTTGTATTACACTGTAAGAAGTAAAGGAATTGGCAAGAAAAAGTCGATTTCCGAGGATTGAACCCTGCTCGCCACCAGCGAATTTGTTCTCAAGTCAATTGCTCTAACCACTGAGCTATTCGGTACCTTAACTTGGCAAAAGGAAAAGGGAAAGACAAAAGGGAAGAAGAAAGGAAGAAAGAAAGAAAGAAGCAATGATTTGATTCGTTAGTTAAGATGTACTAGTTTTGAAAGACAAGGAGAAAGAAAGACTGCAGTAACCTGGTACTGACTGCAGCAATCTTTCTCTTTTAGTAGCCTTCTTTCTCCCTTGCAAAAGAAGCAAACGTGGCTCAGTGGATAGAGGGTCTCTCTGGAAGCCGGACTTCGCGAGAGGTCGAGGGTTCGAGTCTTTGTCAAATTTTTTCGAAAATGGAATCAATCAAAAATCAAATTCAAATGAACTCACAATTATTCTCGCTGTAATAACAAGTGACTTGCTTTTCTCTCAGGAAATCGATCGATCTATTGTTGCACAAATCCTAAACTTTGTTTTAAGCGGAATTCGAAGCCTTGCGGATCTAAATTTAAAGTTATCGGACATCCGATCCTGCTCCCATAACTTTAAGCCCAAATATCTTGGTGTTGAGTTGCTCAATTTAAACATTCTTGGTATTATTAAATGCGCCAAGTCTTTCTCTGTCGATTGGTAGAAAAACTATTTAAATTGAACAGCCCATCAGCAAGAAATTTGAGCTTAAAGTTATGCCAAAGGTAAATGTCCGACAATGAAACTTGAAAGCTCAAACCCAATCGCATGACATTGAGAAATCAATTTGATCGCTGAATTGATAACCATAAAAAGCACCATTGTAAATTCTAAAAATATTGCTTTATTTTTGCCAAAAGAACATACGGTAAAAGTCCTTTTTGTACAAAGTTATTGATTCCAAAAAAATGTTTTGTTTCCCTGCCCGCATCTCCATTCCATTCTACTGAATCCAAAGTGTTATCGGATTTGTTGATCTGAAAGAGTTGAATGGCTTTGGAGTAACGAGGCTACAGACGGCAATTAGACTTAGATTGATATTAGGAATCTGGCAGAATGGAATCTGGCTATGAGATTTAGATTGATATTAGGGTTCTAGTAAATCTTTAGACTCAAATCGATTTGAAAATTCTCATCTCACCTGTGCTTTACCCCAAATCCGGCAAAATGTCCCTTTAGTATTTTGGGTTTCTGAGTCGATGTGTTGAGTCGAATTGTGTTTTTGTTGATACTAGATTTATAGATTGATCAAGATTGAATTCTTGATCAAACCTGGTACTTGAAACAACTCGTTGAATCGAATCGGATCTTCAAAGGAACGATTTGACCGGCAAAAGAAATGATCTCATCGTCAAAGGTTGTATTTCTAAAGAAGTACAGCAGAATGGAATGAGATTTAGATTGATATTGGGGTTTTAGGACATCTTTGGACAAGGTTTTCTTTTTGAATTATCTCTGTAAAAAGGATCTTTACGGACAACGACGGGAATAGCGATTATTGGCTGGAATAAGACCAATTTATTGCTTTATTGCTTCTGGAAGCAAAAATAATATCGGATGAATGAAAAGCAGACAAACAATTCGCCGGACATCCAAACTACACCTTCAACTTTAACCATTCGATCTTATCCCGCCAATAATCGTACAAGAAATCATTGCCACCGAAAACCGCTATTTCTGCCGTTCTTTCAATCCTTCAAATCCTTCAAAAGCTTCAAAAGATTCTTCAAAAGATCGCAAAGCTCTTTCAAAAGTAAATTTACAATTTTTTGAGAGAAGAGATCGATCGAGGGAGTGTGAAAGCATCAGCTGGAGGGATTGGTTCATTGCAAAGACTGTAAGAGAGTAATCATTGCGTATAAGGTTTTGTAAATAGAGACATAGAAACACATCTTGTCTAGGACATTAGAAACGTGCTCAAGGTGCTCAAGGTGCTCAAGAAAGAGCACATTTCCGCCGTTTAGACGACAAGCGCCAACTCACTTGCAAGCGCAAAAGAACATTTGATCTTTGCGCTTCGATAGATCATTTCCAAAATCAAAATAGCAACCAGGTTGTAAATATTTCATTCCATTTACACAAAATTGATATCGTTTTCGTCGATCGAAGGAAAAAGCAGAAAAACAAATCTCACCATCGCATGAGCCCAGATCTCTAAACGATTTTGTGTCCTTAATTCTAAATGGAATCGAATAAAATCTCTATCTAGGTTTACCATATGCAAAATGTCGCGCTTTAGTAATGTAAATTTTGTTTTAACTTCTGTTATTTACCATTAAACTTACGTTAATGGTATCCCATTGTCATTATCTTGAAATATGCTTGTGCAAAGCATTGCAAAGCAGTAAAAAAGTGACTCGAATAAGGAAATTGTTGTAAAGAAAGAGCTCAATTTCATGAATACTCTCAAAAAGTAAAAGAATTCTATAGAAAAGATAGAAAATCTATGCTTTTACTTGCAAAATTCCAAGTTTATAGCTGATTTTTGAAAAATATGGCGTTTTAGTATGGCGTTTTTTGAGTAAACAACCTTCCGATTGAATTCATTTGTCTTGTTTTCTGAAAACATTCGTCTCTTTCTTCAAAGAATTCAATTATCGGTGGTGTTTATTGAAATGTTTGTTCTTTTAAATGTTACTGTGTCTGCGAATTGTTCAATGTGGCTTTTATTAATTGGAATCTACAGCTCAAATGCTCTAGCAATACGATGTTTGAATAGGATTGTCGATGATCATGATGGAGGACTTCAAAAGACCGATCAACAGTGAGATATTCAATTTGTTTTAAAGAAAACTTGACTCACAAGTGGCAGTGCCAAAAAAGAAGTTGTAGAATTGTGTTTGCTGATCACAATAGTGCAAAAATCAGCCGCCCATACGCCCACAAACGGGAGAAATCTGGAATAGAAGTTTAAAAGGCTTAAAAGGCTTAAAAGAGGCTTAAATAGAGGCCTAAATAGAGGCTTAAAAGGCTTAAAAGAGGCTTAAATAGAGGCTTAAATAGAAGCTTAAATAGAGGCTTAAATAGAGGCTTCAAAGGCACGCTATGTACTTTTTGCTTGACTTTAGCTAGTAATTCTTTCTTTGCCTCTCTTAATTTTACGGAAAATAATTCATAGCTTTGATCTTTGAGCTTTTGCAAGTAAATTCTGTGCTAAAGTCAGTCAGTAAATTGAAGTAAAACTGGAAAAGTCTTATCTCAAAAAGTAACAATAGGAAAAAAAGATTAACAGTTGGATAAATTAACAAAAAAATGTTGAAAATGTTGAAAATAGCCAAAGCTTCAAAGAGGCTTTATGTGGCTAAGTAGTAGCCACAAAAAGCGCATAGAATATAGGAATTTTGATATAATTTCGTGTGTTACAAGTTATAGAATTAGCGGGACTGAGGGCGAGCTGAAGTACTTCCCTGAAGCTGCAGTCTTCCCTGAAGCTGAAGTACTTCCCTGAAGCTGAAGTACTTCCCTGAAGCTGAAGTACTTCCCTGAAGCTGAAGTACTTCCCTGAAGCTGCAGTCTTCCCTGAAGCTGAAGTACTTCCCTGAAGCTGAAGTACTTCCCTGAAGCTGAAGTACTTCTTTGAAGCTGAAGTACTTCCTTGAAGCTTAAGTACTCCTGAAGCTGAAGTACTTCCTTGAAGCTGAAGTACTTCCCTGAAGCTGAAGTACTTCCCTGAAGCTGCAGTCTTCCCTGAAGCTGAAGTACTTCCCTGAAGCTGAATTACTTCCCTGAAGCTGAAGTACTTCCCTGAAGCTGCAGTCTTCCCTGAAGCTGAAGTACTTCCCTGAAGCTGAAGTACTCCTGAAGTTGAAGTACTTCCCTTTGGCTCAAGTACTTCCCTTTGGCTCAAGTACTTCCTTGTAGCTCAAGTACTTCCCTTTGACCGGCTTATTTCAAGCACAAAAATGTTTATTTCAGATCCGAATGTTTTGGCGATATGTGTTACCAATTCGTTCGACCATCGTTGTTTCCATTTACGTTTAGATAAAAGGAAAGTTGTTTTAGATTAGATTCGATGCATAAATACTTTGGCTGTGTAAATGGAATGAAGTACTGGATACCTGGGTGTTATTCTGAGGCATCGAGCCAGCCATTTGCCGCAAATCTCGATTATTTTTGCTTGTGCAAGTGAGAAACATCTTTCAGGCTTGATTTTTTGCTTAGAAATGAAAACGCGCCTTTTCGAGTACACAAAATTCCCCATTTTCTGAAAGAAATGGCAATTTAAGTGCACTAGAAAAGAATCAAAAATTATACAAAGTGTACTGATTATAGCAGCAGCAATATTTGTAATTCACACGACGTTCGACGCTTGAATGAAACGGTGGCTGAGTTGGACAGACGAGCAATTCGTGTAAACAGTCAAATTGAGACTAATAGACAAACAGAAGAACTCAATTTTATTGAAAATAAGTTTGCATCCATTTCGTTTTTTTGCGTTCCTATTTTGCAATTATTCGCGTCGCATTTTTCGCCTTTTTCTCTTTTCCGAAATTATTTTTTTTTGATTGGAGGAGGAGGGTTTTTTTAGCAGAGCTTCTGGCCCTTTTTGGGGGGGATAAAATAGAAATATTGATGTTTCTTGTGCCTTAACTTTTATTGATGACTTTTTCTATGAAAAAACTCTAAACTCTGTAAAGCAGAGTACGTTAAATCATTTTTTTTTTCAAATTATAAACTTATAATCTTTATATTTTGTTCTTATTATTAATAAAATTGTTATAATAAACCTCTAAAATGATTTGGTTAAGAAAACGAATTTTATTTAGCTCTATATAACAAAATCTTGGGTCGGATTCGTTTCCTTCCTTTTTGCGTTCCTATTTTGCGTCGCATTTTTCGTCTTTTTCCCCTTTTTTCGTTTTTCTTTTGGTTCTGTAATAATAAACAGTAAAATTATAAATTCAATTTACTTTATGCCACCCTTCAGGTTTTAAATCCTGTTTAGATGGCTTGTTTAACACAGATAGAAAGAACTTAAAAACATTTGTGTCGCCATCGACGAAGTATCAATCCGTTCTGTACTCTTATCACGAGTATTAACCTTATTTTTGCATGATGCGTGTTCTTGTTATGTGGTAAGCGTTTTGGGGAAACCCTTTTAAGCTTTTTGTGCTACTCGGCTATTCTGAAGCAAAGTCATCCCCGATTCATCCCCGATGATAAGGTTAAAGCGAATCGCACCCCGAACTACAGGGTGGGCCAAAATTATCGTTACATATAAAAAGTCTCTGTATTAAAAAGCAACTCAAAAGGTCAAAGATTTTTCTTAAAAATATTGTCTCATAACAATTCATAAAAACTATTCCTTTTTAAACAGATCTCCAATAGCTTTTACACAGGCGTCCAAACGTCGTAGAAAAGCGCCGATCGTGGCGAGAAGATATAGGAGATCCAGCTCTTCCCAAGCCTTTTCAAGCGCTTTTTTCAAACTATCAACAATTTTGTGTGGTTGATAACGTCAACTGATAGCATTTGTGATTTATTTTTCTTGTTAGCCTTTAACTTGAGCTTATTTTTGATGATATTGGGTTGGGGAGAATGAGTCGGCGCCGAAAATCAAAAAAATGTGTAAAACTTCTATTCGACTTCGTCAAATAATATGCGTTTGATATGAGTAGAATGGTTAACTAATTCTCTACAAAATCACATTTAAAAGAAAATTCAAACAGCGCCTCCGCTCAAGAAAAAGCCATTTTTTCACAAAAACTACAAACTGTGATCTAGAAAAAACCATTGGTGGGATCTTCCTGCAAATTTGGCAACTTAAGTAATTCAATGTGCTCTATCTTTTTATATAAACACCAAAGAAGGTTTATGTGAAAGAAACTGTTCAAATGATGAGTCGGACTCTTTGCCATTTTAACCAGCTGCGTTTGGAAGTTCATAAACTCCACGAAAGAAAAGCTTTGTGGAATCTCTCAAAAGTGATTTTGTAGAGAAATAGTGGATCCTTTTGATGAAACCAAACGTATGTTTAAAGAAGGCTTTATGTGTGCAAAAAGTCCCTTTAAAGTTGGGCGCCGACTCATTCTCCCCAACCCAATAGAATTTGAACATAGAAACTGTTGAGCAAGTTCACGCGTCATTTGACATGGATCCGATTCGATTGCAGCCCTCAAAATATCGTTGTCAAAATAAAAAAAAAAAATATTTTTTTTTGTGTTCATGATCCTCGAGACTTTCATCATCATTCCGAAAGCGTTAGAACCAGGCTCGGCATCGGCTTTCGAACAATACATCATTCCCAAATGCTTTGATTAAGGGATGTTCACTCTGTATTCCCTTTTTGTTTGTGACACTTGCCGCACCAATTAGTTTGGCGTTTTCAACAGCCGATTCCTCACTTTTTTTGATATTTGCTGAAGTTGTTACCATTCGCTTTCTTCCATTTCGCTTTCGCATTTGCGCATGAGTGAGCATGGTAATTTTGGCCCACCCTGTATAAGACATCAAATGTTGTTTTGTCTTCAAAACAAATCTCACAATGAGTCCCGACAAAACTAATCAAAAAATCTAAAAGAAGTAAACAAGCAAGAAAAATCTGAGAGGTACAATTTTACAGGTTTACAGTTAAGCAAAACTGTACCTTTGAGATTTGTCTTGTTTTATTCAATGTTTTTTATAGTATTGATTTTAATTTTGGCTAAAGTTAGTCAATCAATTGATTGTGTGCAATATTTGCATTCACCATATGCAGAAAAGACGCCGAAGAACACATCGTGAGTGATAGAAAGTTTTCTAAAAGATGTAAGCTTTCAAAAACTACCGTAATCTTGTCTTTAGTTAGTCTTTAGTCTTCCGTAACCGATGTAAACTACCGTAATCCGTAACCAAATCAATTTCTCTTTACTTGAGGAAAAACCACGATAGTTTATACAAGTTTGCACGTTTTAGAAAGCGCAATTGGCACCAAAGGAATGCTTTAAAATGCCTCTTTTTAGGTTGGGAGATATGGACGGGTGGCCTAGTGGTTAGCACATTGGCCTTCCGGCCATAGGACCCGGGTTCGCTCCTCGATCCAGCTTTTTGTTTTTGTTTTTCTTTTGAAGCTCTTCTTTGAAGCTCTAGCATTTTGGAGCTAATTGCATTCTGTTTTTTCTTTCTTATCTTGTTATACAATTTGCACCTATTCCTTGCAAATTTCTACTAAAATTCAACATTTAAATGTAAACTAAAGTGCACTAGGTGTTTAGATAAAAGTCCTTGAATTACTAGAAAGGCTTTAGAGCTAGATCTGGGTTAGCTCAAACAATGGACAGTCTATAAAATAGTCAAACAATGGACAGTCTATAAAATGGTCAGTCTAAAGTCAAACAATAGTCAGTCTATAAACCAGTGCCATAGATAAACCAATAGATAAACCATTGCCTTAACTTCTAGTACTTAGATTACGGTAGTTTGTCTATATTTCTTTAGATTACGGGAGGATGGACGACGGAATTCGAGCTTTAAAGAGCTTTAAAGAGCTTTAAAGACTCCTCTTTTATGAGTTTCACAATTTTAGCAATGACATCTGTGCTGGTGATCTTTGCTTTGCTTTCTACCGAAGTGTCGACAATTTGACAATTCATGGCTGTGTAAATGGAATGAAATATTATACTCCTGGTTGTTATTTCGAAGAGAACAATGTCACAATGAAAAAAACGAGTTTCTATATCGATTACACATACTTTTGCCTTTGCAAGTTGGATGAAAGAATGATTTTTTTCGAATTTCAATCATTCTGTTCAGTCACACAGCTATGTGCAACGAAAATGATGAGTTTTCGCTAACGACTAGTGAGGAAATGGTCAAATTTGGGGATAGTCGATTGCCGGTGAAGTATTTGGTGAAATCAGTTAAATGTCTCAAGTATCAGGTGAGTTTGAAGAGCTCATAGAAGAGCTGGACTAGCCTGGCTGACCTGGAAGCCTGGAAGCCTTGCCTAGATGCTTGGCCTAGATGCTTGGCCTAGATGCTTGGCCTAGATGCTTGGCCTAGAAGCCTGGCCTAGAAGCCTGGCCTAGAAGCCTGGCCTAGAAGCCTGGCCTAGAAGCCTGGCCTAGAAGCCTGGCCTAGAAGCCTGGCCTAGAAGCCTGGCCTAGAAGCCTGGCCTAGAAGTCTGGAAGCCTTGCGCCTGGAAGCCTGGAAGCCTGGCCTGCAAGCCTGGCCTAGAAGCCTGGAAACCTGGCCTAGAAGCCTGGCCTGGAAGCATGGAAGCCTTGCCTAGAAGCCTGGCCTAGAAGCCTGGCCTAGAAGCCTGGACTGGAAGCATGGAAGTCTTGCCTAGAAGCCTTGCCTAGAAGCCTTGCTTGGAACGGAAAGACTTCCTGAACAGCTTGCAGAGTGGTCAACAATTATAGGGCCTAGATTGGTCAAAATTAAGCCAATCGTTCTGATTTTTCTGGAGATAGATCTTAAGTATTTCTCCTAAAACGCTACCAATTATCTAATCGATTCAAGCTTTCAACTTTTTTATATAGCCTTTCAAAGTTGAGAGCCAAGTATTGCTTTTCTGAGATTTTTGAGAGCAATTTTGTTAAAATCATAATCATGAGATTGAATTTATTATGTTAATAAATGAAATTTCAAATGTTCGACGCAGTTTAAGTGCAAAAATTCTTGAGAAATGTCACCAAAACTCATCAATTTTGGTCAAACTAGGCTGTTTGAAGTGGGGCACTATAATTGTTGGCCAACCAGCAATAGAAGTCAGTCAAATCCAGTCATTTGCTAAATAATTTCAAACATTTCAGCTTACTCAATCAAGTAAAGGCCTCACAATTGTTGGGGCCAACGGTACCACCGAAGTTACATCGAAAGCTTGTTCATTAACAGGAAGTGCCACGGTGAGCTCGATTCAATATTTACCTTCAATTATTGAATAGTTTAGATCCCCGTTCGTGATGGTTCGTGGTCATCAGCTAAATGGACAGGTGAAATCATTCCTATGACATACAAGGAGTCATTGTTCATGATTGAGGATTTGATCTCGAATCGGCAATTCTTTCCGTGAGCTCACTGCATAATTCTAGAATTCAGTTCTAGAATTTCCTAGAATTCTATTTGCTATTCTAGAATTGTAGAACTGTAGAATTATAGAATTTCTAGAATTGTAGGATTGTAGAATTGTAGAATTTCTAACATTTTGCAAATTCTAGACTTCTGATAATTCTGTGATTCTAGAATTTTCCAGAATTCTATTTGCAATTCTAGAATTGTAGAATTGTAGAGTTGTAGGATTTCTAGAATTCTAATTGCAATTTTAGATTTCTAGACTTCTAGATAATTTTGTGATTCTAGAATTTACAATGGAGGTCTATATGCTTGGCAAATCTCGCAATATGACATCAGCATCCTAATGCATTGTGATTGGGTAAAGATTACTGTAACAGGATTACTGTATCATTGTAACAAGATCACTGTATCAATTCTAGGATTACTGTATCAATTCTAGGACTGCTGTATCAATTCTAGGATTACTGTATCAATTCTAGGATTACTGTATCAATTCTAGGACTACTGTAACAATGTGACCTCATTAACATCACTTCTCAATCAACAAACCGTCGAATGCTATTCGAGTTTAAACAGTGGCGGGAGTACAACCTTTCAACCAATTTCTAATCAATTTAAAATCTAGGCATGATCAATTGCAGGGCACAGGCTTGTTTTATAATCTATTTCTCGGAAGTGAGCTAAAAATGTCTTTTATTTTGTCTTTTATTGTGATTTTACAGGAAATGGCTTACCTTTTGGGGTGTTTTTGGCAAGATTCGAGTAAAGCACAAGGACGGATCGAGGTAACAAGATTACAAGATTGTTACATTGTTACAAGATTACAAATCTAACCCTAAACACTTCTGAAATTAAGGTTGGGCAAATTCAAATCACTCCCAAAATCTACACGATACTTTGCGCGGAAGACTTCTGCAATCAAAATCCCGCAGCCGCTGCAACATCAATTCGCAATTTCAATTCATCACTTCAAAGTCTCTTTCCATTCGTTCAATGGCCACAATCTATTCTGGATAAATCTGATAGTTGGAGATGATTTATTTTTAATTTTTACAGCTTTTTAGCGACCACTTCATCATCTGCCCATTTCCCAATAGACTCCACCGCTTTCGACTCTTTCTTCACTCAACCGCAACCGATTTCTCATAAGAAAAATGCCGCCAATTGTATAATTGTTGGATCTACTATGTTTTATTTTGTTATACTAGTCAAATTCTTGTTATAACTATTCTAATAGGCTGTCCAAAAAGTCTTTTCGTTTCCAACTTGCTCTCTCTACTTTCAGAAAGAGTATAGAGAGCAAGAGATAGAGAAATGTGGAAGCAGGTTGTGATCTGCGCAAAATAGAAACACCTAAGTGCGAAGACAGATCAAAAAAAAAATAGATAATCGGTGTTGAAGTTTTGCCACGGTTTAAGAAGTTCCCAGAAAAGGACGCCTATTCTCTCCATTTCATTTCTTTTTATCTATTGTCAGCTCCGAGCCAAACTGATATTTTAGTTACTATTGTTATTATTGAATGATTTGTCTATTCTTATGCAATTCTTATGTCTTATGTGCAATTCAAATTCTATTCTTATGTTCTCCCCTGTGCTTTTCCCTTTTCGTCCTTGGGATTGCCTAGGGGCGGTCCTTGGGATTGCCTAGGAGGACAAGTGAGACTCTCATTTGGAGTCCCTCCTTCCCCTTACACTCATTTGTAATCTCTTTGTCTTATTGTACTACTGTAAATAAAGATACATATCTTCCGGGTCTATGCAACTGCAGTACAGGTCGGTCATTTCACAGGGACTCTCCTCTAATACGTTGGAGGAGTTGAGTTGTTTTGTTGAGTTTTGTTGAGTTGTTGTTGTTAGAGATGGCGGGATATCAAAAGGGATCCACTCTCTTTAACTTAACTCAATCTCTAGTCCACATCCGTTTATACCTAGGAACGAATACTATACGAATTCGAAAACTATTTCATTCTGAAGATTTTAATATTTTTAACGGCTCAATGTTTTTTGTTTCTTTAAAACCCTAAATTAAGCTGGTAAACAAGCTGCTTTTTGATCTCCAATTCCGAGACAATTCCATTAAGTTGTTTGTTTTGATTTCTCAAGTTTCGTACTCACCACAAAATCATTCAAAATCATTCAAAACCATGCTCACTTTGTTTTTTATATTTTCTTTTCAAATAAGTTTCAAAAAAGAAGTTTTTTCTTTAAAAAATGGTGAGTTTAAAGCAAAGATTAAATTGAAATTAACAATTAAAAATGGTTTTGAGTAGAGTTAGAATTTTTGTGAGTTAGAATCTCATTATTGAGTAGAATCTCATTATTTTAGATTCACTACAACAGATTGAAGTCACGGTTTTCTATGAGCTAAATGAAAAGGCAAAAACAGAGGAAGAATTCTATCAAACAATGCCAGAGGAAACTTATGCAACATTGGCAGAGAATTTTGTGAGTTATTTGAGAATTTAAGAGATACACTTAATGGAATTGTCTCTGAATTCGACATCAAAAAGCAGCTTGTTTACCAGCTTAATTTAGGGATTTAAAAAAACGAAAAGGAAACATTGAGCTGTTAAAAATGTTATCTAATTGTAAATCTTGTAATCTTTTCAAATAATCTATGACATTGGAAATTGAACTTGGCTTTAGGACAGCTCGTCCGATTATCCAGAAGAGGAACCAAATTTGGAGATAAGGAACCAAATTTAGAGAGATGAGGAACCAAATTTAGAGAGATAAGGAACCAAATTTAGAGAGATAAGAACCAAATTTAGAGAGATAAGAACCAAATTTAGAGAGATGAGGAACCAAATTTAGAGAGATAAGGAACCAAATTTAGAGAGATTATCCTAAGCCTAAGGTGTCACTTATGGACATCGAGTGAGTGAAGTGGGTGAAGATTTCGAATAGATTTCTTTCTTCAGCTTTCTAAAAACTTTCGAATTCTAAAACTGTTCTGTCTATTTAATGCCAAGGTTTATGTATGATAATGTCCAACTTTAACTTAAACATAGATATCGGGACCATAAAGATTGAGCCGAATTGCCATTCACCAAGGCTTTCGCTTTATGCGAGTCTGGTATCAAAGTGTAACCCTTCAATTGGGCTACACTATGGTATAAAAAACTTTTAGAAAAACTCTTGTTTAGTACAAGAGAAATGACCACAAAGTGAGAGCACAAACACTGCACAACCAAAGACGGTACGTCGTTGTTAGTATTGCCATGTACAGTCGGTGCTCTCACTTTGTGGTCATTTCTCTTGTACTAAACAAAAGAGCACAAACACTACATATCAGAGCTTGTGGAAGCGAACGGACGGAGTTATACAAAGAGAAAAATCAACAATTTTCTGTAATTTGACCTAGCCGTTTTGTCTTTCAAATAGGTTCCACAAGCTCTGATATGCCAAAATTTCGTTTCTATGCCCTAAAATTACCTAGAAAAATAACTTTTGGAATAGAAACTGGTTAATATTAGCTTTTAGAGCTTTTTTAAAACGCGAAAAAAGGTGCGCTAATGGGCTAAGTGCGGTAAAAAAGGTGCGAAAATGTCCCACTCCCGGTTTTTTGCATATTTAAGAGCGTTTCTTTGTTTCAATCTTCGACTACGACATATACTTTGTCTTAAAAGCTTGAAGCTTGCTGTACAATAACTCAAATTTAGGACGATTCAACCTATTCACAAGGAAGTTCTACTTATGGACATGAGGTACAGTCAAAGCTAACTTTGAAACAATTACTGGATATATATGTCGTAGCCGATTATGAATGAAAGTAGCTTTTTCTAGAAATTTGTCCTCAAATGCAAATTATTTTTTCATGTTGGTAAAACCCCAATTCCCCCAGTTCGAGTACGGATCGGCAACTTTCCCATTTCGACCCAGAATTTAAATGTTTTGAACCGTAATACGTTACCATTTACCACTTGTTAATCATGCTTTATACTTTCGAACAAATTTTAAGAGTTTTCACGTTTTTAACCTTTGCCTTTTAAATTTTCATCGGACTAAATTTTCTTTTAGGATGGAGGATCGATTTGCTGAAACCTTCACGCAATATCAATCTCAAAGAAAGAAGATTTTGATATCGTCTGCTGACAAATACAATGAAATCGTTGTGAAAATCAAAGAATTCAGCGAGGGAAGCGATAAGAGAAAAAAAAAAATCACGCGATGATGTCAACTTGTTAAATCGTTTCTCTCTTCGATAACAGGACCAGGCGAATCTTTACAGTCACGGAAGCGGGCAAAACAATCAACCAAAGCGAGTGGTCAAGAAGGAGAAGCTCTTCAATCTACTAATGGATACTCACAAACGACTAGGACACGCTGAACGCGATATTATGTGGAAGGAACTTCGCGACTATCATGGAATATCAAAGGAGATTATTGAAATTTTTGTCAAGCTTTGTGATGAATGCGAGCTGAAGAAGGGTATATCCAAGAAATTGTTATAAAACCAATTGTGACAAAAGAACAAAATGAGCTATGTCAATCGATTTGGTTGACCTTCAATTGGTCCCCGACAGTGACTACAAGTTTTTGATGATTTACCAGGATCATCTCACAAAATTTGTAATCCTTCGTGCATTAAAATCAAAAAAATCAATTGCAACTGCACAAATGGATTTTTGAATGGACGGTGTGCCTGTCGAAAAGCCAATGTCCTCTGTAATAGCCGATGTCACCATAGCAATTCCTGCTTGAACAAGGGATAATTTTGTAATCTTCGATCCGTACTCGAACTGGGGGAATTGGGGTTTTATCAGCTACAACATGAAAAAATAATTTGCATTTGACGACAAATTTCTAGAAAAAGCTACTTTCATTCATAATCGGTTAGCCGATTATGATTTTCGCTAACGAAATCATTTGATTCATAATCGGCTGAAATTCATAATCGGTTACGACATATATATATTTAGTCTACCAATCTTCCATATCCATCTTCAAAATCAACAAAAAAGATACATTATTCTAATAATACCAAATCGCCAATGTTAACGAATACGAAACCACCGTCAATTGAATCCACAACAATTCAAGGAACAAGTCAAAAGATTTTATAATAATTTCCTCTATAGCGTTTGTGTTTTTAATAAAATTTTAAACATTAAGCTTTGATTTTAAACATTTTAAACATTTTAAAACATTTAAACAAATTTTAAACATTAAGCTTTGATTTTGTAAAGTAAAATGCTTTTAATTTACATCCAATTGAGTAACTAAAACGAAAATTGCATGCAAAATAACTGCTCGGGGTTTAAGTTTAAACTTTTCTAAGTTTCCAGAGCTAAAAATGAAATCAACCGTTCTAAACAATCAATCAAGTCTAGACTTGTTTAACGAGACAGATCAAAAAATTGGGTCGCACAACTCCAAGCGCTTGATCTAGCCAGCCGAGGATCAGATTCTAATGAGCTTTTTCTTGTTTAAAAGCAAAGATTTTAAGCTATCTAATGATACCAATCACTTAGATTTTTCTTTTGAAAAAGTGGATTAAAAAGAGAATCAACGAGATAAATGGGTAGCATAACTTCAAGCGCTTCATCTAGCCAGCAGAGGATCAGATTCTAATGAGCTTTTTTTTGTTTAAAAGCCAAGATTTTAAGCTATCTAATGATATCCATTACATAGATTTTCCTTTTGAAAAATTCGATCAAAAACCTTATCGAAACTTAACAAGACAATTTCTCGTCATCTCGTTAATTCTTGATAAGGTTTTTGATCCACTTTTTCAAAAGAAAAATATAACTAATGGATATCATTAGATAGCTTAAAATCTTGGCTTTTAAATAAAAGAAAGCTCATTAGAATCTGATCCTCTGCTGGCTAGATGAAGCGCCTGAAGTTATGCTACCCATTTATCTCGTTAATTCTCGTTAAGCAAGTCTAATCAAGTCATTGAATTAAAGCTAAGTTTGACAAAAAAGGAATAAAAATCATTTCCTACTCACAGCCGATAAAATTTATATTTTATATTGTAAACAAACTCAAAACTTTCAAACTTTTGACACAATCAAGTCTCTGATTCGTTTTTGTTTAAAAAAAACCGTTTATTGTAATATTTTTCTTGTTTTCTTCTTTACTAATTGCCTCATTTCATCCATCGAATTTCCCCATTAGTGTTTGGGAAATAAATTCGTGAGATAGTTGCTTACGAAAAGAGTAATCCATATCCGGAGTAGTCACCTCTTTTTCCTCTTCTTCCCCTTTCTCGAATTTTCCCAAAACGAAGGGATTGTCAAACGTAAGCGAGGGATTTGATGATCTTCCTTTTATCATCAACTATTTTTCTCATCGCCTCGAACATTATGAGATGAGAATTTCTGAGAACTTCCCCTCAGAAATACGGTAACTCGAATTTTAGCCTTTTATTTTGCAGCTTATTTCACAGAAGCTTCTCTTTAAAGTATTTACAAGCAAATGGTTTAAAAAAAATGTTTAAAAAGAGCTATGCCAGCTTTGGTAAAGTCTAATTGATCTTTTCAATTTCATTAATTCAATGGCTTTCGTTTTAAGCTAATAGACTCCGTTAAAAAAAGCTAATTTAGCAATTCTCAGCAATTCCCAGCAATTTCCAGCAATTTTCAGCAATTTTCAGCAATTTTTAGCAATTTTTAGCAATTTCCAGTAGTTTTAAGCAATTCTCAAGCAAGTTTTAGAATTTTTAGCAATTCTCAGCAAATTTTCAGCAATTTCTAGCAATTCTTAGCAATTCTCGGCAATTCTCAGCAATTTTTAGCAATTTTTAACAATTTCCAGCAATTTCCAGCAATTCTCAGCAATTTCTAGCAATTTTCAGCAATTTTCAGCAAATTTTCGGCAATTCTCAGCAATTTCCAGCAATTCTCAGCAATTTTTAACAATTTTCAGCAATTTTTAGCAATTTTTATCATCCTAAAAGTCGAATTTTAAAGCTAATTTTCTAAAAAAAGTCCCCAAGAAACCTTTAGACACATTTCACTCGACTTTTTGTAACTTTTTCCCTTGACAAATTCGATTTGTTCATTCCGATCACACTTTTTTTTTCCCTCAGATATTTTCTGAAGAATTGCTAACATTTTTTCGCTTCGGATAATCCAAATTTCTGAATACAGTAGGGTTTAATCTCCTTTCCTCTAATATCTTTCAAAAAATTTGGATTATTTGTCATAAAAATTATCTAAATACTAGCGAAAATTACAGATAAACTTTAAAAAAAAATTGAAATTGTTGTCTTCATTTGAAAAGCTATTTTTCTTCGTTTTCTTTTCTTTCTTTTGTGCAATTTCATGACTACAAATCATTTGTAAAACGTTTTTTTTCGGCTTCACTTCTATTTTCTTCAATTTAACGACAATGTGATCATTAAATAATCTGAATTGTAGCGAGTTTAGCAAATAAAATTTTTGGCGTCATTCCATAGATCGACTTCTATAATTATTGAGTTAAAACAGAAAAATCTTTCACTAGCCTATTAGCTGAATCGGTTAAAACAATTGTAGGGTTAAGTGTAGAAGCTTTGTGTTATCTTTTCTTTCAGAATATGAAGAATATGTTAGAAATGAAAATGGTTTGATATTTTCCATAAGAATTGCTTTCCGCGTCATGCGTCAAATGAAGACAACGATTCATGCTTTCCAAGCCAATACGATCATCACAAAACTCTAAAAATTGGGTAATTAAACCTAGTGAAATATCCAGAAATAGAGCAGTTTTCTTTTTAGAGCAGAGCACCAGAAATAGAGCAGTTTTCAAAACTAATAATGGATTTGAATTCCTCATCCTCAAAAACCTCAGATTGTAAATTTTTAGCCCAATCGGCTTCAAAAAGTGCTAAATCTCCCCTTCCAAAGATGGCTGTCATGGCCGAGTGGCTAAGAGCCCTGTATCCTAGTCGGGAGGCCAGTTGGGGAAGGCGAGGGTTCAATCCCGCCAGCTCCATTTTTGCATTTATTTATAGGTTTTTCTCCCTACAATAATGGATTCGAATTCCTCATCCTCGGAAACCCCTGATTGTAAATTTTTAGTCCAATCAGCTTCAAAAAGCGCTAAATCTTCCAGCTGGCCTTTGTGGCTTTCATGGCGGAGTGGCTAACAGCCCTGTATCATAGTCGGAAGGTCAAGTCGGCGAGGCCAGGGTTCAATCCCAGCAGCCAGATTATTAGTCCATTTTTGCCGGTTTTTGCATGTATAGGTTTTTCCCGATATGGCTTAAGAACCGATTCTTTTTCTTTTCTTTCAGTGTTAGGGATAACAAGCCAGTCCAGCTCTAACTAGATACTTTTTATGGAGCTAGTGATATCAGATAGTCTATCTAGTGTTCCTATAACTTATGCAATCATCCACAAATCTCTTTACTTCTATCAAGGGCTTCTTTAAAATCAAAATTGACTTGAACAAGCTATTTTAATAAGCAAATTTGTCTATTTAATCAAGCAATCTCTTCATTTCT
Source organism: Mesorhabditis belari (assembly GCA_958450365.1). NCBI lineage: Eukaryota > Metazoa > Nematoda > Chromadorea > Rhabditida > Rhabditidae > Mesorhabditis > Mesorhabditis belari. The sequence continues at coordinate 914,188 of CAUEEP010000920.1, forward strand.
CACTTTTTACATTCAAATAAGTTCTTCGACGTCTAAAATTTGTAGTTGTTGGGTTTTTCTTCTCAAATGGCAAAGAAAAAGTCGATTTTTCCTCATCTTTCCTTCCTTTTTCAGGTCCTAATTGTGGGCGCTCTTGTGGAAAAAAGGAAATCCCGTTTTTAAAGGGAAAATCTTTGCTTTTTTTGCTTTTTGCTTTTTTTGCTTATATGAATTCTCAAATTTTAATGATCCTTATTGTTTGATGGCTGTTTTTTTTTCACTTTTCAATTCTTTTCTCTGTTGATTCACCGCATTTCATGGAGATTAGTTTATTCACGGATGGATTTCTCTATTTCACACTCTTACTCTTTTTTAATGTAAAAGCATTTCTTAGAGAAATTATGTGATCTCAAATTTAACAAATGACCGATCCGAGAAGGGCACTTTTACCAAAGGTTTGTGAAATGATGATTGAAATAAGAATTGGAATAAAAATTGGAATAAGAATTGGAATAAGAATTGAAATAAGAATTGAAATAAGAATTGAAAATAGAGACTGTAAAACTTGAGAAATTTACTAAAGTATCGATTAGAACGATTTAGAGTACTTGTACTTAATTGAACAGTATTCTGGCATGGTGATCGGACAGTTGCCCGACTTTAAGCTCTAATTCCTTGATGTTGAGGTGTTCAATTTAGATGTTCTTGGTATCATTAGATGCGCCAAGTCTTTCTCTGTCAATTGGTAGAAAATCTATCTAAATTGGACAGTTCAGCACCAAGAAATTTGAGCTTAAAGTTATGCCAATGACAAAGGAGCGGGGTCACGGACATTTGATATGCCCTTTTGCCATTGGCATAACTTTAAGCTCAAATTTCTTGGTGTTGGGCTGTCCAATTTAGATGGTTTTTATACAAATGTACAGAGAAAGACTTGGCGCATCTAATGATACCAAGAAAATGTAAATTGAACAGCTCAACACCAAGATACTTGAGTTTAAAGTTCTGCCAATGACAAAGAGGCAGCGTGCCACAATCTTTTGACGTCAAGCACTTTAATTCTTCGTTAATTTTAACTAATTCACTATTAATAAAGTCTAAACAGTTAAAAATATATTATAACGGTTTTATTTTTAGTTTAAGTATTATTAAATAAGTTTAATATGATGATTTCAAAACCAGTTTGGAAAAACGAACCTTTTTTGTTGCCCGGAGTGAGCTAGATGATGATTTTAAGTTATAAAATGTATTATTTTTTAAATTAACATTAAATAAGCTAATATTGAAACGATTTTTGTTTAGATTTATTAATATATCGTAGATTTATCTGTAGCTATTGGGTTGAGGAGAATGAGTCGGCGCCGAAAATGAAAAAAATGTGTAAAACTTCTATTCGACTTCGTCAAATAATATGCGTTTGATATGAGTAGAATGGTTAACTAATTCTCTACAAAATCACATTTAAAAGAAAATTCAAACAGCGCCTCCGCTCAAGAAAAAGCCATTTTTTCACAAAAACTACAAACTGTGATCTAGAAAAAAGCATTGGTGGGATCTTCCTGCAAATTTGGCAACTTAAGTAATTCAATGTGCTCTATCTTTTTTATATAAACACCAAAGAAGGTTTATGTGAAAGAAACTGTTCAAATGATGAGTCGGACTCTTTGCCATTTTAACCAGCTGCGTTTGGAAGTTCATAAACTCCACGAAAGAAAAGCTTTGTGGAATCTCTCAAAAGTGATTTTGTAGAGAAATAGTGGATCCTTTTGATGAAACCAAACGTATGTTTAAAGAAGGCTTTATGTGTGCAAAAAGTCCCTTTAAAGTTCGGCGCCGACTCATTCTCCCCAACCCAATACATCAATGAACAACTCCTTTCAGATCTTTGGACCAATTCTCGGACTTCTCATCTTAGTTCTTCTGGCTGTACTTATCGCTATCTTCTACTTAAGGTAAATGAAAATCTCTTTTTTTAAATATATTCCTATTTCTGCAAATTTTAAAAGCATAAAACCAGAAAATCCATTTAATTCCACTTCGATGAGTTCTCTTTTTAGAGGTCCAAGCGATTTTTCGGATAATTATCGTCAGTCATCGCGAGATCAAAACGGGAATCTCATCACTACACAATCTCCACTACAAAGATATCAAGTAAAGAAAGATTTCAATTCTTTCAATTCCTTTAAATCCTTTAATTTAAATTCAAAAATCTTCCTTTTTCAGTCAATACGAGGCAACCGAATGGCTGCTGATTTGGTGACGAAAATGAACAGTAACTTTTTGAGAAAGAATAACAATTCTAATCAATTTTGATACTTTGATATAAAAGTAATAAAGAAATTAACCTACAGAAACTTTATTGTTTACTATAAACATTTCAGAAGCTTCAAATGTGTCATCTAAAATCTCAATAACTTTGAGTCCAACAATGGAAGTAAACGACTTAAATGAGAATCTAAAGCTTAAAAAAAAGAAAAGGTAAGAGTTTAGAGGTTTCAATTCCCATTATTCTAATCTTTAACACGGTTAGCATTAGCTTTAAATGTTCAAAGTTTTGTCTAGCTTCAAGAAAGACTTCAAAAAAGACTAATTGGTCAAGTAAGATCAAATCTATTTCGTCTAATCAATAAGTATTAAAAACTCTTTAATAATAATAATAATACTTTATTCAAACGATAAAGTGAAAGAAATTATAGAGAAATGGACAGTGATACTTAATCATACAATACATACTGAAATCAATAAGCCAATTACTTACGGCAAAGAGCCACTAGATCTAAAGCATCGATACGTTTCTTGAATATGAAAAGCGACTGAATTTCTCGTATGTCGTTTGGGAGCAAGTTCCATAATCTAGCGGCTCTAACGGGAAATGAATTTGATAAAGAGGCATTGGAAGCAAAGGGAATTTGCAAAAGGAATGAGCCACTTCTGGGCCCTGACCGCGGTTTAAATTTGAAAAAGTCTATAAACAAAGGGCTAATCTGTTTACAACGGAGGATTTTCAAAGTTTCGACTAAATCAATGACAAAGCGACGATGCTGTAAAGTTTTTAGTTCAAAAAAAGTAAATAGATTTTCTTATATAAATTATAAAGTATTTCTTATAAAGTAGTAGAGTCAAAGCTTGTTAGTAAATAACTCAATGGAGTCGAAAAATCTCTTTACTATCGAGGTTAAATTCAATTTTTTCGTCAAAGGGTTGTTAGAAAATCTGGGTCTATCCCAAAACAGCGCCGCCAAAATAGCGCCGACCAAAACAACGCCGACCAAAACAGCGCCACCCAAAATAGCGCCGTACCCAAAATAGCGCCGTACCCAAAACAGCGCCGATGCAAAACAAAGTTTTTTTTCTTTTACAATGTACACTCATTTTTTTTATTAGCAGCTTTTAATTTTGATAATTTATTTAAAAATAACATGACCAACAACAATAAACGATAACAATTAAACGATGCATAAAAAACATTAAAATAGCATCAAATTAATAGTCCAAGAGACTCTGAAACATCATAACACTAGCGATGATGAACATAAACGGCTAGAGCTTTCAAGTAATCCGTAGTAGAAATAAAAAGTTAGTGAAAACGTTAAAAAACAGGCCGTAAAAGGAAAAAAATCGTTATTTTTGGTTAAAATCAATTTTATAAACGCTATTGCAGGTTTCTATGCGTAAAGCTTAAAAAAATCGGATTCTCCGCCTTTTTTTACCCTAAAAACACAAAAAATGGACAGAAAAAGTTAAAAACAGCAAAGAAAAAGCAAAAGCAAAAATCTAAAAAATAATTTTTTTTGCTTGTCGCTGTTTTGGGCGTTTTTGCATTGGCGCTGTTTTGGTCGGCGCTGTTTTGGGTACGGCGCTGTTTTGGGTACGGCGCTGTTTTGGGTACGGCGCTGTTTTGGCGGCGCTGTTTTGGCGGCGCTGTTTTGGTCGGCGCTGTTTTGGACGGCGCTGTTTTGGGTACAGCGCTGTTTTGGCGGCGCTGTTTTGGCGGCGCTGTTTTGGTCGGCGCTGTTTTGGAATAGACCCGAAAATCTATTTACTAAAGAGTTTTTAATACTTATTGATTATACGGCCCAAATTTAAGTTGGTACATCGTAGAGAGCTCGTTTTTCCTTTTTTTTTCTTAAATTCATTAAAATTGAAAACCTTTTTATATTTAAATTTATATAATTATTAGGTTGTCCAATAAGTAATGCGTGTTTTGACACGATTTTCAAAATATCACAAAATTAACAAAAGAGAACTTTATTAATCGATATATTCGCCACAACAATCAACAACATTTCTCCATCGTCCGAGCAAAGAGTGAAGTCCGTCATGGTGTTAAGCAAAGCTTCGTTATCAAAAAACGACTGGCCTTCCAGTCGTTTTTGCGAGCGCGTTCCTCGTCCTCTAACGACTCGTTTCCGTCCGCAAATCGTTTAAACCAGCGCTGGCACTGGCTGATTGAAATTGAATCCTTTCCAAATGCGGCACAGATAGTTCGATGGCAATCCGCTGCAGTTTTACCTCGTTTGAAATCATACAGCATTGATGCGCGGACAACAAACTTTTTGTCTTTTATCTGCAAAACAACATATCTATTATAAAACAAAGGCAAATGAATAAAAATAATATATAAAAATAAACACAAGATGCTGATGATTAAAAAGAGCATATATTTGCTCGAAGCGATTTCGCAATAGTTTCAAAATAAGTAACACGCATTACTTATTGGACAACCTAATATAAGGCTATTCTCTTTGATTTGTCCCTTAAAAGTCAATTCGTTTCCTTAAAAACGGTCCCTCTAATCAATAAGTACCGAGAATTGAGTAATCGATGAATGAATCTCTTTTACTAAAAAATATTCAATTGATATGTATACTGTAAGTTATTGTATTGTGGCCTACTGTACAGTAACTTACTTTATAAATGTTACGTCCAAATTCGATCAGATGATCACTTCGGAAGAAGTTAAATGCTAATTGAAGTTGCAACATCGTAGAGAGCTCGTTTTCCCTTTTTTTTTCTTAAATTCATTAAAATTGAAAGCAATAAACCTTTTTATATTTAAATTTATATAATTATAACGCTATTCTCTTTGATTTATTCCTTAAAAGTCAATTTGTTTCCTTAAAAACAATCAATAAGTACCGAGAATTGAGTAATCGATGAATGAATCTCTTTTACTAAAAAATATTCAATCTATATGTATACTGTAAGTTACTGTATTGTGACGGACTGTACAGTAACTTAAATTATACATTTGTTACGTCCGAATCCGACCAGATGATCAGTTCGGAAGAAGTTAAATGCTAATTCGCGAGAAACGACTAGCTCACAGATTCGATCCCCAATGCTGCAAATCTCTTTCACCTTTTTTTTGTTTTAATGTTTTTTCACTCTTTCTTCCTTTCTTCCTTTCTTCTTCCCCCGTCTTTCCTTCTTTCTCTTGACAATTTAAGATACTTTATAGCTCAGGGGTTAGAGCAATTAGACACTTTATAGCTCAGGGGTTAGAGCAGTTAGAGTTGCGCGTTCGACCCCAGGTCCTACTATTTTCTATATAGGCACTCCATTGATTACCGAAGCTCCCAATAAGTTACACTGTATCAGCATCAAGTACATGTACAGTACAGTACAGTACATGTGCTTGTTGGTGGCTTACTGTATTGTAGTTGATCCTCGGTACATTCAGGAATCGATTTACTTGTTCTATGAGACTGATACTACAATTATTAAGCAATTTTGTGTTTTCTGAAAATTTTTGACAGCTAAAATGAATCTATTTAAAGGAAATAAAAGGTTTTTATAGCTACGATCAGCGTAAATCCAAGAATTATACTTGTGTTGAAGTTGTGTTGTATTTGCTTAATGTTTTTATCGAATCTTTAGAAGTGTTGGCATTAGTAATATAGTTGTTTAGTGAAAAAGCATCAAAATAAAGAAATAAAAGACATTTGCAGCATCGGGGATCGAACTTAACTTGATCTTAGCTTGGGATCTTAACAGTAGCTGTCAAAGTAGTAGCTGTCAACGTAGCTGCCAACGTAGTAACTGCCAACTTAGTAGTTGCCAAGGTAGTAGCTGTCAACCTAGTAGCTGACAACGTAGCTGCCAACGTAGCTGTCAACGTAGTAGCTATCAACGAGCTAATTTTGACAACAGCTTAACTTCATCTTCGGAGATCGGATTCGGACATAAAATCAGCATAAATTGAATATTTTTTATAAACTTAAACCGGCTTTAAAGAGTAATTTCCCTTTCTAGATGGTATTCTATTGGATAATTCTGGATTCGAATCAACTACCGCTAAATTTTCGACAACAACCGAGTCTCAAGAGTTCTTCAAAGCTTTAGGTATTTCTAGTAAAAGAACTTTTACAAAATTCGATTAGTGAACTACTTCTATGGCTTGAAAAGTGGCGATGATGTTAGACGAGGATTTGTCAGTCAACGTGTTCATCCACCTTTCTCATTTTTACCGTAATTTGTGTTTTGGTTTGGAAAATAATAATAAAACAATTTATTACACAGATAAAAACGATTTTAATTATAAAAACGATTCCAATTATAAAACGATTTTATTGGGTTGGGGGAGAATGAGTCGGCGCCGAAAATGAAAAAAATGTGTAAAACTTCTATTCGACTTCGTCAAATAATATGCGTTTGATATGAGTAGAATGGTTAACTAATTCTCTACAAAATCACATTTAAAAGAAAATTCAAACAGCGCCTCCGCTCAAGAAAAAGCCATTTTTTCACAAAAACTACAAACTGTGATCTAGAAAAAAAGCATTGGTGGGATCTTCCTGCAAATTTGGCAACTTAAGTAATTCAATGTGCTCTATCTTTTTTATATAAACACCAAAGAAGGTTTATGTGAAAGAAACTGTTCAAATGATGAGTCGGACTCTTTGCCATTTTAACCAGCTGCGTTTCGAAGTTCATAAACTCCACGAAAGAAAAGCTTTGTGGAATCTCTCAAAAGTGATTTTGTAGAGAAATAGTGGATCCTTTTGATGAAACCAAACGTATGTTTAAAGAAGGCTTTATGTGTGCAAAAAGTTCCTTTGTTGGGCTGGGCGCCAGTTGGTCGTCGACTCATTCTCCCCAACCCAATAATTATAAAACGATTTTAATTATAAAAACGATTACAGATCTAAAACGATTTTAATTATAAAAAAGATTTCAATTCTTTTTCTACAAATCTCATAATTTTCGAGATTCCCTATTCCATCGATCAATTTTTCCTTTTGTCATAAAATTTTTGAAAGAATATAAATGAGAAGATGGGTAAGAAAAAGAAGGGAAATGGAGGAGAACTGATAAGGAAATTGGAGGGAAAGTTTCATGGGAAGAAAGGAAAGAAGAAAGGAAAAAAGAAAGGGAAGAAGAAAGGAAAGAAGAAAGAATCGGGAAAGAAAAGGGGAAAGTCCCAACTGGCACCGATTGGAATCAATGGGGAATGGACGGGAGAAAGTATACCAATCAAATGAAAAAACGGGTATTTGATTGGCTTCAAATTCTGTGGATTGGATTGGATCAGATCGATCCGATAAAGATTTCTATAGAGATAGAAAACTCAAGCAGCTGCTTAGCTCAAGAAAAGGTCGTTTTTCAAATCTAGTGTCATCTAGAGAAAACGATTAGGGATCTTCCTAAAAATTTGGCATCTTCTATAATCAAGTGTGCTCTTTTTTTATCTCGACATCAAAGGAGGTTTATGTGGAAAAAACTGTTCAAACCATTAGTTGTTTTAGGCCGTTTTTTTGCTATTTTGTCTAGCTTTGTTTAGAAGTTCAACTCCACAAAAGAAAAGCTTTGTAGAATTTAAATTCTGTGGATTGGATTGAATCAGATCGATTCGATAAAGATTTTTATAGAGATAGAGGACTCAAGCAGCGCCTTGGCTCAAGAAAAGGTCATTTTTTAAATCTAGTGTCATCTAAAGTAGATTAGAGAGATCTTTCTGAAAAGTTGGCAACTTATGTAATCGAGTGTACTCTTTTTATCTAGACATCAAAGGAGGTTTATGTGGAAGAAACTGTTCAAACGATTAGTTGTTTTAGACTGTTTTAAAGTGTTTTAGACCGTTGCTATTTTGTCTAGCTGTATCTCCAACGCTGCAAAGAAAAGCTTTCTCTAAAATCTTTAAAAATCCATTTTGTAGAGAAGTAGTGTATCCTTTTAATGAAATAAAACATGTATTAAAGGTTTTATGCATGCAAAAAGTGCCTTTAAAGTTCTTTAAAGTGTCTTTAAAGTCCCGCATTTCATTCTCCTCAATCCAATAACTGAATCTTCACCAAATTCACTGAATATTTCGCATTTTGACAGAATAATTTGCATTTAAAATAAATGCTAAATGCAAAAGGTATGTTTTTGAGTTAATCGAATCCTTTCTATCGGATGGATTGGATCCGATTCATCCGACAATGTTTTCAATTCAATCAATCATTGAATCCCAAGTCAAAGCGCTACTTTCCCTTCTAAATATTATCCCTTGGTATAGTGAAATTTACATATAAAGCTTTGAAATGATAAGAAATGATAGCTGCTTAACGAGTCCTCAAGAAATTCTATTCATTAGACCTGCTTGACGAGTCTGATCAAAATTTTCAGACAGTCTGCCTTCACTCTTCGATTTTTTACTGCCCAAAGCTCCTTCGAGCATGAAACCCAGTTCCCCTGCAAGCCCTTATTTTAAGCTTTATTTTGATACCAAACATGGTTAGGTTTTGTTTTCCTATTCTTTAGATTTCGATCTTTTTAGATAATTTTTCTAAACTCGTTCAGCTTATCGAGTTCGGCGAAAGATTGATCGAAATCTAAAGAATGACAAAACAAAACCTAGCCATTTTTAGTATCAAAATGAAGCTTAAAATAAGGGCTTGTAAGCGAACTGGGTTTCATGCTCGAAGGAGCTTTGGGCAGTAAAAATCGAAGAGTGAAGGCAGACTGTCTGAAAATTTTGATCAGACTCGTCAAGCAGGTCTAATGCATAGAATTTCTTGAGTACAGTAATAAATTGCCTAGATGATCTGATTCTAAAGCTGAGCTGAGCTTTAAAACAACTGCATCAAGCAAGAAGTTGGAGAAGGACAAGGCAGAGGCTTTACAAGGTGATCAAAAATGGATCAAGTGCTGGATGAAGTGCCAACCGATTCAATGAGATCGAGCAACCGATTCAATGAGATTTTCAATGATGATCTGTAAGAAATAACAAAATATAGGTTTAAAAGAGAAATCTGTGCGAATAGAAGTAAGTTTTGAATGTTCTTTTAAAGTGATCGAAGATATCAGTTTTATTTGAGAGCCTTCCTATCAGACATCGTTCGCCTTTCCTTGCCTTGCTTCCCTTGCTTCCCTGCACTCATTTCCCTTCCATTCCTCATATCTTTACTGAACCATTTCCACTCAGCTCTCCCGTCTTTCTTAGATTATACTTCTCTGATAAATGTTTATTTGTCTTGTAAGGAAATCGGCTTGAATCGGTTTTTTGAAGTGTTTAAAGCTTTTCACACTTTCTTTGACACTTTAACAGTTGATTATTTGATTTAGAGAAGTTTGATCAAGATTAGAACTTAGAATAGATTATATATAAAGCTTGAGAAAGCTTAATAGCTTAATATAAAGCTTTAGAAGACTATTATAGTCAGCTCAGATGCCAGAGAACGAGCATTTGTCTGAACACAAAGTACAGAACTTTGACTCAAAGTTTGAAGTGATTAGTTGAGAGAAAACTAGTTATAAAGAACCCTAGGTACAAAGAAAACTGAAATTAAGAATTTTAAAAAAAGACCACCCCCCCCCCCTTAAAAAATGGTTTTTTAAAAATTTTTTTTTATAAGAATGATTTTTGTTTTTGTTTTTAAAAATTTTTTTTGTTATTTAATTTAAATTTTTTTTTTAATAATATAAAAAAATAATTTTTTATTTTTTTTTTTTTTTTTTTTTTTTTTTTTTTTTTTTTTTTTTTTTTTTTTTAAAGAGAAAAAAATTTAAATTTTTTTATTTTTTTTTTTTTTTTTTTTGGTTTGGTTTTTTAGGTTTTTTTTTTTATTATTTTTTTTTTTTTTTTTTTTTTTTGGGGTTTTTCCTTTTTTTTTTTTTTTTTATTTTTTGGGGGGGGGAATAGGAGAAGGGGTTTATTATTAATATTTAGTTACAAAGAACCCTAGGTACAAAGAAAACCTTAAATTTCATGTCTATCAATCTTTTAACAAATATTATGCAAGATTCTGATCCCTAAGGGTACTGTAATCCACTCGGACGATCGTTTCCACATAAATTCAGATTCAGTTGAATTTCGGTGATGAAAAGAGTGAATGAAGGGGAAAGGGAAAGAAAGGGAAGAAGGAGAAGAAGGAGAAGAAGAAGAAGAAGAGGACCCTGACTTCATTCACTCATTCGGTACTGATAAGGTGATGGAAAGAGGAGAAAGGATTGACTCCCCTCCCCTCTCCTCTCCCTCCTCTCCTCTCCCACCTCTCCCACCTTTCCAATGCCCACCAGGGATCGAATACCGTGTACCCTGCGAAAAGGACGCCTAATTTCAGTCCTTTAGCTTTCAACCACTCCATTTTTGTCAATTACTTTTAATAATCGTTTCACTCTTTCAATTTTCAGAAAGCTTCTCAATTTTTGGTGAAAGATTGATGCAAAAAAGCTGCTAGCTGTCAGATTAGACAAGTAAAGTTTGATAAAACTGTAGGTTAGATAGAATTTATTAATTATTAACTCAAAGATTAGTACTAGATCTAGTAATTCTAGTAATAATTAAACAAATCAAAGGTAAGTAAGCTAAGTAATCAGAGAAGCTTTCAATCCAATTTGCTGAGCTAAAACTCTTTAAAGTTTAAGTTATTTTATAGAAAAAAAACCAAAATTGAACCCTCCTATCGGCTTCGTGGTTTGAAATTCGTCAAATTTACGTATTGTTTTGAGATTTGATTCTACCCGATAACCATATCTAGGATGGGAAAGAATGGGGAGAATGGGAAGATTGGGAGAATGGGAAGATTGCTGTGATAGCTGTGATAGCTGCGAGCATGTTTCTAGATAACTTTCACACCTTTCCCCCTTCTCGGCTTTCACTCAAAATTGATAGATAGGCAATTGAGGAATTGAATTTGTGTTTATAAATGATAAATGGAGAGGAAATGAGGGGGTCGCTATCTTGCGCATCCAGTCTGACACTCGAGGAGTTGATAGGGAACAGAGCAAGGTGTTGATAGGGAACTTGAGAGGGAACTTGATAGGGAACAGATCTTCTTCTTCAAATGGAATTGCGTGGAAGTCAATTATTGATTACTTGTAGATTCGTGAATAATTTTTGATTGATGAATAAGTTTTTCAAAGGTTTATACAGAGTTTATCAAGTTTTATTTACTTTTAAACTTTTAAATCGATAGAATCGATTAGAAAGTAAATAAAACCGATAGAAATCAACGATTTCTATCGGTTTTATCGGTTTAAAAGTAATTGATTATCGGGTAATCAAAGCCAAAGTAATTGATTGATTATCGGGTAACCAAACCAAAGCCAAATCTCTATTTCTAGCTTTTTTCCAACTCCAGTTTAAAATTGATTTTTCAACTTTCTAATCATTCAATGAATTCATTCAGTTAATTCAGTAGTACAAATTGTTTGTTTTGTTTTAAAGTACAATGACAGCTTGGCAGGAAGGTTAGCAGGAAGCTTGGTAGCAAGCTGGCAGTAAGCTTGGTAGTAAGCTTGGCAGTTAGCTTGGCAGTAAGCTTGGCAGTAATCTTGGCAGGAAGCTTGGCAGTAAGCTTGGCAGTAAGCTTAGCAGTAAGCTTGGCATGAAGCTTGGTAGTAAGCTGGCAGTAATCTTGGTCGGAAGCTAGGCAGGAAGCTTAGCAGTAAGCTTGGTAGTAGGCTTGGCAGTAAGCTTGGCAGAAAGCTTGGCAGGAAGCTTGGCAGGAAGCTTGGCAGTAAGCTTAGCAGTAAGCTTGGCAGGAAGCTTGGTAGTAAGCTGGCAGTAATCTTGGCAGTAAGCTTAGCAGTAAGCTTAGCAGGAAGCTTAGCTAACAATCAAGCATCATTACCAAAGTTTACAAAGCGAAAATCAATTGAAGAACTAAAACTAGCACTAGTTACTCTACTTTAGCACTAGTCAGTAATCAGTAAGCAATATTCTCGTATATTATTCAGAAGCCTCAATCTTCAGAAGCCTACTCGACTCCCCGTCTACCTCTCGATCCACAATTCATTTCACTTGAATGCAAGCGTCAACCTCATCTCTGCCCATTCTCCTCTCCGGCACTTCAGCCGATCTTTTGGGTATCAGCACGACAAGAGCCGATTACGGTAAGTTTTTCACACAAAAATTCTTCTCATTGGTCGCTTGTTTTCTGATGAATCACACAATGAACCCATTCCCGCCCATTTATTGAACTGTTAGAAAAAAAAGCGCCGAATTTTATTTCAAAAGAATATTGACAAAGTGGATGACTTAAAAAATAGATTAATTGATTTTCAGGTGTACTTTGAGCTGGCCAAAACACAGTCTTTCTAAAGCACTTTCTAGGGCACAACTTGTTTCATGAGAAAGCAAGAAATTTGTAGTTTTTTAGCATTCACTAGAAATTTCTTTGATAGATTAAAATTCAATAAAATATATCTAGAATCCAATAAAGCTAGAATCTAATAAAGCTAGAATTCAATAAATCTAGAATCCAATAAATCTAGAATCCAATAAATCTAGAATCCAATATATCTAGAATCCAATATATCTAGAATCCAATATATCTAGAATCCAATATATCTAGAATCCAATAAATCTAGAATCCAATATATCTAGAATCCAATATATCTAGAATCCAATATATCTAGAATCTAATAAATCTAGAATCCAATAAAGCTAGAATCTAATAAAGCTAGAATCTAATAAAGCTAGAAATCCAAATTTCAGCTACAATGGAAGGCTTGAGTCTACCCAGTGGCACAATCGATTACAACAGTTTGATTTATATGGATCCAACGAATAGCCACCATCTCGCATTGCCGATTCCAATCACGAAAGCTGAAGAAGAGGCCGCACTTTTATCCACTGGTAAGAAGGGAAAGATGGAAGAAGATTAGGTGGAAGAAGAAGAAGAAGAAGAACTAGAACACATCAAAACATCACAATTTTTGGAGAGAATTTGAGGAAATACTTTCAAAATCCCTTGTATGCATTCAAGAATGTCCCATTTTGTCGAAAGGCTTTGTTTATTGATTTGTAGCAACTAGAAACATTGCTATTTCTACTATTAACTAGCTACTAACTAACTAACTAGCTACTACTAACTTTAAAGATCTATTATTGCTAAAGTTAGATATTTTCTTTGCAAACTCACGAGAACTGGTGACTTTTTGCATAAGATATAAACCTGCAAAAACTGGTGGTTTCTCAGGCAAGGTTAGGCAGAACCTGGCTCCTGGCCTTGCCTGACCTGGTACTGGCCCTGCCTGACCTGGTACTGGCCTTGCCTGACCTGGTACTGGCCCTGCCTGACCTGGTACTGGCCCTGCCTGACCTGGTACTGGCCCTGCCTGACCTGGTACTGGCCTTGCCTGACCTGGTACTAGCCTTGCCTGACCTGGTACTAGCCTTGCCTGACCTAGCTCCTGGCCTTCCCTGACCTAGCTCCTGGCCCTGCCTGACCTGGTACTGGCCTTGCCTGGCCTGGTACTGGCCTAGCCTACTGATACTGTCAAGTTTCTAGACAATTAGTCATGTCAAGTTGTTCATAAGGTAGCCTTTGGTTAGGACAGGTACCAGAAAGGCACACTTCAGAGCTTCTCAATGACAACATTGAGACTCAATCTCAACAACATTCTAGATTCTCAATGACAACAAATTAACTTGTTGTTATTTTTGTTTATAAATTTCAAAATGGTGATCTAAAAGAGAGTATAATAAAAGAGGAATCATCAATAAAACTAAAAAAAGCAGCGATTGCAGTGCCGGGGGTCGAACCTCCGAAGTTCTCGGGGGTGGTTGGTTTGGAGCCTGGAACTTTACCAATCGGCCACCGAGGAACCTTGAGGGGTGGCTTAAATTCGCATAATGAAGGCCCCTAAAAATTTCGTCTTTTTCATCATTCGGCTCTATTCTCCTTTAAAGTATTGCCAAAAACTAATTACAGATTGAATTAAATAAAAATTTCGGCTTATTAAGGTCTCCCAAAACTTTCGGCTGTATTCTCCTTAAGAAAAATATTGCCAAAAACTAATTACAGATTCAGGCACTCAAATTGAATATGATAAAGCTATTAAAGTTCAAAAAACTCATAACTCTCTTTGTTAGAAAACCTAGAGATCCAATTGAAGCATTAAAGTGTTAAATCTCGATTTCTAGCATATTCCACCGGTGTGCTCACAGCCAATTTCGAAGAGATGAAGCCGGCGGCAAGCACTTCAACGAGATCATCTGGTGAGTGGGGGGAAAGTAATTGTCGCCATTTTCAGCATCAATTACAATTCATTTTTGTTTATTCATTAAGAGACTTTCACGAAATTCTCTAAACTCGATTTTCCCAATGACTCATCTTTATTACCTGTTTCCTAAAGGCTATTGTAAGTTTTGAATCCTTCTTCTTTATTGTTCTTCTTTATTTTTCTTCAATAAAGTGAAGATCTTAGGTAATAAAGTGAATAGAGTTCTTGAATGCATTACTCAAGAATTGATTTTGAAATCAAAACTGACTAATGAACATTCATTTGAAGCAAAAGCAGTGGAATAGCTGCTGGAACTAGAGAAGAACTAGAGAAGAGCTAGAGAAGAGCTAGGGAAGAACTAGAGAAGAGCTAGAGAAGAACTAGAACTAGAGAAGAGCTAGAGAAGAGCTAGGGAAGAACTAGAGAAGAGCTAGAGAAGAGCTAGGGAAGAACTAGAGAAGAGCTAGAGAAGAACTAGAACTAGAGAAGAGCTAGAGAAGAGCTAGGGAAGAACTAGAGAAGAGCTAGAGAAGAGCTAGGGAAGAACTAGAGAAGAGCTAGAGAAGAGCTAGGGAAGAACTAGAGAAGAGCTAGAGAAGAGCTAGGGAAGAACTAGAGAAGAACTAGAACTAGATTAGAACTCTTAAAGTAGATCCTAAAAACACAATTTCTCGATTTTAGTCATTGAGCCAACTTCAGTGCTGGCTCCGGTGAATATCTACGAAAAATCCCAACAAGAACTCTCCCAAGCTCTCCTCCTTCAACAACACGATTCTCGTCAATTCTTCTTGCAACCCGACCTCACTCAAGCCTCAATCGCTGAACAATTTGGACAAAATCTCTACTCACAAGTACTCAATTGACTTTAAAATTAATGAAAACTTGAGCAAGTGTGAGAGCTTTTTTAAAATTCTAACGATTTTAACGATTCAAACAATTCAAACGATTCAAACGATTCAAACGATTTTAAAACGAATTTTAAAACGAATTCGAATTTGATCGATTCTATTAGGTTGGTGAATTGAAAACTGCGGGATTTTGAACTAAAATTTCTTCATCATAAAACCATAAATTCATTCCAAATAATTCCCATTATTATTGACGACTTCTGCCCATTTTACATGCAATTTGCGGATTCCTCTTTTGTAGTAGGATTTTGGTTTTGAATCGAAAAACTTTCAAAGCCAATTTTTGACTGCTTCTTCCGATTCGAAGTGTTCTCCCGCAAGCTCATTACTCATGATCCGGAATAAATAGTAATCAAAAGGGGCGAGGTCCGGACTGTATGGGGGATGCGCCAAAAGCTCCCAAACAAGGCTATTTATTTTAGAGCGAGTTAGTTTTGCAACATGAGGGCGCGTTGTCGTGGATGAGAACGATCTTTGACTTGGAGGCCCTATGCTTCTTCAGGGATTCATTCGCCTTTCCCAACTGTTCACTGTATTTGATTGCATTAACGGTCGTCATTAACGGCATTAACGTCTTCTGGGTCGTCTTGCTATCCAGCAACTCCCAGTACACCACTCCCTCCATAGCTGCGGCACTTTGAACTAAAATTTCTTCATAAAACCATAAATTCATTCTAAATAATTTCCATTATTATTGACGACTTCTGCCCATTTTACAGGCAATTTGCGGATTCCTCTTTCGTAGTAGGATTTTGGTTTGTGTGTGAGACAAGTGTGAGACTCAAAAATGGAGGACTGGAGCACTGGAGCACCAGTTTGAGCACTTTCTTCAAAAGAAACCCATTTTGGTGTCAATAGAAAAGTTGTAGAGAATCAAAAATTAGGCTTATAGCCAAATTTCCAAAAAGATACACTTAGTAATTTCGCTTAAAATGCAAATTTTGTTGCAAGTTTTGTGAAAATTCATAAATTTGGCATTTCTTGAAAAGCAGTTTTTGAATCGTTCTGAAAATTTGGATATAAGCTTGATTTTTGATTCTCTACAACTTTTCCATTGACACCAAAATGGGTTTCTTTTGAAGAAAGTGCTCAAACTGGGACCTATGAGAATAGCCGACAGTTTTCAATTCACCAACCCAATAATTCAATCGATTCTAATTCGATCATTTCTAAACCCTAAAGAAAAGTTCTTTGAGTTGTTAGATTTAAACTTATTAGTTAGCTTTTTGGTTTTCTTGAAAAAGCAAATTGTATCATTGTTAGCAATTCTTCGATCACAACCAGCTCGCTGATCCCAATTTGTACAGTGTTCCAACGTCAGGACATCAAATCTTTCCAATCAGGTGCGTTGAAAGTAAAATGAAGCACAGAAAAGGAACAATTATTTGGTTTAGATTAGAAATTCAATGATTATTATGATTAGAAAGAAAATTGAATATTAGTTTGAGCATTTTGTTTCCAGAATCGACAATCCTTATGCTAATCCATCGTATGCACTGCCGAGTGTTGGTGGCACAACCACGATTACTCAATACGGGAATTATGAGTCAAGACTGGTTGGTTTTAAATTGAAAAAAGAGTTTCATTGAAAAGCCATGGCCGACTGGCTTAGATCGGCTGGCTTAGGTCAACTGGCTTAGGTCAACTGGCTTAGATCGACTGGCTGGCTTAGGTCGACTGGCTGGCTTAGGTCGACTGGCTGGCTTAGGTCGACTGGCTGGCTTAGGTCGACTGGCTGGCTTAGGTCGACTGGCTGGCTTAGATCGACTGGCTGGCTTAGATCGACTGGCTTAGATCGACTGGTTTAGATCGACTGGCTTAGGTCGAGCTGGCTTAGGTCGACTGGCTTTGGTCGACTGGCTTTGGTCGACTGGCTTTGGTCGACTGGCTTTGGTCGACTGGCCTTGTATTTGAGTCAAGCGTTCAATCCCGAGCTCTTTCCCGATTGGTTTTCTCTAATTTAGGGCTTAGGGCTGCTTATTTGCACCATATTATTCTGTGAATAATTGTTTTTAAAAAGTTAAACGATATTTTTAGTCTGAATGCTTGGCTTGTGGCAGTCAAACATACAATGGACAGATTTGTGAGAGATGTGCACAAATACAGATGGGAACGGTGAGTTTTTGTGGCCAATCAACTACAGCGCTCGCTCACTATCAGCTAGCTACTGTACCCAAACACTAGCTATTGTTTCATCGACAGTTTTCCCTTGTTCTGGATTACTGTAGCTGTTGTCGGAGGTAGTAGTTGAGGTTTGAGTGACTGCTGTGAGTAACAGCAGCAGTAACTGCTGTAGTAACTGCTGCTGTAGTAACTGCTGCTCTAGTAACTGCTGCTGTAAGATTTGGATTAAGACATACAATTCTGGAAAACTGAGAACTGAGAGAACAGTACATTCTGTTCTACTGAATCAATTTGAACTTTAGTTTCCTCATCCGCTTCCTGATTTAGCGATGCCACAACCAGTTCCACAACAACAACCAACAGCCACAAAGCAGCGACCATCACACAAACAGAAATCGACGGTCAGGGTAGCTGATTTGAAAATTCATCATGATTTAAACGAAAAAGATTTTAGACAACATCCGCTCGTCGTCAAGGATTGATTTGCTCAAATTGCAATGGGACAAATACGACGCTTTGGAGGAGAAATGCGGAGGGAGAGCCGGTTTGCAAGTAAGAAATCAAATTTATTCTGTAAACTAGAAGCTTCGCAGCAAAAAGCAAAAGAATTGGCAGCGAGAGGAGTCGAACCCTCGACCTCTCTTCTGTTCATTTGAGAGACGCCGTTAATCACTCGGCTAGTAGATGGCGCGGTGCGAGCTTTGCTCTAGGTCACACGACGAGGGTTCGACTCCCGCCCATGACAGCACTTTTAATTTTTTAAAAATTTAAAAAAGTTGAACTGAACTACATAAAATTCTAAGCCAAACGAATTATAAGTTATTTGAAACGGTCCAATGGGTGCGGAGAAGTAGTGCGCATAGACAGACAGACAGATAGACAGACAGATAGGCAGACAGACAGATAGACAGACAGACAGATAGACAGACAGACAGATAGACAGACAAATAGGCAGACAGATAGGCAAGCAGACAGACAGATAGATAGACAGGCAGGCAGACGGTATGAAAAAGCAGGCAGATAGACAGACAGACAAACAAACAAACCAACAGACGCCTTAATTCCTTTATATAGTATTATTTATTTCAGTGCTTGTGGTCTTTACTTTAAATTGCACAATGTACAACGACCGATCAGTATGAAAAAGGAGGGAACGCTTCAGACGAGGAAAAGAAAGCCAAAGGTTGGGCTTTCAAAGAGTGTTTGTTTTGTGCTTTCTAAATCGTGCTTACTTTTGGCTACCGTAATCTACCGTAATCTTGTCTTAATTTCTGATACTATGAGCTTTCTTAAAGGTGCTATAGATAGCTAAAACTAGATAGATTACGGTAGCAGTAAATCCGAAGTTTGACGGGTAAAATGGGAAAGATTATGATAAATTTAGAAGCTTAGAAGTTAGAAAACGATTGAATTGATCAATTGAACACAATGAGAGGTATCTAATGAAATGAATTTAGAATTCTGACGGTCCAGGCAGCAAGAAGAGATCAGCGACTATTGCAACGACAGCCACTGAACGAGCCGCCTATGCACAAGCAGCTGTGAATGGATTGGATAGAGCAAATGGTTGGTTGATAAAGTGGATAGTTAATTTGATTCATTTGATTCATTTGATTCATTTGATTCATTTGATTCATTTGATTCATTTGATCAATATTGATCAAGATATTAGTCTTTTTTTAAGATTTCTTTCTGTGTTGATTCTGTTTTGATTCTGTTTTGTTTCTGTGTTGATTCTCTTTTGATTTCTGATTCTGTTTAACATGAATTTCCAGGTGAACTTCAAGCAGCATTTACTGCAAACGGTCAAGCGTATTTGCCTTCAATAGAAGAATATTCAACAGCTTATCAATGGCAAACCACGATTATTACAGGTAGAAATTAGAATAAAACAAAAAAACAGAGTTCTTTTCATTATGGAAAGCTATCGTATGCAAAAGATCATTGCCAGTCATTGCCAGTCATTGCCAGTCATTGCCAGTCATTGCCAGATTATTGCCAGATCATTGCCAGTCATTGCCAGATCATTGCCAGTCATTGCCAGATCATTGCCAGATCATTGCCAGTCATTGCCAGTCATTGCCAGATCATTGCAAGAGCTGAGGAAAGAGTTTAGCTTTCTCAGTTAGCTTTCTGTAAAGGAAAGAGTTTAGCGGAGGAAAGAGTGAGCTTTCTTTCAGCTATAACTTTTTCAATTTTGATAGAGAGGAGTAAGTTGTGTTGCTTTTAGTACTCTGCCGTAGACTTTTAACGAAAATAACTGTCAATTCTTTTTTCCCGTTGACAATCTAAGGTTTTTCGTCTTTTTCTCAGCACCAACCCTTTGATTTTGATTATTTTGACTATCATTGGATGCAGAATAAAATCACGCGTCGAATGATACCAAAATCAACTCAAAATATAATATCCAAGCAAAGTTGTTGGCGGCAAACCTAAACCCGTTTTGTTATGGGCGAGACTTAACCTTTTGCCTTATAACTTTGCATGGAGATTATATTTTGAGTTCATTTTGGTATTATTCGACGCGTGATTTTATTCTGCATCGAATGATATTTAAAATAATCAAAATCAAAGGGTTGGTGCTGAGAAAAACCTCAAATTGCCAACGGCAAATGGTTAAGTCTCGCCCATAACGAACCGGGTTTAAGTTTTTAGCCAACAACTTTGCATGGAGATTATATTTTGAGTTCATTTTGGTATTATTCAATGCGCAATTTTATTTTGCATTAAATGATAGTCAAAATAACGTAGAAAGGTTGAATTTGAATCAAATTATAGCCAGGTAATTGGGCGGGGATTTTTTTTTCGGAAATTTTGACGGGAAATTCTGTAAGCTGGCTTTTTCCTACACCGAATGCGTTACAAATCGTTATATAGTATTTAGGTAATGAAAAAAAGGCGTATAAAATGATTTCATTGTTTTTTAGATGTTTTGCATACAATAGCTTTTTAGAATGAAAAGATTTGGATTGAAAAAAAAGATAATAGAAGATTCAGAAGTTTTATGGACGATTTCTAAGGTATGGCTTAGTTGTGGTGTTGATACAGATCTTTAGAGTGTTTTCCTCGCGAGTAAGTGATTACCGTATTTTCTCTAATAGTAGTGCACCCCGGCGAGCCGAGTTAGTCACTATTTTACGGTTTTCAAACTTTTGCAGAAGCTCAACACTCAAATCCCCCACTAGATCTCGTCAGCCACATTTTCCGACCCCACATCGATAGGTTCTGATAAACGGTTCTCGAGATTTCGAGGAATTTAGGCGACGCTCAAGCTTAGACTTAGGCTTCGGTTCAGGCCCAGGCTTAGGTCCAGGCTCAGGCTTAGACTTAGGCCCAGGCTTAGGTTCAGGCTCAGGTCCAGGCTTGGGTCTCAGGCTTAGACTTAGGCTTAGGTTCAGGCTCAGGTCCAGGCTTGGGTCCAGGCTTAGACTTAGGCTTAGGATCAGGCTCAGGCCCAGGCTTAGGTCCAGGCTCAGGCTCAGGCTTAGGCCCAGGCTTAGACTTAGGCTTAGGCTTGAAAATCAACGCACTATCCATCAATGAAAGCTTCAAAAAGAACAACGAACCATTGTTTGCTAAAGTGTGTCCTTTTCTGTCTTCGTACTGTAGCAACATTTCAACTACCGTATTTTCTCTAATAGTGGTGCACCGCGACGAGCCGAGTTGATGACTATTTACGGCTTCCAAAGTTTTCCCAGAAGCTCAACACTCAAATCCCTCACTAGATCTCATCGTCAGCTACATTTTCAGACCCCACATCGATAGGTTCTGATAAACGGTTCTCGAGATTTCGAGGAATTTAGACGACGCTCTTGGTGCACTACTATTAGAGAAAATACGGTACTCGAGTAAAATTTGCATGAGTAATCTTTACTCGATTAATCGTCGTTTTTTCGTCGAGTAACTACGAGTAATCCTCTTTACACCTCGAGTCAATTGAATTTATTTATATTTGAAGGGGAATTTCGCAGCAAATCAATTGAACAGCTGAATACCTTTAAAAGGAGTCGTATATAAGGCGGCGCTCGTGATTTTTTGCTTCAATTTTTTTGCAATAGTTTCCGCTAAAAGTACGGAGTAAGTAAGAAGGCGTTACTCGCGAGGAAAACACTCTACTCATTACCTTCTTCAATTTCTATAATAACCCACATTTGCATACGATCCAGGCTCCACAATTCGAGGAGCACACTTTACTAATCTTCATGCACGAATCACTTACATCACCTACAACTAATTGCTTTTCTAATAACAGTATAAAGTAAACTTTAGATCAAGGCACATCGGGCGCTTACAGTACTCCAGCTTATACAACGGCACCATATCTAGATATCAAACCGCAAATCTTGGTGAGTGATCAAGAAAGATTTTTGAGACTTTGACAAAAAATTCGCCGTAACAAAGTTTAATTTGAAAATTTCACATAAATTTACGATGAAATGACATTACGATCCTATTATTTCTATCAAAAATGATTCAACTCAAAGATAAGCCCTCTATTTCGATTATATAATAGTTTTAGATTGTATAACTATAAGATTATATCATTGTAAACTAAAATTTCTTTAGATTACGATAGATTACGATAGATTACGATAGATTACAATAGATTACAATAGATTACGATAGATTACAATAGATTACGATAGATTACAATAGATTACAATAGATTACGATAGATTACAATAGATTACAATAGATTACGATAGATAGCTCGTGATTTTTGCATATTTGGAACGGGTCGTTGGCTTTGAAGGCCCATAACTTTGCCCAGAGATAATACTATAGTTAACTTTTTCTATCATTGTACAGAAGATGCTAAAAGCACGGTAATTTTTTACTAAACGTGCGTTTTAAAAAAACGCATTACTCGCGAGGAACACACTCTAGTTTAAATGGTGATTGGAACTGAGCTTGAAACTGAATGAGTTTCGATAAGCTACAGTACTGGACAATGAAATATCATATTTGAAAAAACACTTTCGCAATTTCGCAATTTCGCGCGTCTGTAACTCCCTTGTCTTTGAGTTTAAACTATTAGTGTTATACATTTTCTGAAAGCTCTTTTCAAGGGCTACACAATGGTAATATTAATATTTAGAAATACGATAAAGACAAGGGAGTTACAGACGCGCGAAAGTGCGAGAGTGTTTTTTCAAATATGATATTTCATTTTCCAGTAGTGTATCTTCAAATTTAAGCATAAGAATTCAGTTACAGTATACAGGGGAAAATTACCCGGGTAAGAGTTCTTTGTTCTACCTTTGCAGCCAGCCAAATTAACCGTACAATTTTCGCTATAGTATAAATCGATTCATTCCTTAATCCTTAATCTATTGGAATATGACTGAAAAGAGAAATTCGTTGACCGAATTCGAAAATTCGCAAGTTTAATTTGAAAATTTCACATAAACTTACGATGAAATGACATTACGATCCTATTATTTCTATCAAAAATAATACAACTCAAAGATAAGCCCTCTATTTCGATTATATAATAGCTTTAGATTGTATAACTATAAGATTATATCATTGTAAACTAAAATTTCTTTAGATTACGATAGATTAAGATAGATTAA
The DNA here is from genome assembly GCA_958450365.1 of Mesorhabditis belari. Taxonomy (NCBI): domain Eukaryota; kingdom Metazoa; phylum Nematoda; class Chromadorea; order Rhabditida; family Rhabditidae; genus Mesorhabditis; species Mesorhabditis belari. Next base: position 937,211 of record CAUEEP010000920.1, read on the forward strand.
GATAGATTAAGATAGACTACGATAGACTACGATAGACTACGATAGATTAAGCTATTGAAATCTAAAGTATTCTACTATTGATCTAATTCTGTTAATTTTATTAGCAAAGACAGCAACTATAAAAATAGATACTAGATAGAAACTAACTCTATTTTGACCACACTAAACTTGCCCCTAAAGTGATTCGATTCCTTTTTTGGTCACTCGCCTTTCCCCCTCGAAATTTCTTCAATTGTTCGATCAATTGAAACACGTTTTAGTCTATTTTGTAGAGGAGATTTACAACTTTCGTTTGCAACATTCATAATAGTTTCTAACATTCATCGATTCTAGTTTATAACATCAGGTTTCTGTCGTTGGAAATTTATCAAAAATGTTGAAATCCGCATTTCTTATGCATTTACCTAATAAAAGAAGTTTTATGATTCAATTATTGCCTTATACCTGAAGCAAGAATTATCAAATCGTATCTTCCTTTGATTTCCGGTAGCCATTGACTAAAGCATTTTTGCTACAAGCTATCTGAAGAAGAAAAGCAGACTGATTATTGAAAAGTACGAGAACTTATCAAAATCTCTTCTCCAACTCACTCATATGCAGCTCCAAAGACAGCTCCAGTCATTCCAACAACCATTACACATTCAAAAGCCTAAATTACATCAGAATTTTGTCATTTTCTTGATTCTTTACAAAGAGAATCCAATGTATTAACAGAAAAATCGATCTCATTGTGAAGAGAGCTAAAATAACGGGAATAATCGGTATAAACATTAGAGAAATGACGGTGATCTGAAAGAAAACTATAGAAAATTGTTTTGAAAGTTTATATACCGTAATTGCATTGTTTAGGATGATCAAACAGAAGAGGAAGAGGCTCGAGCGGCAGCCGATCAAATCAAAGATGAAGAACCTAAAGAAGAAGTCGACAGCGATCCCAGTGAATGATCTAAAAATATTGTTTTTTTTTCTGTTCTTTTCTCCTTTTCCTCTTCAGCTTTTCAAACCCCTCGATATCTCTTGAGATGAAATTTTTCGCTTTCTTTTGTGCAATGTGCAATCAAACTCAGGCGAGTCATCATCTTGATCACTTTTAGGTATATATTTGTAAGCTTATATTATATTTATATTTTGTTTGATGATGTAATAAAGATAAAAAACCAATGAGTTGTTTAGTGAGAGTCCAGGAGAGTCCAGGAGAGTCCAGGAGAGTCCAGGAGAGTCCAGGAGAGTCCAGGAGAGTCCAGGAGAGTCCAGGAGAGTCCAGGAGAGTCCAGGAGAGTCCAGGAGAGTCCAGGAGAGTCCAGGAGAGTCCAGGAGAGTCCAGGAGAGTCCAGGAGAGTCCAGGAGAGTCCAGGAGAGTCCAGGAGAGTCTAAAGTTTGTCAAATGATGTCTTATGGCTCAAACTATTAGGTTGTTCGAATATAAACAAGCGTTACTAAACTTATTGTTGTGAGGGAAGCTTTTAAAACATGTCTTTCTGTATTTAAAAGTATCTTGTGCATATTTGGAATCTTTTTAAACGGATAATTTCTTATCTTTTTTGCTTGCTTTAGATGATCGACTTCAAATATATCAAGTTCGCGTCTACTTTACTTATCAATAAGCCTACTTTACGACTTCAAACTGAGCAAAACAGTCGCGGAATCCCATCGAGATTTGGAAAAAGCATTTGGGAATGATGTATTGTTCGAAAGCCGATGCCGAGCCCGGTTTCAACGCTTTCGGAATGGTGATGAAAGTCTCGAGGATTATGAACACTCTCGTCGACCTCAAGCGGTAGACAATGATATTTTGAGGGTTGCAATCGAATCGGATCCATGTCAAACGACGCATGAACTTGCTCAACAGTTTCTATGTTCAAATTCTACTATTGATGAGCATCTCCACGCCATTGGAAAGACGATCAGATGCGGGAATTGGCTTCCTCACGAGTTAAGCAGTGCAAAAAAGGCTTCACGGGTCGCTATTACCGGAATCCTCATCCGCCACGCTAAATATCATGGCTTTTTTGGTTCTCTCGTTACTGGAGATGAGAAGTGGGTTCATTTCGATAATACTATTCGAAAACGGAAATGACTAGGACCAGGAGAACGGCCAAATCCGACTGTGAAACCGGACATTCATGGGAAAAAGATCATGCTCTCAGTATGGTGGAATAACAAGGACCCATTGCGATTTGGAAAAAGCATTTGGGAATGATGTATTGTTCAAAAGCCGATGCCGAGCCTGGTTCTAACGCTTTCGGAATGGTGATGAAAGTCTCGAGGATCATGAACACTCTTGTCGACCTCAAGCGGTAGACAATGATATTTTGAGGGCTGCAATCGAACCGGATCCTTGTCAAACGACCTATATTGTTTATCTGTAAGATTAAGCGTTCGATAAAATGCCTTCTCAATTGTCAAAAATAGAGAAACGAGTGAAAATTGCCATACAAAAAAAAATCTCAAAAACACGTGTCTTTCCCCCATCTCTTCACCTTTGATTTTTCTGTTGTCTTTGATTTCTTTTCAGTGAAGAGACACGTAGAGATGACATGAAATATCCTTTTCTTTTTGAAGAGGAAAAGATGAGAAGACTTCTCATCCTTTTGATCGAAAAATGGAGGGAAGAGAGGGCCATGAAAATGAGAGTCTCTTCACCATTCCCGATCGTTGCACTGCCGCTTTTCTTTTCTTTCATTTCTTTTAATAAAAACTGCAATTATAGTGAAATAGATAGTAGAATAGGTAGATTGTGTTGTTGATTGTATTGTAGATTGTAGATTGAAGTATTGGGTTGATGGAAAAGTCCTTTCCGATTTTTTTGGGAGAGTACCTTAAATTTGTCCAATTTTGACGTAAATTTGTCCGATTTTTTATAGCTCATCCTAAAGCTGAATTCAAGACGGATCGATTGATAAAAACCGTTTTGAGATATCTCTTTTCTAAAAGTTTTTACAGCTATATTAATAAAGGGCGGCAAAGCCAAAAAATGACTGTTTTCACGTTTCGTTAGTTTTCCGTGCGGGAACCTAGGCTAAAAACATGTTTTTCGTGATCAGCGTCAAAAATAACCCCTAGACACGGATTTTCAGAATCTTAGCAAAAAATTTTTGAAAAATATTGTCACCGGTGGAAGTCGAACCAGCGACCTATCAATAGCCTTTCCGCCGCTTTTCGCGATTTTCCTTCGTTTTTCTTGTTTTTTTTTTTGTTGAAGAATGCCCTGATGGTCCCACCAAACACACAGCATTGTCTTTTTTGGGTGAAGTTCTGCTTTTACCCTTGGAGTTGCTTGTTGATCGGAGTCAGCCCATTCTTTCCTTGACTTCACATTCACGTAGAGATAGGCACATGAAAACCCGCGGTCAGGATCGTCGATTTATTCCTCGGATAGTGGCAGGTGACGAAAAATGGTGTCTTTTAGAAAAGAGATATCTCAAGACGCGATTTTCCTTCGTTTTTCTCGTTTTTCTCGTTTTTTTTGAGCTATAAAACATCAAAATTGGACAAATTTAAGGTACTCTCCCAAAAATTCGGAAAGGACTTTTCCATCAACCCATTAGATTGAAGATAATTTGAAAAGGGAGCGATAATTTGAAAGGACCAGAGCACCTTAGCCAAAACAAATACTGGACTAAAAAACTGTAATCAAAACTGTAATTATAGTCAAATAGATAGTAGAATTGGTAGATTGTAGATTGTAGATTGTAGATTGTTGATTGTTGATTGTTGATTGTTGATTGTAGATTTTAGATTGTAGATTGTATTGTAGATTGTAGATTGAAGTAGATTGAAGATAATTTGAAAGAACCACGATAATTTGAAAGGACCACGTTATCACCCTAGAGCCAAAACAAATACTGGACTAAAAAACTGTAATCAAAACTTCAATGCTCGGTCCCGACAGCCGTAAAATAGTCAGTAGAATAGGCTGAATACTTTAAGTTTCCAAATTTGAATAAAAAACAAAATAATTGGCATTCAACCTTTTTATTTAAAGTCTATTTTGTTTCAAAAATTGTTATATTAGTAAAAATCCTTTAATATTTTAGAAAACCTTTATCATTATATCAAGAAAAGAAGAGAATCTATTGTTATAAAAGAATCGGTATAGGTTTTTTATAACGTATTTTATTTTACGGCTGCCGGGACCGAGCACAGCGATCGTTATCTAGAGATTATCGTTGTATCGAGGCTCGTTTTAAAGAGGTTCGACTGTGCCTTCAAACCTTCAAATTTGCCAATCAAATTCCTAATTCTTTACAACTAAATTTTGCCATTTATGTCAATTCTTTGAATTCATTGAATAAATTTCATTCATTTAATTGTTTTCTTGTTCTCTTTCTTTCTCTTTTCTTTCTCTTTTCCCGAAAAATGTTTCCCGATTGTCTTGACAATGTCTTGACAGATTGTTCTAGGTGAACAACCACTGTGCGTCACATGACTTTAGTTGTTTGTGTGATAGATTCTCTTTCCTGATTTTTCCTAAAGTGAAAGCAAGTGGCAAAAATCGATTGATCCATAGAGGCCTGGGGATAAAAGTGGAGAGAGGGAAATGGAAGAGAAAGAGAAAAGAAGAGAGAGAAAGAGAAAGAGAAAGAGAAAGAGAAAGAGAAGGAGAAAGAGAAAGAGATTGACACAAAGAAAGATGAAAGCCATTTCTTCCCTTTGCTTGTTTGTATACATTTGAGTTGTAATGGTTATTAGTGGGGATTATTCGTTCTTGAGTGGTCATTTATATGTTTTTCAACTTTGGAATTGGTTAATAGACTAGATCCAGATGCTGGGGGTTAGTGGGAAAATTGGGGATTTCGTTTTCGTTCAATTTTTCTTTAAATTAAATTGCAATTCTGAATAGCATTGCTAATTCTAATTATAATCCAAAAAGTGCTCATAAATCTGAATCAAGTCTGGCTCTGGAGTTGCGGATTAGGCTAACAGTAAGTCAAGCTATAACTGACTACTGGCTGGGCTTGACTACTGGCTTGCTGGGCTTGACTACTGGCTTGCTGGGCTTGACTACTGGCTTGCTGGGCTTGACTACTGGCTTGCTGGGCTTGACTACTGGCTTGCTGGGCTTGACTACTGGCTTGCTGGGCTTGACTACTGGCTTGCTGGGCTTGACTACTGGCTTGCTGGGCTTGACTACTGGCTTGCTGGGCTTGACTACTGGCTTGCTGGGCTTGACTACTGGCTTGCTGGGCTTGACTGCTAGCTGGGCTTGACTGCTAGCTGGCCTTGACTGCTAGCTGGCCTTGACTGCTAGCTGGCCTTGACTGCTAGCTGGCCTTGACTGCTAGCTGGCCTTGATCCAAGAACAAGTTTAGAACCATTGCTTCTACCCAGGTATTGGATCTTTCATTTACAAAAGTTATTGTCTCATAATCCCAACTTCAACTTGATAGATAGACCTACAAAAAAACAATATCAACAATTTATTACTACTATTCTTTGGCCAAAGCTCTCTTCGGTTCCTAAACCAAAGCTTTCTTCGGTTCCAACGAACACTCGCCGTTTCCAAAACGTATGCCTATCACTTTTTGGTTTTAAAACTGAAAATAGACAAGCGATAATGGTGTTACTCCTCAGGGATTCAGCTTTTGTCGATTTCTTTTCTTTCATTGAATCTCTCAATGTTGCTGATCTCGCTTTCCAGAGATGCACACGATTCATGTCCAGAGATTCATGTCGTTTCAACACCCCGTCCCTCGGGGGATCTCTTCCCAGCTCTCTTTCTGAATTCTTCATCCTGAAATCCACCAGTTTATGTTATTCTTTCTGAAGCTAGACTTAAGCTTTGAATTAGTATCTTGCATTTTTTCTCTTTTATTTCTACTTTCTCTTTTCAACTTTCCAAATTTCTTGGCCAAAAACGCTTTCTTGTAAGCTGACACCACTTTGGGTAGAGCTATCGTTATAGCAAACTGTCAAAACTAAAAATTTACAGCTTTTCTGACGTTTTGTTAGGCATTAGTTTTTCAAAGTTTGCTTTTCTGATTTCCTAAATTGTTCTAATCAATGATACTTGTTTAGAATGAAAGTTTAAAGTAAGTTAAAGTAAGTTAAAGTAAATCTTGATAACTATCGATCTATCTTTACAAGAAAGAAGCTATAAATCTATCAAAAAACCGTTCTTCTTTAACTAGTTTAGCTTTTCAATTTATTCAATTCATTCAATTCATTCTTTCAATTCAAACTACTCCAAATTGTTGTGATTTTCAGTAAAATTGAATCCAATAAGTAGTTCAAGCAAGTCGAACAAGAGGAAGTGACCGTGTTTCGAAGTCGAACAAGAGGAAGTGACCAAAATGAGGGAAATGCCATTTCCTTTGGGATTTCTAGTAAGCAGGGAAAGCAGGGAATGGTACGGACTGACAAGGGAAAGCTGAAGAACTGAGGCCGGCAGAGGAGAACCCCGAAAATCAGATTAGGCCACCTTTTCCCCCAATGGAGAGTAGACATTAGCGCCTCTTCACTCACTCCTTCACACACAAAGATGGCCTCTAACCTTTTTGTTGGGTCGAAAGGATTCCCATACATCAACTCTGGCACTTCTTCAGCAACTTTGCTTTTTCATTTGTAGTCATTTTATCGATGAGTAAGTGTAATTTCTAGTTTTTAACCAACATCCGCACTCAGGCATGTCAGTCAAGCTATTCCAGCTCAAGCTCAGCTCAGCTTCCAGTTCAAGCTCAGCTCAGCTTCCAGCTCAAGCTCAGCTCAGCTTCCAGCTCAAGCTCAGCTCAGCTTCCAGTTCAAGCTCAGCTCAGCTTCCAGTTCAAGCTCAGCTCAGCTTCCAGTTCAAGCTCAGCTCAGCTTCCAGCCTGAGCACTTTGAACCACTCAATTTCCTGTAATCTAACTCAAATTTCTAAACTTTTAGTACTAGGAATTCTTTGTTGTCTTAAAAAAAGCATCAATAAACCAAAATATTTGTGAGCAACTTGTTCTTGAATTTGAAAATCTTGGCTAACAGCTGGCTAACAAGGGACTGATCATCCTTTAATCATTTTGTAAAGGAATTGCATCTTTGTTGATTGATATGTAAAGAAGAGTTTAATGATGTCGGATTGATGACAGGTATTTTATAAATTTACTGGATAAAGTGTAGAAAACTATGCAAAATTGCATTTGTTTTTTTTTTTTTTTTATGGATAAAAACTTTTTAAAAAAAAAAAAAAAAAAATAAAAAAAAAAAAAAAAAAATTTTTTTTTGGAATGGGAAAAAAAAAAGGGGGGGGAAAAGAAAAAAGAAAGGGATTTTTTTTTTTTTTTATATTTTTTTTAGTGAAAAAAAAAAAAAAAAAAAAAAAAAAAAAAAAAAAAAAAAAAAAAAATTTTTTTATTTTTTTTTTTTTTAAAAAAAAAAAAAAAAAATTTTATTTTTTTTTAAAAAAAAAAATAAAAAATATTTAAAATATTAAAAAATTATTTTTTTTTTTTTTTTTTTAAAATTTTTTTTTTTTTTTTTTTTTAAAAAAAAAATTTTTTTTTTAATTTTTTTTAAATTTTTTTTTTTTTTTTGTTTTTTTTTTTATATATTAAAAAAAAAAAAAAAAAAAAAAAAAAAAAAAAAAAAGGGGAAAGGGGTGGTTGAGGGGGGGAAAAGGGGGGAGAAGGGGAAGGGGGGGGGGTTTTTTGAGTTTTTTTTTATATTTTAAATGTTTTTGGAAAAAAAAAAAAAATAAAAAAAAAATTAATATAAAAATTTTTTTTTATTTTTTTTTTTTTTTTAAAGTAAAATAAAAATAAAAAAAATTTTTTTTAAAAAAAAAAAAAAAAAAAAAAAAAATAAAAAAATTTTTTTTTTTTTTTTTTTTTTTGTGTTTTTTTTTTTTTTTTTTTTATTTTTTTTTTTTTTTTGCTAATGAAAAAATTGGATTCCTCAAGGAAAAAAAAAAGCCTTTCCCTGTTTTTTTAGCCAATAATAATGCCTTTTTTTAGCTTCTAACCATCAAGTTTCTTATTTTTTTACTTTATGAAGAAGTTCTTCCAAAATTAGTGGGTCGAATCATCAAATTTCCCTCTAACTTTCCCGTTCCCTTTCGAGAAGTCATAAATCGAGTTCGTTTGGGGAAAAATTTTCGATTTCCTTTTCTTTTGGACTAAATTTTCATTCATTTTGTTTCTAGAATAGGAAATAAGCCAAGAAATTGAGCCAATTTTTGCAAAAAACTTGGTTTAGTGAATTCAAAACAAGAAGTGAATCACTGTGATAAGAAAAACAGGATTCGGAAGGCTTAAAGCTTACATTTCTAGCTATTCTAAGCTATTCTAAGCTATTCTAAGCTAATCTAAGCTATTATAAGCTCTTCCAGAAAGCGATTCTAAGCATTTAGAGCATTTCTAAGCTATTCCAAGCTATTCTAAGCTATTCTCAGCTATTCTAAGCTATTCTAAGCTATTCTAAGCTCTTCCAGAAAAACCAGAAAGCTATTCTAAGCTATTCTAAGCTATTTTAAGCCATTCTAAGCTATTCTAAGCTCTTCCAGAGAAGCCAGAAAGCTATTCTAAGCTATTCTAAGCTATTCTAAGCTATTCTAAGTTATTCTAAGCTATTCTAAGCTCTTCCAGAAAAGCCAGAAAGCTATACTAAGCTCTTCTAAGCTCTTCTAAGCTATTCTAAGCTATTTGAAGCTCTTCCAGAGAAGCCAGAAAGCTATTCTAAGCTATTCTAAGCTATTCTAAGCTCTTCTAAGCTATTCTAAGCTATTCTAAGCTATTCTAAGCTATTCTAAGCTATTCTAAGCTCTTCCAGAGAAGCCAGAAAGCTATTCTAAGCTATTCTAAGCTATTCTAAGCTCTTCTAAGCTATTCTAAGCTATTCTAAGCTATTCTAAGCTATTCTAAGCTATTCTAAGCTCTTCCAGAGAAGCCAGAAAGCTATTCTAAGCTATTCTAAGCTATTCTAAGCTCTTCTAAGCTATTCTAAGCTATTTGAAGCTCTTCCAGAGAAGCCAGAAAGCTATTCTAAGCTTTCTAAACCTTTCTGCATATCTGAATGACAATTTGACTAAGAAATATCAAAATTTTAACTAAAATCTTCAAATTTCGCCACTTCCTCCTTTCTTTTCTGAATCTATTTGAGTCTCAAGGAAATTTGCATAAGCTCTCGGCATCTTAACGGGTTTTTTTTTCTATGAGAAAAGGTCTTTTTACCTTTTTTTCTCTAAGAAAAGCTTTGCCAATTCATGGGAATTCTCGGCTCAACCCCAGAGAAAAGCTTTTGAAAAAAAAGGGAAACTTAAAAATGGAATCCTTAACTTTAAAGTCAATTTTTTCATTTGCTCTAAATAAAAAGTGTTTATTGTTGAATTTTCGATCTTTTTAAGTCAATTTGGGTTCACTTTCAAGCAAATTCGATAGTGTTTTTCGTATTTTTCGCAAAAAATCGATAAAAACCTCTACGAAGAAGTTGGCCGAATGAATTTCTCTGAAAATTTGGCTATATGTCAAGCATTTTTTGCTCTTTCTTTTATCTATTGACACGAAGATGGGTTTCTTTGGCTCAAAGTGCCTAAACCGTAAGCCGTAAGTCGTTTTTGCCGCAAATTCGAGGTTGAAATCGATATTTTTCTCAAAAATCTATAAAAACCTCTACGAAGAAATTGGCTGAATGAATTTCGCTGAAAATTTGGCTATATACCTAACTTTTTGTGCTCTATCTTTTATCTATTGACACAAAGATAGGTTTCTTTGCATCAAAGTGTCTAAACTGAATCATCGAGTCGACCTTTTGACTATCCGACTTTATGCTCCAAAAAAACAGGCCTTGAAAATAGAATATTCTTGAGTTCTGGAGGGCATAGTGGCTCGTCAATTCGTCAATTTTTCGTCAATTATCTGCGAAATAGAGAACAGTTTCTAATAGAAGGATTAAGGATCAAAATCGAATTGACTATCCGACTTTATGCTCCGAAAAAATCCCGAAATTAGACATTTTAAACCCGTTTTAATGTTATTTTGCAGAAAAATAATTGCATTTTCTAAAGAATTTCTCGTTGAATTGGTGAATTTGTTGGTTTTAAGGACGTTCTTTTCGTCCTTCAGATCGATTCATCATCTCAGAGTTGAGTTACACCCGTACCGATATCTCAGAGTTGAGTTACACCCCCAACTCTAAACACTAAAAACTCCCTTTTCCCGTTTTACGGAAATGCCGATTTATAGCAATTAAAGTGCTCGAATCGGGTTAGTTTTTTTTTTGAAAGAAAGCAAAATATCAGGGCATCCTTTAATACCAAGATAATAGAGCAAACGGCTTATGGATCTTGGCGAGATCGAGCTCGAAAGTTAGATCTTTGTCGTAAAAATGATTTGACTAAAAGAAAAGGAACGAAATTCAACTTAATAGTACAAAGATCAAAATCTTTTCAAATTTCTATAACAAATCTTTATAAATCTTCACCTTTCACCACTAAAACAAGCTAAAAATCTCGAGGGAATTGTGAGAAATGCGAACATCAACAAGGAGATGGAGAAGTGAAAGAGGAAGGGTCGATCTCCCGAAATTGGCAACGAATAGAGCTATTTTGTGAGAGGATTTCGATGGAGAAATGGAAAAAATGAAGAAAAAAAAGGATAAATATGGAGGAGATAAAGGGGAAAAGAAAAGAAGAACGACTTCTCCCGATGCTTGAATGCAGAACCTCTTCTTCCTCCTTTCACTTCCCTTTTCAACTCATCCTCACCCTCACACTTTGTTTTTTTTGGACTCGGAACAATGACATTAGACGAAGTACCCAATCTTTTTAGTCTTAAAAATCTGAACTAGGTTGAACTTTCATAACATCAATTCTGTTAGCTTTATCTTTGACTCTTGAATACTGCTCATCATCTGTAGTTGGCAGAGTTTGGTTCTAAAGATTTGGCGTATTCAGGTACATGGATTTAGAGCTGAATCCGGGCTTAGATCTTAATCTGGGCCTGGAGCTGGATCTGGAGCTTGGTTTTGAGCTGAGTCTGGAGCTGAACCTTGAGTTGGGCCTGGAGCTAGGCCTGGAGCTGGGTCTGGAGCTGGGCTTGGAGCTAGGCCTGGAGTTGGGCCTGAAGTTGGGTCTGGAGCTAGGCCTGGAGCTGAGCCTGAAGTTGGGCCTGGAGCTAGGCCTGGAGCCGAGCCTGGAGTTGGGTCTGGAGCTGGGCTTGGAGCTGAGCCTGGAGTTGGGTCTGGAGCTTGGCTTTGAGCTGAGTCTGGAGCTGGGTCTGGAGCCTGGAGCTAGGCCTGGAGCTGGGTCTGGAGCTGGGCTTGGAGCTGAGCCTGGAGTTGGGTCTGGAGCTAGGCCTGGAGCTGAGCCTGAAGTTGGGCCTGGAGCTAGGCCTGGAGCCGAGCCTGGAGTTGGGTCTGGAGCTGGATCTGGAGCTTGGTTTTGAGCTGAGTCTGGAGCTGAACCTGGAGTTGGGCCTGGAGCTAGGCCTGGAGCTGGGTCTGGAGCTGGGCTTGGAGCTGAGCCTGGAGTTGGGTCTGGAGCTTGGTTTTGAGCTGAGCCTGGAGTTGGGCCTGGAGCTGGGCTTGGAGTTGAGCCTGGAGCTGTAAACCAGAGCAGTTCTGGACCTAAACCAGTTCTAGACTTGATTTCTAAACGATTACTGAGAGATCTGGTCTAGCTTATAGGTTATAACATCCCTGAATCCATCGGAATTAAATCCGCTTTAACCTCACTGATCTATCAGATAGACCAATTGTGCCAGAATGGGTATGTTTAAAGGTTTGTTTGCGCACAAAGCATTAAAAAGTACAGTTAAATCTAGAAATTGAAAATCTAGAAACTAGAAATCAACTAAATCTAGAAATTGTAGCTCAATATCAAACTTTTCTTATTCAAATCGAGCTTCCCTTTTTTTTGCGTACTTCCTCCGCTTTTCTCGTCAACGAGCTCATTTACAAGTGTTCTGAAGTCTTTCTCTTTCTTTTCTTTCCCTTTCTTTCTCTTTCTTTCTCTTTCTTTCTCTTTCTTTTCCTTTCTCTAGGGGGTGATTAATCACTCATCCCTATCCGCATATGAATAGCCTCTTCTCACACATCCCATTCACTTTCCCCCTTTCCTTTCCTCACTTTTTAACTCCAACGACAACCAAAACGCTTTTTGCGTTTACTATTGAAATTTCTAAATGTTAATTAGTAAAACGAATACTATATAAAGATAAAGTCTGAAAGTGAAAAAAGAATGAATCAGTTTATAAGTTGATCCATTCACTGCCAGTGAAACAAAGGATTGATGGCTGAATGATGTTGACCAAGATCAATTATATAAGCAAATCACTAGCTGTGAATAATCTGTGAATCAGCTGTGAAAGCTCGATCTGTGAATCGATTTGTGGAAATCTGTCAATCCAATTTTCTTACTTACTTATACTTTCTCAGCTTTATTTGAATTTCTTTCTTGTCTTCCTTTTCCTAAAGAAAGAACGATTGACGCAATCGTTCTTGTCAAAAAAAAAAGTCTTTCTTGTCGTTTCCTTGTCGAGATGAGCGCTTATAAAAACATTTCAGTGTAATAGAGAAACATTTTTTTCGATTTGAAAGAGATAGGCTTCATAACTTTAAATGAAAGCGAGCTTTAATAAAAGCCTCAATGTTGGCCTCAATGTTGAGTGAGTTTTGTGTGGAGTTGGTCCCAAAGGATTGTCAAAAGAGAGAAATGGGGGAAAGGGGGATGTAATCGAGTTTTGACACACACTTCTCCCCAAAGAGGATCTCGGGGAAGGTTGAACTTCTTTCGAAAATCCTCGAAATAGACTGAGATTCTGATGGGTTACCTGGTTCGTTAAAATAGCTTTATCAACTCTTTCTTTAGCCTATAACATACCTACACAACCTATAATAAACCAGGTAACCCACCTGGTTCGTTAAAATAGCTTTATCATCTTTGTTTTGTTCAAATAGCTTTATCAACTCTTTCTTTAGCCTATAAGCCTTTCGAAAATCTCTTTAATTCTTTGTTTTTTCTTTTACAATCAATCTAAAACCTTTGTTATTTTCATTTTCAAATTCAAAAGCTCAATTTGCATATTTTGTCGTGAATTTAAATGCAAATTTGTTCCTTTTCCTTTCAATTATTTCTTTTCTTTGTTTAGTTTTTTCTTTGTTTTGTCTTCCCAATCATTATCTACAATATTTTCAGATAAATCTCCAAAAAACATCATGTGAACAATGATGCGGACAAGAAAACGGCTCTTTTCCTCAATATTTGAAGAAATTCTATTATTATTCTTCTTGATTCTAGTCAATAGAACATGGTAAACAATGCTTTTTCGATTTTGGAATCAATTTTTCGTTTCAGTTGTGCCGATATTCGCTCAGTGAACACGGGTTGGGGCATTCTCCGAGGAGAAGTGGTTGGTTTTTTGGAAAGGAGTGAGCCAGGATTAGACATTTATTTACATGAATAATTTGGTAAAAACAAGTAGCCACAAGTAGCCATAAGCCCTGAATTTAAGGAAAAAACCTATATGCAAAAAAAAAAACCATTAATCTGACGGGCGGGATTGAACCCTTGACCTCCCGACTGGGATACAGGCTCTTAGCCAGTCGGCTATGTCGGCCGCCTGTCCCGACTTTGAACTTTCGATTTAAATACGTTTGTGTGTATTTTATGTGTGAAAAGCAGTTTTTATTGCGATATTTATCTGCCCGCATCAAGTATCAAGCGATCTTGCGATCCCCTGACCACATGTCGTCGTGGCCGAGTGGTTAGTGCGCTAGGCTCTAAAACTCAACTCGGGCTCTTTGTCCCTAGTTCGAGCCCGGATCGAGGTAAAATTTTGATTTTTGTAAAAATTTTCCTGTTAAAGTCATAAATGTGAATATTCACCGCATAGCAATATTAATTTAGACAGTAATTTATTAATGTAAACAGTAATTTTATGTAGTTTAAGTTTGGACAATTTGGACAAACAGGTATGCTAGAAGCCGCGCGATTACGTGTTCCGGTTCTAAACGATTGCCACAAAAACATAGATTCATGTGAAATGTCTATGTCGGTTGATTTGCTTATAGATTATAGATGCTTATAGATTTGTAGACAATAGATTTATCCAAAACAAAGTTACAACAATAATAAGTTTTGGAAATCGCTTTTGCAAAGAGCAAAAGTCCCAAGTGCACTCAGCGCTCGAACCACTCGTTCTCTAGGTTCAAAAGTTGAGAGTCTAGCGCACTAACCACTTGGCCACAACGACATATTTCTGAGCTTGCTTGATTGCTTGATAAGATTGCTTGATGCTCGTCGGTTGGATAAATCACACAACACGAAAAACTTGCTTTTTTACACTCAAACTTCAAACAGATTTAAATGGAAAATTTGAATCCATTACATAAAAACGACTTAGATATTCGGAATCAGCGAAAAATTTGCTACAAAATAGGCTAGTTTCCACTGCAAAATTCGGTGGTAAACAAAGAACCATCCTTAGTTAGATCAGCCAGAGCCTGAGCTAAACCTGGCTCAAGTCTTGGACCCAGGTTTAGCCAGAAGCCGGTTAAACCCTGACTTTCTGCTTTGGCTTTGGTGCTTTGGTTCAGAATTTGATTACAACAAATCTAACCATTCAAAAATGATAGCAAAAGCTTGATCTCTTATCCTTTTCTTCTAGGTGAGCCCAGGAACCGAGGATTTACCCCCAGTCGCTCAATATTTGGGTGTACCCTATGGAGTGGCACCTACAGGACAGGTAATTCTAGTAAAAAGATCCAGGTTACTGTAGATTTTCTTTAGAACTTCTTTAGAACTTTAGAACTTACTCAAGCATATCTGCTCATTTTCAGTATCGTTTCAATATGGCCATCTCTGCCGCAAAATGGACTAATGCTGCGAAAGATGCGCGGCAATTGGGATCAGTTTGTACCCAAGCCGGCCTGCCTGAGCTCAGTGTTAACAAGTAAATTTCAGAAATTCAATTCTTTTCATTCAGTTTCTAGGGCATTTGAGTACACTTCGGCTCAAAAATTCGACTACATTCACAAATTGTTGCCGAGGTTGAAACAACAATCTGAGGACTGTCTTTATTTGAATTTGTATGTCCCGGAGAGATTGGGTGAGAGCTTTAAAGCCAGACAAAGTTTTAAAACTTTGTACTGAAATTTTACGACCTATTTTTAGAAGTGACAATCAAGGAGACTCTTTTGCCTGTTCTTGTCATCGTTCATGGTGATGATTATGGATGGAACTCTGGCAATCCCTACAATGGTACAATTCTTGCAGCTCATGGACAAATCATTGTCATCACGTTGAATTATCGATTGGGAGTCTTTGGTAATCAAAAAGATTCAATCTCAGTTTAGCAATTGTACAGGATTTCTCGGCCGGTGTGAGTCGAGCTCTTGTCAAGGCAATTCGGGGATCTCGGATCTTGTCTCGGCGTTGAAAATGTTGAGTGGAATCTTGCCGGCTTTTGGGGGAGATCCCAGAGCTGTTACATTGCTGGGTTAGTCTTTAAATAGTGCTTAAAAAGCTCTTTTGGTAGGCTGAATCAGACTGACAGACTGAATCAGACTGACGAACTGAATCAGACTGACTGACGGAATCCGACGACAGACTGACTCAGACTGCAAGACTGAATCAGACTGACAGACTGAATCAGACTGACAGACTGAATCAGGCTGACAGACGGAATCAGGCTGACAGACTGAATCAGACTGACAGACTGAATCTGACTGTTGAAACAGACTGACTGTCTGCCATCAACAATAATCCAATTCCAGGTTGGGGTTCCGGTGCCTCGCTTGTCTCTCTATTGATGGCCTCTCCATTGACTCAACCCTCTCGTCGTCTCTTCCAACGGGCAATTCTCCTTGATGGAACAGCTTTAGCACCATGGGCAATCACCACCAATCCACAGCCATTCTTCATGCAATTGGGAGAGAAATTGGGGGTTAGTTTGTGGTGTTGTTATTAGGAATAAGTCTTTCTTTTTCTGCCTTTTCTGCCTTCAAATAGGCTAGTTGTTGTTGAATACAAACACTGTCAGAACCTTTCAGTTGTTTGTAAAACTCTCAAAACTCTCTCAGAACTGAAATAGCTACAAGATTTCAGTGCGCCTCAAAGAACGCCTCTTCTCAATTCAATTCAGGCGTTGAAGGGATTGTGAGGTGTATGCAGGTAAATCCATTGCTTTTCTGGTGCCTAATCTTTGTATCAAAGATCTTTAATAGTCTAGAAACCTCAAATTTCAGGAGAAACCACCAGAAGCCGTCTCGAAAGCAGCTCAAAAGATCGAAGTGCCGACTTTTCTCTCGGCATTCGCTCCGATTGTTGATGGACAGGTGAAAAGCTATGCTGCTGTATGCTGTAAAGTTAGCTAGCTAAAAATCAGTCAACTAGGCTTTTCTAGATCTTGGTTTATCTAAAATCAATATCAATCATGAAGAAATATTTCAGTTGATTCCCAATCGTCCAAAAGTCTCCTTCTCCTCCGAGTTTGGTTCTCTATTCAGAGAGATCGATCTCCTCGTTGGCACCACCACTCATCCAGCTCATCAATTTCTCTCAAATGAGGATCTCAAGAATGGATTAAGTGCTGAGAAAAGGGAAAAGATATTCAGGTAAGACTCAGACTTCAGATTTAGATATTCAAAAATTATCTACCGTAAATACTATAGTATCCCACCCCCAAAATGACGGCGCGGAGTGTTGTGTAGTCTAGCTTTGAACGAGTTTTTCTCGACACTGGTTTATGCTACAATGCGCAATTAGGTATCAACTTTTAGCACTTAAAAGTTGTAGAACTTTTAGCTTTATGATTTTATGGTTAAAGAATGGTCCAAACCAAAAGCTAAACTAGGGAAAGACCCTAGTTTAACTTTTGATCCTGGCTTAGACAGAAATTTGGTTTTAGAATAGCTTTGGGCAGATGTTCTGGCTCCGTCAGGCTCCTGGCTAGATCCTGATCAAGGTTCTAGCCTAGCTAAGATCCTATCTTACCAAGATTTTGGCTAAATCTTAGCTTGGTCATAGTCTGGGAAGGTTCTGGACTGATTTCTAGCTGTTGTTTGTTTTTATGCAAACCAGGGCAAGTCAATGCACCCAATTCTTTGAGCCTAAGCCTGAGTCTGAGCAGAGCCTAAGCATAAGCCTAAGCCTAAGCCTCAGCCTAAGCTTAAGCCTAAGCCTGAGCCTGAGCCTGAGCCTGAACCTGAGCCTAAGCCTGAGCCTAAGCCTAAGCCTAAGCCTAAGCATGAGCCTGAGCAGAGCCTAACAAATCTCAAAGAACCCAAGTTCAATTACTAATCTACTGTACTATGAAAGGCCAAAGTACTCTGACTATAACTTTTCACATATAATAGCTACCGTAAATACTGTAGTACCCCACCCCGATAATGACGGTGCGGAGTGTTGCGTAGTCTAGCTTTGAACGAGTGTTTCTCGACACTGGTTTATGCTACAATGCTACAATAGGTATCAAAAGATAGCTGAAATTCAGGGCTATTTTTTGATACCAAAGACGCATTTTTTGAAAGTAAGGGCGCTTTGAAAAAAATGAAGTACTAAAAAACTCTTGCGACTACGCGACTGTACGAGGGGGATGGGGTACTATTACAATATTTACGGTATTTATTGTTTAGAACCCTTGTCCGGAATCTCTACGATTTCCATCGATCCGAGATTTACGCGTCGATCGTCAACGAGTACACCGATTGGGACAATCCACAAGTGATTTGAAAAAGAACGTCAAGAATGTCAATCTCAAACTTTAGAACAATCCAAAAACGATTAGAAACGGTGTTCTGGGTGCACTGTCTGATGTTCTTTACAATGCGCCGTTAGTGGAAACACTTCGAATGCATTCTTCTGATGATGTTAGAGCACAGGGGAAGACATTTATGTGAGTGGCTTTAGAGCAATGAATAGGAAAATGGCTCTAGCTTGGTATCGATTTGGGATAGTGCAGAAACATCACCTTGAAATTCTAAGGGATACCTGTTTTTCAGTTTTACTGTCTCCTCTATCTCCAGACTAATGTACCAGATCCACTTTCTCCTAAGTGGATAAATAAATAGTGGCTTTTTCTCTTTCCCTGGACTCACTAGAGAACTGCTTCAACTTTTCATCGATTTTGGATCGATGTGAAGGCTGATCTTCTTTTGTGGTTACTTCCAGCTACTTCCAGTAGCCCTATTTAGCTTCTTACTGTTTATAGAGACTTTAAAACCCTTAAAAATTGATTTTAGTGGTTTAGCAAAAAAGAAAAAAGCTTGACAGCTAGGGGAAACAGTAAGAAGCTAAATAGGGCTACTGGAAGTAGCTGGAAGCAACCACAAAAGAAGATCAGCCTTCACATCGATCCAAAATCGATGAAAAGTTGAAGCAGTTCTCTAGTGAGTCCAGGGAAAGAGAAAAAGCCACTATTTATTTATCCACTTAGGAGAAAGTGGATCTGGTACATTAGTCTGGAGATTTTATCCGAGAAATTCTTTTCAGCCGGTTTAATTACCCAAGTTTACGTGTTGGTTGTAGAAAAAATGGGAATTGTCACATAGAAAGTTGTAGAAGCTGTTTGATTTCACAGCCGGGAACGTTAGTTCGGGTGGGTGGGGACGTATTTCACATTCATTCGGGCAACAGAGTTGGGTGGGTGGGCTAAAAACCCTGTAAGCTTAAAACTAGTTCAAAAATGAGTTAAGCTAGCCATTTGATTTCGGTTTACTTACCCGAATTTAGAATTTGTTAAATTCTTTAACTCTAGCCATTGCTCTTTATTGTTTTTTTTTGTTTTCAGGTTCGTTTTTGGTCACGAGACTCGTTCGTGGAATTCGGAGCAGCCAAATTCAGGAGTTCGCGGGTCATTGAGTGGAGATCATATTCCCTATATTCTTGGATATCCTTTAATGAAAGGAGACAAGGAGAATCGAGTAAGTGAATGGAATCATCTGGAAAAGTTCAACAATTTGTGCTCTTTCTCTAGTTCTATTGCAATAAGACATTCAGTAAGGTAAAGAGTTAGCAATTTGTAGATTTTTTGGGCTCCATCGAATTGGACTTCAATCATTTAGTTGTTTTTAGTTATACGATGGTTTTTCAATGGAGGACAAGGGTCTTTCTAGAGTCATGATGCATTATTTATCGAATTTTGTCAAATCTGGGCAAGTTTTTAGCAAAATAACCAAATTCTCTGTTCAGAGACCCATCAAAACCCTATGCAATGCCAAAAATGACGGCAACAGAGGAGAAATTTCATTCAATCGCTTGGCCACAATTCAATCAACCGAATCGAGAGGCTTATCTCGAAATCAGTAAGGATTTTTATCATTTAAAGCTCAGAACTTCTTTACAGCTGATCGTCCTCGGATAAAGAACTACTACAGAAACGCGCAAGTCGGCTTTTGGACAGGATTAGTGCCTCAATTGCAGCATGCGGGCAAGGAAGGAGCTGGGATTCCGAATGTGAGCTATGAACGCTAATGCTATGAACGCTATGAATGTTATGAACGCTAATGCTATGAAAGATCAAAGAAACTAAAACAACTAAAAGAATGATTTAGGAACATCACTTGTTGCCAAAACATTTTGCAAAGGAAACATTTTTCGGCAGGGTTCGTCCTTATGGCCCATTCGCGAATGAGCCTTTCCCTCCACCTCCAATGCCTCCATCACCCCCGCCAAAGGATATTAAGAAACCGACAAGTGAGAGAAATTCAAATCTAAAACCAAAACCAACAATCAAACAAAAGCAGAGAAAGCAGAAATTCTGACAAAGCAGAGATTCTGAGAAAGCAGAGCTTCTTGAGAAAGCAGAGCTTCTGAGAAAGCAGAGATTCTGAGCTTTTGTCAGAATCTCTGCTTTGTCAGAATCTGGCAGAGCTTCTTGAGAAAGCAGAGCTTCTTGATTTATCAATTTTGTAACCGTTCAACTCAAAAATCCGTTTCTTTAGCCGCTTCTTTCCCCGAGACAACACCATCGAGCTCAGCTGTGCCTGTCACTGGTGCCTATTATGGAACCTATTTAACATACATTATCGCTATTGGAACTGGAATGTTATTACTGAATATTTGCGTGCTTATCATGATTTGTCGACAGGTTTTAAATTGGATAAGCGATCAAATTAAGCTCTTTATTTTTAGTGTGATAAGACGAGGAACTCGAAGAAGAAACTCCAGCTACAGTATCAGACGTATGCCTCGAATCACCATGCTCCGACAGGAGATATGAATTTTGGACTCAATTCACCGGTAATTTGAAAAGAAACAGGGTACTCTGGAGTACTCTGGAGTACTCTGGAGTACTCTGGAGTATTCTGGAGTATTCTGGAGTATTCTGGAGTACTCTGGAGTACTCTGGGGTATTCTAGAGTACTCTGGAGTACTCTGGAGTACTCTGGGTTTAAAAATGAAAACACATCCTTTCTGGTACACTTATTGTTTCAGCAGCGAGTAAGAATGTAAGAAAAATGAGAATTGAATGTACCAGATCGTTTGTGTTTTTAATTTTGAAGCCGAGAGCCAGGATTTTGATGTTTTGGGAAAATCGTTAGAACTTTGTCCAGAAACATCCAATCAATTTCATCTAAAGAAGAAAATTTAGCAAAATCTTCAGGCTATATCATGACTATAATGAAATTTTTCTAAAATTCAATTCACTCAAAAAAAAACTTAATTTTTTGTAAGGAAAATTTGTAAGAAAAAAACTTACATTTTTGTAAGGAAAGATAGAGGTTTTTGGTTCTTAGCGGTTATCCAGGAAACTTCTAATTGCCACCAATCGATTCTCCGTGTCAATTTACATAGGGCCATCGCGTTAAAAATCCGATTTAAAGCTTGTGAAGCGAGCTAGAGAGGCTTAAAGTTGAGCAGGCAGAGCAGAGTCCTGACAACTCAACTTTAAGCCCCTCTAGCTCACTCTACAAGCTTTAAATCAAACTTTTAGCTCACTTGTCTTATGTAAATTGACATGGAGAATCGATTGGTGGCAATTAGAAGTTTCCTGGATAACCGCTAAGGATCTAAAACCTCTGCCGAAGAATCTATTTTTGATTTTTGATACAATTGAGATTTTTCTGTTGGCATGTTGGCATTCTTAAGTGCCAAACTTTGCTTTAAAACTATTTCCAGCTTTTTTTCAGTTCAATTCTCACCTCTATATCTATCGTTTCTTGAAGTCCTTTCCCTTTGAGTTTTCCCCTTTCAGTCATGCATGCCCCCTGCACCGCCTCCACTCCATCACGCGTCGATGACCGCCTCAACAATGAATCAATCGATGATGGGCGATGAGTTCTTCGATCGACCATTTTATGCAACATACAATGGAACATCAGCCGCTCATCTCCAGCACTATCATCGAGCTTCTTTTCATGAACAGGTCCCTCTATTGCTTTGCATGGTTTCGTTCAGATTGGAAATTATTAATTGGAAAGATTTACTAGGGAAAGGTATGAACTCAAGCTTTTTAAAAGAAAGTGAGCTTTGTGTTTGCTTTGAAAAGAATTTAGCGTCAAAACGGATGCTTTAAAAGGCTTTTTCCTAAAGAAGAAGATATTCCTTGGTGGCCTAATGACCTAGTGCATTTTAGAATTGGGTATGAGGAGACCGAATCTGAAACCAAAATCTGCTAAATGAGTTTCCAGGCTTGTAAAACTTCAATCAAGAATTTAGCGTCAAAAGTGCTTTACGTCAAGAATGCTTTAAAAGGCTTTTTCCTAGAGAAGAAGATATTCCTTGGTGGCCTAATGGATAACGCTTTAGATCGGCCAAAGGATCAGGGTTCGGGGCCTAATATGGCTTTTTTTGCACTAGGTTTCCAGAAAAGCTCACCTTGATTTCGTGCCTTTCGTTAGTTAGATTGAATAGGGATTCAGAGTTACTTTAGTTCAATTAGCTCTCAATTCCAACTGTTTCCAAGCTTTTGTAAATCAGGACAGCTAGGACAGGATAGATCTTGGCCAGAACAGGCTAGATCTTGGTCAGAACAAGATAGATCTTGGCCAGAACAGGTTAGATCTTGGCCAGAACAGGATAGATCTTGGCCAGAAACCAAGAACTCTTTGTGGGCCAGGCCAGGACAAATTCTAATCAATTTAAGAACTCAATTCAAGAAGAACTCTACTCTCAAGTTGAGCTTTCAATAGCTTGAATCAAGTTTGAATTTTTAGGAAAACCCAGCCGGCACGGAAATTTTAAAATATCATGACCGTTTTACAGTTACAGGAGCCCCTTCTCTCAGCATCTCACAAGCAATCAGCTTCAGCGCTTCGATCCGGCGTCTCGCCGAGTTGTCCTCGTCATGGAAGAGCTGCAATTGCTTTACAAGGTTTAATGTTTTATGTTACAAGGTTTTAAAAGTTTAAAAATATAACTAAAAGCTATAACAGTATCTAATCGAATTTTTTGAGGTTCTCGCGGGAATTCTGTGGTCTCTGGTGGCACCGGTCCTCCTCCACTCGAAGAGATTCAAGTCTAGAACTCGATTCAATCCACATTCTCCCAAAAAATCACTCTTGTCAAAGTGAATGCAACAAAACGGGTGTCTCCACTTTCATTTTATACATATTTTGCTTGAATAAATCAAATAAATAAATGGTTTTTTAAATAAAAAATGTTTAAAAGCAAGTAATAGATACATAAATTAGTTAAAAAGATTAATAATTGCTTGAAAATTGTATTAAATTAAATTAGACATCAATCTTACGGTATAGGATATTATAAAAGTCTATAAAAAGATACGGTAGTCAAGAAAAAGGGTATTGATTAGGAAGTACCCTAAAGTCGCGAGTATAAGTTCTGTTTGGTTTTCGCATGCAAATTGACGGCTGTCTCCGGTGCGGTGTGTCGAGGGTTCGAACCCCGCTGCAGCATAACTTTTTTGCTTTTTAAGAACAATAATAGAAGTAAATTTATTGAGGGTTATAGCAATTTTATGCTGTTATTTGTTGCTCCGGGCGTGGCTCGGCGCGTCCGCCCTGCTCCTCTCCGGTGCTCAGTCTTATGGATCCCTCCCTGGCCTCTTCATCCGGCCAAAGTCCACGTCGGCGGTCGAAAGAGATGCTTTCCAGCGTCTTCTTCAACACTATCGTCTGGATGTATCCATGCACATAACAAATAGCAATGGTGATAGGCTGTCACCCTGTAGTATCCCAAGAACAAGTGTTGTGTGTTCTTTGTGCGGCCGCGTAATCCCTCGTCGTCTGGCGCAGGGCTTTTACATAACCTCCTTCCCTCTCTGCTCCACAATCCGTTTCCGAAACTTCAAATTCGACATTGACTTCTCCTCAAATCAAGGCTAATCTCAATCTATTGGGTTGGTGAATCGAAAACTGCGGGCTATTGTCATATGTGACAGTTTGAGCCCTTTCTTCAAAAGAAACCCATTTTGGTGTCAATGGAAAAGTTGTAGAGAATCAAAAATCAAGCTTATACCCAAATTTTCAGAATGATTCAAAAACTGGTTTTCAAGAAATGCCAAATTTACGAATTTTCACAAAACTTGCATTTTAAGCGAAACTACTAAGTGTATCTTTTTGGAAATTTGGCTATAAGCCTAATTTTTGATTCTCTACAACTTTTCTATTGACACCAAAATGGGTTTCTTTTGAAGAAAGTGCTCAAACTGGGTGCTCCAGTCCTCCATTTTTGAGTCTCCCACTTGTCTCACACACAAACCAAAATCCTACTACGAAAGAGGAATCCGCAAATCGCTTGGTTGATTGGTTTTAAAATAATCCTCATGAAATTTCGTTATAGAAAACAACAATTTAGTTTGTATACTCTACTGTAAAAACAGAGAAAATTTCTGTCAAGGTTGGACCACCTACCTGGAAAAGTCGATGAACTTAGATGGTCTATAACTCGAGCTATAGAAAACCGCAATCCTCAAGTCGATCTAACAATTGGAAGTCGAATTATAGAGTAAAATAGAAGAGTCCCCAAACTCGGAGACTCACCACGGAATTTGGAAGAGTCTCCGAACTCCAAGACTCCTATCTGGAGGTTCAACTTTGAGTCAAATTTTCTCTGTTTTTATCGGTAAGTCTACAAAACAAATTCGACATTTTTATAACCAAATTTAATGGAGATTCTAATAAAACCAATCATAAGTTAAAATGAGCAGAAGTCGTCAATAATAATGGAAATTATTTGGAATGAATTGATGGTTTTATGTTGAATAAATTTTAGTTCAAAATCCGGCAGTTTTCAATTTATCAACCCAATAGTAATAAATTGCTGATATTGTTTTACTTTGCAGGTCTACCTATCAAGTTGAAGTTGGGATTATGAGACAATAACTCTTGTAAATGAAAGATCTAGTACTTGGGCAGAAACAATGGTTCTAAACTTGTTCTTGGATCAAGGCCAGCTAGCAGTCAAGGCCAGCCAGCAGTCAAGCCCAGCAAGCCAGTAGTCAAGCCCAGCAAGCCAGTAGTCAAGCCCAGCAAGCCAGTAGTCAAGCCCAGCAAGCCAGTAGTCAAGCCCAGCCAGTAGTCAAGCCCAGCCAGTAGTCAGTTATAGCCTGACTTACTGTTAGCCTAATCCGCAACTCCAGAGCCAGACTTGATTCAGATTTATGAGCACTTTTTGGATTACAATTAGAATTATCAGTTCGATTCAGAATTGCAATTTAATTAAAAGAAAAATTGAACGAAAACGAAATCCCCAATTTTCCCACTAACCCCCAGCATCTGGATCTAGTCTATTAACCAATTCCAAAGTTGAAAAACATATAAATGACCACTCAAGAACGAATAATCCCCACTAATAACCATTACAACTCAAATGTATACAAACAAGCAAAGGGAAGAGATGGCTTTCATCTTTCTTTGTGTCAATCTTTTATAATTTAAAGAAAAATTGAACGAAATCCCCAATTTTCCCAGTTTTCAATTCACCAACCCACTTACTCGCGAGGGACAAACTCTAATTTTAACTCTTGAGCATCGAGAAACCAATTGAGAAACATTTTTTTCTTCAGTTTTCAGCGTGATACCTTTAAAACGAAATTCAAATGTTTTTTGCTTTAAAAGATTTCTTTTAAAATATTTTTATTATACATTTACATTCCTGAGTTACAAATTGACATAGAGAAAATCAAAGATTTCACAAAAAATCAAAGATTTCAAAGAGGGTAGATAGATTTGGGTGAGTATTTGTATCCAAATAAATTCCTGAGTTTATTTCAAAATAAAGAAAAAAGTTTGTGGAGGTAGTTTTGAGAGGGTTTTTTTTGTCATTTAGAGCCTTTGAGGTACATGAGAACAACAAGGAAACAAAAGAAAAGTGGCTCAATTTATAAGAAAGATGATTTTTTTTAAAAGAAAGAAACATTCGTAAAGTAAAGTAAAGTAAATAAAGTGCTGGGCACTTAAAAAAACGTTTTTTTTCTGGTCTGCGCTCAAAAATTTCGATAGAAAACGGAGAAATTTCGAAATTTTGAAAGACTTTGGAAAATTTTTGTTGTAGCTTTTTTGGGCGCATCCATTTAATGAAAAATATGTGGGAAATTTGGGAAATTTGAGAATTTAAGTGAAAACTTTGAAAAATAAAGATTTCAAATGAAGATTTAAAGATTTCTAGAAGATTTAAAAGATTCAAATGAAGATTTAAAGATTTCTAAAAGATTTCACTTAAATTCTCACAATTCTGGCTGGTTGTGGCTGAAAAAAAATCGGTGAAACTATTGAAAGCTTTCGTCGTGGAACACAGAAGCGCAAAAGAAATATGAAATTGTTTAAAATTGTTTAAAATTGTTTAAAATTGTTGAAATTGTTGAAATTGTTGAAATTTTCGTTTTAAATTGATGAAAACACAAATTGAAAACACAATTTTCAAAAATAAAACCAAAAACAAAGACATTTCGAATCGCTGAGTCTAGTCGGGTGATCACGAATCATAAAAAACGTTCCTGAGATGTGAAAAATTCCTGAGTTTTTATAGAATCGAAGAATTGGAGCATGAAAAAGAGATAGAGAAGTGATTTGAATGGAATCGGGAATTGAAAGTGGTAGAGTTGGAGCTGGAGTCGACCAGTTAACAGTTGAGCTAACTGTAAGCTGTAAGTTAAGCTAACCCATGTTAAGCTAGCTTTTTTCGGTCCGTTTCCCGTTGGATCAGGCCTAGACCTGGGGTAAACCAAGCTCAAGTCAGATCAAGTACGAATCTTGCTCGTATCTTTGCCGGGTTTGCTTGAAAAACGTTTAATTTGCTTTCGTTCGATAGAAAATTTGATTTCCAGTCGAATGAAAGTAAATTCAGCGTTTTGTCAAACAAATCTGTCTACGTTACGAGCAAAATACGTAGATTGCCAACGGCAAACGGACAAAAGGGGCCGAGTTAACATTACAGGCCTGTCTGTACTGGTTTTAAGCTGATTTGAATGCAGAAATCAGGCCTAGACCTGGGATAAACCAAGCTCAAGCCAGATCAAGTCTAGCAACCGGGCTGTTCCAAGACCAGATCAGGTCGAAAGCCAGGTCCTAGCCTGGTTGGCTACTGCTGGCCTGATCCTGACCTGGCCCTGGCTTTGGCCTTGATCCTGACCGTAGCCCTGATCCTGGCCCTGACCCTGGTCCTGACTTGACCCTGATCTTAGCGCTGATGCTGATCCTGATCCTGGCCCTGACCCTGACCTAAGCTTGAGCTTAAACTTGGAACAACTTGGCTTACAGAATCTAGAGCTTGGATTAAACCATCTCTAACGGTTGTTAAATCGTTCGTTTAGCTATTCTATTTAAAGTCCTCTTCTGCCTGAAGCCCAAATGTAAGATCTAACTTTTATGTTCTATGCAAATAAAGCAAAGGTTTCCCTTAAATTCCATCGAAAATTTGCGATTCTTCCACTTCAAATCACTCGATTCGAATCATTCCTGAGTGCCTATCAAAATGGGCGTGAAAATTCCTGAGAAAAAAGAAATATTGTACAAGAAGTCCCTGAGAAGCTTTTCTTGCTGAATTTTTGAGGTAGATTTGATAGATTTTTGGAGAGAGATGAATTTTGAGACAAATCGGAAAGAAAGCGAAGAAAATGCGTGAAGAAAATTTAGAATTAGATTAGAGAAATAGAAATTTAGAAAAGGATCTTGAAAAAGTTGAGCAAGTCTTGGATTTTCGCATCTTTAGACTTTAAAAACTTGATCAACTTTTGCATAAAAAAAGCACTCGGCTTAGAAAAATCAGTGGGATGAACGTGAATCACCGTTTTTCTTTTCCAAAAAGGGTCACTGGTTGTCAGGGGAGGGCAAAAATAGTAGAGATATTGTAAAAAGCAATATAATCAAAAAAAAAGAATACTGAAAAATAGCTTGGGCTTTAAAAAGCCGGCTTAATTTCTTCGGCTTTGAAAGTGTTTTGGGCGAGTTCGGGGAAAAGACGAGCGAGAGCTGATTGGGCAGAACCATTCTCTGAATTGCTGATTGATGAAAGTGCGGCAAGATTCAGAGTGGATAAAGCGCCGGGAGTGAGGCCATTCAACGATGCGAGAGTCTCAGCTGCTTCGGCTTTCTTCTCATCTTGCTCGGATTTGATCGCCGCGTTGAGAGCTTGCTGGAGATTGTTCCCGAAGGCTGCTGGAAATGTTTGTTATTTGAAAATGTCTGTTACAGACTTGATAGTTAGCACTGAGAATGGACAAAGCTTTTCTAAAGTCAATTTCCTAGAGCTAGGCCAGCAAAGGGATCAGCCTTAGCTTCGATCTTTGGCTTCCAGACTTTACAGCCTGTAAGTCAAAGATCTATCTCTCCAAAGCTGTCTACTTTTTCTAAACGAACAGTTTGACTTGGAAAACAGGTTAATTTTAAAAAACTAACGCCAGATTATGAAAATTCGGATATTTTTATCTTTACTAGACTTTTTTGGATAAAATTTACAATTCTAAACATGTTTTTGATCAAGATATATAAAGATTTCTGATTTTTTTTTGCTTTGAATGAGTGCTTTCCGTAGAATTGCTTGAAAATCTTTTCTTTTCAAGATATAAACTTTGTTTATAGTTTGTTTTCAAGAAAAAACTTCAATCTATCAAATGGTGACAACAGTTTCTAGAAAAGATTTCATTCTGCAAAGTTTGAGCTGCTTTTATGGCTGAGAATAAAGCGCTAAAGAATTTCGACTTTCAAATGTCCGTAAAAACTTTTCTAAGCCATAAAAGCGTTTTGACTTTTCAATATTTTATGTAGTATGCCTTCTTCTCGTTAATGCCAAAATTTGGTGTAATTCTGTTGTAAAGCAAGGGAGAAATTCAACTTTTAACATTGTCCCAAAGTTGGGTGACTAAACCGGGTGCCCGAGTGATTTTTGGATTTACTCGAAAGTGCTTTGTAGTCCAAAATTTCTCAGAATTTCTGATTTACACCAAATTCATCAATCCACAATGTAATCTCGCTGATTTTTCAAAACTTAAGTCCAAATCTGGTAAACTACAAAAGAAGAATCAGACTTCGATGATCGATGAGTTCAATTTTTATAAAATGCTGAAGCTCATATTCTGGATTGTCTAATTTGATGTAAATAAAGAAATTCTAAGAATTTGGACTACACCAAATGCTGATTTACTTGAAATCAAGCCCTTTAGCCCCTAGTGATTGTCAAGGAACTCGTAACTTGTCTTCTCATTAGTTTTTTAGAATATTTTTGCTCAGTAAAACTCACTAGTGACAGCAACAGCAGCCGCTGCAGCGAGGAAAGCATTCGGCTGTGTGGTGACAGCTTCGGCGTTCATCCTAGCTTGTGAGGTGGCTAATTGTACAGCCTCTTCACGAATCGACTTCGTCTTTTTCGCGTGACGTACTCGACGACATCTGGAATTTAAAAATACATTTAGTCACACGAAAAATTGGGGAAAACAATACACAAGCAGTCTTAAGCCTGAGCCTAAGCCTGAGGCTATGCCTAAGCCCAAGACTAAGCCTAAGCCTAAGCCTAAGCAGTCTTAAGCCTAAGCCTAAACCCTAAATATAGAGAAGAAAAACCTGAGAAAAAGAGCTAATAATCTAGCGAGAATGAACCCTTGTCCTTTCGACTAAGATATAAAGCTCTTAGCCAATCGGCTATGAGGCTTATTTGATTTGTGGAATATAGAATGTCTATAGAAGTTCGAATTCTAGCGGACTAAAGAGATCAACAGGCTCACCTAGCGGCCAACTTCTTCATCGCATTTCTGAAATGATCCCAAAACTCGATATCCGAATGCACTTTGTCTCCAAACACTTTGCGGCAAACATCTAAAACTTTTTCTATGTAAAAATCGTTCGTTTTCTGATACCTTTTATGTAAACAAGTCCCTCAATCGGCAAATTATTGTAGTTGGAGTGATTGGGGCCGGCAACAGTCGTGAGTGACATCAATTTCGAGCCAAAGACACGTTTCTCAGCGAGTTTCTAAAAGAAATTTTAGATTTGAATTGATTTGACTATAATATATCTAGAGATTTATCTAAAAATAAGTTTAAATAAGCTTTAATCTTACTTTGCACAAGTTCGACATGCATTCGCCCAAATCCATCTCATCAAAACGTTTCGATTGAGTGATTTGCGTGATGATTTGTTGCTCAGACACTGGACGAAAGGCTAAAAATCGAAATTTTAGTTGATTATTTAGAGAATTTCGACAATTTTCAACAATTTTATTAAACAAAGAAGAAAAACTCGAAGAATAACCGCAAGAAAAACTCACTCGGATCACATTTGATTGCATCAGGCACCGGGATGTCAGTCTCTTTAACGTTCTTTCCACTCAACTCATATTGTTGAATGAGTTTCGTGAAATCGTCGTTCACCTGCTTCTAGAAATAGAGAAAATTGAGATTTACATTTTAGCAGAGATTTTAAATCTATTCTATTTATTTTTAGCTGACATTAAAGCTGCCATTAAAGCTGCCATTAACGAGCTGACATTTATCATTTAAAAGTTCAAGAACTAACCCTGGCTCTTCTCTCGCACGAGCTTGTTCCATTCATCGGCAGAGTGGCGACAGGAATATTCCCCTTATTTGCCAATGAATAGAATGGTGGCGGTTTGACGGAATCTTGCGAAAAGAGGAGACCAAAGCTGGAAATGAGCAATTGAATATAGGTTTTTGATATAGTTTAAACAGCGTTGAATAGAGAAACAAAACAAAACAAAACAAAAACAAAAACAAAACGTTCAAAACAAAATTTCTCACAATCCAAAAAACCAATTTGTTTCAAGTTTTATATCAAAAAAATCTTTGCATTCTTGGCTAAATGATGAATGAAAGAGTTTTAAAACAAGTTAATATTTTATAGATTAAAACAGCGCTCAAAATGTGTCAAGTTGATTAACTGAATATCTTTAGTTGATTGAATATCTTTATTTCATTGAATATCTTTATTTCATTGAATATCTAGACTGAATATCTTTAGTGACCCATTTTGAGCTCAAATTTTATCTATAAAATGCTAACTTTTTTAAAAAAGTGTTTCACTCATCTTGTAGCAAAAAACGCAAGGATTTTTTTGATATAAAACTTGAAACAAATTGGTTTTTTGGATTTTGAGAAATTTTGTTTTGAACGTTTTGTTTTTGTTTTGTTTTTTGTTTTGTTTTTGTTTTGTTTTTGTTTTCTATTCAACGCTGTTGCTCTCTTGACTCATTTGTGCACAATTTTTTACACTCTACTTAACAAACGTTAAACTAATAACGGTTATTAAACTTTTCTGTATTCCTTAATGCTTTTTTGAATGCCAAATGCTTTTCCCCAACTAATTTCCCCAACTTTTCTGTGTTCCTAATGCTTTTTTTAATACCAAATGCTTTTCCCAGTGTACTTTTTGTGTACTTTTTGTGAGAACACCAGTTCCCACAAAGGAATTCAACTGATTTCCGGTTAAAATTCGAAATCTCAACGAAATTCCGCCAAAAATACTTCAAATTTCCGGAATTTTGCGAGATTTTGATGGCTTTTTATGCTCATTTCCGTAGCTTTTTATAATTAACTATAAGGTAAATCTCTGCTTAAAGAATATGTACATATAGTATATAGTTATTTCTGAATTGATCTCGTCTTTTGAACTTCAAAAACGATTTGGAAAGTGAGAGTGTGTAACACGAGAGAGAACCGAGCACACTTGTCTCTCATTTTTTTCAATTTGATGGCTTTTGAAATGGGCAAAAAGCCAAGCTAGATCTTTGAATCAAAATTTGAATCGAAAGATCTAGAGCTTTAGAGCTTTAGAGCTTTAGAGCTTTAGAGCTTTAGATTCTAGAGCTTTAGAGCTTTAGATTCAAAGTTTGATTCAAAGATCTAGCTTTATAAGCTTTAAGCTTTAGAATTAGGCTTTGAATGCACATTGCACATGCAATAGAACAATCAAAAGTTTGTAGAGAATGTTAAAGCTTCAGTTTCTTAACTGCATCTAGCTACAATTGGCTCTTAGCTGCATCTGGCTACAATTGGCTTTGAACTTGGCTTCAACTGCAACTTTAACAATAGTTTGAAACGTTTAACTCAACAAGCTCTATTGATTTTCAAAATTTCTCTTTATTTCCCTTTATTTTCAGATTATTTCAGCAGTCCCTATGTCTAAAATAGTCGATCAATTCTCGGGAACCCCTTCTCGTCACCGATGCGAACCCCCTTTGCTCAAAAAAACGAGAGAATTCGCTAGTTTGTAGACGAAAAAAAATGCGAAAATAGTATGGGTCTTCAATAGAAAAAAAGTGGCAAAAAAAAGAAAACGGGCATCAGAAAAACTGACTAGGTTAGAGATTGGGGAAAGAGTAGAGTTTCTGCAGAGAGCATAGAGAAAATGGGACTTTTTCACGGCACAGAGCGAATGGGCGAACCTTTTTTCTGGTAAACATGTGCCGATAGGGAACTTTCATTTTGTCCGGTGAAAAGAGAAATGGGGTTTTTTTTACGTGTAATTTGAGATGAGGAAGGGGGAAATCATCAGAGTGAGGGAGTGAGGCGAGTTTTAGAAAAGATTCTTATGGTTTAGAGAGGAGATTTTGATGTAGAGCTGAATTGAGGAATGTTTGGTTTGAATTGAATTATCAGAATTGATATATCAGATTCAAATTCAACCATATCTGATCTGAATTGATCAACTTTGATTCTCTGAATTGATTGCTCTCTTAATTGATTGATGAGGAGAGCTTTGGAAAAGATTGTGATGGTTTAGAGAGGAGATTTTGATGTAGATCCGAAATGAGTGATGATAGATTTGAATTGATATATCAGAATTGATATATTAGATCCAAATTCAACCATATCAGATCCGAATTGAGTCATGTTTGGTTTGAATTGAATTATATCAGATTCAAATTCAATCATATCTGATTCTCTGAATTGATTGCTCTCTTAATTTATTGATGAGGAGAGCTTTGGAAAAAGATTGTGATGGTTTAGAGAGGAGATTTTGATGTAGATCCGAAATGAGCCATGTTAGATTTGAATTGAATTATATTAGATCCAAATTCAACCATATCAGATCCGAATTAATCAACTTTAATCAAATTTGATCAACTCTGATTCTCTGAATTGAATGATCTCTTAATTGATTGATGAATTGATCAACTTTTAATCTTATAACGTTCTAATCTAATAAAAGGGTCAACAGTCGAGTCAACAGTCGAGTCAACAGTAGTCGAGTTTTTCAAGTTTAAGCTTTTCAATGACAATCCAACTTTGTAAACTCCAGTAAAGTAAACTCCAGTAAAGTAAACTCCAGTAAGTAAACTCCAGTAGCAAACTGTACTCCAGTACACCTACAATTCTTCAAGACAAGCTGATCTACAACAAATTGTGCTAAGGACAACTGTTGACAAAAATCCTAGCTGATTGTGAGCTTGTAAATGATGATTGATTCATCTACTCTATCTACATTGATTCTATCATTGACATCTGCTTTTTCTACCCATAAATTGATAGCTTTACATAAGCTTTTCCAATCATAAGTTAACAGTGTTCTTTTCAAACCAAAATTGAACTACAAAAGTTCATCGTGAACTTCTAGAACAACTTGTACCCTCCCTGACATCTTCTCAATTCTTCTCATCTTCTCAAACTCAGCTACAGTTTAGTTTTCAATCTTTAAACTGCATTAAATCACAAATCATCCTCAACTTTCATCCCAATTTTGTAAACACACCCTTTCTGGTGCAGTATTTCAGTTCAAAAAATATATTTTTATATTTTTCTCTAAATCCCTAAAAAAAGCACAATGAGATTGGAGATTTTCGTTGAAAAAAAGCCCATGAAAAAGCTGAGAGAAGAACGGACCCCCCAATCAGCCCTTTTCCGGGGGTTCGACTCTTTTCTCATATCTCGCTTGCCTAGTGAGTTTTTCAAAGAAAAGAGCTTTCAGGGGTTCACTTTTTCGTCTATTTGCCTGTTCCCTAGTGCGTTTTTCATCAAGACTCGAGGTGTGCAGGGTTCTCTTTTCTCTCGCTCTCTTTATTGGGTATTATATTTTCTCTACTCTTGTCCCATGGAAAGTGAGTTTTTCAGAGAGCCTCACCCCTTTCCTTTTCTTTTTCTCTTCCCCTTTCTCTTCCCCTTTCTCTTCCTCCTTCTCTTCTCTTTCCCTTTCTCTTCCCCTTTCTCTTCCCCTTTCTCTTCCCCTTTCTCTTCCCCTTTCTCTTCCCCTTTCTCTTCCCCTTTCTCTTCCCCTTTCTCTTCCCCTTTCTCTTCCCCTTTCTCTTCCCCTTTCTCTTCCTCTTTCTCTTCCTCCTTCTCTTCTCTTTCTCTTGCTCTTCCTCTTTCTCTTCCCCTTTCTCTTCCCCTTTCTCTTCCCCTTTCTCTTCCCCTTTCTCTTCCCCTTTCTCTTCCTCTTTCTCTTCCTTTTCCCTCCACGCCCCCATTGATCCGGCCGTTCCCCCACTCACGGGTCCTCTCTCAAAAAAAAAAACGGGCAAAAACTGGATAAGAAAAAAAACGCTAAAACGTGAGTCGGGAATGTTCTTTGCCCAGCATATTCTACAAACAGCTAGAATAAACTACAAAAAGCTAGAATAAACCTAAGCTAAAGAGTTTTAAAAATGAGTAATCCCCCCTAACAGAATAACGGTTTTTTTTCCCCGATAATGACAAAATAACAATTTTTACAGAAAATCTTGCTATTAGATCTTGAAATGAGGGTAGTTTATTGTTTGAAAAGAACTAAAAGAACTTTTGGTTCTTACAGAAAGAAGTTTCTAATTCAACTTTCCAAATCTATCCCCTTGCTCTTCGATCTTTCCCAACGCACCGAAAGAAGTCAAAGATCCAACCCAGTCAAACGGGTCAAGAGAGGCTTGTTGAAGTGAAAGAAAAGAAAAGAGTTCACTCACTTGTTCTGTATCTCTTTGGAAACAAAAGAGAAGGCCGGTTGTGGTGTTGGTTGAACGGGAGACTGCATCATTGCCTGAGTGGATGTCGATGAGGTGGACGAGGCTTCAGATGCGTCGATTCCGACTGGGTCGATCGGGTTTGAGTCGGCTGAAAATGGAGGGTTATTTTGAATTGATCATTCTCTTAATTCTTGAGCTGTAATAGGATAAACAAGTCAAAAAACCAGCCGATAAATCGATAAAGGTTTTTCAGCTTTCTTTGTTGCTAAGATCATTGCCAGCATGGCCTAGTCGAGAGCAGGCTTGTCTACAGCTTACACGTCTGTCTACAGCTTACAGCTTACACGGTCCGAGTTCTTCTACTGTACTATACCAGGGAGTGGGCGTTTATCAGAGCACAAAGTGCAGCTTTGTCCTATCATTTGACTTCTATCCTATTATTTGACTCAATGAGCTCACTAGATCGGAGATTTTAGCTTAGATTAGAGATTCGTTTTAAAGTCAATCTCTCAACTTAATTCTAAACTTCCCTAGCAATCAATCGGCTCTCAAAATTCCCTTAATTCAAAACCACGAAAGCCTTCAATCACTCCAGTCACTCCAGTCTCAAATCAATCTCAAAACTCAAAGTTTCTTCTCTTCAATCATCCATTTCTTCTCTTTTTTTTGCAAAAAAGACCACCCTGTCAATCTCATTGACAGTTTTTTTTATAAAAAGTGCTGAACAGTCGACTCAAATGAGATAAGAGACTGTAAATCGCGGCGTTCCTTTTCCCTTCCCCATTTTCCCGGAATTTTACGTTGAAAGGACACAACATCTCCTCATTTTCCTAAGAAAAACCTTTATGAACACAAAGATAATGGAATTTTGTGTCTCGTGTTCACAAATTTTCTCAAAAAAAATTAGGTCTTCTTGTATCACGTGTCGACAGAATGGCGCCAAGAGAAATTTTTCTAATCAGTCATAAATTCGGGTTTTTAGAAGGGAGACTCGTGGAAGAATGACGGGGAAAAGACGCCGGAAAGGTAATTGAAATTTAAGGGAATTGGGAGAATTGGGAATTTGTTTTTTTAGATGAAAAGGACTTTCGCAAAGTACCAGGGTGAAATTGAGAATAGGGAATGAATGATGGGAATGAGGACGAGGGTTAGGCTTAGGCTTAGACTCAGTCTTGGCCAAGGTTGAGTCTAAACCAAGATTCAGTCTTAGCCAGACTGAGTCTAAGCCAAGACTGAGTCTTAGCCTAAACCTTGTACTCATTCCCATCATTCTTGGCTAAGATTGAGTCTAAGCCTAAGCCTTGTACTCATTCCCATCATTCTTGGCTAAGGCTGAGTCTAAGCCTAAGCCTTGTACTCATTCCCATCAGTCTTGGCAATGAATGAATGACTTGTTTTGAACCAAATTGCCAATGAAACAAACCTGTTGAGCTCTCAGTCTTATTCCCATTTGATTCAACGGATGATGGACTGCTCCATTTCCCATTTTCTTGAGCTTGTTCTTGTGGTGGAGCTGGAAGAGTGGGTGATGGAGGTGGACGAACTTGTGGAGCGAGAAGAGGCCAGTGAAAACCGGGCACTTGAGGGAAGCATTGTGGTGGAAGGGGACCTAGAAATTGATGAGATCACTATTGTATAGCAAGAGTGATAGATTATGCAGCTAATCGATAGCTTTAGGCTTTAAAATATAGATCTGAGGCTAAGCCTAAGCCAAGCTCAAGCAGTCAAGCTAAAAGCTAGCGGTATTCCTTTCTAGAAAGTCTTCTTTTCATCAAAAGAAGACAACTACAGTACCTAGACGAATCCTAAAAAGGTAAAGAAGCTATTTAAGAATTAAAATCCAATACTAATACTATACGAATGCGATTTTTCAATCAAATTTTAGAATCAAATTCGACGATCCCCAATTTTTGGTGGATGGATTGTCGAATTTGATTATAAATTATTGAAAATAACATTCGTAAAGTATTTGTATTGTATTTTAATTCTTAAATAGCTTCTTTACCTTCTTAGGATTCGTCTTGGTACTTCTTTTCTCTTTCACAAATCCCCTACTTGACTAAACAAACTTTTTTCTTTATCCCCTGCTTTCTTTTTCTCTCATTTTCGATCCCTTGACCTATCATTTTTCTAATAAAACCGTGAAAATCATTTTTTCTCTGTCTACTCGAATAAAAAAATGGGAAATCCTTTGCAAAGTCGAACGGTATGTGAATTCCAATGAGAGTAATCCCCAAAAAAAATGAAAAAGAGACGTTCATTGAGAGAATTTTGATGAAATATTGATTTTAATGAAATTTTTTTTGATTTAAAGGGATTAGTCTGTAAAAGATTGAAGTTAGAAATGGAAAAATTGATATTAAAATTGATATTAGAATTCGAGTGACGAGTTTGAATGGTTGTATAATGGTTGGGAGTTGTTGAAATGTGTTTGGGTCAGTTTGAATGATCGTACAATGGGACAGAGTTGTTGAAATGTGTTTGGGTCAAATTTGGATGATGATGTTGGAGATTGGGGAAAGCTAGATCGATGGCTAGCTCGATAAACATCAAAAACAAGTTTATATCGAAAGAAAGAAAGACTTGTGGGTCAAATAGCGTCAAACTTTAGGGATAATGTTGGAGATTGATCTGGGGAAAGTTAATTTATCAGCTGTTTATCATGTTTATCAAGCTAGCTAGCTCGCTAGTTTGATAAACATGATAAACAGCTGATAAACAGCTTGATAAACAAGTTTATATCGAAAGGAAATCTATAATCTACAAAGATTTGAACTCACAAGTGGGTACAGGTCGAAGCGCAACGGGGCATTCGGGTTGATTCGTCGAGGCAGGTCTCTTCCTGGATTGAGCGATGCCTGTGGGGAGATTGGCCAATGCTGACAGGGCATCATTTCCGTTTGGAATTGATGGGTTTAGAGATGGGGCTGAAAATGGAAAACAATACGGTATTTATTCTAATATAAGTGATAACTATGGACTAATTAGAAGCAATTTTCCCTCCAGTAGAAGCAATAGAAGCCTCCAAAAGAAGCTTTGCTGTGGAAAGCTGTGGAAAGTGATTTAAAAATAGAAGAGCTTCTAATAGAAGATAGAAGAGCTTCTAATAGAAGATAGAAGAGCTTCTAATAGATTAATAGAAGAGCTTCTATTAGATTAATAGAACAGCTTCTAATAGACTAATAGAACAGCTTCTAATAGATGAATAGAACAGCTTCTAATAGACGAATAGAACAGCTTCTAATAGAAGATAGAAGAGCTTCTAATAGACTAATAGAATAGCTTCTATTAGAATAAATACAATAAATTGTAAGTGATCTTCATTGTCCAAAGGTTGGCTAACAATTTCACGTCATAGCTCTGGTAATTCAGACTAGATTTAAGTCTAACTTTGAAACTAACATTGTTTCAACATTGTTCAACATAACATTAAACATTTAAAACCATAATTTCCACCTCAACAACTATTGTTTAACTCTAAACTTAAAGAATTCTTCAATCTTACTTGAAGTAGTCGGCTCATTCCCATGAAGAGTCTTTCCCAGCCATAACCAGCTCAACACTTGTTGCCGTAGTTCATGAAACTCTCTGGAAAAGAAGAAAATAATATTGGAAGCTTGGAAGCTTGGAAGCTTTATAGAAGCTTGGAAAGCTTTATAGAAGCTTGGAAGCTTTATAGAAGCTTGGAAGCTTTATAGAAGCTTGGAAGCTTTATAGAAGCTTGGAAGCTTTATAGAAGCTTGGAAGCTTTATAGAACTTTGTCTTAAGTCTTATTTTCTTAAGTAAACAAAAAGCTTTTCCCATATTCACTTACACAAATGGACTATTGATCGAGTGCTCTAAACCGGGCAATTTCAGACTCGCGTCAACGAGAGTCGGTGATTGAAAAGCGGGAAAAAGGTTGAATGAGTTTATGTTCAATAAATTCGTTGTTTGTTGAAGTAAGGGAGAAATCGATGTTGATGTTGATGGAATGCATGAATATGAAGGGAATAGAAGAGGATTTGTTTGCGATTGCGAGATTTGGGAGATCCTCGAGACTGGGATCTCTGGACTGCGGACCATTTGCGGGAAGGAGAACGATGAAGAAGAGAGAGATACACAAGTTGGGGATCGATCACTGCGATGAGGTAGATGGAGAGAAAGATCTTGAAATCGTGAAATGGAGATTGGAAAATGAAGAAGAATGTTAAGAACTGAAAGAAATAGAAAAATAAGAAAGCTGAGTGATCAAGAATGGAACGAAACTCAAAATTCAAACTCTAAATCGACTCTAATCTTGTCCACAAGACTTTGAAGAGAATTGAGCAACGATTTTAAGAGATTAAAATGTCAGAGTCAGAGGTTGCAAGTCAAAAATTACAACTAGGAAGAGTTGTAGGTTGAAAATTTGAATGTAAAAGCTTTCCATAAAGTTTTAATTGGAGATTTTAGCTTTAAAATAGCAAAAAGCCTCATAAAATTGAAAAAGTTTCGATAAATACTTGTTCAAAACTTTTAAATAAACTCTAAACTAACAAAGTTTTGAAAAAAAACAGACTAGAAACGGAAGCTTTTAGAAAAAAATGGAATGAGAAAGAAAAAAGACGGAAGAAAAGAAAACTAGCGCATGTGCTTCGAACTTTTCTTTGTCATTT
Source organism: Mesorhabditis belari (assembly GCA_958450365.1). Classification (NCBI taxonomy): domain Eukaryota; kingdom Metazoa; phylum Nematoda; class Chromadorea; order Rhabditida; family Rhabditidae; genus Mesorhabditis; species Mesorhabditis belari. The sequence goes on from CAUEEP010000920.1 coordinate 976,041, forward strand.
TTGGAGAAAGGAGAAGTGGATTGGGTACATGTGTTCTTCAAGTTATAATACTTTATTATATGTAAAAAGTTATAATAGTCAAAGTACTTTGGCCTTTCGTAGTACAATAGATTAGTAATTGAACTTGGGTTCTTTGAGATTGGTTAGGCTCCGCTCAGGCTTAGGCTTAGGCTTAGGCTTAGGCTTAGGCTTAGGCTTAGGCTTAGGCTTAGGCTTAGGCTTAGGCTTAGGCTTAGGCTTAGGCTTATGCCTATGCTTAGGCTTAGGCTTAGGCTTAGGCTTAGGCTCTGCTCAGGCTCAGGCTCAGGCTCAGGCTTAGGCTTATGCTTAGGCTTATGCTTAGGCTCTGCTCAGGCTCAGGCTCAGGCTTAGGCTTTGGCTCAAAGAATTAGGTGGATTGACTTGCCTTGGTTTACATAAAAACAAACAACAGCTAGAAATCAGTCCAGAAACTTCCCAGACTAGGACCAAGCTAGGTTTTAGCCTTTTAGCAAGATAGGATCTAAGCTAGGCTAGGATCAGCTTTGATCAGGATGATCAGATTGATCAGGATCAAGCCAAGAGCCTGACGAAGCCAGAACATCTGCCCAAAGCTATTCTAAAACCAAATTTCTGTCTAAGCCAGGATCAAAAGCTAAACTTCTTGCCTAAACTAAACCCTTCTTGCCCTAGTTTAGCTTTTGATTTGGAGTTTGGACTATTCTTTAACCATAAAATAATAAAGCTAAAAGTTCTAGAACAATTTTTGTTCATTTTTATCGTATTGCTTTCTGTTATGTTTTCTTATTGACGTGTAGAACTTAAAAAGAAAAAAGATTGAAGAAATTATCCAAAATTATCTTTTAAAAACAAGTGAAATGCAGAGAAATGCAAAAAATGGGAGCTTTTATAAAGGTAGAGCAGAAATGGGAACGCCCACTGAGACCCCAGGGTTTTTCTTATATAGTTCTTACAAAGTTAATCTCTCCCATGGTATAAAAGAGTTTTTTGTCTATTTTTTTCAAACTTTTTTCTAATGGTTCTCCATGGTGATTGGGGAAGTTTTTCTGTTCCGATTTTCGTATTACAAAAGTTTTTTTTTCGAATCGAAAAACGGCAAGTTCAGTGGGATTATCTCTTGCGATGCGAGAGTCGGATCAGCATTTTTTTATAAATTGCAAAAAAAGGATTATAGTTGTTAAGGAAACGTTCAGAAAAAGTGAGGGGAAAGGGTGAAAAAATGAGAGTTTGAAATGAAAAACATTTCCTGGGGGACAGGGAAAAGGGAGAGCTGAATGAATGAGTCAAAAAAAAGGGATTTCTGTGAAAAGGGATAATTTGAATGAAAACAGAAAAAACGGTATACGGTGGGCTGTTTTGGAGATTAAAAAGTTGAAGATCTTTAGTTGAAAAACTTTAATCTTTGTACTGTAGAGGGCTTTGTAAACGCTCACTAGAGTGCTTCGTAAACGCACTCTTTCTAATGCATGAATTTGAGTCCAGAAGATACTAGTGACGATACTTTTCTTTAGATTTTAAATACTTTTCTCTCAAATGTGTAAACGAATTCTTTCTGATGCACGGAAACGAGGGAAAGACAGAATAGAGAATCCAGTGCGCCAGAGAGGATAGATTTGCAGCACCAGTACATCAAGCACACTGTACATCAAGTACATCAAGCACACTGGATCAAGAATCCACACTGGATCAAGAATCCACACTGGATCAAGAATCCAGAATGAATCAAGAATCCAGACTGGATCAAGAATCCACACTGTGCTAGATAGGGTGTGTTTGGACTTTTTGACACAAAAACAAGACAACTTCAAACCATCGTTCTAAGCCATGATGATTCGAAAAAAAGTGAAGGAATTGGCAAGAAAAAGTCCGAAGAGGGGATTGAACCCTCGACCAACTGACCTACCGACCGATTGATAGGCAGTTTCTTTAACCACTGAGCTATCTGGTCTCTTAACCTAGTGAGAGAAAAATCAAAGACAAACTGGAAGAAAGGAAACTTCAACCGGAAGTTGGTTTTAATGACAAGTCCAGACTAGAAGAGGAAACGAAATAACAAGTTTAGTCAAAGATTTTCAATTCTAAATTCAATTCTAGTGCATGAATTTGAGTCCAGAAGATACTAGGGACGTTTTTTTCTCTCTCAAAAGTGTAAATGACTGAGAAACAAGTCCAGACTAGAAGAGGAAACAAAATAACAAGTTTAGTCAAAGATTTTCGATTCTAAATTCAATTCAATTCAATCTAAATTCAATTCAAATTGAATTTAGATAGATTCAAAGCAAAAACAAGAACAAACTTCAGTTATGAGTCAACAGCTTAACAATACCGTAATCATAAAAGAATCGGTGTTCGAAAACATTTCTCAATCTCGTGCCAAACTCGTTTTGGCACAAAAACATCACATGATTTCAATCAGACACTATTTTCAAATATGGGTGTTCTCAAGAACGGAAATGGAGAAATGAGAAGAAAAAGGATAAAGCCGAAATCTCCAGTGGTAACCTCTGTCACACGTTCGCTCACTCACTCCTGAAAAGACTCATGGAAAGACCGCCCTTTTTCGCTGGCAATCAGCCAAGTCCGCCCCTCAAAAAGCGGCAGACTTTTGGGGGAAAAACGGAGCTGAAAACGGAGATGAAAAACCTCGAGAAAGGCTGCGTGTGGGCCAGTGAAAGAGTGCGGCGAGATTGGAGAGCTGAAGGTGCAGAAGAGGAGCCAACGAACGGGGCCGGAGCTCTCTCCTCTCTCCTCTCCCCAAAGTGCGTTCCCCTCGGCAGAGAAACGTGTAAAAGAGAAATTCTGAGGCAGACACAGGAATTCTCTCTCATTCTGCTTATAACTAGTCACGAGGTTGGTCTAGAATGGAAAGAGGTGCTGAAAAAAGAGGAGGGATTGATGAAGAAATCGGACACGTCATTTGGTGAGAAGGATTGGTGAGATTTTGAGTGAAACAAATAGATCAAAATTGAGATTTTGATAGAGAAGTTTACTTATAACTTGAAAAGGCTATAACTTAAAAGTTTACTTATTACTTTTATGCTTTAAAATCTGAATTGAAAGCTTTAAAGAAGTTGGAACGCAGGAGTTGTGATTGTGAGATCAGTCAAGAGATTCATTTACTCATTTACTTACTTCTACAGTCCTGTAACTAGTGCTGGTGCCAGTTCAGCTACTATTACACTAATCTACTAGACAGGACTTGAATTATTTAAACTAATTACTAAATTAATGAACTCAGAGCAGGAGTAGGACTCTAGAGAGCTCTAGAGAACCCTAGAGAACCAGCCTAGAGAACTCTAGACAACTCTAGACAACTCTAGACAACTCTAGACAACTCTAGACAACTCTAGACAACTCTAAACAACTCTAGACAACTCTAGAAAACTCTAGACAACTCTAGAGAACAAGAAAGAGCTGGGCCAACATTAGAGAATCAAAAAGGAACTGAGACTGAGCCAATTTTTCAGTTTTAGTCACATTTTTGCCTCAAATTCTCTAAAATATAAACCAAATACATCAAAATACTTCTTATATAGTTCTTTTCACTTTTTTTTACTCCAGTTTTTTGACTGGCACCGAGAAAATGTTTTCAAAAACGATACCAACTAATTTCATCTTAAAAAGTTCTTGAGGTGAAAGTATTGTAGTGAAAGGTGAAAGAAGTCACGAGGAGTGAATGTACGAGAAAATGGAGGAAAGATCAGATGCTTTTGATGCCTTATCCAGAAATCTATGATCTCTTGTTGTTGGAAAGATTAGTGTTGAGGTGAAAAGTTTAGCAGAGTTGATTTGGCAGAGTTCCAGAGGATTCAGCAGTGTTCAAGAGAAGCTAGAGCTTAGCTAGAGCTTAGCTAGAGCTCAGCTAGAGCTTAGCTAGAGTTTGGAAGAGTTCAGCAGTGTTCAAGAGAAGCTAGAGTTCAGTTAGAGCTCAGCTAGAGTTTGCAAGAGTAGACAGAGATCTTTTTTTGGTTCATTGGAGTCAAGTTTTCTTTTGAATCAAGTTTAAAGCAAAGTTTAAGGCAAAGTTTAAGTCAAATCCTGGTTAAATCAAACGAATTCGGAGTTTACTTTAAAAGTTTCATTTGTTAAAGTTTCTCTTTTGTTCAGAAACATTATCATCATCGTGAATAACATCAGAAACAACATCTATTTAGCTAAAGATCAACTCTTGAGTAATTCAATCAATTTTGAGCTGAAGTTGGCTTTACTAAGCCAAAGTTGGCTTTACTAAGCTGAAGTTCGCCTTACTTATCAAGTTATAAAGTAGAATACGAGAAAATAGATAGATTTAACGCCAATCTACTCGTAAAAGTATTGCAAACTTAAGCTAATAAATAAAAGAGCTCTAATCAGCTTCGGAAGAACGAAAAGATTCTAAAATCTTTTCGTTTTCCTTTTTAAGTCTTTCAAAATATAGATAACAAGTTTAAGAATTTTGTGTTTCAAAAATGTACCCAACGTCATGTGCGTTCCGAGTCTTTGAGACAAAAATGAACGACAAGAACGAGAAAATGTAAACAAGTGGGGGATTTTTGTCGAATCATTGAGAAAAGGCAGACAAAATTGGAAAAAGAGAGAAATAGGCCGCACTTTGTCATCAACATTTCAAGAGAGTTCGGTTATTTTGAGAAACTTTCGAAAAAAAGAAACAAACACATCAAATAGAGTGGGAGAGAGGAATTTTGGGCTAAATCCGTGCGAAGTTAGGCTCTATTTTGGATGCAAGTTTGATAGTTCGATAGTTAGCTAAATCTATTTTCGATGCATTAGGCTTTCCGATCGGATTTCAGAATGCATAGGAAAATTAGCAGATTTTGCAAAATTTGAAAAACAAAGGCTCGAAGGGGCTTGTGTTTTGGACAAGATAGAGATCGTTTTTTTCATTAATTCTAAGTCTAAGCCTAATCCAGAAAATGGGGGTTCAGCCCAAACCCAAATAGACTTGGTGCGAGGAGCTAGCCGCTAGCCTTCGCACTAAGTCCAAGCCTAAGCCCAAAGTTAGGCCCGCTTCAAATCGGATTTCAGAATGCATAGGAAAGTTTGTTTTCATTAACAAAGAGCTAGATAGTCTGTTTTCATTAACACAAAGAACACAAGCCTTTCCAGTTTCAAAATAGCTTTCAGAGCTAAGACAAAGCTCAAAGGGGTTGAAAGAGAAGCTTTAAAGAAGCTGCTTTTTGAAGTTTTCTGTATTGCTTTTTGAAGAGGATGTAAAAAGAAAGAAAGAAAGGAAAGAAAGAGAATGAAAGGAAGAAAGGAAAGAAAGAGAAGAAAGGAAAGAAAGAGAAAGAAAGGAAAGAAAGAGAAAGAAAGGAAAGAAAGGAAAGAAAGAGAATGAAAGGAAAGAAAGGAAAGAAGAGATAGAAAGGAAAGAAAGAGACAGAAAGAGAAAGAAAGGAAAGAAAGAGAAAGAAAAAAAAGATGACAGAGTATCGAAATTATCAATAAAAATCTTTTGCACCATTCATATTTCTTATCTTTTTCTTTTTTTGAACAAGCAAGCTCTGTTTGAGCAAGGTTTTATAAACGGTGTTGAACAATGAAAAAAGATAAAGAATTTTTAGAAAAAAAAAAATGGAACGAATTTGAGGGAAAACGGGAGAAAACAAGAAAATATTTGAGAATTATGTAAAAGTTTGGAAGAATTGAAGCTAGCAATCTGTTTGTCAACAAATGAGCAAACTTCTACCGTTTTTGCTAGACTTTGAAAGCTTTTAAACAGGTTGTTAAACGTTGCTACGTTACAGTACTTTAGCATAACAATTTACAGTACTTTAGTACAATAAAATGCACAATTTTTCTCAATTTTCAGTATCTTTTGCACTGAATAAACCAGATTTTAACCTAAAGAACCAGATTTTGCTCGAAAAAATGAGTATTTAAGTATATAACTTAAATAGAGATGTTTAAAAGAGAATTATATAACAATAGAATAGTGTTTAACAATTTTAAAGATATGCTGAGCTGATATTCGACTAGATATTGATAGTTTAACCATCAAAATTCCAAGTCACAACCAATTCCGCTCCGCAAAACCAAAAATTTCACCTTTTCTGTTTTCTGTTTTTTGGAAAACTTCCAATCAAGTAAATTTTGCGATCTTGTAGTCCACTAAATCCCAAGAATTCTAATAATGATTAACAAGAACTCGTGCCAAGAAAGATTAACAAGGCCAAGAAGGCAAAGAAGAGGCCAAGAAGGCCAAGAAGAGGCCAAGAAGACAAAAAACTCTGTGTTTTTGCCAAAAAAAGTAAAAAAAGGTTAAAGTTTATGTCAAAAACAAGAGTTTTGGGTTCGAGAAGGAGAGAAAGTCAAGAGTTTTTTTAAGAAAAATGATTGAGAAAACGGGGATGAGGATGGAGAATTCTTGTCAGTCGGGGCGACCACCCGGAGAAAACTGATAAGTAAAAAAGCTGTGTTCGGCTTTCGTTTCAAATTAAAAGTTCCATTTCATTGATGTGAAGAATTTAGAGAAAAACTGAACGGAAAAAGTGAAGGGATTTTGGAGGAGTGTTTAGGAGAATCGAAAATGACAAAGAGATAGCTGAGAAGCTGATGTCGTTTATGGTTTTGTTCGGTTTTCGAGCAAGAACATCAGTTTTTCTTTTAGAATCGATTCAAACAATGAATCAAGCTTTTCGTGAAATAGCAAGAGCAAAATGGCTTGTTAAATTCGGTTCTGGGGATGAATCTTCGAAGACAAAGGCTTAAGCATCATCCAGCTGGACTGCTGGATGGCCGGAAGGGCATCCAGCAGTCCAGCATAATGCCTGCTGGTTGCAGGACTGCTAGATGCCCTTCCGGCCATCTAGCAGTCAAGCTGGATAATGCCAAGTTGCTCAGAACTTTTCAAACCAAGGCTTTCTTTTCGCAAAATAGAGTTATCGTACAATAATACTCGAAGATTTGCATGAATTGGATTTAAATCGAAATTAGGGACTTGGATACATGCCTTAGCAAACCCAGAAGTGAGTGACATCACTGTCAATCAGCGCCTCGAATCTCGAATCGAAGATTTCTTGAATCGTTTTTATTCTAAGGACAAGGAACTTGACAAGAAATGAAAATTACTTGACAAGGAATGAAATGGATAAAAATTCTAACTGTCAACTTTCAGTGAAAGCAGGAGGAAGAGCTTTTCCTCCTTTTGCTGAGGAGGAAGAGGCACGACATCATGTGCATGAGGAGAACGCTCTAGTTAACTCCATCTGGAGTAAGTCAAGTGCGTTGTAGTGTAAAGGTTAGCAGTTGTAGCTGTAGCACAGTTGGTCGATAAAACAAAGCAAAGGGTAAAACTGAAAACTGTCAACTGAAAAGTCGACAATTTCTTGAAATCCACCATTTTTTTGACAAGAGAAATTGATGAATTTGAAAAGAAATTGATGAAATTTGTTGAATTAAGTAGACTGGATTAAGTTTAAGTCTTGCTATCCAAACTTTCCAGTAGATAGACTCTTCCATTGTGTAGTTAGACTACAGAATTTTATAAATTCTTTTAGATTTACGATCAAAATTCAGAGAGAGAGTCAAGAGAGAGAGTCAATTTTGAAATAAATTCAATTTTCTTGAACCAGACTGTCTAGAAAAACTGTCTAAATGATTAAAATTTTAGAGAAAATAAGAAAAAAGCGTTTGCTCATAAGATATGATCAAATTTGGAGAATGAAAAGCAATAAAACTGAACAAAGTTTTGAGCGAACGTGAGGGAAAAGAGATCTGTGAATGAGAGAAGAAACGCTCAATCAAAACGCCAAATCCGTTCCACTTTTATCACCTTTTTTTAAAGGAAAAGCTTATGAGTTTTAGCTTAAACATCATCTAAATCTAAAAATCTAAATAAAACTAATATTTTTGATGACTTTATAGAACAAAATGTTAAAAAGAAAGAGTTCAAGAGGTTTGTACTTTGTGCTTACATAAACCTCCACTTTCTGGCATGTTTTTAGCAGTCTGATCATCTGAAAATCATCAGATTTTATAGGATTTTAACTCGTCCACTTATGACTCAAGATAATCAAATGAAAAACAAGATTTACAATCTTTTTAGCTTTATTTATAGCTTGAGATTGAGAAAATCTAAATTTTAGATTATCTTTTTAATTTATTTTAAAACCAATTCATGACAAATTTCTATTTTATTGAGAAATCTTTGTTTTAATGATTTCACAGCTGAATATTTGAACGATTTACGCAATTAGCATTCACTTTACTGGAAAACAGCTGAAAATTGATAAGAAAAACATTTGATTTCTGAATTTTTATAAAGAAAAACTTGCTAAAAAGAAAATTCTAAGAAAGTGAGTAATTTAATCTTACAGGAAAGAGAAAAAGCTTGCTTTTAAAGAGGAAAAGCTTGCTAAAGCTATAAGTGATTAATTTGATCGGATTGGGGAAAGTGGATGACGAGAGAAGACTCGTGACTCTGGATAAGATGAATTTAAATTGAAAATATTGGGTTGGTGAATTGAAAACTGCCGGCTATTGTCATATGTGACAGTTTGAGCCCTTTCTTCAAAAGAAACCTATTGGCAGCAGCTAATGGCCACACCTAGAAACATCACCTAGAAAAACTTGTACAGGGTGCTTCAGAATTATAGGCGACAAGACGCGCTAGCCTTGTTTTTATGACATTTTCTTTGTTACGATTCCAATACGGTTCCTATTTTATTCCAATACGATTCCTATTGGGTTGGTGAATTGAAAACTGCCGGCTATTGTCATATGTGACAGTTTGGGCACTTTCTTCAAAAGAAACCCATCTTGGTGTCAATGGAAAAGTTGTAGAGAATCAAAAATCAAGCTTATATCCAAATTTTCAGAACGATTCAAAAACTGGTTTTCAAGAAATGCCAAATTTGCACAAAAGAAATGCCAAATTTGCACAAAACTTGCATTTTAAGCGAAACTACTAAGTGTATCTTTTTGGAAATTTGGCTATAAGCGTAATTTTTGATTCTCTACAACTTTTCTATTGACACCAAAATGGGTTTCTTTTGAAGAAAGTGCTCAAACTGATGCTCCAGTACTCCAGCCCCCCCCATTTTTGAGTCTCACACTTGTCTCACACACAAACCAAAATCCTACTACGAAAGAGGAATCCGCAAATGGCCTGTAAAATGGGCAAAAGTCGTCAATAATAATGGAAATTATTTGGAATGAATTGATGGTTTTGTTGAATTGTTTATGTTGAATAAATTTTAGTTCAAAGTGCCGCAGTTTTCAATTCACCAACCTAATAGATTTGTTTCTCATTTCAAAAAGAAACACAAAATTTATAGCGTAAAAACAATGATTTCAATCAATCTGACAAAAAAATGATTTGAAAATAAAAAAGAAACGACGACGCGGCGCTCCGATCGACTACCTCCAAATGGCGGTGGCGTCAATTGTAATGCAACGTCGCAGTTTTCAATTCACCAACCCAATAATTTAATCTTAAAAAGAGGAAAAACTTGCTAAAGCTATAAGTGACTAATTTGATCGGATTGGGGGAAAGTGGATGAAGAGAGAAGACTCGTGACTCTGGATAAAATGATTTAAATTCAAAATAGATTTAAATAAGAAGATCTGAGATTGATTGGAAAGACGAAAAGAAGAAGAAAAGAAGAAAAGGCGAAAAATGAGATTGTCTGTAGCTGTTGAACTTGGGTTTAGCTCAAGTTCGAGAATGAGAATCCTCTCGATTTCTCATTGCTGAGCTAGATAGGGTAAACTTTTCAGTGAATCGTGAAACTAGTTTGCTAAGAAGTCTGTTTTTCTGTTTCATTCGAAGATCTCACCAAATTTACCCCTTTCCTGCAAAAGAAATTACAGGTCATTCAATTTCCCCAATTTCATTTCGCAAAGAAGAACAAGCTTGCCTTTTGACTGTTCATTTTTACACCCACAAGACTAGTCTAAAGAAGAGAAAAGTGAGTTCTTTGAGTTGAGTGAATTCTGTGAGTCTGGCACCAACACAAATAGACAGGGAAAAGAACTGACATTGAAAAACGTGGAAAAGAAGAAAGTTCTATTTGTCTCACTGACACAAGCGTGTGCCTTCTCTTTCGGGGAAAACCCTTTCCTTTGTTTGTCTCGACGTGTGTCTCCATTGTGTATTTGTGAGAGGGGAAAAGACTGTTCTAGGCTTTCATATCACCTATCATTTTCATTTTGCGATTTCCGGAAGAAAATAGTCAGTCTGGTTGATGGGAGAGGGGAATCTGAGTGCTAATTTCAGTGATCTCACTCCAGTTGTAGGAATTATAAAGGACAGGGATAGGGTTTGTTTGAAAAAGCCAAAAGTTATGGCTAGTCAGGACAAAGCCAAGCCAAAGGCAGGCTAGACCAAGCCAGGCCAGACCAGGCCAGACCTGGCCAAGCTAAAGCCAAGCCAAAGCCAAGCTAAAGCCAGGCCAAAGCCAAGTCAAAACCAGGCTAAAGCTAGACCAAAGCCAAACCAAAGCCAAGCCAAAGCCAAGCCAAAGCCAAGCCAAAGCCAAGCCAAAGCCAAGCCAAAGCCAGGCTAAAGCTAGGTCAAAGCCAAGCCAAAGCCAAGCCAAAGCCAAGTCAAAACCAGGCTAAAGCTAGACCAAAGCCAGGCCAAAGCCAAACCAAAGCTAGGCCAAAGCCAAGCCAAAGCTAGATCATGGCTAAACCAGATTAGGAGTCGGGGGATCAATAGTAAACCCAGGTACTCAATCCAAAGAATCAATCCAATCAATCCAAAGATCTCACTAGTTAAACGAGAGATCAGGATCTGAGCCTCGATTGTCCAAGCACTGTACTTTGTACTCAAGATGTGAAACGAACCCTTCCTGGCTCTCACCTTTCCATCAGAAAGATTGTTTACAGATTTTACACTAAAGACACCCAAGAGCAAATCGACTTACAGAGAATATATGCCAAAATTAAACCAAAACAAGAATACTTTCTAATACAATCTCCCAGTGTGATCTTCGTTTTTCTCCCCAAGTTGTTTACCCGATTTCGGATATTTCTTCTTTAGAAAGTTCTCTTTTCACTTTTCTTTTCTTTTTCGCAAACTAGTCCAGTCTTGAATCAGTTTTTTTCCAATATTTTCTCAATTTCCCTCACATGATTGATGGCTTTTTGCCAAAATTTCTCTAAAATTTTAGACAATAACACCGATCTTTTGTTGGGAAATGATTTGGTGAATTGTTTGAACTCAATAATGAGTCTAGGAAATTGAATGATACTCTAATATTGAATGAGACTCTAATATAAATTAGACTATTCAGCAGTTTTACCTCTAAAATATTTCAAATCCCTCAAACTGTTGAAAATTCTTTCACTTTTGACTGAACACAATCACCCATTGGAAAACTGGTTATTTTGGTTTGTGTGGGAGTATTTTGAGGGTTTTTTTTTGAATAGAAATGAGACAAGTTTTTCAGCCTTTAATCCACGATTATTCTTTTCGGAGTGTTGATTTCACTTTTCGTTTTGGAAAGCTGGTTTTGAATCTGGTGAAGTTTTTTTGGAAAGTAGAAGCTTGTTAGCTTGTTTATTAGCTTATTAGCTTGATAATTAGCTTATTAGCTTGTTTATTAGCTTGTTTGCTACGTCAAGCTTAGATTGCTTGTCTACATTGGCTAGCTAGCTAGTTACATTGGCTACACTGGCTAGCTAGCTAGTTACATTGGCTACATTGGCTAGCTAGCTAGTTACATTAGCTAGCTAGCTAGTTACACTGGCTAGCTAGCTAGTTACATTGGCTACATTGGCTAGCTAGTACTGTAAGCGCTAAGTATTGGTTAAAAGATATAGAGTACTAGTGACATTTAGCGTCACTAATGCACTAGTGACATTTAGCGATTTACTGAGCAATAACTGGATTCTGTAACTTGTAACTGTAACTACTCTGTAACTAAGGAGTGATGTAACACCTTAATTTTAACTTTTCCTAATACTTTTAATAGCTTTTCAAATCAGAAACCTATTTTAGATCTCAAGAAGATCTCTATTTTAGATCCTTTATTTAGAACGAGTTTTAGTTCCTTTATTTAGAAGCAGTTTTAGTTCCCACCCAATCCCCGTATCGCAAAGTTTCTCCTTCTCGAAAACCCCTCCAGTTCAAGCGGTCCATCTTTTTTTCTTACCCGTATTCGACAGAATCCCTAGGGTTTTAGAATTCTAAAGAAAAAAGAGGCCCACACATGACCGATAGAACTTCTAAAGAGACACACAATATATAGGGATAGGGCTTAGAATTGGAGTAAGGAAAGAGATGAGCGATGGGACAACCACTCTTCAATCGTTCTCCTATTTTCTCTTATGGAAAAGTTTTTTTTGAGAGATTGAGATGGAATCAGAGATGAGCAATGGGAAACCTATTGTTCTGTTGAGGTTTTTCAGGAATGGAATGGAATGGAATGGAATGGAGATTGCCCTAGAGGAAAAGGATGTCCTTGTAAAGGAGTGAACTATACAAGGACAATTTGGGTACTTTAACTCTTTGAAAGTTCTTTGAAACGTCAAATATTAGCTTATTTTCAAGTATTGAATACTTAAAGGACTTTACTAACAGCTGAATGATCCAAATGATCCAGATCCAAATGTCAGACTAGGGCTGTTTGTTCACTGGGCTAAGTCCTAGACTTTGTAAGTTAAAGGTTACTGTATTAGAAAGTATAGAACTAGAAGCAGCTAGAGTAGCTAGAGTAGCAGGCTCTAGCTGAGCTGCTCTAGAACTGCTGCTCTAGAACTGCTCTAGAACTGCTCTACCTGAGCTGCTCTAGAACTGCTCTAGAACTGCACTAGCCGAGCTGCTCTAGAACTGCTCTAGAACTGCTCTAGAACTGCTCTAGAACTGCTCTAGAACTAGGCCAAGAAATGAGATATAAAACTTGTTGAGCTCAACCAAATCAAACACCTGAAATGGATTCACTGACACTAAACACTCCTTTTCTCTATTACTATCTCAAATTTTCTCAAAACATTATTTTTTCGATCTTTCCCTCACACTATAGTAGTTCCGTTTTTCGAGCTGAATGTTTTTCCCTTTTTCACTGGTCAAAGGACCCAGAAAGGGGAAAAGACAGCAAAAGGAAAGGAGAAAGCAATCGTAAAGTAGTGTGTGCGGCTTTTGGCCACTTTTTCTCGATAGCCAGTGGCCGCAGAGGGCTGAAGGGAGGGAGAGAACCCCATTATGGAGGTGGGGCCTCGTCAAAAGGGATTCCGACCTAGGCTGGACTAGTAGTCATCCTTGAAGAGAAAGAACACAAGATACATGAAAACGACTCTTTGAGAAGAGATGGGAAACGAGAGAGACCAAGAGACCCAAGACCAAGAGGTCCAAGAGACCCATCACATGGGCATCATGCATTGAGAAGCCGATTGGCCTGGAGAAGAGATCTATCAAAGGAACACGAAGAATAGAATGAAAGAAAAAGGAAAGTAGAAGGAAGTAGAAGGAAGTAGTAGAATAGAAGAAAAGAAAGAATAAAATAGTAGTATAAAAGATGTAATTGGTGACAGATTTTGATGGAAAGATGGCTAAAATTGTGGACTTTCTTTGAGCTAACTTGTAAGAAGTTATCAAAACGTTTTTGTCTAAACTTCTTGTAAATTTAGTTCCTCCTTGTCAAGCTAAAGCTCTAGATTTTGAATTTGAAAATGAATTTAAAATTGAATACCTTTTTGAATTGAATACCTAGAGCAGCTCAGCTAGAGCCTGCTGCTCTAGCTGCTCTAGCTCAAAGAACACCAACAACTCAAGTCAATAAGATCTTTTGATTCTCTATTTCTTTTGATTTTCTATTTCTTTTGCTTTTCAAGAACTCTATTTCCTCTTTTTCCTCTTTACTATATTATATTTGTTTTTCTGAGTCAAAAAAAAAGGTTGTAGAAAAAACCGTTAGACAAAACGATCCTCAAAGTCGAAGAGTTCACTGAGATGGGGGCAAAGTTAGAGAAAGAAAGAAAAGAGAAAGAAAAGAGAAAGAAATGGGAAAAGATTTGTGTTTCTTTTTGCAAGAGATGGGTTTGATTTGAAAAAAGTTCGATTCAAGGTCATTTTCGGGGTAAACTATGCGTTCCGTGGGAAGAAATGGAAAGAAATAGAAAGAAATAGGGAAAGAAATGCAAAGAAATGCAAAGAAATAGAAAGAAATCGACAGATAAAGAGGTCATTAGACTTTTCTAGGAATGGTTTGTGAAAGAGTTCAGTTTAGGAATCGTTTCGAAACATAGCAAATGACAGACTAGATGGTTGATTTGCTTGGTGGTTGATTGCTTGGCAAGTCATAGCTACAACTAGTGAATAAGGTGAATAAGTCATAGCCACAACTAGTGAATAAGCTACAACTGAATCTTCGCTTTAAAGAGTTCGAAATAGTTTTTAAAAACTTAAGCTAACTTTAACTTAAGTTTTTAAGTACTGTAAAGAGCTAGGATCAGGTCTTGAGACTGACCTTGTTCAACGAATTCAATCCAGTAAGCTGAATAGCTTCTTTAGGTAGATTATAATGACAAGACAAGTTTACAGTACAGTTTCCAGTACAGTTTACAGTACAGTTTCCAGTACAGTTTACAGTACAGTTTCCAGTACAGTTTAGAGTACTTTTTAGTTAGCAAAAGATTCCTGTAGCCTTCTACCTTCTTTTAAATATTTCTAGTTTCGTTTTAAGCAAGTTTCTATTCAACTGTATCGTTTAAAATTGTTTAAACTTGTTTAAACTTGTTTATCTTTTAAAAGTTCAACGTAGTTGATCGTTTCCCTGCAAAATTTCTCACCAATCTCTTCAATTTCTAATTAGATCTATACGAAAATCTCTACAGAGATTTTGAGGATTTGAGATGACTACAAAATAAACGACTGGTCAAAAAGAAATTCGGTTGCCAAGGGAAAGATTAGGAAAAAAAGCTTTCAAATTTTGATATACAAAAGAGAAAAAAGCTCAAATTAGATAAAAACAAGAAAAGAAAATACTTTTTTTTGTGAACTTGTCAAGAAAAAGTATATAGATAGATTGATCGTCAAGGAAAAAACAAAAAAAGAAAAGAAGATTCAAATGTACATATGGGAAAGCTCGTTTACTGTAACTAATACTGTAATTAGTAAAACTTGAGCTGCATTAGCTAATAATCAACTCACTTTCTTAGCTGTCGACACTCTGTGCAAGCCTTGCACGGTGGACCGTTCATTGGATCGCTGTGGTGATTGCCTGGTGTGGGCATCTGAAAGAGATCTTTCATCTTTTGAACACTATTTTTATGAAAGTAGTATATACTGTATGCGATTTGCTACAGAATTCCTATATAATTTTCCAAATCTTTTGACTCACTTGTGTGGGCAATAAACCCTGAATGCCCCTTAGCGTGGCGCCCACATCGCCCGCTCGCCACCCGCCGTCGCCATTCGACTGCTGTTGGACCGCCTGAACTGCAACTGCCTGAAAAAAGGATTTAAAAAGAATAAAATGAATCTTGGCAAGAGCCTAGTACGGCTAAAAATGTCAGCATTGATCAAGCAATTCTAAAATTGTAAGCTAGATAGAGCAGCTAGAGCTAGAGCAGCCAGCTAGAGCTAGAGCAACCAGCTAGAGCAGCCAGCTAGAGCTAGAGCAACCAGCTAGAGCAGCCAGCTAGAGCTAGAGCAGCCAGCTAGAGCAGCCAGCTAGAGCTAGAGCAACCAGCTAGAGCTAGAGCAACCAGCTAGAGCAGCCAGCTAGAGCTAGAGCAACCAGCTAGAGCTAGAGCAGTCAGCTAGAGCTAGAGCAGTCAGCTAGAGCAGCCAGCTAGAGCTAGAGCAGCTAGAGCTTCTTACTTTTATCAAATATAGCTTTAAGTCTAGATCTAATCTAGATTTGATTTATAAACTGAGTAAAATCAAAACAAAACTTTCAAACTAAACTTTTCTATAAGAAATTGCTTAGAATAGTCTTGATTCTAGATTTCTAACGAAAAAAAACAATAAGTATTCTACAATTATAGGTTTATCTATGAGATTGAATATCTCATTGTAAGCAGCTAAGCTTTCAAGCTTGAAAGCTTTCCTTTGAAGCTATCAAATTCATAATCAAATTTGTCAAATGAATCAAAGCTTTCACCTGTTGCTGTGCAGCTTGTGTGGCGGCGGCCAAAGCCTGTTGTTGCTGTTGATGTTGTAGCTGGAAAATCATTTGAATGGTTGAGTTGTGAAATGAGATTCTACCAAATTTCCATCCCAATTTTCATCCCAAATTTTCATCTTATTTCCCTCGGGCTGATTTTACTACCAAAGGAGAATTTCTCTTGAGGGAAAAGTCAAATTTTTTTTATAGAAAATGGAGAAGTAACCTTGAAAATGGCATAATAAAGGAATGATCAGGGAAAGGAAATTCTCTTGAGGACAAAGAACTCTTGAACTTTTCCGAGAAAATTTTCAATCTTATTTCAAGTTTTCAGGAAATGAATACAATAGCTTTTGATGATTTCTTCTTTATTTGGTAAGTGATAAAAGCTGAAATGTGAGTTAATAAAGTTAAATAATAGAGTTAAAAGGGAAAACTGTGGGATGTGGAATAACTGTGAGATTTTTGATTGAAAGATGATGATTTTTAAGCTGGAGAGAGCTGGTGATTCAAGATTTTCTAGAAATAATTGGATTTGGATTTGATTTGATTTGATTTAAAGAAAGGAGTTCATTCAGAAGTTTCAATTCTGGAAAAGGGTAAAACTGAAGGAAATAGAGCTGTTTGGATGGCTTCAAGTTTGAAGTTGAGCTCATTCTCGTTCTCTTTCAACTTTCAACAACCATCTCATTCTCATTCTCGTTCTCTTCCAACTTTCAACAACTCATTCTCATTTCAACAACCATCAGCTCATTCTCGTTCTCATTCTCGTTCTTATTCTCGTTCTCATTCTCATTCTCATTCTCGTTCTCGTTCTTATTCTCGTTCTCATTCTCATTCTCATTCTCATTCTCTTTCAACTTCAAAGAGAACGAGAATGAGATGGTGAACAGGTCAGAAAATGCTTTAAAACCATCAGATCTTACAAATCTTTTAGTCAAGCTTTTGAAAATGGCTTTGAAATGTGTCTAGATCTAGATGATTCTATCGATGACGATCTAGAGGCACCTAGGTGACGATCTAGAAGCATCTAGATGACTCAGATAGCTTGAATATTGCACGACTCAACTCTTAAAGCTCGAAACTTTGTTCGACTCGATTTCACTCAATAATTTCAAAATCTAGTACGAATCTAGTGCCATTTGAGTTCTTTAAACCTTAAAATCAAAGAAATCTTATTGTAAATCTTTTGATTTTGATGTGATTCTTGTTTTTAATAAACTTTGATAAGCTCAAAACTTTGATAAGCTAAGATTGATCGATTCATTCCGACTTTCAAAACCCAAACTAGCCAATGAAAAACCCAATGAAAACTTTGCCTCAACAGATGGATCACTTGCTTGCACGTCACAAACGAAAAATTTGCTTTCTTTGTTTGTTTCCGTCTCGCCGAAATTTGGGATTGGAGGAAAAAAAATGGAAAAAACGGGGAAGCAGATTAATCAACAAAGATTTGCATAGGAAAAATGATTGACCAGATGGGAACGGGGGAAAAGAATCGAAAGAAACGTGAAAGCTTTTTATAAAAGCTTTGTTTTCAAAGCTTTTGAAAATAAGAGAACTTTTGAAGATTGGATTTTGAGAGAATTTTGCAAGAAAGAGATATAAAGTGAATCTGTTTGAGGTTAAAAAAAAGCTAAAGCAAGGATTCCCTTCAAATCTTAACAAGAATTGGATATAGTTTTGGTAAAAACTTGTAAACACAGTCTTTCTGGGGCACTGAACTGAAGACTTGAGTGTACTAGAAATGTTTTTAACTTACCAACGACAACAGCAAATGATTGACGTTTGGAATGGCGTTCGTGGTCTGATTTTGATTCGTCGTTGAACCGTTTATTGGAAGACCTGAAAGAACATTCATTGAAAATTGATTGAAAAAGAAAAGAGGACGATTTCTTTAGTCTTTGCTTGTGTTTTTGTGATTGTGTTTTTCTAGGCCATGACTAGGCATTGGCCTAAGCAGATTTGCACTTTTGTTGACGTTTTAACATTCATGAAAAATACGGGGAAACGGGTTGAGGAAAAGGAAAAGGAAAAGAGAAAAAGGAAAATAACAAAGATTCTTTTGGAAACAAGTCCAATCTAGCTTTTCATTGTGGGAATTTGGAAAGTTTCGATTGGAAAATAGATTGCTGATGTTGAACTAGATGACTAGATCAAACTAGCTGGCTTTGGTATGTTGAAATCGATTGAATGGATAGAGAAAGTGAGTCGAAAAGTCTCGAAAAGTGAGTCGAAAAGACTTTCTACATAAAATGCTTTAGTAAAAACGTAAAAAAAGCGATTTAGTAAAGCAAAATCACATTTAAAGCTTAAGATTTTGGTTGAAGAATGAAATTCGCTCAAAAATCACAAAGTAAACCCGGTTTCAAGGGTTCTCAGTGATCCAGCAATTCAAAGAAAACTTTGGTACTAGATTTAATGGACGATAGCTTAAGACTGACAGAAGACTGATAGATTTAAGCCCTCTTGTACCTGACAGAAATCAAATTTTAAGCGCTTTTCTACCAGAAAACATAGTAAATCTTGTTTTGGCAGATAAAAATTGCGCAAATAAACAGTTCTTGCCAAATCTCGGCATCAATTGCCAAGATTTGGCATCAATTGCCGAGATTTGGCATCAATTGCCGAGATTTGGCATCAATTGCCAAGATTTGGCATCAATTGCCGAGATTTGCGTCCATTAAATCTAGTACCAAAGCATCAATTGCCAAGATTTGGCATTCTTCATCTCCACAAAATCAGTATCAAAATGCTCAGAAAAATTTGGTGAATCAGATTTTCAGATTATTATTTAATTGTTATGAATTACCTGGCGGGGGCCCGGGGTGATTCGTCGACGCCAGCGTGTAAGCGGCGGGGGGTGACGCCGGCTGGTAGAAGAACTAACTGAAAAGGAGGAGATGGGGGGGGAAAGGCTGTGACTGGGAAAGGGGATGGAGAAAAAAGATGGAGGAACGGGCAAAAGAGGAAAGAAAAGAGGAAAGAGAAGAGGAAAGAGAAGAGAAAAGTGCTCACGGGATCCCTGAAAAACTGGGGACTCGTGGGGGGAAAAGATCACGAAAAAATTTGAGAGAAAGAGTTGAGGCGAGAGACGGAGAATTTTAGAGGATTTTTCACGATACACACACACACACGCTTTTTGTGAATTCGCTTTCGCTTTCTTTTTTCGCAAAAGTGAGGGAAAGAACGGAGAAATAGGGGAAAATTTGAGGAGATTGCAGATTTTGATCGAAAAATGCCGGAGAAAGAACGTCGAAAAAGAGTGCGTGAAATGAAGAGAATTGAGAAATGAGAAAATGGGAAATGGGGAAATGGGGAGAAAAATGGGAATCCCCGTTTCTTTTTGCTTTCTTTTTCGTTTTTGGCTTGGCGGCAAGACCGGTCGTATAGCTAGCAGGGTCCCCTTCAATTCCCTCGTCCACCATGAGCGAATTGGACGGGAGAAGAAAAATGGGTGAGAGAAAAAAAGCCCGGGTTTTCTATGCTGTTGTGTGTGTGTGTGTAAAAAGTGGGGATTTTTGAGGAGAACGGTTCGAAGCATCGCTTGCACAAGCTTTTATCGTCTTTTTATAGTTATCTGTACAAAAGCGAAGACTGATAGCTACAGCTACAGCTAAGGATCTGAAAGCTTCAATCAAATACTTGATCAAACACTTGATCCACACACTTGTACGTGTCCTATGACTCCACAAGTGCTAGTTTGACTTGTGCGACTTTTGCAAGTTATGCAGATGAGCTTCAGCAAGGATAATCTATAATATCTATGATTAGATCTATCAATTCGTCAGGATCTATCGATCATGATTAGATCTATCGACCGTAATTCAAGTTCTGATTACAGCAGTCAAAGTTACAGCGACAGCGCACTACCAGGCTTCTTTGTAGATTAGAATGATGGCTCTGATCAAGATTTTTTAGGTATAGAAATGCTCCCCAAAAATCTCAGCTTCAAATATATATAGCAATTCGAATTTCGATCTGGATTTTAGCTGAAAAATCGAGTTTCTTTTGTAAAGTATGCGGGGAAAAATCAAAGCTTCAAGATTTTTGACAAGATTTGAAGCTTACATAAAAATAAGCTTCAAGTTTTTTGCCTCTCAATCCCTAAAACCCAAAAAATAATCAACTTATTCAAATGTTTCCTGTCAAAACTTGAAATCCATTCTTCTTTTTCCTCTTTCAAAAGCCATTCCACCAATCCAGATTCATTCAAATGGATAGATTCATCCGGGGATCTCAATCAAAAGTCTTTCCGACAAAATCCACACTATCTCTTTGGAAAATGCAGAAAAATTCTTGCACAGGATCCCGTTCTTTTCGACAAACATAGAAATGAAAGAGCTGAAGGGTGCGCGCAAAGAAAATTCACGGAGAGCACACCAAAAAGCTCACGCGGGAGACGGACGGGGAAAAGGAAAAGGAAAAGGAAAAGGAAAAAAGGGGGGAAACGCTTGAGATAAAACGGATGTGCATACAGAAGAAATGGGGGGAAAGGAGAAGAATCAAACATATATGATAGAACTTGGTTCTGAGAAAAGTTGAAAGGAATAGTGTTTAGTCAAGATCTTTAGCAGCCTTAGTTGAACAAGAAACAAAACTCTTTTCTTAACCAAATCCAATCATTGGTCAGGACCCAATCATTGGTTATAACAGGATTGGTTACCAGACCTGCCAAGATCAGATCCAGGAGACAACTCGAATCGAAACGACTTTCCCGGGGTATATGGAAAAGCCGTTGGCCAGGTGGTGAGTGATTGCGGGGCCGCACAAAGAACACAAGACGGCTGTTTCTCCAAGCATCAAGCTCATTTTTCTATCGAGAGATGCGCCTTGAAAAACTCTAACCGAAATCGAAACGACTTCCCGGGGTATATGGAAAAGCCGTTGGCCAGGTGGTGAGTGATTGCGGGGCCGCACAAAGAACACGAGTTTCTCAGCGAATCAAGCTCATTTTTACATCAAAAGATGCGCTTTAAAAA
Source organism: Mesorhabditis belari (assembly GCA_958450365.1). Lineage (NCBI taxonomy): Eukaryota > Metazoa > Nematoda > Chromadorea > Rhabditida > Rhabditidae > Mesorhabditis > Mesorhabditis belari. Next base: position 997,078 of record CAUEEP010000920.1, read on the forward strand.
ACTCTATTTGAAATTTCCAATTTATGAACCCAAAGTGTACCAACATAAGTTCTCTTCTCAATCTCAATCTGACAGTCTTCTTAGAAAAAGACACGCGAACAGAGGCAAAGAACCAGTCCCATACCGACAGCCATTGTTGCGAAGCGGACAGAGAAATGGAAAAAAGAAAAGAGAAAGATGGGTGGGAAATTTGCATGACGGAGCGTCTCTTTTTCTCGTTTCTCTAAAATATTTCCCTATGAATATCTTTTTAGGGGAAAAACCTGCCCGAATTCGACTGCGAACAATCTGGACTTTTCACAATTCGATGGAAAGAAAAAAAAGAATGATGACTTCTGGTGGATTTGAGCTTTTCCCGTTGGCGCTGGTTTTGATGCTGGTTTTTCACGAATGTGTTCTCCGAAATTGGAAAATAGATATGGAAATGAAGGAATCTGGATCATTGAATTATTGAGCTCATTGAGCTTGATTTTGCTTTTGCTTTCTTACATCTACAAGTGAAGCGGGGATAACTGGAATCTTTAAAGCCTGGTCATGGCCGAGTGGCTGAGGCCTGTATCTTGTCGGGAGGCCAAGGATTCGATCTTTTCCCGTTGGCGCTGGTTTTGATGCTGGTTTTTCACGAATGTGTTCCCCGAAATTGGAAAAGAGATATGGAAATGAAGGAATCTCGATCAACTGCACAAAGTTTAAGCTCTTGTTTTCTGGGAGGAGTAATAGTAATCGTTTAGTCTAGTTTGAAGAACTCTAGATCGGAAGAACTCTAGATTTGGAAATAGTATAGGTTAAAGGAATGGCTTGGATGCCTTAAACTGACTTGGATGGATGACTGAATAATCGATTTGTTGCTGACAAATCGTTGCTTGCTAAATAGTTGCTGACAGAGCCATATAATCAGTAAAGTCATGAGGAATGGCTTATGACAGATCTTGAGAAATCTAGATCTAGTCAATCTATTGGGTTGATGGAAAAGCCCTTTCCGATTTTTTGGGAGAGTACCTTAAATTTGTTCAATTTTTGACGTTTTATAGCTCATCCTAAAGCTGAATTCAAGACGGATCGATTGGTAAAAACCGTTTTGAGATATCTCTTTTCTAAATGTTTTTACAACTATTTTAGTAAAGGGCGGCAGAGCCAAAAAATGGCTGTTTTCACGTTTCGTTAGTTTTCCGTGCAGAAACCTAGGCTAAAAACATGTGTTTCGTGATCAGCGTCAAAAATAACCCCTAGACACGCATTTTCAGAATCTTAGCAAAAAATTTTTGAAAAATATTGTCACCGGTGGAAGTCGAACCAGCGACCCTCAGATCAATAGCCTTTCCGCCGCTTTTCGCGATTTCCTATCGTTTATCTTTTTTGTTGAGAATGCCCTGATGGTCCCACAAACACACAGATTGTCTTTTTGGGTGAAGTTCTGCTTTACCCTTGGAGTTGCTTGTTGATCGGAGTCAGCCCATTCTTTCCTTGACTTCACATTCACGTAGAGATAGGCACATGAAAACCCGCGGTCAGGATCGTCGATTTATTCCTCGGATAGTGGCAGGTGACGAAAAATGGTGTCTTTTAGAAAAGAGATATCTCAAAACGCGTTTTTACCAATCGATCCATCTCGTTATTCTAGTTTTTTTTGAGCTATAAAACGTCAAAATTGGACAAATTTAAGGTACTCTCCCAAAAAATCGGAAAGAATTTTTCCACCAACCCAATAGTTTGACTAGACTGTCTAACTCCAAATGAAGCTCATAGCCAGAACAGTAAAGGATAAAGCCCTAGCCTGACGGCGATCGGATACACGTCGCGTAGCTCATTGGTAGAGTGTTTGCTGCACAGCCAGAGGTTGAGCCAGAGGTCTCGGGTTCGAGTCCAACCATTTTTGGTCAGTCATTCAGTCAGTCCAACCATTGTCCAACCATTTTCCAACCATTTCGTGTCACCAACCATTTTTTGTTTTCCCAGCCCCCAAAAGAACTGTCCAACCAACTATTCTTTTCTTCTCGAATTAAACTAAACATTGTTTTTCCTTTTCTTCTTAAAGTCAAGTAAACATTTCTCCGAAAACGAACGTTGTCTTTGCTTTGCCCAAAATTGATAACATCAAAGGGTTTTCAATGGATAGAAGTCTTATCTCATCAGATTTTTGAGCGGCTCTCGAGTGAGTTTTTCATTTCGGGAAAAAAGCATTGTTCATTGTAGCCAAAAAATACGATAAAGTGCAGTTTTGGCTGAATGCAAACAATTCGGGTAGGGAGTGAACAATGGAGCGCCACACACAAAAAAAACGTGAAACGAATGAAAAATACACGCAAAGCTGATTATTAGACTGGACTAGGCAAGGGAAAAATTGGGAAGTTTTCGATTTTCGAAATGGAATCGGGGAAATGGCATTCTATTAGTATTATAATCAAGTAAAAGTATTATAATCAAGTAAAATTTATCAAATACAGCTCAACTTTTGATTGATTTGATCAAATTTTGTTTTAGATTCAACAATTTTCCGTACAATCTATCAATGCTGGCCTGTTACTAGAGTTTGAGTTTGAATCAAAAAAAAGCTATGCGTTTGGTTTCAGTCTAACTGGACTGATAGCTGAATACTTTAATACTTGAATACTAAGATACCTACCGTAAATACTGTAGTACCCCACCCCCATAATGACGGTGCGGAGTCTTGCGTAGTCTAGCTTTGAACCAGTTTTTCTCGACACTGGTTTATGCTACAATGTTCGCTTAGGTATCAAAAAATAGCCCTGAATTTCAGCTATTTTTTGAAAGTACGGGCGCTTTGAAAAAAATGAAATACTAAAAAACTTTTGCGACTACGCGACTGTACTAGGGGGGTGGGGTACTATTACAATATTTATGGTATGTATTTAAACCAGCATGGAAACAGGATAGTGACAGTTTTATAAAGTTTCAAAAAAGGAAAACGATCTTGATTTGACAACATTCTTTAGAAAGAACCATTGATCTCATTGAGCTTGATTTTGCTTTTGATTTCTTACATCTAGAAGGCTTAGGCTTAGGCTCAGGCTTAGGCTTAGGCTTAGGCTTGGCATAGGCTTAGGCTCAGGCTTAGGCTTAGGCTTAGGCTTAGGCTCAGGCTCAGGCTCAGGCTCAGGCTCAGGCTTGGCATAGGCTTAGGCTCAGGCTCAGGCTTAGGCTTAGGCTTAGGCTTGGCATAGGCTTAGGCTCAGGCTCAGGCTTAGGCTTAGGCTTAGGCTTAGGCTTAGGCTTAGGCTGGCTAAGAACAGAAAGCATACAAGTGAAGCGGGGATAACTGGAATCTTTACAGCTGGAAACATGGTCATGGCCCGACTGGCTAAGAGGCCTGTACCTTTGTCGGGAGGGAGGCCAAGGATTCGATCCCGCCGACGAGATTACTGGCTCTTTTTTTCCCAGATATAGGGTTTTCCTCTACATTGAGAGGTTGTACTTGTGTATTATTTGTACAACATTTGAATAAATGTAAGAAAAAAACTTGATAACCATAAAATAGCAAAAAGATTCACCTGTATCCTCATAATTTAGAGCCATTTTTCAATTTAGAAATCAAATCAAGAAATCTTGATTTGCTAGACGGGAAGTTTTCTTTTATGAGAAGAACATTTTATGTTCACCCCTTTTGAGCAGTTATGTTTAGTCTTTTATGAAGCCTTTTCAACAGAAAAAATGAAAACTCTTGATAGAAAATTTGAACAGAAAATTGACATTTCGGAGACAAAATATCGTGAGTTTTACATAGTAATTTTAGACGATGCCGCCTACTCGTGGAATGTAAAGAAAACGGGGAAATGTTACAGCAATTTTTGCTCAATTTCAACATCAAGTGTTTGAACGAAAATCTGGTATCATTTAAGAACATTAGCTCATTAACATTAGCTTTTTCTTCAATTAGACTATTCTACTGTTCTCTTGTGATCATCGAATTCGTTTAACTCTAGCAAATGCACCCCTTTCTGGGGTTGCTAGAGTTAAACGGCACTTCTGCACCCCTTCTGGCACACTTGCTTCTTTCAATGTTCTTCAGTAATCACTACAATCACAATTACAAGTATATCAAACTATCAGAAAGCCTTCTCAAGCTTTGTCAAGCTTTATCTCAAAGCTCAAATCCTCTTTGTCTTCTTGAAAATTGGTTATAAGTTTATTTAGAAATACTTTTCTATTCTAGTTCTTTTCAGAAATCATAACACTTTCCAATTTCTCTAATCCTCCCAAACAAATTACGTTTTCATAACGAAAACCCAGACTTATGAGGCGAAAAATTCATGGTGTAAGTTGGTTGGTTCTTTTTCTCTCAAAAAGAAAAAGAGAAATGGGTGGGTCGACTTGAAAAATGCGTATTTTCGTACTAGTTCGTGGTTGCTATTCGCGTGTGTGTGTGTGAGGGGAGGGAGAAGAAGAGGGGAAGAGGAGGGAGAGAGGAGGGGAAGAAGAGAGGAGAGGCTGTCCCTTTTCCCTCCTTTCCCCCTTTTCCCCATCGTATAGCCCGTGTCCGCTGCCGTCCCTCACTTTCGGGCAAAAACAGAACGAAAAACCCGGAAAAAGAAAAAGAAACTGAGGAAAAGGGCGACGAAAAATGAATGAAAACAAGCCGAGTGTCCCCTTGGACATTGCGGGGACCAATATAGAGGCTTTTCAGAAAGTCTTTTCGTTTCTTTTCGTCCTGAATTTGCTATTTTACAACGAAAAAGGAACAAAAAGACTTTCTGGACAGTTTAATAACGTAAGAATTTTTGTTTTGTTGAAGTAGAGATGATTTAGAAATGATTTTGAATCTACAGAAGTGAAAAGAAGTGATTTTAGATCATAGATCTGACAAAGGTTTATTAGAATTCAATTCTTGAATTTTGTTAACAGATGGCCAGTACACAGTAACAACACAAAGATTAATCCCACAATCAACTCAATAACAATGCTAACAATGTTAATGCTAATTTTCAGCTAATTTTTGTTTATTATTGGCCAATCAGTCAAGAAATTGCTGAGAAAACGAAGCTGGAATTTGGTTTGGCTTGGAATTTTCCTGTCTAGAAGGAACCAAGCCCAACTACAGTAAGCAGTAAGCGACTCAGTAAGCAGTAAGCGACTCAGTAAGCAGTAAGCGACTCAGTAAGCAGTAAGCGAATCAGTAAGCAGTAAGCGACTCAGTAAGCAGTAAGCGACTCAGTAAGCAGTAAGCGAATCAGTAAGCGAATCAGTAAGCGAATCAGCAAGCAGTAAGCGAATCAGTAAGCTGTTTATTCACTGAACTCAAGGTTAAAGTAAAATCTCAAACAACAAAGAAACAAGAAAGAGACAAGAAATTGAGATCTGCTTGTTTCTGTATTAATGGTTTTTCTTGGATTTGGTTTTTGAGTAGGTCCTTTTTGATTGAATGTATCAATCTTTTTGACGTGAACTCTCAACCAACATCCCTCTTGATCGACAGCTGGAGAATCCTTTTTGGGAGTCGGCATTGGAGTGGCAGTTGAGCTTGGATCAAGTGTTGGACTGGGCGAAATGTAGTGTTTCCAATTGATCTGAAATCATGTTCAGCTTTCGGCCTGTTTAAAGGAAGGGTCCAAATTAAGACCAAATTAAGATTCTCAGTAAAAAACAAATTATCAGCAGATGGCAATTGTATGAGGTTGTCCAGAAATAAATGAGCGTTTTTTATTGTTTATTATTTGGGTATATTTTTCTCAATAAAGTATGTACCTTGTAATGTTATATACCATTTACCGTGACGATTTAGTGATCGAGATCACTACGGATGGAAATGGCCAGCTAGACACCTATGTGGGCGAACGCCTATTGTGCGAGATTTAATATTGAAGCCTTTTAGAGTGAATTCAAAGAGAATCTCATTCAAGAGGATCCAAATCCACGATTACCTCTTTTTCTGGTCGTTTCAGAGATCTTTTAACCAAAGGCGATTCAACATATTCAACAAAAATGACTCACTATAAACGCTCGATTTAAAGGGCCTTCTCCCTTCCGAGATCTCTGTAACAATACTCCGAGATCTATCTCTTAAGCCTTTAAAACAATGTCGCGACCAACACTGATATCCTCCGAAGCACCACCGAGATCTATACTGGAAAGCGCCTAACGCCTAACGCCTAACGCCTAACGCCTAACGCCTAACGCCTAACGCCTAACGCCTAACGCCTAACGCCTAACGCCTAACGCCTAACGCCTAACGCCTAACGCCTAACGCCTAACGCCTAACGCCTAACGCCTAACGCCTAACGCCTAACGCCTAACGCCTAACGCCCCTCCGAGACCCCTGTGTCGTGACGATCTAGTGATCGAGATCACCACGGATGGAAATGGCCAGCCAACCTTTGTGGGCGAATGCCTATTGTGCGAGATTTAATATACGTCGCTATCCGTTCAACTGTGTGCAAGACGAGACCAACGCCAAAGTTCTGTATAAAAGCAATGCGAACGAGCTGCCGAGGTGTGCCGTGGAGTCGTCTCTACTCTCCCAATCCCAAACCATTGAATCAACTATTATTGCTGTAATAAAGATTCGATCTAAACCACCAATAATCGCTACACCCTGTAACAATATCATTTTTCTTTATAAAGTATGCTATGTACCTTGTAATGTTATATACCATTAGAAAGCTGAGTTCGTGCCCTCTTTAACCATACTTTTAAATTTTGTTGAAAATAAAATTTTTTTGCGAATTTTAAGCTTCGCCGTTGTCCGAAACCAACTTTCGCCACATTTTCTTTTATGAATTTAAACTCGGTCGCAATGCAGCTGAAACGGCTCGTAACATTAACAAAGTTTGGGGCCAAGGCAGTGTCGGCGAGTCAGTGCGAATTTGGTTCCGAAAATTCCGAGCTGGTGATTTTGATCTCGAAGATAGAGAAGGTCGTGGCCGTCCTGTTGAACTCGGTGACGACGAACTGAAGACCCTGGTGGAAGCAAATCCACGTACGACTATTCGAGAGCTTGCGGAGAAGCTTAGCGTGGGCAAGACGACTATTTCCGACCACTTGAAACGGATTGGAAAGTCAAAAAAGCTCGATAAATGGGTGCCACAAGAATTGAATGAAAATAAAAAAAAATCGTCATTTTGAAATGTCGTCTGCTCTTCTTCAGCGCAACAAAAACGACCCATTTCTCGACCGGATCATAACGTGCGACGAAAAGTGGATCCTCTACGACAACCGGCGATGTTCCGCTCAGTGGTTGGACGCCGGGGAGGCGCCACAACACTTTCCAAAGCCAAATTTGCACCAAAAGAAGGTTATGGTGACTGTTTGGTGGTCCGGAGCCGGTCTCATCCATCACAGCTTTCTGAATCCGGGCGAAACGATTACGGCGAAGAAGTACTGCCAACAAATTGACGAAATGCACCAGAAATTGCGGCGAATCTGCCCGGCATTGGTCAACAGAAAAGGTCCAATTCTTCTCCACGACAACGCTCGTCCGGACGTCGCACAACCGACCCTGCAAAAGCTAAACGAACTGAGCTATGAAACTTTGCCTCACTCACCATATTCGCCGGACCTTTCGCCTACCGACTACCACTTTTTCAAGCACCTCGACAACTTTCTCCGGGAGAAACGCTTCAAAATTAAAGACGATGCCAAAAACGCCTTCGCCGACTTTATCGCTTCCAGAAGCTCGGACTTCTATGCTACCGGCATAAATAAACTTGTTTCTCGTTGACAAAAATGTGTTATTTGTAATGGTTCTTACTTTGATTAATAAAGTTTTGTTTGGATCAAGTTATGGGATTTCAAATATTCGAGTTAAAAACGCTCATTTATTTCCGGACAACCTAATAGTTAACAGTTTAACGACTCAAGATTTACTTTAGATATCATCTAAAAGTAAAAGAGTCTTGTCTAGTCTAGTACTACAAGAAACTATAAGAATTTCTGACCAAAACTCTTCTCGCCGCGGTGAATGTGAGATTGAATGCTTCGTAGATTGGCTCAATGTATCTGAAAACAGATTTTGATCATCTAAACAATTCGAAAATACTCTGGAGCTGCCATAATTTTTCCATATTCATCGTAGATTGTTAAACTTAGAACGGGAGTGGCAATGTAACCAATTTCACAACTGAGAAAGAATCTGAATTTGATTTAAGAAGATCGAAAAGCAAATGGTTTAAGAAAACCATTTGCTAGAACCCTTCCCTACCACAGTAAAGCTCTCTTTTCATCTCATAATCCTCATCGATTTTCGTCTGATAACTTTCAAAGCAGTGAGTGATGAAGAAAAACAATCCCCCGCAAGTTTGCTGTTTAAGTGCAATTTTTGAGCCTAAAGCAAAGGATTTCAAACTTGATTTCGAACTTAGCAAACTATTCTTCCATTGTGAATTTGAGTGAAGAAGGATTGAAGGGAAAAAGCCGGCTGGGATGAGAACACTGAAAGCTGTTGTCTCGATCACTTGCTGGGGAAATGGCTCGGAATCTCTGAAAAAGCGATATTGAATTGCTATTGCTAATTTCTTGGAAGAAAGAGTTTCAATTTAATGAATTAGCTAACGAGTTTATGATGTTTACTTGTTTTATTGTTTTTTAGGTCTGAAATTTTCCATGTTTCTGTTTAAAATCCCTAATTCACCGATTGATTTACAATTTTCTTTTATTAGAAAGGTTTCTCTTTTACATATTATCACTTTTTAAGTATATTTGAGCTTGTTTCTTGTACTATTGAGCAAAAAAAGATCCCATTTTTAATGAAAATTAGCATATAAGAAAATAGCCTGAACAAATTGAGCTGAAAATTGAGTTACCGTAAATGCTGTAATCGTACCCCCACCCCCCTAATGACGGTGTGGAGTGTTGCGTGGTCTAGCTTTGAACGAGTGTTTCTCGACACTGGTTTATGCTACAATGCGCGCGTAGGTATCAAAAAATAGCCCTGAATTTCAGCTATTTTTTGATACCAAAGACCCATTTTTTGAAAGTACGGACGCTTTGAAAAAAATGAAATACTAAAAAACTTTTGCGACTACGCGACTTTACCAGGAGGCTGGGGTACTATTACAGTATTTACGGTATATTTCTAACTTTTTATGCTCTATCTTTTATCTATTAACATTAAAATAGGTTTCTGTAGACGAAAGTGTCAAAATCGTATGTTCTGATCTTGAATTTATCATTTTACGCTACTTTGATTCTTGCCTTTTGCAAATTCCAAAAACAAAAGATTTTCAGAAACTTTAAAAAGCAATTTTATCGAGAATTAATAGAGCTTTTTGATAGAACAGATTGTAAGTCAACTAGTTTTAGTCCTAATTGATGAATTGATTGTTTCATCAATTGATGAATTAGTTTTAAACAAAACCATGACAAATAATTAGATTTCATAATTACAGAGCAAATACAAATCCAGGGTAAATTTGGAAAGATTCGGTACAAAATCTACAGCGACAAGAGCGAATTCCTGGGCGATATTACTGTAGTTTTTGAAGTTTATATGTTTTAGAAGCCTTTGGAAGGAGTTTAGGTTTAGTACTCCGTTTGAAGTTCAATCATTCAACCATCAATCAGCTAGAACTCTCAGAACTCACCTAAACGTAAGCAATCTCTTTCTTGAATCCGTTTTATATGGAGCTGGTCCATAATTGAAAGCGTAAGCACAGTCTTGAGTCGCTCGATCCTGAATATATTAGGTAAATGCATAAGAAATGCGGGGTTCAACATTTTCATAAATTTTCAACGATAGAAACCTGATATCGATGAATGTTATAACCTATTATGAATGTTGTAAACTAAAGTTTTAAATCTCCTCTACAAAATAGGCTAAAACGTGTTTCAATTGATCGAACCATTGAAGAAATTTCGAGGGCGAAATGCGAGTGACCAAAAAAGGGCACTCTTTGAAAACCCCACTTTCATAAGATTTCGGTTTTGAATATATAGTGGAAAATGAGCGCCATAAATAGCATTCAAAATAATTAAGAGTTGGGATCATTTCATCGGAAAACTTTGTTTTTACAATAAGTTTTCTTTTTTTGTGAAAAAGCCGGTTTTTTTGACAATTTTGAGGGTTTTGAACTTTTGAACATTTACAGATCTAAATTTCTGTAAATGCATTTCCGTTAGACTTTTTTAATCAATTCATACATATTGGGTTGGTGAATTGAAAACTGCGGGACTTTGAACTAAAATTAAACGACTAGACCAAACTAGACTAGTGGATAATCTGCTAGACTAGACCAAACTAGATTGGTGGATAATCTGCTAGACTAGACCAAGCTAGACTAGTGGATAATCTGCTAGACTAGACCAAACTAGATTGGTGGATAATCTGCTAGACTAGACCAAGCTAGACTAGTGGATAATCTGCTAGACTAGACCAAGCTAGACTAGTGGATAATCTGCTAGACTACCAAACCTTTTACATTCTTTACCCCCAAGTTCGAGTCACTCTCTCGTCAAACTTCTTTTACTTTTTTAAAAAATTATTTCTATACAGATTTGTATTGAATTATTGACTCGAGTTCTTGCTTTCTGTAGCTTTCAGAAATGTGGCAACAAATGTTAAAGTCTAGCAGATTATCCACTAGACAACCGAAGCATTTGTTAAAGGAGATATCTCGCGTTTGAGAAGCATTTTGCAAAACTAAAAATCTAACAGTAAACATCAAAAAAAACTATGCTTTGGTTTTGCTATACTCAAGCAATAAGCAAAGAAATCACATGTACCATCTACAATTGTACAATTGTACTACATGCAAGATAATAACTGAATTTCTAGCTCATCTAGCTTTCTAACTCACCTAGCTTTCTAGCTCACCTAGCTTTCTAGCTCACCTAGCTTTCTAGCTCACCTAGCTTTCTAACTCATCTAGCTTTCTAGCTCACCTAGCTTTCTAGCTCACCTAGCTTTCTAACTCATCTAGCTTTCTAGCTCACCTAGCTTTCTAGCTCACCTAGCTTTCTAGCTCACCTAGCTTTCTAGCTCACCTAGCTTTCTAGCTCACCTAGCTTTCTAGCTCACCTAGCTTTCTAGCTCACCTAGCTTTCTAGCTCGCCTTTTCCCTATCCAACTCAACTCCATGAATCGCAAACGAGGGGTTTTCTGCAGTAAAAAAAATATTTCTCACGGAGAAAATTCCAATGATTAGCATAAAAATCAATAAAATTTGCATTCGATCAAGAGAAAAATGAGAATCTTTCAAGTTTGACAAAAAAACAAAAAGGAAAAAGGGAAAACTTTTAGAAAAAGCGATATCAGCGACGAGTTGATCCGACTTAAAGCAAATCTAAAGCAAGTCGCTGGGTTTCAGCAAGGAAAACGGCGTTTTGATTCCTTCAAACGTGCCTCTTACTTTACATTTTAAATTTAGTTTTATTCTGAAACATTTGAAAAGCAAAGCAAAACTCAAATCAATCTTTATTCACACTTATTGTCAGTTTCATGTCCAATTATCAGTCACTTTCCTTGGGAGCTTTGTGCTTTGTGAAGGCTCGATCATTCCATTCTCGACATTCAGTTGTTTCTAAAAGTACGAGTTCAAGGTTCAGATTTTAAATCATCTCTCTGTCTTTAAACGATCAATTTCTTGTCTAGCACAATATTTGCTATTGCTATAATACAATAATCTACTATATAAAGGGGCGTCTGTCTGTCTATCTGTCTGTCTGTCAGTCTGTCTGTCTGTTTGTCCGCCTGTCTGTCTATCTGTCTGTCAGTCAGTCAGTCTGTCTGGCTATCTGTCTGTCCGTCTGTCTGTCTATCTGTCAGTCTATTTGTCCGTCTGTCTGTCTATCCGTCTGTCTGTTTATCTGTCTGTCAGTCTATCTGTCTGCCTGTCTCTCTGTCTGTCTGTCTGTCCGTCTCTCTGTCTGTCTATCTGTCCGTCTGTCCATCTGTATGTCTATCTGTCTGTCAGTCTGTCTGTCTCTCTGTCTCTCTGTGCGCACTATTCCTCCGCGCTCAGTGGGCCGTTTCAAATGATTTATAATTCGTTTGGCTTAGAATTCCATGTAGTTGTGCGACATGTTTTTAAATTTTTTTAAAAACCCAGAGTGTCGTTGCGAGCGGGAGCCGAACCCGGAACATGTGGGCTAGAGACAAGTGCACTGCGCCATCTTCTAGAGCATGGCCAAATGGTTAACGCGCGTGTCTCTCAAACAAACGGACGAGAGGTCGCGGGTTCGCCTCCTCTTGCCGCCAATTCTTTTGCTTTTTGCTTCAAAAATTAAAAACCTACTGATGGATTTTCCTTTTCAACTGCAATTTCTGCAACGGGTCGCCGCCTGACTCCTCCGAAAAGTAACATTTCCAGCTGAATTTTTCAATAAAAGTTGAGAGAATTTTCCAATAAGTTGAAGGAAATTTACCGTAGTTAAAGTTAATTAGAAAATATTTAAAATACGAGTATTTTACAAGCTCACCTTCCCGACGGAGATCTCAAAGCAAGAACTCCACAAGATCGCGATGAGATAGGTGATAACAATGGATGGAACGGCAAAATTGAGAAACTAACGATGACCAACGATTACTTTGCGATTGAAACTCCCACTCACCACATCCAAATACGAATTCCAAATAATTTCTCGATTGTGTATCGAAAATACATAATAAATAACCATTAAATGAATCAAATAGGCACAATAAGTTAAACGACTCAATGGAGCCCATCCAGGCCATGACATGAATGTGTTGATGATGCCTAAAAGGATTATTTCGCTTAGGCTTAGGCAATTTTTGGTTAAATTACCCAAATCTGGATGTAATTTTGGTTGTTTTTGTGTCCACAAAAAGTGTCCACTAAAACTAAAACTAAAACTAAAACTAAAACCTGTCCACGATCAAAAACTACTTTAATCTTATCTTAGTATTTCTTAGTTTTGTGTTAAACAAAAAGTAGATAGATTGGATAAGATTATGGTAGTTTTTGAAAGTTTTAAAGTTTGAAAGTTTTCATGTTTTAGAAAAGTTGCCCTACTTCCTGATCCATAAAATGAAGAAATGGTGATCCAAGCAAGTCCAAGTCCCCAGCAAGGCCGAGAGAAAGCCGAGTACATCGCTCGCCAAAATGTTGGCATTTTCCATCTGAATATTTCCATTTTCCTTGTTCAGAATCTCATGAAAAAGATTCTAAACAAGGAATCTTATGAACAAGATTCTGAACAAGGAATCTTATGAACAAGATTCTAAACAAGGAATCTTATGAACAAGATTCTAAACAAGGAATCTTATGAACAAGATTCTAAACAAGGAATCTTATGAGCAAGATTCTGAACAAGGAATCTTATGAACAAGATTCTGAACAAGGAATCTTATGAGCAAGATTCTGAACAAGGAATCTTATGAACAAGATTCTGAACAAGATTCTGAACAAGATTCTGAACAAGGAATCTTATGAACATGATTCTGAATCTTATGAACAACAAGACAAAGATGGGTTTCTGGCCTTTATGTTTGTGCTTTATTTGCCTTTATTTGCCTCGAAGCTTTATCGAAGACCTGGGCATTAATAAAGTTGAGTGGGAGCACTTTTTTTTTCAAAATTTTAATTTTTTCTGGAGTAACCAAGGACGCTGATCACGAAAATCGCATTTTTAACATAAGTTTGCCTATTAAAAGTTGACTTTTCCAACCCTTTGTCATATCCCTCTTTCTCTGACAAGAAGATACCGGATAGCTCAGTGGTTGGAGCATCTACCCGGAACGCGGATAGCTCAGCTACCCGGAATGCAAAATGGTCGAGGCTTCAATCCCTCTCCAGAAATCTTACTTTGCTATCTTCAACCCCTCTCCAAAAGCCTTACAGACCTTTCCCTTAAAATCCTTTCCTTACAATCTCAAAGCTTACAATCAAGTATTGCAAGAATCTTTCTAAAACTCACCCATTATTGTAATGATGTAATCCTAGAGCTGCTGTCAACATCAATGCTGCTGCACATCCCCACATGATGAGATTCAAGAACTAGAAAGAGTTCTCTATTAACTCAAGAATTTTTCTCACTCTATTGATTCTGAGCTTTCTCGTTTGCAGCAAGTAACCGACAAGGATTCCAATGATATAAACTTGACATCGAATCCATGGAGCATTGTAGATATACATTGCATATTCGCTAAACAACTTTATAAAGTCAAAATATCGATAATTGAAGTCAAATTGAAGTCAAATTGAATAAAATTAGTCTTTACTTACGCCATGTGTGACTCCTTTGGATCCTCATAGATTCCTGGTGCTTGGAATGATCCAGGCGGATAATGGAAGCGATAAATTGTGATGATGTGAGCAATTGTTGATAAAACAATTACAGAGATCGAGACAAGGATGCCGGTTATCTAAAAAATAAATTAATAAAGCAAGATCATAAAATTGAGGCAACTCACCGCCGAATAGGTGAATGGGATGAGCAACAATGGAGTGAAGACGTACATTTGCATATCAGTAGCAAGATACCAAGACGGTGTGTAACACTGCAAATATTGAGTGTTGAGTTGATCGATGATTGCATTTCATTTACATGATGAGTGTAATGGATAAAGTTTTCCACGTAGAGCATAGCTGCCCACCATGTTTTTCGGCAAGGATCGTGTGGACCGTAACTGAAAGATTTAAGAATAAGATATTTAAAGGGATACTATGGCTTAAAAGTTGGCTTTCAAGAATCACAGTCTTTATTTATCATTCAATGCGTTTGTCTTCTCTACAACTATTGGGTTGGTGAATTAAAAACTGCGGGCTATTGTCATATGTGACAGTTTGAGCACTTTCTTCAAAAGAAACCCATTGGCAGCAGCTAATCGCCACATCACCTAGAAAAACTTGTACAGGGTGCTTCAGAATTATAGGCGACAAGACGCGCTAGCCTTGTTTTTATGACATTTTCTTTGTTACGATTCCAATACGGTTCCTATTTTATTCCAATACGGCTCCAATACGATTCCAATGCGCTAGCCTTGTTTTTACGACATTTTCTTTGTTACGATTCCAATATGGTTCCTATTTTATTCCAATACGATTCCAACACGGTTCCTATTGGGTTGGTGAATTGAAAACTGCCGGCTATTGTCATATAGTTTTGCTGGTTTAATTACCCAAGTTTATGAAGTTTAGATGAACTTTATTCTTTGAATAAAGAAAGATAACTTTCCCTGTGTTCCGTAGCATTCCCAAAGCACTCACACAAATTGAAACATCATCTCGGAGTCAGGCAACATCGGCAACGCAACGAACATCCAAAAAAGCACGGTGATATAGAAAACGGGAGACAATCGAAAAATGGGGAAAATCTTTTGATTAAACTTTAAAATCAATGAAACAAATCAAATCAATCAAATCAATCAAACAAATCAAAACAATCAAACTCCAACTCACCTCAACACTCGATGTACATAGAACATGATCCATCCACGAGATGAAATCACATTTCTTCGATTTTTCTTCAATTCTTTGAACCAAATGAAAGAAAGGAGTACACCACCAATAAAGAAAAATGTGTCCACAGAGAAGTAGGCGTTTGTGAGAAATTCGAATTCCAAATTTCCCACGACTTTCATCACTTCCAGTGGATTGGCTAAATTGTTTTCAATTTTTTCAAAACATGATCCAGAGCTGTCACATTTCAAATTCAAATCAAATTCAAATTAACTATCGAATTTGCGTTTGAAAGTAAACAAAAATTGACTTAAAAGGATGAAAATTGAAAAAGAAACACTTATTTCGAGAAAACCATTGGTTAATTAATAAATTTGTGATTTTTCAATAAAAGGAGCGAAAAGATTTTCTGAATTGCTTTGGCTTGGCTAAAATTTTTGTAATTTTAATACTTTCAACTTCTAGTAAACCAATTTGCAATATTTTTTGCTCTATTTTAAGGATTAGGGTTTCATTTTTGGAGATTTCAAGGAGCTTTCAAAAACTCACTGACTAAGGCTAGAAGAAGTGACTAAAGAACTCACTGACTAAAGCGAGAAGAAGTGACTAAAGAACTCACTGGCTAAGGCTAGAAGAAGTGACTAAAGAACTCACTGACTAAGGCGAGAAGAAGTGACTAAAGAACTCACTGACTAAAGCGAGAAGAAACTCGTTCACGTGACCCATTATGACCCAACACATCGAGAAGAAACGCATGCAATGAAGTGGCCCGATTTGGCCAGCCTAAATAGTTATTAGATAAATCCAGCTTAAAAATGAAACTTCTCATCAATCTTTCAACAAAATCATCATAAAAAAAAAAAAATATTAAAAAAAATTAAAAAAAAAAAAAATTAAAAAAAAAAAAAAAAAAAAAAAAAAATAAAAAAAAAAAAAAAAAAAAAATATTTAAATAAAAAAAAAAAAAAAAAAAATAAAAAAAAAAAAAAAAAAAAAAAATAAAAATTTTTAAAAAAAAAAAAAAAAAAAAAAAAAAAAAAAAAAAAAAAAAAAAAAAAAAAAAAAAAAAAAAAAAAAAAAAAAAAAAAAAAAAAAAAAAAAAAAAAAAAAAAAAAAAAAAAAAAAAAAAAAAAAAAAAAAAAAAAAAAAAAAAAAAAAAAATAAAAAATTTTAATATTTTAAAAAAAAAAAAAATAAAAAAAAAAATAAAAAAATAAAAAATAAATAAAAAAAAAAAAAAAAAAAAAAAAAAAAAAAATAAAAAAAAAATTATTTTAAAAAACATCTTCAGAACTCACCTTATTCAATCCCTTTGTGCTAAAAATTCCCTTTGTGTTTCGATAAAGTGAAAAAGCAAAGAAGATCTTCCAATAAATATCTAAAACAATATTTGATTGGTTAAATTTTAAAGCCAAACTTTCTTCATCAATAGTCACAAAATCTTTAAGATCATTGTAGAGAAAATAATCAACAAAACCGGAGATTATGCCAAAGCCGAGAACGAAGAAGACAAAAATTCTGAACGAATTTTAGTTGAATTACCCAAATCTCGATGTAGCTTTGGTTGTTTTTGTTTTAAAAATTCGAAAACCTTACGCAACAATGTAGGTGCCAGTGTCGACTTGATTTGTTCTTGCTGAATCATTGTTTGCTACATCACAGATCGGATTTGAGAGAAGTGGGACTGTAAAATCGAAAGGATACTATGAAATTATGGTTAATCTGGTTGCAGTTGCAGTATGCCATACATCTACTGTACACCGGAAACTACACTATTCTGGTAAATGTCTAGATCATGAGTCAACCCTAGATCTATATTCTGGATACTATGTACATTCCTTACAATGTATTGGGTTGGTCAATAAGTAATTTTACCGTAACCCTATACATTTCGGTGTCCCCCTTTTGTCCCCCTAGCTGGATTTTTCTACTAATCGATTTTTTCTACTAATTTTCCCCTTGTCAGAGGCATTTTGGATTTTTCTCGACGCCGAATTTATCAATTTGGCTGTTTTTGGTTTCATTAGATAGAGGACAAATAGACGCATTGCATGAGACCAAAAACAGCCAAATTGATAAATCCTGTGTCGAGAAAAATCCAAAATGCCTCTGGCAAGGGGAAAACTAAGGGGAACAAAAGGGAAACAAGGGGGACACACCGAAATGTATAGGGCCACTAAAAATTTACGGCAAAATTACTTATTGGCCAGCCCAATACATTGTAAGGAATGTAGTATCCAGAATATAGATCTAGGGGGGAAACTGGGGGAACAAGGGGGAAAACTAGGGGAACAAAAGGGAAACAAAAGGGAAACAAGGGGGGACACCAAAATATATAGTTAGCCCTCAGCGTTTACTACTAAAAGAGACAACAGGTATCCCTTATTTCAAAAAACTTTCATTGATTGAGCATACTTTCTTATTTTTTTATTAACCACTTCTGTTTTCGTTTTGTGCAATTTTACTAAATGAGCATATTCAGCATAGATGCTGTTCAATAAATTCTAATCTTCCCTAGCCCTAGACAACATAACAAAAGTACCGTAAAAGCTCTAATAGACAGCCATGACCGTCTATTTCTCAGCCCAAAATAATAGATAAGGGTCTTGAATGTAAAATTTTAAAAGGCTAAGTAAAATTTGAGTTTTAAACTTCAATCTTATCAAAAACGAACTTTTTGTGGCTTGTATTCGCCTCTTTATCTCGAAAGCAGTGCACGATTTTGGCAAACAAATATCGATTCCCAAAATTGCTTTTGCACATCGATTTGTAGTTTGATTGAGGGATCCGATAAAGAATCTGAATCAGTTTTTGAATTCTCTTCACAAATCTGTTTTTACCTAAAAATTTCTCCTCTCCAAACGTTTCCATTTGAGAGTTTATAATTGATTTTTCGGCATTCACCCCAACGACCTGGGAATTATAAAGATAAACTTTGTACTCCAGGCAAACAAATCTCCAGGCTTTCTTCAGGTTTTCTCCAGGCTTTCAACCACTCCAGGCTATCACTTACCATAATAAGATGTATGCCCAGTTAAAAGGCCTCCATTTAGCGATCCCTGTGAGTCGATTACTGGAATTTTTCTTCTTAATTTCATTGCAATAAGTTTTCTCACAAGGTAGTGTAACCGTTTTATCAAAATCATTCAAAACGGCAGTTTTATTGAGCAATGAGCCATCAAATATTTTTGTGAGCGAATCGTTGAGCATTTGCAAGTCTTGAGAGCACTTTTCAGTGGATTGCATTGGATCTGACTGAAAATTGGAACTGTTAAACTAAACTGTTAAACTAAAATGTTAAACTAAACTATGAAATCACTCTCTTTGACCCTCACTTACACTCAATTTTGGCAACCATTTTTGCACGAGCAATTCCTCGCCTAATCCATAAACATCGAGCAACTAAACCGAGCTACAAGAAGCTTTTACTTTGAAGCAAACTTCTGGTGGATGCCAAAATTCTTCCCAACTCCTTCCTTGTTGATGTAAAAGCTTCATCATTTGCAATTGTGCATTTGAAAAATGAAAGCAAAGAAATAAAAATAAAAGCAACATTTTTTGATTTGAATTTAAATTTTTCTGAATACAAAGATCTCGTTTTTATACATTTCACACTTTGTTATCAGATTTTTTCCGAGGAAAATCTCTTTCTGAAGAAGATTTCCCTTTCTCTTTCCGAAGAAGGATTCCTATGGACTCGTCACCGATTAGTTAGTGATGAATCAACGGATAATTATGCTTACGAATTAACAAATTTGTCACTCTGAAAAGATAAGTGAGTAAAGAACGCTTTTGTTAAGAGCAGTCTACAAAATTCAGAAGTTTAATGAACCCTAGAAATTCTAGGGTTCATTCTAGGGTTCATTCTAGGGTTCATTCTAGGGTTCATTCTAGGGTTCATTCTAGGGTTCATTCTAGGGTTCATTCTAGGGTTCATTCTAGGGTTCATTCTAGGGTTCATTCTAGGGTTCATTCTAGGGTTCATTCTAGGGTTCATTCTAGGGTTCATTCTAGGGTTCAAACCCTAGATGAACCCTAGAAATTCTAGTTATGTTAATGCTAAAATAAGTAAAGTAAATAAGTAAGTAAGTAAAAGGAAATTCACGAGACTTCATCCTTTCCAGTCTAATATAATATTAGGTACTTGCAAAAGAAACTGTGGATTATAATCAACATTCGAAGAACCCAAAAATCAATAAGAAAACAACTTTATCCCAAAAGATATTCGCCATTATTATCAACTATTTTCTTCCATTTTTTACGTAGACTTCGGATGCCTGATTCGCAAAAATTCGGGGTCTCGCCACGCAAAGTAGTCTTGCACCCAAATTTCGACTTCTTCAGGATTGTTAAACTTTTGATTTGCAAGAGAGTGTTGCATAGACAGGAACAAGTGGTAATCTGAGGGAGCGATATCAGCCGCTAGGGCGGATGAGGCACAAGTTTCCAGCCTAATTCTTCTATGGTGTTTTGAGCCAAGTTTGATGTGTGTACCCGGGCATTGTCAGCGAGTGAATGGATTGTCCTTGGATTAACACCTCTTTCTCGTAGAATTTCATCAACTTTCTTCAGCTGTTCGGCGTAGATTTGAGAAGTTATAGTTTTTGAAGATTTTCGTAATTCAAAATAAACGATTCCTTTCATATTCCAAAAGACCGATAGCATAACAAATACAATATCCACGAGGCTCGTCTTCCAAGCTGCCATCCCCTTCACGAAAACGTCGAAACCATTCCTGGCAAGTCCTTTAACTCAAAATGTTTTCTCCGAATGCTTCACAAAGATTCCGGCTAGACTTCGATGCTGATTTCTTCATTTTGAGGTCATAGAGAAGACACGCCCGCAACACGAGTTTTTGATCCGTCATCTTGGACCTAAGATTATGTAATATTTAATGATAGCAATAGTTGTCAAAATAATTAAAATGAATAAGCAATAATAATACAATATAATACAATTTAAACCAGACCATCACACTTTCAAACACAAAAAACTTGGGTCCTCGGAAGCAATCCGCAGTCTCTTTCGCAAGTCCCTAATAGTAAACGAGAAAACCAAATGTGTGACGTCAACGCAGAGTCCAAAATGGACTGCCCCCTTCGGATACGACCAGTCCGGAACGAAACAGATTGCCGACCCGAGGGGGAAAAGGCCCCTGTTACCTAAAAGCCCTGCGCCAGACGCTGAGCGATTACCCCACCCACAAAGAACATCTCGCGGCCACTTAACATGGTGCTCTTTTACTCTTTGTGTCTCTCAAGCAAATGTTTTAAAGCTGAAAATTGGCATCCGGGGGTTTTCAAGGTTGACAGACCCATTGACAATGTTGTTTTTGTTGAGTTTTTGACGAGAATCCCTTAAATTAGACAAATAATGCAAGATCCTCTCAATTTAAGCCATTTTGTGTCAAAATAGAAAAAATTTCGGTTCTTCTTAAACCTTTAAGAATTGAGTTTTTTGAAATTGCATTATTAACAATTTTAATTTGCATTATTAACAATAATCTTCGTTTTTTGATCTCCCTAGTTGTCTATTTTGATTAAAAGCTGGAATAAAACGTTGAAAGTAATCTAATGCTGTCATTTCAGAGAGATCAATTTGATAAAATGATCAAAGAACGTGCAAAAACTAGAGAAAACGGACGTAATTTTTGCCCGTATTTTACGCCATTTGAAAAATGCAGCGTGAAAATTAATCGGATCTTTTCTCAGTTGACGTTTTCTCAGTTTATTTAGAGGATTTCAGCATTTCTTGTCTTAAAGACCACAAAAATAGCGTTAATTTTATTATTTAACAACAACAACAAAAAAAAAAAAAAAAAAAAAAAAAAAAAAAAAAAAAAAAAAAAAAAAAAAAAAAAAAAAAAAAAAAAAAAAAAAAAATATAAAAAAATAAAAAAATTTTTAAAAAAAAAAATTTTTAAAAAAAAAAAAAAAAACGGCCCCCCCCCCACCTCCCTAAAACCCATATAAAATTTATATTTTAAAAATAAAATTTTTTTTTTTTTTTTTATTTTTTTTTTTTTTTTTTTTTTTTTTTTTTTTTTTTTTTTTATTTTTTTTTTTTTTTTTAAAATTTTTTTTTTTTTTTTTGTTTTTGGGAAGGAATAAAGAAAAAAAAGGGGAATAAAGAGGGAAAGAGGGAAAAAAAAAAAGGGGGAAGTAGAAAAAAAAGAGAAGAAAAAAAAGAGAAAAAGGGGGGATTAAGGGTCTTAAATTTTTTTTTTTTTTTTTTTTTTTGGTTAGTGAGAAAAAAAAAAGAGGGGGGGGGGAGGGTTTTTAAGGGTTTTTTTTGGGGATTTGGGGGGGGGGGGGGGGGGGAGGAGAGGAGGGGGGGGGGGAAAGAAGAGGGGGGGGGGGGGGGGGGGGGGGGGGCGCGGCGCCCCAACGAAAGAAAAAAAAAAAAAAAAAAATAAAAAAAATTAAAAAAATTTTTTTTTTTAATTTTTAAAATATAAAAAGGGGGGGGGGGGGGGGGGGGGGAGCGGCCCCCCCGAGGCACCCGGCAAGAAGAAAAAGAAGGGGCAAAAGGACCGAAAAAGAGGGAATTTTAAGGTACATTAAATGACGTAATAAAACTGCCATTTTACGTTTAAAATTTCAATTAATATACAAATTAGAAAAAGTAAATGAGTTTGAAAGATTCTTTTGGAGATTTTTCTTTGTGAAATCATTGGCGATTGTGTAGTTCGTGAATTGAAAGCAGACGATTGATTTGTAACAAAAATCGCTCGATCATTCGGGGTGAATGGTGGATTATTTGCAGATGAGAGATTCGAAATTGAATTTTTTGCTGTACTTGGCGATTCATTACAGTAATTAGAAGCACAAATGATAAAATAGGAAGAGTTCGTCAGGGAATAGTAACCAACCTGAAACTTTGACCTCATAGTTCTCTTTTGTATTTAGAATTTTGTAAAATTGAGGTCCAATTAGCTTTTTACTTCTTTTCAAAAAGAAAAAAGCCTTTTGGCTTTATTTTAAGACAAATTTGATTTGATCTCTACAGGTTTGGTCCCTTTTCTCTACAAATTTGGTTCCTTTTCTCTATAAATTTGGTTCCTTTTCTCTACAGATTTGGTTCTATTTCTCTATAGATTTGGTTCCTTCTCCAAAAATTTGGTTCCTTTTCTCTACAGATTTGGTTCTATTTCTCTACAGATTTGGTTCCTTTTGTCTACTTTTGTCCTTTTAACAAGATTTTAAGACAATCAACCTCAAATCGTCCTTGTGCAAAAGTCGAATCTTGCCAGAAACAACCGCTAACATAAGTGTTTGTCTAAATATTATATCTAAATTAACATTTTTCTTAATTCTATTTTTTTTCTACCTTTTTGTAATAAATAAGCATACATGCTTGAGCCATACAATGAGAATTTATCTCTTTCACCAAACAAATCACTTTTTGCTCACTGAGAAAATTAATATTGGACAAATTGTTGCAAAGATCCTAAACAAGAAAGAATATTTTTCAGCTTCTTTACAAAATTTCTGGCTTTCTTGCTTTGAAAGCAGCTTTGTAAGCAGCTTTGAAAGCAGCTTTGAAAGCATCGTTGAAAGCAGCTTTGAAAGCATCTTTGAAAGCAGCTTTGAAAGCCGGTGATCCATAGATTCGACTATTCCTTACCCAATCACAATGCATCAAAAAATCGATCTCTGACGAGAATTGATAACCATAAATACCACCGTTATAGATTCTGACAAAATGTCTTTAGAACTTGTAAAGTTTTTTTACGATGGCGAGTTTTGCAGGAAAACATTCTCGAACATCATCGCTGATTGATTGATAATCGATGGAATAATATCGCCCATCCAATTCGCTTCCACCCAAGCCAAATCGGGAAGTAGAGTCTGAAAAGTTTATAGCTTTACAGATAAACTCAAAGGTATTGTATTAGGCTGCACATTATTGTACTGAAAATACTGTACACTATTGTACAGTTTGCAGTAAAGCCAAGCAAACAAGCCGGCCAAGTTTGAGCTTATCTTATTAGGCTGTCCAGAAAGTCTTTTCGTTTCTTTCCGTACTTCTGTTTGAAATTAACAAATTCACCAATTGAACTACGCTTTGTTTCATTAGAAAAACCAATTATTTTTCTACAAAATAACATTAAAACGGGTTTAAAATGTCTTATTTTTGAATTTTTGTGATTCGGATTTGAACACCGCGAGCTCTAGCTGATTTTCAGCCATGTTTCGTCGCAATTCGACATTCTCTGTGAAAATGGGCGAGTTTGCAGCCACTGTAATCCTTATATTGAAAATTGTTCGCTATTTCGCAGATAATTGACGAAAAAGCTACTCTGCCCTCCAGAACTCAAGAATATTCTATTTTCAAGGCTTTTTTGGGCGCATGGAGTCGGGTAGTCAAAAGGTCGACTCTATGAGACACTTTAGCTAAGGAAATCTATCTTTGTGTCAATAGATAAAAGATAGAGCACAAAAAGATAAGTATATAGTTAAATTTTTAGAGAAATTGATTCAGCCAATTTCTTTGTAGAGATTTTTATAGATTTTTACAAAAAAAACCCGTTTTCACTCTCGAATTTGCGGTTGAAAGTGGACAGAAATTGATTTAAAACGATGAAAATTGAACAATAAACACTTTTTCCTTAGAAGAAACCATAGGTTAATTGATGAATTTGTTATTTTTCAAAGAAAGTATGAAAAGACTTATTCATCAGCCTAATATTGGGTTGGGGAGAATGAGTCGGCGCCGAACTTTAAAGGGACTTTTTGCACACATAAAGCCTTCTTTAAACATACGTTTGGTTTCATCAAAAGGATCCACTATTTCTCTACAAAATCACTTTTGAGAGATTCCACAAAGCTTTTCTTTCGTGGAGTTTATGAACTTCCAAACGCAGCTGGTTAAAATGGCAAAGAGTCCGACTCATCATTTGAACAGTTTCTTTCACATAAACCTTCTTTGGTATTTATATAAAAAGATAGGTCACATTCAATTACTTAAGTTGTCAAATTTGCAGGAAGATCCCACCAATGGTTTTTTCTAGATGACAGTTTGTAGTTTTTGTGAAAAAATGGCTTTTTCTTGAGCGGAGGCGCTGTTTGAATTTTCTTTTAAATGTGATTTTGTAGAGAATTAGTTAACCATTCTACTCATATCAAACGCATATTACAGTGGTCCACAAAAATATTGTCCCATTGCCATCCAAAAGTTTCTTTCGTACGAAAATCTTGCAAAATAACGATATTCCCAAAAAGTGTAGGGTATTTTGCTTACCCATAATACTCTACTTTTCAAGATTATAAGATTTATCCGTATACATTGCAGAAAAATTAAAGTATAAAACAAAAACAATAAGTTACTTAACAAATAGCTCCACAAAAGTAATGTCCCATTTGCAAAGAATTAACAATTTTTTCAAAAAATTAATATTTGCTTGGTCCTCCTTTTGCTTTTATCGCTTCATTGAGTCGATCCGGCATGGAATCCACGAGATTTTTCAAAAGACTTGGGCGGATGGTGGCCCAAAGACGTTGAATGTGGACCCATAAGGCGGCCTTCGAATCGAATTTCTTTCCCTTGAGGCGCGATTTCACAAATGACCACAAATGTTCAATTGGATCGAGATCCGGTGAGTAGGGAGGTGGATTGATCAATTTAACACGATTTTCCGCAAACCATCCGGGCAGACGAGCTCTGGTACCATTTTGAAGTGTCACCAACCGTCCCATCATCAGTCTCGACTTGTGTTTCGGGTCGTTGTCCTGGTGAAGCATCTATCCGGGAGGCATCGTTTGATTGGCAAAGGGAAGCATTTGGGTTTCCATAATATTCTTGTAAGCCACAGCATCCATCGTCGAGTTCACGTAGACTAACGGACCTACTGAAGTTCGAGACATCGCTCCTAAAGAAAAAAATTTAGGTAACAAAATACTAAAAGGTTCTTACCCCAACACATTATGTTTCCGCCGTTGAATTTCCCGGTAGGCCGAATGTACTTGAGTGCGTATCGCTTTCCAGTCGGTCGCCGAATAAGATGGTTTCCATCCGCGTGAAATAAAATGATTTTTGTCTCATCGGTAAATAACACTTTCGCCCAATCACGCGTCGTCCAACTTCGGTAGGTCCGTGCAAATTCAAGGCGCTGCTTCCGGTGCTTAGATTTTATCAGAGGTTTACGGGCAGCCCTTCTTGCATATCATCCAGCTTGATTTAATCGTCGTCTGATCGTTTCCGGCGATACAACCCTGTTAAATTGATCCCTCATCACTTGGCTTCCATCGGTTGGTGTTTTGTTAGGATCGTTTTTCACCATTTGGATCACGGCTCGATCTTCTTTTGTGGTTGTGATTGGTCGTCGGCCACTCTTGAGGCCTCAATGAAGGTTTCGGTCGACTTTTGATTGAGAAAGAATGCGGCGCACCGTCCTTCTCGGGCAATTGAAGAGGTTGGCCACATCCTTTTCCCGCATCCCATTTTCCCGGGCCTTGGCGATTCGGAGTGTCAAGGTTTTTCTTGCCAGCCATCTAAATAATAAAATAAAATACATTTAATGTTCATAGAAGGCGAAAATAAAAAGAATAATTAAGGAAAACATCAATGGGACATTACTTTTGTGGAGCTATTTGTTAAGTAACTTATTGTTTTTGTTTTATACTTTAATTTTTCTGCAATGTATACGGATAAATCTTATAATCTTGAAAAGTAGAGTATTTTAGAGTGATTAGAGAGTGATTGAGTGAGAGTGAAACTAGAGTGATTTTAAAAGATTTTTTAAAAAATTGTATATGGTCCCCTATGTGATTTTTGGGAAAAAAATAGAGAAAAATTAGAAGCTCTATTAGAGTCACTTCTATTAGAGTATTTACGGTAGGTAAAAACTAGTGGGATAAAGTTTTACTAATTTCACGTAAGAAATCAAGAGGGTCGAGAAATGTAGAGTAACGCTCACAAATGTTTTGCTGTCTGACAAAAAGTTCAGGCCGACTGACCCTCACTCCCATTTGATTGTAGTAATTCTTCTTGTTGTCGATTTTCAACTGATATGTGCCCAAATCTTTAATGAAACGCCACAAGTCTGGATGATCCCTTGAATAATGTTTTCTCAGCGCACTATTGGAGCCTTCCAAGCAATTTGTCGTTCGTTGTTCACCTATCAATTAAAACAGCCACAGATAGTTGTTGTTCTTTATTATATACCATAGGGGACCATATACAATTTTTTTTAAAATCTTTTAAAATCACTCTAGTTCAAATGGAAATGCTCTAAAATTTTTTCAGATTCTAGTAAATTTTACTGCCAACTCTTCTAGGTTACACATATGGTCCGTATACACCATTCTGAGCTCTTTTCCGCGAAACTCTTTTTCAAAACTAGTAACTTTTTCGGCGATCAATTTTCTAGAGAGAGAGTGCGATTCTATTAGAGTTTTTAGGGTAATCATTTTGTTTGAATTCAATTTATTTTACAAACGCGATTATTTTTTTATTTATCATAACTGTTATAATTAGGTACATTGCACTTTTTTTCTTGTTGCTATGCTTGTTATTTGTTGTTAAATAAATTAATAAGTTTGTCAATGTTGTATTTGCTTAAAAAGTACAAGACTTACAACACACGGAACGAGTGCTCGAGTGTCTGACTTACTGAAAGTGAGTAAGCTAGAACGATATAACTTAATCAGGTACTTGAAGACACATTTTAGGTGAAATGACTTTAGGTGAAATAAATTTTAGGTGAAATGACTTTAGGTGAATTGAATTTAGGTGAAATGACTTTTAGGTGAAATGACTTTCGGTGAAATGACTTTCGGTGATATGACTTTAGGTGAAATGACTTTAGGTGAAATGAAGGTGTCCCCTTTTGTGGACCACTGTATTTGACGAAGTCGAATAGAAGTTTTAGACATTTTTTTGATTTTCGGCGCCGACTCATTCTCCCCAACCCAATAGTTCAGCTTTTCAGTGAAACGAACTACATTCACTCTCGCTCGAAAGTCACATCAGTGCAATCGGAACGTGTGGATTGCTCTTTTTGCTTAATTTTTCAAATGATGGTGCATCAAATGGATGGTTTGTGTTAGAATAGTTTAGATTTTTTTAGGTTCACCTTAAAAACGCATTTTTTTCCAGTGCACCCACTAATAAAATCCCCATTCTTTCAGAAAACAGCGATCTTAAATGGCAGGAAAGGGATTTAAATTCACTATTCATTTTCAATAGCTTTCAATAGCTTTCATTTTCAAAAGTTTGACATATAGGCAAATTTTTAGAGAAATTAATTCAGCCAATTTCTTTGTAGAGATCTTTATAGATTTTTATTAAAAAAAAACCCGAAACCATAGGTTAAATGATGAATTTGTTATTTTTCAAAGAAAGTATGAAAAGACTTTCGAGATTGGTTAATAACTTGTATTTGCAGCTCAATTTAAACACAAACCTTAATCTTCCCTGTAACTTTACAGGCTTTTCCTTTAGCTTCCCCAGATGCTTTATTCACCCAAGTTGCATTGTCATTCAATAGCTTTTGTCCCTAAAGGTCCATAAACTTGTAAAACTGGTAAAACTCGCCATTTCTCACCGTATACATCAAACAAATGGTAAAATCTTCGAGATATCTTTCAGGTACGAAAATATTACCAAAAAATGCCCATGTAATATTATATCCATACCATAAAGGATCATCTTTATTACAGTGATCTTTGTTACTGGAATGATTGATGTAATTTCAAAGTTAAACCTTACTTGCACAAGCACCAATACGAGTTTTCTGCAAAGGAAAACTCAGTGATCAAATTTTCTTCATAATAACATCCCGGGGTGAAATATTTCATTCCAGTAATACATTGTTGAACTTTGAGACCGTCAGATGAACGAAAATAATAATAGCACAGATCACCTTCACATTCTCGTCTGAAACGATGAACAGATGCATGAAAAAAGGATGATAAATCGTACATTTAACTACAGAAAGTCCGGACAGGACTCATGGACAAAAGTCTTTTAACGTTGGTTTTTAGAAGTTTGTTCTTTGTATATCTTGATCCAAAACCGACCAATTTGCAAACGATTAAAGGCTTTACAGGATGCGCCAAAATTATGGTAACGAAATAGTAATTGCAGAAAACACAAATCTTTTCCAGTAAAAACTTTTAGAAAACAATAATTTTTATTAACTTTAACAAGAACATTATGTAAACAACGATTATTGCTCAAAATGACCACCATTAGCAGCAATACATTGGTTCAAACGCTTTGGAAATTCATCGATAGCCTTTTGAACTGTGATGATGGACAAATCGTTCCAAGCCTTAATTAGTGCCCGTTTCAAAGAGTCTACCGATGTGTGGGACTTTGCACATGCCTTGCTCTCTAAAATCGACCAAATGGAATAGTCCAAAACGTTCAAATCTGGAGAACTTGAAGGCCATTCTCCTGGGCGCCGCGAGCTGATATCCACTGTGATCCAATCAGGAAAGTTGTTGGCTATCCAGTTTTGTGTTTTGGCAGCTTTATGAGAAGGAGCTCCATCTTGCATAAATGTCCAGCTTTTAGTTACAAAATGGGCCCGTGACCAGGGTAAAATTTCATCCTTGAGCATCTCCAAGTACATCTTTTTGTCGACTGTTACCCCAGTCGGAATGAAAATTAATGGTGTTTTCCCGCTGTACGTAACTCCTACCCAAGCCATTATTTGTTGTAACTCCTGCCCAAACCATTATTTGTTGTTTTATAGCTCGGAAAACATTCTCTTTCTTCTCTTGCAAAAGTGTCGAAATTTCAGCAATTCGTTTTCCTTGCTGATGTAGACGAATGATAACCGGGCGCAGATCCTTTTTCGATTTCATACCTGAAAAATAGTTGTAGAATTAAATATTGCAGAAAAAAAAGTGAAAAATGAGATAATTCGGGAGCGTTACCATAATTTTGGCGCACCCTGTAAAGAGCTTATTATCTCTAATTTTAACATTACAAAAAGATGGATTTAACAATTTATTAGGTGTCATGAACTTTTTAATAAAACAAAAATTGAGCCAAAAATTGATGGACAAAAGTCTTTTAACATCGCACAACCATTGGACTCCAAATTTTACCAGGAAAAAGTCACAAGTCACAGCTGCTGATGGGACGCCGTGTTCGACTCGCCAATGGAGGAACGGCTCTGGTGTCAGGATGGTTCAAAGCAAACCATGTTCAACTTGTGTCTGCTCCTCCCTATAGTCCTGATTTGAATGTGATCGAGAACTTATGGGCGTTTGTGAAGTCAAAATTGAAGGGGAAACTATTCGGATCAAAAGTGGAGCTTTGGTACTTCATCCGTCGAGTCTGGACAACTATTGGACCCCAAATTCTACGTGATCTGGTTGACAGCATGCCAAGGAGAATTCAAGCAGTAATTACAGCTCGCGGAGAACCTACTAAGTATTGATTTTCATAATGTTTTTCTCACATGTTTGTCCATCAATTTTTGGCTCAATTTTTGTTTTATTAAAAAGTTGATGACACCAATTGTCAAATCCATCGTTTTGTAATGTTAAAATTAAAGATAATAAGTTTTTAAAATCTTTTAAACGTTTGCAAATTGGTCGGATTTGTATAAAGATACACAAAGAACAAACTTCTAAAAACCAACGTTAAAAGACTTTTGTCCATGACTGTATTTTAACTCGTTCAATGAGTTTAATCACTTATCCTTTGCGCGTACCTTGAAGGAAAAGTTGCATCTGGTACACGGCTTTTGTTATGCATAGCCGAAGCCTTTTCTCTGGTTTAATTACCCAAAGTTTTGTCAAGTTTACAGTTACGCACAAGTACAGATAAGAAAATTTAGCATCAAATTCATTTCATGTTAATGAATAAGAAAATTCATTAAAATAAAGGTTTAAAATAAAACTGATGACGATTTTTTGAGAAGCAATATTGAAATGCTTTCACAACTTACACTTTTCCATATCGTCCATCTTTTTGAGTTCGAGTATCCAAATGATGAACACATTTTAGACTTAAAATCCCTTCAAACAAAAGACTCAAGTTAAAAATTAGCATTGAAATGTAAAGAACTTGAAATAAAAACTGTTTTTTTACAAAAACAACTAAAAAAAGGTTCTTTCTTTTCTAAAAATCTCATTACCAGAATTGTTTTGATCGGCGAAATGATCCCATAGACTGATTCAATAATTGTGTAAGGAAAAAGTGAATTTTAAAAATGATGACTAAACCAAATGAGCTTTATTTTCTATCATTCGAAAGATCTATCTTTTCTCAACAAAATTGCTTTTGAGAGTTTTTGAAAAGCTTTTGTTTTTGAACATTTTCAAATGAAAATTAATAGCAAACAGAAAAGCGCCGATTTTACATCATTTTTCAGTCTTTTTGCGTCTAATAAAGCTTATTTTCAATAAAATTATGAGTCAAATCCGTTTATTCGATTTGAAATGCTTGCAAATCATGTAGTCTAAAAAAAAACTGACTCATTTGACAAATTTTTCAACAAGAATTGCTTTTGCTTTTTTATGTAAAAGAAAAACATCGATTTTTCCAGAATTATTCCAGAATTATCCCCAAAAATCCCAAAATTATGGGGCAGATTATGGGGCCTAGCTGGAGTCAAAGTCAACAAGGATCATTATCTAAACATGTTGGAAATTTTACTAAGAATATTACAGAGATTGATCTTTCTTTAGCATGGAAAGTTAGTGCCATCTCTCATCAAAAAAGTTGCCAACCGTCGATCGATTCCCGCCAATTTTGCCTACTCGCCTCTGCGCTCGCGGAAAACCCCCAAAAACGAAAGCTTTTCTAAATTGGCCACAACTATTTTGCGGAGAAAATACAGATCTTTTCAATGGTGGAAACCGTGCTTCATTTGTAAAGCGCTTTTTAGTGAAAAAAAGTTCGGTTATTTCGTTGAGAAGCTAATAAATCTCGAATGCTTACACAAGTAAGCATTCGAGATTTCTGTGAATGCAAAGATTTCTTTTGAATGCGAAGATTTACCGATAAATATACAGACATGATTTGATCGTATAAAAAAGATAAAAAGAGGTTTTTTGAGTGGATTTTTAGTGATGACCGTGATTTCCCCATGGCATCGGTAGGCTGATGGGATAGCTGAAAAGGTTAATGAAATAATGAAAGAATGAAAGATTATTGATTTCTAAATAATGGACAAATATTTAGCTAAAGATATTGCTCTTCTTGATAGAACTTGAAAAACAAACCGTGGCTTTCCGGGGCGACATTTAAGCGATTTGAGCTCTTGCTGGACACAGCTGGACACCTGAGATTCAGAATTTCAATAGAAAAGACATTTTGAGTTCTTAAAACTGGTTGAATTGATTTAAATTTAGTTTTGTTATTTTTTTGGGCTATAAACCAAGAACTTATGCACTTACAAGGCTCCAGAATGGACTGACACCGTCGACAAGAATCATGCAACGATCAGTCAGAAGTTGTCCACTGACTGGGCCTCTCCAATGGGGGTTCGTGTGGGATTTTGAGTTAATCAACATTCCTGGAAAAATGCAATTCCTTTAATATGCAAACAGTTTAGTCTTTGTACTGTTTAACTACTAACCACTGAGAAGATAGGTTTGCTTTGGCACTAAAACCATATTGCAGCCAATATTTGGGATGATGAGAGTTTTGGGCAACTTCTTAGGTCCCTGGAAGAAGGAATTGAATTTTTTAAGAGCTTTGTGCTAAAGTTATCTCCTCAACGCACTCGATAAACGGAAAGATGAGCCACAGTGTATTCGATGACCGACGTTCCGTTGAGCCTCACCCTTTTCTTCGACAAAACCTTGACTTTTGAGACTAAAAATTTGAAATTCTTGAATCTAGATTAAAACTGACTCCAATCCAAGCTGCACGCTCTCTCCTCCCAATTTTGAGGGAAAATTGGGCACACGCATCGATTGATTGTAGTTGTAGTTGTCGTAGTGGTTGCCGTCGTTGTTATTGTCGTAGTCGTGTACTTGGGACTCGTTGTAGTCTGCCCAGGTTTCGAAGTCTTGGTTGTCGTCGGATATGTCGTTGTGGTTGTCGTTGTTGTGGTCGTTGTTGTGGTTGTGGTTGTAGTGGTAGACGTCGTATGTTTAGTAGACTTTGTGCTTTTTCCAGGCTTCAAGGTGGTAGCTGTTGTGGTAGTGCTTGTAGTCGTGGTTGTTGTTGTGGTTGTTGTAGTCGTAGTAGTTGATGTGGTACTAGTGGTATACTTTGTGCTCTTGGTAGTTTGCCCAGCTTTGGTTGTTGTTGAGCGCGTGGTTGTCGTTGTTGTGGTCGTTGTTGTGGTTGTGGTTGTGGTTGTAGTGGTAGACGTCGTATGTTTAGTAGACTTTGTGCTTTTTCCAGGCTTCAAGGTGGTAGTTGTTGGGTAAGTAGTTGTAGTGGTTGTGGTAGTTGTTGTGGTAGTAGTGGTCGTTGTCGTTGTAGTCGTCGTATATTTAGTAGACTTGGTGGTTTTTCCAGGCTTCAAGGTGGTAGTTGTAGAGTAAGTAGTTGTAGTGGTTGTAGTAGTTGCTGTGGTGGTTGTCGTTGTTGTGGTGGTTGTTTTAGTCGGCGTTGTCGTTGTAGCCGTCGTATATTTAGTAGACTTTGTGGTTTGTCCAGGCTTCAAGGTGGTAGCTGTTGTGGTAGTGCTTGTAGTCGTGGTTGTTGTTGTGGTTGTTGTAGTCGTAGTAGTTGATGTGGTACTAGTGGTATACTTTGTGCTCTTGGTAGTTTGCCCAGCTTTGGTTGTTGTTGA
Source organism: Mesorhabditis belari (assembly GCA_958450365.1). Classification (NCBI taxonomy): domain Eukaryota; kingdom Metazoa; phylum Nematoda; class Chromadorea; order Rhabditida; family Rhabditidae; genus Mesorhabditis; species Mesorhabditis belari. The sequence continues at coordinate 1,030,099 of CAUEEP010000920.1, forward strand.
GCGCGTGGTTGTGGTTGTAGTTGTTGTTGTCGTTGTCGTGGTTGTAGTGGTGGTAGTTGAATATTTAGTAGACGTTGTAGTTTGTCCAGCTTTAGCCGTTGTCGTATAAGTCGTAGTCGACGTGCTCGTGGTGGTCGTCGTGGTCGTCGTGGTTGGATATTTGGTGGACGTCGTTGTTTGTCCAGGTTTTAAGGTAGTGGTCGTTGTCGGGTATTTCGTTGTAGTAGTCGATGTAGTAGTCGATGTAGTAGTGGTAGTTTTCGTGGTCGTGGGAGCCGTGGAAGTTGTCGTGTACGTGGTTGAAGCGGTAGTAGTGGTGGGTTTCAAGGTCGTCGTTGAAGTTGAAGTAGTCGATGCAACGGTGGTGGTAGTTGGAGTCTTTGTTGTGGTGGTAGTTGATGTTGTAGTAGTTGTAGTTGTAGTAGTTGTAGTAGTAGGAGATTTGGTGGTGCTGCTTCTAGTAGTAGTGCTTCCAGAAGTTTTTGTAGTCACTCCTCCATTTCCTCCATTTTGTCCCTGCTCATTTTGATTTTGGCCTTGGCTGTTGTTGTTTTGCCCTTGCTCATTTTGGTTTTGAGCAAAGATTGGAGTGGCGATGAAAGCCACTATAATGAGAACCAACACTCGACAGAACATTTTCCCTGAAGATTATTCACTTTATGGATAGGTACTGTAAGAGTTAGGTATAGGTATAGGTATCCTGCAAGAGTCTGGGGTTTTGCTAAGAAATGAATATTGTAAAACAGTACAAAACTACAGTACTCAAAAGGTGCAAGGGGAGACAAGAGTTGCAAGGATTACGGTGAGAAATACGGCACAGTACTAACAAGCTACAGTAGTAACAAGCTAGAGTACTAACAAACTACACTACTAACAAGCTACAGTACTAACAAGCTACAGTAGTAACAAGCTACAGTACTAACAACCTACAGTAGTAACAAGTTGCAGTAGTAACAAGCTACAGTACTAACAAGTTACAGTACTAACAAGCTACAGTACTAACAACCTACAATACTAACAAGCTACAGTAGTAACAAGTTACAGTACAACAAGCTACAGACAACAAGCTACAGACTAACAAGCTACAGTACTAACAAGCTACAGTACTAACAACCTACAATACTAACAAGCTACAATACTAACAAGCTACAGTACTAACAACCTGCAGTAGTAACAAGCTACAGTACTAACAAGCTACAGTACTAACAACCTACAATACTAACAAGCTACAGTAGTAACAAGTTACAGTACTAACAAGTTACAGTACTAACAAGTTACAGTAGTAACAAGCTACAGTACTAACAAGCTACAGTACTAACAAGCTACAGTACTAACAAGCTACAGTAGTAACAAGTTACAGTACTAACAAGCTACAGTACTAACAACCTACAATACTAACAAGCTACAGTACTGAGAAGCTACAGTAAACAAAAGGCTATGAAAAGCTACAGTAATCAGAAAGCCTAAAAGAATAACTGTAAGAACAAGTGATAGACTAAGCTACAGTACTCAAAAAGCTTTGAAAGGTGTGATCTCCCCTCGTCCTCATCGAATCCTTAAATACTCCCCGTTTCCGCAAAAATTTCTTGTTGATTGATCATCCCAAAATTCTGCTAACTAGAGGTTATTTGTCGATTTACACTAAAAATAAAAATATGAAACTTGTATTCAAAAAAAAAAATAGCGCTAAAGCTTTCTATTCTTGCTACAAAACTCAAAAATTATCAAATATTCGTGAAAATTGAGACTTTTTTTTTGCATATAAGTGAAAATATTTTCATTTTGGCTTTGCTTTTTCTGAACGATTCGCAATATTTTATTGATGTTTTTACATTTTCAATCTAAGTCTAATCGAGTTTTTTTTTTTGAATGAAAATTGAAATTTCGAATTCGAATAGATAGTTCAGTGTTGTTTTTAAAGAGAAAATGAAATTTTGCATGAAAGTTTTTGTATTTTGGTGTACTTCGTGCTCTTTAGACTTGGCAAATGTAATTGGTGAGTGGGATTGGAAAAAATTCACTCAGCCAGATAGCTCAGCTCACACCCACTCTATCTTGCAAATTAATGATCAATTAAGATGCTTGTTACCAGAAGGTGAATCGTTTTTATTGCAGACAATATTATTTGATAAAAGCAAGCCTTCAACCATTAAACAGTACAAGTTGTATAATGTTTAAAATAAAGATTTCATGGTTGAAGGCTTGCTGTTGTCAAACACAAAGAATTTTTTGTCTGCTCCTTTTCTTTTAACTCTTTTCTTGTCTTTCTTTCTTTTCTTTTCTTTCTTTTCTAGTTCTTAATTGTCCGTAGATAATTCCGATGATTGCAAACAGTCGTGTGGATAAGTTGCAGTTCATCTTGTAGTTTCTGCAAAGAATAGCTAAACATTACCTAAATTAACTACGCTAAAGTCGCGAGTATAAGTTCTGTTTGGTTTTCCCATGCAAATTGACGGCTGTCTCCGGTGCGGTGTGTCGAGGGTTCGAACCCCGCTGCAGCATAACTTTTTTGCTTTTTAAGAACAATAATAGAAGTAAATTTATTGAGGGTTATAGCAATTTTATGCTGTTATTTGTTGCTCCGGGCGTGGCTCGGCGCGTCCGCCCTGCTCCTCTCCGGTGCTCAGTCTTATGGATCCCTCCCTGGCCTCTTCATCCGGCCAAAGTCCACGTCGGCGGTCGAAAGAGATGCTTTCCAGCGTCTTCTTCAACACTATCGTCTGGATGTATCCATGCACATAACAAATAGCAATGGTGATAGGCTGTCATCCTGTAGTCACCCTGTAGTCCTGTAGGCTGTCACCCTGTAGTCACCCTGTAGTCCTGTAGGCTGTCACCCTGTAGTCACCCTGTAGTCCTGTAGGCTGTACCCTGTAGTCCTGTAGGCTGTCACCCGCGCTCCAAGAACAATAATAAAAGTTTATATAACAATAAAAATGTATAAAAACCCAACAAAAAGAAATTCAAAGCAATTAAAGCGAATGTAAATTAAGGCAGAACTTATACTCGAGACTTTAGGGTAACTAAATGCAACATTACCCATAAATCCACAACACTGCAAAAGTGATGAATTGCTTGCATCCGAGGTGAGTGCTCTCCAAGTACGATCCTTCCTTTATAGATGCCGACGAGCAGTCTTTTGTCTTCGATTCACGACAATGCCACTAAATAAATATTGAATTAAGCTTAACAATGATCTAAAGACAAGTCATACACGTTCTGCTGTTAGCTGTTAGCTGTTAGCTGTTAGCTGTTGGCGGTTCGCGGTAGCTGTTAGCTGTAGCTGTAGCTGTAGCTGTTAGCTGTTAGCTGTAGCTATTAGCTGTTAGCTGTTAGCTGTAGCTGTTAGCTGTAGATCTATATTAGATGTAGACCTAAAAATTTGTAACTGAAGGCATTCTGGGATAGAGAATCTGAATCCGTTATTAGTTTTTGAGCAACTTTAATTTCCGAGCCATGGCTCAGCTTTCGTCTCGTAAGTTTCATTCTGCCATAACCGGTTGGATTCTTGAGATAGGTGCTGATCAATTGGTGTGAACGGCCGATTTTCCTGGCAATTCCTCGATAGCTGTCCCCAGCTTGATTCATGGAATCGCCTTTTCTTCAGATCAAAAATCAGAAAACTGCTTCCTTTTGCCCACTAAAATAAAAAGATTTGTTTTGAAAACAGCACAGAAAATAATGAAAACCACAAGAGAAAGTAAAACTCCTCCACTGATCGTAAAATCATCATCACAAAACCCTCTAAAACTTGGATAATTAAACCGACTGAAATATTCAAAAATAGAGCAATTTTCTTTAAAAACTAATAACGGATTCGAATTTTTCATCCTCGAAAATCTCGAAAGCAAATTTTCAGCCAAATCGGCCTCAAAACAAGCGCTAAATTGACGTGATCGGTGGGCCGTATTGTCGCAAATGTGTTAAGGACCTATTCCTTTTCTTCTTTTATTACTAGGGATAAGAAGCCAGACCTAACCAGTCCTAACCAGATACTTTTTCTGCGGCGAACCTGCAGTGAAACCAATTTTATCTAGTGTTCCTGATAAATAACTTATCCAAGCAATCTCAAATCTCCTTACTTATATCAAGAGCTCTTTGAAATCAATGACTTGAATGACTTGAACTTACCCAATACCCGGTCCGGTCCAGTTTTTTACTATCCGCGGACCTCTGTTCTTTATGTACGATGCGATAATATATGTTTGTACTTGTATAAGTGTAAAGTATAGTTTTCAAATAGAAATGAAGGTTTGTTTATATATATATACTTTATTCAGGACATAAAATAAAGTGCGCAAAGATTAATACACATGAATTCATACGCATAAACACGAAAAGATAAGAAAACAGCACGATCTAATATCTGTAATATATGGGTAACGATATATTACAGATAACGATAAGTTTCTCGATTCACTTTGATCTCCCTGGCGACTTCTCGAAGTGAGATCCTCGAATTTCGCTTGGTTCGCCTCTTGATCACTTTTCGATTCCTGAGCGTGTTTATAGTTCGCTTTCTTCCTCTTTCGAGTCGCTCGCCATCGTGTTCAAGCTCCTCAAATTATTTGATCGCTTTTGAAACGGTTTAGGATACACGGAACAGACGAACGATCTCACATTGACGTTTGCCGGCGCGATGAAGATCCAAAATAGCAGTGCGATTCTAAAAACATAAAAACTTAATCTTTAAGATAAAAATCTTACATCGAATTCAAGAATTCGATTTAAGATATGATGCAGGCAATCTGCAGTAAAACCACTGAATCAACCGCAGCCGTATGGATTCAAATAACACCTATAAAGAGGCACTATTCAGTAGTTAGTAGTCATAGTTAGATTTAGGCGCTAAAAGGACTACCAAAAGGTAAGCAAGCAGCACGGTCGCGTCGCGCCACTTGACTAAAACTTGTGAAAAACAAAGAATTGCCAAAAATTCTCCATTCAGTCAAGCATTTTATTATTTAATTGGCTAATTTTTGATGTTTCCTTTCCCCCGTCTTTCCAATATTCTCAAGGATTAAGTAATAGAATACGTTGATATTTTTGATGGTGAAGCTTTTGATAAAATCACTCTGTTAACAGCAAATCGTGAAATTCGCTTAAAAATTTTACATCATGGACTGTTCCCAAAGAAAATTGAGGAAATGAATGTTTATATTCCGAATCTGCAAAAGAAAAAATGGCTTATTGACGTGGATTTTCTTCGGATTCACGTGAAAAAGGCGATAGATGAGAGATTTTTGATCGAAATTCGAATCTCTGGGCAAAAAAAAGTCGAATTATTCATGAATATTTCGAATTTTACAATGTTTAACAAATTTTATGCAGTTTTAAATGTGAAAATTTGGTCGGATGAGAGCGGAATTGATCGAAAAAGACTCCCGAACAACAACACAGAATAACAACAACAACAGCAACAACAGCCAGCAGCAACAACAACAACAGCAGCGACAACAACAACAACAACAGCAACAACAGCAACAACAACAACAACAACAACACAACAACAACACAACAACAGCAACAGCGGCAACAACACAACACAACAACAACAGCAACAACAACAACAACAACAGCAACAACAACAACTCGCGAAATTTCTCCCCAAAAATTTACGCTTTGTGAACCTTTATGAGATTCATATCCCAGATTTTCAATTATTCAAAGCAATTTCGGAAATTTTAAATCCAAAAGTTGATGGGGAGTTGAAAATTTCAGTTGCGGAGGATTTAAATGAAAAAATCTTCAATATCTCAAGAATCTCTTCAACAAAAATTTCTCTGATTGCCCGAAATTCACAAATGATTCTTTGCTCAAACTTTACGATTCATTGAGAACTTCAAAATTTGAAATTCTCACATTTTGGCCGCAAAATTGGCCATCATTTCAGCCTACTTGCTTTCAAATTCTTAATCACGGTTTTCCTGGTTTAAATGCAAATTGTAAGGTGAAAATCACGTGTAATTTGGAGAGATATTCAATGGAAAGGAGTGAGGAAAGTGAGGTGAAATTTGGGAATTTGAAAACGACGATCTTGAAAAGCCAAGGAGTGCAAAAAGTTGATTCAATTGATTTAACAATTGATTCAACAATTGATTCAACAATTGATTTAACAATTGATTCAACAATTGATTTAACAATTGATTTAACAATTGATTCAATAATTGATTCAACAATTGATTCAATAATTGATTCAATGTCTTCGGAAGAGAGAATTTTTGAGTACTTCACAGAAACGATCAATTTCAACTCGAAATCGATTGTTAAAGGATGGAAAAAAGAGAATCGGCTTTATTTTGATAAATTTGCATTCAAGAAAAAGATCGATGGAGGGACTTGTGTTTTCTTGGTGATCTTTTTCTTCAACAATGGTTTTCAGATTTGTTTCTACGGGAAAAAGGGAGATGATTGATTTAAAGAAAGATTTGATCGGCTTTATTGAATAAATTCTAAAATTCAACAAGACACAAAGCTCAACTGCATTCAGATTAAATTTCTTATATACCGATAGATTACGGTTGTCTTTACAGACTATGTAGCTCTTACTGTAGTTTTACAGATTACGGTAGCTTGACAGATTACAGTAGTTTTCACAGAGTACAATAGTTTCACGAGTTACGGTACTTTTTACAGGCTATGATTACAGGTTACAGGTTTTTACAGGTTCTGATAGCTTTCACAAACTCGTTTCACTTTGAAAACTAATTATAAGCCAGCCATTTTCTTGGAATTTTAGTTTAACATAGCAATCCCATTGAACCAATTCCCTTGACCTTGACATATGAGATTTCTCGATGCGATGAACTCTTCTATTGTCTGCATGAAGGAAAAGCTGGTTATTCTGAGATCATAAAAGATCGCAAGATTTTGTGGGAATAATACTTTCACTTTTTATTTCTTTTTCTCAGAGTTGTTCGATCTCTTAAGACAGAAGAAAGAAAAGAGACTGAATGAAGTCTGAATGAAGGAAAAGCTGGTTATTCTAAGATCATAAAAGATTGCATGATTTTTGTTTTATCTAAATTGTCTTATCATTTCATTACTGAACGCAAAGTTCAATAGAAAATGTTATTTAAATGCTGACTCAATATATATTGTCTAAAACAATCTAAAACAAGAGACAAGACAAGCTTTTCTCACTTGTACAGTAAGAAGATGATGAGAATGCATACGACTTGATCGCTGGTCAAGGTGTTGTACTCAGTAGATCTGTTGAGACTCTGCCTATGATTGGTTGGTTTGTTTAGTCGTTAGCTGTTTCAACGTTTCGCGTTCTTCGGCTTCTCTCACGGGTTCTTCGCGTTCTTCGCGCCACGCAAAACACGCCAAACACGCGAAACGCACTAGCCTCGAAATGCCTCGATTGACCGAAAGTCCACTCAGCTGTTGTGCATCACTTAGCTCACCTCTTTCATCATATCACTGTTTCAAAGTCGCCGTCTTGCAACCGGATGCTTTAAGCTCGGATCAACCAGATATGAAAACGCATGATAGCTCCGTATAGCTCCATGATCCTTCCATTAGATTAGAAAGCGCTGGTTTTATCTGGGTTTCTAAAGACTTTTAAAGATCTCAAACAAGTTTTATCTGGATTTCTAAAGTTTCTTGAAAGTGCCCGAGCCTGAGCAGAAGTTAATAACAGCTTTGTAAGCTGCTATTAACTAACTTTATTAACAACAGCTATACTTTCAAGCATAACAGTTGTCTTGTAAAGTTTACGCAGTTCACCCGGATAAAACTCGATCACTCTTCTTGAAATTTTAACACATAAATGCAATCGACCATTTGTTTACGCAAGATCCGAATAACGATATGGAATTTGAGTTCTGCCCGTTTACTTTACCTCATCAATCCTTCAGCCTAAGCCTAAGCCACTAAAATGATTAGTGAGGTCAACCTAGGGCATTAGATTTGTAACTTTGTAACTTTGCTCGAACGAGAAGAGCTTCTCATCGGTGAACAATGTCCGCTCCCAATTCGGAGTTGCGACCCGCTTGACCAGTTCGCGGAATCTTTCGAGTCGAATCCGTTTGTTGTCATCGGTGAGCATTTTTCCTTGTTTGAACTTCAAACCTTGTGGCATTAGATTTGAATTGGTTTAACATGGAAATTCCTGTCTACAATCAACATTTTAGCCATTTGAAAGCTTTGGGGAGAAGAGGGGGGAAAAAAAAAAAAAAAAATTTATTATTAAAATAAAAATTTTTTTATAAGGGGAAGTAAAAAATAAAAAAAAAAAAAAAAAAAAAAAAAAAAAAAGCCCAAAAAAAAAAAAAATTTAAAAAAAAAAAAAAAAAAAAAAAAAAAAGGTTTTGGGGTGTGTTATTTAAAAAATTAAAATATTAATTTTATTTTTTTTTAAAAAAAAATTAAAAAAAAAATTTTTTTAAAAAAAAATAAAAAATTTGGAATAGGATTGTTTTTTTTTTTTTTTTTTTTTTTGGTTGGTTTTTAAAAAAAAAAAAAAAGGAAAGAAAATTGGATTTTTTTTTATTTTAATTGGATATTTTGATGTTTTTTTTTTTTTTAAAAAATAATTTTTTTTATAGGGTTTTTTTTTAAAAAATTAATAATTGAGAACCATTTGATGCTAGTGATTGGCATAAATTGGCACTAAATGGCACTAAATTTGAGTTGGCACTAAATAGGCATTAAATCCCATTATTTGGCACTAAATGCCTTTATGGCTGAAGGCCGGAGTTAACTGCTGGCCGATTTGGGTCAACACATAATTTACATGACTCAAAGCTTAGCAATCGTTAGCAAACTTACTACAGCTTATCATTTTACTACTGAATTTGCATTTCAATAACTGATCTGACTTTGAGAGGCAATTTTCCCGTTTAAATGAGATCCTTTGAACTTTTCCGCCTTCGCCGCTTTCTCAAAATATAAAAGTTCTTCAAAATCTTCCTAGTTGAAAGTATAAACATATTTTCCTAATATATTCTACGAAAATATAGCTAAAATTCATTTTTTGGCGACCTATTCATTTTTTCCTTTGATCCCTTTGATCCCACCGCCAAAAATCTCACCGTCAGTTTTTTCAACGCTACTCAAAAGCGGTTAAAGATTTTTCAATTCTGATTTAAGAGATCAAACCGCCGTAATCGATTATATATTGTCTCAAAAAATCAGACCAAAATTCCCACTAGGACTCAAGTTATGAAGTGAACGAACAGACACAATTTTGCGTCTTATAAATAAGATAACTATTGGGTTGATGGAAAAGCCCTTTCCGATTTTTTGGGAGAGTACCTTAAATTTGTCCAATTTAGACGTTTTATAGCTCATCCTAAAGCTGAATTCAAGACGGATCGATTGGTAGAAAAACCGTTTTGAGATATCTCTTTTTTAAAAGTTTTTACAACTATTTTAGTAAGGAGCGGCAGAGCCAAAAAATGACTGTTTTCACGTTTCGTTAGTTTTCCGTGCAGAACCCTAGGCTAAAAACATGTGTTTCGTGATCAGCGTCAAAAATAACCCCTAGACATCCAAAATCTATGCTCCGAGACTCAAAATCTGTAATTGCAATGCTTTGAAGTGCTTTTACAGCGCCATTTTTGCACCTCCAAATTTCAAACATCAAAAATTTTCTGCAAAACAGGAATAAAGGCCAGTAAAAGTGCTCATAAAGCTCACGGATTTGCGAAAAATCCGCGATCTCTAGACAGAAAGACAGAAATTGCAACGAAAAGCGAAAAGAGAGGCAAGTTTGCAGCTTCTTATCTAATGTACATCTAAAAAAAGCAATGACTTTACACTCGCATTGTTTTATTGAGTGTACAGGTTCTTGAAAAGATGAACGATTTGAGAGGTGAGAGCTGAGAACTGAGAACTCTTTTCTTCTTTCAGGGTCAACTTTGTTTTTCTCTTTGTCTCTTTTAAAAGACTTTGCTAGAGTTCAAGAATTGAAAAAAGTCACAAAGAAAGGAAAAGACAATCTTCTGCAAAAGAAAAGATGATCTTCTGAATACTCTTATAATTTTGTTAAGAGTTCTAGAAAGTGTTGAGTGTCTTAGTTGGTCAAGAAAGGTTTGAAGAAGAGGGAATTTGGAGTCAGAGTTAAAACTAGTTTGTAGTAAAGAAATGCGATATTGAATTCAGATACTACTTTCTAGTGATAAAACGAATCACCATAAGAATATTAGGCTCTTACTTAGTTTCCGGGTATTTTGAAGGCCTATAACTTTATCTAGAGAAAAAATCTTTGTTAACTTTTTATATCATTGTTCAGAGGACATTTCCGGCTTTCAAATAATACCAAATAGAGCTAGACTGGATTTTTCATTACCATGCAAGCCAGGCGTTCATTACCATGCAATTCTCAAGTAAAATGGAGTTCAAAAAGCTTGAGAAAAGCTTCTTGTTATCTTATTTGGTTTGAAATTCTTAAAATCTATTCTTAAAGCCTTTTTTTGTAGATTTTCATGCTCGAATTTATAAATAGTACATAAGAAACCTATTTCCAGCATTGAAATCAGTCAACAACAGCCGAAATAAATAAAAAAATGTCAAGTTTGACTAAAATCTGTTGGATTTGAGTTATTGGGTTGGTAAATTAAAAACTGCGGCCTAATGTCATATGTGACAGTTGGAGCACTTTCTTCAAAAGAAACCCATTGGCAGCAGCTAATGGCCACATCACCTAGAAAAACTAGTACAGGGTGCTTCAGAATTATAGGCGACAAGACGCGCTAGCCTTGTTTTTATGACATTTTCTTTGTTACGATTCCAATACGGTTCCTATTTTATTCCAATACGGCTCCAATACGATTCCAATACGGTTCCAATACGGTTCCAATATGGTTCCTATTTTATTCCAATACGGCTCCAATACGATTCCAATACGGTTCCGATACGGTTCCAATATGGTTCCTATTTTATTCCAATACGGCTCCAATACGATTCCAATACGGTTCCAATATGGTTCCTATTTTATTCCAATACGATTCCAACACGGTTCCTATTGGGTTGGTGAATTGAAAACTGCTGGCTATTGTCATATGTGACAATTTGAGCACTTTCTTCAAAAGAAACCCATTTTGGTGTCAATGGAAAAGTTGTAGAGAATCAAAAATCAAGCTTATATCCAAATTTTCAGAACGATTCAAAAACTGGTTTCCAAGAAATTCATAAATAGTACATAAGAAACCTGTTCCCAGCATTGAAATCAGTCAACTACAGCCGGAATAAATAAAAAAATGTCGAGTTTGACTAAAATCTGTTGGATTTGAGTTACTTCTATAGTCCAAAACCTATTTTAACAAAAAAAAATCTTATTATTAGATCACATTGTTCGGAAATTATAAAGCTTATCAAACTCTAAATGATCAAAACTCAAATGCTTGAAACATTCTCGAGAAAATCTAGAATCGACAACTTGAGCATCCATTCAATGTTCCCGTGTTTTTTTGCTTCTTTGAGAAAAGATTTCCTCACTTATCGATGAGATTAGATCTGTTTTCTCCTCGAGTACCACTCCAGACTCGATGGGAAAGTTTCACTTCTTGACAAGAACGCGATATGTACAAAAAGTGTGAAAGACAAGATTCAGAGGGAAAAGTACTGGAGAATGATTAGGCTCAAAGCTTTCACTGGTTGTTTGGAGTTGCTAGAGGATCCTGGGCGCCTGAAAAATAAAACAAGCTAATATATAGTAAAAACTGTGACCTAGTAAACTAATTTTCCCAGGAAACTCTTGAACTTTCACAAAATCCATCCACAAAATCCATCCAGCTATCCACAAAATCTTTGTCACTTGACTAGAATCAACTCAATAAATAAGCTTTAGATTAGATTCAATTTCAAGAGACTTTTGAAGATTTAAGAACTTGAAAGTTGTAGACGAAAAGTCAATAACTAAACCTCTACTTAGCTCGCTAGTAACTTATTCAGTTAAGTTAATAAGTTACTAGCGATCTTACTGACGAGTTAATAACTAAACCTCGAGCTAAAGCTAAACTTATCAAAGCTGTGGATAAGTTTAACTTGACCACAAAGCTGGTTAACCAAGATCTTCTGATTTAGCGAACAGTTTGATCCATTTGAAATCATTGAAAGATCTGTTCATCAAAAATCTTTTAGACTAGACAATCATTGTACAAGCAATAAATTGTGATCACTAAAATTGTCACCGATTAGACATTTGAGGTGTGAACTCTCGCATAAACTTCTCTCTCGCTGAAATGAGAGAAAACTTTTGTATCAGTTTGTCACAACTCTTGACCCTTTTGAATGGACTGTTAATGACCAGTTGGAAAAGTTTTGAGAGTAAATCTTTTCTCTCTGAGGTAAAGGTTGATCAAGAGAAACGATAAGCTGAAAGAAAGTGTGTAGATTGGGAAAAGGGGTGTAGACTGTAGCTGAGAAAAAGGTGGAGCTGAGGACCGCCTTTCTCTCGAATGGCATTGAGATTCAAGTATAAATAGGAACCGTTTCTTCCGACAACATCAACAACCAACACTCAACATTTTCAGCTTCTTCTTCTATTCTACAGTACTTTGAGTACTGTAGAAGTTTTGAGTTCTCTGCTCTTGGCTCTCCTCATTTTCTAGCTTAGTCTAAGCTATGTAGCTGATTTGTAGCTGATCCAGTGACTCAGATAAGCGTAACAATCCTAGTCTAATCTAGATCTCCGAAAGCGTATTGTTTCTTTGAACTTTCGGAAATTCCGGAATCTTGAAACTCTAAGGCTTTTCTCCCTTTCTTCCAACTTTCCATCCACCTGATTCCTTTCCAGAAATGACTCGATTGTTGTTGCTCGTCCCAGTGATGGTTGCCGTGTCAGAGGCTTTCCTCTTTGGCGCTCTTGGAGGTGGTGGAGGTGGCGGTTGTGGATGTCAATCAGCTGCCCCAGCTTGCCCACCTCCTTGCCCTCCACCCTGCCCACCTCCATGCCCACCCCCAGCTCCAGCTTGTGGTGCTCCAGTCTCTAGGTAAGTTTAGTTTGCATAGTCTATTAGAAACAATTAAGAGTACTGTCTTTTGTGATGCCCAATAGACGGTTATGATGATCCAGAAATGGTTAAAACTAAAACTAAAAGTCTAAAACTTTGAACAAATCTGAACTTATTTCAAAACTCAACAATTCTATTTTCAGCTGCGGCGGAGGAGGCGGAGGATACGCTGCTCCACCAGTAAGTTGTTTTAAAGCGATACTGTAAGACTTTAGGGCATTCTATGATATGAGATCACTAAGTCGATCGATCAAGATAGCTTTTAAGTTCTTCAAACCTAAGACATTGTCCCAATTTTTTAGCCCCCACCACCATCATACGGACCCCCACCACAACAATCGTACGGACCCCCACCACAACAATCATACGGACCCCCACCAAGCGCCGGAGGATACGCTGGAGTGAGTTGACAATTTGAATTTAAATTAAACATAGAAAATAGATGTACAGCACATATTTGGTTTATTTAAAGTATTCAGTAAAATTTAATAATTTTTTCTATTTCAGGGTCCATCCGGAGGTGGCGCTTATGCCGGAAAATAAGCCCTTTTCGAGCTTTTTCACTATTAGTTTGTTTGCATATATTGGTGAATTGGGTGTATTTAATTATGATAGGAATAAACGTTATTTTATTCGAATCTATTGAAAACATCAATGTGCATCAAGCAGAAGAAAGGAGCGCTTTGAATTAAACCGATTCTCACGAAATCTAAAAGCTTAGATCGATTAAGCCCGAGTTCCAGTTGGTAGACTCAATAAAATGGATAGTGCCAAACGATTCGTTGACCCTCAGAACCCCTGGGTACAAATTTACAGCCTAATATCTTTTTTGGGCGATCTAAAAAGCAAAAGAAAAATTCCGATGTACAGGGTCAAGATTATCCGGATAACTTTTTGGAAAAGTAGTTGTCGCGCGCTTTTAATTTTTATTCAAAATTTCAAGTGTTATATAGAGAATTGTAGCCCTTAATCTTGGCTACATTTATCTATTAAAAACTTCCCAATCGGATTTATGCAACTCATTTAACAAGTCCTTGAATGGGCCCTTTCCGACGCGCCATTTTTGACAATGTTCATTGCTTGGCCTTGGCCTTGGCCCCTGAGAATCGGTACTTGAAGGAAAGACAACTGAAAGAGTGAAGACGAACAGTAATCTAAATTGAATAAATCTCAAACAAGAAAAGATAAGAATCTCCATAATTCGAAGGTAAAATATATCAATTTTACAAAGATTACGAACTCGATGTAACAACAAACTTTGTCATCATCTTGTTCTTTGGCTCAGTCATTTAGCTCATAGTCAACCCAATCAATAATCTGTTCCTTGCAAGTACGTTGGTTTCTGAATGACCACAAATACTGTTTTTTGTTCTAGTGAATGAACCACTTCTCCTAATTGAAGCCCAACCCGGATCAAATTTTCAGTGAGTGAATCAGATTCACCGCTCTGAATGATATTGGTAAAATAACTTTATTATGAATAAACGAGATTAGCGTTATCAACAACTCAAATGTGATTAGTGAAACAACAAAGTTCTATTCTTTCATCATTGCTTGACTTTTTATTGATTGATTTATTGATAAAACAAAAAAACAAAAATCACAGATTTCTAAAGGATCAAACCCGCCCTAATAAAAATAAACAACAAAAGTGAATATGCCCCCGATAGGGTAGAATTAATTATAAAATCGTTTGAGCTCAATGAAAGGGTAACACTTCGGATATCAATGGGATAAAATGATTGAAGTAATGAAAAATTAATAAATCGAAATTTATAACTGAAAAGAAGATTTTTTGATAAAGTTAGTGCAAAATAAACTACCGTAATCATTTTCCATTTAACAACTAAACAACTTTGCATTAACTTTATCCAGAAAGTGGGGGGGACTCAACCTTTTTTTGACATACAGAGCTTGTGGAGGGAAGGGACGGAAAACAAAGAAAGCGGGACGCACCTTTTTTTTAAAACAAGATAACCAAAGAACGGCGAACAGTGCAACACAGCGTGTGGAACGTTGAAGACAAATGGACAAAGAAGAGCTACAGAAAACCGCTTCCCCTCCCCCCCCCCCCCCGCCGGCAAATCCTCAAGTAGGGGGGGGTGGGGGGCGTCCCCCGAAAAGTTAACTGAACTCTTGGAAAAGATGCGTATTTTGGTTTAAAGATCAAAATGTCGAGAGTAAAAAGATAAAAGAATCAAGTTCTCAATTAAAATTTTAAAATTTCAAAATTCTACCAAAGTTCCCATGGCGGTTTACTGGGTACATCTCGCAAGAGGGTATTCGTGTGATTCAACGGGATTGTCACCAGCACATAACCACCATTTTGACCACCATACAGCAAAAAGTCTCGTAGACGACGCCTGAAATGTTAAATTTTAGATAAACAATATTATTAGTGATTTGCTACGAGCAAGGATGTTCCAATTATCGTAAAAACTCTGATAGAAGCCTCCTCTCCAATAGAAGCTTCGTTTCTATTTTGATCTTTTTATACCGTAACCCAAAAATTACCTTAACCAAAAATAGGTATTTTACACTTTTATTGATTTTAACATTGCTTTTTCTCCAATGCACTTTTTCTTGCTTGTTTTTGTCTATTCAAGGTTTAATTTTTATTTTTAGGGAGATCGATCAGAAGAGTTGGATGAACTTGAAGATTTTCGAGATCGCTGCAAGAATGAGATGCAGGGATTTTTCGAAGAGGAACCTGTGCACATGCGTGGATTCTACGATCAGGTCTGACTAAAGAACGAGATGGATGAGGGAACTAGAGAAAAAACGATTGTTGAAGTGAAAGAGAACGACGAAGAACCACTTGGCGCTTCCCGAAAGCGCAAAGCCTATTTAAAGGAGCTTAAATTGAAAGCTGTCAAATACGCCAAGGATTTTTCTATGCATTCGGCGGAAAAGAAGTATCGAGTTGCTCGTGCTATGCTTCGACGGTGGATTGGGCCAAACAGCCAAGCAAAACGTTTGAAAGGAGGCGGGCAGCACTTGACGTCGATTAAGCTAGAGAACGGGGTTGCTACCAGGAATCTATCACAAAAATTTGTTCGATTTGTAATTTTTGCATCGAAAAATAAGAGCCCCAGGGTTTCTTTCAGAAGTTTCTGCGGAACAGAAGACTTTTTGTGGGCTTTGCCTGGAGGTAAAGCCAAGTTAGACATGAAGCAAAGCCAGGTCAAATCAGACTAGACCAGGGACAATACCAGAAAGGCAGGAATACTGTTTTGGGAAAACCCTGCTTATAAGTAGTTCCGATTTGATTGATTCAAATCTTTCAACTCACCCGCTTGCTCCACTCAAGTACGCAGCAGGGATATCGGCTCTACGATTCGTGTTGTCCGTGATCATATCAACTACCTGAAACGATCATTGGCTCATAGTCAGGTTTATTTATAACTAGGACAACTCACCTCGTCTCCACCTCTCGCCGAATCGGTGATGATGGCGAAATAAGCTCCAGCCTCTTCAGCATGAATCACTTTATCGACGAACGAGCATTCTCTATAAAATTTTAGTTTGTTAAAAAGAAGTTTGCTAACAACAACAAGGCTTGACCGTATTTCAAAATTTAGCTTTTGTTTTGGCATTTCTTTCGACACCTACCCTCTTTCGAAAAGCACAACTTTATCAAGGAGATCAACGTTTTTCAGTGGCTCACATCCGTGTGGAGGGTACGCGTACTCGAGTTCGGCTTTCTAGAACGGGTTAGCCGTTATTGAAATGTAGATTCCTAGTTTAAATCAATTTGATATCTAACATGTTAGCCCAGTGAACCAACCTTTCTCGGATACAACGGCCACTTTGATCCAACACTGTACGAGGGTTGCAATTGATATGTGTAGCTCAGCCTCTTCGGCTCATTGATAAACATGAACATCGGATCGGCTGCTAGAAAAGTCTCTTCACTTTCATCCATTCTTTCTTTCAAACCACCATCCACGAAAGTGACGATGAGAAGATAATTGAACAGTAGTCGCAATGCATGAAACCGCATACAAGCCTGAAAATTCAACTGAAGAAGTTGAAGAGCAAAGAAAAATAGAAACACAACACTCAAGAAAGCATTTGAAATGTTGAAACAGCTGACGACAGTGCTTTGAATAAGCCATCAGTCAACAAGTGCAAGACGAAAACAAACGATTCAAAAAAGCAATCAAAAATAATCTGCAAAATCTTTTTCGAGCTACAATTGACAATTTGATACTGCAGTGTTTCATTTTTGGGTTGATCAAGGTTATTTACGAGAGTCTATTCAAAAAGGCGGCGATTGCCTGGACGTCAATTTGACAGCTACGAACTACAATGAGCCGGGGGAAATGAGAGAAAAGCGCAAAAGGGAAAGAGCCAAAAGAGGCGAAGATTTATTCCCTCCACCCACCAGTAACACCTGTAAATTTCTCCTTTTGATAGGTTTCTTTTTGATTTGTGTAATGGTGGTTTGTGAGGAAGTAAACGAGTCCACTTCAATTAGTCAACTTGATCATTTGGTTCTGTTTTTATCTTTTGTAACATTAAAATTACCTAGATTGAACTATAGATCTCTTTGCAAAATCTTTCCATTTTAGTCGGCGAGATAAATGCAAAATTGCATTTAATTTCTAGCTCACTGACGCATTTTGAACCTTTGCTTCACTTTCATTGAACAACAAACGACCAAAACCTTTTTGCAATCTATTTTTCAGTTCAGACTTTTTTTTAATGTTTGCTTACAAATGATCTAATTGTTTTCATTTCAGAAAATGCCCCACGCCTTCATGGACAGCGCCGTGCGGATTTTACACGTCAACAAGGTGATTTTTCAAGGTGTTATTAACACGTTGACGACATTGTCACCTGATGCTGTCTGACACATATTCGTTCGCCTGGGACATTGTCACCTGATGTCAAGTGGCATTTGTGTCGAAAGAAACAACGTTGTCCCATGCGATTGTTTGTGCTAAAACGCCATTGTCGTCAACGTGTTAAAGGTTTTCTCACAAATTAACTTATTAGTTAGCCTAATTAAGGGGTAATGCTGTAAAATTTGTTAAGAATCACCCATTTGTACTTGCAATTCTTGTAAGTGAAGAAGGTTCTCTGTTTGGTAATTGCCAAAAGAGACCAATGGGAACTCCAAGTATAAGCTATTTCTTTTCTTAAGCTTACCTTTGGTTTATTAACTTCAGATAAGGATACTTAAGTTCTAAAATAACTATTTTTCTTCATTTTATTGATTTTTAGTTGCTCGACGAACGAAACTACTTCCTGATACGAGAAGTCGCCGCAACGAGCATAGGACTGTTATTAGGTAAGAGTTTTGTGGATTGTAATACTAAAACTTATTTAAAAACATAAAATCTTTGATAACTTATCTTAATAAGATTAAAGGCACGCTAATTGTAAGCGGCTGACTAGGGTTTTGTAACTTTAAACAAATAACTAAAAAAAATTAACTTAATAGGATTCATTTTAAGCAATTGGCCAAATGCTGTTGTATCAAGGCTATGCTTTAATTTTATAATAATGAGTTATAGAATTATTCTTACAAGGTAAACCCTGAAGATTTTATTTTGATGAGTTATAAGTTATTAATAGTTATCTATTGACTATAAGTCTGGTTGTTTTTTTTATCTAACGATGTTGTGATTTTTCAGGTGCATTCCTTTTCGGCAAGAAGGGCGCTTTTGCGGGTGCATTGATGGGGGCTTTCATCGTTTACGAGCCGGTCCCTAATTACAGGGTTTGTGATTAATTTCACAAACATTTTGGTTTACTGGGATAGGCTACTTTGCGCCAAATTTTTTGCGCAACTAGATCTTTTGCGCAACTCGCCATAGCTTTCTTCTAAGTCGGCCAATCTTTATGATTTTGGTCTCATTTTGTTACACTTATTGAGATATACAAAATGAAACCAAAATCATAAAGATTGACTTACTTAGAAGAAAGCTATGGCGAGCTGCGCAAATGATCCTGTTGCGCAAAAAAGAATTGCGGAAATTAGCCTACCCCGGTTTACTTTATTAAATTAATAATACATTTGCCTGACTAATTACAAAATTTATAGTTTTTCTTTTAGAAACTTCTCGCCGGTGTGAAAGCTCTACCTGACGAGGATAAAGAGACACTAGCCAGTATTGTGGGTTTCTTTAAAATATAATCAGATATAATTTGTAGGAGTTATTTATAGAGTCATTTAACTAAAGTTTTTTTCACATGTACATCTTGAGATTTGTTATATTTACAAACACATCAACCATAAATTTAAAGAAAGCTGTGTGAACTCATAAACTTTTTTGCGAGCTTGCTTTGGCTTAGCAGTGCAAGTTGTCTATTCTAGCTGTAATTTGTTTGTCTATTTGATCTATTTGTCTGTAATTTGTCTATTTTAGCTTCACGTCCAATGTGGCTCGAAGAATCTTGAAGAGTTCGCGAAATTTTCCGAAGACGAGGATAACGCCCGCGACATTTTCTCGACGATTGAGGAATTTCTTCGATTCAAGAACGCTTGAATTTAGCAGCAAATCTCCGACAATCTCCTCAGAGCAGGTTCTAGTTTAAGGTTGTACATGTATAGCTTTGTATAAGAAAAGAGCTGTAGCTATCAGAAAAGATTATTTTTGGATAAGAACGGCTCTTTTCTCATTCTCATAAGACGCATTTTGCTCTTTTTTTGCAAGTTCGAATCTCGAATTTATCCCAATTTTGACACAAGTTTTGTGATTTTTATCGATTCTTGTCCCAAAATCACCTCACCGGTTCGCTTTTTTTTCATTTTGCCTAATTAAACAACGAAAATAGTGCATATCCATTAAAAAATTTTCCGTGTGAATCTCATTTATTTGTAGGTTATTTATTCAGGTTACACTTTTTTAGTACGTATTTTTTCTCGATTGAATTCCTAGGGGATCTCTTTGTACACAGCGGTTTGCCCAGTTTGCATCATAGTATTAAAATTCTCATCTTGTAAGTATTCTTTTGTATTTTTAATCTAAATAAAGTTTTGTTTCGTCAGATTTAAGAAAATCGATAACAGTTATTTTAGTAAGGATTTTGCCGATGCATCTGAATTGAAAAAATTATTGGAATCGTATTGGAATCGTATTGGAACCGTATTGGAACCGTATTAGATCAAAATAGGATTTTCACCAGTTAACTCTTTCTTTTGTTATTTCAATTTTTGACCCCTAAAAACTGAGCTGGGTGGCACACAGAAAAAGTTCAAGCAAGTTCACGAATTACACAGCGTCAGTCGTTTTGTTTGGCGAGAAGAGGGGAATTTTTGGCAGCTCCGAAAAGAAGATGGGCCACCAGCCGTCGGGGCGGATTTCAATAAAAGAAAATGGCTTTCCGGAGGGAAAATACTGAAGAGAGGGGAGTAAAGATAAAAGATTTTGTTAGAGAAAAGAGAATTCGATTTGAAGAGGGATTGAAAGCAAGAGGTAATAGAAATAAGAACAAAAAAATATTAAAGAAAAGACATCCATTGCATTTGAAGAGTGTGCGAAGAAGTGAAAAGAAAGAACGAAAATTGTTGTGAGAATGTGATCGAATTGTATTAGGTTGGTAAAAAAGAAATGCGCGTTTTCGTTAAAAGTTTATTTTATTATAAAAACAAGATAACAATACATTAATCCAAAAGGTATTCGCCATCTGCATCAATGACTTGTCGCCAACGTTCACGCAGAAAATGGATGCCCTTCTTGAAGAACTCGACAGGCTCTTTCCAATAGAATAAACTATTTAAAATAATCTTTTACTGTGAATAAAATACAAATCAACAAACACGACGCTCATTTCTTTTTTACCAACCTAATATTTAGCAAATTCTTTGCAGAGATTCTTCCTATTTAGTTCCTTTAAAGCTCCTTTAAAGCTCCTTTAAAGCTCCTTTATAGTTCCTATTTAGTTCCTATTTAGCTCCTTTAAATAGGTTATATAAAACTGAGAATAGTAGCTACTGAGTGTGAATACAGACAAAAAGATTTGATAAAGATAATGAAGTCAACTGTGCAAAAGGATAGAGAATAGATGACTTTAACGAGAACAGAGATCATGAATTTTTCATGGGAATGTGGTTAAGCTGAAAAGGAAGTTGAGGGCTTGGAAAACACAGATTCGGAAGAAAATGGGAATGGGTAAATATGGGTGGATAAATGGGAATGGGTAATAGATGTTGGAAGTGAAGATCAGTGCATGAGATGAATCTTTAAAGAAAAAGAAACTTAGAGATTATACTATAGTTAGAGATACAGTCAAAGGTCTTTAGAATCTTACAACTTACAATTGGTCTTTAGAATTGAGAAAAACCGAGAGTGCATAAGAAAATCACAAGGTAATGCAGTTAGAGCTGAAGAAAGCCCATATTTAGATCCCAAAGAGTCTAAAGGAGTTGAAGATGAAGAAAGAGCAATGTAATTGAAGAAAACTGAAAGATTCTAGTGTAGCTAGAGAAATATCGAAATTCTAGGGATACCAACAATGCGCTAGAGACTAAGAAATTTTAGAGAACAACTGGAATGAACACATGCTTCTCAATAGCTTGTGGATATGGGAGATGGCAAATCCCGGGGGTTAGAGGTCCTCTTTGAAATGGGGGTGGCTGTTCTCATAAACAAAGTCAAAAGGATCTAAAAAAAAATCCCTTTTCCTTTGTTCATCGCTTTGATTTCGTGCCTTAGCGATGTGTTGTCAGAGTTGTTTATTCTAGCAAAGCCGTTTTTTTTCTTGCCACTAGAAAGTTCTAGAGCTTGCTTTGATTTTATCGGTTTTTCAGATTATATTCAATACTTTACGCTAATAAACTTCACTTTCAGCTGAAAGGATGAGTCTTTTGGGGCTGGATTGTACGGACAAGATCGTCATTAATGGAGTCGATTTGGTGAATCAAGATGAGTTGAGTCAAGGACAGCTGCGGGAATTGCAACGGTATGGCTTAGCAAGATAAAGGGACAAATATTCTATGAAAACATTTGAATTCTGATGAAAAATCTATGAAAACATTTGAATTCTGCTGAATTTGCTTTGCTGAATTTGCTCTGCTGAATTTTACCCTTTTCCAGATTCATTGACGAGAACTCGCATATTCTCAAGTTCATGGAGCGACCATTGGAAGGTTTGTCTGCTGCTTTGTCTGCTACAGCACGAAATAAGCTTTTAGTTTACTTAAAGTATTTTAAAACTTTCAGACCAACATGTAAAATTCCCGTTTCAGAGCCAAAAGAGAGTCGATTCACGAAATCGCCAACTCCATCTCGTTACGGGACGATTCGTAGCCGAATCGGCTATCCAGCTGACGTCAACGATGGATATCAGACGTTGAGTCAGAAATTTGGGGTAAGTTATTCTTATTTAGTATTTAGTATCACTTATTTAGTATTATTTAGAAAAAAAGCTTTAAAGCCATTTATCTAATTGTTAGATTTCTCATAAAGTTTCAATTTCTAGCTTCCAAATCGTGATCGGGAGATCGATTATGAGAGAACGGAGACCTATCATAGAGCTCCGAAGCTTGGTAAGCTTGGAAACTGTTAATACAGCAAAACTATTAATACAACAAGTCAAACATATCAAATATATCAAATATATCAAATAAATACCAAAGAAACAATTCAATCAACTCATAAAACTTTTAGATTTTGATATGAACCAGTGGAATCGAACCTACGGAAAGCAAAGCAATGTCAATCTAAGCATCGAGAATCTTCATGTTGGAGCACCTCCAGGAGGTCTTAAAACCTCCAGGTTCATGGGGTGTCATGAGTGGACACTTAGGCACTTTAACCCGACGTTTGGTTCATCCCGCAGCGCCAGTTCTGCTTACCAAAAATGGCCCACTAGGAGCTCTCATTCAGGGTCACAGTTCACTGAAGAAACTGCAACATCATACCCATTGAAAGTTTGAGAATAGGTTGAGGGCATTTCGCCCCCAATTCCTCTAATCATTCGCTTTGCCGAATATAACTGATACAAACTCCTGCTATCCTGAGGGAAACTTCAGAGGGAACCAGCTACTAGATGGTTCGATTAGTCTTTCGCCCCTATACGCCCATGAACCCCATGAACCTATGAGACCAGGAGGTTATTTACAGGAAAATTGAAAAAATGATTTCTGTATTACGTTTATTTAAAGCTATTGACTTCTAATATTTAAAGATATCAAAGATTTATCAAAATTTTAGGCTGGGAATCACTGTCTAGCGGTCGGCCTTCTCCATACAGCACCATTGATCGAAAGGGCTCTTTGAGGAGAAGGTTCGAACTTCGAATCGAATTCGAATTTGAACGATCTTAAAACCTTACTCTTAAAACCTTACCTTACCTCAATCCTAGCTGTTGTTCTATCAAAATTCATCAAAATATTAACTTTTTTCAGTGTCGGACCCTCGGATAAACGAGTGACAATCGATCCGAACTACCGCTCCTCATCCGTCGATCGACCAACCGAGAGAGCCATGCAAAACATGAAAACCAACACCACAGAAAGCAATCAAATCGTGCATCAAGCCTACAATCAAGGGACACAATCATTGGTAATTTGCATTTGCATATAAAAAGGCTTTTTTGTTGTGATAAGATTTATTGTGATAATTGCGAGAATAAGATGAACAAGTTCATTCGTTCGTTCGTTTACGGCGTACTTGTTAATCTTGTGCTACTATTTTGACTGTACCTACTGAGCTATTGTAACTATTGTAATCTATAGTCATCGATCTATTTTAGGGTCGAAACGCGCCTAGAGACTCTGTTTACTCAACTCCATTCGACCCAAGCAAAGTCGCTCGAGAAGGAATCACTGGTAGGCGTTTTCAAATCAAAAAGATCGTCATCAAAAAAGATCGTCATCAAAAAAAGATCTTAAAATCTTTATTTCTTTCCCCATCCATAGATCACTTCTTTATAAATATCGACACATTGATATTTGTAAAGACCACACGGGAATTGGTATTTCGGCACTTTCAAAATATCCGGATTCGTGCAATAGTTGGCGGCAAAGTTGGCCAACTTGTCGCAAAATTGTTTGATCTCACGCACATAGATGTGATCGTGTTTCTGAAAATGTTTCAATTAGTTAACTTAATCATTTGAATTTCGAGTTTTGCTTACAATTAGAAGAAAAGCTCAACCGTTTCAATCTCAAAAGGTACAATTGTCTGTCAAAACAATGAGAGACTTTTTTCGCACAAAGCAATGAATAGATCAGCTTGAACCAAATGAAACCTTTCTCTTCCTTCCTCTCTCCTTTTTGCTTTCGCTTTTCATTTTCCCTTCCAAAACAATTTTGGCAAAGAGAGCACCGAGGCAAATCGAACCCCTGATCTTCTGCTTTTCACTGGCAGATATCCACTGAGCTACAGACGGTTCTTTTAACTACCAAGAAAGAAGGTAAAAGAAGGGAAGCAGAGAAAAAGCATAAGCTTCTCCTAAGTCTTTATAAAAACCTCTTTAAATAGAATCGGAGCACTCGGCACTTCGACTTCTGGACAACGTTCTTGATATCTGAAACTTTTCAAGGTTACAATCGAAAGCTTTCACTGTAAGTAAAGGCTTGTAAAGGATTCTACTACCTAATACAAAAATCGACAGCATCCTCGGCATATGAGTGAAATCTTAAAGGATCTGGGCAAACAAATTGGAACCTGAAAGCAATAAAGTGTTTTCGGAAAATGAACCCAACCTTGCTTTGTATCTTTTGCAATATTTTGTGAAGTCGATTCGAAATCCTCTAAAAGATTTGGTTGTTTGGAAAGCTTTTCATAGAATAAATTTACTTGATTCTAGTGAAAAGATTTGTTTTCAACATGTCGTTGCACATCTCCACAAAAGCGTCACAAAAAGCTTTTGTTTCGATGAGAACTTGAACGGGCGGAATTGTGAAACAGACATTGTCGTATTCTTCTTTGTGAATTGGACAAGACTAGGGTTTTTGATTTAAAAAGAGTACAGGAAAGATGTACCGGATCATCGTGCGTTTCTCGAGCTATTCTTAAATATTCTTCATCGATCTTTGAAAGTTGAACTCCATAAACTCTGACTTTCTGCTTTGAGCGGACTAAAATTTGGTTTAAGTTTCATTTTGGAGCTTTGGCTTTATGGTTTAGTCGCGTTAACAAGGAAAGTACCCCAGCTTGCCACTGCTGATCGCCAAATGTGCAAGGAGGAGTTATAGAGCTGATAAAAATGTCAGCTGATGGTCTAGATGCTCTTGTACAAAGCGAGCTATTCAACAACAACAACAACGAGCTAGCTATACAACGAGCTAGCTATACAACGAGCTAGCTATACAACGAGCTAGCTATACAACGAGCTAGCTATACAACGAGCTAGCTATACAACGAGCTAGCTATACAACGAGCTATTCAACTCTTGCTCGGATTCGAAATCCTTTGCTTTTTTGATTTTAACGAAACTAATATGAATATATTTTGTTTCTTTTCATTTCTCTTTCTAGATTTCAACAATAGTAACTCTCCTTTACTTTTGTCCTTGTTCTACCAACCTGTATCTAACCTCCTCGAGCTTCTCCTTTGACAAAATAAACTTTCCGAATTGGATTTGCACAATTGATCAGCTAGCGTATTAGCTAATAGAAAATCTATAAAATTGAAGACAATAATCAAAGAAAAAAGTATCATTTGACCTTTTCAAATGAGCAATCAGAGCTAAAAGAAAATTATCGATGACTTGGTGAGAGAAATTTCCCATCTTTCAACAGTCCTTTTCCATCATTAAGTTTATAATTTGTAGGCCGTGATGCCAGCTACTATTCGAGTGTTGTGAGTGGATTGGATCAACCAGAAGTCACTCGAACATCCACGAATTACAAGACGAACAGTTATGGATCGACAAACAATCTCCCAAATCAAACGATGATGCGGGAAACAAATTATGGGACGAATCGATCGAATCACAGCACAAGTACGGTGAATCGAGGATCCGGCGCTTATGATAAAGTTTATGGTGAGTGATCGTTGAAAGTTCTTTCCCAAGATTCAATTACAGAGCCACCATCATCCGGCTACAACACCACCCACAGCACTAACTACACAACTATCAAGAATTGTAAGCATGCTGTACTCATCAAGAGTCATCTCAAATTTCAGTGCCTTCATCTGATTACAACTCTGGTCACAACTCTGGTCACAGTACCGTGAAAACCATTTACACAACGGGTGCCACTCCTCCACCGGCTCCTGTCCTCAATCCGGATAGAATTTTTAATGCAGGAAATTCGGACAATGTGTTCACTAGTATGCGCTATGAGAAAGGTAAATAAAGTAAAGTAAAATCGTAAAGTGGTAAAGAAAGATAGTAAAGTAAAGTAAAGTAAACTTTTCGTATTTTGTTCAGAAGAGTAAAAATATGACCTGAATCAGTGAATTGAGGTTGTTTTTCGACTGAGTCATGAAAACTTGAGCCCATGATCTCAGCATTAAGCCTATTATCTCAGCCTTGAGCCTATTATCTCAGCCTTGAGCCCATTATCTCAGCCTTGAGCCCATTATCTCAGCCTTGAGCCCATTATCTCAGCCTTGAGCCCATTATCTCAGCCTTGAGCCCATTATCTCAGCCTTGAGCCTATTATCTCAGCCTTAAGCCGATTATCTCAGCCTTGAGTCGATTATCTCAGCCTAGAGCCTATTATCTCAGCCTTGAGCCTATTATCTCAGCCTTGAGCCCATTATCTCAGCCTTGAGCCCATGATCTCAGCCTTGAGCCTATTATCTCAGCCTTGAGCCCATGATCTCAGCCTTGAGTCTATTATCTCAGCCTTAAGCCGATTATCTCAGCCTTGAGTCGATTATCTCAGCCTAGAGCCTATTATCTCAGCCTTGAGCCCATGATCTCAGCCTTGAGCCCATGATCTCAGCCTTGAGCCCATTATCTCAGCCTTGAGCCCATTATCTTATTTAACGTCTTAAGTAAAGCCTTGAACCTATTATCTTCTATATTTCTATTCATTCAGGTCCTCGAGATATCACCACAATCTCCTCAACTGTCCACTTGCAACCTGGCGAGAATCCCCAGAAGAAACTCGACGAAATCTACAAATCTCTAATGCAAATTCGTTAATCAAAACTTTTAGCCATGTATTAATCGCAATAAATAGATTCACAATGACCAAAATTCGCCCACAATCATTTGATGACGTAAAGGAATTTGCTTTTTTTGGCTCTTTGAGTTTTTACAAGAGATCCCCGTCAGTTGTTCGACTAATTTTCGGCTCAAAAACATCAAGGGTTTATTACTTTCAGATGTTTAAGTCAGATTGGTGCTAATTTTTGGCTTGTTTATCTAGAAAAGTTATTGTGAAAGTCTTGAATGATATTTCATATCTCAATCGTCCTTTTCTCTTATGACATTTCTGCTCTAAATGTTTTTTTGATTGCTTTCAAGATAGTCAGCCGATGGGGAAACAAGCCGATGATCATTTCATTCCCACATCATTTTCAGTTTCATTTTTTTCATTTGTTCAAAATCTTATAACTTTTGGATAAGACTTAGAATGCAGATTTTGCTTTTTCTCTTCTTCCCTTCTTTCTTCTCTCTTTCTCGCTGGCTAAAAGAAGTTTCTGTGGCTCAGTGAATAGAGCATCTGTCAGTGGGAATCAGAAAGTCCAGGGTTCGATTCGGTTTGGTTCTTTTTCTCTGCCAAGGGAAAGGGAGAAAGAGAAAAGTAGGAAGGAGTAGACATTTCCTGTTCATCAACTTAGTTCCACTACCCAACTTTTCTGGTCGATCTATTCTGTGGAAGTCGAACGAAAATCAAACCAAACTCAACCTTCGATTTTGATTATGTCAGTTCAGCCAAAGCAATTAAATTTGATTTTTAATGTTATTAAATGATGTTAAATACTATTTCGCTCTAACGATTTAGGTTAAAAGTCTGTGTTTTGTGCTTTCTTTATTACTTCTATATAACGATTTTTGATATAACGACTCCATTTCGCCGTCCCGACAGAGTCATTAAATCGATCGACTGTATAATACAGGGTACGACGAACTACCTGGACAACTTTTTGGAAAACTATCTAGGAAATGTCTAATTTATGTAGAAAGAGAAAGAAAAGGAAAGGAAAAAGATAGAGGGTTCATCTCAATGCCTAAAATTTTACTTTAAGCTGATCTATTCACTCCTTTTTAGTGAAAGATAAATAAAAATTGGATAATATTCGGCTCTTGCTGAGTTTCCAGGTATTTTGAACGGGTCATCACGCTTTGAAGGCCTATAACTTTGTCCAGAGATAATATTTTTGCTAACTTTTTATATCATTGTACAGAGAACATTTCAGCCTTTCAAATGGTATTAAATAGAACTTTACTGGATAATCCAGTTTAAGAAAATTAAAGCCAACTCTGAGCAATTGAGGCCTATCCAACTTGGGTGTTGTGTCGCCTGGTTTGCATGGAAATGAAAAATCCAATCAAGCTCTATTTGGTATCATTTGAAAGCCGGAAATGTTCTCTGTGCAATGATATAAAAAGTTAGCAAAGAGATTATCTCTAGATAAAGTTATAGGCTTTCAAAGCCGACGACCCGTTCAAAATACCCGGATTTTTCCGGAACCTTCCCGGAAACTACAGCCTAATATTCATGTGCTAATATCCTAATATACTCGTTTTATCACTCGAAAAATGGCATTTTAAATCCATTTTATTATTTTGAGGTTTGCCTCTTACTTCTTGCTTTTTATTAGCTATGAATTCTGTATAACTTTTTGAACAAGCTCGCAGAAAGTGAATTCAAATCAAAAGCATTTACAATTAGTTTCAAATTTTAATTTGTTTCTCAAAAATATTGCCTTAAATTTTAGAAAGAATATGGTTAAGCTTAGGC
This sequence comes from Mesorhabditis belari, assembly GCA_958450365.1. Lineage (NCBI taxonomy): Eukaryota > Metazoa > Nematoda > Chromadorea > Rhabditida > Rhabditidae > Mesorhabditis > Mesorhabditis belari. The sequence goes on from CAUEEP010000920.1 coordinate 1,058,884, forward strand.
TCAAAAGCTAAGCTCACTCAAAAGCTAAGCTCACTCAAAAGCTAAGCTCAGAAGCTAAGGTTAAGCTGAAAATACTCAGAGCTCGCAAAAGCTCGAGTTTGCAAAAGTTAAAAGTTACCGCCAAAGTATGGAGAAAGCAAAGGCACCTGGTTCTCGGCTATTCAAGAAAAGAGGCCAAAGAATGGGTGAAGAGAAGGTCATTCTCCTCAATCTCTCAATCCCAGCTCCATTCTTTGTCAACTCTCTAATCTTATCCAATCCCTTCCTTCTCTTTCTTTACATTCTCCCAATCTCTCCTCATTTTCTCATCCTCCATCTCCTCCACAGCTGTTCGTTGTTTACGAGACTTTACTTTTCACCCTTCCTTCCTTTTTCTTCTTCATTGACCACCTCTACCACTTACAAGCTGTGATCAGCGGTTTCACCTTACTTCCACAAATGTTTTTGAATCTTTCAAATGTACTTTAAGTGGTACTTTCAATTCTTTCAGTTCTTTGAGCCCATTATCTCAGCCTTGAGCCCATTATCTCAGCCTTGAGCCCATGATCTCAGCCTTGAGAGCCTTCTTTCAGTTGTCTTTTAGCTATTTCAGCTGATTGATAAGTTCAAACAAACCCTTTCTAACATACTTCAATCTTTCAGGCACTAGAATCAGGCCAAAAACAAATTCAATGCACCAGATAGCCTTTCCTTTCAGCACAAAGTCCATTCTATTCTATTCCAAAAAAATTTCTGGCATAAATATGAGTCTTTTGATCAGCTGTCTCTTTCATTTTGATGTTTAGAAATTTTCCGCAATCATTTTACATTGCACAAAATTCCAGGTGTTAACCTAGAACAAAATCAATTGAAAAATGTCGATGTCGCACTATGGAAGCACGGGAAATCTCTCCGGTCGAGGCGCCAGTCCATCCTATGCTAGTCTCGGCAGACATCGGGTTAGTTTTGAAAGCGGTTCAAATAGTTAAAGCATTGGTCTTTCCTAGATTTCTAAAGATACTGTAAAAGTTTAATATCAAGTCAATATATTAAGCTGAAACAATAGTCGACCAGCTTGCCTACTTTTGGCTTTCATGAAGAATTTGCATTCCACCTAGCTGAACTGAATACTTACTATTGTTCTGTACTGTAGCAGGATCAAAGGCTAAACTCCGTACGAGGCTTTACAGTACGAGGCTTTACAGTACGAGGCTTTACAGTACGAGATTTGTCTTACTATTTGTCTTAAATCTAAAGTAGGTAGGTTAAATAGCTTCTGAAACAGATAAATGATACCCTTTCCAATCAAAACCGTCGATCAGCTCTTAACGGATCGTTGGATAGTTAAGCACAATTCTGACGTCACTATTGTTCATTTATTTCCCTTTCCAATCAAACCCTTCAATATAATTGTCTCAAAAAAGAAAACTCTCGAAAAGAAGGCATATTTTGGCGTGGGCGAAACAAAAAGAAAAACCCATTCAGTCGTTTTGTCTTTTAAAAGAAAAGAAAGGAGAGAAGGGAAGGGATTGCTTGTGTTGTAAAGCTTCTCTCCCCCACAGGCATTTCTCTCTTTTGTGTCAAAAAAGAAAACACATTTTGCCGCTTTGAATTGAAATCAGAGAAAAACGGCTGTGAAATTCGTGAAGAAAATATCGATCTTTGATCGGGAAATGAAAGAGAACAAGGCTAGAAGAACAAGGCTGGAAGAACAAGGCTTCTTTGAGAACTTACAATATAACGAATCAATGTTAGCAAAGCAAAATTGAAAAAAGGAACTTGTCTAATTTGTTCAACCTTTACAAAATTAAGAGAAAAATCAAGAAATCAATAAAACAAGCCAATTTCAGGATGATTACAATCGTTTTGAAACAAAGCGACATCACGATTCGCTGAATCGCTCATCAGCAGAGAGACAACTCATTGATCTGTAAGATTTTAAGTGTTAAAGCTTACAAAAAGCTTACAATTAAAGCTTACAAAAAGCTTACAATTAAAGCTTACAAAACCGTAGATAGGTTTATAATGTAGTCGAAATATTAAAAGATAGATTGAATTCAAAGTTTTAGTTCAAAATTCTCTGGTTACGGCGCTCGACCGGGTTCGGGAGTCGAAATGACAGAGCATCGATGGACTGGAGGAGAGATCATCACTGGTAAATGCTTTTCTAAAGTTTAAAATGCAAATCTCGAACTTAGGAATTGTAGATTAGAAACTGTAGATTAGATTAGATTAGATTAGATTAGAAATATGTAAATAAAAATATTTAAATAGAAATTCAGAAAAAAGTATTCAGATCCTTCTCAAATGCCAAAGGGATTGAAGCCTCGTCGAATGTTCTATTCGCCGATCGGTGATGGAGTCGTTGCTGCTGATGGAGTGGAGAAAAAAAGGTTGAATTTAATTAACAAACTAGAAACAATCAATCAATTTTCAACAACAATCAATTCTCAACAACAATCAATTTTTAGAGGACCAGTCGATCTTTCTCCGCGTGTCACAATCACTACATTGTCGAAAGTCGATCGAGGAGAGCGCGGACAAGGAGGAGTGAATGTTTATGAAAAGGAATGGTCAAGCACACTTCCAGGTGAGAATACTGAGAAGAATATAGAGTTCTTGAATATATAAGTATTTCAGGAGAAGGAGTAGCTGGTTCAGTCTTCGACGGGAACTTCCCAAATGTGCCAGATGGTGGGCGAGGGAAGAGCATGGAGAAACCCCCGGCACCCCTTCCCCCAGCACCTGAACCTGCAAGTTTGTACCCTGAGAAATCTGCTTGAATTTCTTTATATTATGATGAATGCTTTTATGCTCTACATTCTGAACCTTCTTTACTTCGATTTAAACTGATTTAAACTTCGATTTAAACTGTCTAAAACTTCGATTTAGCTATTCAAGCACTCAGATTTACCCAAACCTTACAACGAAATGCAAAAAATGGTATTTCTTAGCCAATCCTTAAGCAAACTCTAAGTCTTTATATTGTTTTGGATTTCAATCTCAATTTGAACTTAAGATTAAGCTGAAGATATTCTCTGACTCTGCACTTTGAGCCTAAATTTGTAAGAAGTTCATTCTATCATTCGAAGATAGGGAAGATACCAGCTCATTCTATCATTCCTCAGGATTACCTATCGGCAACACCGGGAAGATAGGGAAGATAGAGAAGATATCATTAAGGGAAGATAGGGAAGTTAGGGAAGATACCAGCTTAGCAAAATCTTTACTTTTACAAGATAGGGAAGATAGGGAAGATGCCAGGTTAGCAAGGGAAGATAGGGAAGATAGGGAAGATACCATTAAGGGAAGATAGGGAAGATACCAGCTTAGCTAGGGAAGATAGGGAAGATAGGGAAGATACCAGATTAGCAAGGGAAGATAGGGAAGATAGGGAAGATACCATTAAGGGAAGATAGAGAAGATACCATTAAGGGAAGATAGGGAAGATACCAGCTTAGCAAAATCTTTACTTTAGCAAGACTCTTATTATCCTCTTTCTTATCCTTTGATTCCTAGATTCCTAGCATGTTCACCCATTGGCATGTAACTCTTCCCCATTTCAGCTGATCGTGGAAATAGAGGCAATGCTGGACCGACGGCACTTCACACACCGATTCGAGCAGCCGAGCCAGCTCCCATCTCCCTCGCTCGTGGTAGTTAAATTAACACTTTTCCTCAAACAAACAAGATAACATAGCTCACTTCTCTAACTGCCAACAATTGTATCTTTATTCTTTAATCAACAGACTATTCAGAGCCCTACTATCCACCGTACGAGGAGCCGGTCAGGCCAATCAGTGGTTGGTGTTTTGTTAGAGTAGTTAGAACAAAATCTATATATAAAAAAGCAGTGTTTGCATACAGTACTGGACAATGAAATATCATATTTGAAAAACTTTCGCGCCTCTGTAGCTCCCTTGTCTTTGAGTTTAAACTATTAGTGTTATACATTTTCTGAAAGCTCTTTTCAAGGGCTACACAATGGTAATATTAATATTTAGAAATATGATATTTTTTTGACGCATTTCAGCGCGCACAAGATGGGATACTCAAAATTGTTGATTTTCAAAGCCGTTTTTCTTTATGATAGAGTGCTGGAATCGCTTTGAAACTATGATTTTCGGAATCTACGCAAAAATTTACCTTAGAATCATCAATATTTGTAAAATTTTTTCACAGTTTCATAGCGAAAAAAGCCACATTTGCGAAATTCTCACTTCTTGAGCGGTCAAGCGAGGAAGAAGCTGGAAAACAAATATTTAACAAAAATGTAGTTAAATTAAAAAGTAACAAAAACAGTAACAATAATGAGAAAACCCCAGAGCACACAATGGGCTTTCAGTATTTAGTAGCAAATCCTTTAGCGTCGATTACAGCTTGACATCGCCGAGGCATTGAATCAAGAAGATTAGTGATGAAGCTGACGGCGATTGAATTCCAAGCCTGCTCCAATTGTGCAAACCTCTCATCGGCATTGCCGGCTTTGAGATTCTTAGTTCGTCGCTCAAGTTTCGACTTTTCGAACTTTAGATCGTTATAGAAATCTGGAGATGGTTGACTGAGAGACGGTAAACTGTTCCGATAACTGGTTCTGGCTAAGCCCTTGCTTTTTGCCGTTAAGGATTGCTTGTTGTGTATGCACATGAAGATCCTTGCATCCTCGTTGCTTTTCCATTGCTCCTAAAAACAGTAATTATTATCATTTTACCCAAGGCAAAGAAAGAAAAACATTCAAAGTTGCACGCAACACAATTTTTGTGAAGAACTGCTCAAGAAGTGAGAATTTCGCAAATGTGGTTTTTTTCGCTATGAAACTGTGATACAATTTTACAAATTTTGATGATTCTAAGGTAAATTTTTGCGTAGATTCCGAAAATCATAGTTTCAGAGCGATTCCAGCACTCTATCATAAAGAAAAACGGCTTTGAAAATCAACAATTTTGAGTATCCCATCTTGTGCGCGCTGAAATGCGTCAAAAAAATATCATATTTCTAAATATTAATATTACCATTGTGTAGCCCTTGAAAAGAGCTTTCAGAAAATGTATAACACTAATAGTTTAAACTCAAAGACAAGGGAGCTACAGAGGCGCGAAAGTGACGATCGTTTTTCAAATATGATATTTCATTGTCCAGTACTGTATCTATTATCGATATTTTGAAGCATTTTCTCATTTCAGTTGCTTCCACAAATGATCCATACCGAATTGTGGACACAAAGACTGGTTATTTGATCACAAATCCGCGAGAATTAATCCATCAATATGCAACAACTACACCAATCGCTATTATGGATGTAAGGATTTTCGAAAATCAAATCATTTTAAGGCTTTAGTTGAATGATGGAACTCCAGTTCAAAAGCACACGAGTGTCAAATCGATGTATCAAACTTTGGAGACCCAAGAGACAGAGCAAAGGTATCAATAACACTTCTCAAACACTTCAAAGACTTTAAATCGATGGAGAAAACATTAAAGAACGTTTCAGATTTGCTCCTTATGCTCCGTATCGTGTTCATCAAAATGGGAACAGTCACGGGGGACACGGGGGAAGCGGTGTTGTGAGTCCGAATCGCTTCGTCCGGAATCTACGTGATGAGAGTTGGTGTTCATTGGCTAATTTGAGAGGACTATGCAAAACTGTGATTAACAGAGATTCTGTTACATGATGAAACAAATTCCAGCAATGACTCACTCGCAACGCGAGGCGAACACTCATTTGGATGCGTTAAATCAGAGGGACCCGAATGCTTCGCAAAAGATCAGTGTGAGTAGAAGATTCTGTCTTGAGATTGAGATTTATTAAGTCCTTGAGTCATAAAAGTGGCAGGATAATAAGGGCAAGTAGTAAAACTCGATCAGTTCGATCAGTTCGATCAGTTCGATCACTAGATCAGCTCGATCAGCTCGATCAGCTCGATCACTCGATTAGCTCGATCAGCTCGATCAGTGGAAAACTCGATCACTCGATCAATTTCAATAGTTATAACTGCATAAGATATTCAGCCAAATTCTGTAATGTTAAACTTAATTCCATCGCATTATATTGACACTTGCGAGTTGAATTTTCAGTTTTTTTGTTACTTCTGGCAAAAGTTCGCGTTTATCTGTAATCCTAGATTTGATTTTTTTACTTGTTTACCTCTCATACTTTTAAATCACACATCGCGTATACAGTCTCTCTCTATAACGGAATATAGTGGAAAACTCTATATAACGGAATGGAATTTTGGTCCCGGCCGACACTAAGCTAGATATAACAGCACTCTATATAACGGAGCAATTTTTTGGTCCCTTTCATTCCGTTATAGAGAGAGTCGGCTGTATATTGTTTACTCCTAGAGCTTATTTTAGTGATGCGCTTGCTATAGAGTGACATTAAATGTCATTAATATACATTAAATTATTAAAACTTCATTGATTTCTATTTTTTCAAGTTAATTTGCCTATCGTAAATACTCTAATAGAACGCTACCCCATAATGATAGACGTACAGTTGCGTGGCCTAACTTCGAACGCCCCATTCTCCGCGCTGCTTTAAGTTACAGTGTGCGCTTGAGTGTCAAATGATATCCCTTTAAATCTAATATTTTTTGATATTAAAAGTGTAGTTGGGAAAGTTCTAGAGCCTGAGAAACAATGATTTTCTAAAAAGAAGTTAGACTACGCGATTGTACGAGTGATCAAGCTGATCGAGTGATCGAGTTTTACTACTCGCCGATAATAAAACTATGATCTTCAAGTCACAGTTGCGCATTACAGTTACGGCTTAAAGTAGAACTTTTCAAAGATCAAAACAAGCTTCGAATGATAGTTTAGTACTTGCAATAAGCTAACTGACTAAAGTGCTTACAATACACATTGGCAATTGTTACTTTCATTTGAAATGTTACTTTGTTACCTTGTTACGTTGTTACTTTGTTACTTTGCTACTTTGCGAATTCAAAACTACTTTCAAAACTGATATTTGGCTTTCAGGAGATCCGACAACGAACGATGACTCGTGGGGGACACGATGACATCGATCAACTCACCAATCAACTCTTGAATGGATTGAACACTCGATACTAATATTAAGAGATACTAAGAGTTTTGTAATCTGATGTTTAAGATCTAACAATTTGATTTGATTATATTTGATTCTTTGATTTCTATCCAAATCTTAACCTTTAGAAAGGAAACAACCAAATCTTAACCTTTAGAAAGAAAACTTAACCAAATCTTAACCTTTTAACCTTTAGATTACTTTTGTTTACAAATTCTTTGCAAATTTACAAATTTCTTTCAAAACTTTTCAGTCATCGATTTTCTTTTTCATGTTTTCCTAACCACATTCGATTTGCGATTTTTTTTTGTTCAAAAAATTCTGCTTTCTATGCTTTAATTAAGTGCTTTAAAATGCTTTAAAACGTTTAAAATGTCATTGATAAAAAAGAAACGTTTAAAATTGCTTTATTCGTCGATTTTTCTGGTAGTAAATAAATATGAAATGGATTTCATTAGATAAACTAATTGAAATTTTGATTTTACATTTTTGACTTCTTGCGAGCTTCGGTGAGTCCTTGGAGTTTTTGAAGAAGCATCACATTTCCTTTCACCTTCAGCTTTCCCGACATAAATGCCTGAAAAACTGTGTGTTGAAAGCAGATTTTAAAAATTTAGGAATACTTTTGACTTTTACGTCCATCACTTTACATTTTTTCCATTTACCACCCCAAATTTGGGTTCTTTTTCCGTTATTTATAACTGAATACCTTAATCTAGACTGAATATCCAAATCTAGACTGAATACTCTAATCTAGACTGAATACTGTAATCCAGCCAATCTTAACTGAATGCCTTAAACTAGACTGAATACCCTAATCTAGACTGAATACTGTAATCCAGCTAATCTTAACTGAATGCCTTAAACTAGACTGAATACCCAAATCTAGACTGAATACCCTAATCTAGACTGAATACTGTAATCCAGCTAATCTTAACTGAATGCCTTAATCTAGACCGAATACTGTAATCCAGCTAATCTTAACTGAATGCCTTAAATTAGACTGAATACCCTAATCTAGACTGAATACTGTAATCCAGCTAATCTTAACTGAATGCCTTAATCTAGACTGAATACCCTAATCCACAAAAATAAACCCCCAAACATTTCCGTTAGATTTTCGAGTTAATTTTATATATTTTTTTTGCTAGTTTGCTCAAAAATTTTGTGCTTTTTAGCTATTAACTAGCACGGGTGTCGCCTAAGGCACAATTAAAAAGCCATTTGAGAACTTTTAGCGGGTTTAAAATGCAGATTTGCACATATTGATAAAAACGCACACATATGTAATGCAAATTTTCAAAAGAAATGCTAATTGGGTAATAAGCGTGCAATAGATTCAATTGTGCCTCAATGGTTGAGGGTGCTATTGAAATTGACTTTAATGTTGAAGGTTGATCTCTTTGAACACTGGGCACACGCATAGGGATTCGTTTGGTGCAATGTATCGCCCAAAAGAAGTTATCACTTCCGAGATCAGTACCGTTTATTCTATGCAAATTCTATGCAAATTCTATGCATTCTATGTAAATTTTGGGTGTTATTGGAATAAATGTAAATTGGCGCATGACGGAAGCTTACTAACCACTAGACCACCGAGCTAATTGGCTCAGGCTTAGGCTTAGGCTTAGGCTTAGGTGAGTGGGTGAAAAAGGATCTTATTGCGTGCCGATAGCTGCAAAAAATGCGACGAAAAGGAAAAGTTGAATATCTTTTGCTTGAACTTCTGATTGGAATTTAGGAACTTCTGATTGGAATTTAGGAACTTCTGATTACAGATTCGGAATCACGGTGTAATTCTGCATCAGACTCTGTTTCCAGCCAAACGTCGGGGATCTCGTGGGATTCCCTTGTAAGCTTAAGCTTTGTTCAACCTGATTGAGTATCTTTAGTTTGTTTTAAGTGTGTTTATGCAGTTACAAGATATTCAATTAGGTCATAAGGTGAAAGAGGGATTCATTTAGTCAAATAACTTTAAATCGGTATGGCAAGTTTGCTTGGAAAAATCTTACTACAATGTAATCTTGAGTCTGCAACTCGCTTGAGTTGCAACTCAAGCGAGTTGCAGACTCAAGATTACATTGTAGTAAGATTTTTCCTAACTCCTCAATCTATGCTTTTTTCGGTTTTCTTTTTCTTTTTTACCTTACCTTTTGTGGCTGCAAGGTTCCGGCGCCAATCTCACAGAAATCGTTATCCGAAACTGTAACCGTTGTCGTTGCTTTCTCACCATTCTTCACATCACCAAAGTAGACTGATGGTGGGCTTGATTTGAAGTCAAGAGCTAAACATTTCACTTTAGATAAGTCAAGGTTACACTCTAACAACTAATAGTTGTTGTTCTCAAAATTCTCAAATTCTCAAATAGTTGCAAAATTCTCTAAGAACTCACTGAATTTCCCGATCTCATTTTTCCCATCGGTGATCGAGTAGAGAATGATCGCCTGAAATCGTCGATAAAATCTTCTATTTGCATTTTTCTTTTACTTTAACATTTTTGACAAGTTCCGGCTCTTTTCGCACTCCTTCAGCCATTTCTTTGAACAAAGCCGATGAGCGGATGCTAGCTGGGAAATCACCGCCAACTGAGGTGCCGGTTGAGGCTCCTCCCGATGCGTTGGCCTTCTCATTCTGAAAATGGTTTGAATGGTTTGAAAATGACGATAAAATCTTCTGAAAATGCTTTCAAAACTACTTTTATTGATATAATTGATCTCATAAATACAAAAAGAAATAGAAATACGATCTCTTTTTCTTAAAGTTACTCACCGCTTCCTCTTGAGCAGCGAGAGCGTCCATGAGATGAGCGGTGGCATCTAAAAATGAAAATGAACATATACGGAGATTCGTTTTGTCTCTAAAACACTCTTCTGATCAAGAAATTCATTCAATCCAATCAATCCATTCAATTCTTGATTACCTTTCATGTACGAAAGACTGTGCGCATTCTTCATGTCGCTGATCGCCGTCCAATTGTTGGCCACATCTTCAACGGAGGCATTAGTGACAACTTTTCCATTTGATCGATAGTACAACACTAAACTTGAAAAGTGAAGTAAAATGAAACTCCGTTTTGACTCACATTGTCCATACCACCCAGCTCCAGCTTCATACACTTTGCCGGTCTCTGGGAATGACTCGTGTGCCATGTAGAGAGTGAGCGGAGTCACGTACTCGGGCTTCAACGCGTTGACAAGGTCCTAAGCAGGAGTGAGTTTATATCCAACTTTATAAATAGATCTTTATAATATTAGGAGAATTCTTGATAACATTTTTTGTCTTTTGTTTCAAAGAGCAAACCATAGCTTTTTATAAATTTTAATGATAATCAGGCATTGTCTAGCTTTGGGAAAAGTTAATTTCGATCTAAGGGCTGGACTTCAAGCAGGAAGCTTTTGTTTTGAAACCAGTCAATTCATATATATGTCGTAACCGATTAAGGATTTCAGCCGAAGAAGTCTCAGACTTCTTCGGCTAGCCGATGAAGTCTCAAATTTTTTCGCTAGCGAAACCTTCTTCGGCTAGCCGATTAAGTCTCAAAAATGAAATCTATGTATTGACTATACCACAAACTCAAGCTCTCAAAAAGGCGCTTAAAAGCTAAAAACGCTCTCTAAAAGGCGCTAAAAACTAAAAACTTGTAGTGCGATTCTCCCTTCGATACGAATTGAATCAAGAGGTGCTTTACAATCATGGGATCAAAGGCGATTTGGACAAACCCAAGAAAGTCGTCAAGAACGAGGAGCTCTTTGGCCGGTTAACGATCAACAAAAATTAGTGTAGCTTAAACAAAAAAATGCACAGTAACAAAAAGAAAAAATAGGATTGAAATAAGAGGTTATGTTCGATTATAAACAGATTAGTGGTAAACAAGTTTTATCGATGATCCAACAAAGGAGTCAAATTGACTTACAAAAACAAACACTTCTATTTCAAATAAATGACGAATCAGATAGAAAAGGGCCCTTTCATAGCCTTTGGTTACAGTATGATAAAATGCGCACTCTTTAGAATGCGTTTTTAGCTTTTAAGGGCCTTTTAGAGAGTTTGAGTTTGTGGTATTGACTTGAGTCAATACGTAACTCAAGATTTTATTTTTGAGACTTAATCGCCTAGCCGAAGAAGGTTTCGCTAGCGAAAAAATTTGAGACTTCTTCGGCTGAAATCCTTCATCGGCTACGACATATAAAAGAAAATCAAATATGATTTCTAGATTAAAAAAGTTATCAAAGAACATTTTATACCGAGCGAAATTTCTTTTCCATCAACCTAGTAATAGCTTTGTCTTTTACAACCTTATTATTGTATTGTTTCTCTTGTGTTTACCTCGGGCATCACAGTCTGTGTCAGTCTCGATCCAGCGGTCGGCACAAGCGTGTTCGCCTTGATATTGTACTTCTCTCCCTCTTTCGCCAACGAGTTCGCAAAACCGATTAAAGCTGATTTCGCTAAAGATTTCAAATTTTAAACAAAATTTGTTTATTTCCAGCCAAATTCTAAGTGATTTGTTTTCCTGTTGTTTCCTTTTTCCTAAGCCTAAGCCTAAGCCTAAGCCTGAGCCTAAGCCTAAGCCTAAATCTCAAGTTCCAGAATGACAGCGACCTGAAAATTTGCCAGGATGCTCCTATGGGAGACGCAAACACAACACCAAAAGCTTGCACCTTAGCTCCGGGAACCGGCTGAGATCCAAAAAATGGGGGTTCAGCCCAAACTCAAATAGACTTAGTGCTAGGCGCTAGCCGCTAGCCTTCCCACTAAGTCCAAGCCTAAGCCTAAGCCTAAGCCTAAGCCCAGTGACACTTGACTCACCAGCCGAATAGTTTGTCTGCCCAAAGTTTCCATAAATAGCCGCATTTGAGGAGGTGACAATGATACGACCGTACTGAAATCTTATTTAAGTTCAGAGGGTTATAACTTTAAAGTATCAGTGTTAATCTATCTTTTAAAAGTAAAAGCTAAGAACTTTTTCAACATTATGACCCAGGTTTACCTTTTGATCTCTCATGTAAGGCCAGGCGGCTCGGGTCACCGAGAAGGCGCCTTTCACGTGCACTTGGAAGATCAGATCTGGAAATATTATTGAAAACTTTCATTTAAGTTACAACTAAATTAAATTCACATTCATTTTCGCAATAAGTAAGTAAAGTTCAAAGTTATACCCCAATCAACATCTTTCATCTTCAACAACGAAACATCTCTGAGAATGCCGGCATTGTTGATGACGATATCTGAAAAATTAGCATTTATAACTTTCTTTAAACTTCTTTTAATAGTTTCTTTTTGTTATTTTGCATATTTTACCAATTCTCCCAAAAGCATCAATCGCCGTCTTCACAATTTTCTCTCCGAACTCCACCGAGTCATAGTTGGCGACGGCTTGTCCACCGGCTGCCTTGATCTCTTGCACTACCTGGAAATCGTTGTAAACTGAATAGAACTTTATTTAGCTTGTTCAATTCTTGACCTTATTTTAAGATTGATAGCCCAGTATTTCTTTTGGAATCTTTATCAGCAAAGATTCTAGAAAGGGAAAGTGGAGAAATTAGATAGCAGTTCTTTTTATTAGGTTTTTCGGAGATAAACGAGCGTTTGCACTGCTTAACTCGTGAGGAAGCCATTTCCTGCATCTGATCGTCTTTCCAATGGTGTGGAGATGCTCATCAATAGTAGAATTTGAACATAGAAACTGTTGGGCAAGTTCACGCGTCGTTTGACAAGGATCCGGTTCGATTGCAGCCCTCAAAATATCATTGTCTACCGCTTGAGGTCGACAAGAGTGTTCATGATCCTCGAGACTTTCATCACTATTCCGAAAGCGTTAGAACCAGGCTCGGCATCGGCTTTTGAACAATACATCATTCCCAAATGCTTTCACCAAATCTTGATGGGATTCCGCGACTGTTTCGCCCAGTTTGAAGTCGTAAAGTAGGCTAATTGATAAGTAAAGTAGACGCGAACTTGATATATTTGAAGTCGGTCATCTAAAGCAAGAAAAAAGATAAGAAATTATCCGTTTAAAAATATTCCAAATATACACAAGATAACGTACTTTTAAATACAGAAAGACATGTTTTAAAAGCTTCTCTCACAACAATAAGTTTAGCAACGCTTGTTTAAATCCGAACAACCTAATAGTTTTTTGGTCTAACTACGAAAAGTTCCGGATTCTCCACTCCAAACAGAAATTGATTTCTTTCTAATTTCAAAATTTATCGCGTAAAACAATACTTTCAATTAATCTGACAAAAGCAAATGATTTGAAAACTAAAAAGAAACGACAACGCGGCGCTCCCATCGACTGCTTCCAAATGGTGGTGACGTCAATTGAAATGCGACGTCGCGCGAAAATTAACACTTAACAATAAGATAAACTTACGACAAAAATTTAACATGAAAAAGTCTCGAAAAACACTTTGTTTTTCTCTGAAGATCATTCTCTACTTTAATCTACACTCGATTTCCATACTTTCTAAGTGTACCAAGGTACCAATGTACTTTCTAAGTGTACCAAGGTACCAATGTACTTTCTAAGTGTACCAAGGACTTGTACTAATGCCAAGTTTTCCGGATATGCACAAGATAACGGCTTTTAAATACAGAAAGACATGTTTTAAAAGCTTCTCTCACAACAATAAGTTTAGTAACGCTTGTTTAAATCCGAACAACCTAATAACATCGTTATGAGATCTTGAGAAATATTTGCTGAAGAAAATGAATGATAATGATTAGATTAAAATATAATTGATTCTTTTCTGACCATTATTTGAAGCAAACCTTATCGGCCATCGATGTCGAAGACGAGGTTCCATGTCGATCACCGCCCAAATCATTCACTAAAGTTCACAGATCAATTTATGCTGTTAGGCTGAAGTAATCTGTTCAGAAATAGACATTTAAAGGATTCAGCTCACCAACCAACAACTTTGCACCCTCTCTTTGCCAATTCGAGAGCATAGGTCTTTCCGAGACCTCCACCAGCTCCAGTCACAATGGCCACCTTTCCGTCGTATCGGAGCTGAACCATTTTGCCTGAAAAATGCACTATTTAAATTCCCGAGGAAAGGTGGTACATAAAAAACAAAAAAAACAAGAATTGTTCGTACTAATAAAGTTGGGAGAGGGGACTTTTTTGCTTCTTAAAATCCGAAAATCGTCATTCCAAAATCCGATTGTTGCGGTTTTTGCAAAGAAAATGCTACTTTTTCAGAAAAATTTGCAAATTCATTTTCTTTGATACTGAGCTTTTTATACAGCGAGCGTCACTTAAGTGGGTGGGGCTTTAAAGAGCAAATTAAACCTGTTTAAACCTGTTGAAACCTGTTGAAACCTGTTGAAACCTGATTAAAACCTGTTTGAATCTGTTTAAAACCTGTTTAAACCTGTTTAAAACCTGTTTAAACCTGTCTAAACCTATTTAAACCTTTTTAAACCTGTTTAATAACTGTTTAAACCTGTTCCAACCTGCTTAAACCTGTTGAAACCTGTTTAAACCCGTTTAAAACCTGTCTAAACCTGTTTAAAACTGTTTAAAGCCTTTTTAAACTCGTTGAAACCTGTTGAAACCTGTTGAAACCTGTTGAAACCTGTTTAAAACCTGTTTGAATCCTGTTTGAACCCGTTTAAACCTGCTGAAACCTATTTAAAACCTGTTTTAAAACCTGTTTAAAGCCCACTTAAACCTGTTTAAACCCGTTTAAACCCGTCTAAACCGGTTAAAACCTATTTAAAACCTGTTTAAAGCCTGTTTAAACCCGTTTAAATCTGATTAAACCTGAGTGTTCTATAACCCAAACGCTTTATAAGCAGCTCGTTTGATGAAGAACAAGCACGGCATCAACACACGCGGCAACGATCGATATGCAGATTACCTCAATGCGTTTCAATGGTGCCAGCAGTTCTGTGATGACCCTTACTACCACTTCTGATCACAAATACAACAGTTGCATCCTTGCGAATATTAAAACCAAAAACCCCAACCCAACGACCCTCTTTAGGGCCACAAATCAGTTCCAAAACAGAAAAATGTTCAGAAATAAAAATGAATTCGCAAATTTTTCCGAAAAAAGTTGCATTTTCTTAGCAAAAACGCAATAATCGAATTTTGAGATGGCGATTTTCGGATTCTACTCAAAGCATGGATGTACCCAGCTCTGGCAAGGTCCAAACCTGGAAAAGTTCAAAAGCTTAGTTTAACGCCTTAAGAAGTTAATAATTATGGAGTATAGGCTATCGGCTGTTTCTATTCTTTATTAAAGCACGAATAGCCACTTGAAATGTTCTTAGTTGAAAATTAGGAAGAGAACTTTGGAATTGAAACGGAAAAGTGATGATCAGCAAGTAGGGGAGAATCCTTTTCTCTTTTCTTTTGTCTTTTCCCGATTTCTTCTTTCAAATAATCAGTGATAAGACTAGACGACAGACTACAGGTGAACTGATCAACTCACAAATAAGGAAAAAAGGGAATGGGGAAAGGGAAAGAAAGAAAGAAAGAAAGACTGATTGCTGATGGCCGAATGGAATGAGATGATTGGAGTCTGTTTTGATCGGAACAGCTAAAAGTAAAGAGCGTGAGCCGCTTTTTTGTGTGCTTGTGCTGAGAATTCGAGATGTGTATGGCACAATTATGCCAACTCGGTTTTTCGACTGTAACTCGACGCCCAATAACCCAATTTCCCTAATTTCATATCTATTAGGTTGTCCGGAAATAAATGAGCGTTTTTAAGTTGAATATTTAAAGTACCATAACTTGATCCAAACAAAACTTTATTAATCGAAATAAGAACCATTACAATTAACACATTCTTGCCAACGAGAAACAAGTTTATTTATGCCGGTAGCATAGATGTCCGGGCTTCTGGTGGCGATAAAGTCGGCGAAGGCGTTTTTGGCATCGTCTTGAGTGTTGAAGCACTTCTCCCGGAGAAAGTTGTCGAGGTGCTTGAAAAAGTGGTAGTCGGTAAGCAAAAGATCAGGCGAATATGGCAGGTGAGGGAAAGTTTTGTAGCTCAGTTCGTTTAGCTTTTGCAGGGTCGGTTGTGCGACGTGCGGACAAGCGTTGTCGTGGAGAAGAATTGGACCTTTTCTGTTGACCAATGCCGGGCACATTCGCCGCAACTTCTGGTGCATTTGGTGATTTGTTGGCAGTACTTCTTCGCCGTAATCGTTTCGCCCGGATTCAGAAAGCTGTGATGGATTAGACCGGCTGCGGACCACCAAACAGTCACCATAACCTTCTTTTGGTGCAAATCTGGCTTTGGAAAGTATTGTGGAGCCTCTCCGGCATTCAACCACTGAGCGGAACGTCGCCGATTGTCGTAGAGGATCCACTTTTCATCACACGTTACGATCCGGTCGAGAAATGGGTCGTTTTTGTTGCGCTGAAAAAGAGCAGACGACACCTCAAAAGGACGATTTTTTGATTTTCGTTTAATTCGTGCGGCACCCATTTATCGAGCTTTTTTGACTTTCCAATCCGTTTCAAGCGGTCAGAAATGGTCGTCTTGTCCACGCCAAGCTCCTCCGCAAACTTTCGAATAGTCGTACGTGGATTTGCTTCCACCAGGGTCTTCATTTCGTCGTCATCGAGTTCAACAGGACGGTCAAGGCCTTCCTTATCTTTGAGATCCAAATCATCACCTCGGAATTTTCGGAACCAAGTTCGCACTGTTGACTCGCCGACACTGCCTTGGCCCCAAACTTCGTTAATGTTACGAGCCGCTTCAGCTGCATTGTGACCGAGTTTGAACTCATAAAAGAAAATCTGGCGAAAGTTAGTTTCGGACATCTAAAACGGCGAAGCTTAAAACTCGCAAAAAATTTTATTTTCAGCAAAATTTAAAAGCATGGTTAAAGAGAGTGCGAACTCAGCTTTCTAATGGTATATAACATGACAAGGTACAGAGCATACTTTATTGAGAAAAATGTACCCAAATAATAAACAATACAAAACGCTCATTTATTTCCGGACAACCTAATATATGAAATTTCAACTTAATTTCTACGGTCAATTTCAATTTTTAGTTCAGAAACAAAGTGCTATGCTTTTTATAGTACTTCGAAGTTCAGCGATGCCAATCTCTTGATAGAATCGTTGTTTGGCCGGCTTTGCACATATTTTGAAGAATTTCCTGCTTCGTATTTACTCATTTTTGCTTTTTTTATTAAGAAATAGACTTATCTGGAGGATTTCACATCAGAAGTTTTTTAATAATTTCAAAATTTTGAGAGCTAATGGTTGAACTCCCTGAAAATTGAGCAGACCAGCGATCTGTACTCCCGAAATGATTCCTGATTTGCTGTCTTGCAAATTTAATTGATTTATTTTGTGACATTTGACTAAATTTAACTAAAGAATGAAAAAAACTAAAAGAATTGGTTGATTTGTGAGCAATTCTTGAGAGTTGAATTGAAATTGAAATCGAAAACAACGATTCTGTCAAGAGATTGGCATCGAGAGAACTTCGAAGTACTATAAAAGCATAGCACTTTGTTTCTGAGATAAAAATTGAAATTGATCGTAGAAATTAAGTTGTAATTTCATATATTAGGTTGTCCAGTTATGAATGTCCAGCCTGCTCTTGAACAACTTGAACAGCATTCCTTAGAGCCTTACAATTTTATCAAACCAAATTTTCTATATGCTGTCCAGGATTTCTTATTTTATTACAACTTTTCTTTTCTTTTTCTTATTTTATTACAACTTTTTGTGTTTTTGAGGTCAATTTTTGATTTAATCTGTGTTTAGATTTAATTTGTTTGGATTTAATTTCTGAGAACGACACGAATTTTCGTCTCCATGCCAGTCTTTGGTATGAGTTCAAATTGGGCAAAAATATCGCTGAATCTCATCGAGATCTCTGCAAAGTATTTGGCGAAGATGCTATTTCGGAAAGCCAGTGTCTGGTTTCAACGATTTCGAGAAGGAGAGAACGATTTTTGGGAGATGAGGACGATCGTAGGAGGACCACCGGCCTCCTACGATCGATAATGCAGTACTTAAACAGGCGATCGAAATTGATCCTCGACAAACTACACGTGAACTTGCAGAAATATTTGGAATAAGCCCTCAAAAACGCGTATTTATAACTGTACAACCTAATAGATATGAAATTAGGGGAATTGGGTAACTGGGCGTCGAGTTACCATCGAAAAACCGAGTTGCCATCATTGTGCCCAACCCTGGAGTTTACCTTTAGTAGTGTCTTTTTCTAAAATGTATCTAGTCTTTTGAAAGTTGTTGTAACTTTGCGAAAACGTCCAACATTATTTATTTCACATTAAAGCAGAATATGCTCAAGATTCGAATACAGTATCGACTTTTTCTATTGATCAGCGCTTCGGACCAGGAGAGCCAATACAATAGGAAAACGAGTTTATTGACTAAATCTTTCGTTTACGAAATTTTTCTCTTTCTCTTACCTCATCTATTTCACCATCTCCCTTGGCTTCAGTTTGCACTAAAAATTGTGAAAATTGAAGACTCTTTCATTATCCAAACCTATACAAGTTTCCATTTTCTGAAGAATTTCTTGAGGAACCATTTGAGTTAGAAACTTTTGCTCCATTAAAGCGTAGAACTTTAAAAGTTTTTCTAAAATATTGTAATCTTGATAAAGAAAATGATTTAAGAATTGAAAGAAATTGAAAATTGAGTTTAAAATACAAATCTTACCCTCAATATCCAATTTGCGCATACAACTTTGTGAATGATTGAAGAAATTTTGAAGATCAGTCTCCGCCGACCGGGAATGCTGATCTTTGGCATGCTTGAGCCTGAAAAGTTTTGAATTTTCGAATAGATAGTAATGCTAATCTAAAAGCTGAAGAAATTCTATGTTTTCCACTAGAAATTTCTAATAAAATCTCATTACATGCAAGGGAAACATGTCCGATTGTAAAGGGTGACCAAGAATTACCGCAACAACGTTGTCATGAGCCCCATTTCACTTTTTGCTTACCTATTTTTATGATTTTTGTGTATTTTTCTTATTTTATGGTATGATTACTAACTTTCAATACATTAGTATGGTTGTGAGGAATGGTGAAAGCGTCTCCACATCGATAATCGATCCTTGAGCTCAAGTGGCAGCGTGTTCAGGCGGCGGCTGCTCAGGCTTAGGCTCAGGCTTAGGCTCAGGCTTAGGCTTAGGCTTAGCCTCAGGCTCAGGCTTAGGCTTAGGCTCAGGCTTAAAACTGCTTGTGTATTGTTTTCCCCAATTTTTTGTGTAACTAAATGTATTTTTAAATTCCAGATGTCCGATTGTACAGGGTGACCAAGAATTACCGCAACAACGTCGCATTATGAGCCCCATTTCACTTTTTGCTTACCTATTTTTATGGTTTTTGTCAAAAATCGAATTTGGACTTATCAAGAAGATGGTGCGCCGGCTCACAAGGCAAAGAAAGTGCAAGAGTTTTGTTCAAAGACCTTCCCGAACTTCATCTCGCTTTCTGAGTGGCCACCCAGCTCACCCGATCTTAACCCATTGGATTACTCAGTCTGGTGTGTTCTTGAAGCCAGGGCATGTGCAAAACCACATAAAAATATCGAAAGTTTGAAGAAGGCGCTGATCAAAGCATGGGATACCCTCAATGATGCCTATTTGCTCGCTACGTTTTTCCCCCACGAATAGATAGTAATGCTAATCTAAAAGCTGAAGAAATTCTATGATTTCCATTAGAAATTTCTAATAAAATCTCATTACATGCAAGGGAAACATGTCCGATTGTATTTGTAGCACGTTCCATAGTTGAAGAATGTTTGACACTCGTAGACTTTGTCTCCTTGAGAAACTGAAAGAAATAAATAAAGATTAAATGAGAAATAAACTGAATAAAGGAATCAGAGTCTCTTTTTGTCTTTAGATCTTTGAATCTTTAGATCTTTGAGTCTAGATCTTTCGATCTAGTCTAGATTCAAAGTCTGGATCTTTCGGGCGTCTAAAAATCATTGCAACAACTATTATCGCTTGTTATTTCTCTCTTATTGCTCCGTTTAAAATTATTTTAATATTAATCGATAGAAGAAGACAAGACGAATGATAATGATCAATCTAATGATACAAAAACTATTTCAATTAGGCAAACGAGCGCCGAGATAAGAGCGAAGTCCTGCCTGATCAGAACTTTATCGACTTTATCGACTGAAGATATTCATTTCATTGAATCTACCAATTGAAACTAGCATTTCATTGATCTAAACTAAACATAGCACTACAAACTACAAACGTAAACTACAAACGCTTCTAACTTGCTTTAAATCCGCTAGATTGATCTATAGCTGTTGCGACAATTATGGTGTACCCTGTAGTATGCCGTACACCGTAATCCTTGTTACAATATACCGAAATTTTCCGGTATACTGTAGTGGGACAAGATTACAGTATTTTGGTGTACATTAGGAAAAAATGGCAATGAGATTGAATGGAAATGGCGATTGAATAGCTCACGTACAGTGCTTCCCGCAACCCGAACACATGAGATACTTGAAAGTTGGCTCGAAGAACGTTTTCTCCATTTCATTGAGTGAATTAGCAGCACTTTAATCGTTGGTTACATTAGACATTTTACAACGTACATTTTACAACATTCTAATTGTATTCCACTCACCTGGCTGTTGCAAGCGGATCTGTTCTTGAAAACATTGTTGAAAGGTTTTAGTAATGAAAAGTGATGGGTTTTGTGCAATCGCTGGAGATTTTCATTGGCCAAATTAACGACAAATTATCGGTCGTTCGCTTGTAGTCTTGGCAACCGATTGGGGAAGAAAACTGAAACAGTTTTTGATTACCAGATAAAAAGCGAGATTTTGGCTTTGAGTGTGAGATTTTTTCCAGTGAAAGAAATAAATTTTATGTTAAAATGAATGAAATTCGTTGGAGAAACGATAAAAGGGATTAAAAACGATAGAAAATGATATGACTCATCTTTTGTAAAAAAAAAGTTAATGGTTGATATATTCGATTTCAGATTGAATTTAAGATCAGAAAAGAGAAAACGACTTAAATTGAGGTTTTTCTCCGAGCGACCTGATGTATGGGTTTATCGGATCGGATCGGTCTACTGAATGGGATTGGATCAATCTACTGGATGGGATCGGATCGGTCTACTGGATGGGATTGGATCGGTCCAGCGGATGGGATCGGATCGGTCTAATGGATGGGATCGGATCGATCTACTGGATGGGATAGGATCGGTCTAATGGATGGGATTGGATCGGTCTACTGGATGGGATTGGATCGGTCTAACGGATGGGATAGGATCGGTCTAATGGATGGGATCGGATCGATCTACTGGATGGGATAGGACGCTAATGGATGGGATTGGATCGGTCTAATGGATGGGATCGGATCGGTCTACTGGATGGAATTGGATCGATCTACTGATGGAATTGGATCGATCTACTGGATGAGATTGGATCGGTCTAACGGATGGGATCGGATCGATCTACTGAATGGGATAGGATCGGTCTAATGGATGGAATCGGATCGATCTACTGGATGAGATCGGATCGATCTACTGGATGGAATCGGAAGCTAGACTACGCAACACTCCGCACCGTCATTATGGGGGTGGGGGTACTATTACAGTATTTACGGTAAGCTTTTCCATCAATATTTTTCTTTGCAGTGATTCTAAGTTTTCGAACAATGAATGAATAACAAAGCTCGAAAAAATTCAGCTTGTCGATAAAACGCAATTTCCAGTGTTCAGAAATGAGATTAACGTTTTGAATTTCTCATGATAGACATCCCTAGATGATAGACAAGCCTGAGCCTAAGTAAACATCAAAATGTTTGCTTTTTTGGGGAAAACTGTTTCTCGAGAAAATTCCCTTGTTTTTCTTCATCATTCAAATCATTTTCGGGTTTAAAAGCGGCAAATCAGTGTCCTTGATTCCAAGCTTTTTCAAATTCATCTGCATAACTCAAGAATTGATCTTTGTCTTGTTTTGTTTTAAATCTCTAGGTTCTTTAAAATAAATTCACCATTTTCAAGCAGTCTGAAGATCTAATTTCTGCAAATTTCTTGTAAAATTTCCATTTTATTTCTGTTAATCGTTTCTGGTAGCTTGGAGTTGGATAAATGAATCGATGCACAGTTTTTGGAGTTTCAAACGTTCAGAAAGTTCGAACAAAACCTTTATACTGCTTATGAAACCGAGACTCGCATATCACAGTACCAATACTTGGTTGAAAGACATTGAAAGACACAAATCGACAATAGACAATAGACAATAGACAATAGATAATAGACAATAGACAACTTCGATGAAATCTCGTGAACTAGATTCTAGTTACAATCAACTTACTGCCAAAAGACAATAACAAATGAAAAGAAAAAGAAATACTTAAAAGAGATCAGCAAAAACTTTCTCGACTTTAGCTAAAATCGAATTTTTAGTTGAGGATTCTGGAGTGAAAGACTTGGAAGTGGTTTCTTCAATAGATTTCGATTCTTCTGATGATTTTGAGCTTGAGCTTGATTTCTCGGAGCTTGTAGAAGATGGAGATTGGGAAGAGTTCTCTTTGGAATTGGGAGTGGTGGGGATCTGAATTGAGTGAGACATTGATATACTGATTTTGATTGTTGGATTGACATTAGACCATTGAAATGCAGGATTGAATGTAGGATTGAATGCTAGGAACTGTTATTCACTTATCAACTCACCGTTGTCGTGCTATTCTCCTTTCGGACGCACATTCCGATTCGCACACACAAATTCTTCGTGTCAATCATTGGTTCGATCTAAATTTTCTAGTTCTTTCAGGTTTCTGAACTCTTCGCCTACGATCAAGCTTATGATCAAGCTTGATCAAGCCTACGATCAAGCTTCCGATCAATCTTCCGATCAAGCTTACGATCAAGCTTCCGATCAAGCTTACGACCAAGCTTCCGATCAAGCTTACCATCAAGCTTACGATCAAGCCTACGATCAAGCTTACGACCAAGCTTCCGATCAAGCTTCCGATCAAGCTTAGGATCAAGCTTATGATCAAGCTTATGATCAAGCTTCCGATCAAGCTTCCGATCAAGCTTACGATCAAGCTTCCGATCAAGCTTACGATCAAGCTTAGGATCAAGCTTAGGATCAAGCTTACGATCAAGCTTATGATCAAGCTTAGGATCAAGTTTACGATCAAGCTTATGATCAAGCTTCCGATCAAGCTTACGATCAAGCTTCCGATCAAGCTTCCGATCAAGCTTACGATCAAGCTTCCGATCAAGCTTTCGATCAAGCTTACGATCAAGCTTACGATCAAGCTTACGATCAAGCTTACGATCAAGCATTGGTGTGATTAGTACTCGGATCAGCACTTTAAATCATGAATTGTCCCCTTTTTATTCCTTTTTATTCCGCAATCTACAAATTTTGCTTGTATCTTAGCCGAATTTGTTTGAAAAATGTTATATTCGCTTTCATTCGATTTCTAAATCAAATTTTCTATCAAATGAAGTTAAATTCAACGTTTTTCAAACAAACCCGTTCAAGATTGCAAGAAAATTCGTAGATTGCCAAACGAAAATTGTCAGCTTGTCAGCAAACTGACTGAAAAATGGCCGGAGTTAACATGGCTGCTTGCTATCGTACCTCCGAAACACCAATTTTACAGTGAGTCAGTTTATTCCGGACTATATGTTCTTGATTCACCAACCTTCTCATAATACTCTTCGATTTTGTCGATCATCAACGTAACACAAGTTCCAACAGCTTCGTTGTCTCCACCGAACAACGCCTCGCAGTCTTTCTTCACCATATCTTCTGCCGAAGACTAAAAACTTCATTTAGAATTTTCTAAACATTTCAAGTTGATAATTTTCGAGACTCACTTTCATTTGAGCAATGTTATAGTTGATGCTGTAGATCGTTTTCAAGCAAAGATCACAGCCGAAGCCCTCGACCTGGAAATTGATGAGATTTATAGTCTTTGAAGTTCAATACAATATTGAATCAATACCAAAAACTTAGATCGACTTTAATTAGTTGAAAATGTAGCGACAAAGCTCTACATTTTTATACCAGTTTAAATGTTAGCTTAAATCAAAGCTTAAATCAAAGTTTCATAAGCATTAGAATTGAATAAAAGATAAAAGAAATAGGAAAAAAGAATCACTAATTGTAAAACTACTTTTCACTAAACATGCGGTACCTCTAGCTCTTCAAAGTCTGTTTTCCAAGTCTAAAATGAGAAAACCTATCAAACTAATCACTCTCTTTACCTCAAAGTCTTCCTTTTGTGCTTTTGTCTTCTTCTCCAATGTCTCATTGACAATCTCAGCCACGAGTTTCTCTTTGATTTCCTTGTTTGCAGCATCGTATCGAACGTAACGAGGAACGGCTAAAATTGTTGAAGCGACACAGAGAAGTGGTAGAAGGGATCGCATTGTTGCTTTGGCTGAAAATATAGATAAAGATTGAAAGATTGAAATTGAAAGCAAAGTTGAAGAAAGTTGAAGAAATCAATTCCAAAAAAGCAAAAGAAAACAAAAGCTGGTGCAAACAAAAACTAGTGAAACATTGGCATAAGATTTAGCCTAAGCTTCTTCCAACTTCAGCCAAAGGCTGGAGTTGTTTTGAAGGCTGGAGTTGAGCTAGAGACAAGGCTGGAGTTGTTTTGAAGGCTGGAGTTGAGCTAGAGACAAGGCTGGGGTTGTTTTGAAGGCTGGAGTTGAGCTAGAGACAAGGCTGGAGTTGTTTTGAAAGGTTACAAAAGCGATAAGGAGTACACCTCATCAAAAACGATGAGGTGGGCAACAGCTTGTGATGCTGGTAAATGGAGAAACTGCTTGTAGCTAGCGATGCTGCTTGTAGCTAATTTGAAATTGGATTGGTTAGCGGAAACGGATGAATGTTTGGATGGACTTTGTTTGTGGGGAAGGGATGTCTGCTGGGAGGCCAAGAATTCCATGTGGCCCACTTCAGTTCGAAGAATCGTCGAAGAAATTTGACCCCATCCCTCAGCCGCACCCACTCAGCCCTCAGGTCAAACAATTACACCAAATTGGAACGGTTAGGATTGAATCAGGAATGTGAATGCCTTTGGTTTTCTTATGTAAAGAAAAACAAATAAAAAAATGGCTTAGTTGTAAAAAATTGGAAAAAATTTTTACCTACGGGGATTTCACAATTGTTGCCTCAAATCTTACTACATTTTACTGCTTTCTGTCTTTCTTTTTTTCTTATTAATCCGATGATTTGATTGTTTTTAGGTATCTAGGAATCTAGGACAGTTTGAGCACTTTCTTCAAAAGAAACCCATTTTGGTGTCAATAGAAAAGTTGTAGAGAATCAAAAATTAAGTTCATATCCAAATTTTCAGAGCAATTCAAAAACTGGTCTTCAAGAAATGCCAAATTTACGAATTTTTGCAAAACTTGCATTTTAAGCGAAACTACTAAGTGTATCTTTTTGGAAATTTGGCTATAAGCCTAATTTTTGATTCTCTACAACTTTTCTATTGATACCAAAATGGGTTTCTTTTGAAGAAAGTGCTCAAACTGGGCGGCAGCTGACATCTCCAGTCCTCCATTTTTGAGTCTCACACTTGTCTCACACACAAACCAAAATCCTACTACGAAAGAGGAATCCGCAAATTGCCTATAAAATGGGCAGAAGTCGTCAATAATAATGGAAATTATTTGGAATGAATTGATGGTTTTATGTTGAATAAATTTTAGTTCAAAGTCCCGCAGTTTTCAATTCAACAACCCAATAGAAAAAGAGACTTTTGACAGATTCAATGAAAAGAACGTTGCAAATGTTGGACTTTGGAACGTTGAAAACGAATTTGAAGGCAATTTGGTGCTGGCAGAAACCGAAAGACCGTCTTCACGGATGAAAAGTGGTTTGATATTGAGCACAACCATCAGGACGATCGAACTTGGTCCAACCTCTTCTTCGGAAGAACCTCTTCCGTTCGACGAAAGAATTGTTTCAAGACAAGAAAAGCCAACAAATCATGGCTTAGGCTGGTATCACTCATAGCTGATCACCCTTGATGAGTCACTGCCACTCATAGCTTCCTCATAGCTCATCGCTCATCGTTTCATTCCCGCTGGAGTCAAAATTGACAAGAAAGTTTACGATATGCTTGAAAAAAGTTTGCCTTGGTCTCAAGCGCACTTTGGTGCCAATCTTTAGAAGGATCTTCAGAAGAATCTTTTGAAGAATCTTCTGAAGCCAAATGAGGAAACTGACAAAAACGTTTGGGATAGTTGATGGGGAAATGGGAGGAGATGGGAAGAGGATGAATTGAAAAGAAACAAGAATGGGTTGCAAAAGGAGATTATGAAATGACAATTGGTAGAAATCTTCAGAAGAATCTTTAGAAGAATCTTTAGAAGAGTCTTTAGAAGAATCTTTAGAAGAATCTTTAGAAGAATCTTTAGAAGAATCTTTAGAAGAGTCTTTAGAAGAATCTTTAGAAGAATCTTTAGAAGAATCTTTAGAAGAATCTTTAGAAGAATCTTTAGAAGAATCTTCTGAAGAATCTTTAGAAGAATCTTTAGAAGAATCTTCTGAAGAATCTTTAGAAGGATCTTCTGAAGCCAAATGAGGAAATTGACAAAAACGTTTGGGATAGTTGATGGGGAAATGGGAGGAAATGGGAAGAGGATGAATTGAAAAGAAGTGGAGAGCTCCGTTTGGATTTGGAAAGGGAAGGGGAAAAGGAAAAGATGAGATCTCAATGAAAAGATGATAAAAGTTCCACAAGCAAAGTCTATTGTTATGCTAATTTCAGTAAATCAGATTTGATAAAAAGGGTAATTGAGTGGGGAAATTATTTGACCCTGACAACTAATTGGAAATTTTTGGATCGATTTTTTATTCTTTGACAGATACGGTAGTCATTTAGACAGATCTTTGACAGATACGGTAGTCATTTAGATGTCTGTACTTTAAACTTAAATATTAAATTTGATAGTCCAAAGATATTTAATTGATCATTTCATATTCATTTGTCATTTGTCAATTCAAGTCAAATCCAAGATCCTTTTTTTCCTTGTTAATCCCTTTTCCAAACAAACGGACTAGTCACTTCTCTCAATTCTCGATGATCTCTCTCTCTCACATCGCTCACTTCGGTTGAAAGAGTTCAAATCTTGCTTTGTCTTTTGATGTTTGAACAATGGTTCCGTTTCCTGAATCCTTTTTTCTCAAATCCTTTTTCTAAAAGAGAAAATCCGCGATCTCAATTGTCTTTCTTCAATCGAAAAGCACTCAGCTTTCAGATCGAAATAAACCCTGTTCAAATGGTTTTGCAATTCGATCTTTAGACTCAAAACATTGAGAACACTTGAAAGATTGCTTTAGGGTGAAAAAAGATCAGTAACATTGGTGAGAGAATCATCGAGATCGAGATTTGCAAAGAATCATCGAGATTTTGGAATGGGATAGCTGAGATCTGGTCAATTTTTGTTTCAAATCAATTTCTTTGTTATCAGTTAAACAGCTAAGTCAAACATCAATGAAAATGTAAAAAAGGTAGCTTGACCAGTCGACGTTCCGTCGAAATTCCAAATTGGTAACTCTGGAAGGAACTTTACTTGAACTTTGCTCGATCAGGATATTAATAGTGAGCCTAAGCCTAAGTCTAAGCCTAAGCCTAAGTCTAAGTCTAAGCCTAAGTCTAAGCCTAAGTCTAAGCCTAAGTCTAAGCCTAAGTCTAAGCCTAAGTCTAAGCCTAAGTCTAAGCCTAAGTCTAAGCCTAAGTCTAAGCCTAAGTCTAAGCCTAAGTCTAAGCCTAAGCACTCAGCTTTCAGATCGAAATAAACCCTGTTCAAATGGTTTTGCAATTCAAATGATAAGCTCAAAACATTGAGAACACTTGAAAGATTGCTTCAGGGTGAGTAACATTGGTGAGAGAGTTAGGTTTGCAAAGAATCATTGGATGGGATAGCTGAGATCTGGTCAATTTTTGTTTCAAATCAAGTTCTTTGTTATCAGTTAAACAGCTAAGTCAAACATCAATGAAAATGTAAAAAAGATTTTGTAAAGTTAAATGCTTAGAACTATAAAGATCAAGAGTTAATGGGTCTATTTTAGCTATGAAATTTTAGCTAACTAATTTTAGCTTCAGTAAGACAATTTTAGAGTGATAGATAAAGTAAAAGAACTAGTTTTGAAGTATTGAATGTTTCAGAAAGATATTGAGCACAAATTGGATAAAATCTTACAGTAAATCTCTAGAAAGATGTTCAGAATAAAGCAAACCACTTCAAAACCTTTACAAAAAACTTTAAACATTTGAACCAACGGTTTCCTCTGTTCACGAAACATCAGAACTAAAGATTTCCCCTGTTTAAAGACTGAGAACTTTCATAAAAACATGTTTGTATTGCATTTCCCGCGGCAGGGAAGGTGGGAACGGGAAAATTCCCACTTTTGTGTTCAGACCATTTTTAGGAGAATTGAAGAGAAGTCTTCTGATGCATCGCAACACTTCCCGGTGAAAGAGGAGAGGGAAAGGCTGGGAAGAGAAGGCCAACAAAGGAAAAGGGAAAAGGGAAAAGAGAAAAGGTCTTGTAAGACCATCTTGTATTCATTTTGTTTGCCCTTTCTCCCCGTTCACACCTTTGTGATTGCCGATTGGTCTTTCTTTCTTTTTCTGAAAGGAACCATAGACTTTTGCTCCAACACTCTGTGCAACATTCCTTTATTGTGAGGAAATTCGAGATTTTTCCGATTCACTATAGGCTATCTTTGGCTGGAAACGGAAAACAAGAATGTAGTGGGTTAGGAAAATGTAGGCAGAAATCACAGAGATTAGGTTGGTAGCGGTTTAAATGCTGCACAAAAAGTCTTACATAAGACACTAGTGGCAGCTAGACAGACAGAGTCAGGCTGGCTCTGGACCTGATCTGGTCAGACAGGATCTGGCTATGGCCAAGCAAGGTTAGGATTTAGCTCTGGGCAGGCAAAGCTAAGATCTAGCTCTAGTCAGGTAAAGCCAAGATCTAACTCTGGTCAGGTAAAGCCAAGATCTAGCTCTGGTCAGGCAAAGCTAAGATCTAGCTCTGGTCAGGCAAAGCCAAGATCTAGCTCTGGTCAGGCAAAGCAAGATCTAGCTCTGGTCAGGCAAAGCCAAGATCTAGCTCTACTCAGGTAAAGCCAAGATCTAGCTCTAGTCAGGCAGAGCCAAGACCTAGCTCTACTCAGGTAAAGCCAAGATCTATCTCTAGTCAGGCAGAGCCAAGATCTAGCTCTAGTCAGGCAAAGCCAAGATCTATCTCTAGTCAGGCAGAGCCAAGATCTAGCTCTAGTCAGGCAAAGCCAAGATCTAGCTCTAGTCAGGCAAAGCCAAGATCTAGCTCTACTCAGGTAAAGCCAAGATCTAGCTCTAGTCAGGCAGAGCCAAGATCTAGCTCTACTCAGGTAAAGCCAAGATCTATCTCTAGTCAGGCAGAGCCAAGATCTAGCTCTAGTCAGGCAAAGCCAAGATCTAGCTCTGGTGGGCAAGGCTGGAGCTTAGTTCCGGGTCTGACCCTGGCTTTACCATGGCCCGAGTAATTGTCTTTGCAACAACACCTGACAAAAGACTGACAAAAGCCGGAAATCTTAATATAAAATGTTATAGAAAGGATAACTAATCTTATAGAATAGTATACAATAGAGCCTATCACCTAACGGCCTAACGAACCGTTAGGTCGGATAAATTAACCACTTCTGTAAATAGTCAAAAAGCATTGATTACAATCACAAAACTTTAAGGCTCAAGAAACAGAGAAAGCAATGAAAGAGCCAAGAAAACTTTGCTTTGCAATCCTTTTCCATCTCACAGTCGGCCTCTCATCTCAAAAGGGATTGTATTGTGGAAAGCACTGTTTTGAAAGGAGTGACTATGTGCAAATAGTGACACCTTTCACCTTTTCTTTTCATCTTTTCCTTTTGACTGTCTATCATTGAAAGGACCCGGTGAGCACTCTGAAATTTGCATAACCCTGAATGAAGATGGGGAAATGCGGAGGATAGAGTATACTTCGTCGATAGTCGGTCAATAATTCCTTTCATTTTCTTATTAACTTACTAGATTAGATCTGGCAGTAGTCTTAGATCTAGAATTGAACTGAAACTAGAACTGATTACGAAATTTGGAAGCTCACCCGGAAGTTTAATGAGCTCTACAAGGTTTTCAAGATTTACTGACCAATGGACCAATAGACTGACCAGATTACTAGGTTTAGAGCTTATTTTGTACAAGTTTAATCCTAAAAAGGAAACAAACAGATCAATACGCTAAACGTTAACAATTTTACGGTACTTTTTTCAAAATTATTGCCTTGCTTGTCTAGAAACACTGATGAAAAGTCGAAAAAATCTGTGAAAAGTCGAAAAAATTAAGTTTTTCACAAACTTATGTTAAGGTTTCTCGAAAGAATCAGAACTAAAATATGATTCTAACGTTTTTAATATCTCGTAGATCCAAAAACTGTTAAATAGCGAAGACTTTCTCATCGTTAAACAAGAATAACTAGGGCTGATCTCTGTAATTTAGTGATCGAGTTCCAATGAATCGGTTTTTCGCATAGCAAAATTGAGTAAACGGTAAAAGTAAGTGGGTAAAAGCAGTTCTAATTCTCTAATTCAGTGCTTTCTTAATGATTTCTTTCATAAATCGATTTTGAAAAACAGCCTTCAAAAGATTTGGAGAGATTTGGAGTGAGATTTTGGAAAGTCCTCATAAACATTGAACATCCTTGAATTGCTCTGGACTTATCATTGAACATCAATCAGAATCAATCGTTGAACATCAATCAGAATCAATCAGAAGCAATCGTTGAACATAAATCAGAATCAATCATTGAACATCAATCAGAATCAATCAGAATCAATCGTTGAACAATCAAAATCAATAAAAGAACCATCAAAAGTGAATAGTTTTAGACTAATCATCTTTGTTGATCTCATGACTGAATGGTTATGAACATGGTTCATACGTTACCACATGGTTTGATTCTTTTATCCAATAGCTGAGCCTGAGCCTTACTAATATCATTTCAGCCATTCGTCTATGAGCTCTTTTTCTTTGTTTTAGAATATGGGAAGATCTGTGTGATTGCTTGGATCTTTTTAGAAAGTAGAACGAGTTTTAGGTTTATCAGCAAAAGCTAGCTTGAAATTGCTTGTACAATAACTTTCATTCTATGTTCACAATTGAATCTGTTGGAATCTTTGCAGGAAAGAGTCTCTTGCGGTTTACCTTGGATTCGGTTACTGTAAGTGTTTACAAAGATTGAAAGAACAATAAGACATAAGGCCCTAAACTGATGGCAATGAGATCTTTGAATCAAATGAGATCCTTGTCAGCTCATTGGTAGAGTATTCGTCCGTTAAGCGAGCGTCCGTTAAGCGTCCGTTAAGCGGCGGGTTTGAAAACCGTCACCGACCACGTTTTGTATTCGCAATCCATAAAAGGACCGTCCAATTGAACTGTGAAAGTATGAAAGTATGGCGTCTGATTCCTTTTAGTGAAATTTGGTGTTCAAGTTCCGATTTTCTAATAGAAAATTTAGTAAAATAATCTAGAAAGTCAAGTTTTTTCAACTGCTTTCTTGACGATTTTTTTCATAAACCAATTTTGAGAGCGCTAAACGATCTGCGAGCTTAAAATACTCCATAAATATTGAACACCAGTAGTAATAGCGAATTCCAGTCTTGCACGCCTTGTACTAATTGACGAGCTGATGAGAAATTGATGATGAGATTGATGAATTGATGAGAAAAGATTTCCAACTAAGTTGGAAATCTTTTCTTTCAACCAAGGTCATTTCTTTTAAAGCACACAAGAAATGTAATTTTGTGTCACAAAGAAAAGACTTTCCTGCTGGTACCAAATCAATATTGTGCTCTCTTCAAAAAGGCAACAAGCAGCCTCTCGAAAAGATATCAGAGAAATGATTCTTTTTCTTTTAACCGCTAATCACTGCTCCATTTTCCTTTATTTGTTGTTTTTTAAGTCGTTTTTCTGTTTTTCAAGTCTTTGTTATTTTTCAATTTCATTTAAACTTCAATAATCTTTAGAATGACGCGGAAAAATGCAACGCTTTCAAATGGAAATTTGATGCCATACATTGGAATTGGAACTGGTGGAAAGGTTGGTAAAATTTGATTTACAAATAGTTTTTGATAAGTGAATGTTGATGATCGAATTTTACCTATTTTCATATCTTTTATAGGGTTGCGATGAAGCGACGACGAGAGAAATGCTCAGAATTGCGTTAAATGCTGGTTATCGGCACATTGATACGGCTGCAATGTGAGTTTTAAACTTGATTATTCATAGTTTAAGCTCTAAAAGTGATTGTTCTGTTAGATGTGAATGATTTTAGCTATGGCACGGAGCATATTGTTGGTGAGGTGTTGGAAGAGTTTATCAATGATGGAAAACTGAAGAGAGAAGATTTCTTCATCACAACAAAGGTTAGTGTTTGGATAAACTCATTGAAAAAGGCTAGTTTTTAGCTAAACTTGTTGACTATTATGGCTTTTAACCCATTCTCCATAATCACAGCTGTTTTTAGTTAGCTCCAATCAATCACCGAGTCGAATTCGTCAAGCCGGCCATGATAAGTTCACTGAAGCGGCTGAGGACCGATTATGTTGATATGTATTTGATTCACGTGCCTGTGTCTTGTAAGGTAAGTCAATAAGTGATGTACTTTGTACAGTGCTTTGTACAGTGCTTTGTGAAGTGCTTTGTACAGTGCTTTGTGCAGTACTCTATACTTTGTACTCAAAACCTTTAAGCACAAACTTCTTGGATCTGAAATCTTACTAGTCTTCCAGAACTTGGGATCACTTGAAGTTGACATGGCTGATATCCCCAAATTTGAGTTCGAT
Organism: Mesorhabditis belari; assembly: GCA_958450365.1. Classification (NCBI taxonomy): domain Eukaryota; kingdom Metazoa; phylum Nematoda; class Chromadorea; order Rhabditida; family Rhabditidae; genus Mesorhabditis; species Mesorhabditis belari. The sequence continues at coordinate 1,091,751 of CAUEEP010000920.1, forward strand.
ACAGAGATTGATCTGGTGGATACATGGAAGGAAATGGAAAAGGTTTAATTTAAAAAGAATTGAATGAATTGCTTATAGTTGTACAAAGAAGGGCACGCAAAAGCGATTGGAGTCTCCAATTTCAACATTCGTCAAATCAATCGAATTTGTGAGCATGCTGTGGTAAAACCAATGAACAATCAGGTACGGATGAACTCAAGTATAGACAAAATTTCTTTTTAGATAGAGTTGCACATTCATTTCCCTCAGAAAGAGCTTCGACATGTTTGTCATCAGCATGGAATTGTGGTCACTGCTTTTGCTCCAATTGGCTGTCCAGGTTTTGTCTTTGGCTTCTAAAACATAGGAAATTTCGAAAGCTATCATATCTAAATCTATTTAAACGACTATAGAATCAAAAGATCAGGTTTAGCTAGCTAGATTTCAGGAAAGAAATCCGATCCAAAGTTCAACTGGCCTTCCGAAGGGCCGATTGATGATCCGATGGTTGTGAAATTAGCTGAAAAGCACAAGAAGACTCCTGCACAAGTAAATCTATATCACAAAAGCTTACTATTAAGCATTGTAATCTTTTAATAACATCAACTCTCAGATTCTCCTTCGTCACCTTGTGCAACATGGGATTGTGGCCGTCCCAAAAAGTACCAACGAGACAAGAATCAAGCAGAATATCTCAGTAACGAGCAAAGAAAAGATATTTAATGAAAGATTTAGATTTATGACTTTGAACTTTCTCTAGAGGACATGGATGAATTGGATCGAATCGCGACTCGACCTCGACTTTATCCACAAAAGCACGGATTGTGAGTAGTAAAGAGGGAAATCACTGTAACTAAAACTTTAGCGGTCATCCGGAGTACCCATTTGACGATGTGACCTCGAAATGAGATTCATTTTACAATATTAGATAATGCTTTTAATAAAGAATTTTGTTTTAAGGTAGAATTGAACACAAAAGAACCAGGCTTTTGCTATTTTACGAATGACAGAGACGACGACATAGCCAAAAGCCTAAATAGCCAAGAGCCTAAATAGCCAAGAGCCTAAATAGCCAAGAGCCTAAATAGCCAAGAGCCTAAATAGCCAAGAGCCTAAATAGCCAAGAGCCTAAATAGCCAAAAGCCTAAATTGCTTAAATTCGAAAAGGTGGCTGAGAAAAAGATCATACGAACAGACAGACACTGTTCTTTTATATCTAGTAAACTCTCTTTCACTCGAAAGTTCAAAAAATTGAGTAAAAACTCAAAAATCTCATAAGAAACGGTAGATCTCCTATTGAACCAGATTTCTAAGTCAATTTCACTCTTTTATATCTTTGGATCATTCAAATGCGAAAGAGATTTTCGAAAGAGTTTAAACGAGGCTTTTGAAAACAATTAATGCTATTTAAATTTCTGAATAATTGTTCAACTTTTTAAAATTATTCAAGTGACGTTTAAACAAATGTAAAATTGTCAAAGGAAATTTTCTTTCAGCTTGTGTCTGTCGATGGATAATGAAAGTTAAAAAGCTTTCACCTTTGTTCTTTCATTTCAATATGAATAAACTTTTCAAGAAATCAAAAAATTTACAAGTAAATGGATAAGAAAGATTCTCATAAGTACTATTTTTATATTTCTTAAAGTAGATATTTAACCATTAATCAGTCGAGATCTGAAAAAGAAGCTTTGTCAATAAAATAACTCAAAACCCAACCAAGATCTCTGTTTTCTGTAAAGTTCGTTGCTTTTGAGTCACTTGAAGTCTTTGATCCACCAAAAACATTCGAAATAACATCAGCTACATTTTTCAAGAGTGGCAGAATCTGTAAGTATCTGTAAGTATCTGTAAGTAGCTGTTAACTATTGAAATGTATGAAAATAATTTAAACCTCAATCTCGTCCGTTGATTTCCCATTTCGTGCAATTTTTTCAAGGGATTTGACCTGAAAAGGAAAGATAATTTTAGTAAACGAAGCTGAAAATAGATAGAATTATGGTTGTTTTAGTTTAAAAAGTCAGAGAAGACAATAAGCAAAGTAAAGAGAAGCATAAGCAAAGATCAGAGTGTTAAGCTAGAGTCCAAGCCTAGCTTTTGACCAATCTGGCTCAAGGAAATCAAGATATGAGAAGAGTAGACAGCTCAAAGTCAAGCTCAAAGTGATTTGTCAAGCTTAAGCTTAATCCGCAAGCGAGTCAAGCTTAATCCGCAACACGCAGCTTTGTTGTATCAACTTTTATCAAGCTTTGTTGTATCAATCCTACCGATTTCTACAATTCTACCCACCTGACACTTCTCAAGAGGCAACTTCCCATAATCATTCCTTGAGTTGTGTAGAACCAATCTTTGCTTATTCCAAAATTTCTTGACACAATCTTCAAGATATTTTAATTGTTTTTCAGGGCTTTCTCTATTGCTGGAAATCTTGGCTCGATAAAGTAATCTGAAGCTTTCAATCATCTCTTTCGCCACATCAATCAAATCAAAAAACTTTATCTCCACAAAGCCCAGAATTCTCAAATGATCTTTTCCAATCAAATCAGTCTTGTGCATTTGAAATTCCCTTGTGAAAATGATGGTTTCATGCTGAAGTCTTTCAAGAAATAAGCCTTCATACTCTTCATTTGCTAGATATAAGCAAACAAACTTGAAATCTTTAAAGCCATCATTTGTATCATTGACTAAATCTTCTAACAAATAAATAATCTCAGGTGCAATGTCTTGTTTTTTCCATCGATTCAATAAAAAGAACATTTTCATATATCGAGTGTACATTTCGATGAACTCTTTTTGTCTCTCATTGTGATGTTGAGCGTATGGAACTTGAAAATCACTGTCTAAATCGCTGGGAAAGCCACCAATCTTCTTGAAAATCTCTCCAGTTTGATCATTGATTAGCCCAGGCCAGAAATGAAAGGCAAAGAAATAGTCGGGAAATGGTAAATCTTTTGTAAGTGAGATTTTGAGTCGAAACTGTTTATACACTTCTCGTCCAGGTTCCACATCTTCTTTGCAAAGATCTCTCACTCGTTGATCGAGATGCCACGGGAAATGTTTTTTCTTAGCTATCACATATCTTTCTAAGACATTTTTCTGTTCATACAAGGCTCTCCTCAGTGCTTCGATGTCTATTGGTGACTTTTCTTTCGTCTCAATGTCCACCGGTCCTTCTCTTCCTTCTCGAGTTCTTCGAAAATCCGTGAGATTATTTTTAAAGTACAATCTTTCCCCACTAACATCCATTATATCCGATAAACACCACTCATTCCTCGAGCCAATCAAGTAATACGTTGAAAAGTAGAATCTTTTTGCGAAAATCTTCTCAAGTTGCTCGATATTCTCGATAGCGATCTTGATCAATTTGAGTAAATCAAAAGTTGCCAATAGATCCGTTTGACACTCAATCAACACATAAAATGCTTGCTGAAAGGCAAAACTTTGAATCGTTGAGTCAAAGTTGATTAAAGAGGCAAATTTTTGACAAATATTTAACGAATAACTAGTGTCATCAAGGGAAAATGGGGTGAATTTTTGATCTTGTAAATAGCTTGCTTGAACATGCTCAGCAAACTCCTTTTTCTCTTGATCATTTAGCAGATTAAATTCATTTTTGAAAGATTCACATAATGTTTTGCGAATTTCGTTTACATCGTTATAATAAACCCTTTCAAAGTCGATAATAAAGTCAGGAATCCAAATTTTTAACAACGAATCGGTGATCTTTTCAGTGGTAAACCAATAGCGATCCGAGTAAATCCGCCAGGATAAATAATCGTTCATAATTGATGGATGAAAGTAAGTTTCCGATTGAACTTTAGCCAAAATTGCCTTTAGTACATTTTGGTTTCCTTTGGAAATCAGCTCTGCAGCTGGCGCTCTGGGTTTTTCATCGACAACTTGTTGCTTTGAGTTCAGCTTTGTGAACGAACTCACATCAGGGACAATGAAAAAAGTGTTGTCCGCTTGAGAAATTGAATCGACATTGAAGAGCTTTTTCTTCAACTTTTCCTCGAAATTCACGGGGATTTGCTTAGTCGAGCCATCGATTCCAATCGGTTCAATCAAATATGGTTGATCCTTTTTGTAGAATGGAGCTACTTCGTGATTGTGACACTAAAAACAGTTGAATTCCTTCGAAGTTTGCCAACTCGATCGCTTTCTCTCAAAGCAGATTGCCGTCAACACATTCGTTTTGATTGATCGATTATTCGCTTCTTCAAAGCCGTTTGATCGTTTCGTTTGATCGTTTGCTTTTGTTTGATGTCTTCGTTTGATCGACCGCGTTGACTTTCCTCGCTCCATCACCTAAAATATAAAAATGTTCTCAAAAATTAAAGAATAAAAAAGAAAACTTTTACTTAAGAACAAAAACGTTACAAGAAATAAGCAAACTAATTGTAAAGCATTCCAAATTATGGGGGGTAGTCAAAACAGCACCTTAATAGAAAACGTTCAAAACAGCGCCGTCAAATTCTCAAAAATTTTCATAGATAACGAATTATTTGCTAAAATATGGGAAAAGCAAAATGAATTTCTGCTTTTTGATTGAATATCTATTTTTTTACTGAATTTGAAATGCTTGGGACACGGGCACTCGGAATATATAATTTGGAATGCTTTACAATTAGTTTGCTTATTTCTTGTAACGTTTTTGTTCTTAAGTAAAAGTTTTCTTTTTTATTCTTTAACTTTTGAGAACATTTTTATATTTTAGGTGATGGAGCGAGGAAAGTCAACGCGTCGATCAAACGAAGACATCAAACGAAGTCATCAAACGAAATCAAACGATCAAACGAAGACATCAAACGAAATCAAACGAAATCAAACGATCAAACGGCTTTGAAGAAGCGAATAGTCGATCAATCAAAACGAATGTGTTGACGGCAATCTGCTTTGAGAGAAAGCGATGGAGTTGGCAAACTTCGGTTCTTTTCCAATATCGGGGGAGCGGTCCGATTATCGGGGGAGCGGAAGGATTATCGGGGGCGGAAGGATTATCGGGGAGCGAAAGGAAAACGGGGAGCAAATTTGGAGCGCTACATATGTCCATTAAAATTGTGACGAACGGGAGCTGCTTTGTTGCAAAAAGATCGACTCGAATTCCTCTTGAATGCTTGGGGACCTTTCGCCGTGCGCAAGTGTCACATACCCAGCGAAATAGATATTTTCCCTTTGAGCGGACTTTCATCGATTCGCCACAGTTTCAAATCCACGACTGGATGACTCCTTTGGTGAAGAAATAATCGATTGCCGTCGATTTCTTGAACGCACAAATATCGGAGAGGCGCATCGTCGTTAAAGTTTTAAAAACGTCGCAGGAAAATACAGTCCCGGAAATGCATTTTCGAGGGGCAAAATTTGCTCCCCCGATTTTCGTTTCGCTCCCCCGATAATCGGACCGCTCCCCCGATATTGGAAAAGTACCCAAACTTCGAAGGAATTAGCGATTTTCAAGCGAGTGGCGATTGACTGGATAAATTCAAGAAGCGTCACCGAGTTGTTTTTCCAACTTATCGTTGCTAATTTGTTTTCAAAATACATTTGTTATAAAAACTGAATCGGCGAAAGACTTCAAATTGCTGCGATCAACAATTTCAGCAATTCTTAGGAAGAAGTCAGCTATTAGGGAAGCGGTCGATGAAGGAGGAGCTGTAAAAAGTCGATGTCGATGAAGCTGTAAAAAGAGCACGATTGAAGACAAGCAAAAGCGAATGAATGGAAGAGTCTGCTATTTGGCTGAAGCAAATGCGAAGCCAAAACGAATGTGTTGACGGCAAAAGGTGAGGGGGGGGGGGGGGCCACGGCGGGGAAAAAAAGGAGACAAACAAAAAAAAAAAGAAAAAAAGGGTTGGGAAGGAGGGGGAAAAAAAAAAAAAAAAAAAAATTTGCTTGAAGAGAAAGCGATGGAGTTGGCAAGATTCGAAAGAATTGGCGATTTTCATGCGGGTGGCGGTTGGCTCGATAAATTCAAGAAGCGTCATGGAATTGTTTTTCCAACTTGTTTTCAAAATAGGTTTGTTATAAAGACTATATAGCGAATTGCTCAAAAAAACAATGGTTATTTGTTTTTATACAACGAACTTCGATATAACGTACGATATAACAAACTCTTCGGCGGGTCCCTTGCAGTTCGCTTTATTTAAGTTCGACTGTATGTTTAAGAGTAAAGCTAACATTTTACTCACTTCTTTCAACACCTCCTTTGCCATTTCCAAAGCTGTTTGAGCATCAATTCGTTTAGTGTAATCTTTCCAACAACAACTGAAAAGAAATCTTTAGACTTTCAAGCTTGTTACCTGGTAATTAGAAGTTGCAATACATTTACACCGGCACTTGGTTTAAAAGAGAAAGAAATCTCCTGATTGTCGGGTAACAAGTGAGCGAAGTAGCTGTAAATAGTTCTTGCTGATTCAAGTTTTATCAAGTCTTTACTCACTCTCGTTCCATGATCTCCCAAAGCGTTAAACCAGCCGCGTACACATCTCTCTTGTACGTATCCTAAAATCAAATAATAACATTACCTTTTAAACTCAAGATTAAATATCAAGCTTTTAAATCTCACCTCAGTGCTTATACGCAAACCTTTCTTAACTTCGGGAGCCATGTATGGCTCAGTTCCTGCCAGTGCCTCAATTGCTTCTCGATTTTCAAATTTCTTTGTTATTCCAAAGTCACCAATCTTCAAAACATAGCTGTTTGGAACAAATATGCTAAAGTTATTGGTGCATTTATTGGTTTTAAAAGGAAATACGAAAAGGAACGAAAAGCCTAGTAAGCTAATAGCCTAATAAGCTAATAGCCTAATGGCCTAATAAGCTAATAGCCTAATAAGCTAATAGCTCCAATAAGCTAATAGCCTAATAAGCTAATAGCCTAATAAACTGAATAGCCTAATAAGCCTAAAAAATAAGCTCAAACTTGGCCGGCTTGATGTCTCGATGTACTCTGCCCTTTCCTTGTAGATAAATCAAACCCAAGAAGAGATCACTTGCCCATTTGGCAATAGTAGCAATGGAATAGATGAATTTTGGATTGTTGATGACTGAAAAATTTGTGTTGAATCTTTGATTGGGCTCTACTCTTAATCTACTTTTAATTTACAAAATAGAGCCAATTCACCGTTTTTCAACGATCCATATTCACAGTATTCCATAAATATCGGAAAACTTTATCTTTATCATATGGATAGCCATGTGGTCGATCCAAGTATTTTACAATATTTTTATGAGAAAGCTCCTTCAATGTTTTCAATTCATTCAAATGATCATCTGAGTCTGCGGTGATCAAAATTTCCTTGACAACAATTGGACTAAACAATAAAAATAAAGATTAGCAATAAGCAAGATGAGTTTATTATCTTCAAAAACAAACGGATAATATTTGTTGAGCTTGTAAACGGTTCCAAATGCGCTTTCATCGCCGATTCGTTGCTTTTCTTCTTGTTTTTCTTGATCAATAAACATGGGCAAGGGTTAAAAATGGGTTTTAGATAGAGTTGGGTGGATTTTAGGAATGAAAAAAGATTTGAGGTTTCACAAATGATTGAAAACAACTCATTGAAAAGAAAATTTTGGTTTTTTCGTAATACAACGGTTTTATTGCGCAATGAAAAGCTCGAAAAAGAAGGAATTTTTAAATTTTCCCCTTTCAGGAAAAATTTATTATCAAATTGCTTGTGAAGTTAAGTTAAGAATTGTTTTTTAATTAGAGTTTCCAAAGGAAATTTTCATTATAAAATCATCCACTGATTTTTGGATCTAATTTCAACTAAACTCAGAACTTCGTGGCTCCTTAGACTTTGAACTTTCCTTTATTCCTGAACTCTTTACTTTATTATCATCCAAAAACTGTTTACCAGTTAGATTTTTTTTGTTAATTCTTATTTTTCTTGCTTTTTCGAGTTATTTATTATCAGCACGCTAGAAAAATCGCTTTTTTTCTGGAGTAAATCGATACTTTCCTTTCTCTGAAAAGAACACCCAAAAAAGCGCTCGTAAAAGCACGATCTTTGACCTTTATTTATTTCGCATTTATTTAGATTTATTTCGTTTTACTGATATTTTTTGCATCTATTATTGAAAGAATGAGTCAGAAAGATGCTAAATGTAAGCTTTCCAATGGGATCTCGATGCCATACATTGGAATTGGAACTGGTGGATTGGTAGGTTAAAGTTTAAAGCTTAAAAGTTCATAAACTCAATTGTTTCTACTTTATTATTGTAAAATTAGAATATTCTAATGGTTTAGCCATGTGACGAAGAAACGACAAGAAAAATGCTCAGAGAAGCGCTTGAGGCCGGATATCGACACATTGATACTGCAGCTATGTGAGTTAGACTCTAATTTTTGAGCTGGATAATAGTTCACATTTTCTAAAGTACAAAACGCATAGAAATCTTTAGGTATTACACGGAGAATATCGTTGGTGAGGTCGTCGAAGACTTCATTAAAGCCGGGAAATTGAAAAGAGAGGAGATTTTCATTACAACGAAGGTACTATAGCTGTTTGCCGAAGTTGCAAAATATAAATCGAATCATTTCAAAGTTGGCATTGAGCTTAAGCTAGAGCTAAACATATCACTTTGTTCTAGTTGGCTCCAGTGAACCATCGAGTCGAGTTCGTGCGAGATGCTTTCATGAACTCTTTGAAACGGTTGAGGACCAATTATGTGGATATGTTTCTGATTCATGTACCAGTCACATACAAGGTTCAGATTTAGATAAGTTTTAGCTCGGTTCTTTTCCGTTATACATCCGCAAAATTTGAATTCTGACCGGCCGGCCGCTCGGCCAATATCCTATTGGAAACGGGGATTGAAAACATCGAGCCGGGAACCCAAATTTACTCCGATTGTTGGCGAAGATACAACACTCAATAGATGGAGAAACAGCTTTACCCACGCTCAAGTCAACCACAAGTACAACTTCCTGAATCCGGATTACCCTACCATTCACACGCAGACGATCGAGCGTCTATGGGGAGGGAGAAAGAAGCAAGAGGCATGGCACTTCATTTCCGATTGAGCGATATGGATAGACTCAACAGTGAACCTCGATCGACTATTGTGCGAAAGAATTGGAGATGAATCACAACACCGCGCTTGACTTCAACAACTATGGGGTCTATCGGGATCTGCCAAATAGAGAAAGAAGCAAGAGGCATGGCACGTCATTTCCTATCCAGGTACCTCGCTGAATTCATGGTCCGACAAAAGGAAAAGGACGATTTCGACGAATGGGTGTTGTAACAAATTGCTATGGCATGGATTCCTCGCTGATCTTATTTTGATTTTGATTAAATTCATCGATTTTTGATTATTAAATGATCAGGAGTTATTTTTGTGGATGTATAACGAAAAGGTACCTTTAGCTTTCTTTGGATAAACAACCTTTAGAACGAAGGCTCTCTTGATCTTTATATGTTTGACGTGCTTAAACTGCAACAAGACACTGGACACGATTTAGTCGAAACTTGGAAAGAATTGGAAAAGGTATTTAAAGTTAGATTTAGAAATGAAATGCGAAGATATTTAGTTATACAAAGAAGGGCTCACTAAAGCAATTGGCTTATCGAATTTCAATTCAAAGCAAGTGAAAAGAATTTGTGAGAATGCGGAAGTGAAACCGATGAACAATCAGGTAAAATAGCTTTGGTATTTCTAAAATATTAGTATTTTTTAGATATGTCAATGTTTAGATAGAGCAATGCCAATGTTCAGAGTCAATTTTTAGATAGAGCTTCATGTCCATTTCCAACAAAACGAGCTCCGATCTGTCTGCAAAGAATACGGGATTGTGGTTACCGCATTTGGACCGATCGGTTGTCCAGGTTTGTTCTTGTTATCTGGATTCTAACGTAACTTCTAACGTAACTAGTCTTAGTTACCGTAGTCTTAGCTTACTTTTTAGTAAAAGTTTTCAGGCAAGAAAGCAGATCCAAAGTTTAATTGGCCGTCGGACGGACCGCTTGATGATCCAGTGGTTGTTAAATTAGCTGAGAAGCACAAGAAGACTCCAGCACAAGTGAGTTCATATTTATCAAGTGTAGAACTCTATTTTGTTAGCGTTTAGTCAATTTGTGAAATAGGATTGAGATCTATGGATTGTAATCTATGGATTGAGCTTTCATCCTTTCAGATACTCCTTCGTCACCTCTTCCAACACGAAATCGTCGCTGTGCCCAAGAGCACTAATCCCAGAAGGATAAAAGAAAACATTTCAGTAAGAAAATCAATCAAAATCTCTTAACAATGGTAAATTTAGATATTTGATTTCGAATTTTCAACAGAAGAGGTGAAGGAATTGGATCAAATCCCGGCTCGACCAAGACTATATAAAATTTCCGGAATGTCAGTGTTTCTTAGTGATTCTAAAGTGATTTTTATTTCAGTGGCCATCCGGATTACCCATTTGATGACGTCACTGCTAAATAAGATTCATAAAATATTTAATAAACATTAAGTTGAAACTTTTGGTAACATCTACAGGGTGGCTACAAAGTACAAATGGCTACAGGGTGGCTACAAAGTATTGCGACAAATCAGAAGGCCATTGTAGAATTGAATTTCATACTACTATTTCCATATTTCCAGCTCTCAAGGGTCTTTTGTCTATAGTAGATCCTGTAGAAAGTTAAATAAATTATTTATTTAGAGATAGAGTACAATTGTGACAAAAGGCATTCACAAAGATTGATCAGTTACAGTTTTAGGAAAGAAACAAAGAAAAAAAGAAGCAGAAACATTAGGAAAGTGAGATTTTTTAATCTTTAAACTTCGAAGTAGAGGACGGCAAGGATTGAACCCATTTGGCCCAAATAAAAGAGAGCCATGATGTTGGCGTGAAAGAGGAAAGCAATTGGAGAGAGACGATAGCTGATCGTCGGAATCCAATCCAAGTTCTGCAGATAGATCGCCATCTAAAAATCGATGCTGGATACTTTTACGATTTCCCATTGAAGAGAACTTACACAGCCGATGAGGTAGACTTGAATGAGCAACTGCTTTCTTGTGAATAATCCAAGAACTCCGATAGCAATAGCGATGAGAAGGAAGACATTGGTGAACACTATTGGGGCTTCCTGTAAAGGAAAATCGATAAACCTATCGATCGGTTTATCGAAAAAGTCTGTACAAAAAGTTAGTGCATCGATAATCCAAGAAAAAAAGTGAACTACGGCAACAGGGATAGGTAAATTTTGAAGGCTTCTTTATTCTACTCCTTTAGTCCTTTATTCCTTTATTCCTTTTACTATTTCTTTTTACAAAAAACTTACACGATGAAGATTTAAGAATCTCGTTGCCAAAACCGCATCTCTTGCCGTGGTTCCAAACACATTCGACCCCGAAAGTCTCGTTGTCAGTTTAGCCCATCCGCCCAATCCTTTTGAACCATCAAAAAGCACTAGAATAACACTAAATACAAAGTTTTGGGTTTTAGTTTTCATATCAAACCGAACTGATCCCCAAATCACTTTCGTTGCAGCCACTAACGCGGCGATGATCGCAAAAGCGAGGAATACGTGGAAAAGAATCTGCAATCGAGTCAACTATTACAGACAAGCAAACAGACAGACAGACAGACAAGCAGACAGACAGACAGACAGACAAATAGACAAACAGACAGACAGACAGACAAGCAGACAAACATGAATCATAGCAACTCACTTCTGAGGGTCTAGTCCAACGAGAACTCCATGAATTCGTATGAAATTTTTAGAGTTGATTTTTGAGTATGTCTCATGTATCTAAACCAATTTTCTAACTGATTGACGCTTCTAGAATCTTTAAATAGACCTTACAAAGTCGAGATTCCGGCGAAAAACCCAATTTAAGGTTTTTGAGAAGTCGTTTTTTCTTAAAATCTTACAACTCGAATTTCTATAAGGTGTTTGATCTTCTATTTGATCTGTTTAAGCTTTTTTTATCTTATATTCATTAAATAACTTCAAAAACGGCTCTCAAAAACCTTAAATTGGGTTTTTCGTCAGACTCTCGACTTTGTAAGGTTTATTTAAAGATTCTAGAAGCGTCAATCAGTTAGAAAATTGGTTTAGCTACAGGAGGCATTCTCAAGAATCACCTCCAAAATCTTCATACGGTTTCATTGAGTTCACGTTGAGCTAGACCCTCAGAAGTGAGTTGCTATGATTCATGTTTGTCTGCTTGTCTGTCTGTCTGTCTGTCTGAACTTTCTGAACAGGCTAATATTTCATTGGTATTGTTAAATTACATTTTAAACATTAAATTTGAAAGTTTTAAGTGAGATTACTGTAAAGATGACCTTCTTTTTGCCATCTGTTGGAAGCCGAGTGCTTGGAGCGCCGATTGACGAACGATTTTCATTCGGTTTCTCGTTTGGCATTTCAACAATTGCCATCTTCAACTAAAAAAAATCTGATAATCTAAAAATGAAAAAAATATTGATGTCAAATGATAGAACTCTTGAAATGTGAAGTGAAATGTTTTCATTTTTTGTGTTGGCTCCTTTCGATGAAACACAATGATTAAATTGGAAACATGTTCGAGAAAATTTTAGACAAACAATTCTTTTCATTTTAATGACAACATTAAAAATGAAAGAAAAAAGGAATCGCTGTGATCTGTTATACAATAACAGATCTGTTATGCAATAACAGAACGAGGTCTTCGTAGGTGTCGTCTTCTTTCAGCATGACCATTGGCTTGGCTTGGATGTTGAATGGAACGGGAAGGGCGGTGTGTTGGCGACCATCGAGAACGAGCGATGCATACTTCTTGGCGTTGAATGCGAGTCCAGACCAGGAGGCGACGGTGGTGACCGCATCTAGCATATACAATAAATACAGGGTGGCTGAAAATTACGTGCGCCAAAGAAAACGCCATAATTTAATTTTCTTTCAAAGAACATGTAAAAATATTTATTTATATAATAGTTGTAACAAAAGAATTTAATAATTACAAGAAATTTTCGAAGTGGCCTCCATCCGCTTTGATATAGGCTTCAATTCGCTTCTTTACAGAATCGACGGTGCGGCGGAGATAATTTGCATCTAAGTCGTTCCAGATTTTGATCAATTCTCGACGTAAATCATTCAAATTGTTGATTTTCCTATTTTTCAATTGTTCTTCCTTATGGTTGTGATCTGTTATACAATAACAGAACGAGGTGTTCGTAGGTGTCGTCTTCTTTCAGCATGACCATTGGCTTGGCTTGGATGTTGAATGGAACGGGAAGGGCGGTGTGTTGGCGACCATCGAGAACGAGCGATGCACACTTCTTGGCGTTGAATGCGAGTCCAGACCAGGAGGCGACGGTGGTGACCACATCTAGCATATACAATAAATATATAAAATTTATTCTCATCGGGCAGCAGGCCCGTAGCCAGGATTTTTGTGTTTTTGAGAAAATCGTTAGAGCTTTGTTCAGAAGAGTCCAGGCTTTAGACGTTCGTCCGGGTTTTAGACCTTCGTCCATGTTTTAGATCCTTAGCCGTTATCCAGGAAACTTCTAACCGCCACCAATCGTTTCTCCACATCAATTTACAAAGGAAAATTCAGCTAAAAATCCGATTTAAAGCTGGTGGAGCGAGCTCAAAGGGCTTAAAGTTGGGTTGTCATGACTTTTTTGACGCTTCTGTCCAACTTTAAGCCGCTTTAGTTAACTTTAATTTTTAGTTAACTTTAAGCTTTAAGCCACAAGCTTTAAATAGGATTTTTAACTCACGAGGTACTATATAAATTGACACGGGGAATCGATTGGTGGCGGTTAGAAGTTTCCTGGATAGCGGCTAAGGGTCTAAAACCCTAGATTTGCTCACAAAAATGCAATTTTTTTCCGAGTGAATTTCATTTTAGAAAAATTTCATTGCAGCTAAGATGTAGCCTGAAGATTTTGCTAAATTTTCTTCTGTGGGTGAAAATTGATTGGACACTTCTGGACGAAGCTCTAGCGATTCTCCCAAAAACACCGAAATCCTATAGGCCTGTCGGGCAACACTTCAAGCAAATCAAAGCAAGAAAGGGCATTGAATTCAAATTTTAAACTTCAGCAAGTAGCACAGCAATTGCAGATCCCATTTGAGCCAATCCAAAGATCACCATGATATTTGCGTGAATGAGGAAAGCGGTTGGGGAGAGCCATAGGGATTGAGCCATAGGGGTTGAGCCATAGGGATTGAGCCATAGGGATTGAGCCATAGGGGATTGAACCATAGGGATTGAGTTATAGGGATTGAGCCATAGGAATCCAGTCCAAGTTCTGGAGATCACCATCTAAATTAGGAAGCGGTAACAGAGGTTTAAATGACTCAAAGTTTAGCAAAGTTTGCACAGTCAATGAAGTAGACTCGAATGATCATCTGCTTTTGCTCCAAAACTTCAATGCTAGTTGAGATAAAAAAGATTGGTGTAGACGATCATTGCTTCCTAAAAGGGTCAACAAATTCTTTGAGTATCTTTGAGTAACAATGGAAATTATTTGGAATGAATTTATGGTTTTGTTGAATTGTTTATGTTGAATAAATTTTAGTTCAATGTCCGGAAATTTTCAATTCACCAACCCAATATTTTTGAAAAACATCAATTGATTTATCATCACCATTTCAGCATCCATTTTAGCTGGACTAATATATGATTCTATTGATGTACTTGTGTCTTTAAAGATTTGAGGAACAAGAGTGAAGAAAAGAAGAAGAAGTCAAGAAGAAGAGTTGAACAAAGAAGAGTGAAGTGAAGAAAAAGGGATGAGTTGAGCGCGAGACTTCCGGTACTCCTTTTCCCTTTCTCTCCAAGTACTAAAAACCCCAAAAGACAACCCCAGCAAGTCTAATTTGGTCCCCAGTCACTAGAGAATAGGAAAATCTTTTAAGAGAAGAGCTTTAAAATCAAACTCTTAACAGAAACCAAGTATTCCCTAGCTTTAGTACTACTCTTATTCCATAATTTCAATATCAAAGTTCTAAGATCACCTTCAAAATGCTATTAGCTGCGAATACTAGAAGTTAGTTTTATGCTGGATAAACTTTGGCTTTTGAATTTGAATCTTGAATTCATATGACTTTTCAGATTCCATCAAAACGGATGAGTTTCTGATGCCGAAGGAGTTGCCAAAGGGAAATGTCCTTGCTTTGTTGAACACTTTGTACACTTCGGGCTTTGCTAGTGTTAGTCCGAATCAACCGATGCTTACTGGTTAGTAGAATCTGGAAAGAATCTTTTTCCAACATTTCAATAAAACAGATTTTCAATGGGTATTGGGTTTTACCTTGAGTTTTGGAGTTGATCTTGGCTTCTAGCCTGTCTCAGGACTTGCCTTAGATCGCAAAAAATACTTTTCAATCAACTCTGGCAAAGTTTCTTTGAAGTGCTTACAATTAGAGAAAAGTTAAGTATTCGAAAGTATTCGAAGTTCGAAATTGGAGTATTCGAAATTGAAGTATTCTAAATTGGAGTAAAATTGGAGTATTCGAAATTAGAGTAAAATTAGAGTATTCTAAATTAGAGCCAAAACTTCTTAAAGCTCTCTTGGAGCCTTGTTTTTATTCGCGCCTTTCTCCACACCTAATTTCCATTAGCCAACACTCTCAACACAGGGATCTTTGAGCACTTCTCATTTCCCTCAAGAACCATGTATAGTTATTCAAGTCTAACTTCAACTTTGGAGTACTATTCAAGTAAATTTAAAGCATTGGTCTTTATCTTTTGTTTAGGTCGAACAATGCACACTCTTTATGCCTTGTCATTCATCGTTTACGTATCGAATTGTCTCTGTGATTGGATTCACGTGTATTTTACTTTGAAAGGTTTGAACCAATCAAAAAACCAATTGTTAACCAATTACAACAATTGCAACACTTTCTCAGGTTATGTAACCTCATTTCCCCTTCATACGAGTTTGGCTACGGCGATGGTGATCACAGTGGTGACGGGTAGTATGATTACGGGATTGCTTTTGGTAAGATTAAAAGATCTAAAGGTGTGTAGATGTTCTTGTTACGCGATCCTTTCTTGTCACTTTCAAATAGTCAACATTTCCGGTTAGAATTTCTTTATTTTATATCGATAATGTTCTTTTCTACGAGCTAGAAAAGATTCTCCCAGCTAGAAGCCTTTTCTCCCAGCTAGAAACCTTTTCTCTCAGCACTTTCCATATTTCTAATCACTACCACAAGATTTATCGTGGTTGAATGTTGAATAAAGTATTGAATTCAAAAGATTAGATTGAAGAATAGCCACTAGAATAGCCACTAGATTGAATAAAGCTCTTTACAACGATACTGTTATTTTCTTTGATGGTGTAGGCCGGGAATCGATCCCTGTGGTAGAATGCTCGCCTGCGTGGCAAGCGATTGGAACGCGCAGATGGTCATTGAACCACCATTGAACCAGCTGCACGTTCCAATCGGATTGTAAACAACTTCTGTTAAGCCATAGCCCGGCCAGAGGTCAAGTTCAAGCTTTTGTGAGTTAGATTTGCAATCCAGGCCAAGCCAGAAGCAAAGTCTGACTGGCCAGTCTAAGCAAAGTCTTCTGGCGAGGTGATTATTTGTGAATAAAGCACTTAGCAAAGCCAAGCAACCAGGCCAGAAACAAAGCCTGAACCTGTCTTTGACCTGATCTGGCTCAACCCTGACAAGGACACTCAAGAACTAGCTCTAAAACAATCCAGAGCCTTACCTTCTTCCAGGTTCTTTGCATGGAGAACGCTTTCGCTCACCGCCTTGACATCACTCCATATCAGAGTGGATTCGCTGTGATTTTGGAAGCAATTTGGGAGTGGCTTCAAGTAAATTTGATCGTTAAAATTGTCTAGAAAATCCTAGGCTTTCAACAATTTCCGAGTTGTCTTCCTTGTGATGATTTTTCACGATCTACCAATGACAATTTTGAATTATTTCTATATCACTTCTTGCAGATGTGCTGGGCCAGGGGTAAGTGGTTCTAGGCGTAAACACAAGGCTTCTGGCCTACTTCTAGTCAAATTTTGTGCGCCAGACGGCGTGCATTTGCAAGTACAAAGTGCTTGATTGGTTTAGATAACTCCTTGGTCTCTCTTAGCTTCTTCATTGTCCACTTGTACAAGTTTATTCTGGAGATTGGTCATGTTGTATTTTAGGTAAGCTTTCAAACCTTATCCATGTAAAAAACTGGAGTCTAAAGCTTTCAAGTTATCTTTTTTTCTTTCAGCTATCGTCGAATGATGTGTTCTTCAAAGAAAAAAGCTGAAGTACATGGAGTTGAGCGATATCCAACAACAAGAACTCATCTCACAACATTAACCACTACAACGTGAGTCTTTTTTCCAGAAAATACAGGGTGCTATAGATATTTAAGTCTATTGATGGTTTAAAGGGTGCGCCAAAAGTTCCCGCACTTGCATTTTCTGCATTTTTGGTAGTTTTAGATAAAAGATACGGTTTTAAAAGTAAGAAATTCGAATTCCTCGCGAAAAATTGATTTAGAAAACGTTTCTGGTTAATTTATAAGTCCAACACTATTTAAGACAAGTGATTGAGAAGAGGATCCGCTCAGGGGCGCTTTGGTCGCACAGTTACAGGGCATAGTTATAGGGAACAGTTATAGGGAACAGTTATAGGGCACAGTTATAGGGCACAGTTATAGGGCACAGTTATAGGGAACAGTTATGGGGAACAGTTACAGGGCACAGTTATAGTTATTTTCTTCGATGGAAATTTGTATGGGAAAACCTAGTTCTAACCTGACTTCCGACTCGGTCGTTGACCAAAACTTTATGCACCCAATATAAACCCCAATACTTCAGGCCTGTAACTTTTATGGATCAAAAGATTTTCAAGAGCCAAGATGTTTTTCGAAAACTAAACATAAAATGTGACATTTTTTATATTGGGTGCATAAAGTTTTGGTCAACGACCGAGTCGGAAGTCAGGTTAGAACTTGGTTTTCCCATACAAATTTCCATCAAAGGAAATAACTATAACTGTGCCCTGTAACTGTTCCCCATAACTGTTCCCTATAACCGTGCCCTATAACTGTGCCCTATAACTGTGCCCTATAACTGTGCCCTCTAAATGTGCCCTATAAATGTGCCCTATAAATGTGCCCTATAACTGTGCCCTATAACTGTGCCCTGTAACTGTCCCCTATAACTGTTCCCTATAACTATGCCCTGTAACTATGCCCTGTAACTGTGCGACCAAAGCCCTGAGCGGATCCTCTTCTCAATCACTTGTCTTAAATAGTGTTGCACTTATAAATTAACCAGAAACGTTTTCTAAATCAATTTTTCGCGAGGAATTCGAATTTCTTACTTTTAAAACCGTATCTTTTATCTAAAACTACCAAAAATGCAGAAAATACAAGTACGGGAACTTTTGGCGCACCCTTTAAACCATCAATAGACTTAAATATCTATAAATAATTAATTTTCAAGAGTTATTTCACTTTATAATTTAGTAATGGTGGTCGAATGGATGAATTTGATGAGTTTTGGCCTATCCGCTTTAGTCGAATGAAAATTTATGGAGAGGATTTGACAAGAGAGCAATTAGAAGTGAGATTGACTTAAAGAACTTTAAAATTGCAAAATCTTAGATCAAGAGAAAGGTTGACAAAGAGAACGAGATGAGAAATTGTCAATCAAAGTCAAATTTGACTCCGAAAAGTCGATTCGCTAATGCTATTGTTTTCATTAATCAGGTTTGGTTTGAAAAACAAATTTCTGACCCTTAAACCTTTAGATCTTTCAAAGACTGAAGTCTTTCTCGAAATTTATCGCCTGCATTTGTCTTTCAACGGTGATTTATTTGGGTTATTGTGTGACTTGCTGTATACCGTGTCTTTATCATTACACTTGTCGAAAGGGAAGCTTTTATCATAGACACAAGTTCGCTAGAAGTGTTGTGAGGTTAGTTTTTGAAAGTAAATAGAAAGAAATTTAGAAAAGTAAGTTAAAAATAATAAGTTATATGTAATCTTTGTTGTCCATCTATCAAAATAACTATTAAGCTGTCCAGAAAGTCGAAATGACCTCGTATTTTCATTGAAAAATAACAAATTCATCAATTAACCTGGTTTTCTTTTAATAAAAAGTGTTTATTGTTAAATTTTTCGATCTTTTAAGTCAATTTTCGATCTTTTTAAGTCAATTTTCGATCTTTTTAAGTCAATTTCCATCCAATTTCAAAGCAAATTCGAGAGTGAAGGCACTTGTTTTTCGTAAAAAAACCTCGACGAAGAAATTGGCTGAATGAATTTCTCTGAAAATTTGGCTATATACTAAACTTTTTGTGCTTTATCTTTTATCTATTGACACCAAGATAGGTTTCCTTAGCTAAAGTGGCTTAAACTTAAGCCTAAACCACATCATCCGTCGCTCTTTTTGACTACCCCACTTGACGCTCCCAAAAAACTGGAATTCAGCTGAAATTTTGGTTATAATCGTAACTTTTTGTGCTTTATTCTTTATCTATTGACACCAAGATAGGTTTCTTTAGCTAAAGTGTATCTAAAACGCATCATCCGTCGCTCTTTTTGACTACCTCATTTGAGGCTCCCAAAAAATCCAGATATAAGACATTTGAAATCCGTTTTAATGTTATTTTGCAGAAAAATAATTGGCCTTTCTAATGGAAAAAACTGTAGTTCTGTTGGTAAATTTCTTGGTTTTAAACAGAAGTACGAAAGGAATGAAAAGACTTTTTGGACAGTCTAATATATGAGAAATCAGTCATCAAAGTCCGTCAGTCATCAAAGACTAACTTCATTTACTCTTTTAAAATTATAGATGTAAGTTTAATATGTAAAAACATGGGTAAAGCAAAGCCAGAGCCCGGCCAGGTCCAGGTCTAACCAGGTCCAGGTCTAACCAGGTCCAGGTCTAACCAGGTCCAGGTCTGACCAGGTCCAGGTCTGACCAGGTCCAGATCTAACTGCTGAAGCCAGTACTTTTTGTAAGTCAGTCAAAGCAAGATCAGACCAAAAGCTTGAACAACTCTGGCTCCAACTCATTGAGTCATTGAGAGTCATTGAGATGGCCTAAATTGCTAAAACCCTCCCAATTCAACAAATCCTTCAGATACATGTCATCTTCATATCATTATTTCCTTTTTTACTTCTCTATTGCTTTAACCACTGTGCTCCTATCGATGAATGTCACTTTGATTAGCTCTGTGCATATTCTCGGCAACAATCAATTGCCACCAGAAATCAGTCAGGTAAGCTAAAGAAAGGAAACTTTCACCGTGAATTTTTCAGCTTTGTATCTCGATTGACTTCAGAAACAAGGCAATTGTAGCCTCGATTGAGCCGGAGTTTATCTTTGGCGTCAAAACAAAGAAAGCGATTTGCAAACCAATTTGGGAGAATCGAGCGCTAGGTGAATTTGATTATCAAATTTTGAAGCTGAAGAATCGTTGAACAATGTCAATAATGTTTTAGGAATTGGTTTGAGTCGAAAGAAAGCCGGTCCCTGGCAGACTCGTTTATTCGTCGAAAAGGAGGAGATGCTGGTGAGGCTATCGGACATTTGATAAGCCCCGCGCCTTTTCCCATTGGCAATCCAACTTTGAACTCAAACATCTTAGTGTTAGATTGACCAATTTCAAGATTCTTGGTATCATTAGATGCACCAAGTCTTTCTCTATCGATTGGTATAAAAACTATTTAAATTGGACAGCCCAAAACCAAGATATTCGAGCTCAAGCTTAGAGTGCCAATGGCAAAGCGGCGCGGCGCGTATAAAAGGTCCGTCACCCCGCCCCTTCGCCATTGGCAATCCAACTTTGAGCTCAAATAGCTTGGTGTTGGGCTCTCCAATTTCAATATTCTTGATATCATTAGATGCGCCAAGTCTTTCCCTGTCCATTGGTATAAAAACAATCTAAATTGGACAGCTTAATACCAAGAAATTTTGAGCTTAAAGTTGGATTGCCAATGGCAAAGGGGCGGGCCGCGTCTCAAATGTCCTTGCTTGCATTTGATTCACCAAAAAGTGTTCTCATTCTTGATTTCAGTTAGAACCCAACTCAACTCAACTAATCAATTCACAATCACTTCAAAACCCTTTCCAGGCAATCTCCACCGAAATCTTCTTCAATCACACGATTCAACGAGAGCCGGTCATGGTGCTTTTCTATGATTTTGCGATATTGAAAGATATTGATAATGAAAAATCACATTGTCTTCGCAAAAATGACACTGGATGGTAAGACAAATTTTGAAAGAAAACGTCAATTTTGCAGGTCATTTATATTGGACTTATCTCCATTACCGTTGGCCTTATTTTCAAGGATGTGATCGGAATATTGTTGATATAGAGAAAAGGTTAGTTCATGAGAACATGAACACGTTCTGTGCTTTGACAAAACGCACACTTTCTGGCGTATTTAATGAACTTGTACAGTTCATAGACTTGATTAAAGCGTCTAAAGATCTGGCCCAGAAAAGCTCCCGTAATCTCAGACATTCGGTGAGCTGGGTCCCAGCTCACCAAATGAAATGAGCCATAGACGTTAGAGATAAGTCTTTAGCCTCAGGCTTAAAGGCTTAGGCTTAGGCTTAGGCTTAGGCTTAGGCTTAGGCTTAGGCTTAAGCTTAGGCTTAGGCTTAGGCTTAGGCTTGTGCGCGCACCGGGGAAAAATGGTTACTTGATGTAGTAGATGTAATAAACTGTAATAAACAAAAACTTGATAATGAAACTCACCTAGCGCTCGATTCTCCCAAATTCGTTTGCGAATAGCTTTCTTTGTTTTGACGCCAGTAGATAGTAGGTTAGGATACGAAGTAGCTTCTCAAGGTTTCGAATCTTCTCACTCTTTTTTTTTGTAAACAGTTTTTATGGTGGCTCTCATAGCTTTAGCTTTAGTCTTTAAGTCTTTTCAAGTCACATATATATCACAAATCACAAATTGTTTAGTATAAAAACTTTATAGCTTAATAACTTTAACAAAAAACAAACAAAATGATGCAAGCGATTAAACACAAATTAACAGATGTGACAACAATTAATAAAGTGATCAAAACATAGTTTAACATCAAATCGAGCACAACGCATCAGCTCCAGAATGTTTGTGCCACAGGAAATACAGAATAGATTTCCAAAAAAGAAAAAATGAGCAGATTCAAAGCCTCAAGTAGCTACTCCGTATCTTAACCGACTAGCCACTACATCCATTTTCACGTACTGCGCGCGTAAGCCTTATGGCCAACTTATGGCCAAGAGTGGCCAACTTTTTTGCTAAATTGTACGTGATTCAGAATTTCGAATATCTCATTTTGCAAGAACGGATGAGATATTCGAAATCAGCGTAAAATTCTGCGTCGGATGGTCTATGACTCATTTCATTTGATGAGCTGGATAGATCGGAATTAATTAGATGAATGTGAAAATTTAGATTATTTAGATTATTTAGATTAATCACTTTTTTAGCTTTTTTAGATTGATCGACTGTAAAGGAATCTCATTGAACTTAAAGCCTAAATAAATTGTTTGATGAGCTGAATGCTTTGCTTAGACAGAGAAGAGCTTTTCATGTATTCGGACACAAAAAAAGCACAATTCATTGGATTGTTTTTATTGGATTGTTGCAGATTTAGGTCTAAAAATGTTTTGAAAAGATAAAAGCTCGACTAAAACAATCGATTGGCAGCATTTCTTTTATCATAACTTTTAATCTGAGTCAAATCTCTGTGATTTCAAAATGTCATAAAGTAGAAATTTTTTCTGTATGAATCAAATGAGCAGTACCACACCCAATCACTTAAAATTCCCCAAAACAAATAGGTAAATCTAAAATTTCGGCTCTGACTCAGTCAAATCCTATTCTATTTGTATGGTTTTGTTCTGTCCGATTTTTTCCCCAAAAAGAGCGGTTGTAAACGAGCAACTATCAGCAAAAATAAGGAGACAAGCAGAAAGCGAAGAATTAGAGAGATGATGCAAAGAAATCCCATTCCTACAGATGCCTCATCAATTCAAATCTCACCAGATTCTCTCAGGATTTCTGAGTCAACGTATTTTAGTATCGAGATTAGAAAATGGTGATTTAAAAAGTGAAATCGAAGATGAGTTAGCGAGAATTGTCATTCAGATCTTTTTTAGCTATTATTGGGTTGGTGAATTGAATCCATTTGCCTAGGTTTGCCTCTTACTTCTTGCTTTTTATTAGCTATGAATTCTGTATAACTTTTTGATCAAGCTCGCAGAAAGTGAATTCAAATCAAAAGCATTTATAATTATTGGGTTGGTGAATTGAAAACTGCGGGACTTTGAACTAAAATTAGTTCAACATAAACAATTCAACAAAACCATCAATTCATCCCAAATAATTTCCATTATTATTGACGACTTCTGCCCATTTTATAGGCAATTTTTCTTTCCTCTTTCGTAGTAGGATTTTGGTTGGTGTGTGAGACAAGTGGGAGACTCGAAAATGGAGGACTGGAGATGTCAGCTGTCAGCCAAGTTTAAGCACTTTCTTCAAAAGAAACCCATTTTGGTGTCAATAGAAAAGTTGTAGAGAATCAAAAATTAAGCTTATAGCCAAATTTCCAAAAAGATTCATTCAGTAGTTTCGCTTAAAATGCAAGTTTTGTTGCAGGTTTTGGTGAAAATTCGTAAATTTGGCATTTCTTGAAAACCAGTTTTTGAATCGTTCTGAAAATTTGGATATAAGCTTGATTTTTGATTCTCTACAACTTTCTTTTAAAGAAAGTGCTCAAACTGTCACATATGACAATAGCCGGCAGTTTTCAATTCACCAACCCAATATATACAAAGTCCAGATGAATCTGGTAAACCAGTTTTCAATTTCACAATTTTCTCTACAGACTTTAAGTCTTTTCCCTAAAAGTTAAGCTTTCTTTGTTTAATATTGAATGCTTGATGCTTTTAAGTTTGCAGATTGGTGATAAATCAATGACAATTCAAATAATTCAAACTGGAATACTGTAGATTGATATAGAGAAGAGATCTTTATCTAACGAGATCGATTTTTCTCAAGTACAGCCAATGTTAGGCCTGGTTTTAAAGAATAAACAGCTCTCTGATGCACCCAAAGCTTTATTGTAGCCAAAGCGATGGTTGGAGTAGAAATTAGAATTGAATTCAGTGCACCGGCAAAGACTAGATCGGTTGATCAGTCCAGGAGCAAGATCTAAGCCTTGGCCTGGCCTGGTTTTACCTGGCTTTGCCTGGCTTTACGCTTTACCTGGCTTTACCTGGCTTTACCTAGCTTTACCTGACCATGCCTACCTGACCATGCCTACCTGACCATGCCTACCTGACCATGCCTACCTGACCATGCCTACCTGACCATGCCTACCTGGCCATGCCTACCTGGCCATGCCTACCGTACACAGATCAGACCGTAGCCTCAAACCCAAGCATAGCTTTTCTAATGAAAGCAATTAAATCTTTCAAATCACCCCCAAAAACATTGTCTGATATCACTTCCGTATCCCATTCTTGCAGAGACAAAAGATTGACAGGCGACAACTTTCTTATGCGACAAAACACAGCTTATTGGCGCCATTTTATCGTAATAAAGAAGCACTTTGGGTGAGCTTAATCATCAAAAATTTCCGCAAATATCAACTCATTTCCGATCACAATTGGGGATAAAGTTTTAAGATTTACTAGCGATTGAATCATTTCTTGATTTTTCGTTTTCAATATCAGTAGTAGTCTTCTCGGAGACTGTCTCACCCAGCTTACAATCAGACTTTTGTCGATAAGCCTCTTTCAGTAAAGAGAGCTCATCTCCGGACTACAAACCGATTTTTTACGTCTTTCGGAAGCGACCACTGTCCCTTTTTTCTCTTTAAGCCTAGGTTTTCTCGTAAAATTGAGCCAAAAACTTGTTGGGATGATTTCAGGGAAATGATTTTTAAAGGAAAAATGGTTCTTGTTGTAAGATCCAGAGGCATAATCGATTGTTGCTTTTTCTTAGAGGCAGAATTTTAAATCATTGGCTTAGTTGCACAGTTTTTAACTTTTCCTTGCACTTATTAATGTTTTTGGCATTTTCTTTGATCGATTCTAACCTTATAAGCTATTTTCGAGAGTTTAACTTTTGATATGGAGGGTTTAAACACTTAGAAGGGTTTAAACGGATGGTTTAAACACCCAGAAGGGTTTAAACGGATGGTTTAAACACCCAGAAGGGTTTAAACGGATGGTTTAAACACCCAGAAGGGTTTAAACGGATGGTTTAAACACCCAGAAGGGTTTAAACGGATGGTTTAAACACCCAGAAGGGTTTAAACGGATGGTTTAAACACTTAGAAGGGTTTAAACGGATGGTTTAAACACCCAGAAGGGTTTAAACGGATGGTTTAAACACTTAGAAGGGTTTAAACGGATGGTTTAAACACTTAGAAGGGTTTAAACGGATGGTTTAAACACCCAGAAGGGTTTAAACGGATGGTTTAAACACCCAGAAGGGTTTAAACGGATGGTTTAAACACCCAGAAGGGTTTAAACGGATGGTTTAAACACTTAGAAGGGTTTAAACGGATGGTTTAAACACCCAGAAGGGTTTAAACGGAGGTTTAACCCCAGAAGGGTTTAAACGGATGGTTTAAACACCCAGAAGGGTTTAAACGGATGGTTTAAACACTTAGAAGGGTTTAAACGGATGGTTAAACACTTAGAAGGGTTTAAACGGATGGTTTAAACACCCAGAAGGGTTTAAACGGATGGTTTAAACACCCAGAAGGGTTTAAACGGATGGTTTAAACACCCAGAAGGGTTTAAACGGATGGTTTAAACACCCAGAAATAAGTTCGTTTCAAAGCGGACATTGTGCTGAGTTCAAATCCTCAATTCACTCAGTTCATTGTGATCTAAAATGGTCGAAAACTATCCGAAACGATCGAAAACGCTCAAAACGATCGAAAACGATCCAAAACTATCTCAAATAGCCAAAACGCATCCCTTCTGCCACTTGATTCTATACTTTTTGACAGTTCGCTTGTAAATGATTAGCTCAGGCTTAGGCTTAGGCTTAGCCCACGAGGTTCGGGTGAAATCCATTGAGAAATGGATCGGCAACGATTGCCTAAATTACTTGTACTAAAAGTGATGCTATTTTGAACGCAAAGTACATTTCAGTACATTTCAAAGTACATTTTACAAAGTACTTTTCTGAAACTACTGAATTTTTATGAAAACTAAAGTAATCAATGTGATCAAAGACCTCTTACTGACCTAGCAACTGGCTCAAGAGTTCGATTTGGCTCAAGAGTTCGATTTGACTCAAGAATTTCACTGACACTCTCCAATTCTCGAAGTACAACCCATTTTCCTTTCCTTTGTGCCCCGCTGATTCACTATTTCTAATTACCAGTGTAATTTCGGACAAAGATTCCCGCTTCACTTACAACTTTTATGTGAATTCCATTGGTGATAAAAATTTGCGGTTTTGGTTACCGAAATAGAGTGTAATTTTCTGTAATCAACTGTAATTTTCAGGAATTTGGCCCACGAGGTTCGGGGTGAAATCCATTGAGAAATGGATCGGCAACGATTAGTAGTATTTATTCTATTAGCGATTTCGCTTGTATTTCTAATAGCCGGTGCGGTTATGCTGGGAGTCGGGATACACAAAGCGAATAAGAAAAAGGATTGTCCAGGTAAGGAAATGGTTAGGTTTAGGAAGTTTGGTGAATAGAAAACCTAGTGAATTCTTGTGAAATAGAAAACCTAGTGAATTCTTGAAACAACCAGGAAACTGTGAAAACCAAGATCAACTCATGAATACGTTATGTCCCAAATCTTGTAAGGTTCTATATTCTGTTTAGCCAATGGTGGTGACCCAACTCCAAGTCCTCCAGTTGATTACTCTCAAATATCGGCAATTTTTGTCTCAACAAGACATACCGATATTGATTGGGATGCTTCATTGACGGATTCAACTTCTGTGAAGTTTTTGGCCGCTGCGACAAGTGTTCAAAAAGCTGTGAGTTCACTCAATTGACTTCAAAGTTGACTCCAAAAAGTTGAAAGCATTAGTTTTATTCGGATTAGAAATTAAACTGGTTTTTGAGAAAGAAAACTATAAGGAAAAAACTATAAGAACTGTTTTTTCTAATAATTTAGGTTTAAACCCAGATTACTTAACCAGATTACCCAGTTTAAACCCAGATTAAACCCAGATTACCCAGATTACCTAGATTACTGCAATCCTACATTCCAAATTTTAGATCAATACTGCCTTGGGACCTCAATCAGTCGCACATATCTTCTTAGCATCTCCTTTGCCCGTAAAGATCATCGTTCACAGCTTTATGTAAGTCTTTTCAATTGTTTAAACTCTGTATTTGATAGACAAGTCTACTTTGATCATTTTAGAGCCGATCTCGTCAACGGAGCTCTCAAAGTCGACGCCTATTCATCATTGATTTATTCGACGAGTGTCACTGCGACGGATATCACCAATACCGGCGATATGCTCAATCAAAAGCTTGGTGGAGCGTTTTCTTATGGTAAGTTTTTAAACAGAATACAAATGATATTTAGAGATGGACTAATTTCATACCAGTAATGGTAATAAACCACTTTAGTAATGTCAGAGAAAAGAAACGAAGTCCAGGGACAGTTAAGAATACATTGCTGGACATAATTTTACGACCAGTTGAGAAATTAAATTTAAAAAATAGCAAAATAAGTAAACTAAACTTTCAAAACAATAAATCAATAACCAATTGGGCCTCCCGAAAGCTGAATCACTTCAAAAACTTTGTTCTCAATGAGTTTTTGATTCACAGTGTGCAAAGCTACAACAACCGCTTTCTTGAATGAATTCTGTATACGTTCAATTATTGGCGACCATGAATTCAGCGAGGTAGCTGGATAGGAAATGACGTGCCGTGTCTCTTGCTTCTTGTTTCTCCATTTGGCAGATCCCGATAGGCCCCATAATTGTTGAAGTCGGTGTTGTGGTTCATCTCCAATTCTTTCGCACAATAGTCGATCGAGGTCCACTGTTGAGTCCATCCATAGATGCATCATAGGATTGTGAGAAACGGAATTTCGGTGCGCTCCTTCCATGGGCCAAGACGCAGGCCGATCGATGTCCGGCACAATGTTCTGTCAAATCTCCATCGGGGATTCTAATTGAGCGATAGCTTCATAACGTGGAGGGTTGGTGCATGTGCGAGTAGTAAGCAAGATGTGGCGTTGTTGAAAGAACGAGATTGCATCGGCCACGGTAGTCGGTAAGCGAAATATGAATCCACCGCCTAGGAAATAACAAAAGATTAATTTTCTCTGGTTTTCCTTGATCATTTTCATGGAAGAATGCAAGTTTTGCGGATGTATAACGAAAATGATCGAGAGTTTATTTTTGCGGATGCATAACAGAAAAGAACCAAAAAAGATAGGATGCCATTTTTCTTAAAACTCTGAAAAATGAAAAATGGGGTGATCGTAAAATTATGTCTAGCAGCGTTCAAGAACTGAAGCTGCTAAAGTCTCTAAAATATAATAACTTGCGTAAGGAATTTGGATTTTAAAAAAGAATAGATAATCCAGAAGCTATAATTCAAATTGGCTACTGGCTTGGCTACATAAAATTGAGATATTGTATGCTACTTGCCGTCCCTGAAGCCATCCATGCCTTCAAAATCTTGAAAGAACCAGTCAATTTTTTCTTTGAATACCGAATCGTTAAAGTTTTCGAGCCAACTTGCGTCCAACCATTTGGCAATCTTGTCAGAATTGAAATAATCGTGTCTGCACTCACTTCAGTACCTAGATAGTTTATTTTTAACATTGGCTGTATTGTTCACCTTTAATTTCAAGTTCTTCAACTTTTGTATTTTGCCATTCAATTGATTGAATTGTCGCGTTATCCAACTCTAAATTTTGCTGAACCTACAAAAAATCGAGAAACTTACTCGTATGAGCCATTATGGTCATTTCATTCCAGGCTCTCCACTCCAATATTGTCCAACAAATCCGTATCCTCCACCGAACAGCAATCCGCCGTCAACCACTGCGGTACTGCATTGATTTCTTTTTGGCAACTCTGACAGCTTTTCATGAAAACTACCATTTTAGGCTCCAAGCACCACCGCTCAAACGCTCCCAGCCGGCAGCACAACCACAATACGTGGAGGAGGTTAGGAAAAAGCAGAACTCAAGAATTCTTGGATCTGCTTAATACAATAGATAAAATCTAAACTCTTAAACTCTAGCTTGGTGCGATGCGTCAAACAAAAACGTGGCCGTGGTCTTCCTCGTGGACGTCTCGTTGCCGATCAGTGGAAATCTCACAACAAAGATGGCATTGGTAAGTGGATTGTCAAAATTTGAAGAGATTCATTATACTTGTACTTTTTACAAAGCTATACTAAATTTTCAATATTTAGCTTCGTGATTACTTGTCAAAAGTCGATCTCTATGTCAACTTGCCCCAGAAAGGATCGTGGGGAAATGTCTCATTCTTCTTGGTGCCATATTACGGTAATACTTTGATTTTTGATCGATATACCTCTACAAGTTCTTGACTCTTAAATTCAAGAACTCTAATTTTGACGAATCAAAAAACTACTAGTCTCAAAAGATCTCTAATCGATTTTGCGACTTTACGACTTTTTTTTTCGATTTTCGCTACTCTTTTGGGAGCCTTGATAACTGAAAAAAGAAAAAAAGACAAAACGAAAAAGCGGGATTTTGTAAAAACTGTGGCTTATGAGTGCTTATGAGTTGAAATTTTAAACCTGAATCGATTTCAGATTTCACCGCTTACACCCTCGGCAGTGCTCCCACTCTTGATCATCCAACATGGGCTGATACAGTCAATTCTCTCAATGAAACTCTTGTCAATCCAAACAATAATGATTCTCCAAACTTGGCTCAGTTTGTTGGCTCTTTGATTTGAAATCATTTTCATTTTCAGTGCTTTGAATTACGTGCAAGAAACGATCGGCAAATACATTCCATCGGGAACAGCCAGAGCTCTTGTCATTGTTACTGATGGACTGTAAGTTGTAAAGGAATTGTTAGATATTCTTGGACAAGTTGTAAAGGAATTGTTAGATATTCTTGGACAAGTTTACTTATATTGGACAATCAAGGGATCAAAGTGCAACAGTAAAATTCCAGGGATCAAGGAGTAAACCGAGCCCAGACTACGATCGACACAGCTCAACAGCTCAAGAACGAGTACTACAGTGTCTCTATTGTTTCAGCCGCTCAATCAACCATTGTAAGTCAAGATATTTTATTTTAAAATAGAACTAGATACAACTATTTACACTTGTAATCTTGGTAATTCAAAGGCCAAGAGTAATGTCTTTTTAGGCTAATGCCACTTTACAAAGCGTGGCCTCTGATCCATCTCATTACTATTCTCTCACCGATTTCACTTGGCTTGGAAATCGTGGAGTCTTGGCTGCGACGAGTTATTGGATTTGCAATTGTTTGGATGTCTATTGTCTATTAGTCAAGATAAACTTTAGCTTTCTACCCATCGACTCCAGCACCAACAACGCCACCAACAAGGGTACCGTTGGAGTTCTCAACTGTTGGACCAACGACAACTGGAACGACTCTGCCGCCAACTACGACACCTTGTAAGTGGACAGAGAGCAATCTTTGAAAAGCTTCAAAAGATTGTTGACTTGCCAGAATGATATTATAAGTTTTGTTCTTGAAATGACACTTCTAGACAGCTATGACAGTCTATCTGACTGCTATAACTTGCTGGCACTCTGCTAGAAGCAAAGTGAGTCTAACTCCACTCAAATTCCAGTGGCCAACTGCCCGATGGACGTGATCTTTGTGATCGATGAGTCGCAAACTATGCTCGACACATTCTTCAACACTGGATTAACCTATTTCGCGAACACTGCCGATGCATTAGTGAAATTGCAATCAAATGTCCGATTTGGAATCGTCGCTTTCAACAAAAATGTGAGTTTGAGCTGCAAGTTTTTCAGTTGTAAATTTTGAAAATGTTATAGGTGGTGTTCTCCTCATATCAAGACAAAGGTTTCTACAATATTAGCGATTTCAAAACGGCTCTCGGAAAGATTCCAAGAACGACGGACGTTGTTGATTTCGCGGCTGGATTCGGGGAAGTGAGGAATATTTTGCGGGACTTCTCAAGAAAAACCGATTCTGCTGTGCTTCCGTTGATCGTTTTTCTCACTGATGGGTATTAGAATAATAGAAGTTTCTTAACCTAAAGTTTTTCAGTGATCAACTCGATGGTAACGTGGCGAAAGTGATCCCGATCACGAGTGATATCCGATCCACTTACCGAGCAGAGATCATCGGAATTGGATTGAATCCAAGTGATTTCAGGGAGGGGCTGATTAAGGCAAGTTTTGTTGTTCAAGAAGTTTGATATTAAAAACCTTTAGCAAGCAATTGGTATCGGAGCTGGAGACAACTTCCCGGCACCAAGATATATCAGAGCCAACAATAATGACGATCTGCTTTCTACAGTTATCACATCAACAACACAAAATATTGACTGTGGCCGTAAGTTTAAGAAGACATTGTTGAAATGAATCGAAAATAAAGCTGATCTAGCAATAGGAAGATCAGCTGGCTTTCTAAAACCTCAAAAAGGAATGTTAAGAGCTCTTTGCCGTGTCGAAGCTAGGTCAGGCTTCAAGCTCAGCATTGATACAAAACTTTACAGATCTATCAAAAACAAAGAACATAGAACATAGAACAACTTGGTTAACTTTTCAACCTTTCAACCTTTCAACCCTGTGACAATCTGGATAACTTTTCCAGGCGCTCCCGCTCCACCAGACATGACATGTTACACCGACATCACTTTCATCTTCGAGGCCTCTTATGCTTCAAAAGCCATGCAAGAGTTTGAACGTGAAGCAATCAAAGCCTCTGTTCTCCACTTGCGTCCTTTTATTGGAAACACCCAGGTAGAAGAATTAAATCTCTCCTTTTCAAATCAGCTTTAGGGTCGAATCTCAGTGATCTACTTCTCGTCACCTGATGCTTCGTCTGTTCTCGTTTCATTGGTAAAGATATAGCCTTATTCTTTATATTTAATGCATTCAAACACATTTTCTGACACACTCGTTGTCATGATTTGTGTTAATGCAACAAATTTCAGAATGGAGATGTTGATTCGGTCTACTCGACAGTTTCCAATGCAATGATTCTCAATGGAGGAGCTAGTGATTTGGCTGGGTAAGTGTTGAAAGAAGAAATAGACTTTAAATCTTTTCATTGCACATTTCTAGAATTTAAATAACTATCATAAGATTGAAAATGAGCTTTAATGGTTGTTTTTAGAGCGCTCACTTTGGCCAATGGCGTCATCGATCAGAACCACTACGGAAACGCACAAATCGTAGTGCTATTCGCTCGTGGATTGTGAGTTTTTTTGCTTTGAGCTGAAGAAGCGGAATTGAATGCAAAATCTAAAGCAGACCTTAAGGTACACCGATGGAAACTCGACCAACTGTTGTAATGATCCTCAACCGCAAGCTGATAAGCTCAAGAGTCGAGCATTTGTGCAAGGTGAGAGATCAGCTGGAGACTTCAAAATCAAAGAAATTGAACATTTATTCTAAAGCTAGAAGTAAATCTCACAAAAATTGAATTCCAGCTGTTATGCTGGGCTCAGTGACCGATCCGAAAGAGCTCGCCGCAATCTCGAGCACTGCTGTGATTGATGGAAATGCGTTGGTTCAGGTAAATATTTTAAAATTGTAATTTAGATTGGTTTACCAACCTTACTTAGCTTATGTTTGGTAAAAATATATCTAACCAACAATAATCCATATCCATTTCATTCAAGGAAGGCGGTAATGCTCAAGCGAACGGCCAAAAGCTCGCCGACGCGTTGAACCCGATTCTCGATTTCCAGATGAAAAACCAGACTTGTACAGGAGTTCAACAATTCCGTGAGTGTTAAATTGTTTATTAATTGTTGATTTTTGTTACAAAATTGTTAAATTTGGATAAACTATTCTTTTAACTATCCAACTAACTATTTCAGCTCCACTTTGCCCCGAATACATCGACGTTACTTTGGCTTTCCACGCCAACACTTCGTACATGCCAATGGTAAATTGGAAAATAAGAACTTATTAGAAAATATCAAAAATATTGCTTAATATTGCTTAATATTGCTCTAGGTCAAAGATTTCATCTCGCAACTGGTTCTCCCAGCCTTATTCGGTGGATATCTTTCCCAATCAGCTGTCACCGCGAACAGTCCCGTCAATTTGGCTATTCTGACCGTTGATTACTCGAGTGTCACTGTGGTGAGTGAATTCTAGTTTATCATTGTCAAAATATCTTTCTGTAATTTTATGGAATAGTTTAGTTTTCCGATTTCACCCAGCGCGTCTCACCAGCTCAATACGCCAGCATTGTGCAAAACATTCCGAACAACGCCTCGACGAGCACGATTCCGTACTTCTCCAAGTGAGCTTAAGATCGTAAATATTCAATTCAGACTGAGTTTTGCTTCAAAATTCGGCTATATGAAGGAAAACCCCAATTCCCGAAGTTCGAGTATGGGTTGACAACTCTCCAACCCTAAATTCCAAAATAAACCTAAGCTACCGTACTTGAGACGACGCCTCCGTTTTCCCCCTTTAAAACAAATTCCTTCAAAGTCCATTCATTTGAAGAATCGTCACTCAGCCCGGCGCTTGCATCGTGTCTGCTGCGCGTATATGTTCCCCTCACTCTATTCTCTTGTAAATTTTGTTTATTGTTAAAAATTTCCCTCCTCCTTTTATTGTTTCCACCCCTCCTTCCTTGTTTCTTGTAAAATTGTTAAAGTTTTAGAGTTTCTGTACTTTTCCCAGTCTTTCCACTTTGTTGGTCTATTGGTCTCTTTCATATCACCGATAAAGGGTACTTTTCCAATAGCGGGGGAGCGAAATGAAAATCAGGGGAGCAAATTTTGCCAGCGCTACATATATTATAAAAATTACCACCATAAAATCCGCGAATTACCCGTTATTCTCACAACCTTTATATTAGATCACTGATGTGACTTAAAATACCCAGCGAAATAGATCTTTTCCCTTTTAGCGGACTTTCATCAATTCGCCACAGTTGCAAATCCACGACTGGATGACTCCTTTGGTGACGAAATAATAGATTGCCGTCGATTCCTTAACTGCAAAAACTGCGGAAAAGCGTTGAGTTGCGTAGTTTTTGCCTTTTAGCGCAAATTTAACGTGTCAGCGAGGTCTGATTTGCTTTGATTTGTCTAAATTCGAAATCTACGCATACGATTCCCTAGCATGGAAACATTTTTGAAGCTCTACGACCTTTCCTAAGGCCTTTTCCAGCAAAAAAGGTGCGCAAAAAAAGGTCGCATTTGTCCCACTCCCCAAAATTTGCTCCCCTGATTTTCATTTCGCTCCCCCGATATTGGAAAAGTACCCGATAAAGTTATTAAAAATTCAAACTTCTTTTCTAAACGCCAGTCAATCCAACCCCGCAGCGAATCGTCTTTTATCCCTCTCGTTTTCGCAAATCATTTGGAATTAGTGTTTTTGGGTTAAAAGATTTAGCAGTTTGGGTAAGATTTCGACCCAGAATAGGATGTTTTGAACCGTAACACGTTACTATAAAACTATTTGATTTTTGTCTTGTTTGCAGGGCATACAGCTGGACGAACGATCAGCGCTCACAAGGAAAGACGCGAAGCTGGGCAAGCACCATTGTCATTCTCATCACCGATGCACTATCGTTTGTTTTTAAATGAAAAATTATATTCTGGATTTTTTAGAGCTGCCTTAGAGCAGAACTGGATGTTTTTGAGCTATTCTAGACTCTAGAATATAGAGCTTATTGTACCATTATTCTTTAGCTCTGTCGATAGCCCCGCCTCCGAGCTCTACCGTCTGCAACCCGCTTACGCTGAGGCGATTCAAATCGGCCTGTTGACAACAAACTTGGCTGTCACCGATCAACCGATCATTATCAGCGATATCAATCAAGTAAACAGTTTGCAATTTACAATTTAGTTTATGATTCCAGATCAATCCCCAATTCCTGAAAAGCGCAAAGGGACTTGCCAGCGTGTTAGCGGCTCAGGCTTGCCGAGTGGTCACCACAACTGGTTTGTGAAATTTTAACTAAAAGCTTGGGTTGTTTTGGTCATTCGAAATTGGATATATTTAATTCATATTTCAGTTTAATTAACTTAAGTAACCAATTTAATTTTGATTGTAATTTAGCTGCACCAACAACCACAACAACAACCGCAAAAACGACTCCCGCGCCTCTGCCAAGACCAAAGCCGAGGTTTAGAACCACTAATTTTTAGCTCGCTGCTTTTGTATTGTGCTAATAGCAACAATTAATTATAATCGTGTCAAACTAACATTTTCTTTAGAATGGTCTGGCCCGACATTACTATCCTTGTTGACACCAGTTTCGATGGAAACAATGCTATGACTGATCGAGGATTCCAACAGGTAGAATAAATGGATTATCAAAATGTGCTTAAATATTCAAAAATGAACTTGTATATGGCTTCAAACCGTACTATTTCTCATTCAGCTCCGCCAATTCATTTACTCGTACTTCTTGGACCAACTCTATGTGGGCGATCAGGGATCACGAGTCGCTTTGGCCACTTATGACAGTCAAATTAATATCGCTTGTTACTTCTCTGATGTAAGTCTTTCTTACCAAAGCTAGTCAGGCATTTTCTTCCAGATTCACAACTATTACGATCTCTGGGACTGCATCGTGAACAAGTTCGAGTACAACCTCTTGAATCCGAGAACGAAATCCAGGGATTTGTCAATGTAAGAGCTTAAAACTTGGCAATTTGTAGCTATGACTCGAAATTTAACTGTAAAACTCAGTTTTTTGAACATAAATCTTTATAAAATTCACTTTAGGGCATTGAACTCCTTGCAAACATCAGTCTTCAATCTCACCAGGGGATACGCGCCCGTGAAAGAGAACTTCTTGTTCATTTTCACCACTGGATCGTGGGTTTTAAAGCAATAGGCTTTTAAAAGATCGTAATTTTATTTAAAGCCAATTTTCAGTTCTTCTTCATCGGTTGATTCAACAGCAGCCCTGCAAAGCATTCAACGATTGGGCATTCGAACGGTGGGAATCGATTTGGGAGCTGTGATGGACAAGAAGGAGCTCAGGTGAGCTTTGTCGTGGATAATTGTTGGCTGGATATACTGCAGTAAACTGAACTTATCTAATCAAAAATTTATCTACAAGTCCCCTTTAGCACATACGGTATCGATTCGATTCAAGTGATGAACTGGATGGACGAACAGAATGGAATCATGGGACAGAACCCGCTCGGATATCAAATCATCGATTTTGTCACAGGAACTCGTCCGTTTTTAAACTTTAGTTCAACGCTAGGGTCGGCAAAAAGCTAAAATTCAAGGCTAGCTAATTCAAAAGTCAAACCAAAGCAAAGCCAATGGCTTTCAATTGGCCGGAGTTTCAAACTTACCGTTGTATTGGCATAGAACCTTGGCTTCTGCTTGGTTTGGCTTAGAATTTACAAGAAATTGATAATTTTTTGACTTCGCCTGGAAATTTGCTCTTTTGACAACCAAAATGGAATGGTTCGACTCCAACCAATTTCCAGATCGCCAACCATTGTCCAACTTCTACGCCGATTTCTACTTTGTCCTTGATCTCTCCTTTGCCATGAACGGCTTCTTTGATTCGCTGAAAACTTTCATCCACAACTTTGTCAACAATTTGAACTTGGATGATCACATGTAAATTGATACAAATCGATTATTATATCATGAATTTAGGTCTCGAATCTGGGTTGTTCCCTACAACAGTGGGGTGATTCAGAGTGCCGTTCTTACTCAATCGACAAGTCTAATGGTGAGCGTTGAAAAAAGTTTCATAACTACTTAGCTAAATTAGTAAGTTATTTCAGTGAAATTGTTTAATAGCTCAAAATTTTGACCAAACGGAGGTTTGTTTTTAACCTAGTTTCAACCCTGACAATCCAGCTATGTGAGAGTTAAAGCTGAAGCGTTCAACTTCAGCATTAAGTATTAATAGTATTAAAATGTAAGCTGTTAGAACTTTTGCTTACTTAAAATTGAATAAAGCTGTTAGTTCAGCACTTGTACGGTTCATTTACCCAATTTAACAAGTCCACTCAGGATTTCGAGAGCTGGTACTCGTCCAATTTCACCTACACCGTGCCCACCGACGCTGGCGCTAATGTCGGAGCGTAAGTGAAGGAAATCTTGAAAGCTTTGGAATTTAAGCCTTTAAAGAGCCTTTAAAACCTAAAACCTAAACCTTTTAGAATCAATTTTACATTTTTACCCATTTCAGGGCCATCGACACGGTCGTTTCGATGATCGGTGCGACGACGAACACAAACAAACTCGCGCATGTCATCTACGTGGCTCAATCACCAACGTTAGTTTCAAATTTGATTCAAGACTCAAGATTGGATCATGAACTGACATTTTTTGACATGTTTATGGAAAAGCAATTCCAGAAAATCATTTCAGAGCCAACGGTACCGAGAAAGCCGCCCAATTGGCCAATCGACGAGACGTTCAACAATATGTGCTTCAAACGAATGTCCAAGTGAGTTTTGAAACTGTCACATCCTCAGAGAGTTACTAATAGTACTCCAGAGTATGAACTACTAAAATAAACTTCAGTTTTTTTGAACCAATTCACTTTAAGGTGAACTACTCGTCAACTCTCTCAAATGGTTTTGTCTATCGTTGTCAGGTTGGATTTTTTTTTCAAAGCTTTAAGGAATTTAATTTAAAAGTTTATATACCTAAATTCTATGGAATTGTAAATCTTTATCATTTCATCAGCTTTTAGGGAACTGACGACTTGAATAACTGGCTGTACTACTCCCGTCGTCCATTTAACAATGTCACTCAATTTTTCAATGACTTGATTGCAAGTAAACATCCTTGGATATTGAAGATGATTTAAATATTGAGATTTGTGCATTTTATGACTAATCTTTGATTTTAGTGCAAGAACAATACCGCCAGAACAACGAGATGCAGCTGGCCGAGGTGCAAGTTGATATCGCAATCGCTTTGGATCAGACTGGTTTGACGAATACCACGTTTGAGGCTGTGAGTTTAGCTGGCTATCAATGATTGTGTTATTTTAATTTAATACTAAATTTAATGAGTTTTCAGTTGAAATCCTATTTGGTTGGCTTGGTGAATCGACTCCATGTCTCGAGAACCGGCACCCAAATCGCGTTGCAAGCTTTCAGTGGACGACAGGTAAATTGTTGAAAAGATTTGTTAACAATTCTAAGACAAGAAAACTTATTGATGATCTATCCAAGTATGACTTTAATATTAATATTTTAGGAAGTCGAAGGTGGCTTCCATTTCATCGACAATCGAGACGCCAATGGAGTCGCTCAAAGCATTGCAGCTCTCAAATATCGAAGCTCGAATCCAAACGTGACACAATCGGATCTTGTCACGTAAGTTTGGATCATTTTGAATATAGAATTGAATATGGAAAGAATATAGAAAGATTTGAAGTTTTTACAAAACATTAGCTTGAATAACGTTTTAAGCACCCTAAGTCAAATCAATCGCAACTTCTTGGTACCGCAAAAGGGATGGAGGAACGGGCCGACCTATGTTTTGATGCTTCCATCTGGCCAGAGGTGAGTTCATCTTAAAAATCTCTTTCTCATCTCCATTTCCAACTTTTCAGCTTCTACAATACCACTCAAGCCACCGCTGATGCTTTGAAGATCTTGCAAAAGGCGAGAACTTTTGCCATTGGAACGAACGGAGTGAGAAACGATTATGTGCGACAATTCGTCACTGGAAAGACTGATGATAATTATCCGGTATGGATTTTTGAAGTTTTCTATCTAGATTTGAAATCTTGGGCATAATATTTGACTGAAAGCCTTACTTGAAACTGGTTTCGCCTTCAGACTGTCCCCGATCCAACAGCGCTGACTGCTGGAAGCGATGTCGACAAGCAGTTGACACTTGATATCACAAAATGTGGGTAAAAATGAATTGGTTATTGTAATAACTTAAACCAAATTCAGAATGATCCAAGTATTTCAAATCCAAAATTCCAGGGTTCGAGGACCTCGTCTACCCCACACTTCCACACATTGATGACACGAACGCCGATTTCGTTTTCCTCATCGATCACCACATCTCACTGACTGATGCTGGATTTACTGCGGTACTTTTGAAAAATTATTCAAGTTTTCATTAAAACCTTAGATCAAACAATATTTGACTGAATTCATTACAAATCAAGTGACCAACGTTGGGACGAGGAGTCGCTTGTCCGTGGTCTCGTACAGATATGCGGTGAGTGGAAGTTGTTAAGGCTTTTTAAATACAGGGTTGGGCAAAATTACCAGGACAAAAGACTTGTTTGAATGTTATTCATCAAAAAAAACTCCTATAATTCTTTTTCTATAAATTCTTAATTATCCTCGAAAAAAGTAATCACACTTTTCTAGTCCTAATGTTGTTTTTTCTCGAGTTTTTCAGCGCTGAAAAGGGAAAAATTAAGCTTCGCGCCAGGATTAATTTTATTCGATGCTTTGTGGCTCAAAAGAAAAGCCGGTCAACGGATTTTTTATTTCAGTAATGTCCCAATAGTTTAAGGAATAAATCAATTTATGCTATGGAGAAAATTATGCGGTTAAGTTGGCTGGCTGTAAAGTTACAGCGAAAAACTCTTGTCCGGATAATTTTGCCCAATCATGTATAAAGATTTCGTTCTACCTTTTGGCTGATAAGCAAATAAATCAATTTTAGGCTGTAATCCCGGAGCAAAGCTGGGATTTGAACGCTTTCAAATCGCAAGTCGAACTGATGAACGCGGTGAACCAATTGAGATACAGCTCCGGCTCCGTGAGCTCCGATTTGAGTTTGTGAGTTCTTGAAAAGTCATTTAACTTCAAGTCATAAATGAAAATTAGATTGAAGATTCATTGTAAAATTGTAAAAACGACATTCCAGAGCGATCAACTATTTCTTCCGAAATAGCACTTTTGGCTACAATCCAAATCGCCTCACCATTGTTGTCGATATCGCCTCGGCACCAAAGTGAGTGGTTCTTTTCAAAATTGTGAAAATCGAATTTTAGCACTACAACTCCACTCTTCCGAGATACTATGTATGGTTTGAATCAAGAAACGTTCACCTTTGCCTACACTTATTCGAACAATAACGGTACTCGGTGGGATTATATCAATCAGTTCTTGGGAGACGATGGTTATGATGTGAGTTTTGCGGGTTCAATTTTCAAATTTTACACAAGAAGCCTGACATACTGAAATTCTGTGGTCAAGTTTACACAAGGCATAAGAGTTTTACCTGTTGTAACAAAATTGTAAAACCCCTTTTCCAGAACTACCACCCCCAATTCGCCTTCCAACAAACGGATCGTCAATTTAAGCAATATGTGATTAACTGTGAGTTTTCAGTAATAAAATCTTTTAAATTTCAAAATTTAGCATACGCTGCCTGGTACGCCACTTATGGATAAGAAAACTTGCCTTAAATTTTGTTTGAATTAGTTTTTTTTTTGTCTCATTGTTGTTACCAGTTCAAATTTCTATTATGTGTGTATTGTTATGGATAAATTTTGAATATCTAATTCACTATCATTTTGGTGAGCATACGATCAACGCTCAACGCTCGAATATCTAGAAAGTTATGGAAACTCAAACAAGGAAACTTATTTCCATACGTGCTTGACACAGGAAAACTTTCAATTTTTCAATATTGTGTTTTACGTTTAAGAAATTTAAGGGAAAAGAGTATTCATTTAATTGATAAGGGCGGTGCAAGCCTTTAGATTGTCGATGATTGTCGACACCTTGACCAGCGATCAAGTCGTATGCAAGTGATCTTGCGCCCTCGAGAAACCGAAGTGATCCGGCTTTGGCAACTCGCTAGGATTCACCCAAGGAGCAAGGCCATCTGATAGGGCATAAGCTGTAGCGTTACCACTACATAAAAGTGCCTCCCGACACCGAGAGAGCAAAGTTATCATTGTCTTGACTAGGTGGCATGAAAAACTCAACACAAAGCAACAAGGAACGATAGATTTGACGCGAGATCGTTGTCAAAGTGTGATCAACTCAATTTGCAATGCTCGTTTGTCTTTAACACTCAATGGCTCGGTCATCAGAAATTTTGACGATAGATACAGTGATAAAATGTGAGTTTTGGTGTAAGCCTTAAGTCAAATGAGATAGTACAGGGTGGCGTAAAATTACCCGTGCACCTAATTGCAGTCCTTTTTCTGCGCGAAATATTGTACTACCAAATTTTCACTATTTCTATGTTTATTGCGTTGATTTCAGATGGTGGCTGTGAGTTTGCTGCGAAAAGCTATCATCAAATTGAATCATCAAGAATGTTGCCAACTTGGCAGGTTTGTTATGAGTTTATTATGAATCTCAGTCCTTATTTAAAAGCTATTATCCAAAT
This sequence comes from Mesorhabditis belari, assembly GCA_958450365.1. Classification (NCBI taxonomy): domain Eukaryota; kingdom Metazoa; phylum Nematoda; class Chromadorea; order Rhabditida; family Rhabditidae; genus Mesorhabditis; species Mesorhabditis belari. The sequence continues at coordinate 1,133,132 of CAUEEP010000920.1, forward strand.
TCTTTTTTCAGATTTCGGTTTATTTTGTCTATACATCAAAAGGCGGACTTTTTGCCATTGAAATGGATGGTTCCCGAAAGTCTCAAAATAGCTGAATTCCCTGTGTAAGTGCTGAGACTCAAGGTAAACGAGAACGAGATAAATAAACATGATCACTGAGCTGTTTCAAATCTATTAATGACTAAACCAGTTCTAGTCTAGTGTTTGAACTTTGTGAAACAATCTGGGCTGCCAGGATTGACTTGTTCCAGGATTGCGAGCCAGGATTGACTTGTTCTGGTTAAATTTGTTCTTGAAACGTTTACTCAAAGATCTAATAACCAGGTTTTTAGCTGGTCCTTTGGCGTTTTCTTGTTGGGGTTGTACCATTTGGTGAAACGCCATTCGTCGGCGTTAACTCAGTCAATGTTTGAGCATTTGGAGAAGGGAAATCGACTGAAAATACCTGTTAATGCTCTGGAAAAGATGTTTGTTTCTAAGATTTAATTTAATAACCTTTAAATAAAAAGATTTTAGACACAAATTAGCTGTCCAATGTTGAGAGTTTGAGAAAGAGAATCAGCCAAATTTTGCGGAAATTCGCTCGAGTTTGTATGAACTTTTGGAAGACGATTTCGCTTATTATGGATATTTGCAACTTGGGAAAAACGCGGGAGAATTGAATTATAATATTGGAAATACAAAAGAAGGAAGATATCAATCTTTTCGTTTTTAATCATTTGTTAAGCTTTTTTTTCACTTTCAGAAAGAATTTTATTTCTATTGAAGTAAATTTAATGTTAAAAATGAATAAACATGTTTAAGATTAGAAAAGGAAGAGTTTTAAAGGTTTAAAAGATCAGAATCAGTTTGTTTCAATGTGGTAAGAGTCGAAAATTATCGTAATCAGGATTGTGAAAAAGTTGCTGCTAGTTTATGAGGTAAAAGATCGCTGAACTGAAGGAAAACACAATCGTTGCCACACCAGAAAAAGTCCAATGAAAGAAAAGAATAGAATAATAAAGATGAACATAAACTGATCGCGCAAAGGAAACGATTGTAGCCAATAAAGTAAAGAAAAACTGAAGATAAGGCCAATAATTGCACCACAAATCCCACTAAGCACAATTGCGGTCGTTTTGGTCTTTCGGTCGTTTCTTTGATCGATTTCTCGGCGTTTTACAATTTCCGCATTTCTTGTATTCATAATCGCTTCTCGGATTTCCTTAGCTCTGTTTTGCTGCTTTCCAATGAGCTCAATCATCCAACTAACATAACCTTTACGAGAAATGAAAATATTTGACGGTTTGGCATGAAAATATTTGACGGCAAGTGTAATCTCTTGAATCAACGCTTTCTTTTCCTCATTGCTAAACCGATAAGAATTCGCGCAATGAATCTTCAACTTGTCGATTAAAGTAAACTTGAAAGTGGCCAGAATTGAAGGTAATATTTTGATGTCTTCATGAAAAGCATCGAATCTTTTAACAGCCTTTGGACAAAACTGTTTCACGAGGAAATTCCCTGTTTCTTCTTTTTCAGGTAATCCAATTATGTGTGGATAATTTCCAATGATAAGCTTGGGACAGTAATGAATTTTTCGAAAAATCGGCCAATCGGTGTCCTTAATTCGAATTGCTTTTCCGAGAACATCTTCACAGTTCAAGAATCGATATTTCTTTTCTTTTGTTTCGATTTGAATCTCCAGCTTTTTTGAGACAAATTCAGCGTTTTCAAGCGATTTACCACAAGTTGAAATCTCCAATTTCTGCAAACTTCTTGTAAAAGGTCCATTTTGAAGAACGAATCCACGGAGATCTTTATTGATTTGAAGACATTTAAGCATTTCTTCCGTGTCAACATATTGGAGAACAGATTGTTTAAGAAATCGTGGTAGTCGAGGGAAATTGATTGGAGTGGTGCTCATCGAAAATTGATTGGAGCTCATCGGGGGATTTTTGCATAGAATCTTCATCAAAATCGTTGGGTAGACTTCGAATTTTCTTTTAAAAGGTTTTCAGTTTAAAGTTTAAAGGGTAAATAGTCAATTATCAAAATTGCTAGAGAATTGCTTTCGAGAATGCCAAAGGGATTGGCAATTTAAAATTGTTAAAGCTTTTACAGTCAAAAAATGTAGTTTGTAATTGTAATTGTCATGAAAAAGCTTGTAATTGTCATGCTAGAGATCTGTTAGTCTGCTTGACTGAAACTGCTTAAAGTTTTAGCTTTCTTTAAGTTTTCTTTAATTATTAGGTTGGTGAATTGAAAACTGCGGGACTTTGAACTAAAATTTGTTGAACATAAAACCATAAATTCATTACAAATCATTTCCATTATTATTGACGACTTCTGCTCATTTTACAGGCAATTTGCGGATTCCTCTTTCGTAGTAGGATTTTGATTTGTGTGTGAGACAAGTGTGAGGCTCAAAAATGCAGGAGATGTCCCAGTTGGAGCACTTTCTTCAAAAGAAACTCATTTTGGTGTCAATAAAACGGTACAATGTTGAACGTTTTCTGAGCTTCATAAGCAAGTGTGCTCATCAGAATGTCTCTAAATGATGAAATTTTTGTATAGAATCTAAAAAAAATCAAGAATTAAACATGTTACCTGAGCTTTAACCCTCTGAACTCCGGCAAAACGTTGAGGCCAACAATCATGCCTAGATTGAATTCTTGATAACTTTTATCATTCTATTGGGCTGATGAATTGAAAACTGCGAGAATTTGAACTAGAATTTATTGAAAATAAAACCATAAATTCATTCCAAATAATTTCCATTATTATTGACGACCTCTGCCCATTTTACAGACAATTTGCGGATTCCTCTTTCGTAGTAGGATTTTGGTTTGTGTGTGAGACAAGTGTGAGACTCAAAAATCGAGGACTGGAGATGTCCCAGTTTGAGCACTTTCTTCAAAAGAAACCCATTTTGGTATCAATGGAAAAGTTGTAGAGAAGCAAAAATTAGGTTTATAGCCAAATTTCCAAAAAGATACACTTAGTAGTTTCGCTTGAAATGCAAGTTTTGTGAAAATTCGTAAATTTGGCATTTCTTGAAAACCAGTTTTTGAATCGTTCTGAAAATTTGGATATAAGCTTCATTTTGATTCTCTACAACTTTTCCATTGACACCAAAATGGGTTTCTTTTGAAGAAAGTGCTCCAAATGACAATATGCCATAGTCACATATGACAATAGTCCGTTCAATTCATCAGTCCAATAGATCTCAATTCTCTTAATGTTCTAGCTTGTAGTTATTGTTCAGAAAGTTAGCCGAATCACCGGAAACTAAAGAAAACAAGTGAAAGCCGCGGAATCCCATCGAGATTTGGTCAAAGCCTTTGGGAATGATGTATTGTTCGAAAGCCGATGCCGAGTCTGGTTCCAACGCTTTTGGAATGGTGATCAAAGTCTCGAGGATGATAAACACTCTCGTCGACCTCAAGCCGTAGACAACGATACTTTGAGGGCTGCAATCGAATAGGATCCATCAAATGACGCGTGAACTTGCTCAACAGTTTCTATGTTCAAATTCTCCCATTGATGAGCACCTCCACGCCATTGGAAAGAGATCAGATGCGGGAAATAGCTTCCTCACGAGTTAAGCAGTGCAAACGCTCGTTTATATCCGAACAACCCAATAGATAAATCTTTTGATCTTTAGAAACTTTGGTATGTGATTTACTGTAGTTAATGAAGTTCTGTATGAAGTTAAAGATATTCAGCTAAGGAATAAATACAGTGTTCATTTATTTCTACAACTGTTGCCAACTCAAACTTTTGGCCTTTGACATAAAGCGCCGACTTTTTTGTTTGGAGAAGTTAGCCATAGATCGGGATAGGAAATTTCTGAGCCGTACTTCATGTTCATCACATTGACGACGTACGGGGTTTTGACATTAACTAAAAGGTTAATTTGTATTAAATACAGATTAAATTGTATCAAATAAAGAAGAGTGCTCACATGATGGTTGTGGATCGGGGAAGAAGATCGTCTTCACTTTTTTGAAACAATTTGTATCATTTGCAATGGCTGGGGTGAAATAGGCCTGAATTCATGCAATTAAACAACTTTTGGTTCTGGTTAGTTCTAGTTTTTTGATTGAATCTAGAGTTGATCCAAAAGTCGTAGGATCTAGATTTCCCCGGGAGCCAAGCCCAGGCTTGTTTTTGCTATAGACCTGTGCCTGGGTTTACTGTTCCACAAAGAATCTCCAGAAAGTCAGAAAGAATCCAGACCTAGGCTTGGACCTGGGTCTTGCTTCTGATCCCTGATCAAAAGGATAATAAAGTAAAGAAATGACTGAGAAAGAATTTAGAATCCTCGAACTGAATTGAAGGAATTGGGGGAACGGGGGAATTGAATCCTCGAACTTCTGCTTACCGGGATTCTACCGCTGGGCTATCGGCGCCTTCTTTGTTCCAGAAGAAATAGAAAAGACAAGAAAGAGGAAGCAATGAAGAGAAAGCAAGGAAGAAAGAGAAATACCCGATAACTCACATTATATCTAACGTATTGCTGAAATGTTTTATAATCATCGACACCGGTGGATAAAGCTTTGATCGGTTTCACCCAACATTTCACCGCAGAGATCCATGTTCTAAAATTTGCCAAAGATCAGCATTCCCGGTCGGCGGAGACCGATCTTCAAAATTTCTTCAATCATTCACAAAGTTGTATGCGCAAATTGGATATTGAGGGTAAGATGGGAGTGGGACAAATGCGACCTTTTTTTTGCGCACCCGGCCATTTGCGCACCTTTTTTTCCGCACCTGGCCCATTAGCGCACCTTTTTTCGCGTTTTAAAAAAGCTCTAAAAAGCTAATATTAACCAATTTCTATGCCAAAAGTTGTTTTTCTAGGTAATTTGAGGGTGTAGAATCGAAATTTTGACATAACAGAGCGTGTGGAATCAATTTGAAAGACAAAACGGGTAGGTCAAATTACAGAAAATGGTCGATTTTTCTCTTTGTATAACTCCGTCCGTTCGCTTCCACAAGCTCTGTTATGTCAAAATTTCGATTCTACGCCCTAGAATTATCTAGAAAAATAACTTTTGGAATAGAAATTGGTTAATATTAGCTTTTTAGAGCTTTTTTAAAACGCGAAAAAAGGTGCGCTAATGGGCAAGGTGCGGAAAAAAAGGTGCGCAAATGGCCGGGTGCGCAAAAAAAAGGTCGCATTTGTCCCACTCCCCCCAAATCATCTTTTAGAAGTGTCAAAGCATTGACACCAGAATACGATTCTTAAAATGAGAAATTAAATTCATTGATTGTACTTGAACTAGTTGAAAAGAGAAACTCACGTGCAGCTATTGATCGTGATCTTCTTAGAGCACTTTGCCACTGATTCTATGACACGTTTTGGCATGTTTCCTTTAGCCATCATAAAATCGGGAGCTAAAGATGATAAAAATGGTTATAACTGAGACAAAGGCGGTTTTGAATTCAATTTGATCTTTGAAAACTCACCCGCATGCGTTTTCGAAACATCTGTACCATTTAACAAAAGCTGATGACCATTCGGTTTTCCAACAATTCCCACCCAAGCAAGCTTTACTTTAGTATCTAAACATTGATTAACTTAAGGTTTGTCTTGTTTTTTAAAAGATTCCCTAGAAAGTTTAGCTGAAAATTTAGCTTGCAACGATTTGCAAAAGATCTAAAAGATCCAAAAGATCCAAAAGACTCAAAAAGCTACAGTAACTTGGCTTAATTCAGTCTAAAACTTGCTGAATATGTTAAAAATTAGGCTTTTCTAAATAGTGCTTTAGAAAGCGCTCGTAATCTTACTTGGATACAATAGACGAATATTTTGAGCATCTTTAGCATTCGATAACAATAAAAGTTTTCCATTTTTAAATGCAGCACATCGAGCAACTGCATCAGCAAAAGTTTGATCTGGGTTTTTTATTGTATTACTTCAAAAATTCAATCAAGAAACTTTTCTTGATGAGTTGCACACAATAATTTCTTCCTTTCAATGCAAAAGATCCTTTTGGGCATTTAGAAACAATCAAATCAATGAATAAGCTTAAAAATACAATCAAAACTTTAGCAATTCTCATTTTCATTTTCAAAGTTTCAAAGTGTTGCACTGATTCCGATTCGGTATTTAAAATATTGCATAGAAGATCATATTTTGTGCCTCAATGATCGTTATTTGAAGCTTATTCTGGGTGAGTAACGAAGTTCTCTTTTCTTCGTCAACGATTGAAGATCAGATTTCCCAAAAATGGAAGCAATGCTTGATTGATGGCTGGATAATCAATGAGTCATAGGGAATAATTTGGTCAGTCAGAGATCAAGTACAAGTACAGGTTTTTTTTGCCATCATATTATACCATTATAAAACCAAAGCTTCGATAAAGCTCTCTTTTTCTATAGAGCTTCCATCAACTCCCACTCAGTAAATTTCAAACCGATTTTGTTAAATGTAGAGATGAGTGACTTTTTCAGTGACCTTTAAGTCAATCCTTTGCTTATTTATGGTGGCTATTACTGTATTTATTCTATTAAAAGACACTCTCTAATAGAAAATGCGCATTTTATTAAAGAATTCCCTTAAATTCTATTTTGTGCTGTAACTACCGTAATCGTTGGCTTGTTTCTTTTCTTTTTTCGATCTTTTATTTAATTTTATCTAGTTTTACTTGTAACTTTTGCTTTTAGTTTTTTTTATTTCTAATTTATTAATTATTGGGTTGTCCAGTTATGAATGCGCGTTTTTACTATTTTGTAAATTTCTCAAGATATCGAACAAATGTATATGAGTGTTATATATCATTCGAAAGCTGTTCTCGTGTGTTCTGCCAATTCTCGTGTAGTGAGTGTTGGATCCTCTTCAATTTCTGCCATCAAATCCACATCAGTCACTCCTGGAGGGTGCCTCTCATGCGGCTCATCCTGGAGACTTTCGTTGCCACTTTGAAAGCGTTGAAACTATTTGAGTGTTATATATCATTCGAAAGCTGAAGATCTCCTCTACATTTTGGAATAAAAACGTTTTTGAATTTATTCAACTTTTTGGGAAATTGACAGCACAAAGATCGTTTTCAAAAAAACTTAGCTATTCCTCAAGTTTTATGGTGTAAAACAACCGCCCAGAAAAGAAAAGAAAAGTTAAAGATGCTTTGAAATTGTTAGATTGAAAAAAAGTTGTATTGATATATCTATTGGCCAAACATCAAACGGTTAACTCAATTTGAGCCGAGCCAAAACTTGATCCAAAGGCGCCCTTCCATTTTTTGGCCACCTCTTCTTCTGTGCAGTCAATTTGCCCAAAAGCTGAACAAATTCAAAAACTTTTTATATCAAAATGTAGAGGAGATCTTCAGCTTTCGAATAATACTCATATATATCTTTTTCTTGATTTCGGTATCTTGAGAAATTTACAAAATAGTAAAAAAAACGCGCATTCATAACTGGACAACCCATATCTAGGAATTTTTTAAATTTAGGTGACGCCAATAAGTGATCGTAAAGGAATTTGAGCGGACGGAAACAGGAATGCTACGACGCGTGTTTCAAGCTAGAATTCAAGAAATCAGATATGCAAAGAAGAACAACAATCGAGAAGAAATCGGGACGACAATTTGACATCAGTGAGTGCCAAATTCGTGCATGGAGAAAGCAAGGAGCGAGCCTGATCTATGCAAACAAGAATTCAAAGAAATTATCTTGTGTCGGACGTCGGTTACGATCGTACAAACTCGAGAATGCCGTCTTGCAATGGATACTCCACAAACTTGCGTATTTCTAAGCGTATTGCAAACTGAGAAATTGTGTATTTCCTGCAAGATGGTGCAGAAAAAGGAACCAAATTTGTAGAGATAAGGAACCAAATTTAGAGAAATGACGAACCAAATTTAGAGAGATAAGGATTTTCCTGTGACGTCGCTGGAAGTTTCCAGGACCCCAAATTAATGGAGTTTTAAGTGGGCCGGATGAGAATATAAAACTTGGATTACCACTCAAATGCAACTCTTTTTAGCAACGAAAACTTTGACGTCTCGGATTCATCTTCAATTTCTTCGTTAGATTCTATTGATTTGGATCTAGAAAAAACGAAAGCCTTGGGGATGATGCCAGCAAAGAATTTTGGACTTAAATTGAACAATTTTGTTTCTTTCTTCTTCGTAATATAAAGTTGGGATATAGTCGTTAGAATTTCTCGCTTGTATTCTTTTGTGCCATTCATTGTCTGTTTTCTTTATTGTAGTATAGTTTCCAAAAAAGCGCATAGTTCATTGTTTATTCTCCTCACAATTCACCTCAACAAAACTTTCAACTCAAACTTTTGGTCTTTGACAAATCACAGAAACTTGTTTGGTCGGCGAGGCAAACCATAGATCGGGTGCATTCGATTCCGAGCCGTACACCAAATTCACCACATTGCCAACGTAGGGTTTAGTGAGTGAGACTAAGATTGGGGTTTTTCATTAAAATTATAGCCGGATAAGCTAAGCAGATAAGCTTTTTTGGCTAGTTCTGAGCTTACATGTTGGCTGGGGATCTGGAAAGAAGGCGGCTTTGACACTTTTGAAACAAGCAGCATCGTTGGCGATTGCAGAGTAGAAATAAGCCTGGAAAGATTTAAAAGATAAATTTAAGTTAAAGCATAATTCAAAGACTTACATAGTAACGGATATATTGCTGGAAAGCTTTGAAATCAGCGGTACCACTGGGAAGAGCTTTGATTGGAGCGACAAAACATTTCGCGACAGCGATCCACATTCTAAGATTATTTTGAGTTAAAAGATTATGATTTATAGAAAAGGCAAGAGTACGGTAGCTCTTAAAAGTGGACATTTTTTAGAAACCATGTTTTAGCACATATTTGATATCAACTTACGAGCAATTCGTGATCGTATACTTCTGGACACAATTAGCCACAGCTTGAGTGTAGCTTTCGGGAACGATGCCCGTTCCAACCATGAAATCAGGAGCTATAAGTGGAATAAATTGCATAAATTGCACAAATGTAAATGAACCAGTCATTTTAAAAACAAGAATCCCTACCGTAGTGTTTTGCCGTGCAATCGGTTCCATTTAACCAGACTTGATTGGCATTGGGTTTTCCTACAATTCCCACCCAAGCCAGAGGGACTTTTTTTTCTAAAATTGATATTAAAGAAAGGAATTGGATATTGGCATTAGTTGGAATAGGCATTAGTTTTGTTTCTAATAAATTTCTATAATAAAATAATTGATTCAGGTAGCTCAACAAGCTTTTTGACTTGGGCTCTTATAATTTAAAATTAAACCATAAGAGAAAACTAAAAATGTCGCCATAACTCGCCCTAACTTTCTTCTAAGTAAGCCAATCTTTATGATTTTGGTTTCATTTTGTTGCACTTATTGAGATTCACAAAATAAACCAAAATCATAAAGATTGACTCATTTAGAAGAAAGTTATGGTGAGTTGCGCAAAGGACCCTGTTGCACAAATGGCCCTGTTGCGCAAAAAAATTGCGGAAATTAGCTTATCCCCATTTTCTCCCTCTTCAAGATCATTTTCTACCACTAAACCGGTTTTGATGAAAAAATATAGAGAACGACAGGGAGGAAGGAATTGGATTACCGTAATAATTCTAATAGAAGACCAGTCTCTAATAGAAGACCACCCCCTGAACCCCTTGAAATCGGGACTTTTTAAAACTTCTTTTTAAGTAGAATGATAGATTTCGGTCCAGATAGTAATATTTTAGCCCCGGCAGTTAAATTGGAGACGTAGTTTTTGAAAAAATTAAAAAATAACTTTTTGGAAAAAATTTTATGTGGTCCCCCACATGGATTTTTTTTGAAAGATTTTCTATGGAGTCCGGGCAAGAAAATAATTTCACTTTTAGACATGTTTTTGGCATGTTTTGGGCCAAGGGCTATCGTTTGAAATAGTTTTTAACTATTTTTAATTTTTTGATTTATGTAGGGGACCCTTACCTACTTTTTTGACCGATCAATTTTGGGGGGTTGAAAATTAGAAGACCATGGTCTTCTATTAGAATTATTACGGTAGTTTGTGTATATAGGCATTAGTTTTGTTTCTAATAAATTTCTATAATAAAATAATTCATTCAGGCAGCTCAACAAGCTTTCCGAGTTGGGTTAATTTAAAATTAAACCATAAGAGAAAACTAACAATGTAAAAACAATCATAAAAACAATATAAAAAAACAATCTAAAAGCTGGTAAGTCAAGAATTGGTCTTTATCGGGATCGACCTTTATTTCTGATCGACCTTTATCGGGATCGGCCTTCACATTATAGAGAACGACAAGAAGGAAGGAATTAGCAAGAAAAGATTTCTGGAGAGGGAATTGATCTCTAGACCCTCGACCTTTCCCCTTTGCTTTCCAGGGAATTCCTCTAACTGCTCAACTACTCAACCAGACTCAACTATCCGGTACTTTAACTTGTCAAGAGAAAGAAGGAAAGAAAGAATGATCGTTTTTAAACAAAAATTCACTTGTGTAGTTGAAAATCGATCGAAGAGCAATCGCATCTTGTGGACTTGCCAAGAATAGCATTTTTCCGTTTTTGAAAGAGGCACATTTCGTTTTAGCGGCACTCCAGGTCAGATCTTGAAGTTAGAATTTTAAACCTATAGCACTAGAATCTTTTGCAACGTAGTTTAACTAGTTTTCTAGTTTTTTCTAGTTTCTTTTCAACAATTGAAACTATTTTTAAACCAACTTGATGCCACTAGTTGAACACAATAGTTTTGTCCAGGTAAAGCCACGGATCCGGTTGGGCATTTTGCCGCAAATGTCAATACCAGCACTGCAAGAAAAATTAGGGCCAACAGATTTGATCCAATCATTTTGGAATGTAATGTGAATGATTTTTGCTTCACCCAATAGTTCTTTTTTTTTTAATAACCCCATTATTTTCAGCTTATTCGAACGAAAGAGACAATTATCTGGCTGGAGATTTAAAGAGCATCGTTCAGAAAACTCTGATTGTGAATTATCGTGTTTTGATTTGAAATTTTTGTTTCAACTCAAATGTTGAAATTGTTGCTGGGCCATTTGCGCAGCTGGGTCATTTGCGCAGCTAGGCCATTCGCGCAGCTAGGCCATTTGCCCAGCTGGGCCATTTGCTAAAAGGTGACATTCCGTTTGTCTAAATTGCGACCTTTTTTTTGTTTATTTTGTTTATCTAAATCGAATTACTGTAATTGTACCTTTATAATGCGATTGTGCCTTTATTTTTGTCATTTTTTGAGGTAAGCTAATTTCGGCCATTTGCTTTGCGCAACAGGGCCATTTGTGCAACTGGGTCGTTCGCGCAGCTGGGCCATTTGCGCAGCTGGGCTATTTGCGCAAAAAGGCCATTTGTGCAACTAGGTCCTTTCCGCAACTCGCCATAACTTTCTTCTAAGTCGGCTAATCTTTATGATTTTGGTTTCATTTTGTTGTATTTATTGAGATCTACAAAATGAAGCCAAAATCATAAAGATTGACTCATTGAACCCCGTTGCACAAATGGCCCTGTTGCGCAAAAAAATGTAGAAATTAGCCTACCCCCATTTCCCCCCTCTTCAAGATCATTTACTACCACTAAACCAGTTTTGAACACTTTCAAATCACATCACAAACAAATTGTATTAATTCGGATCAAATTCGGATAAAGTTTGAAACAAAGAATCCAATTTTGGCATCAATAGCCGCAAAAAAGACTTTAGTTTTTAGAAGGGTGATCACTGGTTTTTCGTTGACGTTTAAACTCTGAAAGTTGGAAAATCTTAAAGAAATTGATCCTTATTCTGATAATGATTTGAATTTCTAACCCCAAACAATTTAATCCAATCATTTTGGAATGTAATGTGAATGGTTTTCGAATTTAGTTTGACCCGGTATTTCTTTTTTTCCAATAACCCCATTATTTCGAGCATATTCGAGCGAAAAAGCGGATTTAACTGGCTAGAGATTGAAAGAGGCTTCAGAAAATTGATTGTGCATTTTTGGATTTTTGATCGCAACTTTGCAAAAATTGGTTGACTTAGAGAGCTGAAAAAGACAAAACCTGACTGTTGATAAAGATCGTAAATACTCTAATAGAACGCTATTCCATAATGATGGGCGTACAGTTGCGTGGCCTAACTTTGAACGCCCCATTCTTTGCGCTGCTTTAAGCTACAGTGTGCGCTTGGGTGTCAAATGATATCCCCATAAATCTAGTATTTTTTGATATTAAAAGTGTAGTTGGGGAAGTTCTAGTGGCTGAGAATCAATGATTTTCTAAAAAGAAGTTAGACTACGCGATTGTACGAGTGATCAAGCTGATCGAGTGATCAAGCTGATCGAGTGGTCAAGCTGATCGAATGATCAAGCTGATCGAGTTTTACTACTCGCCAATAATAAAACTATGATCTTCAACTCACAGTTGCGCATTACAGTTACGGCTTAAAGTAGAACTTTTCAAAGATCAAAACAAGCTTCGAATGATCGTTTAGTACTTGCAATAAGCTAACTGATAAAGTGCTTACAATACACATTGGCAATTGTTACTTGCATTTGAAATGTTACTTTGTTACTTTCTTACGTTGTTACTTTGCTACTTTGCGACTTCAAAACTACTTTCCAAACTCTCATATTTGGCTTTCAGGAGATCCGACAACGAACGATGACTCGTGGCGGACACGATGACATCGATCAACTCACCAATCAACTCTTGAATGGATTGAACACTTGATACTAATACTAAGAGATACTAAGAGTTTTGTAATCTGATGTTTAAGATCTAACAATATTTGATTTCTATGCAAATCTTAACCTTTAGAAATTTGAATTAAAGTTACTGCATTTGAAATGTTACTTTGCGAATTCAAAACTACTTTCAAAACTATCATATTTGGCTTTCAGGAGATCGGCGCTGTTGCGTAGCCTAACTTTGAACGTCCCATTCTCCAAGCTGCTTTAAGCTACAGTGTGCACTTGGGTGTCAAATGATAGCTCTTGAAATCTAGTATTTTTTGATATTAAAAGTGTAGTTGGGAAGATCTAGAGGCTGAGAATCAATGATTTTCTAAAAAGAAGCTAGACCATGAGGAGGTGTTGGGTGGAGGTGACTTAGCTCAACTCCTCCCAACTTGCACTTCCATTTGTGCAGTTTTAATCACGACTTTTAAAGCAGATCACTACTTTTAAATGTATTTATAGCTTTGCTTGCTTCTTCTTTTCAAAATTGATTTATTCTAACATTAAGTGGATGTAAATTTCCCTAATTTCTCGGCAGCTTCTTCATCAATTTTCAGTACTGAGAACAAGATGATTGCTTGTTTTCCATTAACGTTCAAGCTCTAAAAATTGAGAGATCTTAAACAATTGAATTTTTGTTTTTGGTAACGATGCTTTTGATCTACTTTATGCTTTTTTGACACCCATTTCGTCATCACAGCGTTATTCGGTTCACAACAATAAAACGGTATAATGTTGAACGTTTTCTGGGCTTCATAAGCAAGTGTGCTCATCAGAATGTCTCTAAATGATGAAATTTTCATCTAGAATCTGAAAAAAATCAAGAATTAAGCATGTTACCTGAGTTTTAACCCTCTGAACTCCGGCAAAACGTTGAGGCCAACAATCATGCCTAGATTGAATTCTTGATAACTTTTATCATTCTATTGGGTTGGTGAATTGAAAACTGCGGGACATTGAACTAAAATTTATTCAACACAAAACCATCAATTGATTTCAAAGAATTTCCATTATTATTGATGACTTCTGCCCATTTTACAGACAATTTGCGGATTCCTCTTTCATAGTAGGATTTTGGTTTTGAATCGAAAAACTTTCAAAGCCAATTTTTGACTGCTTCTTCCGAATCGAAGTGTTCTCCTGCAAGCTCATGATCCGGAATAAATAGTAATCAAAAGGGGCGAGGTCCGGACTTTATGGGGAATGCGCCAAAAGTTCCCAAACAAGGCCATTTATTTTAGAGCCAGTCAGTTTTGCAACATGAGGGCGCGCGTTGTCGTGAATGAGAACGATCTTTGACTTGGAGGGCCTATTCCTCTTCGGGGATTTATTCACCTTTCCCAACTGTTCACTGTATTTGATTGCATTAACGGTCGTCATTAACGGCATTAACGGCATTAACGGCCCATTTTACAGGCAATTTACGGATTCCTCTTTCGTAGTAGGATTTTGGTTTGTGTGTGAGACAAGTGTGAGCCTCAAAAATAGAGGACTGGAGATGTCCCAGTTTGAGCACTTTCTTCAAAAGAAACCCATTTTGGTGTCAATAGAAAAGTTGTAGAGAATCAAAAATTAGGTTTATAGCCAAATTTTCAAAAAGATACACTTAGTAGTTTCGCTTAAAATGTAAGTTTTGTGAAAATTCGTAAATTTGGCATTTCTTGAAAACCAGTTTTTGAATCGTTCTGAAAATTTGGATATAAGCTTGATTTTTGATTCTCTACAACTTTTCCATTGACACCAAAGTGGGTTTCTTTTGAAGAAAGTGCTCAAACTGTCACATATGACAATAGCCCGCAGTTTTCAATTCACCAATCTAATAGTTACTAGAGGATTTTGCTTATTTCAAGATTTAAAACCAACCATCGTGCTCAAGAAGAGCAAAGGCAGCAAGCTTTTTCGTGTCTTTTGTTCGAATGACTCGTGTCGGAAGATACTTTGCTTGAGCTCTTAATTGAATATTTCAAGAATTGAATAAGTTACAATCTAAAAGATGAAATAGAGTTGATAAAAACAGGTGAATTCAAGGATAAATAGAGCATAAAAACAGCTAAAACCTCTAAAAACAGTTAAAATCCTCTAAAAACAGCTAAAAACCTCTAAAAGCTGCTAAAAACCAGCTAAACTCAACGAACTCTGTTTGCAGACCAGCTCCATGTGCAGTAAATGCCCAAATTGAGATCAATGTTTCAATGTCGTTTTCCCGAACTTGATCGATTTCAAAACTAATGAGATTTTGATAATATTACTAACTTGATTACTAACTTTTCTGGTAAATTATCAAAAATTGGTGCATCGACAATTGGTGGATAGGTAAAAATGTAAACTGGTCGAGTGGCTTTGCACTGGACGCCGAATTGAGCGAGAATTGAAAGAACCTGGGGAATTCGCTTAGAAATACAAAAAAAAATTGATTCGATTACGATTTTTGGAAAAACTTAGGAAAAGCTACCTCAGCAAAGCAAAGAAAAACAAAAATGAACCTCAGCAGTCGAATCCGGATCTCCAAAGATCATACCATCTTTGTTCTCGCATAGCTCTTTTAATCCTGAAAGAAAGTGTCAATCTGGAAGCTTTTTAGAATAAAAGCTTGATATTTAAAAGCTTAAATTTAAAAGCTTAAATCTTAAATCTTAAAATTGAATTCTTAAATCCAACCTTTTCCCGTTGAAAGCATTTGCACAACAAATCGTCGGATCACTTTTCGATCAACTGAACCATCAGCGGCTGTATAGATGTGAAAACTGAAAGCTTTGTGGTGCAAAAGAAGTGGTGCAAAAGAAAGAAACTGGTGGTGCAAAAGAAGTGGTGCAAAAGAAAAAAACTGATGGTGCAAAAGAAACTGCCAATGGGTATCAGCTCTCATTTATCAGAAACGAACGATGCTAACGGCATTATTTTTTATGTTTTGTTCGCATATTTGTTTGCTATTTATTCCGACATTTGAATTTTTTGGTTGTTTAAATGCTTTAAATGGTTTATTTTATTTAAAAATGCTTATATTTTTTATTTAGATCATGGTCGAGCAAAAGTTTGTGCTACGATAGCAAAAGTTTATGCTGCAGCATTACTGTTTAACTTCAAAATTGGAAAGTCTGCTGCCGAATCGCATCGTTCTTTCTGTGCTGCTTTCGGAGATATTTGTAGAGAAAAGGAATCATATTTGTAGAGAAAGTTCGTCTCTCAGGCAGTGTCAGACTTGGTTTCAACGATTCCGAGAGGGAGACGAGACTTTGGAAGATTACGAGCACGATTCGAGACCAGAAGTCGTGAACGAAGCCAAGCTGAGGGACGGCCGATCCATGCCAATCCATGCCAATTATTCAGGCAGATCCATGCCAATCCATGCCAATTATTCAGGCAGATCCATGCCAATCCATGCCAATTATTCAGGCCGATCCATGCCAATCTGCTCGAGATCTTGCGAAAATATTCCATTGTGATCATGCTACCATCGAACCCCATCTTTTTTTGAATTTACCGTCAAATCGGCAGTTTCTTTTGCGCCACCCTAATACAATAAAACTTATTTTTACGGATCTAAGAGATCGCTTAAAACTCAAAAATTCACATTTAGAATTCAGAATTTGAGAAAATTGGAAACTTTTTGAACAGTAGAATGAAGTAAACAGATTGCAAATGGCAACCTGAAGCTTCTGTTTGGCTTTTTTTAAGCTTTTAAGTACTAATTTGGAGTAGATAAATGAAAAATTGACTCAAAAATCAAACATTTAACATAATTTAAACAACAGAAAAACTGGTGGAAGTTAATTGTTAATAAAAAACTCACCGGCACATAAAACTCTTCAAGGCAATCCAATATTTTGTGTTAGCTTCTTTAAGAGAAAATAAATGAAGAGACAAATTGGGAATTGATCTTGATAAATAGATGGGAATTGATCCATGAAATTGCTTTAATCGTGGGATTTCTTTCAGCTCAACAAGCGCTTCTTCGAGCTCTTCACTTGTTGAATAGTACCGAAACATTTCTTTTTGATTAAACGGCTTTCATTTTTTGGTCTCTCAAAACCCAAAATACAGACTACAAATGAAGCCGGATAGGAAAGAGAAAGGGAAAGAGAAAGGGAAAGAGAAAGGGAAAGAGAAAGAGAAAGAGAAATGGAAAGAGAAATAAAAGTGAAAACGGAAATTTTCAACAAAAGGTGGATTTGAATGCTTTCAAAAAGCTACATAAACTTTTGAGGGAAAATTCTGAAATTGGACATCATTTCTAGAAATGAAGCTTCCAGATCCAACTCAACGAACCAAACTAAAACAGTTACTGAAGTTGAAGTTGATTTTTGCTGAATATTGATAAGCTTTTAAAAATAAGCCCGGATTCAAGTGTTTACTACCAATTCACAGTAAAATGAGTACAAAACTCAATTTTTGATTTGATAACTCTTTTCGATAACTCTCACCGGTAATGCAGTTGAATTTTGCTACTGGAATGAAATGTACTGGAGCTTTTTGAGTGAAAGTGAAAAGAGTTATTGGGTTGGGGAGAATGAGTCGGCGCCAAACTTTAAAGGGACTTTTTGCACACATAAAGCCTTCTTTAAACATACGTTTGGTTTCATCAAAAGGATCCACTATTTCTCTACAAAATCACTTTTGAGAGATTCCACAAAGCTTTTCTTTCGTGGAGTTTATGAACTTCCAAACGCAGCTGGTTAAAATGGCAAAGAGTCCGACTCATCATTTGAACAGTTTCTTTCACATAAACCTTCTTTGGTGTTTATATAAAAAAGATAGAGCACATTGAATTACTTAAGTTGCCAAATTTGCAGGAAGATCCCACCAATGGTTTTTTCTAGATCACAGTTTGTAGTTTTTGTGAAAAAATGGCTTTTTCTTGAGCGGAGACGCTGTTTGAATTTTCTTTTAAATGTGATTTTGTAGAGAATTAGTTAACCATTCTACTCATATCAAACGCATATTATTTGACGAAGTCGAATAGAAGTTTTACACATTTTTTTCATTTTCGGCGCCGACTCATTCTCCCCAACCCAATATATACAGTCCAATTGAGACTATTTTCAGAATTATAACTAATCTGGTAGTGTTGAAGTAATAGATTAGAATAGATTGATGACATTTGAAAGAGGATTTTCAAGAGGAAAAAGGGGAAACTTTCTGCAGATTGCTTAAGAAGATTTTCGAGAAGAAAATGGAAATTCTTAAAATGGAAGCTTGTATAGTCTAGCGGATTTTGTCATGAGTTTATTAGAAATTATAGAAAAGACTTACAATTAGCTTAATAACTAGAAAATCTTCAAAAAAATACGCAGAAATTGGACGAAAACTCAGAAAAAAATGGCTTTTTCTTGAGCGGAGGCGCTGTTTGAATTTTCTTTTAAATGTGATTTTGTAGAGAATTAGTTAACCATTCTACTCATATCAAACGCATATTATTTGACGAAGTCGAATAGAAGTTTTACACATTTTTTTCATTTTCGGCGCCGACTCATTCTCCCCAACCCAATATATACAGTCCAATTGAGACTATTTTCAGAATTATAACTAATCTGGTAGTGTTGAAGTAATAGATTAGAATAGATTGATGACATTTGAAAGAGGATTTTCAAGAGGAAAAAGGGGAAACTTTCTGCAGATTGCTTAAGAAGATTTTCGAGAAGAAAATGGAAATTCTTAAAATGGAAGCTTGTATAGTCTAGCGGATTTTGTCATGAGTTTATTAGAAATTATAGAAAAGACTTACAATTAGCTTAATAACTAGAAAATCTTCAAAAAAATACGCAGAAATTGGACGAAAACTCAGAAAAAAATGGCTTTTTCTTGAGCGGAGGCGCTGTTTGAATTTTCTTTTAAATGTGATTTTGTAGAGAATTAGTTAACCATTCTACTCATATCAAACGCATATTATTTGACGAAGTCGAATAGAAGTTTTACACATTTTTTTCATTTTCGGCGCCGACTCATTCTCCCCAACCCAATAAATGTAATGGAGCTTTTTGGCATACTTATCCTTTGCGAGCTTCTGATCCAACCTCACTAGATGTGAAGCTTCCAGATCCAACTCAGGAACCAACTAAAAAGTTACTGAAGTTGAAGTTGATTTTTGCTGAAACGAGCAACATTGATAAGCTTTCAAAAATGAGCCCGGATTTAAGCAGGTACTACCAATTCACACTAAAATGAGTACAGAACTGCGATTTTTGATTTCATAACTCTTTTCGATAACTCCCACCTCGATAACTCGAGATGATCGCAAAAAAAATGCACTGTTACTGTACTTTTTACTGTTATAAAAATGTACTTTTGACTGAATGCAGTCAAATGTTGCAATTGGAATGAAATGTACTGGAGCTATTTGAGTAAAAGTGAAAGGTGTGAAATGTAATGGAGCTTTTTGGCATTAAGTATGCGGCATTATTCTTTGCGAGCTTCTGATCCAACCACACTCGAGATAATCGCAAAAAATGCACTGTTGTACAGTTTCTTTTGTACTTTTTACTGTTATAAAAATGTACTTTTGACTGAATGTAGAGTTTCCTTGTTGGATAAGTTTTTTTGTGACATAAACTGGACACATTTTATGAAACGAAATAGATTTTACGGGATTTTTAACTTTAACCAATTAAAGCTTAAGTAAACACATCTAAAGTTATCAAATTTCTCAAATCATTTTGAAACAAGTACGCTTTTTGATATACAAGCTTTCCTTCAAGGTTGTTGAAGCGATGCTTGTATAATGATAGCTATTCTTCGGTTAGATTGAGCACTTTTCAGTGTATCACTTGAATTTATCAAATACAAGAAAAATAAGACAAAAAAATGGGACAAATCATTTTGTGTAGACAAGAAAAATGTCAAAATCGTCTAAAATTTTATATCAATTTGATCCATGCTATGTTAACGCTTAAGAAAAAAACTATTCTCAGCGCTTAAAGCATAGATTTACTTCAAATATTACAAAAGAAATGATTATTAGAGTTATCAGAACTAGCTCAATCAAATCTAGCTATCAGAACTAGCTCAATCCAATCTAGCTATCAGAGCTACCTCAATCCAATCTAGCTATCAGAGCTAGCTCAATCCAATCTAGCTATCAGAACTAGCTCAATCGAATCTAGCTATCAGAGCTAGCTCAATCCAATCTAGCTATCAGAGCTAGCTCAATTCAATCTAGCTATCAGAGCTAGCTCAATCCAATCTAGCTATCAGAACTAGCTCAATCGTTGAGCAGAACTGCTGTGAAAAGAGGGATTTGAGTGGTGTTGTGAGTTTCCAAGCGAAACAGTCTTTTGTCCAAACTTGTACCCAAACTTCTTCAATAGATAATGGCGATATGGCTAAAACATTGAAATCAAACCATTTTCTTTACCACTAGCCTTTGTCACATAAATGATAATTGAGGTGTTGAAAACCGAGTGATAACAACCGAATAGTGGAGCGAGGCCGCAAACTGAATCATAAACTTTCAAATAAACGTTATTGCTTGCTATGCAATTGCTTTGGAACTTATTTTTTGCGTCATTGCTTTGCAACTTATTTTTCTCATAATCATAATATCAAAATCTTTTACCCACTTGCGTTTAAAATCCAGGACAATTGCGCGGCAGAATACTTGAAATTGAGTAAATGCAAGAGGAAACCAGAGACAAACGAAAGAAGTGGCAATCCAATTGTAAAACAAAATAAGATTAGCTTAACGTGAACTCGAATTTGAAATAAAATAGTTGGTTTACTTGGCAGATCATTACGGTGAAGAGTTGTTGTTGGAGTTGTTGAGCTTGAGGTGAGATTTGGGTTTCTGAACGTGAAGGTTTAGCTTCCAGTTCAAGTACATTACCGTAATCTTACTGTATCATCTTAAAGTCTGTCTTTTTCTTTTCTTTTTTTTCATTTCCCAAAACTAACTTCTCTGATTCCCAGCTTTTCCACAAAACCATTCTTTAAGCCAATTGTGTCCGGTGATTGATCTAACAGAAGCATTGATTAGTGTCAATGAGAAGAAAATGATCCCCGACCAGGCATCAACAGCCATTTTTAATAAAAGAATCTAAAAGTTATCAATAAAAGCTATTAATAGTAGTTAAAAGTTAAAAGAATCTGGATCTGGGTATTAATATAGATGTGAAAACTGAAAGCTTTGTATTAAAGGGGGGGGGGCACATCCGCGCGAAATAAGGCAAAAAAACGTTCTCTATCAGAATTTCACGTTTGAATATCCATTCGACACAGAAAATTGTGCTGAATTGAATGGTGAAGAAATTATCGAAATCCGTTTGACTTGATTTTTTAAAATCGCCTTTTATCGAAAAAACCGCACTTTTACAATGAACTCGCTCGCCGCGACCAACTTTCGGTGGCTCGTTCTCAGCGTGGCCGAAAGATTGCGCCCTCAAAACCGATAACTTTTGTGTGGACGGGTGCAAAGATCATTTTGATACCAAAAAAATAAGAATTGATCAACTCTGCAAAGACTTGATGCCTTTTAAAGATGAAAATGACGTTTTTTGACATTCTGCCCGCTAAAACGTGGACAATCTACGTGACGTACGGACAATCTCGGGCGTGTTTTTAGTTTTACATGCTTAGGGAGGTTTATTAAAGTTAAAACAAAGCAGAAAATACCTTTTGGGCGTGTCTCGGATCCGCCATTTTTTCCGCGCCATTAGCACAGAAAGAAAATTAATTAGCAAATCAGTTACTGATTCTGGCTTAGTTGTTTGTAAGCGTTGTGGGTAGTAAAATTTTGGGCACATGTTAATAGCGGAAAACGATTTATAAATCGTTTCCCGGCAACTAAATTTTAGTTTTACATGCTCAGGGAGCTAAAACAAAGCTTAGGAAGATAAAACAAAGCAAAAAAAATAGCATTTTGGGCGTGTCCCGGATTCACCCATTTAACCAAAAAGGCATCAAGTCTTTGCAGAATTGATCAATTCTTATTTTTTTCGTATCAAAATGATCTTTGCACCCGTCCACACAAAAGGGCGCAATCTTTCGGCCACGCTGAGAACGAGCCACCGAAAGTTGGTCGCGGCGAGCGAGTTCATTGTAAAAGTGCGGTTTTTTCGATAAAAGGCGATTTTAAAAAATCGAGTCAAACGGATTTCGATAATTTCTTCACCATTCGATTCAGCACAATTTTCTGCGTCGATTGGATATTCAAACGTGAAATTCTGATAGAGAACACCATTTCGCGCGGATGTGGGGGGGGAGGGGGGGGTATTAATCGCGGCCGGGTAACCATAAAAAATTTTTTACGGCAACCACCTGTTTTTTTATTTTAATATCGCTGATTTTATTATAAAAAGAATAAAAATCACCCGGCTAGAGTGATTTGATGGGTTTACAAATTTTTGGAGACGCTGCAAGGCTTGGAAAAAAACAAGATCGTCACTCATCAGATACCTCAGCACAGTCTAGATCGATCGATTTTTAATTGCAGATAAATTTAAAAACAAAATAAAAAGCACAAAAAAAACAATAAAAATAAGTTGTTAATCTATAATTCTTCCTCTTGCTCACTTTCATCTTCGCTCAAGTACAGTAGTTTCTCAAATTGGCTTCCTATCTTAGTCAATTTCCAGCGCATCCTCAGCATAAATGACTGGATCTCCCCCATCTTCAGCGCTTTGATTGACGCAATTAGATCTTTTTTTTTTTCCATTCGATTGTGGTTTTCTTTTGTTTCCTAACAGTTTTCTTGGCTTTTGAAAAAACAAGAGTATTTAGAAGACCATCAGCTAGATTAGCTTAATAAACTTTTGCATTATCTAAAAATAAAATCTCCATCTTGAGATGTTAAAAGCCAAAAGTGTAGATCGAAAGTCTAAAGAAAACATAATGCCTGACTTTTGCTTTACTTTCGCACTTACTTTGTATTGGGTTGAGGAGAATGAGTCGGCGCCAAACTTTAAAGGGACTTTTTGCACACATAAAGCCTTCTTTAAACATACGTTTGGTTTCATCAAAAGGATCCACTATTTCTCTACAAAATCACTTTTGAGAGATTCCACAAAGCTTTTCTTTCGTGGAGTTTATGAACTTCCAAACGCAGCTGGTTAAAATGGCAAAGAGTCCGACTCATCATTTGAACAGTTTCTTTCACATAAACCTTCTTTGGTGTTTATATAAAAAGATAGAGCACATTCAATTACTTAAGTTGCCAAATTTGCAGGAAGATCCCACCAATGGGTTTTTTCTAGATCACAGTTTGTAGTTTTTGTGAAAAAATGGCTTTTTCTTGAGCGGAGGCGCTGTTTGAATTTTCTTTTAAATGTGATTTTGTAGAGAATTAGTTAACCATTCTACTCATATCAAACGCATATTATTTGACGAAGTCGAATAGAAGTTTTACACATTTTTTTCATTTTCGGCGCCGACTCATTCTCCCCAACCCAATAGATGAACTACGCGAGCCTTGCAGCGTCTCCAAAAATTTGTAAACCCATCAAATCGCTCTATCCGGGTGATTTTTATTCTTTTTAGAATAAAATCAGCGATATTAAAATAAAAAAACAGGTGGTTGCCGTAAAAAATTTTTTATGGTTACCCGGCCGCGATTATGCCCCCCCCCCCTTTAAGCGATTAGCAATTATCAGCCAGGGCCAAGTTTTTGACTAACTTGTAATCCGATTTTATATAACTTTATCTTAATAACTTTTGATAAAACAAATAGTTTCTGAAAGCTAACGTTCTAAGCTATCTAAATCTTATTAAAACTTCCTGAACTAACAAGTTTAAGGTGCTTTAAAATGAGATGCAAATTGGCCAAAAAATTGACCCCCTCTCCGCCGATAATCGCTGCCCCTGCCGTTAACCGTAAAAATCCAAGAATCGTAAAGATCCAAGAATCCAGATCCAAGAAGCTACATTAACCATTTCCCAAACTCACCCACAAAAATGGTCTCTCCATCGAGTAAATGTAGGCTTGTGGCGCATCTCTTACAAGTAGAGGTGCTAGATTTGGGTCAGTTTTCACCTATTCAAGCAATACTTTAAAGTTAATGCTTTTTTAAGACATATGAATTAGTTGTTCCGTTAATGTCCTCAAAATACAGCATTGTCATCGCCCATAAAGTCACCGGTCCAGTCATGTAGAGAAATGGGTAAGCGATGGAGACAGCCTTGTTTGAGAGACGAGTCTAAAAGTTGTACCAGAAGAATTAGCCAACAATTTTACTATAGCCAACAATTTTATATATTACTATCAGCAAACTCTACTGCCATTCTCTTTTATAAGCTGTTCACGTTGAACAATAGCTTTTGGTACAGTTGTATTTGTAAATGTGAGCGTGGAAATTGTCAACTTAAAACTGAGTTTAAACTGAGTCAAATTCTCACCGTTTCATAGTTTAAATTGATTCGAAGACGGAAGTAATATGTCATAAAACGTTATGAGAAACATAACGACCCATTGAAAAGCAAATACTCCTTAAATATGTGCAATCTACAATGTGAGCTGGCGAAGGATCAATCATGTGTTTTGTGGTAAGCCTTATTTCTATTAGGTGTGTGAAAAAGTAATCCACGTTTTTTTATTTCTATCTGATGACCAAATAAGACGCTGTCTTCTCGAAAACTCTCGTTCAACCTCTTCAGAAATAGGCCTTACATTAAATTGTGATGGGTCAACCGTAAGGAAACGCTTGAATGCCATGAATTTTATCAAAAAGTTGGACAAATGGATACCGCATGAACAATAACGCGCGACCACATGTCTCTTTACAGACTCGACAAAAAATCCAGAGTGTTGGATGGGAGGTTTTACCACATCCACCTTATAGTCCAGACCTTTCTCCATTTGATTATTATTTATTTTTGTCTCTGTCTAACTTTTTGGCCAATAAACGGTTCAATTCCGAAGAAGATGTCAAACCCGAGGTTGATCTTTTCTTCGCCTCTAAGGACCAAGATTTTTATTATCGTGGAATGTCTTTACTTGTAGAACGTTGGCAAAAGGTTGTTCTTTCGAATGGTGATGACTTCGTTGAATAAAAATTATTTTAACGAAACTTATGGTCTTTTATATTTAAACGTAAAAAATTTGGATTACTTTTTCACACACCTAATAATACATGCATTAATTTGTATTTTTCTAGGAGCGATGGCAAAAAGTGTGGCAGGTCCGCTCGTCCTCGTCCAGTCAACCATGAATGTTCGCCAGTATATGGGAATACTAGAAGAGTGTCTACTTCCATTTGCTCAGGATCACATGACTCCTGGATGGTTTCTCTACCAGAACAATTCGCCGTTTCACAAGAGCAAGCTGATGATGGGTCGCACGGTGAATCTCTCAAATGGAGGAAAAGCTCATCTCCCTGGATGGCTTACTCTTAATAGTTTTTTATTGATCAATGTGCCCCCTATGTCGCCTCATTTAAACGTTATTGAGAATTTATGGGCCTACGTGAAGACAAAGTTACGAGGAAAAAACTTCTACACAAAAATTGAATTATGGTTCTACATGCGATAAGTTTAGAGCTCAATTCGACCAGCAATTCTTCACGAATTAGTCGACTCAATGCCTAAACGACTTAATAAAGTGATTTTGGCAAAAGGTGGACCGATTGAATCTCAATTTTTAATGTTTCTGTAGAATGTTGCAAGATTTTTGCTCGGTATTGTATATTACTATCAACAAACTCTACTGCCATTCTCAAATCAAGCTTTTATAAGTTGTTCACGTTGAACAATAGCTTTTGGTACAGCTGCGGTACAGAATGTGAGCGTGGAAATTGTCAACTTAAAACTGAGTTTAAACTGAGTCAAATTCTCACCGTTTCATAGTTTAAATTGATTCGAAGACGGAAGTAATATGTCAATGAGATGGCCACGTAATTGTAATGCACGAAAATCATGTAGATACACTAAAAAAACCCAATCCGTATACAAGATAATTGCTCAGTGTCAAGTAATGCAGAATTTCAACTCACAGACAAACTCTGACAAACTCTGACAAACTCTGACAACTCTGACAAACTCTGACAAACTCTGACAAACTCTGACAACTCTGACAAACTCTGACAAACTCTGACAAACTCTGACAACTCTGACAAACTCTGACAACTCTGGCAACTCTGGCAAAACTCACAGCTATCAAGTGCTGAAGAAATGGCGCAAATTGGATAAATGAAGCCGAGTAGTAACCGGCATATTGATCAATAAAAATTGGAGCAAAAATCGAGGCGGTGACATCGGAAATGTAGCCGGTTATCTGAATCTCTTGAGTAGAATCCTGGACTTTTGGATTTTATTTTATACTTCTATTAGTCGAGTTCTAAGTTTGATTCTGAGAAAAAGATGCATTCAAATGCCACAAAATCATTTCATCTATTCTTTGGTACGCTTGCAGACATAACTTCAACTAACAAGACAATTGAATAAAGTCAAGAGTGTGCTTTAGAACTCTGAATCTCTAACTTTGATTCTTAGATTATCTGTCATATCTAATGAAAAAACAGCATTGTGTTGGTATGAAGCTCTGCTGCACCTAGTGCTAAACAGTCATTGGAAAGTTTTGCTGTTGTTGATAAATTGTTGCTGGTAAATGAAAGATTACAAGATAAAAGTCAAAAGTCTAGGATTCTACTTAGTCGAAAAGCGAAGAGTCGAAGAAGAGCCGAGGAAGAGCCGAGGAAGAGTCGAAGAAGCGTCGAAGAAGCGTCGAAGAAGCGTCGAAGAAGAGCCAAGGAAGAGTCGAAGAAGCGTCGAAGAAGAGCCGAAGAAGAGCCGAGGAAGAACCGAAGAAGCGTCGAAGAAGAGTCGAAGAAGCGTCAAAGAAGCGTCGAAGAAGAATCTGGCCGATTGCCGCTGGCCGACTGGCCGATTACCGCTAACCGACTGGCCGATTGCCGCTAGCCGACTGGCTAAGAGCCCTGTATCTTAGTCGGGTCAAAGTTTCAATCCAGCATAGATTATTGCTTCTTTTCCCATTATGTAGCTTTTTTTTCTTCCCTATATTTAGGACTTAGAAGTGTTGTGCTTGTGTCTTATTTGTATCACATTATTCGTTTGAATAATGTGATACAAATATATTTTTTAAAGTTTCATTCAACTCACCACCGAATTCAGCATCACCCATCGATAAACTTTCATCGATTCGGTCGAGTGTTTGTACATGATCCAACAAGAGGCAAAGACGAAGACTAAAAAGTTTTTTTGTGTGACTAAAATCGTGTAAACATACTTGTATCAAGGATTCCGATTGTTAGATACAACCATGTCACGAAAATTCGTTCATTTGGTCCCAGATAGAACATAATTAGTTTAGAATTAGGTTCTAGTCTGTTAAAATAATCAAACTGGACTTGAGAACGATTTTCGGTATTCTGTTACAAGATAATCAATGATAAAAAGCTTAATTAAGATTGAGTTTTAATCAAATTCTATGAAATGAGTATTCATTTCTTTTTTTAGATTATTTGCAGGTGAAATTGAAATTTCTTTTGTGAAAATCGGAAAAATTCTGTTGTCATCTTTGTCGTTTGATTAATGGCTTTATGAGGAAATAAAATTGGAATTGGAATTGGACATAAGAATTGGAAACAAAGCTCTTGAACTTGATTTTTGGTTCAACGAATTAATGAACTTGGCTCCCGTTGTGACAATCGCTCAATTCCAGAATGCAAATGCTCCGCGAGGGTCGAACGGCGACGAATTGATGCTTGGAAAGACCAAAAAGTTTCAGTAATGCTTGTCGATAGGGCTAAAGTTGCTTTAAAACAGTTGATAAACGCAAAGAGTTCAGAAAAAGCTCACTTTCGTCGCAATAATGATAATTGCTGAATTCAAAATCGAGTGATAACAGCCAAAAAGTGGCGCCAGTCCAGCAACTGAAACAGTTCTTCAATGGCTGGCTTGAATCGGCTGCTTTTCGTGAATGGCTAGCGCAAATGAGCTCAAAATTTGCAAGAGAATGTAATTTTGGGTGCTCTTTCCGAATCTGACATTAGTTTTATTAAGAAGTTGGGTGATTTTTTGTAAAAAGCGAACAAACCGACCTCTAGACAGATTTTCTAGACATTCTAGACAGAAAGGCAGAAATTCTAGACCGAAAGACAGAAATTGTCTAGACAAAATTTACAATATTCATGTTAATCAGTAAGATATCGATTTACCGTACATGCATTTAGAAACGGAAAGAATTGCGCTGCAGAAAATTGGATTTGAAAAGCTCGAGAGAACAAAAATCCCGTTGTATAGGAAAACCATGGAGTGCCGATTATGATACAGAATACAAGAACCTAAAGAAAACAAAACCTGTCCTGCAAGCTGTAATCCAGATCAAATAGGCAGATATTTTGTTTTCAACAACTAACCTGTCCAACCATAACCGTAAACAATTGCTTCTGCATTTGAATGGTTTGTGGTGAGACGTGGCTTTGAGTTGAATTACGTTGAAGCGAAGGAAGTAATGCTTGAGCCAATGTTGTTAATCTCTTTCCGATTACTCCAGACATCCATGACAAAAGCCAATTGTGACCGTTGATTGATTTGAATGAGGCAAACATGAGCGTTACCAGGACAAAAGGGATTCCGAGCCACGCATCGGCGCCCAGTTTGATGAGGGATATCTGAAGAAAAGGAATTTAGTGAAAGTTGAGATTTGTGTAAGTATTCAAGACTTGTGGGCTAATCCAGAGGCTTGTGGGCTAATCCAGAAGCTTGTGGGCTAATCCAGAAGCTTGTGGGCTAATCCAGAAGCTTGTGGGCTAATCCAGAAGCCTGTGGGCTAATCCAGAAGCTTGTGGGCTAATCCAGAAGCTTGTGGGCTAATCCAGAAGCTTGTGGGCTAATCCAGAAGCTCGTGGGCTAATCCAGAAGCTTGTGGGCTAATCCAGAAGCTCGTGGGCTAATCTAGAAGCTTGTGGGCTAATCCAGAAGCTTGTGGGCTAATCCAGAAGCTTGTGGGCTAATCCAGAAGCTCGTGGGCTAATCCAGAAGCTTGTGGGCTAATCCAGAAGCTCGTGGGCTAATCTAGAAGCTTGTGGGCTAATCCAGAAGCTTGTGGGCTAATCCAGAAGCCAAGTACTGACTTTAAGCCTGGTTTAGCCTGGCTGTACTGCCAGTCCAATCTGACTTTACTGTGAAAGTCAGAGCTGGACTTATCCTGACCATGCCTTTTTCAGTTTTGCTTGGCTTGCTTGGCCTGCCTGGCTTTGTCTAAACTGGCTTTCAATCTTAGCGAATATCCCTGGAAATGACAATAAACTATACCCATAGAAAAAGATTTGTTTCATAGATAAATTTTATTGTTTCATTTTTCCCCCTCAAAGAAGCCAAGTTATTGTCGATTTCTATCTAAAAAATATGAATTAATTAAGCCTTATTGATGACTAAAACTCACATAATGATTAGTTGTTTCTTTAATATCATTGAAATAGTCAATCGTTAACGCCGTGAATACCATCGGACCAGTGCTATAGATGATTGGAAAGCAAAATTTACCCGCTTTCTCAAAATGCCGGATCTATAAAGATCTATAAAGCTAGATAAGCTAGATAAGAACCCATTTGTTTCAAAAACATGTTGAAAAAGTCTGCCAAGCTCTCACCCAGTCAAAGTTAAGGCTGATAAGAAGTCGAAAGTAAACCGTCAACCCTAGTGCATAGAATTTATAACAAATGAAAACAAAATATGTAGTCTAAACTTGAAATTAAACAAATGGCAAAGAAATAACAATGGAACAAATGGCTAAAATTGTTTCAAATCTCAAAACCTCTTTTCAATACTTTTTAGTAAAGAAAAACTGCTAACTGTTGTAGCTTTGAATGTCTTAACACGTTTTCAAAGCCCTTCCACGGATCGCTTGGTGGCCTAGTGGGTAGTGCAGTGGTTTCCCGAGGGGAGGGTGGCAGGTTCGACTCCCATCGGAGTTTTTTGCTTTTTCCAAGATTCAAAAAACTATAACTATCAAAACAAAAAAGCTTGTAAACTAGTTTTAGTGGCTATAATGCTCATAAACAGCTAATTTTTTCATCATTCAACTCGTCTTTCCAAGCTCTACAAGATAGCTAGATAGCTTATCGAGATTCCACCGCTAGCTCTAGGTTTCTTGTTAGCTTACACCAATGCAATGAAAAACAAGTGGATGGAAGGGAAGTGGGGAACAGACATAGTAACCAATATATTGATCGATGAGGATTGGAGCCACGATTGAAGCGGTTAGATCACAGATATAGCCCGTCACCTGAACATAATTCGAGGTTAAGCTGAGCTCTAAGTACTTACAGTAAATGGTAAAATGAAGAAAATGGAAACTAATGCCAACAAGGACTAAAAAAACACTCACCACAGTGTTCATCACTGCCCATTTATAAAATTTCATCGCCGGTGTCGAGAATCGTAGAATTAAGAAGCAAGTCAAACCAACAGCTACTAAACACTCACAGTTATAGTATTCAGTTACAAAACTCGTTACAACAACACTCTAGTTACAGTATACAGCTTTCCCCAGCTACAGTTTTCTTACAGTAACCATCTGGCTTTGTTATATTATCTTTTACTTTAAACTATTGGATTGGTGAATTGAAAATTGCCGGCTATTGTCATATGTGAAAGTTTGAGCACTTTCTTCAAAAGAAACTTATTTTGGTGTCAATGGAAAAGCTGTAGAGAATCAAAAATCAAGCTTATTTCCAAACTTTCAGAACGATTCAAAAACAAAACAAAAAATGCGAAATTTACGAATTTTCACAAAACTTGCATTTTAAGCGAAACTACTAAGTGTATCTTTTTGGAACTTTGGCTATAAGCCTAATTTTTGATTCTCTACAACTTTTCTATTGACACCCAAATGAGTTTCTTTTGAAGAAAGTGCTCAAACTGGAACATCTCCAGTCCTCGATTTTTGAGTCTCACACTTGTCTCACACACAAACCAAAATCCTACTACGAAAGAGGAATCCGCAAATTGCCTGTAAAATGGGCCGTTAATGCCGTTAATGACGAACGTTAATGCAATCAAATACAGTGAACAGTTGGGAAAGGTGAATAAATCCCCGAAGAAGAATAGGCACTCCAAGTCAAAGATCGTTCTCATCCACGACAACGCACTCATTTTGCAAAACTGACTGGCTCTAAAATAAATAGCCTTGTTTGGGAACTTTTGGCGCATTCCCCATACAGTCCGGACCTTGCGCCTTTTGATTACTATTTATTCCGGATGATGAGGTTGCGAGAGAACACTTCGATTCGGAAGAAGCAGTCAAAAATTGGCTTTGAAAGTTTTTCGATTCAAACCAAAATCCTACTATGAAAGAGGAATCCGCAAATTGTCTGTAAAATGGGCAGAAGTCATCAATAATAATGGAAATTCTTTGAAATCAACTGATGGTTTTGTGTTGAATAAATTTTAGTTCAAAGTCCGGTAGTTTTCAATTCACCAACCCAATATCATCAAATTAAACCTGTATCAATGAATGCAATCAGAAAATATAACCCGGAAACAATGAGACATTCAAATGAGTCAAGATAGAACATTCAAATGTGATGGAAATCAATAAAGAGTACATTCATTAAGATTTGAGTTGTAAAAATCTAAAAATTCAATTCTTTCCTTTTCTATTTGAAACAGGTGTTTACAAGGAAGTGCTTTTGAAAGCGGTAGAAGAAAAACAGTTAAGATTTGCAGAAAAGCACTCAAGTTTTGGTGATTTTAGTGAGCGGATATCAAAAATTATTTGTAAAAACATTTTGCTTTTGAGGTTTGTGGCGATACAGGTGAAAAAATTCAAACAAATTTAATTTAGAATCGGGAAGTTGTGCAAATCTGCAGTGTATTTAAGTGGATAATAAGTAGACTTTCTTTGCCGAACGTGTTTTTCTGTTTCAAGAATTCGGTCTGCTGTTTTATAGTTGACAGAAAATGATGTGAAAAGTTTGAGAAGATGATAAATACTGTCTTATTTTTGACACAGCATTACATACCGTAAATACTGTAATAGTACCGCACCCCCATAATGACGGTGCGGAGTGTTGCGTAGTCTAACTTTAAACGAGTTTTTCTCGACACTGGTTTATGCTAAAATGCTCGCTTAGGTATCAAAAAATAGCTGAAATTCAGGGCTATTTTTTGATACCAAAAAACGCATTTTTTGAAAGTGCGAGCGCTTTGAAAAAAAGTGAAATACTGAAAAACGACTACGCGACTGTACGAGGGCGGTGGGGTACTATTACAGTATTTACGGTATGTAATTGAGTGTGCTCTTTCCTTTTTTATTTATACACCAAAGAAGGTTTATTTGGAAGAAACTGTTCAAATGATGAGTCGAACACTTTACCACTTTACCATCTAGCTGTGTCTTTGAAAGTCCTTAAACTCAACAAAAGAAAAGCTTTGTGGAATCTTTCAAACTTCCATTTTGTAGAGAAATATTGAATCCTTTTGATGAAACAAAACCTATATTTAAAGAAGGCTTTATGCGTGCAAAAAGTGTCTTTAAAGTTCGGCACGATTTCATTCTCCGCAACCCAATCATTTCCTAGTGATACTGAAAAGTAACCAAACTTTTTATGAGTCTTTTAAACGAATATTTGATGCAGAAACTGGGTGAGACGGTATAAACAGAAGGTTACTATTACTATTATAGTACTATTACAGTATTTACGATAGGTAAATGAGCGTGCAAAACGTGGGTAAGTTGATAAAATCAAATTAAAAGTTTATTGTTGTTGATAAAATGTGAACTGATTATTGTTTTATGCCTATTTGAGCCATTGATCAATAGCAAATCTCGCAACGATGCATAGCTTCAAGATTCTTTTTGCCGAGCATTATAACGAGAAGAAGAAGAATCGAGTAGCCAACTGGAACAAACAAATAATCAATTTTTAAGCATAGAATTGATAAAGCTAGTTTGATAAAGCTAGCTAGCAACAGCACCAGTTTTTAAGCTCTATTTCAAGCAAAACAAAATCAAATTTGAGGATTTGACTACAGTATTGAATGTTGTTTGTTTCTTCCAGCATACTTTAATGAGATATGACTTTACAGTAAGCTTATTTGATTTCAAGCAAATTAAAGCATTCAATTTAGCAGCAAATTCAATTCAAGCAAACCTGTGATCCCAATTAGATATGGATAATTTTTGAAAATGACCGCGAAAGTAGCGCCAACGATCAAAAAAGAGAATAACAGAAGTAATCTAAAGGATTTTGTTCAGTTTAAAGCTCAAAGATTACCATCAATTTCACACCAATATCGAGTTTTGCAAAGTTTTTAGAGAAAAGTCCATAAAGAGTCAATGTAACAGATCCAATCCAGAATAAAGTGATTATAAGTTCGGCAATGCATTCAATGATTGCCAAGAGAACAAAGCTTTCATCAACTTTCGGTGTAATATCCTTCTTACTAAAGTTAAGTAAAGTTTTCTAGCTTTAAATCTTCTTTTACTCACTCAGCAATGAGCAAAAAGATTTGAAAAATGTGGAAGCTGGCGGAGAAAATCGCGGCGGTTTCCCAGATAGAAAGCAAAATGATAAAAGTGATCTGAAGTCTATCTTAAGAATCTGAGTCTAAAGAATCTTAGGAGTCTTAAGAATATGTGTCTAAAGAATCTTCAGAGGCTTAAGAGTATGTGTCTAAAGAATCTTTAGAGGCTTATGAATATTAGTCTAAAGAATCTTAAGAGTCTTAAGAATCTGAGTCTAAAGAACCTTAAGAGTCTTAAGAATCTGAGTCTAAAGAATCTTAAGAGGCTTAAGAATATGAGTTTTAAGAATCTTCAGAGTCTTAAGAATCTGAGTCTAAAGAATCTTCAGAGGCTTAAGAATATGGCTCTAAAGAATCTTCAGAGTCTTAAGAATCTGAGTCTTAAGAATCTGAGTCTAAACCTAAATCTATCTAAAGTATTTAAAGTATAACTTACAAATAGGATTACGGTAATATTTTATATAAAAAGATGACTCACTTTTAGGCAGCGATGATCGTAATTCCGGGCGCTAGTTCCCTTAATAAAAGCTTGTAAAAGATACTGCCAAGTTTCACTCCACTAAATACACTTGGAAACGTTCTGAGCTGGAAGTACTCAAAAAGCATGAAAAGTAAAAGAAATGTCTTAGTGAGAATCGAACCTAGGCAAAAGATAAATCATATTCGCCTATGGCTTAGGCTTAGGTATTCTACATATAAATATACATCACTATACTATGTTCTTATCCATTCGGCTGCCAGGTTATATTTGCTTTAGCTTTTTAAATAGCCTTTTAACGAAATTAAACTTTAATATCAAATATCTCGCATTTGCGTGGTTGTTGGAAGCTAATTTTTAATTCATTTTGATCAGCATGATTGATTCTATAAGGTTCAATAGAATCAATCGATTCTACAGTTCAATAACGATTCTAAACTTCGAGCTCAGAACGTTTCCTCAGACCGCTTAGGTCGTTCAAGTATTTAACTATAAAGTTGAATATCTTTTAAATCCTTAAATATTTAATTTTAAACGAAAATCCTGCATTAAACGTTGATTTGCTCAGTTAAAAAGTCTTCAATCAGTCAGAAATCAGTCAGAAATCAGTCAGAAATGTCAGAAATCAGCTTTCTTGATGATAAAAATTTACACAAGTATGCTCATTTCCATTTCTTTCTGCATCATAATGATACATTGTCAATATTAGAGAAATTTAACTTTCAGAGCTGAATTTGGAAATGAAACAGATCTCGTAGATTCCCGAATTGGCATTTTGAAGTAATCCAAAAATAATGGTCAGCGAAATGGAATGAAAAAGCATTTAGAGTTCATTTTGAGAGGAGTGTTTTGAGTGCTTTTATTTGAAGAATTGAAAATTGATCAAAAAAAGGATTTTATTTAGAAACAAGTTAAGATATTTGTTCGTTTTTTTGTTTGTTCATTTGTTCATTTGTTCATTTCTTCGATTCTCCAGTATTCTCGAAATAGTACTTAAATTTTCCTTCACTGGAATTGACTGGAAATGAAATGATCCAATTTGTCTATCCAGTTACTTTCGCTGTACTTAACACTAGTGAATTCATCGTAATCCTTTGATGTAATCCGCAAACCTTGATGACAATTCGGCGTAATCATTTGGGAAAGTGAGGGACGGATGCAAAGATTGAAATTGGACACATGAACTTCTGGTGTCAATGCTTTGACACTGACACCTTGAC
Source organism: Mesorhabditis belari (assembly GCA_958450365.1). NCBI lineage: Eukaryota > Metazoa > Nematoda > Chromadorea > Rhabditida > Rhabditidae > Mesorhabditis > Mesorhabditis belari. The sequence continues at coordinate 1,167,922 of CAUEEP010000920.1, forward strand.
TTTGACGCTTTGACACTTTGACTTTTCTAAAAGATGATTTGGGTTGTAAACAAAAGAAATTCGATGAAACAGCTTTTGTCAAACTTTTACAAATCGATAACAAACAATTAACTAGGGATCTGGGAGAACAGCTTGGGATTTTTCATACAACAATTCAAAGTCACCAATAGGTTATGTCTCTAAATTTGAGCCGTGGGTTTCTCATACTCTGACTGATGTGATGAGATAGCAGCGTCTCTCAATCTCTCAATCTCAATCACTCAATCGTCCCTCTTTCAAGATACAACCGATATTCTTTTATTCCACATGTTCTTACTGATGATAAAAAGGGGAATTTTATAATCAACTATCGAAGAAACAAGCATTGGGTTGGACCTGGGTAAAAAACAAAACTTGTCGAAGCTAGAACTCCACCAGAAGATAATGTTATGCATTTCGTGGGATATTGAGGGAGTTGTTTATGGGAATTGCTGCCTGAAAGTACGAGTGTTACAGCATCTCCGTACACTATACAGTTGGATAAAGTGATCGATGAAATCACAAAAAACGGTCAAACAAAGGAAAGCTAATCGTTCATAAAGCTAATTCATTCATAAAGTACCATTTGTGTCTAAAGTGTAACTCTTTGTTTAGATTTAAGAATATTTATTTCAAAAGCTAATCAAGAAGTTAATAAGAAGTAGCTGAGGCATCGAGATTCACGTAGATGGCCTTGGTTTGAGTGTGAGCTTTGAGAGCATCGATGCAATTCTCTCGTCCATGTCCCGAGTTCTTGAAACCACCGAAGTCAACGTTCACCTGAGAGTTTGGTTTTCAAGAGTTAGAAGTCTATAGCAGAACTTAGAGTAAAGCAGAAATTGCAACTTAAACTTTATCTTGAATCTATCTTGAATCTATCTTGAATCCAATATTTTACCTCACAATCATTGTAGGTGTTGATGAAGACAGATCCAGCCTCGAGTTGAGCAGCAATTCGATGAGCACGAGCAAGATCGCTAAACGGAATTGTTATAAAGAAACTTTTGAGATAAAAATTAGACGTAGCTATTAGACAATTCAAGTTTCAAAATATTGGGTTGTCCAGTTATGCGTGCCTGTGACTATTTTGTAAATTTCTCAAGATATCGAACAGATGTATATGAGTGTTATATATCATTCGAAAGCTGAAGATCTCCTCTACATTTTGGAATAAAAAAAGCTTTTGGATTCATTCAACTTTTTGGGAAATTGATTGCACAAAGGGAGAGGTCGTTTTCGAAAAAAAACCCATTCCAGCTTAGCTATTCCTCAAGTTTTATGGTGTAAAATAACCGCCCAGAAAAGAAAAGTTAAAGATGCTCTGAAATTGTTATATTTTAAAAGCACTTGTATTGATATATCTATTGACCAAAAATCAAACGGTTAACTCAATTTGAGCGGAGCCAAAACTAGTTCCAAAGGCGCCCTTCTATTTTTTGGCCACCTCTTCTTCTGTCAATTTCCCAAAAAGTTGAATGAATCCAAAAGCTTTTTGATTCCAAAATGTAGAGAAGATCTTCAGCTTTCGAATGATATATAACACTCATATAAATCTGTTCGATATCTTGAGAAATTTACAAAATAATAAAAAACGCGCATTTGTAACTGGACAACAAAATATATATAGGAAAACTCTATATAACGGAATGGAAATTTGGTCCCGGCCGACGCTAAGCTAGATATAACAGCACTCTATATAACAGAGAAACTTTTTAGTCTCTTTCATTCCGTTATAGAGAGAGTCGACTGTATATTGTTTACTCCCAGAGCTTATTTTAGTGATGCGCAAAAATCCGCAAAAATAAACCCCAAACTTGCTATAGAGTAATCATTAAATTATTAAAACTTCATTGATTTCTATTTTTTCAAGTTACTTTGCCTGGCAAAAGTTACATTTCAAGTTACTTTGCCTATCGTAAATACTCTAATAGAACGCTACTCCATAATGATTGGCGTACAATTGCGTAGTCTAACTTCGAACGCCCCATTCTCCGTGCTGCTTTAAGCTACAGTGTGCGCTTGGGTGTCAAATGATAGCTCTTGAAAGCTAGTATTTTTTGATACTAAAAGTGTAGTTGGGAAAGTTCTAGAGGCTGAGAATCAATGATTTTCTAAAAAGGAGCTAGACTACGCGATTGTACGAGTGATCAAGCTGATCGAGTCATCGAATTTTACTACTCGCTGATAAAACGCGCATTCATAACTGGACAACCCAATACAATACCTAGTCACAACTCCAGCAGCTAATCCAAAAGTGGTGTTGTTTCCGCGAGTGACCGCCTCCTCTTCAGTGTCGAATGGAAGAATGACGAGACAAGCTCCAAAGATCTCTTCACTACAAGATTATTGATATATTGAGCCAAAATAGATTGAATACATTCAAATCCAAAACCAGGTACACAGTTAACTTACCGAACAACCTTTGCATCATCACCAAGTCCAGTAACAATGGCTGGGTCAATGTAGTATCCGTTCTCGACTCCTTCTGGGTGAACTTGGACTCCTCCACGAAGCACTTGTCCTCCCTAAATCTTGTCTTCAGGTTTATTCTGTAGCTTTACTACCTCTTGTTTAGCACTTTCGATGAAACCAAGAATCTTATTCATATGAAATTCGTTAATATTGGCTCCAACTCGAGTCTCCTCATTCAATGGATCTCCAACTTTCAATTTCTCGTCACAAGCCTAAAATATCAATTGTTAGCTATTCTTTTAACGCATTTTTGTTTTTTTTTACTTTAAGAAGCTCTTGAGTGAACTTCTCGAGGATTCCGCGTTGAACGAAAACTCTCGTGGCGTTTGTGCAGACTTGTCCTGAAATTTGTTTGGATTTTAGATTAAAATTGAATATTTCCTAAGTTTACTATTGTTTTTCTTTAAATTCACAAACCTTGATTGAAGAAATTGGCCATCATTGCGCAATTGACAGCATTGTTGAGATCAGCATCGTCAAAGATGATGATCTCACTCTTTCCACCGAGCTCAAGAGTGCACTAAAAGAGGGAAATGCTTTGAAGATGCTTGAAGATTGATTTGTTATTTATTAAGCTCAACTTACAGGCTTTAAGGTGTTTTCAGCAGCGGCTTTTTGAACGGCAAGACCGGTGTTGACGGATCCGGTGAAGGAGAGCTTGTTGACTCCGGCGTTTGTGCAGAGAGCTTCTCCAGTCTCGGCTTCTCCCTAGAAATTTTGAGATTCAATTACACAGAATTCAAAGGTAACATTAGAATTTGGTACTAGACTAGGGTACTAACAATAAGTACATTGTACTTGGCCCTGGTCTTGTACTAACAATAAGTACATTGCACTTGGCCCTGGTCTTGTACTAGAAGTCCTAGCTGTACTTGAAGTACAGAAGTGTTTGGTTTGCTGTTAGAATAGGAGTCTATTATCTGAAGCTAGTTCAATATCTAAAGCTAGTTCAATATCTGAAGCTAGTCTAATATCTGAAGCTAGTTCAATATCTAAAGCTATTCCAATATCTGAAGCTTATAATAAACACAGTATTAGTTCTCATTTTTACCTGAACAACACTGTAAAGTCCATCAGCGAGTCCGGCAGCGGTGAGGATCTCTCCAAGGAGGACAGGTGAAGCGGGAGCGAATGGCGATGGCTTGTAAACAACTGCGTTTCCAGCAGCAAGAGCCGGTCCAACCTAGACTTTGATAGATAAGAATTAAATAGATAAGATAGCCAAGAATTAGCTACCTTCCAGACACAGGTGAGCAATGGGTAGTTCCAGGCTCCAATGCATCCGATCACCCCAAGAGGCTCACGGCGAGTGTAAGCGAATCGGCTCGTTCCACCACCGGGAATCTCGAGGTAGTCTCCTGAAAACGATAAGAATATTCTTTTCGAAGTAACAATCCGGCTTTCCATCTCAAATCCTAGAATCTTGCTTCTCAATTGAACACTGACCCTTTAAAACAGCGGCAGCAATACCACCATAATACTCAAGAGTGTCAGCCGAGTAGTCAATGTCGATGCGAGCCTGAAAATCTTTTATTGTAACTGTGATCTGTTCTTAATTTTAATCTAGACACTAGAATCTAGCTAAACCTAAATTTTTGTATTTTAAAAACCTCAACAAGCGGCTTTCCATTGGTGCGAACTTCCCAGCGGGCAAGATCTTCGTGATTAGCCTGGAATAGTTCAATGAGTGATCAAATCGAATATCTATTTATCGCTGATATAGCTGATCTATTTATCTATTGATGCATTGCACTTTAAACTGTACAAATGAAAGTTTTGGTACTCTTTGAAGCCATTGAAATTTGAGCAGCTTTATGGGTAGATTGAAATCAAATTAAAACTTGATTCAACCAAGGACAATCTTCTAATTTTACGGTTTTATCTGTCTTTGAAGCTATTTTTGCATGCAAAAATGTTCATTAATTAGAAAAACCGCTAATTCCCGCCGATTTCTTCATTTCTTCTATTGTTTTCATTTTGCTGATTCCTCTAAAATCCCTTTTCTTTCCTAGGTCAGCTATAAAAAGAGCAACTGTCATTTTTCTTTTCAAAGGAAAAAGAATTTGATCTTATTGCTCGGAAAAGACTTTTTCAAGCTGACCTCTGGAATCTCTTCTCAATCGAACACGGCCAGTTGGCCCTTTCTTTTTGCTGTAACATTTGGCCATTTGGTTTCAACTTGAGAAGAGAAATAAAATGGGAAAATCCCATTCGATCACATTCACTTTTATTTCGTTGAAAGATCAAAAAAAGTGAATAATTTTTATGGCCTTGATGGTATGATCAAGTTCTCAAAGATCAACTTAAATTGATGTACTTTGGGGTTTGAGCATGCCCACTTTCACATTGGGTTTTGTAGTGCCCGATTCAGTAACCAAATTTTGAATGAAAGAGTAATGTTTGTTTATATTGAGGCTCAGGTTGGTGAATTGAAAACTGCGGGCTATTGTCATATATGACAGCTTGAACACTTTCTTCAAAAGAAACCCATTTTGGTGTCAATGGAAAAGTTGTAGAGGATCAAAAATCAAGCTTATATCCAAATTTCCAAAAAGATACACTTAGTAGTTTCGCTTAAAATTTGTGTGTTCTGTGTGTTCTTCGTGCGGTCGCGTAATCGCTGCTCGTCTGGCGCAGGGCTTTCACATGACTCCCTTCCCAATGGCTCTGCCAAACTCATCTGGCCGGCTCCGAATTCTCAATTTGGACATTGACTTCTCCTCAAATCAAGGCTAATCTCAATCTATTGGGTTGGTGAATTGAAGACTGCGGGCTATTGTCATATGTCACCGTTTGAGCACTTTCCTCCAAAGAAACCCATTTTGGTGTCAATGGAAAAGTTGTAGAGAATCAAAAATCAAGCTTATAGCCAAATTTTCAGAACGATTCAAAAACTCGTTTTCAAGAAATGCCAAATTTACGAATTTTCACAAAACTTGCATTTGAAGCGAAACTACTAAGTGTATCTTTTTGGAAATTTGGCTATAAGCCTAATTTTTGATTCTCTACAAGTTTTCCATTGACACCAAAATGGGTTTCTTTTGAAGAAAGTGCTCAAACTGAGACATCGGACATCTCCAGTTCTCCATTTTTGAGTCTCACACTTGTCTCACACACAAACCAAAATCCTACTACGAAAGAGGAATCCGCAAATTGCCTGTAAAATGGGCAGAAGTCGTCAATAATAATCGAAACTATTTGGAATGAATTCATAGTTTTATGTTGAATAAATTTTAGTTCAAAGTCCGGCAGTTTTCAATTCACCAACCTAGTTAGCTGATAGACCAGACCAACGGTTATGTTGGTCTAATCATTAAGAATCGAAATCTTTGACTTAAACTAACCCGAATAATCTCGGCAGCCTTTCGGAGGATCTTTCCCCTCTCAAGTGGCGTCTTGTTTCCCCATTCTTTTTGAGCTGTCCGGGCCTCTTTCACAACTTCGTCGACCAAAGCGGGGCTGGCGTTGGCACAGCGGCGAACTTCAGCTCCTGAAATACCAAATTTGATCAATTTTGATCTTTTTGACCAATAAGTGAGTATTTTATGTTTGAAATAAGATTGTAATATCTTATTTTAAAGATCCGCCAGTGAAGCGGTGGATCTTATCCGCCGCTTCACTGTCGCTTACTCTTGCAAGCGCACGTCATCTGGTACACTGATCCTACTTTAGGTCCTTTGTTTTTGAGCATTCAATTAGATTATGCCAAGATGCTTGCCTTTGTAAGAACACAAAGAACAAGGCTTAAAGAATTAGGCTTAAAGCTTAAAGCTAGAGAACTTAAAGTTCAAAAACTCTTGGCCTCTTGGCCTTAGATTCTTGGCCTCTTGGCCTCTTGGCCTAGATTCTTGGCCTCTTGGCCTTAGACTCTTGGCCTCTTGGCCTTAGACTCTTGGCCTCTTGGCCTAGATCAAACTATTCTTTTTGATAAAACTATTCCAGACTTTTAGAGCTTTTAAAAATTGAAACTTGAGCTTAATTGCTAAAACAAATAAAAGCTTCAAAAAAAAACAAACCAATTCTCTGTTCAACGACTGGGAAAGTCTTCTCTCCATCGATATTTACCCTCTTTCCATTTCTAAAGAAGAGACCACCCGAAAGATCGGCGGGAGCTTTAAACTCAGACATTCTAAAACTTTCATGATCAAAGATTACAGTAAAAGCAATTTTTTTACATTCTATACACTTTAGATATCATTTTATCACAGCAGAAGAGTAGGGAATGTGTTTGAGAGTTCAAAAAATCACAGCTGAACAGATATGGCTAAAGTTTTGTGATGAGTTGGGGTTAGATTTGGTTAGATTTGGGTATTTGATTGATAAAGAAAAGATAAGACAAAAAAAGAGAGAGAAATCATTGATAACTGATTGGGAAATTATTGATTTGAGCAATTGTCAAATGATTGTGGAAATTTCTGGAGTTGGAGTGAGGAAAGTGAGGGGAAGGGGCGGAGCTTGGTTCTTTTTTCTTTTTGGCCCACATGTGACCATTAAAAACCTCAGAAAAAATGGCAAAATGGACTAAAAACCTTGAGAACTGGTATTTCAATTAAAATTCTACATTTCAATAGCAAATTTGACTGTGATTTGATTGATTGACTGCTTTCAAAGCGATTCAAGAAATGGGAAAGTAAATCTGATCTTTGCATGACTGCAGAGAGTGTTAATAAACGAAATCAAAAATCAAATTGTTTCAAATTCAAAAAATCAAAGCTAAAAGTTGATTTATTTTGCTTAAATATGATAGATTTGTTGGAAATATAAGAAAAGAAAAAGATTTAAACTGTAGAAAAGTCTCGAGCTCATTTTTACAATACAAAATGTTTGAAAGGAGCTGATATAACGAAAGTTTGGTTTTGAATTTGAATCTAAAGCTGACAAATATCGAAATTGATCGAGCTAGCAATATTTCAATGAAAGTAAGATCTTTGTAACAAAATTACACTACAAAATTGCACTATTAGACGGGTAAAGTTTAAGATAAGCTTAAGAAAAGCTTAAGAAAGGCTTAAGCCTAATCTTAAGCTTATCTTAAGTGTTTCTTAGGCTTATCTTAAGCTTTTCTTAAGCTTATCTTAAGCCTTTCTTAAGATAAGCTTAAGAAAGGCTTAAGATAAGCTTAAGATAAGCCTAAGAAAAGCTTAAGATAAGCTTAAGATAAGCCTAAGAAAGGCTTAAGATAAGCTTAAGAAAGGCTTAAGAAACACTTAAGATAATTTTAAGATAAGCTTAAGAAAAGCTTTACCCGTTTCAGTGTCATTGTATCAGTTGAACAAAAAGCCTCGTAAACAAGTTTTCTATAAAGAAGCACTCTATAAAGAAGCATCCTATAAAAAAGCATCCTATAAAGAATCATCCTATAAAGAATCATCCTATAAAGAATCATCCTATAAAGAATCATCCTATAAAGAAGCATCCTATAAAGAAGCATCCTATAAAGAAGCATTTAGTTTTACCTCCAGTAAAAGCAAAAATCAATCAAACTTTTCTTGTTTTCGTTCTATAAATGCAATGTAAATGGGGGCATTATTGGTTTAATGGGAGTGTAAATGATAAGAAGATTTGAACTGTAGAAAAGTCTCGAGCTCATTTCTACAATACAATATCGAAATTGATCAATCTAGCAATATTTCAATGAAAGTAAGATCTTTTTAACAAAATTGCACTATTAAACGGGTAAAGCTTAAGATAAGCTTAAGATAAGCTTTCTTAGGCTTATCTTAAGCTTATCTTAAGCTTTTCTTAGGCTTATCTTAAGCTTATCTTAAGCCTTTCTTAAGCTTATCTTAAGAAAAGCTTAAGATAAGCTTAAGAAAAGCTTAAGATAAGCTTAAGAAAGGCTTAAGTTAAGCTTAAGAAAAGCTTTACCCTTTTCAGTTTCATTGTATCAGTTGAACAAAAAGCCTCGTAAACAAGTTTTCTATAAAGAAGTATCCTATAAAGCATCCTATAAAGAAGCATTTATTTTTAAATCCAATAAAATCAAAAATCAATCAAACTATTCCTTTTCTTGTTTTCTTTTTATAAATGCAATGTAAATGGGGGAATTATTGGTTTAATGGGACTGTAAATGATAAGAATGGGAATTTAATGGCACTTTGAATGATAAGAAAATAATTGTCTAAGATTCAAAAATTCTTGTATCAACAAATAATTTTTGAGCATATAACCCAATAAAAATTTGCCACTAGAAAGCTATAAACTAGAGAGATAAAAACAGTAAAAAAAAAGATAGAGAAGGGTCAATGAAAAGTGCGGATTGAGAAAAAGACAAAAAAAATTAAGGGAAAACAAATTGCGCTTTGGAAAATGAACGATCTTTTGCAGGAAAATGGAATTTTTTGTGACAAAACGGTAAAGGTAAACAAGGTAATAGTGTGAGATAAATGTGCGGATTAAAATGTTATCGGATTGACGAGCATAAATTCCACTTGTGAGGTGATCTGTTTACAACAAACACAAATGAACTACAGCTCAATGTGAAGTCGGAACCCGAGTCTATTTAAGAGCCTAAGCCAACTTAAAGCCTCTTAAATAGACTTGAAAATAGTAAAAAGAAGAAGAATTTCATCATGAACTGATTTTATGGAAAAAGTTAACTCAAGGTCAGTAGTGAATTCAAGTAGTGAAGTGGACTAAGGTGATGATCAAAGAGTGCTTGAGTTGTTCACAACAAGTCGTACAACATAGTCGTTTAACTATTGGCTTTGGTTTAACTACCGTATTTCCTCTAATGGTAGTGCACCCGGCCAGCCGAGTTGGTGACTATTTTACGGCTTCCAAGCTTTTGCAGAAGCTCAACACTCAAATCCCCCACTAGATCTCATCGTCAGCTACATTTTCCGACCCCACATCGATTGGTTCTGATAAGCGGTTCTCGAGATTTCGAGGAATTTAGACGACGCTCAAGCTTAGACTTAGGCTTAGGTTCAGGCTCAGGTTCAGGATCAGGCCCAGGCTTGGGTCCAGGCTCAGACTTAGACTTAGGCTCAGGCTCAGGTTCAGGATCAGGCCCAGGCTTAGGTCCAGGCTCAGGCTTAGGCTTAGACTTAGGCTTACACTTAGGCTTAGGCTTGAAAATCAACGCACTATCCATCAATGTAAAAGAACAACGAACCATTGTTTGCTAAAGTGTATCCTTTTCTGTCTTCGTACTGTAGCAACATTTCAGCTACCGTATTTTCTCTAATAGTAGTGCACCCCGGCGAGCCGAGTTGATGACTATTTTACAGTTTCAAAGTTTCCACAGAAGCTCAACACTCAAATCCTCCACTAGATCTCATCGTCAGCTACATTTTCCGACCCCACATCGATTGGTTCTGATAAGCGGTTCTCGAGATTTCGACGAATTTAGGCGACGCTCAGGGTGCACTACTATTAGAGAAAATACGGTATGTAATTTTTCATTTCACGACGGACTCTTGAGAAAAGATTTATCATTTGTTCTTTTGTTCAAGATCAACAAACCCTATGCAAACAAGAAACAATCATTGTATTCACTCGTTCACCAATTGATTCAAACATCACAAGTCCAAGGGGGATTCCTGAAGATTTAGATGCAAGTACTATTAGAGAAAATACGGTATTCAAAACTAGATCAAGCTTTAGCTATTCAAAAGTCCAAGGGGATCCTAAGCCTAAGCCTGAGCAGAAAAAAAAAACACTAAACAAGAAGGGTGTAAAATTCAAATTTGTATTCAATTTATAAAGTTGAAATTTGTTTTTCAAACATATTCAAAACAAATTGAGTCATCTAATGACCTCAATCCCTTCGCCAATTCACTCTAAACACTTCCTTTTCATTTCAAAAAGATCTCTCTCAATCGATGACAAAGATTTATCGTTTCTCTGTCAAATCGTCAAAAAAAAGACTGTAAAAAGTTTTTCAGATCGCTTAAAAAGCGATCAAAAACATTGTTCACTAAGATTTCATTGTTTAATATGTTCCCGCTATTGTTCATCTTAGAATTTTTGTCATTCTCCTATGGATTGGAGGGTATTTTCCCTGGAGACGATATTATTACCGATAAGCCGAATCGTGAGTTTAAAATTAGATGATATTAAAATGTAAATTTAGGCTTTCTGAAGATGGTTCGCTTGAATTTCAACGAGCAAAAGGGTCCATTTGTGTTGAGAAAAAACTCAACGCTGTTGACGGAAAAAGGCGGAGCTGTCGAGTTCGATATTACTACTCATGGATATGTAAGTTAGACAAAAGCTTTGTTTTAGATTAGCCAAGAGATAAGACAACATTTTAAACTAAACCCGAATGACCTGGCATAAGCTCTGAAGTTTGGTTATAAGCCAAGCTTCAGAGCCTAAGCCTAAGCCTAAGCCTGAGCCTAAGCCTAAGCCTAATAAGCCTAGGCCTAAGCCTAAGCCTAAGCTTGGTTATAAGCCAAGCTTCAGAGCCTAAGCCTAAGCCTAAGCCTAAGCCTAAGCCTAAGCCTAAGCCTAAGCCAAACTTATAACCAAGCTACTCAAAGCCACTCAAAGGTATAAACCTACTCAAACAGCTACTCAAAGCCCAACTACTCAAACGAATATAATAGCATTTATAGGGCAAAGCTCTAACAGTTTAAAAGCTTTAACTGTTACAATAGTTCTAACTGCTCAAACTGTTGTGTTCTACGTTTCTACGTTTTCTAAGCCTTGGATAATTTGAAAAATGATCTTAATTATCTCTTTGATCCAATCAAACTTATTCAGCACGGAAATGAGCTCAATTGTGTAAAAGTTGAGCTAGAAATCGAGAAAGAAGAGGTTGGAAAGCTGTACAGTGATTTCTCCATCGATGACATCTTTTGGGAGGGGAGACATTGGGCTGAGTAAGTAGTGAGGAAGAAGATTCAAATAACATTCAAATAAAATTCAAAGATTCAAAGAAAATTCAATTTAATTATCAAGATAATCAATATAAAGATATATAAATCAATGATAAAGACAGAATAAAGACAACAGAAAAACTGTACTTTCAGGGTGATTGGCAACAAAGAAAGGAAACACGAGTTCGTTGTCGTTGACGGTGGTTTAATGTTTGGGTGAGTTGCACAGGATTGACTTGGCTCTTTGTAGAAGCTTACTGCCAGGATTGGCTTGCACAGGATTGGCTTGGCCCTTTGTAGAAGCTTACTGCCAGGATTGGCTTGCACAGGATTGGCTTGGCTCTTTGTAGAAGCTTACTGCCAGGATTGGCTTGCACAGGATTGACTTGGCTTTCTGTATAAGCTTACTGCCAGTTAAAAGTGAATCTATTTTGCTTTAGGTACAACAAAAACGCTCCGGATTTTAAAGTAACGCTCAGTGAGACGGATCGAGATGTTGGTGAGTTTGTTGAGCAGTCTTTGCATCTACTGACCAGTTGACTTGCAACTGCATCTAATGACCAGCTGCCTTGCAACTGCATCTACTGACCAGTTGACTTGCAACCTTGCAATGGATTTTTGAAAAGATAACTAATAAAAAGATAACTAAAAGATTTCAGAGTGTCGTTGCGGAGTTTTCCTCGAAAAATACAACGATAGTTTGCCAAACTATTTGAAATACGCAAGTCAGTATTTCGTTGATGATCAGCCAAAGGTAAATAAGTTGATCAGTTACAGATTTTGCATTAGCAATTAGCAATTACATTACCAACCCTAGCTAGCATCAATCCACACCAGCAATTTCAATTCCAGACTTGTTCAAACACGGTTTGCGGATGGGCGATGAGCCCAGCTCGAAACAAAACCCTCGATATTGAGTTTACTTTCAAGGGAAACTTGGATTCATCCGATAAATTCTACGTGAGAAGTTCGAAAGGGATTATAAAGTTTGAAAACTTTTAAATAAAAGAAAGATTTCATTTTTAGTTTATCTTTAAAATCCAACGAAGCTCAAAAGCTGAAACTTCCTGGAGCTGACCCATTGGAAGTCTATTTTATCAGTGGAGCGAATCCAAAAGTCAATCGACATTTGGAGCTACAGTACAGCTATGAGAATATTTATTTTTAACGCAAATTGTTCTTTGTTCTTGATTTGTTAAACTTTTAACTATAAACACTTTAACTTGGTGGTCGAAAAGATTTCTCAAATGCGTCAACAGGAGGTGGAGATGAGCTCTGCTTTCCGACAACTTTCACATAGTTGATTGGAACGAGGCCGATCTTTGAGCCATCACTTGTGCTAAAGTTTGAGAAATGGATCAGATTAAGAAGAAGATTAAGAAGTTAACAAAGCGATCAAGCGATCTGGCTTTAGATTAGTCATCCTGGGCTGACCTAGGTGGCTTTTAAAGAGTTCTGTAGTTAGACAAGACAAGACAAGGTCATTGACCATGTCTATGGCCTGCCACTGGCTTTAAATTAGTCAGACCAAAACTATGAAAGTCATTAAATGATCCTGACTTGAGCTAGATTATTAGTATGATTTGGTCTGGCCAGGAAATTTGGTTTAGAACCAATCTAGGCTGAATAAAAACTGGCTGAACCAAGCCAGGCTGAACCAAGACTGGCTGAACCAAAACTGGCTGAGCCAAAACTAGCTAAACCAATCAATTTTCCTGATTGATTGGTTCAACTTTAAACTTTTCTCAAGTAAATTACATGCTTGGAAAAAGTTTAAAGGCTTAGGCTTAGGCTTAGGCTCAGCTGTTCAGCCTAGGCTTAGGCTTGGGCTCAGTTGTTCAGCCTAGGATTGGTTCTAGATCAAATTTCCTGGCCAGACCAAATCATACTATTAGGTTGGTGCAGATGAAACTTCCGTCACACTTGTTTGTTTATATTTTGAACCTAATAAAAGTTTTTATTGAAGATATTTGTCTATCTGAAAGAGCGTCTCTTTGCGCGTCTTTTGATATCTAAGACTTATGCGTTTTACATAATTTGAAGTAATTTTTAGCTTCTAGAAAATGGTTGACGAAAAATTTCGAGTGCGGGTTTGCTTGTTGTATGATTTTAAACAAGGCAGAACGCCTGCGGAATCTCATCGTGCTCTGTGCAAAGCATTCCGCGATGACGTGTTGTCCGAACGTCAATGCCGGACTTGGTTTCAGCGCTTCCGAGACGGTGATGAGAGTTTGGAAGACGAAAAACGCGGGAATCCGCCTCAAATTGTCGACAACGATGAGTTGAAGAACACTATCGAATCGGATCCATGCCAAACAACTCGGGAGCTTGCAGAGCTGTTTGACTGCGACCATACAACCATTCTCCGCCATGTTACGCAATTGGTAAGACGAATCGGTGTGGAAAATGGGTGCCACATCAGCTCAGCGACGCAAACAAAGCGGCCCGAGCTACAATGGCTGGAATTCTCGTCCGCCGCGCAAAGACCGCCGGTTTTCTCGACTCCATTGTTACGGCAGATGAAAAGTGGATATGTTACGACAACACAACAAGAAAACGGCAGTGGTTGGACGCCGGTGAACCGCCAAAACCGACTCCCAAACCGAATATCCACGAAAAAAAAGGTGATGCTTTGTATTTGGTGGAATAGTAAAGGTCCCGTGTATTTTGAGGTGCTGGATTCGGGCCAAAGAGTCACGGCGGATCTCTACGAAGCCCAATTGAGCCGCGTGGACTAGGCATTGCGTCGTCAAGGCAATAACACAGCGACTACAAAATTCCTCCACGATAACGCTCGACCCCACACCGCAAAGATCACCCAGCAGAAAATCGAGGAATTGGGCTGGGAAGTTCTGCCTCATCCGCCATATAGCCCGGACTTGGCCCCATCCGACTACCACTTGTTTCGGTCGATGCAGCACTCTCTAGCAGAAAAAAAAATTCAAAAACCGCGAAGAAGTTGAAATCTGGGTGTCCAACTTCTTCCAGTCGCAGTTGCCCGAGCTCTTCGAAAAGGGCATCCATTCTCTGCGTGGAAGATGGCAAAGAGTCATTGATAATGATGGCGAATATCTTTTGGATTGAGGTTCTGTATTAGGATTTTTATAATAAATTTTGTTTATGGTTCCAACGGAAGTTTCATCTGCACCAACCTAATAATAATCTAGCTCAAGTCAAGATCGATATCCGTATTCTGACTTACTGACTAGGCAAAGATACAGTAAATCTTATTTTTAAGAGCTTACTATTAGCTTACTATTAGCTATTACAGTTTTACACGATCTACCTTCCAAGCAGCCATCCTCTCACTCTCGGTTGTTGTTCTTTTGGCGCAATCCTCAGTCTTTCACCAGCCATAAACGAAAGCTCTTGCTCGGATTGAGCTTGGAAGTCAAATAGAGCCTGAAATATAGACTTATAGACTTATAGACTCGTTAGACTTATAGAAAATCTAGAAAAAACCTCAGCCCGGTAATGATTCGCTGCCCCAGTGGCCCAGACTCGTTTTTCTTCAGCCGATTGAACCATTCGACTCACACATTTGTAAATCATGTAGGGGAAACCTAGAGCGACCACCCAAAAGAATAGAGCTGGCCAGTTGACTGGAGGAGATGGACCGCCCAACGAATCGGCTCCTGAAATCGTTTGAAGCCATTTTGCCATTATTCTACTTGCCAACTAACCTATCGGAGTTTGAGCTGTTGACCAAGCCATTTCCGCAGCACTTGCATAATTTGCAGGCTTCAATCGCAACAATACGAGAAGATATCGCCAGAGTTTTTGAAGGAATCGAAAGACGGCGATGGAGGCAAGAAGACTCGAGAATTGAAATTTAAGGCGAGAGAATTGATCAACCACTCCTATCACGGCTCTGAAATGTCTCTGTGAGCAAGAATTGAAAACAAAACAAAAAGCTTGTTTACCTAAAAGAACTGTAGACTGCGTTGTGAGTTGAGGAAAGCATATTGGCTACTGAGGTCACTGCATTCACCACGGATTCGATGGATTGAAAAGCTCCACGAGAAGATTCTAAATTGATGATGTTGATGTCATCTGACATCTAGAACCTTTTGAATCGTTAACATTAATTGATAACTTTGCTCTTGTCTAAAAGCAAGTTTTTGCCGGCCCTGATGGGCCTTAGTTCTCAATACCGCCCTGATATGCCTTATTTTTCAATTCCGCCGTCCCGGGATCTAGAACCTTTTGAATCGTTAATATTAATTGATAACTTTGCTCTTGTCCAAGAGTAAGTTTTTGCCGGCCCTGATGGGCCTTAGTTCTCATTACGGCCCCGACATGCCTCAGCTCCGCCCGTTTGCCGGCTTCTCAATTCCGCCGTCCCGGGATCCCCAGGTCGGCTTTCCAAAAATTATCCAAGACAAGCTTGGTGGGTACTAGGTACCCATGAAAGGAACAAGTTCCTTGAGAAGAGCCGTTCGCGGAGCGGTATAGGCAGAGACCATGTGCCAGATCGTGTGCGTTTACGCCCCAACACAAAGAACATTTTGTCAGTCATTTGGGATTTCTCTTTTGTATTGTAGATGGCCCAAAAAGAAGATATTGAGGCGTAAATTTGTATCCAGGGATTTTCAGGGCCGGCAAATCTATTAGAGATATTCATTTTATTGAATCTACTAATAGACTCGGGTTTAATTGATCTAAACGTTTCGAGAAACTCGGTAACATGATCTTGAAGAAGAGAGCCTATCTTGGAGAGAAGATTCACAGCTTTCGAATGATATAAATGATTAAATCTGTTTGAGAAAACATTCTAAATAGAACATAGCATACAATAGCCAACTATAACTAGTACAAACCTTCAGCCAATCTCGAGAAATTCCCATCCATTTGTTGTCCATATCCATATCCACTATAGCCTCCCATTCCATAGCTGTTGTACATCCCACCCATTCCGCCACCGTACCTAAAAGGGCATAGAATTAAAAATCAAATCAAATTAGATATCGTTATCAAGTTCTATCAAAACTTACATTCCATTGTATCCACTATAGCCAACTCCATAGCTCATCGGTGCTCCAAATGATGGTCCATACATTCCATTGCTTCCCATTGGAGCATGATTAAGGTCACCTAATTCTTTTTATTACAACTTTTAAGCAAATAATCAGCTTTAGGTTAAGTACAAGACTTTAAATAACAATAAAAGAAACAAAAAAGAATCTAAAATATAGATCTTGATGGTGATCTTGACCAATTTCTGTTTATTACTGTTTTTTACTGCAATTTTTGATACTAGCTGTAGTCTGAAAGGTATTGAAAGTCGTCTGAAAGATCTAGCAGTTAATAATTCCAAAAAGTAACTAAATAACATATAAACACATTGAATTACCAGTTGGCCTTGGAGGTAAAGGTGGTGGAGGTTTTCTTGTCGAGTCTGATGGTCCGGGCTCCATTTTGGTGAATCAAAAGAAAGAAAATGAATTTAATAATTTGAAAAACAAAGGTTTAGCAGTAAAGAAATCAATAAAATAATCCAAAACTGCTCACTTTTTTTCCTTTCTTTTCCCTTTTCTTTGTCTTTCGCTCTTTTCGTATGATAAACGTGCAAAGGACAAACTACAGTTGGTGGGAAATGGCCTTGATTCATCAATTAAACGTTGAAATCAATTAATCATTAGAAATTATAATGTAAATTCATAGATTTACTTTAAAGCTTTAAGAAAAACTCGAGTTTATTATGCAAAAATGGCTAAAAGGAAAGAAAAAGTGCTTGCCTAGCTTAGGAAAAGCTTTTTACTTAAACTATTGGGTTGGTGAATTGAAAACTGCCGGACTTTATTTATTTATTCTAAACTAAAATTTATTCAACATAAAACAATCATTTCATTCCAAATAATTTCCATTATTATTGACGACTTCTGCCCATTTTACAGGCAATTTGCGGATTCCTCTTTCGTAGTAGGATTTTGGTTTGTGTGTGAGACAAGTGTGAGACTCAAAAATGGAGGACTGGAGATGTCGGCTGTCAGCCCAGTTTGAGCACTTTCTTCAAAAGAAACCCATTTTGGTGTCAATAGAAAAGTTGTAGAGAATCAAAAATTAGGCTTATAGCCAAATTTCCAAAAAGATACACTTAGTAGTTTCGCTTAAAATGCAAGTTTTGTGAAAATTCGTAAATTTTGGCATTTCTTGAAAAGCAGTTTTTGAATCGTTCTGAAAATTTGGATATAAGCTTGATTTTTGATTCTCTACAACCTTTTCATTGATACCAAAATGGGTTTCTTTTGAAGAAAGTGCTCAAACTGTCACATATGACAATAGTTTTCAATTCACCAACCCAATAGAAGTACGAAAAGGAACGAAAAGACTTGGACAACCAATTTGAACAATGCAAAAGTCTAACCCTACCTGCCACAGGATCTGGTGAGTAGACTTGTTGCCAGTATTGCAATGTGTTTCCCCCGTCATTTCCTTTGAAGGCTCTACGGAGCTCTCCTAAGCTCTGATCTGCTTTGCCAGGCTCTGCTCTGCTCTGCTAAGCTCTGCTCTGCTCTACGGAGCTCTGCTCTACGGAGCTCTGCTCTACGGAGCTCTGCTCTACGGAGCTCTGCTCTACGGAGCTCTGCTCTACGGAGCTCTGCTCTACGGAGCTCTGCTCTACGGAGCTCTGCTCTACGGAGCTCTGCTCTGCTTTGCTAAGCTCTGCTCTGCTCTACGGAGCTCTGCTCTACGGAGCTCTGCTCTACGGAGCTCTGCTCTACGGAGCTCTGCTCTACGGAGCTCTGCTCTACGGAGCTCTGCTCTACGGAGCTCTGCTCTACGGAGCTCTGCTCTACGGAGCTCTGCTCTACGGAGCTCTGCTCTACGGAGCTCTGCTCTGCTTTGCTAAGCTCTGCTCTGCTCTACGGAGCTCTGCTCTGCTTTGCTAAGCTCTGCTCTGCTCTACGGAGCTCTGCTGATCAATTATCTTCTTATTTTCAATCAAAAATTATCACTTCCTGCTTCTTCAACCCGGTTTATCAATGTCACCCAAACAAATGTCCTTGAAATTGAAAACAGAAAACAAAATCCATACTATTATAAACAGTGGAACTTTCAAGGAAATTCACATTTGAAAATTGAAACTTATAACTTAAAAGATGTCATATCTTTCAATCTTTTTGCTAATTGCAACAATTCATCAAATCAATTCGCATACCGTTCTGAGAGGTGAGTTTTCATCAGAACAAAGCTGACAACTCAAAAAACGATTTAAAACATCAAAACATTTGTTTTAGTGGCAAGAAGTGCTGAGTTTTCATTTGATGATCATAAAGAACCTTTTACTTTTGAAAAGGATGATAAATTGCTGGAAAACAATGGTGAAGTGCTTCACAAAATTCGGGCACATCAAGGAGGAAGTGGTGATCCGGTGATTGAAAACCTTTCAATCAATTGAGCAAGATTCCTTTTCTTTTCAGTCTTTCCAGTCTTTCCAGTCTTTCCAGTCTTTTCAAGATTTCTTTTCTTTTCAGTTCTCTGTACTTTTAAATCTGAACAGCTTTCAGGCTGGTTCCATCAAAGTCGAGCTCGAAATAGAGAATGAGCAACCCGGGAAATTGTACACTGATTTTTCCTTCGACTCACCAGAAGGAAATCACTTTTTCGAGTTTGTTTAAGTTTAAGTTTTTAAGTTTGATTGGTGTCATTGGTGTCTTTGGTCAATCATGAGTGTCATTGGTCAATCATTTGTGTTTTGGGTCAATCATTGGTGTCATTGGCCATTCATTGGTGTCTTTGGTCAATCATGAGTGTCATTGATCAATCATGAGTGTCATTGGTCAATCATTGGTGTCTTTGGGTCAACCATTGGTGTCTTTGGGTCAACCATTGATGTCATTGGCCATTCATTGGTGTCTTTGGTCAATCATGAGTGTCATTGGTCAATCATTGGTGTCTTTGGTCAATCATTGGTGTCTTTGGGTCAACCATTGATGTCATTGGCCATTCATTGGTGTCATTGGCCATTCATTGGTGTCATTGACCATTCATTGGTGTCATTGGTCATTGATTGGTGTCATTGGCCATTCATTGGTGTCATTGACCATTCATTGGTGTCATTGGTCATTCATTGGTGTCTTTGGGTCAACCATTGATGTCATTGACCATTAATTGGTGTCATTGGTCATTGGTGTCATTGGTCATTGGTGTCATTGGTCAATCATTGGTCATTAATCATTGATCATTATCAATCGTTCAGAGTCATTGGTGGAAAAGGAGGAAAGCATCGGTTCTTGGTCAACAATTATGCGCTCGATTTTAAGTAAGAGTTGAAGATGAAGAGCTACTTGTTACTTGTTTTAGATATAATAAAAACGCCCCAAAGTTCAAAATATCATTTCGTCAAGTGTTTTTACCAGCTGGTAAGTTTAAATCAAGATTTCCGACTTGAAGTTTTGGCTTTGAAAGACTTCAGCCTTCACACTATCATCTCCAGATTGTACTTGTCCTGATATGCTAACGAATTACGATCGTAAAGATGTTGATACACCGGAGCTTTACCCGAACGTCAACATTGCATTCAGTTTGGCAAAAGTATATTCCAACTTGAATTTTCTAAAGTATAAACATTTAGTTTTGTTCATCTCTTGCTTGCAGCTGGAATTTTGATGATGTTGACAAGAGCGAAGCTGTAAAATTCTCGTATTCAGGAACGTTAGACGCCGGAGATCAATTCTATGTCAAATCCACAAATGGATCAACAAAGTAAACAAAATTTCGGTTTTCTACAATTGCAAAGAAATGTTTTCAGTTTCAAAGCTGAAGGGTTCACTCAATTTTCGTTACCCGGTAAAGAACCATTCTCAATCTACTTTCTTGGATCGTCAACTCCAAAAACTCGAAGAAATGGAGAATTAGTGATTGGATATAAAGCGGTTGAGCCGACAGCTGATGATGGAGGAAATGAATGACTTTTTTTAAGCTTAGACATCTTTCAAGACCCATTCATAAGATGAATTCATAAGAATTTGCAACCAAAATTCATTCTGTACCAATAAATTCTTTACACTAAGCTTTATTGAGAGATTTTCACGCTTTTTGTATTAAATACACTTGGTTTTGTTATTCATTCAAAGCACATAGATCTAACCACATCTAGTGAATTCAAGGCACACTGAAACACTAGTAATTCATATGAAAGCACACTAGTAATTCATAATATAAAATAAAGTGATACTATCAGTTGAAATCCAATTGTTTAATCAGTTGAAATTTTGATTTCTATATTAAGAATCCATTCCAAAACTTGTTTACTTCTTGGCAAAGAGAATTCTTTCTGTACCAATAAAGAAGAAATGGAGAATTAGTGATTGGATATAAAGCAGTTGAGCCGACAGTTGATGATGGAGGAAATGAATGACTTTTTTTTAAGCTTAGACATCTTTGAAGACTTAGGTCTCTTTCAAGACCCATTCATAATGTGAATTCATAAGAATTTGCAACCAAAATTCACTCTGTATCAATAAATTGTACCAATAATCTGTACCAATTCTTTACACTAATCAAAATCAAAGTCTCAATCATAAATGAGATCCATTTGCGGTCTTCGGCCATCATCTTGGTGTACCATTTTGGTCAATGAGCAGTCCGGTAGGCAGAAATTCGCATTCCCGCATTCTTGGCTTCTAAAATATGAGTTGAGGGCTGATCATGAATGATCTAGACACTTTCTCAACAATTCAAATCCCTCACCGATCACACCACTTTTTCGGACAGCATTTTGTTCTCAAACTGCAATCGGAATCCTTTGAGCATTCATCTTGGACTTTTCCTTAACAAATCTTTTCAAATCTGAAGATGAGCAAGAAAGAAAGGAATCAATTTTTAACAAATGAAACCTTTTGCGTTATCAGAAAGAATCTGAATGGGTTTATTGATGAGATTGTCTTTCGTGTATTCGTAGAACATTCGATCCGATCGTTTCGGGACATTCGCACTTGGATTTGGTCTAGAAAAAGTCTAGAATTCTAGATCTACAAAGGTCTAAAAGGGTTAGAAAGATCTAAAAGGGTTAGAAAAGCAAAGCTGATTTAGAAAATCTTCTGACAATCTTATGACAAAAGCAAGAAAACTAGAAAATCGTCTTCCCGAATGTCTGACCTTGCTCCAAAGCTCGGGAATTCTCCAGGCTTCATCTCGTACCAAACTCCTGGTTCATGGTCTTCTAAACATTATAAGGCTATTTTCAATTCAAATTTTCAATTCCCACAGTTTTAAGATAGCTTTCTCAGGGTTTTAACTAAATTTTGCCTACCCAGATCATCAAGACTGGCAGCTGTAGTGACTTCTTCCTCTAGCTCGTGAAATTTGTTTCTAAATATTTCATTTACAAGTTTAACAAGTAACCAACGGAGCCTCTAGATGAAGCTTTTGTTTCCAAAATTCTTGCATGAAGTCATCATGATTTGGAGCATCATTGATGGCAAATGATGGCGGTTCTTTAGACGTTCGAGCAGTGGTCGGAGGTGAGAAAACGAAATCCGGTGATGGGCTGGTGGTTGTGCTTTTAGCTGGGGCTCTCTGAATGTTATTAGGTTGGTGTAAAAGTTTTCCTTTTTTTCTAAATCTCTGAAAGTTCAAGACATTTGCTGGTATTGAGTCTTGCTTTCCCTTACAGCCATTACAGCCACTCTGCCCCTTTTTCAAACCGTTTGCCGTTTCAAATTCGCTCGTACCTAGATCGGGTTTGTTTGAAAAACGTTGAATTTAATTTCATTCGATAGAAGATTCGATTTCGAGTCGAATGAAAGCAAATTGAACGTTTTTCAAACAAATCTGTCTAAGTTACGAGCAAAATACGTAGATTGCCAACGGCAAACCGATCAAAAAAGGGTGGAGTTAAAAAAGCTGTTTGAAACTGAAACAGCAACACAAAATATTGTTGTCTTTGTTATTTTTGTATACTTTTGGCTACCCCTTTCAAGAAATTAGCTTTTGTTTGGCGAGCGAGCGCTTGGCCAATCGTCGAGAACTCAAAAATTTCCATGCCTACTTTAACGGAGTCTAGTCAGCTTCAGTTTGTAAGAAAAGATGCTTAATAAATAGGAAGATATAATACTTGTCCTTTGATAAATAAGAACCATGGTTTTTAAGAAATTGCAACACAAAAAGGACGACAAGCCTGATATCTATTGGGTTGGTGAATTGAAAACTGCCGGACTTTGAACTAAAATTTACTCAACAATTCAACAAAACCATCAATTCATTCCAAATAATTTCCATTATTATTGACGACTTCTGCCCATTTTACAGGCAATTTGCGGATTCCTCTTTCGTGGTAGGATTTTGGTTTGTGTGTGAGACAAGTGTGAGACTCAAAAATGGAGGACTGGAGATGTCAGCTGTCAGCCCAGTTTGAGCACTTTCTTCAAAAGAAACCCATTTTAGTGTCAATAGAAAAGTTGTAAAGAATCAAAAATTAGGCTTTTAGCCAAATTTCCAAAAAGATACACTTAGTAGTTTCGCTTAAAATGCAAGTTTTGTGAAAATTCGTAAATTTCGCATTTCTTGAAAACCAGTTTTTGAATCGTTCTGAAAATTTGGATATAAGCTTGATTTTTGATTCTCTACAACTTTTCCATTGACACCAAAATGGGTTTCTTTTAAAGAAAGTGCTCAAACTGTCACATATGACAATAGCCGGCGGTTTTCAATTCACCAACCCAATAGGAACCGTGTTGGAACCATATTGGAATAAAATAGGAACCGTATTGGAATCGTAACAAAGAAAATATCAGAAAAACAAGGCTAGCGCGTCTTGTCACCTAAAATTCTGAAGCACCCTGTACAAGTTTTTCTAGGTGATGTGGCCATTAGCTGCTGCCAATAGGTTTTTTGGGAAGAACGTGCCCAAACTGTCACATATGACAATGGCCCGCAGTTTTCAATTCACCAACCCAATAGATTGAGATTAGCCTTGATTTGAGGAGAAGTCAATGTCCAATTTGAGAATTCGGAGCCGGCCCGATTATTTTGGCGAAAAGAGTGGAAAGGGAGTCATGCAAAAGCCCTACGCCAGACGACGAGCGATTACGCGACCGCATGAAGAACACACAGAACACGCAAATTTTAAGCGAAACTACTAAGTGTATCTTTTGGAAATTTGGATATAAGCTTAATTTTTGATTCTCTACAACTTTTCTATTGACACCAAAATGGGTTTCTTTTGAAGAAAGTCAAACTGTCACATATGACAATAGCCCTCAGTTTTCAATTCACCAACCCAATATTAAAGAAATTTAATGATGCTCATCATATAAATTTATGATTCGATTATAAACTTTTCCAAGAAACCCACCCTTCTCTCCGGTTTCACTCTGAGATTTCGACTCCGAATCTCAATCATTTTCACATCCTTATTCTTTCCTTGACTATTTGCTGATCTAATCACAAGTTCTTCTTCAGAAGTCGGAAGAAAGCCGGGCGGTGAAATCTGAATGGAATACTGTTAGACAAATAGATTACTTAAGTCTACTCAAAACAGTGATACTTACAACGTTAATAACCTTTTTCGGTCTTGGTTTAGCGAGCGGATGTGTTGATTTTGAGATTGGAGACGGCTTATTCTAGGAGAGAAATTGAGAAAGATTTTAAAAAAACATACAGAGAGTTTGGTAGAGAAGCTGTTTGCTTGACGATTACTGAAAAATAGAAGATTCTCATTTACTAAAACCCCTTACGCTTCTTTGGAGAAATCTGGGAATCCTTGTAGACCAAAGTGTTCAAAACCTCTCCCAGTCAAACCTGAAATCATTGATTTTTCTATTTTTCTTTTATTCGACTGAATTACTTGAAAAATCAGATAGTTTTCGATTCTCAAAGTCACTGAGAGCTGTGAAAGATTGAAGAGGTTTGTCAGGGAGGCTCCAGCAATCTCCCTGAAAGTAAACCAGGTTAAACAAATGATCTGATTGCTATCTAATGATAAGAATTCTGTTACCTGGATGCAGTAAAGATCTTCTGGACAACTGTCATCGTCGTTACAAGGACCTGTAAGTGAAAGAGAACATTCAAATTGTTGGATTAAACATTCAAATTGTTGGAAAGGTCAAATTAAAGATCCTTAGAGCCAATCCTTTTCCCGAAGTTACGGATCTAATTTGCCGACTTCCCTTACCTACATTATTCTATCGACTAGAGGCTGTTCACCTTGGAGACCTGCTGCGGATATGGGTACGATCCGGTACGAGATTCAAATTGGTTCCCTCGGTTTTTCAAGGACCCAGCCAGGCGCACGAGACGCCACAGAAACCGTGACGCTTTACGGAAACAACGTCGCTATCTTCGGCTGAACCGTTTCCAGCGAGTCCGTTCCTTAACCAGAGAAGAGAACTCTGGCTCAGGCCTAGCTAGGTGTCACCGAGTTCATTTGCGTTACCGCCCGATGCACTCAGAAGAGTACAAATCTCCGTATCCGGGTACGGGAATATTAACCCGTTTCCCTTTCGATTGCCGAGAGAGAAGAGACTTCCCGCTCTCAGTGATACAAGACTTTCGTCAGTATCTTAGGATCGACTGACCCACATTCAACTGCTGTTCACGTGGAACCCTTCCCCAAGCTGAACAACAAAAACAATCATCATCATCGTCAGAGTTTTTGTTTAAAGTTAACTTTTAGCCTTTGAGGCTGAATCCGCAAGGCACGCTGCCATTTTTTGTGGTTTTGAATGTGAGGAGTGTTTTGAAAAGTTTTCTTTCAACGGAAAACCCTTTTTACAAGTCTTTGAATTGTCTTGATTTGAAATAAAACTAAATCCCAATGAGATTAATGCTTAAAACAAGGTCATAACTTACTGTAAACTCCAGCTCTTGCCGAGTAGAGGAATTTGCATTTTTCCGGGTCTACTGACCGAGACTTTGGACTTTTTTTTGAATTGAATTTATCTTGATAAAATAAAATACAAATTTAAGTATGTTTTCAGGTTTTCTCATAAGAATTTAAACCTAGAAAACCAGGAAAAATGTGAACATGCCTCAGGATTAGTGTGTTTCTTTCAAGTAATAGCTTTCTATACTTTCTATAGCTTTCTTTCGCCCTTCAAAGGCAAACTTTCAAGATATTCAATATTGTTAACTGAATATCTTGAAATTTTGCCCTGGAAGCGTTATAGAAAGTTATTACTCGAGAAGAACACACTCTACTCGAAATACTTAACATGGATTCAGTCCGAAGTGCTTCAAAAGCTAAAAATTAACTTTAAACGAAAACTCTTTAGTAAATTAACGATGCCAAGAATTAGAGCTTTCCAATGATATATAATACATTCTACTTTCTAGAGAAAGGTTTACTTGTACTTGTAAAAACTTGTAAAAAGGTTTTTCCGTTAAAAGAAAACTTTTCAAAGCCACAAAAAATGGCAGCGTGCCTCGGGGTACTTGCGGATTCAGCCTCAAAGGCTAAAAGTTAACTTTAAACGAAAATTTAGTAGATTAATGATGCCAAGAATTAGAGCTTTCCAATTATATATGTCGTAGCCGCTAACGAAATTCAGCCGCTAACGAATGAGGGTATTTCCGGGCATCCAATCAAAAAGTCATCCACATAAAAAATGTTCATAATACATATATTTTATAATAAATTTTTGAAATTAGCTCATTTGGTTCATTAGAAAATTTTTTTTGAGCCCCCAAAGTTTAGGTTCAAAAATGCCCTGAAATGGCTATAAAAAATTTTCTACTCATCCAAAAAACTTGCCTAATAGCTCATTTTGTAGCCAATTTGATGTAGTTTCTTAAAGTAAAGTTACATTGAACATTAGTTTTTCAAAGCTAGGAGAAAGAGGACGAGGAACGACTTCAGTTGAACCCGGTCGCTGTTTTCACATTTGAGAATTGCCCTGAATTTGTTCCTCGCCCTCTTTCTCCTACTTTCAACGAAAAATTGTTTTAGTTGGCTTTACTTTAAAAATCTACATCAATTTGGCTACAAAATGAGCTATTAGGCAAGTTTTTTGGCTGAGTAGAAAATTTTTTTATAGCCATTTTAGGGCATTTTTGAACCTAAACTTTGGGGGCTCAAAAAAAATTTTCTAATGAACCAAATGAGCTAATTTCAAAAATTTATTATAAAATATATGTATTATGAACATTTTTTATGTGGATGACTTTTTGATTGGATGCCCGGAAATACCCTCATTCGTTAGCGGCTGAATTTCGTAAGCGGCTACGACATATATAATACATTCTACTTTCTATGGAAAGATTTTTCGGTATCAAAGGTTTTCTAAAAACTAATCCTCGCAATTGTTGAACACTTTGTAGACACGGTAGCCTTGTTACAAGAATAATTATTGGAATAATGTTCTTGAAGTTTAATTGTTAAGCTTTTAGAAATGTGCGGATGAAATCAAGAAAATTGATGGATAAGAAAGAATATAAAGAGTTCATCCGCTTTTTAAATTCAACCACCACCACCAACTGTGGTAAACAAAAGAGATTTGCGCACATAAATGCATTCACCTGAACCAACACCATCTCCAGTAATTCCCATCACCAAAATCACCGTGTTAAACACTTTATTCACCAAATGTGCAAAAGATATACGACAAAATAAGTTAGTTATGCACAGAACAAAAGAAAGTGCAGCTTTCTTCATTCTTTTTCAATACCTGGCCATTCCAATCTCTCACTTTGTCTCGGTTTTTCGAAGGATTTGAGGTTTTCTCTGAAATTTTGATAAGTTCGTTGTTGTTCGGATGCGAGGTTGTTCGGATGCGTTGCTAAACTTATTGTTGTGAGCTTTTAAAAACATGCCTTTCTGTATTTAAATGTACGTTATCTTGTGTATATATGGAATATTTTTAAACGGATAATTTCTTATTTTTAAGATCTTTTTTCTTGCTTTAGATGACCGATTTCGAAAATATCAGGTTCGCGTCTACTTTACTTATCAATAAGCCTACTTTACGACTTTAAACTGGGCAAAACAGATTTGGTTCTCCCATTAAGATTTGGTCAAAGCATTTGGGAATGATGTATTGTTCGAAAGCCGATGCCGAGCCTGGTTCCAACGTTCCATCGGAATGGTGATGAAAGTCTGGAGGATGATCTCGAGGTCGACCAGGGGAACACTCTTGTCGACCTCAAGCAGTAGACAACGATATTTTGAGGGCTGCCATCGAATCGGATCCATGTCAAATGACGCGTGAACTTGCTCAACAGTTTCTATTTTCAAATTCTACTATTGAGAGCATCTCCAAGCCATTGGAAAGACGAGCAGACGATCAGCTTTTTCAATTTCTGAAGTTAGTTGATGTCAATGGCTTCCTCACGAGTTAAGCAGTGCAAACGCTCGTTTATATCCGAACAACCTAATAATTGTAACTCTTGTAGCAATTGGAAGAGCTAATCTTTTCTGCTTAAAAGAGTTTATAAAAATTAGCAGTTTATCCTTTCTCTCACCTTGAAAGCGTGTCCCTTTTTCTTCTGTGACTCTGCCGTCCAAAGAAATAAACGCTAGCTGGGATCGCCGTTGTGAACTCTTCCGGATCTCTCAGCTTTTTCAATTTCTGAAGTTAGTTGATGTCAATGTTTGCCAAATTCATCTACCAGTTGTGGAAAAACTCCATCCAAACCTAGCCGATCTTTGTTTTCTGTTTCTTGGGCAGACTACGAATTCGAATTCGATTTCGATTAATTCTTTTTCGATCAATCGAATCGATTTCTATTTGTAGCCAAAGTTTCAGAACAATCAGCCAATAAACGATATAACAAAGATGAAATCAGGTTTAGATTGAAAGTCTAACAGTCTCAAGTCTAACAGCCCCAAGTCTAACAGTCCCAAGTCTAACAGTCTCAAGTCTATCAGTCTCAGGTCTAACAGTCCCAAGTCTAACAGTCTCAAGTCTAACAGTCTCAAGTCTAACAGTCTCAGGTCTAACAGTCTCAAGTCTAACATCTTACCATAGACTCATCTTTTGCATCCATAAATCTCTTTGCCACCTCAACTTTTCTTAACGGTGAGCCCATCGAGCGATGCTGAGATTTGAACTTGGCTAAAGTTAGTTAGTAAGCTTTTGTAGGCTTTGCAGGCTTTGTAAGCTTTGCATGCTTTGTAAGCTTTGTAAGCTTTGCAAGCTTTGCAAGCTTTTGTAGGCTTTGCAAGCTTTGCAAGCTTTGCAAATTGTCTTGAAGCTCATAAATCTCTGAATAAAATCAAACCCGTAGGATCAGCCACTCTAGCAGTTCTAGGATAAGCTCCTCGACAATATCCAGATCTTTTCATATCCTGTTCCCATCCAAATCGACACTGACATTTCCCCATATCGCATGCTTGAGCTTCCTCTGGACAATCGAGATCATTGTCACAAGCTAAATCTTAATTCTAGAGTATCAAAATGTTTTATTACTTAATGATATCCAAAGACATTGACAGTCTTGACATCCTTTCTCGTTTATCGTCACAAAACAGTTCTTCGCGCAAAGTTTCGGCGGTGGACAGCCTAGAGGTTGTTAGCTGATTGTAAAGCCAAGTCTTACCCTTCTAATTCGGTTTTATTCATATAACATTTACCAATAACAGCTCCTTTCGTCGGAGCTGTCCAATTCAACTTCACCGACTCAAAAGCCCCATCGTTCGTGAAAATATTTTCTCCATTTTCCAGCAACTTCTCTATCATGATGTCTGTAGATGAAAGAGTTGAATCTGCTGAAACAATTCTGAACTTAAACTCAAAAAAATCAAGCCACAAACCTTTTATTCCATCAAAACTAGAGTCAGCTAAATCTTTCACCAAATCCAGATCCAATTTTGTCGCTTCCAATGTCTCATTTAACCCCCTTTTCTCCAAAATCGATCCATACGGATCAAGCTTCAAATTCTCAAAATCGGAATTGTTTTCCGATCCAAGATTTTCCAAGATTTCAGCAGCTTTTGCCAAGAATTTGTCAGTTTGCTGATCTTTAGGCAAAACGTTTTCAAGTCCATATCCAGCAGAAGTTTTCAATAAGGATTCGCCGCTTTGAATCTCACTCGGGTCTAGCTTCGTGTAATTTTCTGGCTTCTCTACTTCTTGGATGCTTGCTTCAATGGTTGGCTCGGCGTTCTATACTTTCTACTTTCTTTGTTTAGTGAGCAAGTTTACCAATGGCTTCACTTCTTTCAAACCATTGTGATCAATGCACGGTCGACGCGTTCGAACTTCACCAGATACCTGCAATTCGATAAGAAAGGGATTTGAAGCTATATTTGAAATAGTAGTTTGATTACGATAGTGTTTTAGAAATCAGAGAACCCATTGAATTCCAAAATTTTTATTTGTTGGGCGTTGAAACTTGTTTTCTTTGTACCTTGTTATCGTACTCATGACTATGAAGATTGCGCCGAATGGAATTGTCATTTACCAGAGCCTTCGCTTTGTGAGTTTGGTATTAAAAGGTTGCCCTTCAATTGGGCTACATGATGCTATAAAAAACATTTAGAAAAACTGTTGTCTAGTACAAGAAAAATGACCGCAAAGTGAGAGAGAAGCTGCAATTCTATTCGGCGAGATCTCGGCGCAATCTCGGCGCAATCTCGGCGCAATCTCGGCGCAATCTCGGCGCAATCTCGGCGCAATCTCGGCGCAATCTCGGCGCAATCTCGGCGCAATCTCGCCGCAATCTCGGCGCAATCTCGGCGCAATCTCGGCGCAATCTCGGCGCAATCACAATCGGGCCCACTCTAACTTGGTTTTCTTTTACAGTACTCTTGAACAATATTAACGAACAATATCAATGAACAACACCAAATCTAGATACAATTTTAGCTTTGAAATGTTTTCCACTAAAAACTGAACGAACTTTCTCGACAGCTCGATTCAGAAATGCTTCATCTTCGACATTTAGCGTCAATTGGGCACCACTTCCTTCATTTGTATTAGCACAATCTGAAATGATTGTAATCGTTTAGAAAATGCGTTTCTAAACAATTTCCAATTTTAACTTACCTTCTTCATCACTCATTTCTGTTGTTGTTTGTACAAATTCGACTTCTTTCATCTCATTCAATTCTCGGAGTTCACCTTGGCTAATAGTCATGATTGCTCTTTCTAAAAAGGAAATAGGATTTTAAAAATGAAATTAAAGTTATAGCTTGATATTAAATATAATTTATAATAGATTTGACAAGCTTTATAATAGATAGATTTTTAATTTTACCTGACGAAAGAGCTCCAGTTTCAACAGCAGCGCTTGCAGCAACAGTTGAAACCTGAAAGAGTTGGTAATTACAAGAAAATTACAGGTTAAATAAGCATTTTATTCAAATATCTTTTGGTATTCTGTAGAAATAGACTTTAAAGATCTTTAAAGATAAACGCTAAAGAACAGAAAGTTACATCAATTGGCTTCTCGCTTTCTTCAATGATTTCTTGGTACGAGTCACGGTTGATTCCAGGCGGTGCTGGTTGAATCGATGGCGGGGAAGCCTAGGAATTGAAGGTAACTCTTGAAAATGGTTGCTAGGATTCATCTTAACCCAATCATCGACTTTCACTGGTCCTAGATCATTTCAAAACACTTACATTCTGTACTTTATCCCTCAACTGCTTCAGTAATCGTTCTCTTCTCAAAGCGAGGGTTTGATCGAAGTCTCTAAAATAAAAAAGTCGATTCACTTTTCACTATTTTCAGCTGGCTCTAATTGAAACCTTGAGATTCGAGCCTCAAAGATTGAGCCGAATGAATTTTCTATATATCCCCCCTAAGGCCAACCTTATATTAGGTGGCTACGTAGATACTTGCAATTTATTGAAAATTTAAAGATTCTCCAAGAGTACGGTGGTCTTTTCCAATCGTTTGTGGCCGCTTCAAAGCCAAGAATACCTTTCCGGCTTCCAGTTTCATGGTTTTTTCAGAACTACAGGCAAGAACTTTGGTTCTTGCCAACCTAAGAACTTGTTAGAAGTTAGATTTCTCTAAAAAATCATGAAACCTGGAATCTTAAGTTGAGAGAAAGCTTTTAAAAATTGAAAAAGTATTCAAAAGTTCGACGCGAGCAACACATGGCTTAGGTGAAAGCCAGAAAGCGTTCGATCTTGAAAAGTGAATCGACGCACACTCACGCACATAAAAAAATCAATTGAAGTCTGTAAAATAAAAGAAATGTTAACAAAAAGGTTCTAAATAGTCTAAATAGTAAAAAATGCAGAAAATTCTGGATTCTGGATTCTGGAATCTTTTTTAAAGACTTACTTCCACTTTTCAATAAATGAGCGCTTCTCTTCGGGCGGGGTTGGTCCGTAAGCGTCCCTAAATGTATATTTATTCGACATGAATAATGAATTACAACAGAACGGAGAAAATTTTTTACCCCTAATTACCCCTATTGCCTAAATGTTGTTAAGAAAAACCCATAAAAAGAACAAATCTTTCTAGCCGCCGGGATCGAACCCTTAACCTAGGAGGTCCAGCCGACTAGGAGACAAGACTCCTGGATAGGAACAGACTCCTGAATAGGATAGGATAGGATAGGAACAGACTCCTGGATAGGAACAGACTCCTGGATAGGATAGGATAGGATAGGAACAGACTCCTGAATAGGAACAGACTCCTGGATAGGAACAGACTCCTGGATAGGAACAGACTCCTGGATAGGAACAGACTCCTGGATAGGAACAGACTCCTGGATAGGAACAGACTCCTGGATAGGAACAGACTCCTGGATAGGAACAGACTCCTGGATAGGAACAGACTCCTGGATAGGAGACAAGACTTCTATCCGGTTGGCTACGACGGCTAAAGAGAAATATTTCCTCAAATTTCAAGAAAATCCAATATCTTATAAACTTTTACAAATATTAGAAGTTGATTTAGCTTAAAAATTGAAATTAAAATTGAAATTCTTCTTCAACAATGTAGTTCAACAATTCAACAACAATTTTACCCACTCAGCACTCCTTTGTTTCCTCAAAATCTCTCTGCAATCGACGAATAGAATAATCATCGAGAATAATAGTAAAAACTCCATTATCTAAAGAAAATTATTATCTAAAGATTTTTTTGAAAACGGTTTTGGTTTATGATTACGAGATTTGATAAAAAGCTAGTTTCAAAAAGGATTTTCAAAGATGAGAGTACTTGAATGAAAAAAGGAATTGAAGAGTTGAGGGCTTGGCTCTTCAATGAAACATTTCAGGCAAGTGGTTCAAGAATCTTGGAAAAACTCGGTTAGCATTGTCAATGGTTAGCTGAGCAAAAAACGAATTTGAATCGCTTTTGATGGAAATCTAGCAAGCTTCAGTAAAGAACGATATCATAATTTTGCTTAAAACAACCGTAATTTGTGTCCAATCTATCGAATTCGGCTTGTTTCTATGAGAGTTCAAAAAAGATATATAAATCTACTATATATAAAGCAGAAGAGACGTCTGTCTGTTTGTCTATTTGCTTGTCTATCTGTCTGTCTATTTGTCTGTCTGTCTGTCTGTCTGTCTATCCGTCTATCCGTCTGTCTATCTCGCCTGCCCAGGTCGATGTCGAGATACGTTTTTTTATTTGTCAGTTCTATCCGATTCCGTCTGTCTGTCTGTCTGTCTGAGGGGTCGCGGGTTCGGTCCTCCTTCGAGAAAATTAGTTTTGCTTTTCCTTTCAAAATGGATTTTAACTGTCGAAGAGTCAATTTCGATAGTTTTCTGCTAAAGGGAAGAGTCATCCGTCTGTCCAAATAACGCAACATTGTCGACAATGAAGTTCTCGAATAAGCTATGGAAAAATTAACTCAAAAGCCCTTTTTACGGCTCCATGGCCCCCAGCTACAGATCTTTGATCTGGGCCATGGAGGAGAGTGTTCCTAGCCTTCCGTTCTCCCTGAAGACTCCCATATTTTGGATGAGCTAACGATAGGAATGGGTTTAAAACAAATTGGATAAATGAAATAAACGGATCCCCGACTACGTTCAGCCCTAGCTGTCCAGCAGGAAAAGCCGAAAAGATTCCCGCTCACGAAGACAATGTGTTTATCGATTGGACAACAAGGATTCTAAATTTATGTGAGGCTTGAACCGGCAACAGTTTTCAGCTGTGTTAGCTGAAAATTGCTGCCGGTTGAAAGTGAAGTGCTAACACAGCAGTCTTCAGCTGTATTAGCAGCTGAAAACTGTCGGTAAAGTATCTAATTCAATGAATCTTATCGATGATCGGCTCAAAACTGAAGGTAAGATTACTGTAACATAGAAAACGGACTCTAGATAAAAATCTCAGAGAATCTTACAATGAAACAAGAAAAATCCTACAAAACTTTGACTTACTAATACTCAAAGAATTGCTAGAGAAAGGAATGTGCAATTCTAAAGGCTAATAACAAGGTGTCTATGAATGCGAGGTATGTCATTTAGTCTTTCTTCTCTTCTCGATCTTCACAACTTTATTCATTCGTCTCTCAATTCTATTCACGGGTTTTTCGAGGATCGCAGCTTTCACTTCTTTCCTTTTCTTTTTCTGAAAGCTTTCACCCATTTCAGCTCTATACAAGGCCGGTCATGTGGAGGAAATTTGTGACACGAGAGTGACTTTTTCTTGTACTTTGTGCCGGGAATCTAAAAACGCAAATTTTCTAGTAGATTTAAGCCATTTAAGCAATAATTCAGGAAAAAAATCGTCAATGCAAGAAGTCGAAAGAAGTATTGGGTTGGTGAATTGAAAATTGCGGGACTTTGAACTAAAATTTATTCAACATAAAACCATCAATTCTTTCCAAATAATTTCCATTATTATTGACGACTTCTGCCCATTTTACAGGCAATTTGCGGATTCCTCTTTCGTAGTAGGATTTTGGTTTTGAATCGAGAAACTTTCAAAGCCAATTTTTGACTGCTTCTTCCGAATCGAAGTGTTCTCCCGCAAGCTCATTACTCATTATCCGGAATAAATAGTAATTAAAAGGGGCAAGGTCCGGACTGTATGGGGAATAAGCCAAAAATTCCCAGACAAGGCTATTTATTTTAGAGTCAGTTTTGATTATTGAGGCCATGGGGCACTCAAGCCCCAAGTTTCCATTTAAATCCAAGGGTATGAAGGTGTCTTAGCACTGTAGCATGATCAACCCCTAACTCTTTTCCCAATTCACGCGATGATACCCGATGGTCATTGGTAATGAGTTCAAGTAATTTGGAGTCATCCAATTGGGGAATGCGCCAGAAGGACTGTATGGGGGATGCGCCAAAAGTTCCCAAACAAGGCTATTTATTTTAGAGCGAGTCAGTTTTGCAACATGAGGGCGTTGTCGTGGATGAGAACGATCTTTGACTTGGAGGGCCTATTCTGCTTCAGGGATTCATTCACCTTTCCCAACTGTTCACTGTATTTGGTTTCATTAACGGCCGTCATTAACGGCATTAACGGCCCATTTTACAGGCAATTTGCGGATTCCTCTTTCGTAGTAGGATTTTGGTTTGTGTGTGAGACAAGTGTGAGACTCAAAAATGGAGGACTGGAGATGTCAGCTGTCAGCCCAGTTTGCGCACTTTCTTCAAAAGAAACCCACTTTGGTGTCAATAGAAAAGTTGTAAAGAATCAAAAATTAGGCTTTTAGCCAAATTTCCAAAAAGATACACTTAGTAGTTTCGCTTAAAATGAAAGTTTTGTGAAAATTCGTAAATTTCGCATTTCTTGAAAACCAGTTTTTGAATTGTTCTGAAAATTTGGATATAAGCTTGATTTTTGATTCTCTACAACTTTTCCATTGACACCAAAATGGGTTTCTTTTAAAGAAAGTGCTCAAACTGTGACATATGACAATAGCCGGCAGTTTTCAATTCACCAATCCAATAGAGAAATTGATTTAAGATTGAGATTTCAAGAAATTCAAAGGAATTCAAGAGTTTATTAAAGAAAAGTAGTGAAACAGTACAAATAGGTGGTAGTTACAAGTGTGTCTATTGTCAGAAAAGAGTTCAAAGAGTTTCAAAAGTGGGTTAGTCTCCTGCAGTCTCTCATAGAAATCCCAAAAGATTATACCGCTTGACCCTACTAAAGAGAGAAAGAACTATTTTTCTATAAAAGTTTTTTAACTTGATTGAAATAGGTAAAAGCAGTTGAGGCTGTTCAAAAGAATTGCTTTTGGTTTTGCTTAGATGCAGTCCTTTTAGAATCAGATTTGTTGAAGGTTTTAGAGCAATATTGACTAATACTAAACGTAAATTGATTGAATAAGTATGGTAGATTTGAAGAGTTAACATTTTAGCAAAGAAAAGAGGAGATTGGTGAAAGAAATGTGAGGAAATTGTGAGGAAATTTTTGAACAAATTCGCTTGTTGAAATGGAAACTCTTGTTCTCAAGGAGTTGAAGTTTTCTCTTACTTTACAAGGTCAAAATTCTCTTTCAGATGTCTACATGAACTGCTTGATTACTCACATCTTCTACTTTTGTTTTAAAAACAACCAAAAGTTTATTCGCTCAAATCAATTTCAATTTGTTTGCCGTAATATTGTGCAGATTTTCAAATGATCGCACCACTTGTTGGCGTCAATTTCATCGGTGATACATTGAGCTAATTGGGGAATGTTCTGAAATGGAGTTCATGTAATACTAGTAATACTTCAAGTTTCGTTTGAATTCAAGATGTTGGCTTTGAATTTAAGATCTCACTCACAGCGACCAATATTTGAGCGCGCTCTGGTTGAGCGCACACTGGTTGAGCGCACTCTGGTTGAGCGCACACTGATTGAGCGCACCCTGATTGAGCGCACCCTGATTGAGCGCACACTGGTTGAGCGCACCCTGATTGAGCGCACCCTGGTTGAGCGCACCCTGATTGAGCGCACCCTGGTTGAGCGCACCCTGATTGAGCGCACCCTGATTGAGCGCAGACTGGTAGAAGGGTTGAGCGGTAGAATGGTTGAGCGGTAGAATGGTGAACGGTAACAGTTACGTCTTTTTTTAAGATTTTACATTCTTGCTGGAAGAAAAAACTACAGAAATTTGACTGTATCGTTCAACAATTGATTGGCTGTGGTCTGTTTTTTTGTTTGTTTCATTTCGAATCACCTGTAAATTTTGATGTAAAGTTTTGATCGTTTAAAGTTTTATTTCAAAGTTAACACTTTCTCAATTCTCAATTCTCAATTGGTTTGTCGAAATGCTTCTCTTTCTCGTTCTCTTTCTCTTCCTCATTCTCTTTCTCTTTCTCTTTCTCATTCTCATTCTCTTTCTCCTTCTCTTTCTCCTCGCCAAGCTCTTCTAATCGCTCTCGTTCTAGTCGAAGATCTCGCAAAAACCAAAAGAACATGAATAGAGCTAAAAATTAGATTGACTAGATTTGAGATTTGAGAACTTACAAGCTATCAAAGTAGCAAAAAGAATCCCCATTAGCCAATAAATAGTTAGTATTGAGCTAAGGTAATAGAAGAAAGCTGAAGCGGATGCCTGGAATCTGTTTGAGCATAAGGTTTATTGTGTTCCTCATGAGGATCCGTTTCTAAAAAGTCGATATCTTAGAAAACTATCGTAATCTCCCCATCAGATTTCATTCGTCCTACTTACTTTTAATCTTATGCAATTCACAGTTTGACTCCTCATCAAATGAGCTAAACATTAGAAATAAGAATAGGAGAAAATCTGAATGAGTTGCGTTAGTTTTCTAATTTATTCTGTTAGAAACGATTTTCGTAGCGTTTAGCAAAGTCTTTTTCAAAACCTTAACGCTAAATCAACCCACCTGATAGAATTTTGATATACTGAAAGCTATTGTCGGTTGTTTGGGTAAAGCAACAGCTGAGGCAACAACTCTCACATTGTTCATGCTTCCGTCCACGATTCCACAAATAACACCAATTATTAGGCACATGTAAAGTCTAAAGAAGTTCTAGATTTTTAAATTCTGATGGGAAGGATAAGTTTGCTTTCCTTGGTGATAAGAAAGATTCGTCAATAGTCGGCTTCATAGAGGCTTCGGGTGGAGTGAAGAGTACCACCAAAGTCGCATAAATTGTGAAAGATCCACAAGTTGAAGCCATCGCTGGTAAGAGACCAAAATCACGGTATCGCTTGCTCAAGTAGCCCATGGTGAGTCCAACTGATGGTTAAGGAAATTTGAAAAAGATGGAAGGACAAATCAACCGGATCAACCCCCATAGTCGGTTTCATTATTTTAGAGTTAGGGGCAGGCTAGGCCAAGCCAGGCCAAGCCAGGCCAAGCCAGGCCAAGCCAGGCCAAGCCAGGCCAAGCCAGGCCAAGCCAGGCCAAGCCAGGCCAAGCCAGGCCAAGCCAGGCCAAGCCAGGCCAAGCCAGGCCAAGCCAGGCCAAGCCAGGCCAAGCCAGGCCAAGCCAGGCCAAGCCAGGCCAAGCCAGGCCAAGCCAGACCAGGCTAGGCTAGGCCAGGCCAAACCAGACCAGGCTAGGCTAGGCCAAGCTAGGATTAGAGCCAGGCCAGGCCAAGCTAGGATTAGAGCCAGGCCAGGCCAAGCTAGGATTAGAGCCAGGCCAGGCCAAGCTAGGATTAGAGCCAGGCCAGGCCAAGCTAGGATTAGAGCCAGGCCAGGCCAAGCTAGGATTAGAGCCAGGCCAGGCCAAGCTAGGATTAGAGCCAGGCCAGGCCAAGCTAGGATTAGAGCCAGGTCAGGCCAAGCTAGGATTAGAGCCAGGCCAGCCCAAGCTAGGATTAGAGTCAGGCCAAGCCATAGTAACTTTTCCTTGAAGGTACTGTACCCAATCCAACTCACCAATCAACTCTCCCGCCGAAACACTCATGCAAACGAAAGCGATGAGATTCGTGTAGCCGGCAAGACTATGCGTGAATGAGACCGACGTTGTGTAGATGGAGTTCATGAAAGCAGTGAACATTCCACAGAAAAAGTATAACGGCACTAATTTGATCATGCCGGGTGTCTTCAGGCCTTGGAAGATTAGTTCTGGAATTTTCTGGAATGGGATTTATAGCTGGGCATCAAGATATTTAACTTTAAAGATTTAAAGTTCAAGATTTAAAGTTTAAAGATTTAAAGTTTATAGAATCATTCAAGTTTGGTTCAATTTATATCTGACTTCAGCTTTACAGAGAGCTTCAGTTTCAGCTTCAGTTTCAGTTTCAGCTTCAGTTTCAGTTTCAGCTTCAGCTTCAGTTTCAGTTTCAGCTTCAGTTTCAGCTTCAGCTTCAGCTTCAGCTTCAGCTTCAGTTTCAGTTTCAGCTTCAGCTTTACAGCTCTTGTACTATCGTTGTTGTAGAAACATTTCCTGAAAGCACTCAAGCTTTACTAGTTCTTAAATACCTGTAAAGAATTGAATGCACCAGAAAGCTCTACATCAAAATTACAACCCAAAAGCGTCACTCACGAAATTGATGACTAATCGAAGTGGCATCGGAGCTCCTCTTCTGCAAAGAGCCCTTGATTTGACGACCTGGCATAAGAACGCAAAGAATCAAAGCGACCACAGACATCGTCATCATTCCAATGTTCAAGACATGAATCTCTTTGTCGGAGAAATCTCGATAAGCAGCTCCATCCTGAACTTCATTCTGTTTCAGCTCTTACCTAAAATACCTCCGATTGAGTCAAATTCTCTTGTTGTGGCTCTTTCGAGATCTCCGACGAGATAATCATAAAATTACCACTGACAAGCATACTGAAATTTTTTGATTAATTTAAG
Organism: Mesorhabditis belari; assembly: GCA_958450365.1. Taxonomy (NCBI): domain Eukaryota; kingdom Metazoa; phylum Nematoda; class Chromadorea; order Rhabditida; family Rhabditidae; genus Mesorhabditis; species Mesorhabditis belari. Next base: position 1,206,803 of record CAUEEP010000920.1, read on the forward strand.
TTAATGGGGTTTTTTAAAAACCTACTACCCATTAACATAAAAGAAAGAGCTTGATTCCTAGACAAAGTCTTTTCCGTCGAATGCTTTGAAATATAGGCACCAGTACTGCAAAAGAACACTGAAAAACTGGTTTAGCTTTTGAAAGTTTTTCAAAACTTACAAGCTGTTCCAAAACCAGCAAATGCACACGCTGGGAAATAGATATAATTTCGAATGAGGATGAAATTTGAGGAATAAATCGCGAAGCAGAAAACAGCGACGAATAGCGTACGTTTCGTGCCTAATTTGTGGAGAACAACTGGGGCAATTAGATTGCCGAATGTGTAAACGATGTACAGGAGACATTGACTGAAAGGGAAAAGTTCGTGGAAATTCTTTTGTTCTTTAGATCTAGGGAAAAGCAGTAAGGAAAATCAGTAAGGCCCGGATCTGATGCTGGCTTTGTCTTCCTTGACTTGCTATGCCTTCACTTGGCCTGACTTACATAGTTTAGTTTGGTTTCACTTGACTTAACTTGACCTGGAACACCTTTTGCACCAGTCATATATCAGAAAAGTTATAATTAACAATCTTGTTCTCAAAAATTGATAAGTTTTGTCTAATGATGTAATGTCTAATGATGTAATGTCTAATGATGTAATGTCTAATAATCTAATGTCTAATGATCTAGTGATCTAATGATCTAATGTCCAATGATCTAATCTCTAATGATCTAATGTTCAATGATCTAATGTCTAATGATCTAATGCCTAATAATCTAATGTCTAATGATCTAATCTCTAATGATCTAAGGCCCAATGATCTAATGCTCAATGATCTAATCTCTAATGATTGAAACCTTTCACAGTTTAGCAATTACAGCACTAAAGCTTTCATATTGGGTTGTCCAGTTATGAATGCGCGTTTTTTACTATTTTGTAAATTTCCCAAGATATCGAAATCAAGAAAAAGATATATATGAGTATTATTCGAAAGCTGAAGATCTCCTCTACATCTTGATATCAAAAGTTTTTGAATTTGTTCAGCTTTTGGGCAAATTGACTGCACAGAAGAAGAGGTGGCCAAAAAATGGAAGGGTGCCTTTGGATCAAGTTTTGGCTCCGCTCAAATTGAGTTAACCGTTTGATGTTTGGCCAATAGATATATCAATATAACTTTTTAAAAATAAAACAATGTCAGAGCATCTTTACTTTTCTTTTCTTTTCTGGGCGGTTATTTTACACCATAAAACTTGAGGAATAGCTAAGCTGAAATGGATTTTTTCAGACTAGGGTATTCAGTATAGAATAGGGTGTTCAGTATAGATTATCTGGATTAGGGTATTCAATATTGAATAGGGTATTCAGTCTAAATTAGCTGGATTACGGTATTCAGTCTAGAATAGGGTACTCAGTCGCGATTAAGGTATTGAGTCTAGAAAACGACTTCTCCCTTTGTGCAGTCCATTTCCCAAAAAGCTGAACAAATTCCAAAGGTTTTTATATCAAAATGTAGAGGAGATCTTCAGTTTTCGAATGATATATAACACTCATATACATCTGTTCGATATCTTGAGAAATTTACAAAATAGTAAAAACGCGCATTCATAACTGGACAGCCCAATAGTTTAACGTAACAATCATATCAAACTCACCCATAATACCCAGCAAATTTCACAATACAATCTGGGCATCGTTGTTGAACTGAATGCATAATAGTTTCAGAGAGAAATACGAGAATATCGAAGCCGAAAAATGAGCAGATCCCAAGGATTCCAAGTAAAAGAGAGGCGAGAACACAAAACGTGTCATCCTTCATTTTCGGGCAAAGAAGGGAAAGATCTAAACGGTCAAATTAAAGCCAGCACAAGGCAATTAACAATTTTATATATCCGAAAGAATTGGGGGATTTTGTAGGCATTGTAGGCATTTTTGTAGGCAGAATCTTAACACATTTGCGACGGTGGCTTAAAATGGACGCACAGTTACTGTTTTACTGATAACTTTGTGTAAATTCAAAGATAAACTAAACTATTATAGTCATTCGATAGCCCTGAATCTCCTCTTGAAAACTAATACAAAGTTATCGAGAACTTTCTGCGAAATAAATAACAAAAGTCCTTAAAAGCTTGAGTTGACAACAAAACATTATTATCATGTTTCCTTGAATCTCTTTTTAAAAAAGTACAATGTTACAAAGAACTCTTTGTGAGCTAAGAGCTCTTTGCGAGCTAAAAAACGAGCCTAGACTAAAAATAATCGCTATTAGTACGGCCGGACTGTCGTGAATGTGTTAAAGAACTAAAATAAAGCGGGAAATTGATCACAAATCTTTCGAGCCAGCTGCTCTCATTGACCCGTATCAATTCAAAGGTTAAACAAACAAAAAGGAGAACATAATGTGAAAAGATTAAAAGAAAAATGATTGGAATTATATTTTACTAGAACCAGAAATTACTAGAACTTTCTTTTTTTCTTTAGAAGGTTCTAGAACTTACTAGAACTCAAAATTCTAGAAGTTGAATTGCAGATTCAAAGACGCAAAACTCTTTGGATTTTAGCAAGTATTTGAGATCAAGTATTTGAGATCTTGAGAGAGCTAGTATTGATTTTAAAACTTAAATGTTGAAAATTTTCAGAATCTATCAATAAAACCACAGCTTTATCAAGATTCCCAGCTGTTCTTTCAAGAATCAGTTTGATTCTTATCGGAGTTTTCTCTTTATTTATACACTTGCTTCTGAAAAGAACGCAAGAGTAAATGAAAAGAGAAAAAGCAAAAAAATTGCACAATCGGTGATAAATTTGAGGAAAAGTGAGAGCATTTGATTGACAAATTACAAAAATTGGGGAAAAAACGGAAATGAACATTGAACATTTGTTTTTCAAAGCTAGGAGAAAGAGGGCGAGGAACGACTTCAGTTCAACTCGGTCGCTGTTTTCACATTTGAGAATTGCCCTGAATTTGTTCCTCGCCCTCTTTCTCCTACTTTCAACGAAAAATTGTTTTAGATGACTTTACTTTAAGAAACTACATCAAATTGGCTACAAAATGAGCTAATAGGCAAGTTTTTTGGCTGAGTAGAAAATTTTTCATAGCCATTTTAGGGCATTTTTGAACCTAAACTTTGGGGGCTCAAAAAAAATTTTCTACTGAACCAAATGAGCTAATTTCAAAAATTTATTATAAAATATATGTATTATGAACATTTTTTATCTGGGTGTCTTTTTGATTGGATGCCCGGAAATACCCTCATTCGTTAGCGGCTGAATTTCGTTAGCGGCTACGACATATATAATTGGAAAGCTCTAATTCTTGGCATCATTAATCTACTAAATTTTCGTTTAAAGTTAACTTTTAGCCTTTGAGGCTGAATCCGCAAGTACCCCGAGGCACGCTGCCATTTTTTGTGGCTTTGAAAAGTTTTCTTTTAACGGAAAAACCTTTTTACGAGTTTTTACAAGTACAAGTAAACCTTTCTCTAGAAAGTAGAATGTATTATATATCATTGGAAAGCTCTAATTCTTGGCATCGTTAATTTACTAAAGAGTTTTCGTTTAAAGTTAATTTTTAGCTTTTTTGGCTGAGTAGAAAATTTTTTATAGCCATTTTAGGGCATTTTTGAACCTAAACTTTGGGGGCTCAAAAAAAATTTTCTACTGAACCAAATGAGCTAATTTCAAAAATTTATTATAAAATATATGTATTATGAACATTTTTTATGTGGATGACTTTTTGATTGGATGCCCGGAAATACCCTCATTCGTTAGCGGCTGAATTTCGTAAACGGTTACGACATATAGACTTTAACACAAGATATTCAGCTAACAAGCTACAAAAAAATAAATGATTTGGGGCGCGAAATAGAATGAAGCGCATTTCCGCAATACTTTTTCCAATTTTTAGGCTGTTAGGTAACTTTTTAGTGGCTATTCGCCATATTGATAGTTGTCGGTGATTGCATTAAGTCAGTTATGTTTTCCAAATTTATTTTATATGATATTATTAGAAAACTGAGCTCTCTATGCTTAAAAATGCTGATTTCAAAAAAAAAGCAAAAAAAGCAAAGCAAAAAAGCAAAGCAAAAAAGCAAATCAAGATTTTTGTTTATAGAAAGTGAAAGAACAATCTAAAAGATTTTTCTGGCTTTAAAGGCTTTAAAAAAAGATATTCAGCTAACAAGCTACAAAACAATAAATGATTTGGGGCACGAAATAGAATGAAGGCGGATTTCCGCAATACTTTTTCCAATTTTTAGGCTGTCAGTGTAGGGTAGGGGCATAGTATCAAGATTTTTGTTTATAAAAAGTGTTCTCTTAAGAGCAATCTAAAAGATTTTTCAATGATATAAAATAGTTTTATTGAAAAAACTAATCTTTTAATCTTTTTAGCGTGAAAAAGAGCTTTTTTTCTTTTGATTTTTTTCAATGCCGACTTTACAATGGATCAATGGGGCCAAAGTTGAAAGAGTTAGAAGAAAGAAACAGCAAAAAGACAAAGAAACCAAAAGAACTTCTTTATCCCTGAAATAGCAGAAAAAAAAGACAACTTTTGGTTAGGGTTTTTGCAAAATTCGCTTCAATCTTTGTTTCAACATTATTTGAAAATCCTCCGAGTTGATAATTGCAGAAGTTTTTGGATAAATAAAAAGGTTTTCTTCTCTTTTCTTCAAAAATATACGTATTTATATGTTTATAGCAAAATTTCACAATTTTTGACAATAAAGAATTTAAAGACTTGGATCAATGCTCGCTTTTTTTGTCGTTCAATGTCTCCAGATCTGTTATCTTTGAAATCTTGGCCTTTTTCGTTGTTTGAAAACGCGTCATTTTTAAGGGCGAAATGCTAAAATCGATGTAAATCTTGAGGAAGTTTATTAAAAAGTTTAGGAAAGCGATCAAAAGTACAATGATTAGAAATAACAATGAAAAATGTAAATTTAACCGGTTGAAAGAGTATGATTTGTCAAAAAATGGAGTCGATTATGCAAATTTATTTGAGTCCACTGATGAACTTGATTGAAAAAAGGCAGAGAAATATCAGAAATATCAGAAAAAGATCAATTTTAACATATTGCCATCGATCTTGGTGCTGAAAACAGATGTTTTTGGTAGATAAATGTAGCCAAGATTCAGGACTACAATTCTCTAAATAACACTTGCCACTTTTGTTTTTCCCAGCGGGATGCACTACTATTAGAGAAGATACAGTATTCAGCTTTGCACGCGCTCTCAGGGGTTTTCGGCTATGGAGAATCTGACTTTTGGGTCTATTTTTTAAAAAGGGCGGGGCTTAAGTAGCAAATTCTTAGACAGACACAGAAATTAGACAAATTAGTTAACTCTACAGGGTGACCAAGAATTACCGCAACAACTTTTTGGAAGAGTATCTGGGAAATGTCTAATTTCTTTCAAAAGTGGCAAGTGTTATTTAGAGAATTGTAGTCCTGAATCTTGGCTACATTTATCTACCAAAAACATCCCGATTCGACTTCTACAACTCATTTAACAAGCGCTTGAATGAGCGCTAGTCGACATCTCTTCGGCGAATCTGTCATTTGGCCACTTTTCTCTATTAAAAATTGTCAAGAAAAGCTTTTCAATATTTCTTCAATGCAAAAATAGCGTTTAATATCACTTAATAACATTAGGAATCACACTTAAATGTTTTGGCTGGACTGGCATAACCAAAATTTAATCAGTACTTCGTACCTCCAAGTTTTGTCTTGGATAATTTTTGGGACGCTGAGCCGAGGATCCCGGGATGACAAAAATGGGCAATGTGTTATAGCCGATTTAGATTTCCGTCAGATTTAGGGAAGATGAAATTCAGATCATCTAGTTAGCCTTCCCTTAGAACAAGGGAAGATCAACTGTACTGGCCAAGGCTGGATGTACCAACTGCACTGGATGTACTGGCCAAGGCATTAAAACGTAAGAAAGAAAAAAGACAATCAGCTATCGGACTCGAACCACCAGAAAGCCCACCCACTACCACTGGGCCACCGCTGCAACCGCTGATCTCGCGGAAGACAGGGTTGCGATGTCGCGGTATGATTTTTGAAACTCCTTGCAAAACTTTAAACGTGTATAACCTTTGGCAGGGTGCTTGATAGCAAAAAAGAAAAGCAGCCTCATGATCAGCGTGAAATTCTGCGTCGAATGGTCTATGGCTAATGTCATTTGGCTTATCCAGTTGACCTTCCCTTGTAAGTCTAAATAGGACGTCCGGTTTAGATCATCTGAAACGTCCGATGACCGATTTTCGATCGTCCGATGGCCTGAAAAGCTGATTTCATCTTTTAATATCTCATGAAGTGGTCTATGTCATCAAGTGGTAATGTCATTTGGCTCATGCAGTTGAGCTCATGCTCATGCAGCTCATTCCCTTCATTTATCAGTCTTTTTACATCCGTAATAATTGTAAAGGCAGAGTGTCAATGCGAAGCCGCATAGAGGAATCTCAGGCTTTCAAATTACAATCTTTCAATCTCAGGCTTTCAAATTACACCAAATAGAGTTGGATTTGATTAGCCAATTCTGAGAAAATCAAGAAATCAAACTTTAAATTTGGATCGCATCTCAGTTTGGCTACTGTTTAACCAATTGTAAGACTCAGAAAACGGGATTTTGTGTTCTCTGTGTCTCCTAGAAACGTTCAAAACACAGACAAGTTTGTGGCAAAAATCTTGGGCTGTATTGTAGCTCAAGAATCCCAAAAGTTTGAGCATAATGCCGCTGAAAGAGGGTGAAGCTGGCTCAGCCGATCACCTGGATCATGGTGCAATTTGAAGGCCTGAAATGATTTCTATGCGTTTTACGGATTTCACAAGGGAAAAATTGGCTTATTATTGGACTGGTAAAGGTTAAAAATTCACCTTTGAGTCTACAGGGTGCTTCATAATTATTGCAACAAGATACTCAAGGCATTGCACACCAAGAAGTTTCACTGGAAGAAGATTTTTAAACAGAAATAGCTTTATTGAACAGTAACAAATAAGGAAACAAGAGATCATTCGATATGACCGCCTTTTGCCTTGATAACAGCCCTTAATCGGGTCGGATATGCCTCCACTGCGGCCCGAATGTCATCTTGAGGAGTCGCCTTCCATCCTTTGGTCAAAGACTTCTTCAAAGAATCCAAACTTGTGTGTTTTCGAGAGCAGACATTAGCCTCTAAGATTGCCCAAATGGAAAAGTCCATCACATTGAGATCCGGTGAGTTTGGAGGCCATTCATCCTTGGTGATCACTGAGGGAAAGTTGGCCACACACCAGTCCTGAACCGTCTTCTTCGTGTGAGCGGGAGCTTCATCTTGCATGAAGGTCCAATTTTGATTGTTATTGGATTTACACGCCCATGACATCACATTCTGACATCACAAACGGTCTTTGAACTCTTGTTGCAATAATTATGACGCATCCTGTAGTTACTTGATTTCAAAAGCTATAAAAGTCAAAATTTGCTACTAAAAGCTCTTGAAGACCTCAAAATTTGTTTAAAACTTGTTCAAAATTTGTTCAAAATTATTTACATCCATTTTCAATATGACTAAAAGCTCTTGAAGACCTTTTTTGTAAACAAAAGACAAAAGGAAATCGATTATCGACCAGATTGTTTTGTCTTTGAAAAAGCACATTGGCCGCATTGGCCGGTGGAGCTTTTAAGTTATTTTTTTGTGATTCACAGTGATTCACAGCTTCACAGTTCTGTAAATGATTTCCAAATGATTTTTTGGAACTTTTGATTCAAGCCAAGCACTTTTTCATAGGGTTAGTAGTTAACTTCCTTTAGAGTAAGGAAGATTAGGTGCATTGTGGTGTAATGGTTAGCACAGATAGCTGGTAAGTGAAAGATCCCGGATTCGAGTCCCTGCAGCGCACAACTTTTGATCTCCTCTAGTTCCAACTCGCACTCAAGCTCTCGGCAAAGCACAAGTAAGGTAAATGGCTAATGTAAGAGTCTAATTTAAACCTGCAAGTAACTAATCAGCTACTAATCAAAGATTAATAAATAACTAATCAGCTTTTAAAACAAACACTTTTGACCTTTTCTTCTGACCTTTGACGAAATTTTATGCAAAATTTTGTGTTTCCAAGTTTCCAACTGGTGTGTCTGAACAGAAATCACGTTTTTTCGAATTTCATGGTTGTAATGGTTAGCACAGTCAGCCGGTAAGTGAAAGATCGTGGGTTCAAGTCCCTGCAGCGCACAATTTTTGATTTGCCCTAGTTCCGAACCGGCAAAGCACTCAAATAAGGCACTCAAATAATAAATAGACTAATGAAAGACTCTAATTTAAATCTGCAAGTAAATAACTAATAACTAATCAGCTACTAATCAAAGATTAGTGAAGAACTAATCAGGCTTTAAAACAAACGCTTTTCTTCTGAGCTTTGACCAAATTTTTTGCAAAATTTTGTATTTCGAACTGGTTTGTCTGGATAGAAATCACGTTTTTTCGAATTTCATCAGCGTGAAGCAATTGATCAAAAACAGAAATGAGCATATAAACGATAAAAGTTCTTTGATTTCTCGGGTTTGCTTTCAGTTTTCAATAAACGAACGCTTTCTCTTTCAATCTCTCTCACGAAAATGAATGATGACCGATTTATGATCTTGACTTCCGTGTTATTAGGTAAGTTTTTTTTTTGAAAAGAAAACAATAAATGCTATTTTGAAGGTGATTGATTACTGGAAGTGGCTTAGTTTTAGCTTTGAAGCTTTGAAGATAAAGCTTTGAAGATAAAGCTTTGAAGATAAGGCTTTGAAGATGAAGATCAAGCTTTGAAGCTTTGAAGATAAGGCTTTGAAGATAAAGCTTTGAAGATAAGGCTTTGAAGATGAAGATCAAGCTTTGAAGCTTTGAAGATAAAGCTTTGAAGATAAAGCTTTGAAGATAAAGCTTCGAAGATAAGGCTTTGAAGATGAAGATCAATCTTTGAAGCTTTGAAGATAAGGCTTTGAAGATAAAGCTTCGAAGATAAGGCTTTGAAGATGAAGATCAAGCTTTGAAGCTTTGAAGATAAGGCTTTGAAGATAAAGCTTCGAAGATAAGGCTTTGAAGATGAAGATCAAGCTTTGAAGCTTTGAAGATAAGGCTTTGAAGATAAAGCTTCGAAGATAAGGCTTTGAAGATGAAGATCAAGCTTTGAAGCTTTGAAGATAAGGCTTTGAAGATAAAGCTTCGAAGATAAGGCTTTGAAGATGAAGATCAAGCTTTGAAGCTTTGAAGATAAGGCTTTGAAGATAAAGCTTCGAAGATAAGGCTTTGAAGATGAAGATCAAGCTTTGAAGCTTTGAAGATAAGGCTTTGAAGATAAAGCTTCGAAGATAAGGCTTTGAAGATGAAGATCAAGCTTTGAAGCTTTGAAGATAAGGCTTTGAAGATAAAGCTTCGAAGATAAGGCTTTGAAGATGAAGATCAAGCTTTGAAGCTTTGAAGATAAGGCTTTGAAGATAAAGCTTCGAAGATAAGGCTTTGAAGATGAAGATCAAGCTTTGAAGCTTTGAAGATAAGGCTTTGAAGATAAAGCTTCGAAGATAAGGCTTTGAAGATGAAGATCAAGCTTTGAAGCTTTGAAGATAAGGCTTTGAAGATAAAGCTTCGAAGATAAGGCTTTGAAGATGAAGATCAAGCTTTGAAGCTTTGAAGATAAGGCTTTGAAGATAAAGCTTCGAAGATAAGGCTTTGAAGATGAAGATCAAGCTTTGAAGCTTTGAAGATAAGGCTTTGAAGATAAAGCTTCGAAGATAAGGCTTTGAAGATGAAGATCAAGCTTTGAAGCTTTGAAGATAAGGCTTTGAAGATAAAGCTTCGAAGATAAGGCTTTGAAGATGAAGATCAAGCTTTGAAGCTTTGAAGATAAGGCTTTGAAGATAAAGCTTCGAAGATAAGGCTTTGAAGATGAAGATCAAGCTTTGAAGCTTTGAAGATAAGGCTTTGAAGATAAAGCTTCGAAGATAAAGCTTTGATGATTTTTAGAATAAATCATAAAGATTCTTTTGCAGGACTCCTGCAAATGTGGGGCTTTTTCGCGTTCGATTTGATGAACTATTTGGTGGAACCGATTTGTCATTTGGTTAGAGAACGATGTCCGGAATGCATTGTGGAATATGCTGGGTATTATGGGTCAGTTGATATCTTTCAAAGTTTAAATTAACGCTTATAGTAAGAATAGTCAGCTTATAACCTTACAGAGCTTTAAGCACTCTCCTACTTACTAAAGTTCCTTACTAAAGTACTTAGCAAGTACTTACTAGTTCCAGATCCAGATCAATTACTTTTCAAATCAAATTCTGTAAATAAAGGGATATGTTTTGATTCAGTAGCTTCGGTAAAGTAGAACAAAGTTAGTTACAAATCTGAGCTAGTTAGAAACCTGTTGCTGGCTCGCTGCTAGCTGTTGCTGGCTCGCTGCTAGCTGTTGCTGGCTCGCTGCTAGCTGTTGCTGGCTCGCTGCTAGCTGTTGCTGGCTCGCTGCTAGCTGTTGCCAGCTCTTGCAGCAAAGTTACAACAATGTCTACATTCCAATTGTCAATTGTAATGTATTGTAATGCTTTGTAATGCTTTGTACTTAAGATCTATTAAGATCTTAAGATCTTAAGAACTTAAGATCTATTTACTGTCCAGTATCTCAAGTTTTCAGAATTCTCTTGAGTGCAATCTTTTTGATTTTCACCGCCAACTTCCTCAACCCAGAACAAATCGGGAATTCTACACAAATTGTTGATAAAGTAAACAATCTAATTGGCTTTTTTATTGAAGATTTCAGAAAGAGCCCAACTACCGGAACTACTCAAACACGGAAATTCGCGTCATTTCGACGGGAATCTCAATTTTCTCACTCGCATCAATCATCCTCGCCATTTCGCTACCAAAACGAGAACTTCTCGGATCACTGCAGAAAAAGATCAAAAATGAAATGACGCTGAAAAAGCAAATTTGTGAGTGATGAAAAGATTGTTGTTTTGCAAAGAGTTTAGCCAAATATTGGGTTGGTGAATTAAAAACTGCGGGACTTTGAACTAAAATTTATTCAACATAAAACCATCAATTCATTCCAAATAATTTCCATTATTATTGACGACTTCTGCCCATTTTACAGGCAATTTGCGGATTCCTCTTTCGTAGTAGGATTTTGGTTTGTGTGTGAGACAAGTGTGAGACTCAAAAATGGAGGACTGGAGATGTCAGCTGTCAGCCCAGTTTGAGCACTTTCTTCAAAAGAAACCCATTTTAGTGTCAATAGAAAAGTTGTAGAGAATCAAAAATTAGGCTTATAGCCAAATTTCCAAAAAGATACACTTAGTAGTTTCGCTTAAAATGCAAGTTTTGTGAAAATTCGTAAATTTGGCATTTCTTGAAAACCAGTTTTTGAATCGTTCTGAAAATTTTGATATAAGCTTGATTTTTGATTCTCTACAACTTTTTCATTGACACCAAAATGGGTTTCTTTTGAAGAAAGTGCTCAAACTGTCACATACGACAATAGCCGGCAGTTTCCAATTCACCAACCCAATAGGATAGGATAGAATCAGAATGAATTGAGATTTTCAGTGTTCTTATCTTAGCCAAAGTTTAGGCAAAGTCTTCAGTGCAATGGGCGAAAAATCCCTTCTCAAAACCTCGTTTCTCTTCTGTTTCACTGGAAGCTTTTTCGCAGTTTGGCAAACAATTTACCCGACGACTCTCTCATTCACAGAAACGATGGCAAATGAAAAATACCTGATCGCTTATCATTGTATTGCTTGTTTTCTGGGAGAAGTGATAGGTAAAAGATTTTAAAGTATTGTTATAACTCCAGTTGTTTATAACTTCAGTTGGCCTTTCGATCACTGTGTTGAGCAAGAAAATTCGAGATTTTGGCCTTGTTCCAACAATGGTTTTAAGTTCAATTCTTTACTTGATCACTGCTAGTTTGATGATTCTTTTCACTCCAGCTGAATCTTCTTTAAGACCAACCAAAGAGATCTCCGTTTTTCAGCCAAGGTTAGGCTTTTTCACGTACTTTAAGCTCATAAAATGTCTTTCTTCTGGACTTCTTCTCGCATTCAGCTTTGATTTTAAGAGTTAAGTGCACCAGAGGCAGTTTCTTTGCACTTTGTCAGCAAAAAACACACAGTTTCCCCTTCAAATCAATTCAAAAACTGATCAAACTTGATTGATGATTGTAATTTGCAAAAGTTTTAGTATCATTGTGTGTGTTGTATTGGGAATGATGAATGGTTTACTTGATGGAATGGGGAACAACGCTCGAATCGTTGCAGCGACAAAAGCGTTTCCTGAGGAACCGGCAATAGCGTTCAGTGTCTCGAAATTCTATCAAGTAGGCAAAAACCTTAATTTATTAGATATGATTCTGATTTTTCACTGTACAAGATACAGCTTAGTAAGGCTGATACAGGAAACTCGCAAGATACTGGAAACTCGAGAATTTTTTCACTTTCTAAAGCAAAATATCGACATGAATAAGTCTAATTAGGCACATATTAAAGGTTTTCTTATTTTCGTATTAAAGGTTTTCGTATTAAAGGTTTTCTATTAAGTAAATGCATAAGAAATGCGGATTTCAACATTTTCATAAATTTCGAACGATAGAAACCTGATATCGATGAATGTTAAATGCTATTATAAATCTTGTAAACGAAAGTTGTAAATCTCTTCTACAAAATAGGCTAAAACGTGTTTTAATTGATCGAACCATTGAAGAAATTTCGAGGACGAAATGCGAGTGACCAAAAAAGGAATCGAGTCAATTTAGGGACAAGTTTAGTGTGGTCAAAATAGAGTTAGCTTCTCAAAATTGAAGATTTTGGGAAGCTAACTTTTAAAAAAAGGATAACTATATATCAATTCATTAAAAAGTCAAACGGAAATGCATTTACAGAAATTTAGATAGAGCGTAAGTTCAAAAGCCTCAAAATTGTCAAAAAACCGGCTTTTTCATAAAAAAGAAAAATTATTGTAAAACAAAGTTTTCCCATGAAATGATCCCAACTCTTGATTATTTTGAATGATATTTTAGGGCGGTTTTATTGATATTTTAGAACATCTTCCACTATATAGTCAAAGCGAATTCTTGTGAGGGTGGGGTTTTCAAAAAGTGCCGTTTTTTGGTCACTTGCCTTTCCCCCTCGAAATTTCTTCAATGGTTCGATCAATTGAAACACGTTTTAGCCTATTTTGTAGAGGAGATTTACAACTTTCAAATAGTATATAAAATTCATCGATTCTTGTTTATAACATCAGATTTCTATCGTTCGAAATTTATGAAAATGTTGAGATCCCCATTTCTGATGCATGTACTTAATAGAAAACCTTTAATATCGAAAAAACTTTCCCTAAAAAGTAGAATGTATTATATACCATTCGAAAGCTCTAATTCTTGGCATCATTAATTTACTAAAGAGTTTTCGTTTAAAGTGAATTTTTAGCTTTAAAGCACTTTGGACTGAATCCACGTCAAGTATTTCGAGTAGATTGTGTTCCTCTCAAGTAATAACTTTCTATAACGCGCCCTATAAAGGCAAAATTTCAACTTTAGTTTAGATACAACTCAAATATTAGGTACGGAAAAAATTAATGTCGTATTTTTTCACTAAAGTTCCAACGTTCATAAAATTTTTATTTCAAAAGCAATTTAATCAAAGTAAAAGCCAGTAGAATCTATACATGATTGTCAACGTTTGGCTAACTTTTCAATTCCTAAAGTGTAGAACGCGGACCCGATTGAATCGATAAACTCCTGGATGTCATTTTCGACCTCCCCTTGAGTAGCAAAGCATTTCTCCGATAAGAAGTGATCGAGGAACTTGAAAAAATGGAAATCCGTAGGCGACAAATCAGGAGAATATGGAGCATGAGGGAGGATTTCAATGTGCAGCTCGTTCAATTTTTGAAGAGTCTTTAGTGAACAATGCGGGCGGGCGTTGTGTTGCAATAGGATAGGACTCTTCCAATTCACTAGAGTTGGATCGATCCTTCGAATTTTTTGCATACATTTCGTTTATTTCGTGAAAATACTGATCAGTATTCATCGTTTTTCCGTTTGGTAGAATTGAATAATGGATCAGATCTTTCGGCGACGACCAAACACTGAGAAGAAACTTCTTTGGGTGTAGATTGGGCTTCGGAAAGGGGTTAGATGGTTATCCTTTATCTAGCCATTCGGTTTTGCGTTTTCGGTTATCGTAGAGGACCCATTTTTCATCACAAGTTACAATTCGATCCAGAAATGGCTCCTTTTGGTTACGAAACAGCAATGAATACGATGTGAGGTAACGGTGCAATTTTTGATATTCGTTCAACTGATGAGGCACCCAATTTTTCAACTTTTTTAATTTTCGGATTTCTTTGAGATGGTTCGCAATTGTGTGTGGAGTGACTCCAAAGTGCGTTACTAATTCTGCCTCCACTGTTCTGGGATCCGCTTCTAGCAGCTCCTTTAATTCGTCATTGTCGAGACTATCATGGCGTCCTCGGCCTTCCTTGTCATTAAGATCCTCGTCGCCTTCCCGTAATCGTTTGAACCAGCACTGAACTGCTCGAACTTTAGCTTTGTTTTCCCCAAAAACTTGATTGATTTTTGGGTCGCTTCTGACGCATTGTGGCCAAGCTTGAACTCATACAAAAAGAGAAGGCGAAAGTCTCGATTTTCCATCGATGTAAAACAACCTGAAAAAAAACCATTAAGAAAGGTCTAAGCAAAAGTGTTAAACAGAAAAGAAAATAGAGAAAAAAATACTCAAATACATAAAAAGACCCAAGGTCAATAAGCATTTGCAGCCGCGTAGGCAACGCCAGAAAGTGAGACCCACAAATACGACATTAATTTTTTCCGTACCTAATAGTATATAACATTCATCGATATCAGGTTTCTATCTAAATTTATGAGATGCTGAGATCTAAAATGTTGAGATCCGCATTTCTTATGCATGTACCTAATACTTTGAGCATCGTAAAGTGTTCATTGGATGCTTAGCTTTCTTTGTCTTTGGTTTAAACATTGTACAAACATTAAACATAGACAAACAGTAATGTAACAATAATGATTCGTTTGTTGACAATAACAGAAATGATTCGTTTTAGGCGGGTGCTCAAACTATTTTCCTTTTTTGGGATCGCTTTTGAATATACATCAAATTCTATTCCTCGTTGGAGTGATTCTCGTGATTGGTAAGCTTAAAATAAATTTGATTCTCAAAAAACCTTTAGGAATTTTCTGTTTTATTTCATTTCTTCGTGATCTTCAAGAGAGAAAGCTATCAATCGATGAGAAAAGATTGGAAACGTTTTAAAGAAACAAATTCAAATAGTTTTTGTCTAAAAATTGTGATCAACACAAAGATCAATGCTCAACTCTGACTCTGAGAGCTCTTTTTCTTTTCAAATTTGAAATGCTTTAATGATTTGATTGATTTCTCATTGTTTATAGGGAAAAGGGGGAAACCAGCTGTTTTGTTCATTGTTTTCCCCTAATTTTCCCTTTCTTTAGGGTTTAGCTAAATCTAAAGCTAATTTCTGTTCGATTTCTTGAAACAATTGATTAATTTTGATTTTTAATCAAGCTTTAACTATACGATTTTGAATTTAAATGCGTTATTTAGAAATTTATGATTCAATGAATAGCAAGAAATGAAAGTACGGTTCAAATTATTGAAAAGTATCGACTAAAGACAATCTCTTTTATTTGGACCTGTTTGGACCTTTTATTTGGACCTGTTTAGACCTGTTATTTGGACCTGTTTAGACCTGTTATTTGGACCTGTTTGGACCTTTTATTTGAACCTGTTTGGACCTTTTATTTGAACCTGTTTAGACCTTTTATTTGGACCTGTTTAGACCTTTTATTTGGACCTGTTTGGACCTGTTATTTGGACCTGTTTAGACCTTTTATTTGGACCTGTTTGGACCTTTTATTTGGACCTGTTTGGACCTTTTATTTGGACAATCTCTTTTATTTGGACTGAATGTTTAAATGAAATGAAATGAAAGAGACGATGAAGAAAAATTGTGTTTTGTTTAGATTAAGTAAAAGAGTGATAGAAAAAAACAAAAACAAGAGTCGATTATGGAAAAGAGATCTGCTTTAAAGCTTATAATCGGATTTTAAAGCGTACACAAAGCTATTCGGCATTTAAGAAAAGACTTTCACATATATTTTTTGCTTTAAACATTCTTAATTTTGTTCAAATCAAGAAACGAGAAAGAAAATCATCGTCGATCATTGTTTAATTATAAAAGAATGGTCAATTTGTAAGAAAATGTAAATGATGATGGATGTAAATGATCGATATCGACAATTACAAACAAAATATTAGTATTTCAAATTGTTGAAAAGTATCGACTAAAGACAATTGGACATTGCACATCGGCGCGAAATAAGGCAAATCGGTGGCATTTAACCAGAAGAGCCCTGGTTCGATCCCCGCGCTTCAACAACGCCTTGAAATATTTTTGATGATTTAACGAAAAAACAAAAATGGATTAACATAGAGGGGGTTCGAAGCGAGCGAGCACAAAAAACTATCCACTGCACATCGGCGCGAAAATGCGTTTTCTATCGGATTTTTCTGGGAGTACCTTTTTTAGATGCGGAAAATTGTGCTGATTCCGAATCTGAAGGAATTTTCCAAATCCCTTTGACAGAAATTTTTAAAATTTAGTTTTAGCGGTTTTTTGCTCATTGCTCAAGTATGGGGTTCTTGGCTCGGCTCTCCCGCGCCAAAGTGTGGGGTTGTTGGTTCGGCTCTCCCGCGCCAAAGTATGGGGTTCTTGGCTCGGCTCTCCCGCGCCAAAGTGTGGGGTTGTTGGTTCGGCTCTCCCGCGCCAAAGTATGGGGTTCTTGGCTCGGCTCTCCCGCGCCAAAGTATGGGGTTCTTGGCTCGGCTCTCCCGCGCCAAAGTATGGGGTTCTTGGCTCGGCTCTCCCGCGCCAAAGTATGGGGTTCTTGGCTCGGCTCTCCCGCGCCAAAGTGTGGGGTTGTTGGTTCGGCTCTCCCGCGCCAAAGTATGGGGTTCTTGGCTCGGCTCTCCCGCGCCAAAGTGTGGGGTTGTTGGTTCGGCTCTCCCGCGCCAAAGTGTGGGGTTGTTGGCTCGGCTCTCCCGCGCCAAAGTATGGGGTTCTTGGCTCGGCTCTCCCGCGCCAAAGTGTGGGGTTGTTGGTTCGGCTCTCCCGCGCCAAAGTGTGGGGTTGTTGGCTCGGCTCTCCCGCGCCAAAGTGTGGGGTTGTTGGTTCGGCTCTCCCGCGCCAAAGTGTGGGGTTGTTGGCTCGGCTCTCCCGCGCCAAAGTATGGGGTTCTTGGCTCGGCTCTCCCGCGCCAAAGTGTGGGGTTGTTGGTTCGGCTCTCCCGCGCCAAAGTGTGGGGTTGTTGGCTCGGCTCTCCCGCGCCAAAGTGTGGGGTTGTTGGTTCGGCTCTCCCGCGCCAAAGTGTGGGGTTGTTGGCTCGGCTCTCCCGCGCCAAAGTATGGGGTTCTTGGCTCGGCTCTCCCGCGCCAAAGTGTGGGGTTGTTGGTTCGGCTCTCCCGCGCCAAAGTATGGGGTTCTTGGTTCGGCTCTCCCGCGCACTTGAGCTATTATTTTGCATATTGCCTTGTTTGGACATTGACACTGAATCTTTTTATCTCTTCAAGAAATAACTGGAGGAAATGCTCAAAAGAATTGTTAGTAATTCAAAAAGAAGCAAATGTGAATCACTCAATCTTTCATCAATCGATTAATTGTAATGATTTTATTCCATTTAACACAAAACGAAGATCCGAATTGAGAATAAAGCCAACAAAAGCCAACAAAACAACAACTTTGTGCTGTTTTCAAACGTTGAACAAGAGAGAATAAATAAATCGTTACCAATTTTCATTTATTTTATATTTCTCTCCATAGCCGAAAGCTATAGTTTTTAAAAGTTAGAATGGCTTTTTTCAAATAGAATTTTTAGAGGCCCAGACTAGGCAATCTTAACAGTCAATTTCTCGTGAATTCCGTGCACTCTCCAACAAACTCGTTGCTGTTGGCTCTACTGTAACCGATTATGAATTACTAGGGCAAGCAACCCTCAGGGTCAGAAAAATAAAAATGAGCTCAATCCATCAAAGTATGGCTTTAAAGCAGCTAAAAAATGTTTCACTCCTACCTTGTTATGTGCTCTTTGTGCGGCTCCGTAATCGCTTACCATCTGGCGAAGAGGCTTTTCATAAGAGTGGGGTTTTCCTTCTTTGCGCGGGAATCTGTTCTGGTCCTGTTCTGTTCCGGGTTTAACCGGCCGTATCCCTTATTCTTAAAATTATCGAAACGCAATTTCGGCATCTTTTTGCTTCTGACTGAGCTCACTAAAACGCCTTTAAAAACCGCAAAACTGTATGAATTCAAAAACAATCTTTTTCCGTTTCTTCCACCTTGAATTCAGTTTTCAAATGAGCACGTGTAGATTGGTCGAGTTTAAGAATCTCTAGCAAAAAACGGGTAGAACTTACCTTCCAAACCCAAGATTATTCTACATGTGCAATTTCATTGTCAAGTTTACTTTCAAATTTATAATAATTCAGTAGAACAAAGTGATGATAGTGTCTCAAGAAAAATGTGTTAATTTGTCAACCTCTTTTTGTTTCTCTAATTTAAAAAAAAGATTTTACACATGAAAATAATAAAAACAGCTTCTTCAAACCTCAAGTTTAAGAACAGTAAAACAGCAGCTCTCATTCTGTAAAAAAACTTTTTCTACGTCATCAAAAGTAAACCCATATTGTGAGTGTGGTTGAGCACGGAAAACAATAGTTTATTGCACATTCAAGAAAAAGAAATACTTCCATTCTTAGCCACATAAATCGTTTTGACTCTGCCATTATCGAGGAGCACTTCGACTGACTGACACGAGAGCAATGAACTGAAATAACTTTAAAAATGACACGAGGATTAGGTGGTAAAGACAATTTCTCGTCGATACAAATACATTTTATGTCTGTAATTGTTGTAAGATTTTCGAAATTCTTCTTAAAAGCAAACTAGAAAGGTAAGAGCTCACATATATTCTGATTCCTTGCAAAAGATGAGAATGTATTCAGCATTGTTGACATTAATTGTTCGATTTCTAGTCGGCTCGATCTCGATCCAATTCGTGTAATCACTTTTCCTAACAGAAAGATCTAAAAACGAATCTAGATAATGAGTTGAAGAGACTTCAAAGCACGTTTCCCGTATTTTCTCTAATAGTTGCACCCCGGCGAGCCGAATTGGTGACTATTTTACGGTTTCCAAGCTTTTACAGAAGCTCAACGCTCAAATCCTCCACTAGATCTCATCGTCAGCTACATTTTCCGACCCCACATCGATAGGTTCTGATAAGCGGTTCTCGAGATCTCGAGGAATTTAGGCGATGCTCAGGGTGCACTACTATTAGAGAGAATACAGTAGTTATATCCTAAGCAGGCAGAAAGACAGGCTACAGTCAGCTAACCAGATCTAAAGTCAGCTCTGACTGACGGACACTCAGGGCTTCCTATAGGCCAGGCTCAGCTTGAACGATCGTGACTGGCTTCCTGATTTATACTGCGTGTACCTCTCACTCAATCCCCCACTAGATCTCATCGTCAGCTTCTTTCGATGTGTCTTGATAAGTTTATTAGTTTATTAATAAGTTCATTATAACATCTGAGAATTAGAATATTCCGTTAACAAAATCGAAGAGAATACCCTAATGAAAGAGACTAATACTGACAATGAGCAAGCTTTTTTCTATAAAAGATTTCTCAAATCGGGACTAGATCTATAGCTTGACCTGGCTTCGTTTAACCATCAACCTTTTGACCTCGTAGAAATGGTACAAAAGGCGGTCCGGTCTTGTATCTGATCACCGTATTTCCCCACCGAGCCGAGTTGGTGACTATTTTACGGTTTCCAAGCTTTTGCAGAAGCTCAACGCTCTAATCCCCCACTAGATCTCATCGTCAGCTACATTTTCCGACCCCACATCGATAGGTTCTGATAAGCGGTTCTCGAGATTTCGAGAGTTTTCGAGACTCGAGATTACGGTGCACTACTATTACGGTAAACATTCTTTCAGCAATCCACCATGCCTTCTCATCTTCCCCCACCACCTCTCTATCCACAACAACGTTACTTTCACCCATCCTACCATCATCCGATTGTAAGTTAAAGCCTTTTAGTCATTTAAGCCTCAAATTTTCAGTCAATCCCCCTAATGGGCTACATCAACTTTATCAACCCAGGCTCAAGTACACCGAAATGATAGATTCCCCACATCGATAGGTTCTGATAAGCGGTTCTCGAGATTTCGAGTAATTTTGACAACGCCATCTACAGACGAGCCACTTAGGCGTCTGTGCGCGCACTACGGGCATCTCCTTTGAGTATTTTAAAGAACACTAAAACACGCTAAATTTCATGTAGTTGTATCTTTTAATACAATTTTTGCAAAAAGTGAAAGTAGGTGGTGACTGGCGGGACTCGAACCTAGATCGTTTGCGCGTGAGGCAAGCGCACTATGGGTGCAATCTGAGTTTTACGCTGAAATTCCCATGGTAGGATTTTCCAACACAGGGAATTTGTTTCTGGCAATAATTTTTGAAGCAGCCTGTTCTGCTGTTGGTTAAAGTAAAGAAATCCGAAAGTTTTTACTCCACAAGACTTTCGAAAGCCAGAACCTTTTGGAATGTCTCTTCCATAGCTTTGCAGATAGTTTTCGAGCTAAAGTAATTCTTATAAAATGTTTTTTATAAAACTAACCTTTCTGATTTGATCTAAAGATTCGGCAGTGACTACAACGATCTTTTTAGTGAATGCATTGTACACGGACACCGTTTCTGGCTTGAACTTGCTCTCCCCATTGCCCATTTGATTCTAAAAAACTAAAATTACTAAAGAACAAGGAAATAATAGCTAGAAAGGGAAGCTTGATTAACTCTAGCTCTATTTTTGATGCGAAGAATTTCAAGAGATAACGGAAATTTCCTTGAAAAAAGAAGCTCAATTAACTCTTTGATGCAAAGAATTTTAAGAGATAACGAAAATTTCCTTCGAAAAGCTCAATAAACCCTCGCAAAAAAAGTGATGAATTGTGTGTTGAAAGGCATTTCAAATACCTTGCGTTTCCCTTCCTTAAACTGTGTTTTAAACAACTTTCAACTTAATTAGAATAAATGTGATATCAGTATTTTTCTAGGATTATCTCGATAAGTATTGTTTTGGGGTTTTCCCCCGAAACCTTTTTAGGTAGAAAGCCAATTTCTTAAATCAAAAAAAGCACTTTAGTGATCGTCCGCCGAATGTCAAACAAATATGGCAAACTTCGCTCATGAAATCGGGGATATTCTTGAGGAAGTGGAGATCGGAAAAGAATCGTCATCGATTTGTAAATGGATTGCTGTGTGTTCACAATGAATGATTCTCTTACGTGAGAAATTCTTTGAATCCTGGTGCAATTCTTAGTGCGCTTGCCTCACGCGCACACGATCTAGGTTAGAGTCCCGCCAGTCAGCACCTACTTTGACCTTTTGCAAAAATGGACAGACGGACAGACGAAGATTATTTTTTTATATATAATAGAGATTTTTTCACGTTAGATTTGTTTTTATTTGAACAAGCAAATAATAGCTAGAAAAAGGAAAGCTCTATTAACTTTTTGATGCGAAGAATTTTAAGAGATAACGGAAATTTTTTTGAAAAACGAAAGCTCAATAAACCCTCGCAAAAAAAGTGATGAATTGTGTGTTGAAAGGCATTTCAAATACCTTGTGTTTCCTTTCCTTAAAAGGTTTTCCGAGGTTCAATAATTTTTGACTTATTTTTTCTCATTTAGCACTTTTTTGAGGTCTCCTCTGTACACAAATACAAATCCAATGTGTTGAAAGAAAATGAATGCATACATTTATTTATACAAAATGTACTACACACAAATTGATGATCACAAAAATATCGCTGAAGTTTTTGGCATCTCAGCTCATCTCAGGATAATCAATGAGATGAGCTGATCTTGAAGTGAAATGAACATTTTCCTTGGCAAAAATAACGTGATATCTCTTTATTAGGAATGGCGTATAAAAGAAAAATCTCCTTCTCAAAACTGGCCCGTTTCCGAAGAAAAACAAATGCATTCGCTTTTTGTGCTGATTTTCGTCAGGGCCTTGTGCTTGGTGGATGCCCAAATGGGTTTTCGAGGGATTGTGCTGAATGCAAAGTTGGATTTATTTGAATGTTTCAAGTTGACAATAAAAACTTTATTAACTTGTTGTATGAATGCACAAATGTACTACACAATTGGTGAAATTGGTGATCAAATATCGCTGAAGTTTTTGGCATCATCTCAGCTCATCTCAGGATAATCCATGAGATGAGCTGATCTTGAAGTGAAAAGAAAATTTTCCTTGGCAAAAAGACGTGATATCTCTTTATTGGGAGAGAAAAGAATAACCTTGAATTGGGATGGCCAAGAGTTGGACAAAGTAGGTATGCTAAAAAGAACTGGACAAGGCAGGAACTAAAAACTCCATGACTAGGAAAAAGAAAATTGAGCGTTCCCATTATGTTGTCGACTCTGACATCAACGATTCAACAGAATATGGAACGAAAAAGCCCCATGTAGCGTTAGCGAAGTGGTGTTGTGGCAAAGTCAGCGTTGAATTTGAGGCTTCCCGACGAATTAACCGTTTTTCTCGTTTGGTAGTGGCCGATTTGCGTTCAGTATGCTTCTTCCGTCCATATTCTATTGAATCGTTGATGTCAGAATCGTTTGTTAGGAGTTGATGTTGAAATCGTTGATGTCGACAACATAATGAGAACGCTCAATTTCCTGTGCGTTTTCCTGACCTTTCCTGACCTTTAGTGAATAAAATTAATGTTCAGAATTAATTCATAATTTGTTAAGGATAAAATCAAGCATAGACTTGAAACTCGGTTGATTCTGATTCCAGTTTTAAAGTTAATAAGAGTAAATCTTGTGGAACTTGTCTAGAACTTGTCTAGAACTTGTCTAGAAGTTATTAAGAGTTAAAATCGACGCCAAGTTATTCAATCAACCATCAAAAACATTGCTTTATCATACTTTGAACCCAGCTATAATTTATGCCAAAATGGAGACCAATCCTTTCTCTGCAAAAGGGAAAAAATGAAAGAGCAGGGGAGAAAAGTGTTAACTTTTTTGATAGTCATTGCTTTTCAAGCACTGAAACGCTTCATTTCCTCGCATTTGAACGAAAATTTCGATCAGAACAATGAATGACGAAAATTTTGGGCTCTTAGCTATTATACTTTTGGGTGAGTGCTTTATTCGGGTTGTTTATAAGGAAGTGTACTTTTACTTTAGCATAACTAACTTTTAAACATTACTGCTGCTGATTTTGAGCAAAGAAATCGTTAGTTTCACTTCTGTTTAGGGATAAAATTGAAAAGTTTTCGCTTTATCACTTTCCTGACGCAGTAAATCTCATAAGAAACAATTTTTGATTGGTTCAATTCAATTTATTCAGGACTCGTGCAAATGTTTGGTTTTTTTGGCTATGAGATGATGGGATTTTTGGTGGAACCGATTTGTCACTCGGTCCGACAGCAATGTCCAGAGTGTATTATTGACTATGCTGGGTATTATGGGTAAGTGTAAAAACAGGTTATCGGACATTTGATAAGCCCCGCCCCTTTTTCCAGTGGCAATCAAAATCTGAGCTCATAAATCTTGGTGTTGGGCTGTTCAGTTTAATATTTTTGGTATCATTAGATGCGCCAAGTCTTTCTCTGTCGATTGGTATAAAAACTATTTCAATTGAACAGCTTAACACCGAGATATTTGAGCTCAAAGTTAGATTGCCAATGCCAGAAGGGGCGGGGCGCGTATAAAAGGTCCCACAATCTAAAAACCGGGTAATCTTGAAAACAAATTTTTTGTGAAAAGCGTAAATTTCCAGCAACTCTCTCATCAATCTCTCGTACACAATCGGCAATCTAATAGCCCCATGTTTCTTGCCGATTCTCGGGGCAAAAGGTTTTCTACTGCTGGCAGCGATTTTCTGGATGATATATGCAATGAATTTCTTTTACCTTCGAACTTGGTTCTTCTTTCCGGCATGCTTATTGCTTGGGGTCGGGTTTTCAAGTGGGTTTTTGAAAAACTCAAATATCTTAGTTTTGGGCTGTCCAATTTGAATAGTTTTTGTACCAATCGATAGAGAAAAGCTTAGCGCATCTAATGGTACCAAGAATATTGAAATTGGACAGCTTAGCACCGAGATATTTGAGCTCAAAGTTAGATTGCCAATAAAAAAGGGGGCGGGACCATTGTGGGACCTTTTA
Source organism: Mesorhabditis belari (assembly GCA_958450365.1). Classification (NCBI taxonomy): domain Eukaryota; kingdom Metazoa; phylum Nematoda; class Chromadorea; order Rhabditida; family Rhabditidae; genus Mesorhabditis; species Mesorhabditis belari. The sequence goes on from CAUEEP010000920.1 coordinate 1,231,079, forward strand.
TACGCGCCCCGCCCCTTTTCCCATTGGGAATCCAACTTTGAACCCAAATTTCTTGGGGTTTGGCTGTCCAATTTGAATAGTTTTTGTACCAATCGATAGAGAAAAGCTTGGCGCATCTAATGGTACCAAGAATATTGAAATTGAACAGCTTAGCACCGAGATATTTGAGCTCAAAGTTAGATTGCCAATGGCAAAAGGGGCGCGGTGCGTATAAAAGGTTCAAAATGAAAAACAAAGTCAAATTCCAGTGTTCTATTCGGGTGGTGGTTCATATGCTCTTCGACATTCAACTGATCGAACTCTTTCCCGAAATCAATCGATTCAATGCATGATCGGATCGTTAACGTAACAAATTCTGATAAAATGTTATGAATATTAATCTAATATTAAAGAACTTTCATGGGCGGTCTTTTTTTGATCTTTTCTAATCAAATGCTAATGGCTGAGGGTTTCAATGATGACTTTTCAACAAACAAAGTGGTTCATTTAACTAATTTTTCCGTTCAATAACTAGCTTTTGTTAAATTTGAGTCTGTTTTTAGAATCAAACCAATTATCGACACTATTCTGACACCGAGATTCGTCATCTCTCCATCGGCATGTCCATTTTCGCCCTCGTTGCTTTAATTCTCTCACTTTCATTGCCAAAAAGAGAACTCCCGAATTCTGTGCAGAAGAAAATCAAAAACGTCTCATTGAGGCAACAAATTGGTAACTTTAATCAAAAGATTTAACTATAGAATTCTCCTAGGAAAAGTGTTTTTTGCGATTCGAGAGAAACAGCTTTTAAAACTTGCTCCATTCTTCTCATGCACTGGCTTCTTTCTCGCGACATTGTTAACTCTCTATCCAACGACTTTTGCTTTCACTGATTCTCTAGTGAAACATAGAAATCTAGTTGCATATTACAGCTTAGCAATGACACTTGGAGAGGTGATAGGTGAGTGGAAAAAGGAAACTACTCTAGTCAAGCTAATTCTATTTTGCTTTCACTGATTTTCACTAGTGAAACTCTAGTGAAACTCTAGTCAAGCTAAAGTCAAGCTTCTACATTCTCTGAGCTTTTAAATCATATTAAAATTAGGCTGTAAACTGGTTTAATTACGGTAGTTTTCTAGAGTTGTTGTCTTTTTGGAAAACGCATCAGCCAAAGAAAATTTTCAGTTGGCTTGATGATCGCTTCAATCTGCAAGAGATATCCAAACTTCGGTCTTGCTCCACTATTCTCATTAGCTTGTACCTTTTTCACAAGCGGTGCAGTATTGGCTTTGTTCTTCACTCCAGCTGAGTCCTCATTAGGACCCACAAAAGAAATCTCGATTTTCGAACCAAAGTAAGTTGTACTTGCTTGTTGTAAAGCTGAAAAGTCAAATTTAGTGAATACATCTGTTTACTTGTCGGCGTTTTGTTTGGTGCCATGGATGGATGTGCGACAACATCAAGAATGACAGCTGCGGCTAAAGCACTCCCGGAAGAGCCAGCAATTGCTTTCAGTGTTGCAAAGTTTTATCAAGTAACACCAATAAACAAAATGAATGTTCAAAATGAGTGCTTTTTAACTAGCAAATTTCGATGGCTCTCTTAATCTTGTCTCTAGTTTTATCCTTGATCTGTCTATTGTCTAATCTTAGCTTTGCTTAAACTTGTAATCTTGTAAACTAAAGTGTAAAGCCTAATCTGTAAAGCCTAACCTGTAAAGCCTAATCTGTAAAGCCTAACCTGTAAAGCCTAATCTGTAAACCCTAATCTGTAAAGCCTAATCTGTAAAGCCTAATCTGTAAAGCCTAATCTGTAAAGCCTAATACTAAATCTCATTTGGGAAATATTTACAAAACAAAAGAAAAATCAGTGTCGATTGAGCCGGCCTCGCCGCTTTGGAAGTCAAATTTCTGCTATCAATTTTTGCTACAAAACCCACTTGAGCCGGGCACTATAGTGACTAAAATTTTGATCATTTTGTTCATTTTGTTCATTTTGATAGAAAATTAAATGAGTTACGTGTTGGAAGCATCCAAATACAATAGAAAACACACTCAATTTGCGTATCGACTTGAAAAAGCCAATCACGAGCTGATTTTCACTCATTTTTGAACTATTACTATTGTCATCTAGGTCATCAACACTAGCTTTTATTTCACAAACTGTAATCTTGTAATCCTGTAGTCCTGTAATCTTGTAAACTGTAAACTGTAAACTGTAAACTGTAAGTTAATGTAATCATTGATCAAATTCAGGCGGCAGCTTCAATGATCATTCTATCACTCGGCGCTTTGTTAAACCTGCATCAACTCTTTTACCTAACCATTGGCTTACTTTTGATTAGTAAGTAAACTTATAAATTATCTATGTCGTAGCCGATGAATGGAATTATGAAAGAAATTCTTTTGGCGAAGCTTTCTAGTAGAGCAACCTTTAATGTCTTTTCTAATTTCTTCAGAAAATTTGATCAATTTCGCTCTCCGATCAAAGCCGAACAAGATTTTGCTATAAGGAAATAAAGCTTTGCTTTGTGATAAGGATAAGTAATTCATTTTTATATTAGAAACAGGGAATTGCACAGGATTCAACTTGGGAAGAAGGGAGAATAAAAATCAACTCATACAATTGAGTATAAATGTCGTAGCTGATTATTAATGAAATTTTGTTTGGGCAAACCTTTCTAGTAGAGCAACCCTTTAATGTCTGAAGATAATATTATATCATTTTGTAGCAAATCAAATTCTGCGTTGATTCGTATCAAATTTGTGAGTTTAAGTTAAAAATTGCGGGCTTTACAACTTTTCATTCAAAATCGGCGGGATCCCCGTAGTCGATTTTGAATTTCAGCCGATTATGAATGAGTGGGTCTAGAAGCATCCAACCATCAAGTATTTAGTATCATTCAACGCAGAATCATTGATAATTATGTTAAATTTTTTAAATTGGCAAGATTTGATAAAAAGAAAAAAAAATTAGAGCAAAAAACTGTTTGTTCAAGAGAAAACTTTGAAGCCCCATAATTGTCTTTCTTTTTATCCAATCTTTCTAATTTCAAAAATTTAACATAGTTATTAATGATTCTGCGTTGAATGATACCAAAAAAATTGATGATTGGACGTCCCTAAACCCACTCATTCATAATCGGCTACGGGGGTCCCGCCTATTTTGAATGAAACGTTGTAGCGCCGGCAATTTTTAATCTAAACTCACAAATTTGGTAACAATCGACGCAGAATTTAATTCGCTACAAGATGATATTGTTCTCATACATTAAAGGGTTGCTCTACTAGAAAGATTTTCCAAAAAATTTCTTGGGCTTCAAAGTTTTCTCTCGAACAAACAGTTTTTTTGCTCTAATTTTTTTTCTTTTTATCAAATCTTGCTAATTTAAAAAATTTAACATAATTATCAATGATTCTGCGTTGAATGAGACTAAATACTTGATGGTTGGACGCTTCTAGACCCACTCATTCATAATCGGCTACGACATAAACAATTGAAAGTAGCCTCTAGCCTCTAACCTCTAACCGAACCTCTTTTACCTAGCCATTGGTTTACTTTTGATTAGTAAGTAAACTTATAAATTATCTATGTCGTAGCCGATTATGAATAGAACTTTTTCGCAAATCTTTCTAGTAGAGCAACCCTTTAATGTCTGAAGATAATATTATATCATTTTGTAGCAAATCAAATTCTGCGTTGATTCGTATCAAATTTGTGAGTTTAAGTTAAAAATTGATGATTTGACGTCCCTAAACCCACTCATTCATTTAAATTCATAATCGGTCACGACATTTATAAATAAATTTAACTATGTAACATAGTTTAAACATATTTAAATCCACTTCAAGTTTTAGGTATCTTTTGTTACATCTCTTTCCTTCGAGATCTCAAAGTTCAGATGGTCGTCGACCAAGAGAAATCCGAAAAAAGTACTAACGAAAAGAATTCATGGGAGAAAATCTCACAGATTACATCAAAATGAAACACTTAAGTGATAAATTTGATAATGATAATGAAGTGATAAATTTTTTGGTTTAATTTGAATTTTTGGTTTAATTTGGCATTCTTCAAATTTCTTATCCCTTTCACTTTTTCACAAACTGATCGACGAACCACGACTAACAATTATAATAAAAGAATCATTAGAAATCAGAGAATCAGAGAAAGAATCAGAGAATCAAAGAAAGAGTCAGAGAATCATTAGTACTTGTGGAGTATCCGGGGGAGCAATGTTATAACTTTTTGAATGTTATAACTTTTTGTAGAGTTGAGCAAATTTGATGATTTTTGCATCAAAATGTTCGTAAGAGTCTCTAGAATAAAAATTATCCCTTGGTTTTTGGTTCTAGACCCTCGTTGTCGATTTACGAGCCCCAAACTGCAGGGTACCAGAAAATTTCCCATACAAAATGACCAAAAAACCGCTAAAACTCAATTTTAAAAATTTCTGTCAGAGGGATTTGAAAAATTCCTTCAGATTCGGAATCAGCACAATTTTCTGCATCTAAAAAAGGTACTCCCAGAAAAATCCGATAGAAAACGCATTTTCGCGCCGATGTGGGGGGTCTTTCAATATCTGGTGGGGTAAAATTTTAAGATCCGGGATAAACAAGATGCACGAGTAATGCAAGAACATAAACATAAATCAAACATAATAATTAAATAAATTTGTGAAGTACAACAGTGACTATTTGTAACAGTGACAATGAATACTATTAGGTGTGTGAAAAAGTAATCCACGTTTTTTATTTTTATCTGATGGCCAAATAAGACGCTGTCTTCTCGAAAACCCTCGTTCAACCTCTTCAGAAATAGGCTTTACATTAAATTGTGATGGGTCAACCGTGAGGAAACGCTTGAATGCCATGAATTTTATCAAAAAGTTGGACAAATGGATACCGCATGAATTGAGTGACGAAAGCAAAACAATGCGCCTTACAATCGCCAATTCTTTGATTAGTAAACATCAACTTGAGCCATTTATTGATCGAATTGTTACGTGTGATGAAACATGGGTTGATTACGATAATTCTAGAAGGTCCGGACAGTGGGTGGAACGTGGTAAACCTGCTGGGACAATGCCCAAAAAAAGCCTCCATCCTAAGAAAATTTTAATGACAGTTTGGTGGACTGCACGTGGTATTATGCACATAGACTATTTACCACGTGGCCAAACGATTAATTCGAATGTCTATTGTGCCGAGATTGATGCAGTCCAACAAAAACTCACTGAGAGACGCGCATCATTGGTAAATAGGAAAGGTGTCCTGTTGCTCCACGATAACGCGCGACCACATGTCTCTTTACAGACTCGACAAAAAATCCAGAGTGTTGGATGCGAGGTTTTACCACATCCACCTTATAGTCCAGACCTTTCTCCATCTGATTATTATTTATTTTTGTCTCTGTCTAACTTTTTGGCCAATAAACGGTTCAATTCCGAAGAAGATGTCAAAACCGAGGTTGATCTTTTCTTCGCCTCTAAGGACCCAGATTTTTATTATCGTGGAATGTCTTTACTTGTAGAACGTTGGCAAAAGGTTGTTCTTTCGAATGGTGATTACTTCGTTGAATAAAAATTATTTTAACGAAACTTATGGTCTTTTATATTTAAACGTTTAAAACGTGGATTACTTTTTCACACACCTAATAGAAAAGAGTCATGGACAAAATTCGGTACTGCTTTGGTATCAAGCCTTTGCAAAGAGCTCATACAGCTTTTACAATATTCTAAGTTCTTCCTGAAACATTAGGTATTTCCATTTGAATAAACCGCTTATCAAACACAAAAGTGACCAGCGATTATAAACAAAAATCAAAAAAAAAACTCATCAAAATACTTTCTCTGGATCGGGAAATTGATCAAAGCATTTTCCGAGAGAACCATATTTTTTTCTCGATCATTCCAAAAATAGTTTCCTCAACGATTCTTGAAAATATTGATATGAATTGATAAGAGATTTTGCTAAGAGACGATGAAGAGATTTTGCTTTAAAGACTCAAGAACTTATCTTCTGATTTTGGTCTATATTAGTCTATTCCTTGATTATTGTTTATTAATCCTTGATTATTAATGCAAGCTGTAGGTAAGATAGAAATCTTTTGAAGAAAATAAGAAATCCTATCATTTATGACTTATTTAGTTCCAATTATGCCCGATTTTCTCATTGAAATCAATTCAGAGAATGCTACATTTATCCTGAATGTAAGCTTTGTCAAAAAGTATATAATTTAAACTATTAGGTTAATGCATAAGTGTTTTTGTTCCTTTTCGTCTGCCGTTTCAAGCCAACAAATGCACCAATTAAACTACGGTTGATTTCATTAGAAAAAGCAATTATTTTTCTGCAAAATAACATTAAAACGGGTTTAAAAATATTTAATGCCTGGATTTTCTTGAGAGTATGAAGTCGGGTAGTCAAAAAGGGCTAACTCGATGATGCGGTTTAGGCTCAGGCTCAGGCTCAGGCTCAGGCTAAGCCTCAGCCTAAGCCTGAGCCTGAGCCTGAGCGGTTTAGACACCTTAGCTAAAGAAAACCTATCTTCGTGTCAATAGATAAAAGTTAGAGAAAAAAAAGTTTGATATTTCGCCAAAATTTCAGAGAAATTCATTCAGCCAATTTTTCCGTAGAGTTTTTTACAGATTTTTACGAAAAAGGCGTTTTTCACTCTCAAATTTGCTTGAAAGTGAACCGAAATTGATTTAAAAAGATGCAAATTGAACAAAAAAACACTTTTTTTATAGAGCAAACTATAGATTAATTGGTGAATTTGTTACTTTTTAACAGAAGTACGAAAAAAACGAAAAGACTTATGCATCAACCTATTATTTAGGCTGAAAATACTGAAAATTCAAAAGCTGAAAAACGACACCAAATCATTGAAGACACTGGAGTCACTTTCAGGTATTGTTGACCTAATATAAGATCGCTAAATACAGTACTGGACAAAGAACTATCATATTTGAAAAAAAAGATCGTCACTTTCGCGCGTCTGTAACTCCCTTGTCTTTGAGTTTAAACTATTATTGTTATATATTTTCTGAAAGCTCTTTTCAAGGGCTACACAATGGTTAAGCGGCTGAATATCTTTAAAAGGGGCCGTATATAGAGTATATAAAATTTTATCCCACCGGATCTTAAAATTTTACCACCCCGGATATCGAAAGACCCCGCGGATACTCCACAAGTACCGAATCATTCATTGTGAACACACAGCAATCCATTTACAAATCGATGACAATTCTTTCAGTTCAAAAATTTGAAGTTTTTTGAACTTTAAATTGCAAAAAGGAGGGCCGCTGTTTGTTCCTTGTGCGTGGGCCCAATCGCGCTCGATCTGGGATACTAGGCTTGGTCATATAGTTCCCTTTCCACCCTTCAAATCGGAAGCGTCCATTTCGGGTCATCCGGTAACCAATCCGTTGTCTGCCCCATGTGGTCACCGCTTCCCAAAACTAAGTTCGGCTGTAGAACTGGTCAACCCAGTTCCGGCTCATTTTGACCATTATGGCAGGTTCTCTGTCGGTCGGAATGGGATCCCAAGTGCCTGTAAAAGGGTGCTGAAGGGAGCCGCTGTGAATTTTTGGATTTATCCCAAGGATTTCGGTTCGCAGGGGCAGCAAAAACTCAGAAAACGAATGGCGTGACTGTTACCAGAAACACAGTTTCCAGAAAATGGTCATTTTTGAGCTTTAAACTTAAAAGTCACCCAAGTCCCCAATAATCAATCCAATTCAAAATCTTTTTGCACTATTTTGTAGAGAAAATTCAAGGCTTTCGAACAGTATACAACACTTATTGACTGAGACTTACAATCTTTTTATTTTTCAAAAGATATTTGAGCGCTGGTTTAAATATGAATTCTAAAAATATGAATAAAAATATGTTGCGATACAGTGTGATTTCCAAAGCAGTGTCTAGTTTTATTTTATATTGATTAGAAGCCTTCCAATCTCGGTTTTCAAGATAAATCAACAGGATTCGTAAGACTAAAAAGAGAGGTTAAAGTACGGCTGATTAATTAAAATGTAATATTCACGAAGGACTGTAGCTGATATTGTGAAAAGAGCTTATATTAATGGGTATCCATTTTGTCCACTACATTAAACCTGTCCACTAAATTAAACCATTTCCAATCTGATCGTCAATAGTTGTACAACGGAAAACAACAATTTGTTCACTTTAACGGCTATTTTTAGAGGTTTTTCGACCAAAAGATAGAGGTTAAAAAATTCTACTTTTGTGTAGCAAAAAATCCTCAAAAAGTAGCCGTTCAAGTGGTCGAATCCCGTTTTTCCGTTGTACACCTGTTGACAACTAAACCCAAATTGAAAAGCTTTAGTCTAAATAGCACTTCATCATACTATACTCTTTAAAATTGGGACGATTTTCTTTGCTTGTGGCTATTTTCGAGACTGTTGGCAATAAGAGTTTTCAGTGTTAAGGGAAATAGCAAGTAGATATTCATATTTATTAGAATTCATATTTAAACCATCACTCACATATCTCTCCAAAAATAAAAAGTTTGCAAGCGTCAGCCAATAAGTGTTGTATACTGTTCGAAAGCGCTGAATCTCCTCTAAAAAATAGTGCAAAAAGATTTTGAATTGGATTGATTATTGGGGACTTGGGTGTTAAAAAGTAGTCGCAGTTCGAGTTTCAACCTGGGTACCTGCGTCTGCTTGTAACTATCGCTTCCAAGGATCTTTTCGCTTGAAATTTATCCAGTATAACAAGGATATAAATTACTCAAGAGATTTTGAATTGGATTGATTATTGGGGACTTGGGTGACTTTTAAGTTCAAAGGTCAAAAATGATCATTTTCTGGAAAATGTGTTTCTCGTAACAGCCACGACATTAGTTCCATGAGTTTTTGCTGCCCCTGCGGACCGAAATCCTTGGGATGAATCCAAAAATTCACAGCGGCTCCCTTCAGCACCCTTTTACAGGCACTTGGGATCCCATTCCGACCGACAGAGAACCTGCCATAATGGTCAAAATGAGCCGGAACTGGGTTGACCAGTTCTACAGCCGAAGTTAGTTTTGGGAAGCGGTGACCACATGGGGCAGACAACGGATTGGTTACCGGATGACCCGAAATGGACGCTTCCGATTTGAAGGGTGGAAAGGGAACTATATGACCAAGCCTAGTATCCCAGATCGAGCGCGATTGGGCCCACGCACAAGGAACAAACAGCGGCCCTCCTTTTTGCAATTTAAAGTTCAAAAAACTTCAAATTTTTGAACAGAGAAATTGCAACTGAGGTTTTGGGGACTTGGGTGTTAAAAAGTAGTCGCAGGTCGGGTTTCAACCTGGGTACCCGCCTCTGCTTGTAACTATCGCTTCCAAGGATCTTTTCGCTTGAAATTTATCCAGTATAACAAGGATATAAATTACTCAATATTTATATAAAAAACTCAAACGACCAGCTCAGATTCGATCGAGATATGAGGATCCAAAGCTGAAAGTAACCGCCTAAAATTTGGCCTAAAATTACTTTCTTTCGAAAAACAAAGATTTAGCTAGAAGACGAACAAACAAAAGGATTTCTTTTCTTTTATATTATTTTCAAATTACTTGAATTAGTGGTATTTTTTAACGAAAAATCCGGCCATGGCTATTACCAGAAACACATTTTTGACCTTACAACTTAAAAATCACCCACCCAAGTCCCCAATAATCAATCTAATTCAAAATCTTTTGAATAATGTATATCCTTATTATACTGGATAAATTTCAAGCGAAAAGATCCTTTGAAGCGATAGTTACCAGCAGACGCAGGTACCCAGGTTGAAAATCGACCTGCAATCACTTTTTAACACCCAAGTCCTCAATAATCAATCCAATTCAAAATCTTTTTGCATTATTTTGTAGAGGAGATTCAAGGCTTTCTAATAGTATACAACACTTATTGGCTGAGACTTACAATCTTTTGATTTTTCGAAAGATATGTGAGCGCTGATTTCATTCCCATCACTTTCATTCCCATATAAGGTGTGAGATTTACTCGATTCACGAAAAGAGCTCTTGAAATAGCTGCTATTTAAAGGTTTTCAAGACGTTTAAATTGTTTTGAAAAAGTTTAAATTGAAAAACATAAGCTACAAAGAAGAGATGAGATATTACTTGAGAAATTAGAATCATTCTTCAATGGGAAATATATTGCAATCATTGATTTTGGATTGATTTTGGTTTGATTTTGTATAAGAAAAAGATTAAAACTAACACTGTCAATCGATTCCCCAACCACGAAAACCCCGGTTGCAATTTTTCAGTTTAAAAATTTGCAGTTCTTGAACTTTAAAATGCAAAACGGAAGATCGCTCTTTGTTCCCTAAGCGCGAGACAATCGCGCTCGATCTGGGATACTAGGCTTGGTCATATAGTTCCCTTTTCACTCCTTTCAAATTCAACAAATAAAGTAGCAGTGGTGTTGAACTGAAAACTTTCAAAGACAAGATAAACTTATAGTGTTAGGATTAAGAAGAACTAGACTTATATTCAAATTGCTTAGAGTTATTTAGATAAATAATGGATTACGGTATCCGGTGAGATCACAGCTAGAATATGCAATCCGAGAGCAGCAAAAATTAATTATTAGAACGAGAGAAATTAGAACCATTCTTCAATGGGAAATCTATTGAATTCATTGATTTTAGATTGATTTCCTATAAGAAAAGACTGCCAATCGTCAATTAAAACTAACACTGTCAATCGATTCCCCAACCACGAAAACCCCGGTTGCAATCTTTCGGTTCAAAATCTTTAAATTGCAAAAAGGAGGGCCGCTGTTTGTTCCTTGTGCGTGGGCCCAATCGCGCTCGATCTGGGATACTAGGCTTGGTCATATAGTTCCCTTTCCACCCTTCAAATCGGAAGCGTCCATTTCGGGTCATCCGGTAACCAATCCGTTGTCTGCCCCATGTGGTCACCGCTTCCCAAAACTAACTTCGGCTGTAGAACTGGTCAACCCAGTTCCGGCTCATTTTGACCATTATGGCAGGTTCTCTGTCGGTCGGAATGGGATCCCAAGTGCCTGTAAAAGGGTGCTGAAGGGAGCCGCTGTGAATTTTTGGATTCATCCCAAGGATTTCGGTCCGCAGGGGCAGCAAAAACTCAGGAAACGAATGGCGTGACTGTTACCAGAAACACAGTTTCCAGAAAATGGTCATTTTTGGGCTTTAAACTTAAAAGTCGCCCAAGTCCCCAATAATCAATCCAATTCAAAATCTTTTTGCACTATTTTGTAGAGAAGATTCAAGGCTTTCAAACAGTATAAACACTTATTGGCTGAGACTTACAATCTTTTTATTTTTCGAAAGATATGTGAGCGCTGATTTCATTCCTATCTCTCTAATAGGTTCAGAGTTTAAATAATCACAAGAACCAAAAGTCTGAGCTTTCCAAAGAAATTTTAGTGTAGAATGTAGAGAACATACTAAATCAGTATGCAAAATCTTAAAAGCTAAAGAAAAAGCTGAAAAGAAGTGCCGAAAAGAGATCACAAAAACCAAAACGGCTCTCAAAACAATTTTTTAGGTCAGAACCATCTCAAATTACTTTAACTTTTTGCTTTTAAACCTTTTAAACTCGTCAAACCTTGAAGCAGAATGGTCAGCGCAAGGACAGCCAAAAGTTCTTTGGGAAATGCCATAGTCGAAGATTGATTTAGAGGGGGAAAATGTTGATTTCTAATTGTAGAGACGAGAAAATTGTAGAGACTTAAAGCCGACTTTAGATTGGATTTGCTAAATGTTTTTTTTGTGTAAATTGAAAATACTTATTCTCGTAATCTTTTTACCTTGCTCACCCAAACAACTTTTGTTTTTGCCTTTCACTTTACCCATTTATAATTTGATTTTTTCGAATGAAAAGTCAGAAATGAGTGTTTTGTTGATTGAAATTTGGTGCTTGAGCTATAGAAATGTGTTTCGGCTTGCAAATTATTGAGAATTATTGAAAAACTAACTCAATTCTCCTCTACAAATCTTTGCTTTTTCTGTTCACTTTACCAAAGTATTCTGTTCACTATACCAAAGTATTCTGTTTACTATACCAAAGTATTCTGTTCACTATCCCAAAGTATTCTGTTTACTATACCAAAGTATTCTGTTCACTATCCCAAAGTATTCTGTTTACTATACCAAAGTACTTGCTTCAAGAGCTTTATGGTGGTATAAAAAATTTCTGAAAGAACTTATTTTTGATGAACAAAATTGAGACTTTACAAGTCTTCAAATAACGAATAAAGAATGGTAAAGAAATTGGAATTGAATTGAAGACATTGAGGGGGAATTGAAGAGAGTTGTATAAAAGCTGATCTTAGATTTTTGATGCTTCTGTAGTATGAGTATTGGGTAAGTTTGTGGATAGCATAAGAGTCATATAGTGCGTCTCAAAATGATGGTTTCATCCCAAAATTATGGTTATACAAAGCTGCCTTAGTTATCACTTATAAAGTGATAACTAAGGCAAAACAAGATGTAAATTTGAAAGTATTCAAAATGGGCAAGGAAAAATTTGGATTTACAAAGCTTATACCCACCGTACTACCACCGTACTTGTTACAAGAAGCGCCCCCGCCCTCCTGGGGCGTTGGGGCGTTTATTAGAGGGCTGAGACGTTTAGTAGAGGGTAATCCGGTACATTGTTTTGTTACAGGCTACGATTTTTCCCTCCCCTCCTTGCTCCTATTACGTGTATTAAGGTAGTGACAATCAAAGGAAAACCACAATTCAATCAACTAGCTTCTTTATCGATTCTTGTTCTCAAAGAGGTATTTTTTATTTGTTAACATGATCAAATAAGCATTGGACAAGCGTTTTAAGTTGACAAACTGTCTTTTATGATTTTCGTCTTCATAAATATTACTACATTTTTTCAAATTCAAGAAGCGTTCATCTTAACGTAACGTTTTGAAACAAATATTTTCAGTTGCAAGCCACGTTAAATACCAATAGGACAAAGTAAAGTATTGAACTTCAAATTGAACCATACATTCTCCAAAGAATCATAACAGGAAATCGAAATTTAAAAAAAGATTCTCATTTGTAAGTTATGTTTAAATTTTTGAGATTGTAAGAAATAATTGTAAGCTAGTTTACTCTTATAAATCGATCAATTTATGCTAAGATTTATGCATATTTATGCATAGTCTCGAGACCTTTAAATTATTTGTAGATGATCTTGATCTTGAAGCTCTAGTGGATCCTTGACGTTATCTGTGCTACCCATACTGTATTCTCTCTAATAGTAGTGCACTCTCTAATAGTATTGTGGTTCGAGAGGGAGTTGAAAAAATAGTAGTGCACCCTCGAAAATTTGAATTTCTGGTGCTTCTTTTTCATCTAAACCTTTTTGACTTTGTTTATGTGACATTCTAAAGCTATTCAAGCAAGCAAAAGTGAGACTTTTTTTATTCATTTATTAACTTTTCTTCACATGAAAAAGTTAGCAAAAAATCTAAAATTGTTGTGCAAAGTGCAAAAACACCTTTTTGTTGTTTGTCAAGACACAAATTGTCAACTCGCCGACCCACAACTGTATGTCAAAAGGAGCCAAAGGAGCCACGTGAAAGAATTGCAAGAATTTTTGAAACAAATCTTATATCTGTCTTACTTTGGTAAATGATAAAACTCTTTAATAGTAGAGTGCACCCTCTAATAGTATTGCGATCCAGGAGGGGGTTGAAAAAATAGTAGTGCGCACTATTATTAGCGAGAATACGGTATATTACATATATTATATCGTGTTGCTTTTTATCCGCCCTTTTCGTGTTGTGTGTATGAATTCATGTGTTTTAATCTTAAATATTTATCACGCACTTTATCGCGGGTCTTGGTCAAGCGCACTTTATCTCTAGGTCCTGAATAAATTATCTATATCTATATATATATACCGTAAATACTGTAATAGTACCCCACCCCCATAATGGAGGTGCGGAGTGTTGCGTAGTCTAGCTTTGAACGAGTTTTTCTCGACACTGGTTTATGCTACAGTACTGGACAATGAAATATCATATTTGAAAAACGATCGTCACTTTCGCGCGTCTGTAACTTCCTTGTCTTTGAGTTTAAACTATTAGTGTTATACATTTTCTGAAAGCTCTTTTCAAGGGCTACACAATGGTAATATTAATATTTAGAAATATGATATTTTTTGACGCATTTCAGCGCGCACAAGATGGGATACTCAAAATTGTTGATTTTCAAAGCCGTTTTTCTTTATGATAGAGTGCTGGAATCGCTCTGAAACTATGATTTTCGGAATCTACGCAAAAATTTACCTTAGAATCATCAATATTTGTAAAATTTTATCACAGTTTCATAGCGAAAAAATCCACATTTGCGAAATTCTCACTTCTTGAGCGGTTCTTCACAAAAATTGTGTTGCGTGCAACTTTGAATGTTTTTCTTTCTTTGCCTTGGGTAAAATGATAATAATTACTGTTTTTAGGAGCAATGGAAAAGCAACGAGGATGCAAGGATCTTCATGTGCTTACACAACAAGCAATCCTTATCGGCAAAAAGCAAGGTCTTAGCCAGAACCAGTTATCGGAACAGTTTACCGTCTCTCAGTCGGTTGACTCCAGATTTCTATAACGATCTAAAGTTCGAAAAGTCGAAACTTGAGCGACGAACTAAGAATCTCAAAGCCGGCAATGCCGATGAGAGGTTTGCACAATTGGAGCAGGCTTGGAATTCAATCGCCGTCAGCTTCATCACTAATCTTCTTGATTCAATGCCTCGGCGATGTCAAGCTGTAATCGACGCTAAAGGATTTGCTACTAAATACTGAAAGCCCATTGTGTGCTCTGGGGTTTTCTCATTATTGTTACTGTTTTTGTTACTTTTTAATTTAACTACATTTTTGTTAAATATTTGTTTTCCAGCTTCTTCCTCGCTTGACCGCTCAAGAAGTGAGAATTTCGCAAATGTGGCTTTTTTCGCTATGAAACTGTGATAAAATTTTACAAATATTGATGATTCTAAGGTAAATTTTTGCGTAGATTCCGAAAATCATAGTTTCAGAGCGATTCCAGCACTCTATCATAAAGAAAAACGGCTTTGAAAATCAACAATTTTGAGTATCCCATCTTGTGCGCGCTGAAATGCGTCAAAAAATACCATATTTCTAAATATTAATATTACCATTGTGTAGCCCTTGAAAAGAACTTTCAGAAAATGTATAACACTAATAGTTTAAACTCAAAGACAAGGAAGCTACAGCCGCGCGAAAGTGACGATCGTTTTTCAAATATGATATTTCATTGTCCAGTACTGTACAATGCGCGCTTAGGTATCAAAAAAATAGTCCTGAATTTCAGCTATTTTTTGATACCAAAGACGCATTTTTTGAAAGTACAGGCGCTTTGAAAAAATGAAATACTAAAAAACTTTTGCGACTACGCGACTGTACGAAGGCGGTGGGGTACTATTACAGTATTTACGGTATATATATATATATATATGATCATTCAAATGAACTCCTAACAACCAGTTGAACATTTTGCATATAAATTTCAAGTTTTTGATATCTTTTGTTACATCTCTTTTCTTCGAGATCTCAGACGGTCATCGACAAAGAGAAAAAAGATACTTTATTCAACATGAATAAGTGGATACAAAACAACGGAGGACACAATTTTTACCCCTACAATGTAGTTAAGAAAAAACCCAACTTAATGGGAAAAAGAACACACACTTCGCCAGCGGGATCGAACCCTGGATCTTCCGATTAGGAGAGAAGATTCCTAACCAGTCGGCCAACTGGTCAGAAGGTAAGAAATCCGAAAAAAAGTTCTAATAAAAAGAATTCATGAGAGAAAATCTCACAGGTTACATAAAAATGAAACACTTTTTGAAGTGATAAGTTTTTTTGTTTTAATCTCACAGTTGACATTTTTCACATTTCTTATCCCTTTCACTTTTTCAAAAAAGAACCACGAAAAATTGATTTTTAGCTATCGGTTAGAGTCATTTTATTACATTCTATAACTTCTGAAACTTTACGACATTCGTTTAACAAATGAACGATGACAACTTTATGATTTTGGCTGCAGGACTATTGGGTGAGTTTCTGGACGAGATTAAAGGAGGGGTCGGAATTAGGACTGACTCTCACTAAAAGCAAATTATCCGCATTTTTTGAGGAAGTTTTATGTAGAAATGAATAGCTCAAATCGATTCGCCGATCCTGAAAACCCTCGGGTACAAATTGACAGCTCAATTTCTTTTTGTACCATCTACAGAGCAAAAGAAAATCTATATAAATAGCTGTTCTTTGTGCGGTCGCGTAATCGCTTGCCATCTGGTAAATCTCTCTGGTATAAGTGCTTTGGAAGGAGCTAAAGCGGATGGAGTGGCGACAGACCCAGCTCCGCCATTTCTCCGGAAGGAGCGGATCAGTTCAGAAGAGTTCGGAAGTTCGAATTTAGACCAATACTGGCCACATTCCATTAAAATCCTTTTCGTAACACGGATTTCCTCACAAATCCATGGTTTCAGGTGTCCTCCAAATGTGCGGTTTCTTCGGCTACGATATGATGTCATTCTTGGTGGAGCCGGCTTGTCACTCGGTACGCGAGCGCTGTCCAGAATGCATCATTCAATATGCTGGATATTATGGGTAAGTCACAAAAATTGTCAAGATGGATACGCATCTGAAAAAACAACATAATCAACGTAAAGAATAGTATCTCAAGATTTCCAAGTGTTCCAAGTGTTCCAAGTGGTTTCCAAGTGTTCCAAAATGATCCAATCTTTAGGACAGCATTCACCAATCTCTCCTACACTTTCGGCAATCTATTAGCCCCTTGCTTCCTTCCGATTCTAGAAACTAAAGGATCCCTAATCTTGGCCTCATTTTTCTTCATATTCTTCTCGGCAAACTTTTTTTATCTCCGGACCTGGCTTTTCTTCCCAGCTTGTATGTTTTGTGGATTTGGATTCGCGTGTGAGTTGTAAAAGTTCGACTTTTTATAGACTTTTATTTAGTGTTCTTTTCCGGTGGTGGTTCATATGCTTTAAGACATTCAACTGATCGAACTATTTCTCGAAATCAATCAATCCAATGTATGATAAGCTCGATCACGTAATAGAGATTTGGAAAAAGGGAGATTTCTCATTTTTAGGACTGTGATGAGTGGCGTTTTCTTGATCTTTTCTTCAAAGTTTTTGGATGGCGAGAAAGGAAGAAATATGACGGAAATCAGTTTAGCACAGGTTGACTACCGGAAATTGAACCAGGAACTTGTCCGTTCAAAAAGCTACCAATTTTAAAGCTTAACCTATCACTGTTAAGTATTTGAAAGGGTAAACTAACGTTATGAATACTCAAATAAACTCGAGATATCAGAAGCAGACTGGCAAACTTTTCTTGACTCGAGTTGGCACTTTAGAACTTGTCTTGGCTATCAGCTACAGTAATCCAAATTGCACCGAAGTAAACTAGCTATAGTGTTATGTCGCGAGTGTACTTTCTATAGTTTCTAAGCTTTCAGAACAGAACCAATCTTTAGAAAAATACAATTTATGACAAGAGCTAACTGGCAAAACAAGCAGATTATAAATCCGGGAAAAATCTAGGATAAAACTTCCTCACAAAAATCCGAAAAAGAGAGACAAAAAGTACAAAAAAAAAGCGGCTTATATTGCCAAAAAAGCCAGGTCAGACTACGGTAGCTTATTTATAGTTTAGCTTAAACTAAACAGCTTTTTAGTGACAGTAATTTCTAAGCTTTTAGAACAAAGTCAATCTTTGGCATAATAGATGTTATTTCTGGCTTTTGGTTAGTTGAGAGAATATACATAGAATATACATGTATATAGATACTTTATTCAAGACGTGAGATAAAGTGCTTTAGATTTAAGATTAAAACACATGAACTCATACACATAAGACGAAAAGGGCCGATAAAAAGCAACACGATATAATATATGTAATATATGGGTAGCACAGATAACGTCAAAGATCCACTAGAGCTTCAAGATCAATATCAAGATCATCTACAGATAATTTAAAGGTTTCGAGACTATTGGACTCTCTCAAAACTCTGGGAAGTCGATTCCAAATTCTAAATTCTAAATATGCTTTAAATTTTTCAAATAGCGTATAAAATAGTTCATGAAATATGATCGTTTTGCTGATATTTCTACAAAAGTTTTTCTATGATAGCAAAAAGGTAAAAAGGCTGCTAAAATAGGGAAATAGCTCAAGAATGAACTCGAAATAGGGTCATAAAGCTTTAGCTTCACCACACTATCGCTATTTGAGCAAGAGTAAGAGCAAGAGCCCATAAATCAGCTAAAGATTTTGTATATTAAAGATCTCGCGTTACAGAAAAGTTTCGAAAAATAAAAACATTCGAAATTCTGATAAAAACTATCAGATGCTAAAGATCATTTGAAAACTCGATTCCAAATTCTGGCAGTTCTTATTGGAAAAGAGTTATAAACAAACTTATTGGAGGTGACTGGAATTTCTAAAACGAAAGAACCTCTCCTTGAACTAGCCGTGGGAAAGAAAAAAGAATGGAAAGAAAAAGATCATTGAGATCAAAACAATGGCAGAAAGATTTTAAACCGGGTTACAGTAGAAGGGCAAGAGCTAGGGGCAAGAGAAAGCTTTAATTAGGTGGGTCATTCTCTAAACAAAAGGTACCAGATGACTTAGTGGTTAAAGTAATTGTCCAAAGGAAGCGAATTCTCCAGTCGACGGTCGAGGGTTCAATCCCTTCTCCGGAAATCGACTTTTTCTTGCCAATTCCTTCACTCCTTTATTCACAATTTTTAGACTAACTCCAACTACCGCTACTATTCTGATACAGAGATCAAAATTCTTTCAACCGGCATGACAATCTTTGCAATCGTTTCCTTGATCTTAGCCGTACTAATGCCAAAAAGAAATCTATCCAATTCTCTTCTAAAAAAGACAAAGAACATTTCACTAAAGCAGCAAATCGGTAACTTGATCTTTATGCTCCAGCAGCACTAATTTTTCAGGCAAAGTCTTCTCAGCTATTGTACAGAAAAATTTACTCAAATTGTCACCACTATTCGCTTGTACTGGAGCCATTCTTGCCTTACTGTTCACCATTTATCCGACAACTTTTGCCTTCACTGACTCTTTGGTGGAAGATAAAAACATGGTCGCATATTACTGTATTGCGACTTGTGTCGGAGAGTTTATCGGTGAGATTTTAAAATCCGGTTTTAAATATTTCAAATATTCACTTTAGCTGGTCTGATCTTCACCTCCATCGGCAAGAAGTTTCAAGATTTCGGCTTGGTTCCAGTTTTCTCGTTGACATGCATTTCCTTTATGCTGATCACTGTTCTTACTCTCTTATTCACTCCAGCTCAATCCTCATTGGGACCCACAAAGGAAATTGCCGTTTTTGAACCAAAGTTCGTTTTCATTTTGTACTTTGAGAGATGATTTCAGTAAATCGATCGGCATTCTGATGGGTGTTCTTTATGGATTTCTTGATGGATCAGCGACAAACGCGAGAATGGTTGCTGCTGCAAAAGCGCTACCAGAAGAGCCAGCGATCGCTTTCAGTGTAGCGAAATTCTATCAGGTGCCTGTGTAGCCTTTAGCTCTACTACTTCTACAGTATTCTAAAACTTACCCACTACTTATGCTACAGTTTTTGGCGCATTTCTACAGTAAGACAAGAAATTTGTGCTTTCCTACAGTAACTTTATCTTTAAACATATCCAATAAATTCAAAATTTTTGATCAAGCTATCCATCAAAGGAGTCAGCAGTGACTTGCTGGCTAACTGGATAGATGCAATTTAAACCTTTCAGCTAATCTTGTGCTACTACAACTTACCAATTAAATTAGAAGGTGTTACTTGAGCCTTAGCTAGCGGCAAGCTTAGCTTCTGACTTCAAGATTGGACACGCCAGTTCTTTTATGAGTTAGGGCTGGGAATACAAAACATGTTAATACAAATTTCAATAAAAACAAAACAATACAATACAAAACATGGTCGACGTGGATTCGAACCCACGATCTCTCGCTCGGCGAACGCTCCACCAGTGAGCTACGGCGCCTCGTATCTCATGGCCTCCAAAGCAGGGTCTTATGTCTTACTTCAGAAATTCAATCAGTTGAAAATTATCTTGGTAATGGATCCAAAACTATAAGCCACTAGCTGCCAAAGCTTTAAAACTTCTTTAGCTCTGAACCGTTCATTTCCAGGCCGCTTCTGCAATGATTTTCCTCTTCTTGAGTTCAAAACTAAACATTCATCAGCTTCACTATCTCTCAACTATCTTGGTATTGATCAGTAAGTGTTTGAGTTTAATCTAATTCAATTTTCAATAAGATTTGTAATTTCTAGGTATCATTTGTTATATCTCCTATCTCCGAGATTTGAGATCATCAAAAGTGTTCACCAGAGAGCTTCCCAAAGAAAATATTGAGAAAAAAGATTTCGAGCAATAAATTATTTACTTTTTGTGATACCACTCTGACAATTTTTTTAGAGAAATTAGATTTTTTCGCGATTAGTGAACAAGGATGAACATTTTCTTTCTCATTTCTTTTGTCTTTCGTGTGGATAACGGAGATCTTGATATCAGAGCTCTGGGAAATGAAAAGTTGCTATTCGGAGATTGACAAAAGCTAGGCTAAACTGACATCACCGTTTGGTTGTTTCATTTAATTTTTATAAGCCTTACTTCGACGCTTCATCGAGATGAATGATGATAATTTTATGATTCTAGCAGCTGTTCTTCTTGGTGAGTTAAACTTTTTTGCTGAATATCTTTGGACAATAAATGTTTATAATACAGTTTATTTATATTAAATATTACAATGGCCTTCTACTTTAGTATAAGTCTCAATCTGACTTCATGTTCTTGGTGGACTTCTTGATAACGGCTCGAGACGGCTTCTAACGGCTCGAGATAAATCAATTAGGCAATTCAACACTTAACACAATGTCAATCAATATTTTAAATACCGTATTTTCTTTAATAGTAGTGCACCCCGCCGAGTTGGTGACTATTTTACGGTTTCCAAGCTTTTGCAGAAGCTCAACACTCTAATCCCCCACTAGATCTCATCGTCAGCTACATTTTCCTACCCAACATCGATAGGTTCTGATAAGCGGTTCTCGAGATTTCGAAGAATTTAGGCGACGCTCAGGGTGCACTACTATTTGAGCAAATACGGTCTATATTGACTCATTGTCTCACTTTAAAACACCTAGATAATGCTATACGAAATTTGCAAATCAAGAACCTCCTCACTTCCAAGATTTACATATAATAATACAAATAATTTGGATCTAAATTACTAGGTGTCCGGAGTGGTGTGGGTTGTATGGGTAGCGCCTGAGGCAAAACCAATCCTGACACTACGATGAGTCCTGAAAAATCAACAAGACAACTTTGCAAGCCTCAAACCGATTTCTTCCGGACAACCTGTATTTTAAATCGAAATTATTTCTCATTTTTGCCGTCCCGGGATCCCCAGGCCAGCGTCCCAAAAATTATCCAAGACGAGCTTGGAGGTACCAAGTACCTATCAAAGGAACAAGTTCCTTGTGAGGAGCACTCTGGGAGGGGTATAGGCAAAGCCGGTGGGCCAGATCACGAGCGATTACGCGCCCGCACAAAGAACATCTGTGGCAGTGAATTAAGCTTCTTAAGAATTGAGTGAATTCTGATAAAGCTGATAAAAAACAATCGGAAAATAAAGTTTTTGGACAGATAAGAAACTGATTTTTGTACCAATTTACTGCTTTTCAGGTATCATTCAAATATGTGGCACATTCGGCTTTGACATGGTCTCATTTCTGATCGAGCCGATTTGTCACTCGGTGCGAGAGCGTCCAGACTGTATCATTGAATATGCCGGATATTATGGGTAATTAAAAAAACCTATATTCTCTCACCTTTTGAATCCACTCTAGCACCTCATTCACCGATCTTTTCTACACATTCGGCAATCTGATTGCCCCTTGTTTTCTGCCAATCCTCGGCGCAAAAGGAGCTCTAATCATGTCGGCCTCATTTTTTCTCATTTTTGCCGCGAGTTTTTTCTATTTACGGACATGGCTCTTGTTTCCAGCCTGTATGTTTTGTGGACTCGGATTTGCATGTAAGTTTTGAAATCTTAAAGCTAAACTAGGCTTTGAAAGCTAAACTAGGCTTTGAAAGCTAAGCTAGGCTAATGTATTTCAGTATTCTACGCTGGTGGTGGATCTTATGGATTAAGACATTCGACTGATCGGACTCTCTCTAGAAATCAGTCGATACAATGCATGGTCAACTCGTTCACGTGAGTTCAATCTATCTAATCTATCTAATCGTGAGTTGAATCTCACCTTTATCTGAAGTTTTTGGACGGCGAGAAAGGAAGAAATATGACGGAAATCAGTTTAGCACAAGTTGACTACCGGAAATTGAACCAGGAACTTGTCCGTTCAACAATTACCGTAAACATTCTAATAGAATGTGCCTCTAAAATACTTTTTCGTGCCCTAGAGTATACCCAAATTTTCAAGAGCTCAAAAGCGAGTGTTTTTCTTAGATTTTCATCCGATTTTCAACCTCATTAAGCTTTTTTAGTCGACTTCATTAAGCTTTCGTCATCATTTCGACATCATTAAGCTTTTTTTAGCCCATAAATATTATTTAAAACCTTTGAAAGTCTTTAAAAAGTTGAGCATTTTGCTAGCCGAGAGTTTAAAAATTCGAAAAAAAGGAAAAATTTCGTCTAAAGGAGCTCCTCTAATAGAGAGAGCTTTTCAATTTGAATAAATACTTTATCCAAACCAAACAAGAAACCAAGCAACCTCTTGGCTTTGGCTTTGGCTTTGGCTTGGCTTGGCTTGGCTTGGTTTGGTCAAACCTCATCCCATCAATTTATCAAATCTCTCAATATTCAGCCAATGCTTTTTGATCAATAGTTTTACTGAATTATATTTTCAGGACTGTTTTAAGCGGGATTTTTTTTATCTTTTCAACGCATATGGCAAACAATGGAAAAGCGGGGATTTTAGGAAATGGCACAGAAGTTTTTACCGCACAGGTAAGCTGAAACAGAATACAATAACAATTTCAACTAATAGAAAAAGAATCGTTAAGATTTTTCAAATGTTGGATATCTATTTTATAGTAATATTTTGAAACTAAATCGGGAAAGCTCTCGATTTCAGAGATTTCAGAATCAAAGCAGCTACCGTCATTACTCTGACACCGAAGTGCGGCTCCTCTCGCTCGGAATGTCCGCTTTCGCGTTAGCGGCATTGATCTTAGCTATCTTGTTGCCAAAGAGAAATCTCCCAGAGTCACTTGAGAAGAAAATCAAAAATGAAATCACTTTGAAACAACAAATCAGTGAGTTCTTTGTGAGAAAATGTGAATGAAACTCTTTAGATAAAGTCTTCTCAGCCTAAGCCTAAGCCTAAGCCTAAGCCTAAGCCTAAATGAAACTCTTTAGACAAAGTCCTCTCAGCTATGAAACAGAAAAATCTTCTCAAGTTGGCTCCATTCTTTTTATTCACTGGATCCATTCTTGCCTTGCTTTTTACCATTTATCCAACAACTTTCGCGTTCACGGATTCGTTAGTGAAAGAGAGAAATCTTGTTGCATATTATTGTATCGCTACTTGTTTGGGAGAGATTGTTGGTAAGTCGAAAGGGAAGAAAAATGGAGCTCTGAAAAATCGAATTTAGTCGGCTTAATCTTCACCACAGTCAGCAAGAAATACCACAACTTTGGACTGATCCCGGTTTTCATATTGACGTGCATCTTCTTTGTAATGGTGATGGTGCTGACATTGATCTATACGCCGGCTCAATCCTCATTAAAACCAACAAAAGAACTTGCGATTTTGGAGCCAAGGTAAGTATACATCGGCTTAGATCTTCTAAGGATCTGTGGCTCACATGGCCGACTGGCTAAGAGCCCGGTCTGTGGCTCAGGAGGTTAGGGGTTCAATCCCGCTGATGGTTCACTGGTTCTTTTTTTGTCAGATTAATGGATTTTTATTTCTCTAGATTTATGCTAATTTTTTATTGATGAATAATGAACAGACGATGAATAATGAATAATGAATATCTGTATTCATTTGAAAAGGGTTTTAACTTGTTACAAAGACACATTTCAGCGCATGGATCGGCATACTAGTTGGTGTTCTTTATGGTTGTCTCGATGGATCGGCGTGTAATGCAAGAATGGTTGCTGCTGCTAAAGGACTGCCAGAGTCACCAGCAATCGCTTTCAGTGTAGCGAAATTCTATCAGGTGCCGGGGCAACCTTTAGCTCTACTACTTCTACAGTATCCTAAAACTTACCCACCACTTATGCTACAGTTTTTGGCGCATTTCTACAGTAAGACAAGGAATTTGTCCTTTCCTACAGTAACTTTATCTTTAAACATATCCAATAAATTCAAAATCTTTGAATAAACTTTAACTCTTTTGGAAACAATCAACTTTCAGGCCGGTTCTGCTATGATCTTTCTCTTCTTGGGCTCCAAAATGAACATTCATCAAATCCTCTATCTTTCTGGCTTTCTGATGATTATCAGTAAGTTTTACGAATGATTTTGGAATTTTAGACAATTTTAGGTATCGGCTGTTACATCTCATTCCTTCGAGACTTAAAAGTTTCAAGAATTGGCAGCATTACAGAAGGAATTGAGAAAAGTGGAGATGAGAAGATTTTGAGTGAATAAATTTCATGGCTGGAATCCTAGCTTCATTAAAAGCTTCATTAACCCATTCGAAACTTCTGCAGCGAATAATCGCTCCAGCAAAAACTCAGGAACGGACCGCTGCAGCGATTATTCGCTGCAGCGCTAATTCGCTGCAGCGCTAATTGAACTATTTTCATTCAATTAATTGGTTTTTTTGCTGTTTTTCAGCATTACATGTATATTCTAATTGTAACAGATCTACAAATTACGTGGGCAAAAAAGACGTGTCATATTTACCCGGAATCAAGGCAGCCTCTGGTTTTGCATTGAAATGTTCCATAATAGCTCTAATCTTATAAAGCCGATCTCCTGCAGGATCCAGTTCATTATCACAAAAATATAGGTTTCGAAGAATAGATTCAAATTTTGCTCTTGACATAATGTGGGACATGTGGGAAAATCCTCCTAATCCAGGCCTGCTACTCCAGTAGTCACGAATCCTCGGTAATTTGACGATTCCCATTTGAAGCCAGGAAGAGCTTGAAAGATTTTGCATCGAAATCCTGCCAGTTTGTTTTCCTTTTTCCATGTTTATTAGATTCGCCTACTAACATATTAATTAATTTGTCGTCGATAAAATAAGAATAATAATCGATAGGATCTTGAAAAGTACTGAAGTCAAATCCAACTCGTTCTTCATCAAAAATAAATGGTGTAGGAGACTCTCTTAAACCTTTCCAACCATCTGGATAAACTGCTTCGGAGTCAAAAATGTCAAAAAAGGGCTTGGCCCGCAGACGAAAAAAAAGAAAAAATGCTGCGGTTTCGAATGGATTAAAAGTTGTCAAGCTTCATTAAAAAGTCCAAATACAAGTCGTTTAATATTTTTATTCGATTAAAGAATTTACGTGATATATAAGAACACGAGAAACGGGAAAATGAAGAGGAGAGAAAGATTTTTGACGAAAAATTCTTTGCTCTAAATTTTGCTATAAATTTTACTCTAAATAAAACCGATTTATTGAAGAATAAATGCTTTTTATGCAATTTCCCATCTTTTAAAGTCAATTTCGGTTCACTTTTAAGCAAATTCGAGAGTGAAAACGGTTCTTTTTTGAAAAAATCTATAAAAATCTCTACAAAGGGATTGGCTAAATGAATCTTTCTGAAAATTTGGCTATACACCTAACTTTTTGTGCTCTATCTTTTGTCTATTGACACCAAGATAGGTTTCCTTAGCTAAAGTGGCTTAAACTTAAGCCTAAACCGCACCACCCGTCACTCTTTTTGAGGATCCCGCGCTCCCAAAAAACTGGAATTCAGTTGCTGAAATTTTGGTTTTAATCGTAACTTTTTGTGCTCTATCTTTTATCTATTGACACCAAGATAGGTTTCCTTAGCTAAAGTGGCTTAAACTTAAGCCTAAACCGCAACATCCGTCGCTCTTTTTGACTACCCCACTTGACGCTCCCAAAAAAACCCAGACATAAGGCATTTTAAACCCGTTTTAATGTTATTTTGCAGAAGAATAAGTGATCTTTCTAATGTTTCCGTTGTAAATGTAAATGTTAAATGTGCCGTAAATCAGTGAAATGTACTCACACTAGTACAGAGAAGGCTGTCCAGAAAATCTTTTCGTTACTTTTCTGTTGAAAAATAACAAAATCACCAATTAACCTATGATTGGATCTAAGTAAAAAGTGTATATTCTTCAATTTCCCATATTTTTAAGTCAATTTCGACTCACTTTCAAGCAATTTCGAGGGTGAATTCGAGAGTTTGCGAAGTCTTTTTCGTAAAAATCTATAAAAACCTCTATGAAGAAATTAGCTGAATGAATTTCACTAAAAATTTGGCTATAGACCAAACTTTTTGTGCTCTATCTTTTATCTATTGACACCAAGATAGGTTTCTTTGGATCAAAGTGTCTAAATCGCGAAATCGAATTGTCGACCTAAGCCTAAGCCTAAGCCCGACCTTCACGCTTCCAAAAAAAACCCAGACATAAGACATTTTAAACCCGTTTTAATGTTATTTTGCAGAAAAATAAGTGATCTTTCTAATGAAACAAACCGTAGTTCAATTGGTGTATTTGTTGGTGTCGCATTTGTTGCATTTTTTGGTGCAACTTTTAAACGAAAGTACGAGAAGGAAGGAAAAGACTTATTCACCAACCTAATAAAATCCCTTTTACACTTAAAATTAAAAAGATATTCAGTTAACCGATTGTTTTGTCTTCAAACCAAAGATGCGAATTTCAGTAACCCTGTGTGTTTCAGAGCGATAACCAGGGCTGTTCCAAAAGTCAGTTAGGCCATTTTTGCCATTTTTGCCATTTTTGCCTGCAGTTAAGCCAATTCAAAGTGAGAATGCAGAAAATTAATTCATTCTGAACTGGGACATTGCTTTCAAAGTCTTCAAAGCTTTCAAAGTGTACCTCTAGGCTGGAGTGGCATTCGATTTTTGTCCGGATTGACGTAGATGACCGATTCGGCACTCACCTCTTGTCTTAAGAGCTTGATTCGACGCCTAAAAGGCTACCGTAATCAAAATCGTAACCGCAGCCCAATGAAGATTGAAAAAAGATTGAAAGAAACCAGTTTCGTCAACCAATCGAAGAATCTATTGCTTCCAACTTGAAGAGACAATCAAATCGAAAATTTGCAGACAAATACTGAATTTTTTTACAAATTTAAAGTCTCCAGATATATGTAAATCTTGGAAGTGAGGAGGTCCTTGATTTGCAAATTTCGTATAGCATTATCTAGCTGTTTTAAAGTGAGTCAATGAGTCAGTATAGACCGTATTTTCTCAAATAGTAGTGCACCCAGCGCGTCGCCTAAATTCCTCGAAATCTCGAGAACCGCTTATCAGAACCTATCGATGTGGGGTCGGAAAATGTAGCTGACGATGAGATCTTGTGGGGGATTTGAGTGTTGAGCTTCTGGGAAAACTTTGGAAGCCGTAAATAGTCATCAACTCGGCAGGGTGCACTACTATTAGAGAAAATACCGTAGACAAAACTTTACCTAGTTTGTACCACGAACGAGCGAATCAGAATCAGACATTCCCAAGCGGTCAAGTGCAAACTAGTTACTTTGCTAGCTTTACAGACTTATTGAACAGGAACACTTATTGAACAGGTTCTACATTCTTAGTTAAACTACTCACGAATTAGAATCAGACGCTTTGCACGATCAGCTTTGCACGATCAACTTTGCACAATCAGCTTTGCACGATCAGCTTTGCACGATCAGCTTTACACGATCAGCTTTACACGATCAGCTTTGCACGATCAGCTTTGCACGATCAGCTTTGCACGATCAGCTTTGCCCGATCAGCTTTGCACAGAAACAACTCTCAATCCGTCACATTTCTTGACACTTTTTGTAGATTTCATCTTCCAAATTCGAGATTTCATCTTTTCCAAACATTCCGGATCAAAACGTCACCCTTTCTCGATTTCAATCATCTTCAAATTTCATCTATGAAATTTCTATCTCTTCCCATTTTGCACAATCACACCTAGTGAGAGAAAAAAAATAGGGCCATCAAATAGAGGTGACGATAAAATGAAGTGAGTGTGAGTGAAACTCTCTCTGTCTCCAAGTTTACGACTCGACAAATAAAAACGCCTTAAAATTTACGTGAAAAAGGAATTCACGAGCAGAGATTAGGCGTCTTTGTAAATTTTTGAGACTTTTTGAAGTATTTCTTTTTTGATTTAGGCAGTATTTGAGGGAAATTTGCGGAATTCACTGTGCAACGGAGCAACATGGAGCGGGCACGGCTCGTAAGTTGAAAACACTAACCAATTGGGTTGAAAAACTAACCAATTGACTATGAAAAATGTTTAACTGCTTAGAATATCGATTCGAATTCAATTAGACTATTGTTTTTGTAAAGGATCAACTTTCAAATGTCAGGTGACCATCGTTTTGCTGCTGATTGCTCTACTATTTCTCATCGCTGGCGCAATTATGCTTGGAATCGGGATTCACAAGGCTAAACAAAGTCAGTTTTTGGAAGTGATTGAGCTGAAAAAGGGAATACGAGATAGAAGTTTGCAGCATTTTGCTTAAAAGGCTTCTCTCGCGTGAAGCGAATATGACTGGGTGGCGCAGTGGGTAAGAGGTCTGGATACAAACAATCTTTGGTCTTCCCTCCTGGGTTCGGATCCTCACCAAGCAATTCTTTTTTTCATTAACTTTTTAAACTAGTTTTAACAAAACGTGTAAATAGTATCGTATCCCATACAGTAACCAAGCTAGCCCTCGCCAAGCTAGCCCTCGCCAAGCTAGCCCTCGCCAAGCTAGCCCTCGCCAAGCTAGCCCTCGCCAAGCTAGCCCTCGCAAGCTAGCCCTCGCCAAGCCAGCCCCTCGCCAAGCTAGCCCTCGCCAAGCTAGCCCTCGCCAAGCTAGCCCTCGCCAAGCTAGCCCTCGCCAAGCTAGCCCCTCGCCAAGCTAGCCCTCGCCAAGCTAGCCCTCGCCAAGCTAGCCCTCGCCAAGCTAGCCCTCGCCAAGCTGGCCCTCGCCAAGCTAGCCCTCGCCAAGCTAGCCCTCGCCAAGCTAGCCCTCGCCAAGCTAGCCCTCGCCAAGCTAGCCCTCGCCAAGCTAGCCCTCGCCAAGCTAGCCCTCGCCAAGCTGTACCCCATCTAGCCAAGGTTGACCAAAAATCCATCAATCTGGCATAAAAAGAACCAATAATCCACCCAGCGGGATTGAACCCTTGACCTCCTGACCAAGAGATAAGGCTCTTAGCCAGTCGGCCATGGGACAGAGTGAAATCTCGAAGATCTACACCGATCTATAGTTACCTTGGCTCCAAAATCGCAAGTTCTTTTGTTGGCTTTAATGAGGATTGAGCCGGCGTATAGATCAATGTCTGCACCGTCACCATTCTTTTTTGCATTAACTTTTTTAAACTATTTAACGTTTTAACAAAACGTGCAAATAGTATCGTATCCCATACAGTAACCAAGCTAGCCCTCGTCGTTCGCCAAACTGTACCCCATCTAGCCAAGTTTAACCAAGCAAGATAAACAGAAAAATCTTATTGTTTTCGTTTTGACTCATTCATGTTATTGGGCAGAGAAAGGTAATACGAAAAGTCAATTCAAAGAATGATCTAACTCATAGTATCTACCGTGTGTTGTAAGGAAACAATATTTCTGCTCGTTTAGAGCCTCACAAGGCGTACATTACAATTCTAACTGAAGTTACTCAACTTCTATAAAACACGAGTAAAAAAATTGCACAAAGATCTAAACTTTGCATGTTACAAATTTAGAAAAAGATGATTGCAAGAATCATGTTGAAGTATGCGACGCAAGTGACATTGGGAGTATTCTCCATTTCTCGGTGGATCCTGGAATTCCCTGGGATGACACTTACAATGATCTCAACGCACCGGCAACTCAATCAGCTATAGCGAATTTTTCGACAAATGTAACATTTAGCAATAAGAGCTTTAGCAAGAAGAGCTTAAGAGCTAGACTTTTTGGTTTAGATATTTGAAAGAATTTGGAAGATTTTAGATCACAAATGTATTGAATAGTGGAGTGGCTTCATCACTGAAAGCACAAGAGCTGCCACAACTCCTTCGTTTCTCGAATTTCGCAATCAATTCAAAGCTCTTAGTCGTTTCGCCCGATTATCTCGTTCCGTGAGTTGCAGTCTATCAGTCTTCAGTCTATCAGTCTTCATTCTATCAGTCTTCAGTCTATCAATGAGCTCAAATCTATCAATGTTTATAGATCACTTAACAGCACTACAATGTTTTACGGAACACTCATCTTTACCTCAAAAGTTGATCCAAAAGACGTGCAAAGTGCTCTCACGTCGGCCGGATGGAAAGCGCTTGTGCAAAGTAAGTGAAAAATTACATTGCATTGCTAACAATGCATTGATAACATTGCTTTTTAGACTGAAATTCTTAAATAAACTTTTTCAGACTCATCCCGCGATTTCTGTGACAACATTTCGCCAACACCCGACCCACCACCGATTGGAGGTGAGTTGTGAAATCTTTCACAAATCAATTTCAAAAGTTGACTCAGCGCTATCAAAATTGAATGATTTTCCTCAAGTTTTTTAAAGAATCGTTCACTTTTATTTTGTTTTCTTTTTACATTTTTGCGTGAATCATTGAGGAGAATGGGGCGAAAAGAGACACATAAAAGTTGATCGGGCAAAAATTGTTGATCTGGCAATATTTAAAGGGAAATATTTCCGGGACAAAAGAAAAATATAGTAATATAAAAGTTTCTTTGGTTGAAAGGCACAAATGTAATTGGGTAGTTGTAAGTAAATGTAAGACAAATAGATTTTAACCAATGTAGCCTTGCTGTGATTGCTTGCTACGGCGATTGCTGCGACGTTTCTTGTAACAAACGAGTAAAGGACTAAGGTTGAGTATTTACGGTTGTAAAAATCTAGTAAAACCTGTATAATATACTATGCAATAAGTGGATATTGTTAAATCTAAACATATAGGTTTCTTTAGCTAAGGTTTAGGCTTAGGTTTAGGCTTAGGCTTGGACTTAGTGCGTAGGCTAGCGGCTAGCGCCTAGCACTAAGTCTATTTGGGTTTGGGCTGAACCCCCATTTTCTGGATCTCAGCCAGTTCTCGGAGCTAAGGGACACCCGCTTGGCGATGCTCATGCGCCCCCATAGGAGCATCCTGGCAAATTTTCAGGCAGTTCTCGTGTCTGGATTAGGCTTAGGCTCAGGCTCAGGCTTAGGCTCACTATTAATATCATCCTGCCGCTCTTTTTGTCTACCCGACTTCACACTTCCAAAAAAATCCAGACATAAGACATTTTAAACTCATTTTAATGTTATTTTACAGAAAAATAATTGACCTTTCTAATAAAACAAACCGTAGTTCAATTGGTGTATTTGTTGCATTTTTTGGTTCAACTGGTTCAACTTTTAAACGAAAGTATGAAAAGGAAGGAAAAGACTTATTCACCAACCTAATAAAATCCCAAATTACACTTAAAATTAAAAAGATATTAAAAAGATATTTAAAAAGAAAAGAGACACATAAAAGTTGATCGGGCAAAAAATTGTTGATCGAGCAATATTTAAAGGGAAATATTTCCGGGACAAAAGAAAAATATAGTAATATAAAAGTTTCTTTGGTTGAAAGGCACAAATGTAATTGGGTAGTTGTAAGTAAATGTAAGACAAATGGATTTTGACCAATGTAGCCTTGCTGCGATTGCTTTCTACTGCGATTGCTGCAATGCTTCCTGTAACAAACGAGTAAAGGACTAAGGTTGAGTATTTAAGGTTGTAAAAATCTAGTAAAACTTGTAGAATGTACTGTGCAATAAGTGGATATTGTTAAATCTAAAATCCACGGTAAACGCATTGCTAACAACGTGTTTACCGTAGATTTTAGAACGTTAGAACGTCCTGGTTTCAGATTTCTCGTGCGATCCAAGAAACCCGTCACGAACGGTGATCGTCATGGTGGATGTTGCGTTGCCGATGGACCCATTGACTTCAGAAAAAGACAAACTTCAAGCGGTAGTTGATAACTTAATGTTTAACATTTACAGAATCGAAGTAGTCAAGTAGAAGCCAGCTAGCCAGCCAGTCAAGCTCAGAGCTAGTCGAATCAGGCTATAGCTAGGCAAAATCAGGCCATAAGTGATCGTATTTTGTCTATAGTATGGGATCTATAGGATGACATACCATTCTACAGGTTCAATATTTATGGGAACCAGTAGTTCACTAGATTTAGAGCTCATTTTATACAAGTTTAATGCTAAAAAGGAAACACACTTATCAATACGCCTAACGCTTACAATTTTAAGTTTCTCATTTTCAAAATGATTGCCTTTTGCGCTGTTGTTTGCCAACCCCCTTAGGAAACCTTTTGCGCTGTTGAAGCACCTTAGGAAGGTCGAATAAATTGAGTTTTCTACAAAGTTATGTTAAGTTTTCTTGAAAGAACCAAAACGGAAATGTGATTCAACTGTTTTACTGGTTTTTAATATCCTGTAGATTCAAAAACTGTTAAATCTTTTGAAAATTAATTTTCTCATTGTTAAACAAGAAGAACTGGGATCTGATTCGTTTTGGTGAAATTTGATGATCGAGTTCCGATAAATCGACTTTGGAATATCAAATTTAGTAAAATGGATCTATTGGGCTGTCCAGTTATGGATGCGCGTTTTTACTATTTTGTAAATTTCTCAAGATATCGAGAAAAAGATATATATGAGTATTATTCGAAAGCTGAAGATCTCCTGAAGATTCGAAAGCTGAAGGTCTAGAATAATACTCATATATATCTTTTTCTTGATTTCGGTATCTTGAGAAATTTACAAAATAGTAAATAAACGCGCATTCATAACTGAACAATCCAATACTACTACGAATAGAGCAATTTATGTACGAAGGTAGTAGCTAAATTCAAAAAGGAATTGTTAAAGCTTTGCAACTACATTATTTGTTGATTATTTTGTTATTCAAACACTGATGAAAGTCAGTCTTGAGTCAAATCTTTCACTCACTTCTTTGGTTTGGTTTTGATGTGTTATGCGCCCGGTTGCGATCCTCTACCGGACGGATACACTGATAGTGATAGTCTTGGACGTGGGTTTTTGAGCTCTAGAAGATTTTGGCGTACTTTAGCTATTTAAGCTTATTGTATCTAGGTCCTAAAAAGAATAAAAGCTCTTTGTTTGAGCTGTCACCGCAGAACCAAACGAGTGTCCAGCCGGTGCTGAGTGCTACTACGAAAGGAGCAATTTATGTTACATTCTTTAACTATAAACAATCGTGATTTATCTGCCGAGATAGCGAATCACTGGAATCAGACAATTTGATGTATTGGGTTGAAATGTCGGCTTTTTAAAAAGGTCCTATTGTGTCCTAAACGAGTGTCCAGCCGGTGCTGAGTGCTATTGGGTTGTCCAGTCATGAATGCGCGTTTTTACTATTTTGTAAATTTCTCAAGATATCGAACAGATGTATATGAGTGTTATATATCATTCGAAAGCTGAAGATCTCCTCTACATTTTGATATAAAAACCTTTGAAATTTGTTCAGCTTTTGGGCAAATTGACTGCACAAAGGGAGAGGTCGTTTTCGAAAAAACCCATTCTAGCTTAGCTATTCCTCAAGTTTCATGGTGTAAAACAACCGCCCAGAAAAGAAAAGTAAGGATGCTCTAAAATTGTTATATTGAAAAAAAAAATTATATTGATATATCTATTGGCCAAACATCAAACGGTTAACTCAATTTGAGCGGAGCCAAAACTTGATCCAAAGGCGCCCTTCCATTTTTTGGCCACCTCTTCTTCTGTGCAGTCAATTTACCCAAAAGCTGAACAAATTCAAAAACTTTTTATATCAAAATGTAGAGGAGATCTTCAGCTTTCGAATAATACTCATATATATCTTTTTCTTGATTTCGGTATCTTGAGAAATTTACAAAATAGTAAAAAACGCGCATTCATAACTGGACAACCCAATACTGTCGCCATTTTTTAGCAACTATTAGAAACTGGACAACCCAATAGAAAGTCGAGTTTCTATTAACTCATCTCCAATGCTTTCTTGACGATTTTTTAAATCATAAACCAATTTTGAGAGTTCTAAACGATCAGCGAGCTCAAAAAGATTGAATTGATTTGATTAATAAATTGATTGAACACTAGAATAATACCAAAATCCAAAATTCAATTCGATCATTCAGATCCAATCCTACTTGTCAACTTTGTCCCTACCAAATGACACTGATTGGGGCAATTTCCAAATGGGTGTCGGGGTTTTCTATGGAAGCAACGCTTTTCTCATTAACAATTGGTTATGCGGCAATCAGGTATTCTCTGTGAAATCAAAAAGCACAAGTATCAATTTGTTTTCTTGTTTAGAGTTGCCTCAATGATGCGATCTCAAAAATCGCTATCAACACCACTTCACAAAGCCACAATATAACAAGGTTTTGAAGTTTATAAGAGTTCAGCTCTCTAATTTTCTATTAGAGCCTATGAGTTTGTTCGTGACGAATTCTCGAGCATTCATCAACAATTGGGACCCGGAAGAGCAAGGACACTGACGATTTTGACAGATGGATTGTAAGAAATCGAAATTTCGTGAAGCTGAGAAATTCTAGTGAATACGACAACGGATTTGGTGAGAATCGGAGTCGAAGTCTCGTCGAGGCTGTTTCGCAGACTTTCTACACATCAACGATTTTGATTAGGTGGATAACGATTGATTTTAATCCAAAAACATCTTTACAAATTGCTAGTATGGCTGTACTGTTTTTAGAATCAAGTACAGTACTTGAAATGCTCAATTTGCCTTTTAAAATTGTCATTTGCTGTGTTCAAGCATTTTGGGTGATTGGTTAACAATCTTGACTCAAAGATCAGAGATCGAAAGTTCAATCCCAAGAAAATCTCCCAAGAGAATGGTCCGAACTGGTCAAACGATTTTGCTACGCTGCTGTAATGTAAACGTCTATCGAGCATGGAGAACACGATGCTCTATTTATTTTTTGCCCATTCTTAATGGTTCACAAGAAAAAGGGCAAAGTGTGGGTGCCTACTCGGGAAACTTGAGTGTATATAGGCTCTCGGGAAACCTGAGGGTATATTGGCTTCGAACATGACCGAATGGTGTAGAGGTAAATGTGCGCGCTCTTAGTCTACCGCTCAATTCTATGACCCTGGTTCGGATCCGGTTGCGGGATTTCTTTTGCTCCTTTTGCTAAACCTTTAAAAACACTTTTTATTCTGAAATCTGAATTCTGAACGATTTATATGAAACATTTAGCAATGCTCGTTCCGTTCGATCCACTTACGCTCAAATTGTCCCGTCGGGATATCAATTTGTCGCCGTTGATCACTGGTATCAATTGGGATTGGCTGATATTCGAGCGAGAAACTTGTGGTGGATTTGTTTAGGTAAAATCAAGACCTAAACGCCGCTGCTATTCTGTTAAAGTAGTGATTGCTAAAGCTGTGAAAATGTCTTGTTCAATTTGCTTGAACCTTGATCAACTGGTCAAGTGATCAACAAGCAGACTTTGAATGAAAAGGAATCCTTATTGTTAAAATTTGGATCTGATGAGATTTCCAGATGTCTATTGAACTAGAACAGTCTACTAAATTAACTGTATTTGCCAAATGAACTGTATCTTAGCCGTTCCCGTCACAACACCACCACCAGTTCACACACCGCCAACTTGGGCTCCAATCACGGTCACAACGACACCATTTGCTCGACCGACTCTTCCAACTACACCCACTGGACCACCAATACTGCGTAAGCTTTAGAAACAAAGTATTTGTCTTAATGTAAGCATTGGATCTTTCAGCCGAGAAATGCAAAGCTCTTCAAGTCCTTTTCCTCATCGACATGTCGCAAAGTATCGATGCTGGATTTAACGTAAAGAAGATTTAGCTATTAAACACTTAGCTTTAGCTATTAAACAAGAAGATTTAGCTATTAAACAGCTCTAGAATCTCACATCGTTCATCCGTTCCTTCATCGAACAAACAAGGAGAGCTGAAAACGCTAGATATGGCTATATTTCCTTTAACACAAAGGTTCAAGAGAACTCGGGCGCTTTGCGAGGAGTAAACGATTTCTTGACCTATTTGGGTACAACAAAGTACACGAATGGGTACACGAATTACACGATGTGAGTGGGTTTGAGAAAGGGAAAATGTTTCTATTCTATTTAGGTTAGTCTATAAAGTGAAAAACTGACTCTATTCCCTTCGAAAAGATTAGTTTAACAAGAAAGTTTGAAGAAAAAGTTTACATGATGATTTTTTAAAAACAAAACCATAAATTCTTCACAAACCTTTTTTTGATAAACTTGGCTATATTTCAGAAAAACTTTTGCTGAAAAATCAGAGTGGAATTTAGATAAAAAAATAAGAGATTTCTTCAACTGAAGTGAATTGGTTACTTTTTAAGTGATCAGCTTTAGACAAGTCTTTAATCGGTTAATGGATAGGTAATGAGTCGCATTGAAAATCTAAAATGAAATACGTTGATATTAATCTGTCCGGTACTGTACTATTTCTCAGCGAAATAAAAGAACTCAGCTTTATAGGGTTCCGTAGACATGTAGACATGTACAGGGTTGTTCCTAGAACCAAAAATTCAGGCCTGACCTGGCTTTGGCTGGCCTGGCCTAGGCTGGCCTGGCCTTGGTTGGCATGGCCTTGGCCTGTCCTGGCTTTGGCCTGTCCTGGCCTTGGCCTGTCCTGGCTTTGGCCTGTCCTGGTCTTGGTTGGCCTGGCTTTGGCCCGTCCTTGATCAAAAATAATTGAGCATCATAACAAAGTAGAAAGTATTGTAGAAAGTCGACAAATTTCCCGAACTTTTAGTGGATTCGACGCGATGAACGACTTTTCCAGCAACTTTGACGCCAATTCTCCCAGAGCTGTGGTTTTTATCACTCCTGGAAAGTAAGGGAAACCTTGTGCGGCAGGATTATTGCAATCGCCTCAGTGCATCAATGCTAGTTCCAACATACTTAAGAAAGATCTTCTCCTTGAGTGGTTCAGGACTGGCGCCAGCAGCATTTTCCCGATTTGGTCACCTTTAGTGGCCATCCTTCGAGCTTAATCCAATTGATCTCAGTGTTTGGAATGTTCTTAAAGCAAAAACGTGCTTAAAAGCATTCCAGCATTGATTCGCTTAAGAAATCTCTTGAAAAAGCATGTGATAAACTCAATTCCGTTTATCATTCCGGCTTCCACTCGATTCCGCTTACCGGCCGATGGATCCATTTCCCATGGATCCATACCGGCCGATGGATCCTGACACCAGGCCTGCATTTCTGCCTATAGAGGAAAGGAAGTAGAAATAGGAAGGGAAGTAGTTTTTAAAAGAAAGTACTTTTTAAAAGAAAGTACTTTTTCTTGTTTAATATCTTTAAAAATCAATTGTTAAAGTTTTTGAGTTGATGTCCTAAGCCTTTTAACGGTTTCTATCCTTTAAAGAAATCGATTACAATAATCCTACCGCATCCTGTAAATTCTCCAGATTACAAAGTTTAAATTCAACAACTTAAAAAAACATTTAAGTCCTAACGATATGGAAGAAGCGGCAAAAATCAACTCCGTGAAAGCAATTGTTGAATCGTTTAGAAAACAAGGAATTCAGGTTTTAAATGAAGAATCCATTGAAGGATCCATTGAAATTGAAAATTTCAGATCATCGCCTCATTAGTGCTCCCAGATGAAGGAAAAAAGGCAATGCTACAAAATATTTTGCTTTTGAATGAAAATTTCGATGGAGAGTAAGTTCAAGCATGTTCAAAGCCAAGACTTATCGTCAGGAAGGAACCAGATTTGTAGAGATAGGGAACCAAATTTAGAAAGATAAGGAACCAAATATGTAGAGATAAGGAACCAAATTTGTAGAGATAGGGAACCAAATTTAGAGGGATAGGGAACCAAATTTAGTCGGACAGGGAACCAAATTAAAAGAGAAAGGGAACCAAACTTAGTCAGATAGGGAACCAAATTTGTAGAGATAAGGAACCAAATTTAGATAAACTCTAGATCTTCTTACAATATTATTGTTAGTTCCTAGAGCATGACTTTAAATCAAAGTTCTAGAGCCAATCTTTTGACAACAGCTACTTACAATTCACTTGTCGCCACCGCTCCATTAACTGCAAGAACATTGACTTGTCGAGGTTTGGTTTGAAAGTTACAGTGGCGGACAATTAAATAGAACCGAGGGAATTATTTCGTGTCTTCTCTCTCGTGCATTATTTTAACTTACTTTCAAAAGTAAAGTAAAATATAGTTCAATATACATCTATTAAACAGTTTTCGAGTTTTCTGAAAAAACTTTGAGGCACTTAAAAATGCATGAAAATAAAAGTATAGTTTTACAACTTTTTCCTGAGGCGTTTTAGAGCATGATAATGTTCAGCAAAAAGATTCTCCGTATTCGATTTAGTGGGAATAAGCTTTTAGTTTGTGGAAATTCGTTGAAATTTAAGGGTTTTCGGGCATCTGAAAGTGCTCAAAAACGACGATTTTTGGCTATTTTTGCCGTTTTTTCTCTTTTTTGACCCTTTTTGAGCACTTTCAGATGCCCGAAAACCCTTAAATTTCAACGAATTTCCACAAACTAAAAGCTTATTCCCACTAAATCGAATACGGAGAATCTTTTTGCTGAACATTATCATGCTCTAAAACGCCTCAGGTTCTATTTAATTGTCCGCCACTGTAGATGTAGATGTAATTCTCAATCATCTTTAAAACAGTTATTGTTGATTATTGATTGAATTCGGATCTGATCTGATCTGATTCAGTTCGGTCTGAAATTGTTGATTAAAACTAGCATTGACATTAAAGACATTGAAGACATTGACTAATTCTTGACCATGAATCAATCTAGCAACCACTGATGCGATGTGCAATCTGGATATCGTTTTCCTCGTCGAAGACTCTGAAGTGGTCGGAAATCGGAAAGGGCAACTCTTCGTAAGAAAAGTTTAACTATAAATAAACAACCGTAAATACTGTAATAGTACCCCACCGTCATAATGACGGTGCGTAGTGTTGCGTAGTCTAGCTTTGAACGCGTTTTTCTCGACACTGGTTTATGCTAGCTGTGCGCTTAGGTATCAACTTTTAGCACTTAAAAGTTGTAGAACTTTTCGCTTTATGATTTTATGGTTAAAGAATGGTCCAAACCAAAAGCTAAACTAGGGAAAGACCCTAGTTTAACGTTTGATCCTGGCTTAGACAGAAATTTGGTTTTAGAATAGCTTTGGGCAGATGTTCTGGCTTCGTCAGGCTCCTGGCTTGATCCTGATCAAGGTTCTAGCCTAGCTAAGATCCTAGCTTGCCAAGATTTTGGCTAAATCCTAGCTTGGTCATAGTCTGAGAAGGTTCTGGACTGATTTCTAGCTGCTGTTTGTTTTTATGCAAACATCACATATCATACCTACCGTAAATACTGTAATAGTACCCCACCCCCATAATGACGGTGCGAAGTGTTGCGTAGTCTAGCTTTAAACGAGTTTTTCTCGACACTGGTTTATGCTACAATGTGCGCTTAGGTATCAAAAAAATAGCTGAAATTCAGGGCTATTTTTTGATACCAAAGACGCATTTTTTGAAAGTACGGGTGCTTTGAAAAAAAGTGAAATACTAAAAAACGACTACGCGACTGTACGAGGGCGGTGGGGTACTATTACAGTATTTACGGTAGGTAAACGTGGATTTACTGCACGATTGGGTAATTAAGCCGTTAGTGATCCATTTTCTGACCTTTAACCTAAAGCAGCGAGTACCAGAAGCCGTCTTTTCTTCTGATTGACACAGTTAGCTCTTGAAATGATTCTTTTCTATTCAGGCAAAAGGAGCCATGCTTTCTTATGTCAATAAAGCCCAAGAATACATTGGGAAATTCACCGATCGAGTCGCTCTCGCCTACTACTCGAATCCTGATGGTTTGGGAGTTAAATTAGAAATCGAAATCCTATTCCAGATCGTCCTCATACTTGGCCCGATCGAACAGGGATTGCTTTCAATTTCTCGCAAGAGATCTCCTATATTCCGTCACTTCTGGAGTCAGAGATCAGACGAACAATTCCTGAAGTACCACCGGGGAGTTACAGTGATATTGCGCTGTAAGTTAGCAATAAAATAATCGACACTTTGAAACTTTAGTGGCCTCCAACTGGCTCGTTCGCTTTTCGGCGCTTCACCGACGTCAAACGGTCAAGTGGTGATCATTTTTGGGCGTGGAACGTAAGGATTTGACTTGAGTTTAAACTAAGAGTATCGAAAGTTTACAAAGTTTACTTTTTCTTGGTTTACAAAGTCTTGTAAAAGGATTTTGAATGGATTTTGTATCTGTATGAGACATTTAGATATATCCAAGAAGATCAAAAGTGTTGCGACGAGCCGTTCAACATCTCGACAGCGATGCTCGATCAAGGGATTATAATGAAAGGTTGGCAATAGAATTCTCAAATGAATTCAAATCAAATCTAAAAAAGAATTAAGGATTTCATTTTCACATTTAAACAATGATACTGATTTAGGTGCCACTGTTGGTTCGGGAAAAAGCGAAGCATTGATGGAACAAATCACTGGACGACCAACTTTTGAGGTGATTCAGATTCAGATTATTCTATTTTTCCTATGACACGTCCGTGACGAATGGAACCATATTGGAACCATATTGGAATCGTATCTGAACCATATTGGAACCATATTGAAACCATATTGGAACTATATAGGAACCATATTGGAACCATATGGAACCATATTGGAATCGTATCTGAACCATATTGGAACCATATAGGAACCATATTGGAACCATATTGGAACTATATTGGAACCATAATGGAACCGTATGTGAACCATATTGGAACCATATAGGAACTATATTGGAACCATATTGGAACCATATTGGAACCATATTGGAACCATATTGGAACTATATTGGAACTATATTGGAATCGTATCTGAACCATATTGGAACCATATAGGAACCATATTGGAACCATATTGGAACTGTATTGGAACCATATTGGAACCGTATGTGAACCATATTGGAACTATATTGGAACTATATTGGAATCGTATCTGAACCATAATGGAACCATATAGGAACCATATAGGAACCATATTGGAACCATATTGGAACCATATAGGAACTATATTGGGGAACCATATTGGAACCGTATGTGAACCATCTTGGAACCATTCGTCACGTAGTCATTGCTTTTCCCGACAAACCTCTGGACTTTTCTTCCGGTTTTTGACAGCCTATTTTCTATTTTTTAGAAAAAAACCCGATCGATTCAGAGAAAAAATGATTTAATCCGGGAAAAACAATGCTTTTCTCTGGAAATGTCATAAGAAAAATACGATAATCTGAATCTGAATCATCCCAAAGGCATTTCATTTTAGCAACAGCCCAAAGGCATTCATATTAATAAAAAGACGATAAATAGAAAATAAATTGAAACTGATATTGTTTAGGTTCCCGATTATAACATCAATTTCGCCGAACAGGCCGGAGCTGAGCTTGTCGATCAAATGTGGGATTTCAGAAAGGAAGCGAGCCGCGAGAGTAACTGTTTGCAGCCACAAATTGGTGAGGAATTCAAAACGAATTTTTCAATCTTGTAAAGTCAAACAAAAGTTGAAATATTGGAGATCTGGAAATGGTTGAAACGGTTGAAACGATTGAAAAATTCAACTCTAAAGTAAGAGCAATAGTATTATTATTATGGTTTTTGAACTTTAGGGTTGACTTTAGGGTTTTTGAGCGGTATTGAGTGTCCTTAATTCACTTGCTGGCTTGCTAAACTTCCAGAAATCTGAAAAATTCCAGAAATCTTCTGCCCCGATCCAGCCGACATTGTTCTGATCATTCAAATGCCATCAAAAGATCAAGAAAATCTCTTCAATACTGTAGAAAACGTTTTTAAAAATAAAAAGCAGCAATTTTAGATCAAAAACTTCACTGCTAATGCTCTACTCGCAGCTTTTGAAGGGTTAAATTATGGTGGAGTTGAAAAGGTTTGTTTTTTTGTAAGTTAAAAACGTTTTGACGAGTTTAGTTGACAAGACTGGCTATTGTGACTTATTCCGGTGAAAATGCGGAATTGATTCAAAGTTTACCTGCGAGTTTCAACCTTTCGACAGCTTACACAGCATTGGAGAATCTTGAATTAACAGCTAGAGTTGATGGGCCAGACTATTTGTCGTCGTAAGTTTTGTACTTCATTTGATTTGATTTCGAGTTTGATTTCGGTATGGTTTAGAGCTTTTGGAGAAGCGATCAAACAACTTACGACATTCGGTCGGCCATACGCCTCTTGGTCGACCATTGTGATAGCTGGGAGTTTGGAGTAAGTGAATTATCACAGGAAATAGGTGATTTATTTTTAAAACCTCAAAATCCCAAGGCCAGGAACAAGCTGAAGAGTGGAATGATAAAACTTTAAATCTATGAACTTAATCGAGCTTGTTTCGTGAACATTTCAATTGGTAGGCTATGCCAAAAGGGATTAGGTAATTGAACGAACAGCACCGTCAAGGCAAAAGGCTATGCCAAAAGGGATTAGGTAAACTAACAGAACCGCCAAGTTTTTTTTAAAATCAGATTGTAAAATACAGGGGTAACCATAGAGAAAATGACGTAACAATAGAGGTTGATTGGCTGTCATAGATGTTCTTTGTTCGGCGGCATAATCGCTCGCGATCTGGCCCACCGGCTTTGCTTATACCCTTCCCAGAGTGCTCCTTCCAAGGAACTTGTTCCTTTTATGGTACTTGGTACCTCCAAGCTAGTCTTGGATAATTTTTGGGACGCTGACCTGGGGACCCCGGGACGGCAAAAAAAGACCAATAATCTCGATTTTACAGGCTGTCCGGAGTTGTTATCGGTTGAGTCTGGCAAAATTTTCTCGTTGATTTTTTATGGCTTATCGCGTTGTCAAAATTGGTTTTGCTTTAGGCGCCACCCGCAAAGTTGATTTTTTCGCGCTTTTTAACGTTTTCTGAGAAAATTTGCATTTATTCGTTTGAAAATTTTCAAAAAAATCAACTTTGTATGGGTGGCGCCTGAGGCAAAACCAATTCAACCAACCAGTTTTGAAAAATCAACGAGAAAATTTTGCCAGACTCATACTGATGCCCACTTTTTTCGGCAGAACCTGTATTTTAAATCGAAATTATTTGTCTCTTTTTGCCGTCCCGGGATCCCCAGGTCGGCGCCCCAAAAAATATCCAAGACTAGCTTGGAGGTACCAAGTACCTCTTAAAGGAACAAGTTCCTGGCGATGAGCACTCTGGGAAGGGTATAAGCAAAACCGGTGGGCCAGATCGCGAGCGATTGTGCGGCCGAACAAAGAACATTTGTGGCAGCGAATCAAGCTCTATTGTTACGTCATTTTGACTTCAAAAATGATTATAAACTATGTTTTTAGTGCTGAAGATGTTGAAAATGCAACGAATGTCTCTCTACACATGACTCAAACTGGGATTTACAACTTTGCTATTGGAACATCTGATGATGAGGCGTTGTTTGTTGGATTGAGAGAGATAATGCAAAGATATACGGTAAAGGATGAATAAATAAAGAAGATAAATAAACAAGACAAATAAAAGCCATTCAGCTAATCGATGGAACGTTATTGGATCCGCCAGAAGGAGTCCCAGCCGTTTACACAGCGAACGAGATTCGGGATAACGTTTGTGCGCATTACCCGGGAGAAGGTCAGTTCTTAGAGATTTCTTAGATCTATCAGTATCTAAAATCGAAAATCTAGAACTAAATTCAATCTTGTTATCTTACTAAAAGTAATTTGCAGTCAACATTTAGGGATTCCAACTGATCCACCAGCTACTCCACCGCCGCCAACACAACAGCCCGGTTTCCTCCCTCAGGGTCTTCTCGCCTCACAAACTTGGCCTGATATTTGCATTTTGATTGGTGAATCTTATTATGTTTGTTTTGATTTAAAAGCTGGCTAGGTTTTGAATCGTTTCTAAAATTTTAGATACTTCTGCTGATTTTGCTGTGAACAATACCGCGCTTAATGATCGGGGATTTGAAGTGGTGAGT
This sequence comes from Mesorhabditis belari, assembly GCA_958450365.1. Classification (NCBI taxonomy): domain Eukaryota; kingdom Metazoa; phylum Nematoda; class Chromadorea; order Rhabditida; family Rhabditidae; genus Mesorhabditis; species Mesorhabditis belari. The sequence continues at coordinate 1,275,321 of CAUEEP010000920.1, forward strand.
TAAATAATGATTTAAATATGTTATGGATGCTAATAAATGGAGATAAATGTTAATAACTGTTAATAACTGTTAAATGTTAATAAATAAATCTGTTAATTCGTTAAACATTATTCTTTACAGCTTCGAATGTTCTTAATCAACACCTTGATTCGGTACAAGATTGGTGACGAGTTCACGAGGATCGCTCTTGTCACTTTTGATGGAAATGCTACGGTCTGTAAAGCTCAGAATCAACTTGAAATCTCAAAACAAGATTGAAATCAGTTTTAGGCAGTAATCAACTTCAATACTTACTCCGATTGGCCTTCTTTGTACAAAGGATTGACAGAAGATTGGCAATACGGACCATCGGCTAACCATCAACCACAGAAATCGATTGATGTGTAAGGATTTTGAGCAAGATGGGCTTGCAATGATTTGCTAACAAAGCCAACAATTTTGGCTTTGTTATAGAACTAGAACTCAGTCTTGAATCAAATGCGGTAATCATTTTCTTGATCCAAAACAACTTCTAGTGCTCTCGACTTACTCCGAGATGTCACCTACCAGCCAAAGAACGGATTCCGGAACAAAGTGAACTTCCTCTGGGTGTTCACAACCGGAAAGTGAGTGAGAGAAATCATTTCAAATCTTTGAGATTTAGCGAAAACCTGGTCGGCACCAATTATCAAGCTGCTTTAAACGGCTTGGGACAAGGAGGCGTCACCGTGATGGGAATTGGTCTCGGAAATATCGAGTCGAGCTTTATGAAAACGATTTCCTCATCGTATGTGAGAGTGACGAATTACACGGATCCATTGAGCGGGATGGCTTCACAATTGGATCTCGTCGGGCCGTTGCTGTACCAGACGTCGACCGGAAAGCGTGGGTTATTATCTGTTGTGGTTAATGGCTAACATTGTGGGAAATTTGATACGTCATTTGCAATCAGACTTTGTGCTTAAATATCTTGGTGTTGGGCTGTACAATTTAAATATTTTTGGTGTTATTAGATGCGCCAAGTCTTTCTCTGTCGATTGGTACAAAAACTATTTAAATTGAACAGTCCAACACCAAGATATTTGGGTTCAAAGTTGGATTCCCAATGGGAAAAGGGACCTTTTACCTTTTGCCCTTTTGCCATTGGCAACCCAACTTTAAGCGCAAATATCTTGGTGTTGGGCTATCCAATGTAAATACTTTTGTACCAATCGACAGAGAAAGACTTGGCGCATCTAATAACACCAAAAATATTTAAATTGTACAGCCCAACACCAAGATATTTGAGCTCAAAGTTGGATTGCCAATGGTAAAAGGGGCGGGGCTTATCAGATGTCCGACAGCGATTGTACCAATCGACAGAGAAAGACTTGGCGCATCTAATAATACCAAAAATATTTAAATTGAACCGATCAAAACCAAGATATTTGAGCTCAAAGTTGGATTGCCAATGGTAAAAGGGGCGGGGCTTATCAAATATCCGATGGACATTGCCTAATGTGGTGCTTTTGAATCAAGTTTAGATGGAAATTGACATTTGGGGTCTTACTTCATTATTAAGTTTATTGTTTTATTCTAACTATAAGTTTATTATAGTTTTGGATAGCTTTGAGCTAGAGCAAATGGACAAAACCTTAAAACCATTAATTCTATTTTCTTGTATCTTTGTTCATACATGCATTTATCCAATTTTGATTGACAGGACAAAGAATTAGGCTTAATGTTATGACTGAACTTGATTATCAAAGAGCAGACGACTTTGTGTAGTCTGTAAATTTTCAAAAATAAAAACGGCTTCTTATATACGGCTTCTTTTAGAAGAACAACCCCCACCATTCGCGTTTTTCAAATCAGACGTCGTCATTGCTATTGATCGAGAAATGCCAACCGATTTGTTCAACAATGTGAAAGATTTCCTTGGCACATTTGTCCAGGTATCAGAAATTATCAGAAAGTATCAGAAAGCACATTTATCAGAAAGCTAAAGCTAAAGCCATAAACTTCAGCAATTCACCATCGGAAAGGACAATTCAAGAATAGCGCTCGTTGTCTTTGACTCAACTGGGATCACCACAGGAATCCTGCAAAATCAACAATTCGATCAAGCTGTGAGAAATCTGCATAAAATGAGTAAAAATAGTTTTAGAGTGTTCTCAACAATATCAAATCACTTCAAGCAAAGGGTGGAACGACTTTTGGAAATGGAAACTATGACAAGTGAGCTTTTGAGTGACAGAAAGAGTTACAGAAAGAGTTAAAGAGTGACAGAAAAATTGTACAGCTATAAAAGTGCTGTTTTGAGGTTTTGAGTTAAGAAGTTTAAGCTAAAAACTTCGTCAAACTTACAACAGAATCAACGACTTTTTAGAGACTCCAAACTCGAATTTGAATGTTTTTTCAGCATCATGCTGTCTAGGATTTTTTACACTGCTTGGCTAGGGTTGTCAAAGTCATTAAAAAACCTTACAGCTCTTCTATTCCATGTAAAATTAAATAGATTTTATTGTTGTTGTTGTTTTTCAGCTTAAGTTAATGTATTGTCTTAAAAAGCCAAAAAGATGCATGAAGCGCAACACTATACATGGTGCCCCAAAACTACCCGAACCAACCTCCATTTTCCTCCAGAACCAACCTCCGTTTGCCGCGCTTTGGTATTAATTATGTAGACATTTTGAAGCATGAAATGCTACCTTGTGCACGAAAGAACTTTGGAAGCAAAATTTGGTGCTTTTGATGGGACGCCTAGGCGGGCAGGCGTGCTTTGTGGGCAGGCGTGCTTTGTGGGCAAATTCAAGCATTGATTCACTGAAAAAATTACTCCAGAAAGCTTGGGCTGAACTTTCCTGGGTATCTCTTGATCACCATCAACGGCTTCCCAAAAGCTTCTCCTATCTACAGCTTTGGCTTTCGCTTGTGCAGCCTATGTAGATATTTTCGAAAGGAAATAAACAAAATTGTTGAAAACAATCTAGAGAATATATTTGTTAGTGTTAATTTTTGTTTTTTCCGATGAAAAGTTTTTTAAACCATGAGTTTTATTGGTTCGGGTGATTTTGGGGAACTTTGTGTCTGCCCTGTAATTAGGAAAACTTTTGGGCTACAACAAGCGGTCGTTTCCGCTTCCCTTGCATTCAATTACATTTTTTTTTTAAAAAAACCAAAAGTTGGGCCGAACCGGGAATTGAACCCGGGACCTCTCGCACCCGAAGCGAGAATCATACCTCTAGACCATCCGGCCGGTGGATACCCTTCTGTACAACCGGGTCAATAGATCACCTGAGTTTTAATTGCTCAAATGTAATTGCTAATTAATTGCTCAAATGTTTTCTTGTTAGACGTGTTCTTCGTGCTCAGGCAATTTGGTGTGCTAGAGGCCGTGTGTTTACCTTCTTGAGTACAAAGCACAAGAACCAGTGCATACAAAGTAGCCTTCAAACTCGTGCGCCAGATGGGATGCGTTTAGTGAACTTTTCGACTTACTAGACCTAGACTACAAAGTACTTACTAGACAAAGATCTAGACTACTTACTAGACTACAAAGTACATCCAAAGAACAAGCTGAAGTTAATCTCCTTGAATTTTTCTTGAAATTTTATAGTTAATTCAGGATTTTTCCAATTCAGAGCAATCGATTTCATTCTCGCCAACGTCAGCTCCACTGCCAATGACAACAAACGACTTTCCGCTCCAAGTTTCGCATTTTTCTTCACCGCAAACAACAAAAAGTTTAAATATTCATAGAAAATCAAAAAATTCAAAAATTATAGTGATCCTTTGGTTCAAAATAAGAACTTGACAATTCTCCACGAGCAATATGTTGTCCAAGTGCTTTGCCTCGACAACACGACAGTGCCAGACTTCGCGAAGAAGCTAGCCAGCAAGGTAAAGAAGACAACTTGTCTAAAGCTAAGAAAATGTCAAAACTTTTTTCTGGTCTTGATTTCAGGAACAATACGCTTATCCTGTTGGTCTAAATCTTGACGATTGGTCGATCCGGGTGACTGGCCAGCGATCGCCAATTCAATCTTTCTTCACCGATTTGCAAATCAGTAAACTTTTTGCAAATGGCTTAGTTTTGTGTTCCGAATCTTCTAAACTCATTAAACTTAAAAATTCAAAAAACTTTAGCTCACCTTGAATACTTGCAAGTGAACGACTTGTCGACGAGAGATATTGCAGCTGATATCACTTTGGTCTACGATTTTGCGAATCTCGATAACGATTTATATCAAATAGTAGAAAAAAGTTGAAGATTTAATCTTAACAATGATCTAGGTGCTCACTTATTTGAAAGACTTTGTGAAGAAGTTTTCGATCGGCGTTTTTGGCACCCAAATCTCGGGATTGTGTTTTGCTGACCAAATCCTCTACGAGTTCCCGTTCATGAATTGTGATGAAACGACGAGTTGCATTGAGGATGCGATCAATAAATGGACGTTCAAAGCTGCCTCAAACTCGAGTCTCCTCGTTGAGTGGGTTTTGCTGGAATGACTGGCGAAAAAAAAGAAAGGAAGGGATCGAACCCGAGCCAAATGTTGTTAGCTTGTTTCCAAAACAAGACCCTTATCCACTACACCACAAGCTCACATGACGAGGCGGTGAAAGAAGCCTTATAATGAACTGACTGATTTGGACTGATTTTTGACGTCAAATTAATCAAATTTGACCTCAATCCTTCTAATTTGATCTCAAACTTGTTTGCCAGATTTCCCGCGTTTCCAAATCATCATTATTGGAATGATGATTTGGAAACGAGGGAAACGGAGCCATCAAATCCAAAGCATATCAAAACGGATGCCAACATCGGAATCAGTGTAAAATTCTGCGTCGGCTGGTAGATGGCTCATTTGGCCACCTCAGCCTTGTGTCCGTTTCTTGTGAGCTGAACCTTTTATGAGTTGAGGCTGGGAAAACAAAAAGGGGCCAACGCCGGGATTCGAACCCTCGTTCGCCCGGTAATCGAGTGCCTTACCGGGAGAACGCTTTACCAATGAGTTACACCAACACGTATCCCATTGCCGATAGAATAGGGCCTTATGCTTTACTCACCTACAGTACTGGACAATGAAATATCATATTTGAAGAACGATCGTCACTTTCGCGCGTCTGTAACTCCCTTGTCTTTGAGTTGAAACTATTAGTATTATACATTTTCTGAAAGCTCTTTTCAAGGGCTACACAAGGGTAATATTAATATTTACGGTAAAGACGGTAAAGAAATACGGTAAAGACAAGGGAGCTACAGACGCTCGAAAGTGACGATCTTTTTCAAATATGATATTTCATTGTCCAGTAGTGTATCTAAACTCAACTTGGGTAATTAAACCGACTTCAAAGCCAGAACTCTGGTAATTAAACCGACTTCAAAGGCTTGGATCATTTAACTAGACAGAAACTATTCTTTTTAGCTATAAGTACCAACTAATGACCTTTCAGAGCACTCGATCGGGTCGCTCAAAACCAATTCACAATCTCAAACAATTGGCGTCAATCAAAGAGCTATGTACTCGTATTTTCCGCTCAGAATAAGTAAGTTTACAAATATTTTATGATCTTAGAGACTGCTAGATTATCTCCAAAGCTTTGTCCGATTTCAGTACAACTTGGAATCCATCTGCCATGTCACCAGTGCGCACGCGTTTGCAAAGCAAAAACGCGTTCACTTACTATGTGGACATGTCGAATGGTGGCCTGCCGGAGGGATACCGAAAACAGTTCTTCGACAACTATGAGCAAGTGGAGAGTCCGAAGAACCTCAGCAATCAGGCGGATTCGGCTATTACTACTGTAGTGACATCAAGTAAGTGTTTTGAGTAACTTAAACTTAACTATTCAATTCTCTTACAGATTACCAAGGCTACAAATACCCGCCACCACTTGGTCTCCAGGCGGTCATCGCTGACTTCGTGTTCGTTGTTGATTCTTCAGTTGATCAAGTTTTCAACGAGGTAAGATATGCCTATCAAAAGCTACAGTAACCCTATCTGTAATCAAAACGAAATTACAGTAGTTATTCAACCACATTTGTTGAAAGATCTTATCTTTTAGATTCGAACTCTTCTTCTTGATCTTATCACCCAACTGCCGATTAGCAGCATTGAGTCGAAAGTGGGTTTTTTGGAAAAACAACTTGTTAATATTATTGGGTTGGTGAATTGAAAACTGCGGGACTTTGGACTAAAATTTATTCAACATAAAACCATAAATTCATTCCAAATAGTTCCAATTATTATTGACGACTTCTGCTCATTTTACAGGCAATTTGCGGATTCTTCTTTCGTAGTAGGATTTTGGTTTGTGTGTGAGACAAGTGTGAGACTCAAAAATGGAGGACTGGAGATGTCCGATGTCTCAGTTTGAGCACTTTCTTCAAAAGAAACCAATTTTGGTGTCAATAGAAAAGTTGTAGAGAATCAAAAATTAGGCTTATAGCCAAATTTCCAAAAAGATGCACTTAGTAGTTTCGCTTAAAATGAAAGTCTTGTGAAAATTCGTAAATTTGGCATTTCTTGAAAAACAGTTTTTGAATCGTTCTGAAAATTTGGATATAAGCTTGATTTTTGATTCTCTACAACTTTTCCATTGACACCAAAATGGGTTTCTTTTGAAGAAAGTGCTCAAACTGTCACATATGACAATAGCCCGCAGTTTTCAATTCACCAACCCAATAATTCTATAAATCCATACTGTATAAAGTCAAATCATCAAAGTAATCTCAAAAACATAAATCAAAATGATCTCATTGCTTTCCTACAATCTTCCTTCCTAGATCTCCTTGCTTTCCTACAATGAAAACGGATTCATCTCTGCGAACACATTCCGCTTGGCCGATTTCACAAACCCAACATCGTTGAAGAATTACCTGAATGGATTAACGCCAACAGCTCCAACAAACACAACCGATTTTGGAGCAGCTCTCTCCTATCTGAATTCTAATATTTTGCAAAGATCTGCAGGATATCGAGAGAATCAAACTTTCGTCACTTTCTTCAATGCGAATCCAAAGTTTGTTTATATAGCTCTAAAGCTGTTTCTGCTATAAAAGAACTATTTCTAGATTGACAACCCCTCTCGACAACTATGTTGACACAATCTCTCAACTTCAAAACCGGCAATTTGTCAGTTTTTACGGCTTTGACATGGCTTCAAGCGATTCAGCTGATAGCGTTTATTCTGCATTGAGAAGAGTAAGTAAAATTAAGATTTAATCATTAAAACTCGACAGGTGATTCCAATAGTGATGTCGGCTACGCAAATCGTCAGAACATCGACTGTAGCACCGACATCAAGTGCGATCATCGGCGGAAATGGATACTACAGCTATATTTCAAACGGTTGGATAGCTTACTATCAAGAAACCTATCTATAACTTCTTAGGTTGGATACTTAGCTTAATACAAGTACTCAATAGTATCTCTATCTATATCAATATCTATACTTTTATCTAGAAAGATATCTTGTGTAAGCTCGATCTTTCACTTTGAGATTTTTATCCCCATATCTATTGGTAGCAGTTGTAGCATTTCCAATTCGGTTAGTTAGATTCTAACATAAATCGGAACCGAATGGGCACAGGAAGGCAACTGAATCGGAACCGAATGGGCACTGGAAGGAAACCGAATCGGAACCGAATGGGCACTGGAAGGAAACCGAATCGGAACCGAATGAGCACTGGAAGGCAACTGAATCGGAACCGAATGGGCACTTGATGGCAACTGAATCGGAACCGAACGTGTACTGGAAGGAAACCGAATCGGAACCGAATGGGTACCGGAAGGAAACCGAATCGGAACCGAATGGGCACGGGAAGGCACCCAAATCGAAGCCGAATTGGAACCGAACCGGAACCGAATCGAAACCGAATGGGCACTGGAAGGCAACTGAATCGGAACCGAATGGGGACTGGAAGGAAACCGAATCGGAACCGAATCGAAGGCGAATCGAAGCTGAATCGGAACTGAATTGGTACCGAGTGGGCACGGGAAGGCAACCGAATCGAAGCCGAATCGGAACCAAATGGGCACTGGAAGGCAACCGAATCGGAACCGGAAGGGAGCCGAATCCTAATCAGATCGGAACCGAATGGGCTCTGATAGGAAGCCGAATCGGAACCCTATCGGAACCGATTCGGAAACAAAAAATTGAAGTCGAATGTTTAATAAGACAAGATTTGAGTGAGCAGCACAAACAAAAGAATTTTCCCATTAAACTTCACGATTTTAACGTTCCAGCTTTTTAAATAGCCATCAAATAATTGACTGGTCATCCAAGCTCTTAAGTTTGCTTCATATAAAACCGAGTTGAACATTTAGGATATGAGTAAGTTTCAAAAAATTCCGTCTAATGTCTTTCAATGAACTATGACTCTTTAGTCTATGGAGCCTACGCTCAGCAGCCCACCCCAGCACCGGTCACTCAATTCACTCCAAGTAAACAAGTTTTTAAGATCAAATTTAAACTCCGGTCTTTTAACTGTAAGACTGTGATAGGGATCTTTTAGCTCCAACCATCTCAACAACCATCGGCCCACCAGACTTGTCGAACTCTTGGCCATTGGATCGAATCAAGACCGATCTTTTGTTCATCATTGATCCAAACTTGATGACTGAGCAAACTTTCAGTGATGTGGGGAATCAATTAGTACAGGATGAAACGAAGTTTCAGATAAAATCCACCCTGTACGACTATGCGGCTCAATTCTTGATCTCTCCCGAGCTGGGCTCTCAATTTGGTGTCCTCTCCTTTGATGGCACCAATGAATTCAACTCATTCCGGTTCTCAGCTTCGACAGGTACTTTCAGAAGCTTGAAAAAGTTCATTCAGTTGGTTCATTCAGTTGATTCATTCAGATCTTGACGCATTGCAATCACTGATCACCGGATTTATGCCAGTGGCTGAAACCCGACCAACTTTTGCATTGGCTGCAAACCTCAATCGTGCCATTACACGATATTTCGCTAATGATGGTGGATATCGAGGGAACAGTGCCACTTTAGCGATTTTGACTGGGAATACAACGTATGCCTTATCAACTGGGTTGTGTAAATTCAAGTTTAGAATAGATGAATCGTGTTCAGAGCTGAGACAAGCTGCTCTTGGTTTCCCGATTGAGACTTTGGTGAGTTCATTGGGCTTGGTTAGCAGAAGCTTGGTTAGCAAAAGAGTAGCAGACAGACAGACAATGATGACTTGTACTCAGTCTATATGAGTACTAGAATAGATCTAGTACTCATCTAGTACTATCTAGTACTAGACTGGTTCCGAGCTTGTCATACTAACCGTTGCAGTTAGAACAGTATCATCTTGTACTCAAACTCTAATCCAATTTGCTATTCAGCTCTTTGGCTTGTCATTGTATGGAGAAGCAAGCTTCTCAATCCTTGAGTGCGCTGTTTCTCAAATCGTGGCCACGAATGAAATGCTGAGCTTGAATGTGAATGAGGATGCAATGAAACGGCTTTCCATGGCTGTTTCTAAAAGTATAGCTCAGTTTTTTCCTCTGAAATTTTGTTTTAGACTTTGAATCCTCAATTCCCCCTTATCCAACCGTGAGCCCAGTTGATCCAGTTGAGACAAAGATAGACGTTGTCTTCATTATGGATGTGCTGGAGATGACTGATGACCAATTTAACGATGTGGGTCGATATCATTAACTAAAAACCTAACTTGTAACATTGCCTTATCATTGCCTTGTACAGCTTTACTTTTAAACTGTACAGCTTTACTTCTAAACCTAGACTCTGTGCAACAGTAGAAGCATTTCAGGCTAAACTCTTCATGCGGAAACTTGTCGGATCCTACTCAATCATGAATGACACCACCGGGATGCAGTTCTCTGTGATGACCTATTCGGCAACTCCTCAATCAAATGTCACTCAGATCTACGATTCATTCACTTTCTTGCAGTAGTTATGCTAGCACTGATTAGCTGAATATTTTCTAGATCTCAATCTATGACTCAACTTCGAACAGCCATTGATGGCCTTGTAAAGTCAACCGATGCGACACCACTGGGAATTGAAAGGTAAACCGTAATCAAGCTGAGAATTGAAAGGTAAACTGTAATCAAGCTGGAAATCGCCTTGAAACTCTTGGTACTCTTGGAACCAATCAGTTACATCTTCTAGACTAAACTTGCAACGAAAATGTCTTTCTATTCTTTTTGCCGTTGGCAATTTAAGGTTTTACGTGTTTTCCTCAGCATCAACCTTTCGATTTTGACTATTTTGACTATCATTCGTTGTAGAATAAAATTGCGCATCGAATAATACCAAAATTTACTCAAAATCTAATATCCATGCAAAGTTATGAAGTAAAAGATTGAGTCCCGCCCATAATGGGGTTTGGCTTTTCAGCCAACAACTTCGTGTGAATAATAGATTTTGAGTTGGTTTTGGTATGATTCGATGCGCAATTTTATTCTGCATCGAATGATAGTTAAAATCGAAGAGTTAGTGCAGAGAAAAACTCGAAAAACCTTAAATTGCCAACTGCAAAAAAGGACCGACAGATTTTTTCATTACAAGTCTATTCTAGACCTAGTTTAATCAAATTTCTCTATCAAATTGCATTTTTGAATTCAGAGATTGCTGATTTTTGTTCGAAGATTGTTTAGGCTCATTTTTCACTACTCATTGAAAGTTTAGAATGTTTTCAACTGCTATCACGATGACTCTGGGCGTCGATCAAGGACATTTTGTGTATAAACCGATTTCTTTCATCGTACTTGGAAGCCGGAATCAGTTTTGAAGTTAATCTTTCCAAAATTCGTTCAACTTTAGATGGGATAATGAAAAAATGTCCAAGTATCGAGCCGCTTTCCCAATCTACAGCATCGATGTCAGCAATAAAGGTAAATGTCCGGCAATAAAGGCAATAAAGGTAAATGTAAATGGTAAGCAAAATGTCCTTGTCTAAAACCTTTAGCTCAAAATTACCTCTTAATTTTCTTTCTACTAAACTAAACTTTCTTTTTGATACTTTCAAAAAGTCTCTTTTATTAAAATAACGTAATCTAACGATTAGTTTACATTTGATGAGCCTAGTTTTGAAATCAGCCTTGTAATTGTTCGTATGATATCAAAATTGAAAAATTTGAAGCGATAACTATCGAGTTAATTACGATAATTTTCTAAAATAGATGAGGAAAAATTTTTTGATCTGTCTTCGCACTTAGGTGTTCCTATTTCACAGATCACAACCTGCTTCCACATTTCTCTATCCCTTGCGATTGTCATCCAGTGTTTCCTATCTTCGTTGTTCCTGATTCGAAGTCTTCGACTTGCTTGTGCTGGTGGTGGTCGCACTCTAGCCATCCTTTCTCTGACCGTCTCTGCCACTCTTGTGCTCCACCTCGTTGCTGGTCTTCCGATGGGCCTCTTCTGGTCTCGTGGTAGCCACTCTGTGACCCGTCTCGTCCATCAGTCGTCTGTTCTTCTGGCTATCGAAATCGGCTACGTGGCCGGCCCATCTGAGTCTTTCTCTCGATCACTTCTACTGGATCTCTGAGTCCCGAGAGCTGGCGCATATCCGTACTTCTTAGGTCTTGGTCGAGCTGCGTCTTCCTATTGTACCCGAGGAGGTTCCTTTCAAGGGCTCGATGCCTCGTTCTCAAGGCTCGTTCGGTGGTCTGTGTCGTTCGTGGCCCAGGTCTCTGTCCCGTGTGTCGTGGCCCAGGTCTCTGTCCCGTAGCAGTGACGCCGGGAGGAGTGCCGGGAGGACGATGCTGTTGAAGAGGCGTGCCCAAGTGCTCTGGTGATTCTTGAGTATCTTTGTGACTTCTTTGATGCTTCCTAGTGCTGTCCAGGCCGCTCGTCTTCTTCTGGCACCTTCTAGTCTTAGATCTCTCTCCATGTTGATGCTTCTTTTTAAGAAAATCAAGAAATAAAATTCTTAAAAATATCAAATAGGTGCAATTTCTTGGCTTTCCTATCTCTCAACACCGGAGAATCTCTATCGAGCACAGGGAATTCTTGCAAATGATGATCTCTTGACGAGGAATGTACAAGGATTCTTGTCACAGGGTAAATTCTGAAAATAGCTGTAAGCAATGATTTTCAGCTTATTTCAACAATTTGTTCACTCAACCACTGCCATCAAAATCTGTTTCCACGGACGTTTACTTCATAATTGATTCTAGCAACAGTTTTGACGCAAACAGCAAGTCAAATGTGAGGAAATTGACAGCCTTAACACTCAAATAGATTCTCCAAGACAATCAATTGGAAATAGTTCACTAATAGAAAGATTTTTAGCTAATCAACTCACTGATTTCATTCACAAATCTCTACAATCTCGCTTTCACCCGTTTTGGATTCCTCTTCTATGGACAAAGCAATTCACAGGCGATCAATTTTGACTCATACAAGAGTTTTGATGGATTGGCTTTGAAGCTGAATGAGACAATTCTTGGATTGAATACTACTGATTCAAGTTTCGATCTTCAAGGGTAATCAATCATCGAAATTTTCCCATGAGCGGTTTCCCATGTTTTAGAGCTTTCAATGCGGCTAGTAACTATTTGAGTGGGGAAATTTCTTCGAGAGGAGGACCTGTTGTGGTGACGATTGCGTTTACTGAGTATCTTTTTTGTAAAGATATTAGTCTAACATAGCTATGGTTTAAAGTCGTTTTTAGTTCCGTCACTTGTCCAACGAATACCACTAACTTTCCTCCAGACACGATTCATTTTGTGATCAAGAGCGGGAAGGTGAAGAGTTTAGATGTTAGGCCTCAAGAGTTAGACCAGTTTAGATGTAAATACTCAAGAATTAGGCCAGTTTAGATGGAAATACTCAAGAATTAGGCTAGTTTAGCTGGAAATACTCAAGAATTAGACCAGTTTAGATGTAAATACTCAAGAATTCGGCCAGCTTAGATGTAAATACTCAAGAATTAGGCCAGTTTAGATGGAAGTACTCAAGAATTAGGCCAACTAACTAGTCAACTACCGACTTGATAATCTTATCAAGCTGAAATCTTTTAATAAGACTTGGATTTGATAAGATTTGATATTGATAAGGATCTAAGGTTTGATAAGCTAACCAGTACTGCTTTTTAGTATCAACCTTGGCTCGAATGCATTGCGTCTGCTGAATGGGATTTAGCCATCATTCAAAATGGAAACTTCCAAAACGATTATCAAACGGGAAGACTTGTGGCAACTGTTTCAAGAGGTGAATTTTGAGGATTACAAATACAACGTTTAATAATAACAAAGGTTGAAAGATAGATTTAATGCCTGAACAGATTTATGACTTGATTTATGAGCTTAGAATCTTTATTAGACTCTAAACTAATTGCTTAGAATCTTTATTAGACTCTAAACTAATTACTTAGAACCTTTACTAGCTTCTAAACTAACTGCAGCTCTACAAAAATGAGCTCGGAGTAAATCCAAACGAATTTCAGCTGCAAGATACATTGTTGATGAAGCGATTTTGACGGGAAATCCACTCAACAACGCGAAACCAAAAGATCTCTTCGTGTTGGCGGATTTCACCTATTTCTCCAAGAATCTTGACATCAACAGAATGGTTTGACTATGTGAAATCAATCTACAATTAGTTTAGATAACCACTTCAATATTGGACAATCTTTGGACTGGTTACAAAGCGACTCGAGGAATGATTTTAACGAGGATTGAAGATTTCCAGACGCAAAGCTTAACCGATGATATTGAGCTATTCAAGAGAGCGGTGAATGCCTTCACCCCAACGAACAAGATCGTTTTCGATTTGAATGGGTAAATAAACTTTTAGAATTCGACAAATTTCTAAGTTTAGACTGATGCAAGCTCTCTTGACAAGTGCTGATTTCATGGATGATTCACCACATCCAAAAGTGGTGATTCTTGTGATGAGCTCACCGGAGTAAGTTTAAAGTTGTGTTAATAAGATAGAGCCAAGTTAAGCCTTCAAAGCAATCTCTTTAAGCCTTCAAAGCAATCTCTTTAAGCCTTTAAAGCAATCTCTTTAAGCCTTTAAAGCAATCTCTTTAAGCCTTCAAAGCAATCTTCAAATTCTTGACCCTTTCAGGTTCACAAAGATCGATTCAAATACGGCAAGTGCTCTAAGATCGAAAGCCTCTGTCTTTGGAATCAGTGCCGTTTCGGACGCGGCTCATTTGGACGAAATCTTGAGACTAAACGGGGGAAGCACATTGCAATACTGGCAACAAGTCTACTCACCAGATCCTGTGGCAGATAGGGTTAGACTTTTGTTTGTTTTGTTGTTCAATTTGGTTGTCCAAGTCTTTTCGTTCCTTTTCGTACTTCTATTGGATTGGTGAATTGAAGACTGCGGGCAATTGTCATATGTAACAGTTTAAGCACTTTCTTCAAAAGAAACCCATTTTGGTGTCAATGGAAAAGTTGTAGAGAATCAAAAATGAAACTTATATCCAAATTTTCAGAACGATTCAAAAACTGTTTTTCAAGAAATGCCAAATTTACAAATTTTCACAAAACTTGCATTTTAAGCGAAACTACTAAGTGTATCTTTTTGGAAATTTGGCTATACACCTAATTTTTGATTCTCTACAACTTTTCTATTGACACCAAAATGGGTTTCTTTTGAAGAAAGTGCTCAAACTGGGACATCTCCAGTCCTCCATTTTTGAGTCTCACACTTGTCTCACACACAAACCAAAATCCTACTACGAAAGAGGAATCCGCAAATTGTCTGTAAAATGGGTCGTTAATGCCGTTAATGACGACCGTTAATGCAATCAAATACAGTGAACAGTTGGAAAAGGTGAATGAATTCCTAAAGAAGAAAAGGCCCTCCAAGTCAAAGATCGTTGTCATCCACGACAACGTGCGCCATCATGTTGCAAAACTGACTCGCTCTAAAATAAATAGCCTTGTTTGGGAACTTTTGGCGCATTCCCCATACAGTCCGGACCTCGCCCCTTTTGATTACTATTTATTCCGAATCATGAGCTTGCGGGAGAACACTTCGATTCGGAAGAAGCAGTCAAAAATTGGCTTTGAAAGTTTCTCGATTCAAAACCAAAATCCTACTACGAAAGAGGAATCCGCAAATTGCCTGTAAAATGGGCAGAAATCGTCAATAATAATGGAAATTATTTAGAATGAATTGATGGTTTTATGTTGAATAAATTTTAGTTCAAAGTCCAGCAGTTTTCAATTCACCAACCCAATATTTTAAACCAACCAACCAATTGAACTATTCTAGAACTATTCTAGAATGATCTTTTAAGTTTTTACTTTTCATATCCTTTAGGATTTGGGTCTTCTAATCGCTAACTTGGCAGCCGGTCTCACCGTTCCTCAAGCCTATCCACCAACTCAAATCCAAGCCGATTACCTCTTTGTCCTTGACGGAACAACAGAAATGGAAAGCTCTTTCAACAAGGTTTGTGCTTCTAAAGGCTGTTAAACAAGGCAATTTTTAGAGCATTGACTTGATCCGAGCTTTTGCTAGCAAGCTCTCGATTTTCCCTGGTCAATCTCGAGTCGGAGTGCTTTCTTACGGAAATGACACCTGGCAAGAAGGATTCTCCCAGAGAGATGCACAGGATTTAACCGAATTGACAAATTTCTTGAACAGTCAGGTTGGTTTGAAAGGTTTTGAAAGAAAACTTGTGCAACTTCTTGTTGCATCGGGTACAAAGCTGAATCACGATTATTAGCTCACTGTTTAGACGCCGATCAACGCCGCTTTCACTTCATGGAATGCTGTCGGAGCTTTGAGATCGATCTCAGACTCTTTCTATGACAATCGACTCACTTTTGTCTATATTTTGGCTGCAACACCTAAGTGAGTTAATTTTTCTTTTTTTTTTTTGCAAAATCTTTATTCAGTTTCGGGACGGACTGTGCTGGTTTGAGTCAAATTACCTTGAAAACGAACATGGCTCTTCGTGGAATCTCCTTTGGATCCTCGCAAACTGTTGACTCGTTGAGATGTGTTGTTGGCAGTGGGCTGGATGATGTGCTTGTTTATCCAGCAAACACCTCTCTCGTTCCAGCACGCTTTCTTAATCTCGCAGCAGCTCCAGGCATTGATATTGTGGATCGTTTCTTGCAGAAAGATGCAACAGGTAGGATTGTGGGACATTAGATCCACGCCCCGCCCCTTTGCCATTGGCAATCGAACTCTGAGCTCAAATATCTTGGTGTTAGGTCGTCCAATTTTAATAGTTTTTGTACCAATCGATAGAGAAGCCCTTGGTGCATCTAATGATACCAAAAATATTTAAATTGAACAGCCCAACACCAAGAAATTTGAGCTCAAAGTTGGATTGCCAATGGCAAAAGGAGCAGAGCTTATCAAAAGGGTGGGGCTTTCCAAATATCTGGATGGCTTTCCGCTTGTAAAGTTGTAAACTGTAAAGTTCTAAAGTAAAGCCAACTTCAGAGTACGAAAAGATCGTCAACTCGATGACTCCATCAAGTCCGATCAGCATTTCGCAAGCTTACCAGCCAGTGACAATCTATTATGAAGTGTCAGCTTGGATCGATGAAACCACTTTCAACCAAGTTTGTGTTTATTTATTTGAAATTTTATCAAAGTTTAACAGTTATCAAAAAGCAGACAATCTTTTAGACAAAAGATTTCATTCTCGCTGTTTACAATGCCATTCCTTCACCCAATGCTCCTACTCCGAGGCTTCAACTTTGCGAGATCGATCCCTGGAAACTCGTAGATTTTCGTTCTTTTTAAAATAGTTTACTGAATCATCTTACTAGAAAATTGTTCTCGATAAACGAGATTTTTGTAATAACACAAATCTAGTGCTTTGGTGTAAACGCGGAAGATGATATTATTTCAATGAACTACACAGCAAGCAACAACACCAACATTCAATTCAGGTGATAGTCTAGGCTTCTAATCACTTCAATACGATAAATTGAAGCTAAAGTACATGTAGATAAAGCTAAAGTAGCTAAAGTACTAAAGTACATTTCAGTCCCGACAATACTTCGTCAGTCGAGTCACTGAAATGGCGATTGGACCTATCCGCGACATCGATTTTCTTGGCTGGCAGTCCAGGGTAAGCTAGAAATGCAGAAATTGTATCCGGATTATTTTCAGTGCAACAGGCATGACTGAAGATTACATTCGAGCGATCAGGGGACAAGGAAATGTGATCGCCGTTGATTTGTTGGGACTTGGTGCTTCAACTGCTTATCTCAATCGGCTTGTAAGGTAAGTTAGAAGGGTTTTGATCTGGATAACTTTGATAGATCTGGATAACTTTGCTGGATCTGGATAACTTTGCTAGATCTGGATAACTTTGCTAGATCTGGATAACTGTAGATTTCCTTCAAACATAAGAACAGGTTACTGCACTGCAGCCATGTTAACTCCGCCCCTTTTTCCGGTCTGTTTGCCGTTAGCAATCTACTTATTTTCCTCGTATCTTAGCCGGGTTTATTTGAAAAACATTGAATTTGATTTCATTCGATAGAAGATTAGATTGCGAGTCGAATGAAAGCAAATTCAATATTTTTCAAATAAACCCGGCTAAGATACGAAGAAAATAAGTAGATTGTTAACGGCGACGGACGGAAAAAGGGGCGGAGTTAACATACCGGAGCTGCTAGGACTCTTCCAGCCAGATCCGACTTGTTAGACGGTCCTGGGCTGGCTAAAGCTAAGGCTGAAACCAATTCTAGGCTATTTAAGACTTTTTATGAGTCAGTTTTAGACTTCTGGTTAGTCCAAGTACTTCTTTGTGACCTTAGCCAGCATTTCGATAGATAACCATCAAATTTCTAGCAAACCTTCTTATCTTCGCAAATCTTATGAAGAAGAAACAACGCAAACACTGAATTGGGTATACGAGGCTATCACGACAGGTTAGAAATTGTCGATTCTGTAGTTGCAGTGCCTTTTTAGACTATGAAGCAAGCCGCGCCTTGCTCACGTCTCTATCAACACTGAAAAGTGATGTCATTTTGATGCTCGACGTCTCATCAGTGGTCACTAATCAGTTCTTCGACAATTCGGTAAACGAAAAGCTTTGTCATAATACAATTTCTTTAGTTGATCCCATCTGCTCACTATTTGATTAGCAAGTATATAGCCAACATTCGATTCGGTGTCTATTTTGCATACAATAAGACTGGGAATCCATTCTTGCCTTTTGATACAAATAATGTGCTGGGATCGGTGGCAAATTCGACTTATGCTGGACCAGGGACAGCGACTTTTGATGTTGTCGAGTTAGTTTGTTTGTTGAAGAAAACAGGATCGCTTATTATAATGTAGCTTTTTTCAATAAAAAGGTCCAAGTCAAGTCACAAGGTCAAACTTGAATTAACAAGGGGAAGGCAAGAGATGGATGTGGTCTAATGAGATAAGCTATACACCATTCGATGCAGAATTTCACGCTGATTCCGAATCTGCTTTTCATTTTTGCAAAATGGCTTTCTGCAAAAAGTTATACGTGGTTTAAGTCTTAAGGAGGTGAAAATGTGGATTTCGAGCCGAATAGGGATGTCTTTATAAGGGTTCTCTAATGGATTTGAAACTCGACTTCATGGTTTAATGGATAAAACGCTTGCATACAAGATTAGCGATGCATTTTTCGCTCAAGTTCTCTTCCTTTCTTGGCAAGATTGTCGTCGCTGGAAGAAATATTTTGTTCGTCTAGTTTGCCTCGCTCCACGGGGACTGATAAACAGTTGTAGGCAATTAGACATGATCTTTCAGGGCTTCTTATGTGTACAGATGGTGTATCAGATGGTGCGCGATTGTGCGTTTACACAGAGAGCAAAACAAAAGTCTTGCCAAGAAAGGAATCGAAATCGAGCAAAATAATGTTGAGCTCGCTTTGTATGCAAGTGTTTTATCTTTAGCGTATTCCACTACACTATCAAGCCACTTTTGAGGCCCGTTAACCCTTATAAAGGCATTCGGCTCGAAATTTTCACATTTTCATCTTAAGACTTAAACCGCGTATAACTTTTTGCAGAAAGCCCTTTTTGCAAAAACGAAAAGCAGATTCAGTATCAGCGTGAAATTCTGCATCAAATGGTCTATAGCTGATCTCATTTGACCACATTCATCTCTTGCAAAATCTGTTCCAATAACTCTTCTCACGTTTAGATCAACCACCGATGCATTCAGTCGAACGGCCCCTACAGGTGCCTATTCGTTTGTGTATCTCACATTGAATCCAGATGGAAACTAGTAAGTTTTTTGAATCAAAGCCTAAGACGAAGTTAGATAGATTTGCATAGAAATATGGTTCCTATTTTGATTCCAAAATGGTTCCAATACGGTTCCAATATGGTTCCAATACGGTTCCTATTCTGATCCAATACGGTTCTAATACGGTTCTAATACGGTTCCTATTTTGATCCAATACAGTTCCAATACGGTTTCAATACGGTTTCAATATGGTTCCAATACGGTGCCAATACGGCTTCTATTTTGATCCAATACGGTTCTAATACGGTTCCAATACGGTTCCTATTCTGATCCAATACGGTTCCAATACGGTTCCAATACCGTTCCTATTTTTATCCAATACGGTTCCTATTTTGATCCAATACGGTTCCAATCTCCCTTTGAATTTTAGCACTGATTGTTTGATGAGCGCGTACTCGAAGACTGCAGTCTTTTACTTTGATTTCAACAATTTGCCGCCATGGACGAATTGTGCAACATCCAGTGAAAGAGTCGCTTATTTGAATGAAACTTTTGCCCCACCGGTGACAACGACACGGCCACTCACGACAGATATTCAAAATGTCATGGATATGACTCTGGGAAGAGGTGGGCTCTTGTACTTTATGCTCATGTAAACACGCCCATTTCCTGGTACTAGTTATAAAGTTGTAAAATGTTTCCACTTTAGCCAACTTTGATTACTTCTTGACTTTACGCCAGCGAACCCTGCGGGCCAACCTTTCCTTTTCACCGACGGATCTGATTGTTGTAATGGATGCGAACTCAATGCTTTCTGAGGGATTCACTCAAAGTGTAAACAATTTTTGCAAGCTTGATCTTTAGAAAAGATTTCTTTTAGAAAAACAATTAATTTCAGATGATTTACTATCTCGGGAAACTTGTAGCGCTTTTCGACAATGTGCAAGCGGGAGCGCTTCGGTTTGGCTTTGTCTTTGCCGGCTCGGAACCGATTGTGATGTCGTATTTGAATCAAACTGATGACATTGATGGACTCTTGGCGGTAAGGCAACGTTTTTGCACAATATTTCAAATTCTAGAATATCACAAAACCCTCAATGTTCGTTGATGCGAGAACGAATCTCAAGTTGACCCTTGATTTTGTGCAAGATCAAATGCTCAAGCCGGAGAATGGACGACGAGAGGGGGTGTCGGCTGTGATCTTGGTGATGTTACAGAATGAGAAGTGTGTATTGGGTCAAATTATAAAGAATTTGCTTGAGATGCAATTTCTCCTGTTTTTGGCATGATTTAGTTAGATAGAGCATTGACTGATAAGCTTTCTAAAAGGTTATCGGACATCTGATAAGCCCCACCCCTTTTGCCATTAGCAATCCAACTTTGAGCTCAAATGTCTTGGTGTTGGGCTTTTCAATTTAAGTATTCTTGGTATAATTGTATGCACCAAGTCTTTCTCTGTCGATTGGTACAAAAACCATTTAAATTGGATAGCCCAACACCAAGATATTTGAGCTTAAAGTTGGATTGTCAGGCAAAAGGAGCAATCCAACTTTAAGCTCAAATATCTTGGTGTTGGGCTGTCCAATTTAAGTAGTTTTTGTACCAATCGACAGAGAAAGACTTGGCGCATCCAATTATACCAAAACTATTTAAATTGAATTGCCCAACACCAAGGTATTTGAGCTCAAAGTTGGATTGTCAATGGCAAAGGGGGCGGGGCTATTGTGGGACCCTTAAAAACTTTCAAATGTCCCACAATTCTTCTAAAACGCATCACCCTTGAAAACTATCATAGTTTTACTTCGATTTTAAAAGGTGTCATTCTGGAAAAGCACAGTAACTACAGTAATCTCTTTATACTCAATCAGATTACTTTGCCTCAGAATCAAACGGGATTCTTGGTAAATTCCCAATCCCAACCCAAATTTCAGCATCCTTGCCTCCGATATGTTGAACTCGACAGAAATCGCAATACTCAATCAAAATGCTAACATCTTTGGCATGAACATTTATGGAAGTCGATCAGTGGCCAACACTTTGATGGCACTGACAATGAAGAATTTGAAAGCATACGGTAATTGATCCCGGTAATTGAGCCCTCATTTTCAAAGCCATTTAGACGTAATCTGGGACGAGTATTACTTGAAAAGCTTGTACGAGATGAATGCCTTGTCGCAGATCTCAAATTTCATCTACGATGTCGCGATAATTCCGACATCAACAAGTGTCGAGAAGTCTTCAATAAGCACTCAAAGTTTTGCATCTGAATCAACGACAACAGGAACAACGGGAACAGAAACAACGGGAACAGAAACAACGGGAACAGAAACAACGGGAACAGGACCCACAACTACAAGTTTATCTTCTACCAGCTTAACTTCTACCAGTCTATCTTCTTCAACAAGTCCATCTTCTACTGTTTCAAAATAATTTCCAAGTCCAAACTTGTTTCTGTGCTTTGTCTGTTTCTTGTGATCAATTTTGTGATCGTTTTTGTTTTTGTTGGGTGAAAAAAAAAGTGTCATAAACTTGTGGGTCTCGTTTTTTTCTTTAAAACACGTGTATTGATGTATTAACCAAGTCCAAAGTGTTTCTCTCAATCAAAGCTTTTTTAAAACATCAATCTTTGAAGACTACCAGCTATCCAAATGCTTTCTCTCATAATAAATAAACTGATTTGATAGATCAAATTCAAGATTACGGTAGCTTTAAAAAGAATTTTATTCAAAAAGAACACACTTAATCAAGTCTATTACAATTGTACATAGCTAAATTGTCAGTTATTGTAAATGCTTATCAAGTCCAATGGTGTTTCGTGTAAATAGCTTTATGGCTAGTTCCCATTTCAGTTTCCGCAACTAACACAATGGAAACAAAGTCCGACTCACTTACAAGCAGAAATGTATCGTTTAAATGAGCTTCCCATTGATCATTGCCAGCTATCATTGCCAATTTCAGATTGACATCATTTTCTTGTTAGACACCTCTGCCTACGCTCAACCATACTTTGATGATGTAAGCACTGAAAACTGGCTCGATTGGCTTAAGTTTTAATTTCAGTACATTCAATTTGTGAAAACGTTTTTGACGGGTTTCACAGTGAGTGCGGAGCGCACGAGAATCGGTTTCGTTACTGTACCTGGAGACGATTTTGCCACGTTCCCTTTTGCACCACTTGGAGGAATCGATAACTCGGTGCATATAAAATAGTTCAAGTAACTATAAAATTTAAAGGAAGTTGCTTTTAAAGCTCTGGACGATATTAAGAACTTCTTTGCTGACTTTGACGATTCTGGGCAATTCGCTGGAGCGTGAGTTTGGCCTTATTGTTAGCTAGACTAACTTATAAATAAGATAAAAGATTTGACTAGTTTGGCAATCTAGTTTGATAGTTCGACATCAATGATTACTAAATATAAAGAGACTTAGACGTCTGTCGGCACGCTCAATACAGAATCGTCTGGGAACAAGTCTAGCCACCATCTACCAAACGATTACACGGTTTAAATCCTTTGAAACAAATAGGGATTGTTTGGGACGAGACAAGAAGCGATTTGTCATTATAGGAGACGTCGTCAAGAAGATCGAGAAAATCAGAAGAAACCAGGAGCGAAGCGTACGTCGCTTGGCGCGCGAGTCTATGATTTTCGAGCCGTCGATGAAGATGAAGAGAATTGTTCGAAAACACCTCAAATTGAAAGCCTTCAAGAAGGACAAGTGCCAAGGCTTAACGGGAACAGCAAAAAAAAAACGAATGGCTTGGTGTCAAGATCTTCAACCATGCCCGCGCCAGCAACGTCGTTCCATTTTGTTCAGTGATGAGAAGTTATTCACTGTTGAGCAAGCTTAATAAGCTGTCGAGCTTAATAAGCAAAATGATCGTATTTACGCTGTTTCTAATCCACACAAAGCGATAAAACATATCCTTCACCCAGCGTCACTTATGGCTTAGGCAGCAATCACATCCGATGGAAAGTCGCCACTCATTTTTGTGCCTTCTGGTGTGAAAATCAATGGAAACGCGTATCTGGATATTACATTCATTGACAATTGAATAGCTTGAATGAATTAGAAAGAAAAATAACAGCGAATATCGCGAGCATCTACTATATAAAAAGGGACTAAGACGTCGGTCTGTCTGTGCGCATTCGTTTGTCTGTCCAAGTTGGGCCGTTTTCAATCATTTATAGTTAGTTCGGCTTAGAATCTCATGTATTGGATTGGGGAGAATGAGTCGGCGCCGAAAATCAAAGAAATTTCTAAAACTTATAGCAGACTTTGTCAAATGATATGCGTTTGATATCCGTAGAAGGGTAACTAATTCTCTACAAAATAATATTTAAAAGAGAACTCAAACAGCGCCTCAACTCAACAAAGGATCATTTTTTCACAAAATCGATAAACTATCATCTAGAGTAAACGGTTGGAGGGATCTTCCTGAAAATTTGGTAACTTATGTAATTGAGTGTGCTCTATCTTTTTTTATATAAACACCAAAGGAGGTTTATGTGGAAGAAACTGTTCAAGCAATGAGTCGGACTTTTTGTTATTTTGATTAGCTGTGTTTGGGAATCCATAAAATCCCAAAAAAAGAAAAGCTTTTTTGGAATCTCTCAAAAGCCATTTTGTAAAGAAATAGTGGACCATTTTGATGAAACAAAACGTGTATTTAAAGAAGGTTTTATGGGTGCAAAAAGTTTCTTTAAATTTCGGCGCCGACTCATTCTCCCCAACCCAATAGTTGTGCAACATGTTTTTAAATTTTTAAAAAACCAAAGCTGCGGACGGGGGCGGGAGTCGAACCCGGATCTTGTGGGCTAGAGACAAGTGCGCTCGCACTGCGCCATCTACAAAGAGCACGACCGAGTGGTTAACGCGCGCGTCTTTAAAACGAACAGAAGAGGGGTCTGGGTTCGCCACCTCTAGCCACCAATTCTCTGCTTTTTGTTGCGAAGCTTCTGGTTGAAAAACAATATAATAGTTTGATAATAATATTGATAATACTTGACTTGATTCATTTCAGAGCCCTTGATACCGTAAGACAAGAATATACCATCCAGGCAAACGGATATCGAACACAAATCAACAATCATTGGATCATCTACCTAACTTCAGCTCCAACGTAATCTTTCACCAAATACTTGAAAGATTCAATTCCAGTATGACTGATCAAGCTGATGCTATCAGTAATGCAAACTTCTTGAAATCCGGCATTTACTACTCGATAATTGGAATTGCTTATGGAGAGAATGTTATGGATCGAGCTGCATTGATGGTACTGTAAATATTTGCATATAATTACATATTTTACATACAAATCTATTAGGTTGGAAGGTTTCTATTAGGTTAGATCAAGCTAAATTAGCTTTAGATTAAGCGAAATTGGCTTTAGATCCAGCTAAATTCGTTTAGATTAAGCTATTAGGTTGGAAAGAAAGTTCTCGAAAAAAGTTTGACTGGAATTTCTTCAAAACGAATCCACTAATTCAAGAACATTTTGTTTTATTATTTACAAAACGACTCCAAGAAATTATTCGTAAAAAAATTGAGTGCAGCTTTCCCTTAAAATTTTAGAGATTTTTAAAAGAAATTATTTTTTTTCAGCTTAAATTCAGCTTTTTGCATCAGAAAAACGATTTCTTAGAAGCTAACAAAAATTGGCTCAGAAATTTCATGTATTGGTGGTCACGAAATCGGAAAAAAGTGACAAAATATCAAAAATTTATCCGCCCAAAATATTCACGTCGGCACCACAACCACCAGGAGCCACTAGAAGATCTGACTTGAGATCTGACTTGAGACTTTGTCTTTTGATTCTCTCAAGACTGTCTGACCCAATCGAACTCTATTTTATTAGGTTGGAAAGAAAGTTCTCGGAAAGAATTTGACTGGAGTTTCATAAAAACGAATCCACTAATTCAAGAACATTTTGCCCTATTATTTACAAAACGACTCCAAGAAATTATTCGTAAAAAAAATGAGTGCAGCTTTCCCTGAAAATTTTAGAGATTTTTAAAAGAAATTATTATTTTCCAGCTGAAATTCAGCTCAGTTTTGGAAACAAAAAAAACAATTTTTTATGAGATAAAGCTAGCATAAATAAGCAATACGCTCTATACGCAAGGTACCGGATAACTTAGTGGTTAGAGCAATGGCCCGAATAGCAAAAGGCCGAGGGTTTAGGAAATCTCTAGAAATCTCTAGAAATCTAATTTTCCCCTCTCTAGAAATCTACTTTTTCTGGCCAATTCCTTCACTTCTTTATGGGGTAAAGCTAGCATAAATAAGCAATACGCTTTATAATCTCTATTTCTGGGCCAAGAAATGCTTTACAAAGAAGCTGTATTTCAAAAACACATCTTTTTGGTGTCATCTTCTTGGCAAACATTGCTAAAATCGAACTTTTCGTTACTTTGGACGAGGCTGATCCAAATGTAAGCCAATTCTCTTGATTCGCTTACGGCCAAGCTTGTCATCTATTGACGTCATCACCATCTATAGACGGACCTTCACTTCCATTTCTGCTTTCAACATTGATGCCTCTTTCGTTTAGTGATTCTCCTATAGACTTTTTTCTACTTTCAACGCTTTAAACATTCTGAAAAGTTAAAGCATTAGATAACACAAATCACAAAAATTGCCTTTATCAAAAATATCCCCTATTTTAAAGACTTCATTTTAGGTTTTCAATGGGATTCATTACCTACCGTAAATACTGTAATTGGACCCCACCCCTCTAATAGTACCCCACCCTAGAGGGGGAGGGAAAAAATAATACCCCACCCCTCTAATAGTACCCCACCCCCACCTAACGCGTAATTACAAACAACTCTTTTAAAGCGGAAAATTTTCATGTATTTTCAGAAATCGTTTGTATTTTTAATTTTATCCCATAAATTTGTTGTTTTTAGATTTGGGGTGGCTACTTTGCCCCAAACTTTTTGCGCAGCTCGCCATAGCTTTCTTCTAAGTGGGCCAATCTTTATGATTGTAGATCTCAACAAGTGCAACAAAGTAACACCAAAATCATATAGATTGGCCCACTTAGAAGACTTGAACTCGGAGGGGATTGTTATCGGTTTGGCTGAATGGATACGGGATCGTCGAGCCGAGAAGAAACGAGTGACACGCCGAATTATCTGGAATGAAGCGGCAATTAGCCGCTTCATTCCAGATTTGAAAAAGCTGAAATTTCTTTCAAAAGAACCCATGGCTGGATGGAGTCGTTCTTGAGGCGCCACCAACTTTCTTTGAGGGCACCAACAACAACAACTTGTCAAAAGCTGTCGAGCAAATTTGAGAAGGCCATCGTCGAGCACATTCTGAGGCTGAACAAGACAATCAAAGAAGGCGATTACAAGCACATTGTTGCTTGCGATGAGACGGTGGTTTGGCTGGATGCTTCGACGAGCAAGTGCATCGAAGCGGTTGGAGCCAAAGAAGTTGGTGTTAGAGATCAGAGACGGAAATCGAGGACCTCTTAGGGCGGCTTGCATCGACGGGACATCGAGGAATTGCTCATCAAGAAAATGATGAATTCATTATTCGGATGTTTCTATTGATATCGCTCGTTAGTTGTTTTTGTTTCGTTTTGCTGTTAAATTTTCAAATGGTTAGAACCAATAAAAACTAAAGAAAAAGTTTGCTTTTGAAAAAATTATTTGAATGTATCCTGATTTGGTAACTTAAATAGTGGTGTAAAATAGTGACCCACCCTCTAATAGTGCCCCACCCTCTAATAGTACCCCACCCTAGAGGAGGAGGGAAAAAATAGTCCAATTACAGTATTTACGGTATCCATTTACCCATTAAAAACTTGTCTAAAGGCTGATCACTTAAAAGTAACCAAGTCACTTCAGCTGAAGAAATCTCTTATTTTTGTCAAAAACTTTTGGAAATCGAAGTTTATCAAAAAATCTGAGAAGAATTCATGAATTGGCTTTTGAGAAATCACTGCGCAAACTTTTTCTACGAACTTTCTAGCCATTCTAATATTTGAAAATAATTCCAGACAATAACCGGTGGCTCATCGTGTTCTTTCTCAACGAACAATCAAAACAACTTGATGACAACGATTTTGCAAAACATTCAGCAACAGATCTTTGACAATGATGGAACCTTTTGCATGGCCATTCCTTAATCTTATGGCATTCCTAGTTTACTTTTAAATTGTTAAACTTTTAAATACTTGTTTTCAAATAAATTGTATTAAGTAATCTTGAACCTTTTTACTTTTTAAGTTCTTTCTTCCTTTCTTCTTCCCTCTTGTCTTCCCTTCTTTCTCTTGGCAAGTTAAGGTGCGGCTCCCAATCAAAAGATTATCATGCCTTGCTTGGGTTTACTTGATGTAAGTTTCCTTCTTTCTTTCTTCCTTTCTTCTTCCCATTGTCTTTTCTTCTTTCTTCCTTTCTTCTTCCCCTTTGTCTTTCCTTCTTTCTCTTGGCAAGTTAAGGTGCCGAATAGTTCAGTGGTTAAAGCAATTGTCTGGAAAGCAAAAAGTTTTGGGTCCAATTCCGTCTCCGGAAATCTACTTTTTCTTCCCAATTCCTTCACTTTATTAGAATATTCAGAAGTCATCGGTTTTAAGAAATTTTGAGGCTAGCGCTTTGTAAACAGTTTGCAGGACACATTTTGTTCTGTCTGGTTTATTTGGACCGATAAAATCGCGCCAATTTTGAAGATCTGAAAGATTTTGATCAAATCTAGTATACAAAGAAACCAAAGCAAGCCAGTAAACTGAAAACCGAAGAAGTTAGACTGAAGCCATGTCTGGCTCTTTTCCATTGTTTATTGTCTATGATTTATCAGCATTCATGTGTTATATTGAACACCCATTCATGTCTGCGAGTGAAATAGTTCACCACCAACTTGCATTTAACTCACTTTCAACCTCTCAAGTACTTACGGAGTAGACAAGAAAGTTTTTCAGCTAATGTTCTTCAAGTTGACATCATCTTCTTCTTGGACACCTCAGCATTCGCTCAGCCATACTGAAAGTCTACTCTAAAAAGTGATTGAATCAAGATTTCCTTTAGTATCTTCAATTTGTGAAGACTTTTGGCACCTTTCACAATCAGCACGTACTCGAGTGGGCTTTGTTCCTGTGTCTGGAGCCGATTCCGCTGCGCTTGCCGTTGCAAAACTGAACCCAGCCGATAATTCGATAAGAAAATATTGATCCAACTTTGCTCTGAGCAATATCAAGAATTCGGGCAGGTTGCAGGAGGGTGAGTTTGGTTTTAAACTTTGATTTGAGCTGGGAATCTATTGAGTTGGCTAAATAAACAATCTAGCCAACTCACTAGCCCTAGGATAACTTTTGCAATCGAAAAGTTCGCAAATTGGATGATCTATCTCACTTCAACTTCAGCCATTCTTCTAATATACGATTAAACTACCCATCTTGCAGGGCACTTGATTCAATCAGAGAAAAATACCTCACTCAGCCTAATGGCTATCGTTCCGAAGTCAACAATCATTAAGTCATCTATCGGGTTGACGAATTGAAAACTGCCAGCTATTGTCGTATGTGACAGTTTGAGCACTCTTCAAAAGAAACCCATTTTGGTGTTAATGGAAAAGTTGTAGAGAATCAAAAATCAAGCTTAGATCCAAATTTTCAGAACGATTCAAAAACTGTTTTTCAAGAAATGCCAAATTTACGAATTTTCACAAATCTTGCATTTTAAGCGAAACTACTTTTGGTATTTTTTTGGAAATTTGGCTATAAGCCTTATTTTTGATTCTCTACAACTCTTCTATTGACACCAAAATGGGTTTCTTTTGAAGAAAATGCTCAAACTGGGACATCTCCAGTCCTCCATTTTTGAGTCTCACACTTGTCTCACACACAAACCAAAATCCTACTAAGAAAGAGGAATCCGCAAATTGCCTATAAAATGGGCCGTTAATGCCGTTAATGACGACCGCTAATGCAATCAAATACAGTGAACAGTTGGAAAAGGTGAATGAATTCCTAAAGAAGAAAAGGCCCTCCAAGTCAAAGATCGTTCTCATCCACGACAACGCGCGCCCTCATGTTGCAAAACTGACTGGCTCTAAAGTAAATAGCCTTGTTTGGGAACTTTTGGCGCATTCCCCATACAGTCCGGACCTCGCGCCTTTTGATTACTATTTATTCCGGATCATGAGTAATGAGCTTGCGGGAGAACACTTCGGAAGGAGCAGTCAAAAATTGGCTTTGAAAGTTTCTTATTCAAAATCAAAATCCTACCACGAAAGAGAAATCCGCAAATTGCCTGTAAAATGGGCAGAAGTCGTCAATAATAATGAAAATTATTTCGAATGAATTCATGGTTTTATGTTGAATAAATTTTAGTTCAAAGTCCGGTAGTTTTCAATTCACCAACCCAATATCTCACTTCAGTTCCAAAGTAATCTTTCACTAAATACTTGAAAGATTCAATAACAGTATCAAAGATCAAGCTGATAATGCAAACTTTTTGAAATCGGGCGTACCACTCGATTTTGGAAATTGCTAGAATGTTGGATCGAGCTGCAAGTTCTACAGGTATTGCTTTTAAACCAATTCCAGACAATAAACGGTGGCTCATCGTGTTCTTTTTCAACGAACAATCAAAACAACTTGATGACAACGATTTCACAAAACATTCAACAACAAATCTTTGAGAATGATGGAACCTTTTGCATGGCTGTTTCTTGAGCTTTCTATCTATTGTTTTAGTTAGAATTGCTAGTTGTAAAATAAACTTTATCAAGTATGTTTTGAACAGTTTTCTATTGAAAAAGAATTTTCTCTCCATTTTTCATTTTATCAAACAAAGATGGCGAATTAAATGCCGAACTTTTAGGGATTAAATCTCGCAGACA
The DNA here is from genome assembly GCA_958450365.1 of Mesorhabditis belari. Lineage (NCBI taxonomy): Eukaryota > Metazoa > Nematoda > Chromadorea > Rhabditida > Rhabditidae > Mesorhabditis > Mesorhabditis belari. The sequence goes on from CAUEEP010000920.1 coordinate 1,305,275, forward strand.
GAACTGTTGGCTTGTTCAACGATATTTCAACGATTAAGGTTGGGAAATAGATGTTTTACCTAACAATTGGTATGCTAATTTCATGGATCTTCGTGTCTTTCTTTACAATTTTGGACACAAAAATGGACACAAAGTACTGCTCTCAGCTCTACACTCTGAATGAATCTTATCCCATTTTCGCAATTCATTCATTCAATGTTGTCAAGTTAGGTAAGCAAAAAATCTCTTAGCTTTTTCTCTACAGTTCTCAATTCAGAAAACAAATCAGCACTTTGCATCGATATTTCCACAAAATGAGCTTTGCTCGAATTTCGTTTAACAAGAATTTATTCGAAAACGGTGCATGATTAAAATTTTCCAATTGCCATTTGCTAAAAAACAAAGCTTCAATAAATCTTCAGAACGAATCGCAAAAAGGAGTGAACAAGATTCCAATTGTAGTGAATGAACAAATTCTCGACTTGACAACTTTTACGTGCACTGAAAAGGACATTACGTGAATAAAGAAATCGGTTAATTCATTCACAAAATGTTCAAAATCAACTGATTGTGAGGCAAATAGTTTTGTCAATCGAAAGAACATCATTTACCTACCGTAAATACTGTAATAGTACCCCACCCCCATAATGACGGTGCGGAGTGTTGCGTAGTCTAGCTTTGAACGAGTTTTTCTCCGCACTGGTTTATGCTACAATGCGCGCTTAGGTATCAAAAAATAGCTGAAATTCAGGGCTATTTTTTGATACCAAAGACACATTTTTTGAGAGTACGGGCGCTTTGAAAAGAATGAAATACTAAAAAACTTTTGCGGCTACGCGACTGTACGATGGGAGTGGGGTACTATTACAGTATTTACGGTATATTATTCAAGCAATCTTCAACCCAACGCTACGAATCTTACAACAAACGAGGAGACTTGTGTGTCCTCATTTGTAGGACCGTTGCAGATTTATTGGGATCCATTAATCTCGGATCCCGATAACTGTCAAAAGAGATGTTCAATCTCAATTCGGGCACCAATTTGGATGGAAGAAGGTAGGCTTTCCATTATCATTATACTCCATTATCATTATCACACCATTACCATTTTCATTTTCACAATTGTACTTAATTCTCGGGAGCTGGACAAAACAGCGCCGTGTACAAACAGCGCCGGCCAAAATAATGCGTTTGCGGTTAAGTTTATTTGTGTTTCTTATTTTTATTGAATGTAGAAAAGATTAGCTATCTGCTGAATAGAACAAATCTGGGATGAGAAAATGCCAAAAAAACGAGAAGGGGCACAAAAAGAGGTTAACTGAGCTTTTCTCTGTAATTATAATTATAATTATATGACTAATTCTGTTTTAAGTGATCCCAAAGTATGCAAAATGTAGAAAATTTTGTTCTGCATCCAATAAGAATAAGAAAAACATAGAAACTTAGTGGCGGAGGAGCTATTTTGGCTGTGGCGCTGTTTACATGGCGCTATTTTGATCAACTCCCTAATTCTCATATTTCATACTAAAAGTTGCACCTAACAATCCGTTACTTAACGGCTTTGACCTAAAAGTGTAAAGGTACGCAAAAGCAAGGGATTTTAAAACCTATTAGAGTCAACAACAAGTCAACAAGTCTAACAACGACAAGTCAAGCTTAGTTCTATGTAGACTTGAGATTGAATTAGAAATCCCAATCTGTCAAACAACTAATTCGCCTTTCAGCAAGTGATTTCCATCTTGTCACTCTCGATTTGCAAGACAACGCTGGAATTCACAATATTCTCGTTTCCAACGATCAGAAAATATGGGTACTTATGGCAATGCCGGCTGGCTATTTTTCTATTTTTAAATGGCTTCAAAGTCGGGTTAGCTTTTAATGACTATTATCAATCAAATCAATCAAATTCAGAGCACTATCGATTGTTCATTTGAGTTTTAGAGTGGCCTTCCACCGGCTAAAGGAGAAGATTATGCGGACAGGGTTCTCATCGTTTATAAGTGAGTAAAGGAATTCGAGAGGCTAACAGCTATAGAAACAATTCTAGAAAAACTATCGACTTTTTTAGAACTACAATGTTTTTAGAGATCCTGATACTTGGATTGCTAATCAGCTTGAGTCAATCTTCTATAGCCTTTCGATTCCATCAAGCTGTCACTTACTAATAACCATTGACTCTGTTGAAGAAAATCGAGGTATATTTCTTCATTTTCTTTTAACTAACTTCTCTTTTTTTTCCATGAAACAATAGATTTTTCAGTAAGAATTCAGTAGAACCCCGATTTTTAATTCCTTTAGGCGATTTTGGTGATCATTGGATAAAAGATTGCGGCGGTGAAACCTTTGTTGTCACTCAAGGATTTCGATCAGCCTTTGAGCAAATGGACGAAAATTTTAATGTTGACAAAGCCATTTTTTGTGGTTAGTTTTCTGGAAAATTTGTATTTTTTCATTTTTAAGATGACGTCATCAAATTCGATCTTCAATTCACGTTGAATTACCTTCTCAACGGACAACTAACACTTTATGGCTTTGAGCCAGATCAAATGTACTCAGAAAATGGGTTCGTTTACTGAAGAAAACCCTGTATTCAATTCAAATACCTTTTTGTAAGAAAGAAAAACAGATTTTCAGCTGGACTCTCAATGCAACATGTTCTGTTCCGCTTCCAGCTGTTTTTCAACTTTATGGAATTGATCAAGCTTATGTTGGTGCTTTAAAACGATCGCTTTAAAGCGATTCTTGCCTTGAAGCTTGCCTTAATCCCAAAATTTACAATTAATAACAAGGAATCAATAGTAACAGATTCCCTAGTAATATAACACTTTTAGCAGACTGGCCTAGACTTGTAACGGCTCAAAAATAAAGCTTAATTTGCTGATGTCGATTTCAAATGGGCCATTGTAAACTTGTAACGAAAATATCTGTCTATTCTTTTTGCCGTTGGCCATTTAAGGTTTTTCATCTTTTTCTCTGCACCAACTCTTCTATTTTCACTGTTTTAACTATCATTCGATGTAGAATAAAATTACACGTCGAATGATACCAAAATCCACTCAAAATGTAATATCCATGCAAAGTTATGAAGCAAAAGGTTAAGTCCCGCCCATAATGAGCGGAGTTTAGGTTTTTAGCCAACAGCAACACCCAACAGCTACACTTTGAGTGAATTTTGGTATCATTCGATGCGCAATTTTCTTCTGCATCGAATGATAGTTAAAACAGTGAAAATAGAAGAGTTGGTGCTGAGAAAAACACGAAAAACGAAATTGCCTACGGCAAAAAGAATAGACAGATATTTTCGTTACAAGTTTACACTGGCCCATTTGAAATCGACATCAGCAAATTAAGCTTTATTTTTGAGCCGATTCATTTGAGATTAAGCTGTATTTTTTGCCGTTCATTTACCCAAGTGACGAATCTTATCATCTCAAGCTTATCAGATCTCCTGGAATCGCGATGACGACGACTTGACAAACGGTTTTTTGGCAAGAATCGAAGTTTTTCGGTCGGATGGTCGAATGAAGCGCGTCGATGAGCCCATCAATTTTTGTGACTTCACGACATTGCCCACAAAAGTCTCTGCATCTTCAGAAGAATTTTCCCTTTCCGTAACCCACTCAACAATTCAAGCGATCACAAATACCCTTCCACAAGAACTTTTCCCTGCTTTACCCCTATTTTTTGTGCTTCTCGTTGTTAACTTTTTCAATCAATAAAGTTTAAATTTTGTTTTATGATCTCTTATGAAGCATACAATAATATTTTGACAGGAATGAATAACATGGCATTAAATGGATGGATTAACGAATAGTCGTAAGATGGATTAACGAAAAATCGGCTTACTCTGATAAACATTGTGTTTTCAAACTAAGTTTTCAAGCGACAAAGTTTTTAAGGATCAATGACTCATAAGCCAAACGATAAGTTTCAAAAACCGGGTTATTTAAAAAAAAATACATCAAATTTGGGTATGAATGTGCGATTTAACATCAGATAGACCTGAAATCGAGACCAGACACTGCCTGGTAGAGATCGGAAAATTCCAAGCCGAACCTAATTCCACCTTCATTTTCTCAGCCATCTCTTGGCCGATTGCTCTGAAATTTTGTCTACATGCAGAGAATGCGAATTTCTGTTTGTAAACAAAATTTCAGAACAATCGACCAAGAGACGGCTGAGAAAACGAAGGTGGAATTAGGTTTGGCTTGGAAATTTTTGGCTTGGGTTTGGCTTGGAAATTTTTCCATGATAGAATTTTCTACTGCTTGGTAAAGGTTCTAGTTTTTTAAGTAAATCATCAGATCATCAGACCGGTCAGATCTGAGTCAAGAACAGCCATGTTCTGTGCTTCAGATTCGGATCTAATCTGGAACTTTAGGAGCAGCACATGTTTGGCTTTAAGACAAACTTTATAAAACTAAAATTTGACGCGACTCTAAGATAAAGTCAAGATAGATTTTTAAGTTGTTTATCAAATGTGCGCGTTCACGCCAAAGTCGCTTCAATAATTGCCTTGGACCCAAAATGCTCATATTGTTTGATCCATTCATCGTTTGAAGAAGGTTGAATTACTCGAATTTCAATTTTCATCACTTTTTTGAACAGATCTTCTGATATTAGATGACGAAGTTAGTCTAAATGATGCTAGCTACATGGTGAACAGCTTTGGTTATGGATGCAAATTCGACGAGTCACCCAAATTCGATAAATGTCATGATTTCATCGTTTCGCACACTTCGGTAATTTTGAAGCTTTGGAAAAATGGAAAGCGAAAAGAAAAATGGAAAGCGCAGAAGTTCATTCAAATGTTTTCAGTACAACTTTGAGTTTACCTACAACAAAGTGCACTAGAAGGCGGCGATTTGAACATTACTGGTGGAAGGGTTTTCGAGCATGAGCCAACCACGATCTCACTCTGCCTTTATCCGCCACCTGATCAAATGTTAGTGTAAACTTTTTGCTCTCAGAAAATCTTTCAGTTTTACTGCCGACATTTACAATCACAGTTTCCTGTTGATGGGTTCTTGCATTTTGGTTGGTTTATTCACTGCGCGCTAAATTTTATTACCACAAATGCTGTATTAGAGCGACTCACTTCTTTCGCAAATTTTTTTATTTCTCCTTTTCTGGAAGGCATTATGATTATTATTATTATTATTGTTATTATTATTATTATTGTTGTTGTTCTTATTGTTATTCTTATTGTTATTCTTATTGTTATTCTTATTATTATTATTGTTGTTGTTGTTCTTATTGTTGTTCTTATTGTTGTTAATATTATTATTGTTATTATTGCTATTATTATTGTTATTATTGTTGTTATTATTGTTGTTCTTATTGTTGTTCTTATTATTATTATTGTTATTATTATTGTTATTATTATTGTTATTATAAAGAAGTTCAGAGTGACACGACCATCAATTTACGACTGGAAGTAACAAACGAATCAACTCAGTGACCTCAACGGCTCAATGGCGGCGGAAGACACTTGTTGGGGGCAGAAGTTGACCAATCAATTGCCGAACGGGTTCGATCTCAACGAGATGAAAAGAAATGGGTGACTCGCAGATTTCTTTTTTGAAGAATGCTCGTCTGGATCAAGAAATGGCCTTCCAACGTCATTCCATTCGTTGGATTCGTTGGATTCGTTGGATTCGTTGGATGGAGTCATTCCAACGGGTTGATCCGTCATTGTTTTAAGTTATGAAAAGTTAAAGATTGCTCATCTGGAAGAAATGGTCGATCTTTTGGGAGAATTGAACACAAAGGTCGAGACAAACGTTGAAGAAGTCGACGATGCAAGCGATGATTTTAATCTTCTTTACTTTGATATTCCTCTTGATCTTGCTGACTAATTGTTACTTTTCATAATTGTTATTTATTTTGGTTTTTTTAATATTCAATAGGTTCTATGAGAGATTTTCTTTAATAGAAATACTATTTTTATGATCCGACATGGTTCTTTCAAGTTAGGAACTATGAAAAATAAAATGACCCCTTCAAATAGAGCGAGCTTCTAAAATGGTATTGAAAAATAGAGCAACCGATCGCTCTAATACAGCATTTACGGTAGTTTGGTGAATTAATGAATAAGTCTTTTCACTTTCATCAACCTAATAGCAAACTGTGTGTAGATAGAAGTTTAACCGGAGCAAAATGCCTTTGCCTGAGGCTGGAAGAGCCAATTTATTTTATGTAACTCAAGCCAATCCAAAAAAAGAACTTTAGCTCAGTTGGTGTCCCAAAAACTCGGGAGAACAACAAGGATTCATCGTCACATTTTCTGCCACCGATATTATAGGCGAAAAGATTCATTGTTTTAACGAGAGCACGATTACATTGAGAGAGACTGATCCCGTGTTTATCATTGCAGGAATTACACTTTTTAACTCCAGTAATTTATTTACAGTAACAGTTTCCTAGCAAGCTTTTCATTTCTTCACTGAAAATGCTTTTTTTTCAGTCTCTTACGCGCCAGTTTGCATCAATGCCGAATGCCAAAATTGCAACTTTGTGGTCGACTTTTTACAATACTGTGAAAATCTAATTGATGTAAGAATTTCTAAAGTTTAAGCTCTTTAAGCGTTCTGCAATTTTCAATCAATCATTGCTTTTAGCTCAAAACCGAATGCGAAAATCAAACGCAAGTGCTAGTAAATGGAAAAACGCAAACTTTAGAGAATTGCACTTACAGGTAGGTCAACCAAAAAGAACCAGAAATAGAATAAGCAGAAGTTAAATGAAGTAAATATTTAGTAGAAACGCAAGATCCCAACGTATACGTCAAGCATGTCAATTCGTTGTCGCAAATCCGCTAACAATTATGGTTTTTGGATATGAATTCGACGTAGAAAATAGTTTCTTTGCATTTCGCGTTGATAAGTGGATTGATGGTAAGAGTTCATATTGAAAAAAGGTTTTCTAAAACACTTGGATACAAGCCTTTCAACTCTAGGTTTTCTAAAGCACTTGGATACAAGCCTTTCAACTCTAGCTTACTATATAATCCTGACTTATTATTAGAGAGATAGTATTTCTGGGCGTGTCCGTCTGTTATACGATTTTAGAAAAAACGGCTGAGCCGATCGAGCTGAAAGTTTGACATTATAAACCCAACTTCTTACGTAGTTTCATAAAATCTAATAATATTTGATGCATAATTTAATCGTCTTTCCTAAAAAGCTAAATAAAAGAATGCATGATAACGCGTGACCGAGTGGCAGTGCGTCCCGGTGTCCGATCTGCCAAGTTGAGCAACGTTGGGTTCGGTTGATCTCGGGTTCGATCCCGGCTCGATGCAATCTTTCTTGCTTTCTTTCTTTTTACACTAAGAAATATAATCAATCTACTATATATAAAAGGCAAGTGTCCGTCCGTCCGTCCGTCCGTCCGCACGGCCAAAATCTCAGACCCCAGCGAGCCGATCTAAATAAGCTTTTTTCTTTGTTGGGTAAGGGATTTGTTTTAGTTGTGCATCTCACCTCCTAGATTTTTTAAAGCAAAAATCGGGGTACCTACGGGGGATCAAACTCGGGTTGTGTAGGCGAGAGACGGTCGCGCTATCTGGACGCTACCTGTGTGGCCGCTGCGCCATGGATGCAAAAGGGGTAAATTTGCATTTTTGCCAGAAATTTCCCTTTCCCATTAAATTATTCAATTAATTGATAGAAGATCTTTTGTGAGCGTTCCTTCTCCAAAATGACCGCCCCAAGAGGGTGCTGGGTTCGATTCCCTTCCGCTCCAAACTTTTTTTACTTTTGGCGCGACATTAGTTGCGCCGAGCGTCCGAGTATAGATGTCGGTGGTGCTTCGGAGGATATCAGGGTTGGTCGCGACATTGCTTTGAAGGATTAAGAGATAGATCTCAGTATTGTTACAGAGGGCTCGGAGGGGGAGCAGGAGGGGAGGGAAAGAGGCTCTTTAACTCGAGCGTTCAAACTATGCGTTACCCCAAAACACCCAGCTGGTTTAGTTAAAGCACAACTAATTGAAGATCCTTTAATTTGGATAAATTAAATTTCAAAATGCATGCAACGGACTATCAATTTTTGCGCTACAAAGGAAAGCTTGCTGCCGCGGACTCACTAAGGATTGAGGAGCAAGAGAAAGGACTGTGGATGGCATTCATTTTATGGGTTGACAATACTCCTTCTGATAATGCTCTTGAAAAATTTCGCTCGGTCAGTGATTTGGGATTCTTTTTTGGGGGGAAAGATACGATAAAATCTTTGTCGTCTCGTTTTCCACTCTTATAAAATCCCATTAATGGCAAAGTTTCGAACTTTTCTCTTAGTACAGAATGTCGAAAAGCGTGCTTACCTTTCTTACATGAATCTGTTAGCCTAAAAAAAGCTCTAAAACTTTTTCTCTTGTTTTAGGATCGTGGAAAAAGTTGTGAATACGATTTTCTTATTGGAACCCCACCATATCAGAAATCTTCAAGAAGACACTTGCTTCGTTTTAGGTAAAACAAACAATGAACTCTGAAAATAAGATGTGCAAAAGTAAAGTCAAGAAAGTTAATTTGAACACATTAACATTTTCACGACAAAGCCATTTTTGTCTTTGCCGTTGTAAGACAGCTATCTATGTTAATTTGTAACGGCAGCCCTTCTGGGATAGAGAATCTGAAGACATGGGCACTGCAAACTACAAACGTAAACTACAAACGCTTCTAACTTGCTTCAAATCTGCCGGATTAACATGATCTATACCTCAAAAAATAGAGAATCTCGAGAGCTTTCGAATGAACTAAAGCACACTCAAAAATATCAATGCTAAAGAAAGCTACAGTGGTTTGTAGCGAAACAGATCGTACTCGCGCGTAGTCGAGCTATCGAGTCAGGCTAAAAACCACTGTAGCCTTCTTTAGCATTGATATTTTTGAGTGGGCTTTAGTTCATTCGAAAGCTCTCGAGATTCTCTATTTTTTGAGGTATAGATCATGTTAATCCGGCAGATTTGAAGCAAGTTAGAAGCGTTTGTAGTTTACGTTTGTTTGACCGTTTGACCCTGAAAACCTCTGGTGAAAATTTTCAGCTCAATTGGCTTTAAAAAAAGTGCCTACCGGTGGTCCGTATTATCGCGAATGTGTTAAATCACTTGGATCAGCTTTTAGTGAGTTTCTGACCAGATAACTTTGCTTCATTTCAGAGATGAAGACGTTTTTATTCCACAATTGTTGAATGCCTCCTTTTATAGTGTTTATATACCGCCCGGCTGCTCGCCAAGCATTGTCACGTCATCGGCTTTTTGGAAAAAGAGTAGCGTTTGAAAGTTTTAAATTAAAGCCATCTTTGCAATGTTACAGCCGAAAGACAGCAAGAGGTTTGTGAAGGTACTCTCGCTCTTGTCACCCAGGGTTTTCACCAATTCAACGAGCTGCTTGACTCCAGCTATTTTATGGATCGTTTGATTTATTGTTGTAAGTCTTTGTGTTGTACGATTCATTGAATTCGTTTTTCAGACAGTTTCCCCATTACTGTTACGATCGAATTTGTTGAGGTATTGAGCGGGAATGTTTACGTCGGCTTTCAAGACATTTACATGAACATTATTGAGAGGTAAATTGAAGATTTTAGAAACCGAATAAAGAAGTGAACTTGTATCTTACGTTAAATTTCAGTGTCAGTTGGAATCGCGAAAAACCGCAGCCCTTTAACCACAGTGTCTCTGGTTTTCCAAGGATTTGGGTAATTTGCTTTGAATACTGAATGAATATTTCAGATCATTTTAGTCTAAACGTTATTCTGAGCAAAGTATTCTAAGCTATCATAAGCTATGCCTGCTACTTTTAATGAAACTATTCGTTAGTTCAGGTTAAAAGTTTAAGATAAGCAAGAGTCAAACTCGCTTATTGGTTTATTTGAAACCTAGTACGGAGCCATTAACCTAATAAGCTGAATCAAGAAAACACTCAAATTACCGTAAATATTCTAATATTAGATTGACCTATCTAATCTAATATTAGATCTAATATTAGATTAGATTGATCTTGGTAACATTTTTGTTTAAAAATTTATTCACAACCAAATCAAGCTGTTTACTCGAAATAGTTTCCGTTATTTTGAATAACTTTCGCTCATTTTGTTGGAAGTTGGCGAATTCCTCTCTTGTAGAAAATTTTTGGCTTTGCTTCGAGTCGAAATAGTTTTGGAGCCACTTTTTGAGGTCGTCTTCGTTTTGAAAATGCTCCCTATCTAGGGAATTTTGCATTGATCGGAAAAGATGATAATCCGATGGGGCAAGATTTGGAGAATATTGAGGGTGTGGTAAGAATTCCCAGCCCAAGCTGTGAATTGTGGCGCGAGTGAATTTTGCCGTATGTCAGCGGGCATTGTTGTGAAGAAGGATGACACTTTTCAATTGAAGTCGTTTTTTCTTCATTTCTTCTTCGAGCTTTTGTAGCTGATTGCTGTATAATAAAGGATTAACTTGGCAGAGGCAGAAGCAGAGTTTTTTTGTTATAACTTGGTTGCTAATCGCTGAATAACTTTATAATTTTGGCAGTAAGCTTGTAAGTTTTTGAGAATAATCTTTTTAAAATCTCATTCAAATATATTAATTCTACGCTGAGATATTAGCAATTTAAGAAAGGGGAAAGGGTCAAGCTTAGTTTACAACCTAATACTTCTATTGGATTGGGGAGAATGAGTCGGCGCCGAAATTTAAAGAAACTTTTTGCCCCCATAAAACCTTCTTTAAATACACGTTTTGTTTCATCAAAATGGTCCACTATTTCTTTACAAAATGGCTTTTGAGAGATTCCACAAAGCTTTTCTTTTTTGGGATTTTATGGATTCCCAAACACAGCTAATCAAAATGACAAAAAGTCCGACTCATTGCTTGAACAGTTTCTTCCACATAAACCTCCTTTGGTGTTTATATAAAAAAGATAGAGCACACTCAATTACATAAGTTACCAAATTTTCAGGAAGATCCCTCCAACCGTTTACTCTAGATGACAGTTTATCGATTTTGTGAAAAAATGATCCTTTGTTGAGTTGAGGCGCTGTTTGAGTTCTCTTTTAAATCTAAATTTTGTAGAGAATTAGTTACCCTTCTACGGATATCAAACGCATATCATTTGACAAAGTCTGCTATAAGTTTTAGAAATTTCTTTCATTTTCGGCGCCGACTCATTCTCCCCCAACCCAATATATAGCTCTACACTTTGACACCCAAGCTCACCTTGTAGCATAAAGCAGCGCGAACAACAGAGAAAGTAAAGTTAGACTACGCGGCAATACCCCGTCATTATGGGAGGATGCTTTTATTGGAATAATTACGGTATCTGAAATACTTGACTAAAATCAGGTCAAGTGGACACTCGATGATGGGCCAAGCATTGACAATCAAGAGGGATGTTTGTTGAGGATTCATATAACGAAAATTGCCAAAAACGAGACCGATATCCCGAAAGTCACTTATCTTGAATCAACTTCTCAATCACGTTTTTCTTGCATCACTCAATTTCTGTTACTTTCTTTGCTTTATTTGGTTAGTTTGTGTTTCTTTTGATAAACATCTTTACAGAATTGCAATCTTGCACGCACAAAATTGTTAGAAAATTCTTTTATTACAGGTTTGACACAACCATTGCTGAATTATTTGGCAGCAGATTTAGTAGCAGAGACTTGCGTTATAGAGTGGCCATTCTTAAACAGATTTACACGAGAGACAACAAATAATCTTCTAATCCACTCGATGATTATTTGGCGATAGGTTTTGGAGACAAAAATTGTGATAAGACTGGTGAATGATGCGTGAAAACTTGCCAGGAATGTGGCCATTCCGGAGACTAAAAGATTGGCGCTTTGGTTGACTACAGAAGTTAGAAGATAGTTAGAAGAAGTTTGAAGTTAGAACTTAGAACTTAGAAGTCACTAATTGAAGTTAGAAGATGACTAGATCAGTCACGTAATCATGCTAAACTATTGTAAATTCGAAAAGAGAGACGTGGTAATCAAGAACACCGACATCCCGACAGTCACTTATCTTTAGTTGATCAAGGACGAGTCAAGAATAGACTCAAACTAAACTAGGTAATACCTAAAGATCTGGTAGTAATCCAGTAAGCAGCCTTGGTATCAAACTTATGTATAAATGCTTGAGATCACATAAATAATTCAAAGTAACTGACCAATATCAATAAAACTGACAAGCAGATCATTTTCAAACATATTCGCCATTGATACAACAACGCAACCGTACGGGAAAGTCAAACACGAAATGCTGGCAGTTCCCTAAATATTTGAAAGAATATAATTTGATTTACTGTTACCTGTAAAATAGTCATCTGGGTTAGGAAACGCTGAATTTCTTTCGTCCGTTGACTCATCGATTTTTTTGCCGGTTTGAAGAATGTCTGATACAGACTGTAAACTGCTATGCCAAGTGCACCGGCGACCAAGAGAAAACTGATTATAGCCATAGCTGTCCATATTGATTGAAAAGAATCTAATTGGGCTAAGTGATAGACATTGTGGAGATCGAATTTGTCACACGGAGAATCGATAAACGCTGAGCAAACCTAAAAAAGTTTTTTGGGTCTAGTCCAACAGACTCTTCAAGTTTTCCTGTGATGCTTGGATCGCCAGTTCAGATCAGCTCAGGTCAGCCTGAAACCAGGGTGACATCTGGTTTCTGTCAAATCCAGGAACTTTTTACGACTTGGAGTAAAGCCAGCTCAGAAACCAAGAGACCGGAACCGAACCTGTCCTGGCTTACAGACCTTGGCTAGCACCAGACCAGAGCAGGCAATACCAGATCATATACAGATCATACCATAATTGTCGCAACAAGAGAAAGTTCTGATTTTAAGGCAGACAAGAGCAAAAAAGACAAATTTTTAACTCAATAACATATTGTACATTAACAATTATAAATGAACTATCAAATTCGAATCGACCACCATTAGCATTTGAGCAGACTCGCAGGCGTTTCGGGAAGGCGTCAACGGTGGCGACCAAATAGGCTGCATCGAACTCTCCCCACGTTTTCAGCAGTGGTTTTGTTCAAACTTTCGATGTTTGGAGAACTTTGAACAAGCCGGCCATGCACCTAGAACGGTAAATCTCTTTTCATCGGTGCATAAGATATTGTGATGGTCGATTCCATTGAAGCGCATCCTGGTTTTTCTTGTAAGCGGTAAGTTTGAGCTTATTTTTGTGGATCCGACGCAATGAGGTGCTTGAAATCGCCATCTTCTTTGCTATCTGCTCTCAATTCTCGCTTGTTTCTAGAGGCATTCGAAAAAGTTGAGCCTGGTTTTTCTTGTAGGCGGTAAGTTTGAGCTTATTTTTGTGGATCCGACGCAATGAGGTGCTTGAAATCGCCATCTTCTTTGCTATTTGCCTTACCGACTGGTTTGGCTTCACCCGGATTTGGTCCCTCACTAGCTTAATGTTTGTCTTCGTGACAATAGTTGGGCGTCTACCGCTTCTTGGTGCATCAGCAATTGTTTCCGTAGCTTCGTAGCGTTGTATAGTGCGGAAAATGACACTTCTGTCGACTTTATGAATCTCCGGCGCCGAGACTCCTCATTTGTGCAATTCGATGATCGATTGTAGATGAGGATTTTCCATCCATTCTAAAAAAACAACGCATTTTATATGAAAGAACTCTCAATTATATTCGAAATATAATAAAAACACGAAAAAGAAATTGAGAAAAGCTTTTTGTTTTGAGGGATTTCTGAGCAGAGAAGCCAAAGCATCGATTCGATAGTGTAATTTGGAAACTTTCTTCATGAGAAACCTCCTTTAGTATCAATAAAAAAAGATAGAGCACAAAAAGTTGCACATATAGACAAAATTTCAGCTTGTTATGTCTAACCGAATTCGTTGTATAGTTAGTCAAAGGATTTTCGGAAAAACAAAGGTTTCCGCTCAGTTTTGCTATAAAATGGGCTCAAATTTGCGTGAAAACAGTACAAAAAAAAAGGAAAATCGTTTCAATGGAACAAACTGCAAAAAAGGGTGGAATGGGAAGTTTAAAAGAAACTTCGAAAGCGGGATTCCAGCACATAGGACTCAACCGTCAACGGTGGCGTCAACGGTGGCGTCAACGGTGGCGTCAACGGTGGCGTCAACGGTGGCGTCAACGGTGGCGTCAACGGTGGCGTCAACGGTGGCGTCAACGGTGGCGTCAACGGTGGCGTCAACGGTGGCGTCAACGGTGGCGTCAACGGTGGCGTCAACGGTGGCGTCAACGGTGGCGTCAACGGTGGCGTCAACGGTGGGGACCGGATAACCATTCTTTCCCAGAACCAAATCCCACCACTTTCCGATCATCACTTAATCCACCAGTTTGTAAAGTGCCAGCCACGAAGATGACTGCAAGCACAAAAACAACTCCATAGCCACCGAGAAAATAGGCATTCAGCAACCATGCGACATATGATGGAAGGGAATAAAGAGTGATAATCTTGTATAAAGAACCATTCATAAAGCAACCGTAGCTTAAAAATATTGACACAATGTATCCGGCCTAAAAGCCTTGAAAGCTAGTTCATTGAGATGAAAACTCACAAGAACGATCACAATCCCTACAAATGGAAGATCCCAGTTCATTTGAAAGATTACAATTCGTATTTGCATTAGAAGAATCGGACGAGTTAGTGAAATCATAATGTCGCCGATGAAGGCGGAAACCTAAAAAGAAATGTGTCTTGCTTCCATGATTTCCTGATGAAAACACCAGAAACTGGTTCAACTGACTCAGGAGCTGACCGAACTATTAGGGTGGTAAGGATGAAGGATAAGGATCCCATCCAGGCTCGGATCAGCTGGTTGGTCTGGCCAAGCATGCCTCGATTGAGCACCAAGATTCAGTCTATCCGGTCCAACCGAGCCAGAAATTTCTTCACTCAACCAACCAGTTGAAAGACGATAACTTTCTTGTAATAGTTTGAGGCCAACGATTTCTGATAGAGAACAAAATAGATTGCCAAAAGGAATAGTAGCGTTGACGGGATGAAAAAAATCGTATAACATATTGAGAGTAGGGATCTGAATTGGGAACTCGGGAAGAACATTTCGATGTTGTGATTTGAAATACAAAAACTCATGGGCAAAGCAAACGCATGTTATAAAGTACATAGTACCAAGAACGGCATCTGTTTTTGGAGATTCAACGGATATATTAAAGAAAATATTAATTGGCCGGTGCTTAGACCGCTTTTCTCCACTGGTTCATTCATGAAATTGTGAAAAAAATCAATTGTTAGGCGCAAAAAAAAATTGGATTTTTCGGCAACATCTGCCTTTTTCTTGTTCTCATGATTTCAAAACTGAATTTTGAGTTTTTAAGTTCAAGAATAGTACAGCCTATTGTAATGAAAGCACGTAGTGCGTTTTCAGCTTAAAAGCCTAAAAAACATCTAAGTTTACTGGGTTTCCCTAACTATTGGGTTGGGGAGAATGAGTCGGCACCAAACTTTAAAGGGACTTTTTGCACACATAAAGCCTTCTTTAAACATACGTTTGGTTTCATCAAAAGGATCCACTATTTCTCTACAAAATGACTTTTGAGAGATTTCACAAAGCTTTTCTTTCGTGGAGTTTATGAACTTCCAAACGCAGCTGGTTAAAATGGCAAAGAGTCCGACTCATCATTTGAACAGTTTCTTTCACATAAACCTTCTTTGGTGTTTATATAAAAAAGATAGAGCACATTCAATTACTTAAGTTGCCAAATTTGCAGGAAGATCCCACCAATGGTTTTTTCTAGATGACAGTTTGTAGTTTTTGTGAAAAAATGGCTTTTTCTTGAGCGGAGGCGCTGTTTGAATTTTCTTTTAAATGTCATTTTGTAGAGAATTAGTTAACCATTCTATATCTATGATATCAAACGCATATTATTTGACGAAGTCTGCATTTTTTTTTTATTTTTTTTCCCCACAAAACTCCTCCCCCCACTTTATTTTTTTTGGAAAATAAATTTTTCTTTCCATAAATTAATATTAAATATAAAAAAAAAATAAAAAACAAAAAAAAAAAAAAAATTAAAAAAATAATATTTTTATATATTTAAAAATAATATTTTAAAAAATTTTATAAATATTTAAAACATATAAAAAAAATTATAAAAAAAAAAAAAAAAAACACCCCAAAAAAAATTATAAAAAAAAAAAAAAAAAAAAAAAAAAAAAAAAATAAAAAAAAAAAAAAAAAAAAAAAAAAAAAAAAAAAAAAAAAAGAAAAGGAAAAGAAAAAAAAAAAAAAAAAAAAAAAAAAAAAAAAAAAGAAAAGGAAAAAAAAAAAAAATAAAAAAAAAAAAAAAAAAAATAGACAAGGGTGAAATAATTATTTTTTAAACAAATTTAAAAAAAAAAAAAAAAAAATTTTTTTTTTATTTATTTAATTAAAAAATAATTAAAAAATAAAAAAAAAAAAAAAAAATAAAATAATTAAAAAAAAAAAAAAAAAAAAAAAAAAAAAAAAAAAAAAAAAATTAAATTTACAACAATCGGGAGAGAATAAAATTTTGGGGTTGAGAATAGTTACATTATTTATATAAAATAAAAAAAAAAAAAGAAAAATTTCAAAAAATAAAAAAAAAAAAAATAAAAAAAAAATAAATAAAAAAAAAAAAAATAAAAAAAAAAAAAAAAAAAAAAAAAAAAAAAAAAAAAAAAAAAAAAAAAAAAGAAAAAAAAAAAATATAAAAAAAAAGAAAAAAAAAAAAAAAATAAAAAAAAAAAAAAAAAAAAAAAAAAAAAAAAAAAAAAAAAAAAAAAAAAAAAAAAAAAAAAAAAAAAAAAAAAAAAAAAAAAAAAAAAAAAAAAAAAAAAAAAAAAAAAAATAAAAAAAAAATTTTAGATAAAAAAAAAAAAAAAAAAAAAAAAAAAAAAAAAAAAAATAAAAAAAAAAAAAAAAAAAAAAAAATAAAAAAAAAAAAAAAAAAAAAAAAAATATTAATAATATAAAAAAAATATTAAAAAAAAAAAAAAAAAAAAAAAAAAAAAAAAAAAAAAAATAAAAATAAAAAAAAAAAAAAAAAAATAAAAAAAAAAAAATAAAAAAAAAAAAAAAAAAAAAAAAAAAAAAAAAAAAAAAAAAAAATTTTTTTATTTAATATTTAAAAAAAAAAAAAAAAAAAAAAAAAAAAAAAAAAAAAAAAAAAAAAAAAAAAAAAAAAAAAAAAAAAAAAAAAAAAAAAAAAAAAAAAAAAAAAAAAAAAAAAAAAAAAAAAAAAAAAAAAAAAAAAAAAAAAAAAAAAAAAAAAAAAAAAAAAAAAAAAAAAAAAAAAAAAAAAAAAAAAAAAAAAAAAAAAATATTTTAAAAAAAAAACACATTATTATAAAAAAAAGATTTTTTTTTTTTTTTTTTGTTTTAAAAGGGCGTCATGCATTATACTTTGCTTAAAACGGCAGAAAGTATAAATTCAAACATTTATATTAAACAAATTGAAGAAATGCATTCAAAATTGAGTAATTTCAGCCCGTCTTTCGATCAAGCAAAAGGGATAATTCTTGGACAATGCTAGTCAAATAACAGTTTCTTTAACAATTAACCAGCAAAATTCAGTATTTTGTGGCGTATCCCTTTGCTTTAATAAAAGCTGCGCTAAAGTAACAAAATTGGATTTATCTAACGCAAGCTACCTCGAGTTGAAGTTGCCGGAAGATATTTGTTCCAAACTTTTGGACCCCTAAGAAATGGATGTTCCAAGAAAAAGCGCAAGACAAAAAAAGATCAAATATCAAATAAAATCAAGTAGATATTCAGAAAGTTCACAAAAAATGCGACAAAAATAGTTTTTAAAGTAAAAAAAATTGGATTTATCTAACGCAAGTTACCTCGAGTTGAAGTTGCCGTAAGATGATTGTTCCAAACTTTTGGACCCTACTGTATATCTTTGAAGGCGCTCAATTGCTTGCAAAGTTTGGAAATCGAAGTTCTTTCTCATCCGCCGTATTCACCTAATCTTTCTCCAACAGATTATCACTTTTTTAAGCTTCTCGATCGTTACATCGTAAACAAAATTTTCAAGAACGAAACAGGTGAAAAATGCTATCGAGGACTTCATCACCTCTAGACATCCCGACTTTTTTGCTGCAGGGATCGAAAAACTGGTTACTTGTTGGCAGTGTATTGATTGTATTGATTGATTTATTGATTCTAACGGTTGTTATTTAGATTAATTTTATTGTTGCTTAATAAAAAAATTGCAATTGAAAAGAATTAAGAAAAAGTTATTTTATTTTCCAGTTATTTTCCGTAGTTCCTAATATTTTAAATGATAATTTGATAAAATCTAAAAGAAACAAATATCGAGAGTCTAGTTCCTTTGAAAGTGATCTCTGATTTCTTGTGTTCCCATATTGCACAACACTGTCGAGTGTCTTTCCCCTCTAGATAAGCCCACTCTCTCAGCCTCCCCCCAGTCACAAATTTCCTTGAATTATTCGCGTCACTCCATATTCAAGAAATTCAAATGAAACGCGCAACTGAAGAAACTTCTGATATTCATGACTTCTCTAAAATCGCGAAAACCAATCAATCGGAGCAAACTTTCCTATTGAGGCCGAAATTGGACGAATGTTGGCCGGCTTTGTCCACAATGGATCACAAATTGTTGTTCGTTGATTCTGGTGAGTAAAAGAAAGCTAAAAGTTTATAACCCTTAAAGTTTTTTTTTGCCAGAAATGGAGAGTCTACAGGTTGACTGAACCAAAAACCGACGTTGTTTTGCTAGCAGGTGTTTATAAATACCGTATTTTCTCTAATAGTAGTGCACCCTGAGCGTCGCCTAAATTGCTCGAAATCTCGAGAACCGCTTATCAGAACCTATCGATGTGGGGTCGGAAAATGTAGCCGACGATGAGATCTTGTGGGGGATTAGAGTGTTGAGCTTGTGGAGAAATTTGGAAACTTTAAAATAGCCATCAACTCGGCTCGGCGGGGGCACTACTATTAGAGCAAATACGGTTTGAGAATTGGATAAAATAGACATTGACTCAAAATAAAGCAAAAGTTTTCTTTATATTAGACATAATCCTGGGATATTTTGCTTTTGGCCTAGCCTGAACAACAGAATTTTTAAACTGATTTGAAGCTTCTTTAGACTAACTTACTTCAGAAGCAATGTACCAAAAAGTTCTTGTCAAATTTCTTGTTTTTTCTGTTCTTGTCTTTCTTGTATGTGTGTTTGGATCAAGACTTTTTACTCTTTTACACTTTATCGTACAAATTTTGGTTATCCAACCACAATTTATCCATTATTTGTATTAGATTGGTGCATAAGTCTTTACAATTTTTTTTCCAAACGTCTTTTAAAAATAATTCCTCCACTAACAAAATTTCTATTTGAACTCTTAAAAAGGTTGATTATTTCTCTCCAAAATGGCTCTTAAGGAATTCTTGGGAGTAGTTGTTTTGTGGATTTTCAAAGAGGCAAAGGCGAGCACCAAAAACTGCTCTGATACCGAGGTCCGGACGACATCGGAGCAGTTTTGGACACTTTCTTCAATACAAACCTATTTTGGTGTCAAAGTAAAAAAGATAGAGCTTATTTGATTACATAAGTCTGTAAAATTTGAAAACGAACGTTCAGCCATTTTCTTTAAAAAAATAATTGAAAATTTCACACAAAAATGCAATAATTACAATGTCAACGAACTTTAGGCTCCTGGGAAAACTTCAAAGAGACGCTGAAAATCTTTCTCCAAAACGGGATCCCAAGTCAAAGAGTGGACACTGTTGTTGGGCTGATTGGAGAAAAACCAAGAGATTTCGGCGAGGCTCCAAATTTGAAACAAATCAAGAAATTGTTCATGAAAACTCCCGGAGTCTCTTTATTGGAAAACGCCTATGAATCGGATAAAGTACAAAGGATTTTGATGGAATCTTTTCATTTTGATGATCTCTCTATTGAGCATTTCTCGGCAATTCCACTGAAAAGTTATTTGGATAGCAAATTTTTCAAAAAACCATTGCCAAATGGCCAAAATTTAGTCTTGATGGTATATGAGCTTGTGAATTTTCGGTATTTTATCGCATTTATGATTGTTTAAAATAAAGATATGAGATTGCTTGGTTTTTGCATAAGGAAATCATTTACATTTAAGAAACTAAGTGTATTTCAAGCAATATTTTTGGAAGAAGTCCCTTCCAAGCATCGAGAAACCACCCTGAATCTCATAGAAGAGGTCTACACTTACACAGTCAAGCCAGAGATAAAGGTAGCTATTGAAAAAGCTATTGTTTTCTTGATTTATTTGATAATACATCTACACTTACTGCTACTAATGGCTCGATAAATGATAAAAAAACTTTAGTCTGCTTTAAAAGAAGTAGCTGAAACAGTCAACGAGAAAACAACTTGGCGCTGACGCAGAAAGCACCATTCAAAGCGTATTTGGTGAGATTGTTCTTGAAACCCTTCGCTTTATATCTTTTAGCAACACTACCTACAAATCTGATTGTAATGGACGAAGAACAAATGCAGATACTCATACTGATCATTGTATAATTGTCATTTACAACAATAATTTATCAAACATATCATTATCTATCTTTCGGTTCATCATTGTAGCCATAATTTTGATGACTGTTAAAGTTATTCAATCTCGAGAAGAATAAAGGACTTCGAAAAGATGGAATATTGATTGGATTTCCTTTGAATTTTACATAAACACCAAAGAGACAAAAAGCAACGACGATAAAGATCAGGAAAATCGTTGTCAAAATGAAGCCGGATGATTCTTTTGGAGTGAGATCTAAAAATTACTCTTGTAGTTGAAAGTCCACTATCATAAAACTCACATGTTTCCGCTTGAATCTTGAAGCCACGAGCCGTATCGGAGCTGTCACTTACAAAGACAATAGCCACATAATTCCCAGTGATCGTCTTTCAGTTGCCATTTTCAAGTTGTGGACTACATTTGTAACTGGATTAACTAACAAAAATCAATCTTACTGATGGGTATGTTCGTTTTTCTCAAAGTAATACAATTGATCTCCATCTGGGGCCAAATCATAGTCAAGAACCTTGAATTTGATGCCAATTCCCTCTTCGGCATTGAAATGGTAGATACAATGGAGGCTATTACAGTAGATAAATTCAAAAAGGAATTGTTAAAGCTTTGCAATATTAAGCTACTACATTATTTGTTGATTATTTGGTTAATCAAACACTGGTGAAAGTGACTTTGAGTAAAATCTTTCACTCACTTCTTTGGTTTGGTTTTGATGTGTTATGCGCCCGGTTGCGATTCTCTACCGAAAGGATACACTGATAGTAATAGTCTTGGATGTGGGTTTTTGAGCTCTTGAAGTTTTTGGCGTACTGTAGCCATTTAAGCTTATTGTAGCTAGGTCATAAAAGAAGAATAAAAGCTTTTTGTTTGAGCTGTCACCGCAGAACCAAACGAGTGTCCAGCCGGTGCTGAGTGCTACTACTACGAAGGGAGCAATTTAAGTTACATTCTTTAACTATAAACAATCGTGATTTGTTTGTCTTAATAAAATTGAATGAATACTTGAAAAAACATTTCAAACAGTTTGCGGGTTTTTCTCTTCAAACCCACTTATCCAACGTTGTCTTTTGTCTAGACGCGAGACATCACTTTAATGCACTAATTCACTCTAATGCATCGGAAAGAAAGGGAGATCACAAGATCAATCGAAAGTTTCCCGATAGATTCAAATATCGGGGGGAATGAGTGAAATGGGGAAAGAAGTGTGAGATTTTGTTCCTCATTT
Organism: Mesorhabditis belari; assembly: GCA_958450365.1. NCBI lineage: Eukaryota > Metazoa > Nematoda > Chromadorea > Rhabditida > Rhabditidae > Mesorhabditis > Mesorhabditis belari. The sequence goes on from CAUEEP010000920.1 coordinate 1,326,967, forward strand.
TTCTAAAGATGTCTAATCTTGTGCGACTATTGTTTCTTATTCTGACGTTTAGCATTTTAAAAACAAATGCCTGTATGGGACTCTCGTTTTCGACATTACCAAGTGGGTAAAGTTAAACGAATTGATGGTTTTTATGAAGTCGTGGTTAGATTAGATTTTGAATTCGGCTTAATTTTGATATTGGAAGAAATTGGCTTTTTTAAAATCTGTTTAGCCACTTCTACTTCAACAACCACAACCACAACAACAGTAAGTTATTCTGAAAGTTGTCAAAGTCTTTATCGTAACAACTATATTGGTTTGGTTTAGACAACTACTACCAACACCGACACAACTGCAACACTCACAACGACTACCTCAACAGGAACCTCAACGACGACAAATACTGATACGTCAACAACAAACACTGCTACTACAACCACTTCCACAGCAACTACGACAAATACGGCAACGAAGACGACCGATACAGACACAACTACGACTGCAACCACCACAACTACTTCAACGACTACTACAACGACCAATACTGACACTACTACAGCCACGACAACAACCACTACATCTACAACTACTACAACGACGATTACTACCACAACTTCCACAGCGACTTCTACTACGACCTCGACCACAACAACAACCTCTACAACGACTACTACCACAACTACGACTACAACAACTACCACCTCAACGACAACTACAACGACGACAACCACGACAACTACTACTCCAGCGTTGCCAGGTTAGAAAAAGAAAATAGGCCTAAGATTGGGCTAGGGAGAATGGCGCCGAACTTTAAAGACACTTTTCGCACAAATAAAGCCTTCTTTAAATACATGTTTTGTTTTATCAAAAGGCTTCACTATTTCTCTACAGAATGACTTTTGACAGATGCTACTAAGCTTTTCTTTCGTGGAGCTTTCACTCTCAAACACAGCTAATGGCAAAAACAGTTAAAAAGAACTCGTCGTTTGAACAGTTTCTTCCACATAAACCTCTTTTGGTGTAGATAGAGCACACTCAATTACATAAGTTGCCAAATTTTCAGGAAGATCCCTCTAAACCGTTTTCTTTAGATGACAGCTTATAGATTTGGTCTTTGGTCTTTTCTTGAGCTGAGACGATGTTTGAGTTCTCTTTTAAATGCCATTTTGTAGAGAATTAGTTAACCTTTCGATTGATATCAAACGCGTATCATTTGAAGAAGCCTGCTAGAAGTTTTAGAAATTTCTTTGATTTTCGGCGCCCCTTCATTCTCCTCAACCCAATAGAAGAACATTTAGTAATGAGAAGTGCTTGCTCTTTTCTGAAAGCTATCTAAGGAAATTGACTGTCTCTAGATTGTGTATGCGATTTGCCAATTAACGCTCCACCATTTCTTCCTGTGCCGATTGGACCAACAGGACAGTGAGTGAAATTTACTCTTATCATTTAAAGCTGTTACAGATGCACCCCGGTGCCAGCGTTTTATGCTTGTCAAATTGGGAGCCCGGCTGATGGGCTACAATATATGCTTTTTGACATGGTTATTAGAATCATTCACTTTATTGGATTCACAAAACTTTAGAATGGCAATCAATTGTTTGACTCTGGTTATTATTGCTCAAAAGATGCCGCTATGAATTTTGATCCGACTTGCGTCTGTCAAACGGTTCCCGCGGCTCCCGGGAATCTGAATTTTCCCTTTTGTTCGGTAAAGGAAAAAGTTCAAAGCCTGAAGTCAGTTGATTTTAGGGTAGCTACGCTCCATATGCAATGTGCACAAATTTCTTTGATGATCCTACAAATTGTCTTTGAACGATCTGTGAATATCTCGCGTCTGAACGATTTCTAAATCTCAATTTATATCTCGTGGTTAGCAGAATAAGCGTCTTTAATTTGTGAAAAAAGGATGACGTTTTGCTTTGTTTATTGCTTTAACAAGAGGATTTTATGTTTGTTTTGAGAATAATCTTGCAATGAGTATTCGTAGAACCGGAAAAGGAAAAGGTAGCTGGCTCTTTCTTGTCTTTCTTTTCCTTTTTCTCTCATTTCTCTTCAAAACTCTTCATATTCCTGAAACTCTTTATTTCTTTGTTAAAGCTTTACTCAAGTTTTATTCATTTTTCCTGTGTGAAAGACTTTTTTTTGACGATTTTCAACTCTTCACTTGCTATAGATGTTTGAGAAAGATCTCTAATCAGCCAAATAAGAAAAACGATACCTAAAACAAGAGTTAATTGAAACGATATAAACGAACCAATGAGTAAGACTATAGAAAGAAGAACCACAATTTGATACACTTTAAGAAATGAGCTGAAGAAAAAGAAGGCTGAAGTTGCGCCAGCCTGAAAGAGAGAAAATGTTTAGGGGAAGGGCATTAGATTTTTGAAAGCCATCCCTTGTATGAAGTGAAGATCTTCTCAGGCTTGAGATTAAAGGCAAAAGTATGTCAGATTACTTAAAGTTTGTTATAGTTTCATTTTTATAAGACTTTTACACTTATATTTTAATTTTTAGCCCGATCGATCGACTGTAAGAAAAATTAGGGCCATTAGAAGCTTCGTAAATAAAAGCGTCTGGCACGGAGATGCTTTTGTCCATAAAAACTAGTGATTAAAATAAAGGCACTGAAATTTTTAGTGATTTTAATTATTTATTGCTACTTTAAAAAGGTTAATCAAATTCAAATTATTACTTTTTCCTTTAAGCTTTTGATCTAATGTTAGTTTTGGAATCCTCTAAAACACCCAAATTAAGCTTATTTCATCTTGTTTTCAACATGGCGACAATTAAAGTAATCAAAATTAGATAAAATAGTTCAAACAAAAATTTCGTTATGAACTTAACATAGAAAAAGTCAAAAAAAACATGATTTGAGAAAGAGTTTTAAGATGTGAAGCATTTTCAGCACGATTTCATAAGAAAATATACATCCTAGCAGACGCTTTTTTTTTACGGAGCTTCTAATGGCCCTAATTTTTCTTATACTCGACCAATCGGGCTAAAAGTTGAAATCTAGAGGTGAAAAAATGTTGTAAAAATGAAATTATAACAAAATTTAAGTAATCTGACACATTTTTGACTTAATCTGCTTTCATTTAAGGCGAAATACATATTATGGGCCAGCCTGACATTTAATTGGACTACTTTTTCGGTTTTGGTGCGCTTATGAGGTTGAAAATGTGTAGCCATATTCTTTCTGTAGTAAGTGGTACTTTCTATGGAAAAGTTCCTTAAATGGGGAAGTAAACCTGATAAAATTTGGCCACACAGAAAGCGATTGCTGGCTGAGTGGGTAGGGCCCTTGCAGCGGCAGTCATTCGCACATTGTTCATCGCTCCATCCACGATTCCGCACAAAACGCTAATGATTAAGCAAACGAAGGCTCTAGATAGTTTGAAGGCTCTAGATTTAGTGCTCCAAGTAGCTTACCTTGGCTGAAACACACCAATTTCTTTTGTTGGCTTCATGCTTGAATCAGTTGGAGTGAAAAGGGTGAACAAGATTGTGAAGAGAACAAATCCTGCACAACAAATTGCCAAAGCCGGGCCAAGACCAAAGTTTTTGACTCGTTTGTTGAAGTAGCTGATTGTGAAACCAACTAGAAATTTGGATAAGCTAGGAAAACACAAATCCAACCAATGAATTCTCCAATTGTTAACCCCATGCAAACATAAGCGACAAGGTTTTTCTGATCTGATAGAGAATCCGTGAATGAAACAGTCGTTGTGTAGATGCTTGTGTAAATTGGAGCAAAGATTCCAGTGAAAATCAGGAATGGAGCCAATTTTAGGAGATTCTTTTGTCTCATTGCCCAACCGACTTTGACTGAAAGATGTTTTGAACAAGGAATTGAACAGGTTTTGTACTTTGCTCAAAGAAAAACAGATCCTTTCTCGCATACTCGATTTCACAAAGACGATTCTATAAGAATGCGGATTAAATGCACCAGAAAGGGTTTGTTTCTATTCTTGAGCACAAAGTGCATAATATTATCAATGCAGTACCTAATTGTGCCTTGATTGAATCAACATGTTCCGTTTTCTCATAAAGTGAGTCTTTGATCTTGCGGTTTGGCAGCAAGAAAGCCAAGATTACTGCCAGAAAAGTGATACCAATCATAAAAAGGGTTAAAATTCGAATTTCTGATTCCGAGAAGTCTCGATAAGTAGCTTTTCTCTAAAGTTGCAAGATTCAAACGAAAATTTTGCACTACTGAAGCAGGTGTAGTTGTCACAGAGTCATTTTTGCTTGTTGATAAGTTGGATGATAGAATCATAAATAGAGCGCTAATAAAGTTGCTAAAAACTTGTTTATTAGTGCAGTTGTTGTTGCAGATGATTACTGTATTGTTCTTGCACTAAAGCTTTGTAGTAAACTCACTTTGTCCCACCGATCATCCAAATAATCGAAGTATTTCTTGAAAATGTTTGACTTGTCGCTTGCATCGCCGAATAAGCACTTGCACCACAGAAATAAGCTGAATACGATCATTTTGATTGGCAAAACCAACTCACTTGCTATTCCTATCCCAGCAATGAATGATGCCGGGAAATATATATAATTTCTCATATAAAGAAAGCTCGAAGAATATAAAGTTAGACAAATTCCAGATAGAATCAACGTTTTTCGAAAACCGATATAGTGGAGAATACAGGGTGATAACAAATTGGTGAAAGTGAATACGAAGAAAACGATGCACTGTCTAAAGTAGTAGAGTTCACTTCAGTGTTTTATATTATTCTTTAACTCTTGAAAGCTATAATCTTTCCCCAAGTGTCTAGAAAAGCTCTATCCAATATCTAATCATACTTTCTAAAACTTATCAATTTTAGAGAACCACAGTAATCCTTCTTCTAGTGCTTGTTTAACAAAGCTCTGTTCAGCACTTACCCATAATATCCAGCAAATTCCACCAAACATTCTGGACATCTTTCCCTCACCGAATGCGCAATCGGCTCGGCGACAAAAGCCATCAAAACAAAGCCGAAAAATGTGAGCACTTGCAAGATTCCGAGAAGAATTGAGGAAAATATCGTGAAGTTGTCATCTTTCATAATAAATATTAGAGAAGATACAAATTTTGTGAACTGGACTTTTTCCCAAATCGATCTGCGAGTTTATCGCATTTTTTGTTTTCGTTTATCGCAGAAACTTGTTCGGAGATGATATCAATGAGACATCAATGCGCCAGTCTCGGCTTTGATAAGACTGCTCTTTTTTGTTTTCATTTTTTTGACTCCTGGAAGTTTTTAGCGAATCCGTTTATGTTTCGAAAAATTGTTTTCGCTGTTGAGAACCATGCTCTTCATCCTTCGTTCTCGCTCGCAAGATTAGCGTTTGTAGCTCAGTGGATAGAGCGTCAGCCCGGAAGCAGAAGGTCAGGGTTTCGATTCCCGCTAGATTCTGTTTCTTTGCCTAGTTGTCATTGAAAATGAAAGCGAAAAACGAAAAAATGAAACAGGAGGAGAGAGGAAGGAAGAGGGGAAAGGAAAGAAGAAAGAAAGTGATCTCCTGTGGCTAAAATCTTGTAGTTTGAGGCCTAGTTCCCCTCTTTTCAAAAAAGCCAGTGCTCTCTAAAGTTTATTTTATTACATGTTCTTGTATATTTTCTTTTCTTTAAACTATTCTTATCCATTTGTTTTCATTTCAGGCCAATCCAGCTCATCGGAAAGAAGAAGTGGAACAAGTTCGACAAATCGATTCATGGAGAGTACGCTTTTTGTAAGTTTTCTTTAGGTTTTATACAAAAAGTGGTAGAAAAAGATGTAGGTTTTGAAGTAATTCAAGAAAAACATTTGCAAGTATTGAAAACAATTAATAGTTAAACAGAGTTTTTGTTTGTTTAGAGCTGCATAGTGCCGGTTCGCAATGGGATGCCGTTTCTCGATGTGTGCCTCGAATCGCTTCTCTCGCAGGATTTTCCATCGACTTCGTATGAAGTAAGGTAATGTTTCAACTTTTAAATATTAAAACCTTGTGAAGATGCTTGGAGTTTCAAACTTTTCCAAGAATTATTGAACTTTTGAGCACTAATAAACTTCCGGGCGCCACTTTGATCCGATTTGGTCAGATTGTATTTTTGACTGTTTTACCAACGTTATTTTACTTTTTCTGGGGTAATCAAGCATGATGAATCTATTGATAATATTTTTAGAAAGTACTGAACAATTTTTATTGATATTTTGATAAGCTAGCTGAAGTTTTGCCTCTGCAGTGTTGTTAAGCGTAAAAATGAAGAGAGGGACAAAACACAAAGTGATAACTTGTTCAAAATATGCTAAAAGTATCGTCAATCGATTAAGCGTATTTGATTACCCCAGAAAATGCAAAACACGCCTAGAATAGGGTCTGACCAAGTCAGTGATCCCCCGCCCGAAGTTTGTTAGTACCAACTTTTGTTTGTTATTAATAATTCTGAAAAAGCATTAAATTTTCACGTCTAGGTGAGCCTATACGATGACGGAAGCACTGATGACACGCCAGAAAGGATTTGTTTTTGGGAGAAACGCTTCAATGAGAAGAAGATTCGCTTTGTCTCGGTTAGCGGCGCAAAATCAGGAGGTAAACTTTTATATAATGAGAATTTATTTTTTGCTTATTTGAATTCCTCTTTAGGTGTTGGATTCGCAAAGAACGCAGCCGTTCGACAATCATCCGGACGATTTCTTTGCTTTTGCGATGCGGACGATGTTTCAAATCGACAAAGACTGCAACGATTGCACGAGAAAATAGAGAAGAATGATAATAAGGTAAATATAAATATTCAAACGTTTGAAACAAACCTATTTGTTTGTGATTGGGTTGCAGCATGCTAAGCTCTTTTAAAATGGCTTTGTCACATCATACAAAAAGCCTGTATTACTATTTTAACCTTTAGACAGCCGACCGACTATTCCTGGGATCATGCTTTACGAGAATACCTGCCGATTCTACAAGTCGTTTTGCTCGATGGGCAAATTCTCTCAAAAACGAGGATCTATCAGTGCAGGTTACTTTTTGAGAACAATACTGTTATTATACCTGAAAAATAAGTAGATTATACCTAAGATTCATTTTTAGATTTACACATCTCATGGCTCAACGTTGATAGCTCCGACGTGGTGTGTTTCTCGAGCGATTTTCGATAGAATTGGTGGCTTCAATGACGAACACGCGAAAGGATTTCCCGAGGATTTGGATTTCTTTTATCGAGCTTTGGATTTCGGAGTGAAACTTGTAAAGGTTAGCTTTGTGTTTGATTTAAAATGTTGAGAAAAACTATGATGTCATTTTTATACTATTCTTCTGAAATCTATTTGTGTAGTTGTTTAAGATGTAAGAATGTAAGAACGTAAGACGTATGATGATAACGTATGATTTAAGAACTGATTTGTAAGAGATCTTGATTTGTTAGAAAATCTTTATACATAGTTTTGTTCTAGATTGATGAGCCTCTCGTTGAATATCGATATCATCCAGATTGTGCAACTTTTGGCGTCTTCGAAGAAACAATTTGGAATTTACGGATTCAACGACTTCAAACACGATTCCTTGACAATTTGGCCAACTTCTCAATTTGGAGTGTAGGAAAACAAGGGAAACGATTTTTCAAGTAGGTTTACTGTTTAGATTTAAGTTTAGTAAACAATATAATAGTTTGAAGAATGGTTGAATTTTTTTTATGAATCATATTGAAACTAAAGCGATTGACGAAAATTTTAGATCATTGTCAACAAAAAACAAAAGCAAAGTAGCCGCCTTTTACGATGTCGACGAGAGAAAAGTTCAACACGGCAAATACGAGGAATACGATGAGATCAATCGGAGAGTGGTAGCAACGATTCCGGTGATGCATATCAAGTAAGCGTAAAAGAATAAAGTTTTACAACTTTACTGTAGTCTGTAAGTTTGTAAGTTAAATTTAAGGTAGTAGATTTAAGTGTCAATGAGTTTTTTGAAAAGCAAATCAGAGTTCTTTAAACTAAAAGTTCAAAAGCATCCATTTTAGAGAAGCCACCCCTCCGATCATCATTTGTGTGAAATTGGACTTAACGGGCGGCGATTTGGAGAATTTTATCGCTGAAAAGCATTGGATTGAAGGAGTTGACTATGTGCATTTTAGTTAATTGTTTTTGTTTTGGTATAGTTTCTTGAACTTGATAAATAATTTATTTCAAACTCAGCAAAAGCAGCTTGTCACGGTTGACATGGTGTTTTTGTTTTTTCGGGTATTGATTCCACAGTGTAGACCCTTCGCAAGTCTTTTAAGAAAGACATAAATAGAAGTAAACCTGAATATTTTCAGTTACAGTACATTTTCTAGGATTTACCTATCAGCAAGTTCACCGTCATCAGTGATACTAATTTGTACACGTTCAGCATCGAGCTCAAATAGTAGAAGGCAGTCGAGGATAAGGCCTGAAAGAGTTTTGAGCATATTGACGTAACATTACTGTTATTGTAACTATAATTACAGTAGCTTTTCATATGCATGAGTCAAGTTTCAGCTCTTACTTGATAAAATTTGGTGAGACAAAATGCGATGGCTGGTTGAGTGGGTACAGCTTTTGCGGCGGCTGTCATTCTCACATTGTGCATTGCTCCGTCAACAACACCGCAAAGCACACCGATGAAGATCGCCATTGAAAAGCTGGAATGGGTCTTTAAACGTACAGCCACTGCAAAGTTCTAGTACCGCAATTATTCTAATAATTACGGTACTAGAACAATACAGTAAGTCAGTACAAATGTTGATACTGGCCGATGAAAAAACTCGCCTTGGTTCCATGTACGAGATCTCTTTCGTTGGATGAAGATTCGACTCTGGTGGCACGTAGAGAAGAATGAGAAAAGAAGTGAATGCGTAAACGACACAAGCAATTCCCATACAAGGCGCCAATCCAAAATCCTTGATTCGCTTGTTCATGAAACTGATCACAAAACCGACTAAATTAAAGATTGATCAAATTTAGCTGGCCTTCTTTTTACTTATCAATTCTCCAGCCGTCAAACTCATGCAAATATAGGCGACTAAATTTGAGTATTCTGCGAATGAATCGGTGAATGTCATCGTTGTCGGGTAAATGGTTAGCCAAAAAGACGTGAAGAAGCCGGTAAACAGGAAGAAAGGTACCATTTTGAGCATTCCTTTTTTGTTTCAAAGCCCATCCAACCATTCCTGAACATTTCCTTTACTCAATTTAAGAAGAATTTCAATTGTACTTACCCAATTGCTTTCGAAAAGATGTGACTGGTTCGGTTTTCTCAAACAGAGATCCTTTGATTTCTCGTCTTGGCAACAAACAAGCCAATATGATTCCCATAACACTGACAGCCAACGTTCCAATGGCCAAGATTCTGATCTCGAAATCAGAATATTCACGATAAGAGGCGCTACTCTGGAAATGAAATGGATTTATTGTTGTTATTATATTTGTTTACTGTAATGTTTGATTGCGATTCCATTTCCATACCCAATCCCTTCACCGTTTCAGCCGAAAAGATCATGAAGATGCCGCAAACGACCATGCTAAATGTTTTTGGCTTGTTTGATTTGAAAGTTAAAGGTATTTTGGAAAACATATACTCTAACTTAATCTAAAGTTGAACTCGCAGTTGAACAGATCGTTGAACAGATCCAGGGTAAACCTAAGCAAAATTCAGCTTACCTTGAGCTAGCCAACATCCAAGTGATCGACTGATTTCTCGAAAAAGTTCGATCTGTTGAGTGCTTTGCCGCATAAGCACCTCCGCCACAGTAAAACACTAAAATTTTAGATATAGTGATTCAAGTCAAAACTTACATGCAAATCCAAGTCCAGCAAGAACACTCGCTGGGAAATAAAGGTAATTTCGAAGATGGAAAAAGCTCGCACAGTAGATAGCGAAACAAACAGATGCGGCGACGAATGTTTTCTTGATGCCCAAGAGATGCAGAATGCAAGGAGCGATCAAATTGGAGAAAGTGTAGACAAAATAGAGAACACTTTGACTGGAAGATAATCAATTTTCATTTTTCCATAGCTGTAGTTTATTTGAATACTGTAAATGTTTCAATAAGTCGGTTTTGAATCTCTATTTTAATATGAAGTTATATCAGGACAGTTATAGTTATTAAACAAATTACCCTGTTTATGAGCAAAGCTTTACTTACCCATAATATCCAGCAAATTCGATCAAACAATCAGGACATCGACTGTGCACTGAATGGGCAATCGATTCGACGATAAAAGCAATCAGATCAAAGCCGAATAGGGTGAACAGCTGCAGAACGCCCAGCAGAAATGAGGCCAACATCGTGAAGTTATCATCTTTCATGTTTGCGAGATTCTAAAGAAAGTTTAAAAATTGAAACCTTGATACTTTGTACCTAGATACAGGAAAGGTTGGGGATGGATGGTCGCACTTTTGTCGCAGAAATAAACCTTTATAGGACAGTTGACCAGCACAGCGCCGACCTGCTCATTTGCATAAGTCATCGTCTGTTTCGAGGAGTTTGTGCAAAAAAATCACTCTCGGGAAGTGGGGAGATCATTCTTATGTAATATGGGGTTAGATTTCAACGAAATTTTTGAGATATTTGCTCGCTTCCAGAAACAGTTACATTTCTTGGTGCAACCTTCGCTTTGGCTTTGTTTTGGCTTTGTTTTGGCGCCTATGGTACACATTCTGATCATCACTTAAGCAAACTTTCGTTTTAATATCAACCATTACACATTTCTGGTACACTTACTGCTTTTCTGTTACACGGTACAATTTTGGTAAACCTTTCAGTATTTGATACAAGTTCTACTAGTTGTGAGTCATAGCTTTCTTGACAGTCAAACAATGCTCAATATCTTGGCTTTTAATCATTTTCAAAATTAACTATAAAAATGTATGCCAAGACTTGCTAGTTTGCCTAATATTAGGCTCTCCAGAAAGCCTTTTTGTTTCTTTTGTACTTCCGTTTAAAACCAACAAATGCATCAATTGAACTACGATTTGTTTTATTAGAAAGGTCAATTATTTTTCTGTAAAATAACATTAAAATGGGTTTAAAATGTCTTATGTCTGGATTTTTTTGAGAGTATGAAGTCGGGTAGTCAAAAAGGGCGGTTCGATGATGCGGATTCGATGATCAATGAGGGTCGATGATGCGATTTAGACACTTTGATCCAAAGAAACCGATTTTGGTGTCAATAGATTAAAGGTAGAGTACAAAAAGTTAGGTATATAGCCAAATTTTCAAAGAAATTCATTCACCCAATTTCTTTGTAGAGGCTTTATAGATTTTTACGAAAAAACACGTGTTTTCACTCGCGAATTTGCTTGACAGTTAACCTAAATTGACTTAAAAAGATGGAAAATTGAAAGATAGATGCTTTTTATTTAAAGCAAGGCAATTGGATGCTTTTTATTTAGAGCTTTTTATTTATTTTGGCGTTGAAGGCTTTGGGCGTGGGTCCAGCTGGAGCTTCCATCGGTGCAGATCTTGGTCATAGTAGCAAATATTCAAGCGAGATCCTTGAAGACTGAAGTGGGGAAGGGTTCCAAGTGAACAGCAGTTGAATGTGGGTCAGTCGATCCTAAGATACTGACGAAAGTCTTGTATCACTGATAGGGGGAAGTCTCTTCTCTCTCGGCAATCGAAAGGGAAACGGGTTAATATTCCCGTACCCGGATACGGAGATTTGTACTCTTCTGAGTGCATCGGGCGGTAGCACAAATGAACTCGGTGACACCTAGCTAATTTTTTGTTTTTCAACGGAAGTACGAAAAGGAACGAAAAGATTCTCTGGACACCCTAATAGATTAACTTGAGAAATAATTTGACCAGTGACGCTCAAAGGTTTTCTGTTGGCAGTAAACATTTAAGATAAGAAAAGCTTTTCGTTTTATTATTTGGAAGTCTCATGAAAAGAAGTTGTCAAGAACTCATGCACAAATCATTCTGATTGTCAAAAATTTGTTGTTGCAGATCTTTAGTCACGGTTGTTGTCAGACTGCTGAAGCTGTTCGTTACGTAGGTACAAGTGTAGCCACCAGTGACAATCTGTGAAAGCTAACAATTCAATCAAAAAATTTGCAGTTACCGAAATGTTTTCCCTAGGCATTCCATTGTAAGAAATCCCAGCAAAAGAGAAATATTTGCCATCTTTGAAAAATTTCGCTTTCGCAACTGCGTCCGCTGATTGTGTGATGCTTGTGGCTGAGGTTAGATAGATGATCCAATGGTTATCGATTCGAGAGCGATACGTTCCATCATCGATACTTTGTTGGACTAGATCTAAAGATCTAAAAAGCAGAACTTGTAGAAAATTGGATTTCTCACTTTCTCAGATATTGCCCAATCTTGTTGGTGATTGAGTTTTGAATCACGATCAGGCAGCCAGATAGATCATCCTGAAGATTATATTTTAGATCTAGCTAAGCATCGAGTAGCTAAGCAACCATTCCAAGTTGTCCCAGTGAGCAATACGTGGGTTCATAGTTTGGATCCGGCGAAACCCCGTAAATGCCAACATGAGCGAAATTGCTGTTTGAAAGTGAGGAAACGGTGAAAATGTTGAGAAAATTCTTGATGAATGAAATGTACTGGAATTGATGTTTATTAGTTAAATATTGGCTATTACGTCATCAAAATATCTCTTTGCTGTTGCTGAGATGTCAACGATAAAGATTAATTCAAACTAAACTGAAATGAAGTTAAGTAAAAAGTTTGCAATCACCGCCTTGCTGCTAAGATCGTATGAAGTCGTTGAGGTTGGTGGCGTGGTTGGAGTGGTTGTCGTGGTTGACGTCTAAATAGAAAATGTCAAGAAAGGCAGGTACGCTGTATTAAAATTCACAAATAAAACAAAATTTTATAGGTTTATCGTGCAAATGAACGCTTAAAGATAAGCTTTTCCGTTTTTTTTTCTTCCTTTTCTTTCCTTTCTTTCTTTTCAATCAAGTCATTCTTTTGACCTTTCTTCCGTAAGTTTATTCTTCAAAAAATTGTTACAAGATTCGTTGAACTAACCAAATTACAATCCGGGACATTTGCTGGTGAAGTTAGGAGAGTGGTAGGACTTGATGCTGTCTATAAAGAGCCTCTTGAACAACTGTTAGTACATATAAGCTTCAATTCTCTCTAAATTTGGTTCCTTATCTCTCTAAATTTGGCTCCTGATCTCCCTAATATAGTTCCTTTTCTCTCTAAATCTAGTTCCTTTTCTCTCTAAATCTAGTTCCTTATTTCTCTAAACTTGGTTCAGTTCAATCTAATCTAATCTGGTTCATCACAGTTAATCTAGTCCATTCCAAGTTCGGTCAAAGTCAGTTTATTTCAGTCTAGTCCAGTCCACTGACTGACCGGGCTGAACGGACTGGGCTAAGAAATCTGGACTGAATCCAGATCTCAAGCTCACTTCTGTTTTCAAAGTTGAAGTCCTTGCAGGTTCAGTTGTTGGCAATGGCTTAAACGTTGATGACGCACTGGGACAAGTACAAGATTCTGCAGTTTTCTTACCTAAAAAACTATTTGACTGTTTTAGTGGCTCGATTAAAAACAGACTTTGATGAATTTTATGAATGCCAACTCCGAGCATTGCCGCACCGGCTGCGATAAAAAGCACACCCACAATCAAAAAAACAATGACCTAAATTGGCTCAAATCCAAAGGAGTCAAAATTAGAATTACAAAAGTTTAAAAAGTTATAGGCACAAACTGGTATAATTGATCTCCGGAGACTTTGTTGGGATGGCATTGCTTGAAATTCTATAGAAAAGCGGTGAGTTGTTGACAAAATTTAGGTGAAGATTAGCTTTTATTCCTTTTCCTATTCTTATGCAATAAATGCAATAAAACCGGGTTATCAGAACAATTTCTAAAAAAAAATGTATTTTTCATGAAATCATTTGCTTCTTTGCCTGGAAAATGACTGACTGTTCCATTTGTTCAGTATTTTCGCAATTAGCCGAGTATCTTGATGCATTTTTGAACTAAATAATCTCTTTATTCAAACGCAATTGTGAAAAGATAATGTTGCTTAGATTAAAGCTTTGAGAACGGTTTTATGTTTAATTCCAACTGATTCTGTTGTCGCAGTTGGGCCGGCTGATTCTGTTGTAGCCGATGCTGTCGTTCCAACTGATTCTGTTGTAGCAGATGCTGTCGTTCCAGCTGATTCTGTGGTAATAGATCCTGTCGTTCCAGCTGATTCTGTTGCAATAGATCCTGTCGTTGCCGTCTTTTCTGTTGCAATGGATCCTGTCGTCGCCGTGGTTTCTGTTGCAATAGATCCCGTCGTTCCCGTGGTTTCTGTTGCAATAGATCCCGTCGTTCCCGTGGTTTCTGTTGCAATAGATCCCGTCGTTCCCGTGGTTTCTGTTGCCATAGATCCTGTCGTTCCAGCTGATTCTGTTGCAATAGATCCTGTCGTTCCAGCTGATTCTGTTGCAATAGATCCTGTCGTTGCCGTGGTTTCTGTTGCAATAGATCCTGTAGTCGCCGTGGTTTCTGTTGCAATGGATCCCGTCGTTCCCGTGGTTTCTGTTGCAATAGATCCCGTCGTTCCCGTGGTTTCTGTTGCAATAGATCCCGTCGTTGCCGTGGTTTCTGTTGCAATAGATCCTGTCGTTCCAGCTGATTCTGTTGCAATAGATCCTGTAGTCGCCGTGGTTTCTGTTGCAATGGATCCCGTCGTTCCCGTGGTTTCTGTTGCAATAGATCCCGTCGTTGCCGTGGTTTCTGTTGCAATAGATCCCGTCGTTCCCGTGGTTTCTGTTGCAATAGATCCCGTCGTTCCCGTGGTTTCTGTTGCAATAGATCCCGTCGTTCCCGTGGTTTCTGTTGCAATAGATCCCGTCGTTCCCGTGGTTTCTGTTGCAATAGATCCTGTCGTACCAGCTGATTCTGTTGCAATAGATCCTGTCGTTCCAGCTGATTCTGTTGCAATAGATCCTGTTGTTACCGTGGTTGCTGTTGCAATAGATCCTGTCGTTCCAGCTGATTCTGTTGCAATAGATCCTGTCGTTGCCGTGGTTTCTGTTGCAATAGATCCTGTAGTCGCCGTGGTTTCTGTTGCAATGGATCCCGTCGTTCCCGTGGTTTCTGTTGCAATAGATCCCGTCGTTCCCGTGGTTTCTGTTGCAATAGATCCCGTCGTTGCCGTGGTTTCTGTTGCAATAGATCCTGTCGTTCCAGCTGATTCTGTTGCAATAGATCCCGTCGTTGCCGTGGTTTCTGTTGCAATAGATCCTGTCGTTCCCGTGGTTTCTGTTGCAATAGATCCCGTCGTTCCCGTGGTTTCTGTTGCAATAGATCCCGTCGTTGCCGTGGTTTCTGTTGCAATAGATCCCGTCGTTCCCGTGGTTTCTGTTGCAATAGATCCTGTCGTACCAACTGCTTCTGTTGCAATAGATCCGGTCGTTCCCGTGGTTTCTGTTGCAATAGATCCCGTCGTTCCCGTGGTTTCTGTTGCAATAGATCCCGTCGTTCCCGTGGTTTCTGTTGCAATAGATCCTGTCGTACCAGCTGATTCTGTTGCAATAGATCCCGTCGTTCCCGTGGTTGCTGTTGCAATAGATCCTGTCGTTCCAGCTGATTCTGTTGCAATAGATCCCGTCGTTACCGTGGTTGCTGTTGCAATAGATCCTGTCGTTCCAGCTGATTCTGTTGCAATAGATCCTGTAGTCGCCGTGGTTTCTGTTGCAATGGATCCCGTCGTTCCCGTGGTTTCTGTTGCAATAGATCCCGTCGTTCCCGTGGTTTCTGTTGCAATAGATCCCGTCGTTGCCGTGGTTTCTGTTGCAATAGATCCTGTCGTTCCAGCTGATTCTGTTGCAATAGATCCCGTCGTTGCCGTGGTTTCTGTTGCAATAGATCCTGTCGTTCCCGTGGTTGCTGTTGCAATAGATCCCGTCGTTCCCGTGGTTTCTGTTGCAATAGATCCTGTCGTTCCAGCTGATTCTGTTGCAATAGATCCCGTCGTTACCGTGGTTGCTGTTGCAATAGATCCTGTCGTTCCAGCTGATTCTGTTGCAATAGATCCCGTCGTTCCCGTGGTTTCTGTTGCAATAGATCCCGTGGTTGCCGTGGTTTCTGTTGCAATAGATCCCGTCGTTCCCGTGGTTTCTGTTGTAATAGATCCCGTCGTTCCCGTGGTTTCTGTTGCAATAGATCCCGTCGTTGCCGTGGTTTCTGTTGCAATAGATCCTGTAGTCGCCGTGGTTTCTGTTGCAATGGATCCCGTCGTTCCCGTGGTTTCTGTTGCAATAGATCCCGTCGTTCCCGTGGTTTCTGTTGCAATAGATCCTGTCGTACCAGCTGATTCTGTTGCAATAGATCCCGTCGTTCCCGTGGTTGCTGTTGCAATAGATCCTGTCGTTCCAGCTGATTCTGTTGCAATAGATCCCGTCGTTACCGTGGTTGCTGTTGCAATAGATCCTGTCGTTCCAGCTGATTCTGTTGCAATAGATTCTGTAGTCGCCGTGGTTTCTGTTGCAATGGATCCCGTCGTTCCCGTGGTTTCTGTTGCAATAGATCCCGTCGTTCCCGTGGTTTCTGTTGCAATAGATCCCGTCGTTCCCGTGGTTTCTGTTGCAATAGATCCCGTCGTTGCCGTGGTTTCTGTTGCAATAGATCCTGTCGTTCCAGCTGATTCTGTTGCAATAGATCCCGTCGTTGCCGTGGTTTCTGTTGCAATAGATCCTGTCGTTCCCGTGGTTTCTGTTGCAATAGATCCCGTCGTTCCCGTGGTTTCTGTTGCAATAGATCCTGTCGTTCCAGCTGATTCTGTTGCAATAGATCCCGTCGTTACCGTGGTTGCTGTTGCAATAGATCCTGTCGTTCCAGCTGATTCTGTTGCAATAGATCCCGTCGTTCCCGTGGTTTCTGTTGCAATAGATCCTGTCGTTCCAGCTGATTCTGTTGCAATAGATCCCGTCGTTCCCGTGGTTTCTGTTGCAATAGATCCCGTGGTTGCCGTGGTTTCTGTTGCAATAGATCCCGTCGTTCCCGTGGTTTCTGTTGCAATAGATCCCGTCGTTGCCGTGGTTTCTGTTGCAATAGATCCTGTCGTTCCAGCTGATTCTGTTGCAATAGATCCCGTCGTTGCCGTGGTTTCTGTTGCAATAGATCCTGTCGTTCCCGTGGTTTCTGTTGCAATAGATCCCGTCGTTCCCGTGGTTTCTGTTGCAATAGATCCTGTCGTTCCAGCTGATTCTGTTGCAATAGATCCCGTCGTTACCGTGGTTGCTGTTGCAATAGATCCTGTCGTTCCAGCTGATTCTGTTGCAATAGATCCCGTCGTTCCCGTGGTTTCTGTTGCAATAGATCCCGTGGTTGCCGTGGTTTCTGTTGCAATAGATCCCGTCGTTCCCGTGGTTTCTGTTGCAATAGATCCCGTCGTTGCCGTGGTTTCTGTTGCAATAGATCCTGTCGTTCCAGTTGATTCTGTTGCAATAGATCCTGTCGTTGCCGTGGTTTCTGTTGCAATAGATTCTGTCGTTGCCGTGGTTTCTGTTGCAATAGATTCTGTCGTTGCCGTGGTTTCTGTTGCAATAAATCCTGTCGTTGCCGTGGTTTCTCTTGCAATAGATCCTGTCGTCCTAGCTGATTCTGTTGCAATAGATCCTGTCTCTGCCGAGGTTGCTGTTGATGCAGATCCTGTCTTTCCAGCTGATTCTGTTACAACGGATCCTGTCATTGCCGAGGTTGCTGTTGATGCAGATCCTGTCGTTCCAGCTGAATCGGTAGCAACAGATGCTGTCGTTCCAGCTGATTCTGTTGCTGCCGAGGTTGCTATTGATGCAGATACTGTGGTTCCAGTTGTTTCGGTTGTTCCAGTTGTGCTGGCTAGTTCTGTTGTGGCAGATACTGTCGTTGAGGTAGATGAATCACTTGTTACACTACCCAAGGTCGTGGATGCAACAGCTGTAGAACTGACGCTGGACGAAGTTATCGTGAGCTGCTCTGTCGTTGTTTGTGAAGAATTTGCCACGCTTGTAGTACTTACATTCATTGATTCGGTGGTTGGCTGCGTTGTGCCTCGAGTTGATGTGTGCTGTTTTAAGGTTGACGTAATGACTGGTACAGTTGTGTCGAGCCGAGTAGTGTTCTGATCAAAGGTTGTTGTATAAATTGTTGAGCGTTCAGTGCTTTGTTCTAGACTCATTGTTGTTTCTTGAACTGGAGTCGTACTCTTTCCATGTGTTGTTTGAGCCGGAGTTGTAGTCTGTTCGGGAGTGGTAGTAGAGGCAACGGTTGTAGTTGTGATGACCACTTGGTTGATGAAGTTCGTGTATGCTAAATGAATTTTATGATTAATGAACTGTAAAATTAATCTTCAATTTCCATTTCTAGTTTATTCATTTCCAAGCACTAACTTTTTATAATATATTTGAAGTATCCATCATTTCCATTGATCGCACTGGCTTCAGGAAGCACGCTCGTAGTCTGGACGACTTGCGTTGATAATGGTACTACCTAAGTACAATTTTTTAGAGTTCCAACAAATCTGTGAATACTAATTTCAGTGCATTTTCCAATCGATCTGCTTGATCACTCTCAGCTAGATTGAATGCGTAAAGATTAAGTAATGTATTCTTTTGCAGAGCCGAATACGCCTCCTGATAGTCTTGTAAAGGAGATGTGAAGCTAAAGCATGAATATATCCAAAATCAAGTCTTAGACGTACTTAGGATTTGCACTGAAGAACGTGACAAACGTTAGAGTCTCACGCAAACCGTTGGACTCCTTTAGCACTTCTTGATTCAAATATTCTAGCGCTGATCCAAGATTTGTTTCTGATTCAATCGGAAAGTCCGGTATTTCTTGAATAGCCTTTGATAAGCTTTCAAAATCGGGATACTTATTAAGATCAAATGTTGATCCGTTTATTTGACCTTCGTTCGAATATGCAATGAATGCCACCTAAAGTAGGTTTTAAAAAGTAATTCCAAAAGGATAACCTGCACACCCGTCTCATTGATCGTCATTTTGTCGACTAGATCACCAACAAGATCTTTTACCTAATTTTGAATGCTCAATGCTCAATGCTCAATGCTGAATGGTCAAGGCTTTTGGTTACCTGGGTCAGAATCTTGCCTGTTGAGACATCGACAACAAAAACAAAATCAGCGACAACTTCCGTAAGATTCTTTGGCAATGGAAAGCGATATTTTTGATAACCTATTTAATGAATATATTCTTGCAAAATGAACCTAATACTTGATGTAACTTGTTGCACGATTTTTTGATCAGCTTCTGAACCATTGATTAGACTTTTTGGAGAACCAATTGGTAGATAGTCATCAAACGAGGTGAGTTGTTCTCTTTTGACTTTCTCATTGCTCATATCAATGTATAATAGATAAGCATTTTTGTCATGCAATTCCCGTGCGGCTATTATCATTCGATTTTCATCCCATGTGGCTCTAAATTCAGTAAACCAGCTGATCCACTAAACAAACCATCTGATCCACAAACCAGCTGATCCACAAACCAGCTGATCCGTAAACCAGCTGATCTACAAACCTGGTTTCAGCGCTAAAAACTAGGACAAAGGTTTGCGATTGACGCCATCCTTGTTTGGAGATCAACTGGTTTTTGTTGATATGATCAAGGATACTAAAAGAAAGTTTAACAAACTAGAACCTCAACTTACTCCACTAAAAGACTAGGATCATTAGCGTTTGAGTTGTGCCAAGACTTGAATTGATCGCTAAGACATGAAGCATTTGAGCATTGGGAGAGGTAAAATTCTCCCTCTTGCTTGTTGGAATAGTAAACTCCAGCAATTTGAGCTTTGAAAAGGCCGATTGTAAACTTTTCGGCAAAGTTGGTGAAGTAATCGATTACCTGGAACGGTGTTCGGATTTTGATACTTTGGATTTTGATATATCTTTTGAACTTTGGCATTCTTTGAGACTTGAAAACTGCTGTAATTACTTTCTTATATTATTTAGGTTATGGTTCTGGAATAAAGTACGGTATCTGAACCTGAATCTAAAATAGTAGCAGGAGTTTTAGACTTTGGAACCTCGAAACTACTGTAGACACTTTTTGTTTGGCTGTGTTTGGCTGGCAGTTTGTTTGGCAGGTTTAGAAATAAAGTGCAGTACCTAAGCCTGTACCTAGAACTAGAATAGAACTATAGAATAGAGTAGACTATAGAGTAGATCATAAAGTAGGCTATAGAGTAGACTATAGAGTAGATTATAGAGTAGATTATAGAGTAGATTATAGAGTAGATTATACAGTAGACTGTAGAGTAGACCCTTGTAGATCAAGGCTCATATTGATAACACTCACCAGCTTAAAGTCATTGCCAAGATTTGCCAGATCCAAGACGATCACAATATCAGCTGAAACATCAACAGTTTGAATCGGTTGGCTTTGGACAACAATAAGATTTTCTAAAGCTGATCTTTTTTAAAACAAATCAAATCTAAACCGGCTTCTAGATCATTGAAAAACCGCTGGATCGGTGATCTTTGGCCAGTTGTATTGATTGACCAATCTTGAAGGTTATTAACGAGATAAGCGTATGGTTTCTATATACAAATTGTCATTTATTTTTATATTTACAAACATTGCCCATAAGTTGGTAAGCAAATGGAGGAATAAATGAGCCATTCAAGAAGAACATCGAAGGGACGAATTGGTTTTCAAATGGATCATTCAATTTAAGTGTAAGTGATCTGGAATGGGTTTGGCTCCTATCAATTTACCGGATATTTTGAATGGATTGGCTGCTTCAATGGATTGGCTAGATTGGCTCTTTCAGAATGACCGGACAAGAGTCAAAGAATTTCGAAAAATGGAAACTAAACCAACTTGTCCTGATTTTTCGTGAAGAAAATCACAAAACTGGACGTTGAATTTCGTTTTCCATTCTCACTCACAGTCGACAAGATGAAGTCAATAGCACTAAAGTTTTTCTCATTCTATTAACTCCAACAAAACTTACGCGTCGAATTGTGCATTAACACTTTTATCGCCAGAATTGGACTTGATCGTTCGAATGAAGTCCAAAATGTTCTAAGTTTTGCTTTATCTTCAAACTCTGCACGAGCATCCAAACCTCTGCGCTTTGAGGCTCATTCATCAAACGAGAAGAATTTATCCCTTTTGAGTCAAAGGCCACAATTGCGAAATGAGAGTTTTCCTTTCCAATAGTGAATGACTTGAATGAATCAATTTTCATAAATAATGATTTCAAACCGATATAAAGTTGGATAGAAATCCTTGAACGGAACCAATCGCTTCTTGATCCATTTGCAAATCAATACATAATACGACATCAGCTTTCATTGATGGAATTGGTGGTGGATCATCAGCTAGATGAGAATGGAATAAGCAGGTTGGGCAGTATGTTTTTGTCTTTAAATCTGATAGCACTACACTTTATCTGGTTAATCTCCAAGGCCAGCGCCAGGCCTGGATCCAGATTGCTCCGTCTTATATACGCTGCCGCCTTATATACGTCTGGTCTGGTATCCAGCTTCTGTCCAGGCTTGCTCTGGTCTAATTTACATGTTTACAGCTAAAGCCCGGCTGCCATAGTCTTGATCAGAAGTAAAGTGTTCTAGCCTCAAGCATACAACTCAACGTCTTTGTAAGTCCTCATAACTTACACTGTGTTGTTGTCACTTCATATATAGTCGGACCACATGTGTCCTCTTGAGTACCCAATCCCATTTCTGCATTCAAATAGTCTTTCACTGTCACATATTTGTTGGAGATGTTTTTCATGAATGTTGCCGAAATGTCTCCCAAAGCGATTCCCATTATATTCACCCCGACACCAGCTAGTGAGTGCAAAGAGCCTTGATAGAGATCGTTTGTGTCCAAGTTGTCGCTAAGAATTTGATTAAGCGATAGTTTAGTTCACTCACTCTCCAGTTGTCAGAAACCAAAGCCAATTCTCCTTTGATCGAAAGCCATTTGTCGGTTGATAGACTTGATCTTTCACTAGCTTCATAACTCTAAATATTGATTTTTAAAGAAGACTTGCCAACTAACTCATCAATTCTTTTGATGTTCGAGTGATCGGCTGAAGGGCCATATTGCCAGTCGATGGTTAGTGCGTTGTACAATGAATCCCAGCTGGTATGTTGATTAAAGTGGAACACAACCTAATGGTAAAGTTGTTTCATTCAAAATCGGATTAATCCCAAGCTCTCTACTTATTGTCAGTTAAAATAAAAACCAACCTTGACATCCTGATCAAAGGTGACAAGCGCAATTTGGGTTAAACCCAGCTCCGGACCAATTCTGTATTTGATAAGCGTGTTGATGAGGAATAGTCGAACCTAAAGTGATTTTTGTGCTTGCTTTATTGAAGACTTATTGGAGACTCACCACTTCAAATCCCTCATCATTCAGCGCAGATCCAGTTGCAGAAAAGTCTGCAGAGGTATCTGAAAGAGATCATTGAAAAAGCGATTTTAAATCCGATGGTAAGTTTAGATTCAGGTCGAATATCAAAATCTTTACACAATTGAACAGATCTCGCAAAAGTTTACCTAAAACAATACAAATATCAGGCCAAGTTTGTGGTGGCAAAGGATCCTTTTGGTGTAAGATGGCTTGAGTGGGTTTGAATGGAGGTGGAGTTGCTGAGTTTCCTGAAAGGTTATTAGTAAAGTTATTAATGAATTTGATAAAGCCACATGATCTGATCTGTATGATCAAATGATCTGATCTGTATGATCAAATGATCTGATCTGTATGATCAAATGATCTGATCTGTATGATCAAATGATCTGATCTGTATGATCAAATGATTTGATCTGTATGATCAAATGATTTGATCTGTATGATCAAATGATTTGATCTGTATGATCAAATGATCTGATCTGTATGATCACATGATCACATGATTACATGATCTGTACTCAATCTACCGTATTCTCCGTAAAAGTAGTGCACTCTCTAATGGTATTGCGGTCCGAGAGGGGGTGGAAAAAAATAGTAGTGCACCCTTGAAAATTTGCATTTATTGTGCTTCTTTTTCATCTAAACCTTTTTGACTGAATATCTTTATGCTTATGTCTTTAATATCTTTATGCTTCTAAAGCTATTCAAGCAAGCAAAAGTGAGGCTTTTTTTATTCATTTGTTAACTATTCTTCAACTGAAAAAGTTAGCTAGTTAGCTAACTTGTTAGTTAGCTAAATTGCTAGTTAGCTAAACTAAAATTATTGTGCAAAGTGCGAAAACATCTTTTTGTTGTTTCTACACGTTGTTTTAGTGGTACATTAACTCAAATTTTCTTACGAAAGCTATAGTCATTTTTTTCGCGCAAAGCTATAGTCATTTTTTGCTCTTATATACCTGTATAAAGTTTGAGGTTGACTTACTTTTTGCGGCGCTTAACGTGCGCTTAACGCTGAACGGCGCTTAACGCTTAAGTGCGCACTACTATTAGAGAGAATACGGTAAACCAAAAGTCACCAACCTCGTCCAGGAAAATTTGCGCACGCTGAATCTCGGATAAAATTTGTGGTTGTGATTGCTGGCTTACTGCCAGGCACCAATGAATTCCCATCAACTAGCTAAAAAGCTACAAATAGACATCAAAAACTTTATCCAAACTATGTAATCATCCCACGTCAAATTGGCATTTTCAAATTGCGTTAAATCCATCGATAGTCCGATTCCAAACAAGAAAACACCGTTTGAGTTCAGGAATTCTTTCTTAGCACTAGCATTTTCTTTGTCTGAGTCCCTGAAAAGAAATAAGTTGAATAATTTAAAGAAAATTCTATTTAAATCGCAGAATTACTTGTGTTGATCTCAAATTTGAGCTGAATAAACTAACCAAAGCTTTTCCGTTACCACAACAGCTGACAACGATGCATAGCTTCTTGAATAAGCTTCATATTGTTTCCAAATCTCATTATAAGCTCTAAATTTGTTTATGAAGTCAAAGTTGGCCAACTTTCAAGCTTACAACGATAATTGATCATTTAGAGTTCCTGACTGATATTTGATAGCTTTAATTGCCTCTATCGTTGTCGACATATTCCAATTAGTGGGAAAGCTTTGGATTGTTGTAGCTGTATTACCAGAATAGGTGACAATCGTGAATCTCGTCAACTGGAATCAATTCTTAAAGCCGATTAAACAATCCGAACTTTATCCATCGATCCAACATTCAATCCGCCGAAAGCTGGTGTGAGGCTTTCAATTAGAAACTTTTTCATCTAAACATCTTATTCTCAAGCTGAAAAGTTTAAGATTACATTGTTAAATAAAGCTTCAGTTGACGGAATCTGCAGTATTAAAGCAATATCTTGCGGATCTTCACAAAAATCTTCTGTAAGAAAGAATTGCATTTGGATAAGAATTTAGATTCTACTGATTATTGGTGGCTTTGTGGGATCGGTGGGTACTGTTGTGATGATGACGGGACGAGCGGTTGGGATGGTTTGCGTGGGAGCGGCAGTGGTTACGGGTTGAGCTAAAAACAAGTTCAAAATCATAATAGATCTGTTATTGGCTTAGCTGTTTGCATAAAAGCCAAGACAAACCCAAAGTTGGACACGCCGGTTCTTTTATTGGTTGGAGCTGGGAATATAAAACATAATTAACCGCGGGATTCGAACCCGCTACCTCTTGTCTAACAGATGAACGCTCTACCAATGAGCTACACCATCGCGTGGCCTATTGCCTTATGTGTCCCATTTCAGAATATAGCCTTATGCCAACCTTGACAAATCCAATTCACTTGCAGAGTCAGGACTTCTGGATAGCTGAGTTGATCCCAAGAGTCTATGAAGGCTGTCTTGTATTTGGAATCGACCAGAGATAAGTAGGTGTTTTTTATAGTGGTTGATGTACTGAAATTGACTCAAAATCAAACTCAAGAGCTGCTTAAAACACACCTTGAGACAATTGTCGTGAAATAGAAAGTCTTTGCGACAACAGCGGCAAGCTGACGACTCCAGCTTTCACCAAAACCACCATCATATTCACTAAAAGTACAATAAGCTGTAATTTTGTTAACCAAGTCGGGACAACGATCGTTTTGTTCCCCCAACTCATTTTGGGGGAAGGGGAAAATGGAAAAGGTCCGGGTAAACCCCATGGGTTTCACTTCTGCCACCCACTTGTGGGGAACGAAATGATACTATCAAATCGTCACCCACGTGGGGACCAGAACTGAAAAGATGGGGGGGGGGGTAAAAGTGGAATAACGTTTCGAATTTTGCCCCCATTCTAGATGTATCAATTTCCCACTGTTTAGTCATAAAGGGTGGGGGATTAACCCGGGATAGTGGAGGAGGCGGACAGGACTGAAATGGGGGGCAAAAGTGAAAATTTTCCATCAAGCCTACAATCCATCAGCTATAATCGTCAGTGATCGGGCTTTTCCTGGAGATAGTTGAGAAGAAAGGGAAGTGAACTCGTCGCGAATGAATTCAAGAGCTCTGAAAATCGTTTATGTTGAAGAAACTTTAACTTCAGCAAAGCCAAAGCGCTGCAGCTATAGCGCTAAAGCTGCTAAAGCTGCTAAAGTTGCTAAAGCTGCTAAAGCTTGAAAAGAAGCTTTAGCAAGTACAAGAGTAGTTTCCAAAGTGTAGTCTTTGACGGGTCAAACTGATCTTGGTTACATTTTAAACTCGTTTTCTAAATCTGGACTGAAATTGACTAGGTAGGTAGTTTAGCACTAATTTCTAAGCCTAGTTTAACTGACTTGACTAGTTTTGCCCTAACAAATCCACCTTGTCGTGTTGTGACTTTGTGAGGTTTCATTGATAAACAAAGCATCCACCGCATCATTCCAACAAGTCTATAACGTTCAATGCCTCTTTCATAAACTAACAAGAGAAGGTCCAGTTTCCTCCAGTTCCCTTGTAAGCCTCACTTGATTTTTGCACAACCAATTATTCAAAATGTATGCATTGCTTCCATGAAACACTCCTAATCCCATTTCAAACGTATTCCAAACAGTCTCTTCGGGCAGCGTTATCAACGACACATAATTCTTGATCTAAACCCAAAAAAAGGCTCACACTCTGGTCTTATCAAATTACGGCTTGGAGCTTAATTTGAGGCGAAATTGTGGGATCGATTGGTTTTGCAATGTCCACCATTACAATGACAGTTCGCCCAGGAATTCGTGGATCACAAGGAAAACCTGGGGAAATGGATTTTTGGGTTTATGATTAGCATACCTTTAATTGGTGTGGGATTTGGAGGTGGTTGTTCAGCAATGATTTGAGCAATAGCATCTGTACTTTCTAAAGAAAACGATTGAGTTGATATTGATTAAATTTGAAAGGCCTGAATGCTCAGTTTCTCAGAAAATAAGTCAAAAATTGTCTTTACCTAGTTGGGGTCATTTAGACTAGTAATTTAGACTTAAAACTAGGCTTTTTTGCTGAGGGATTTGACCATATTTAAACTAAAAACGAATTTCGATGCCTACCAGCCATTTTCGATGTCCAATTCATTGCTTTGAATATGGAATTTAAAGTTCTTTGATCGACTGGATCAGCGAATAAAAAAGTTCCATAAAAAATCGTGGTTGTGTTGAATGATCTGAATTGTTTGGGAATGAAACTGTAGTGAATAGTATTGCAAAGATATTTAATACGTTATCACGTCTTACTGTGCAAGATAATCCGGCCAAACAGCAAGCGGCAGCGGTACAGTCGGCTCAATTTTAAAGCTCATAAACGAATTTTGAGTCGCTGGTGAGGTCAGAATTTCCGTCACCTAAAATCCATTTGTCTAAAGAAATCTATGAAATAAATCAAATCACATTTTGTTTAAACTTTTCTATAGCTTCTTTGTAATCATCGGTTGAGTTGAGATAATATTGGTCATTCCAGGGAAGTCCCGGATCCAGCGAAAAGTAGAGCAACTTTGTATGATTGCTGATTCCAATTGGGCAGTCTGAGGCTGGGCATTTTATCGGTTTTGAATCACCTAAATGAGTTAAAAGCTTAATTTAAAAGCTTCTCAATGTTTTTTTTACATTTTTTATTTATTTTCGAGAGCCCAATGCCAAGGAGAATGGCGGCGACTCCAATCAAAATGGCGCTTGCTGTGAGCAGAAGTATGGAAAACTAAACAGAGGTATTGTAGGAAAGAATTGATTGATATACAAAATGGTTTAGTAGATCTAGCATATAAGGATATAAGAATGTAATACAGGATACAATAATGTAATCTCTTATTGCTAGATCTCGAAATATCAACCATAAGATCTCGAAATGTCAACCATAAGCAAACCCTGAACTTACCCATCTAGCTCGCTCCATTCTATATGGCAACCAAGTAAAACATAAGCTAGACAGAAACTCAATAACGACTTAAAATTTTTGCTGGAATATGCACAAGGTTTTCTAGCACATTCTCTACTTAACTCGCCCCATTCACGAGATTATTTACGCTGAAACGCTCTCTGATAAGACGAAATTCTCCGATAAGACTCAATTTTATGTGTCATGCACAAAAAAGTGGTTTATGAGAGATTTAGTTACAATTTTTTGAAAAATGATTGCAAGAAAGTTAGTTGAATTTAAAAGTTGAACGCTTGAAAGCAGAATTTGAAAGCAAGACGCTGAAAAGAGCAATCCGGACTTTCGTTCTTGCATGACTGATGTAATCCTTGAAAATTTGAAAAAAATCACTGCAATATCTTTCTATGAATATTCTTCTCATGTTCTGTGATTCAGAAGTGCTTGATGATAGACGTAGAAATGTCTAAGAGGTGATCAGATCGATTCAAATAAAGAGATAATAATCACTCTATGCTTGATACAAAACGATTGTGAGCAGAAATCTTTGAACAGATTACTGCAATATCTTTCTATTAATATCGTTCTCATGTTCTGAGATTCAGAAGTGCTTGTTGAGAGAGAAAAATCTTATTAAAACAGCTTATAAATAACGTGACATGATGGGCTAAAATGGATATCTTACCGTAAATACTGTAATAGTACCCCACCCCCATAATGACGTTGCGGAGTGTTGCGTAGTCTAGCTTTGAATGAGTTTTTCTCGACACTGGTTTATGCTACAATGCGCGCTTAGGTATCAAAAAAATAGTCCTGAATTTCAGCTATTTTTTGATACCAAAGACGCATTTTTTGAAAGTACGGGCGCTTTGAAAAAAATGAAATACTAAAAAACTTTTGCGACTACGCGACTGTACCACTGTCCTATCACATTATTTACGGTAAGTACTTTTAAGAACTCTATTCGAGACCTGAATGATTCGAGTTAATGATTGGCCGTTGAAGTGTCGTCAAGTTCTGTAGAATTTTGAAGAATTGTAGTCCATGGACTTGTGCTAATGGTATTGGCTAAGATGGTTGTTGTAGTACCAATGTCTATGATTGATGTTTACAGCAAAAGAGTTACATTTCTCAGCAAAAACCCTTTCATTTTATCAGTTGTTTATCTTTTCTTTGTTCTTTGAGCTTAAACAGAACACTTTTTGATCACTTTCACGTGGCCAACAAGTGACCCGATCAGTTTACACAGAAACAAAAACATAAACTGATGCTTTTCACATAGCTTTTCCAAAGTTTATCGATTCATTTCCACAAGCTATATGTGTTTAATTCTTTTGATATTTCTAATTTCTCGATGCTTAGGTGAAAATTGAATTTATTGGGTTGGTGAATTGAAAACTGCGGGCTATTGTCATATGTGACAGTTTGAGCACTTTCTTCAAAAGAAACCCATTTTGGTGTTAATGGAAAAGTTGTAGAGAATCAAAAATTAAGCTTATATCCAAATTTTCAGAACGATTCAAAAACTGGTTTTCAGGAAATGCCAAATTTACGAATTTTTACAAAACTTGCATTTTAAGCGAAACTACTAAGTGTATCTTTTTGGAAATTTGGCTATAAACCTAATTTTTGATTCTCTACAACTCTTCTATTGACACCAAAATGGGTTTCTTTTGAAGAAAGTGCTCAAAATGGGACATCTCCAGTCCTCCATTTTTGAGTCTCACGCACAAACCAAAATCCTCTATTGCACTCGACAATCTGCCACCGGGACATATTCGTCATGTCATGCTTTATGATTTCATACAAGAGCACAGTGCAGACTTGGCAGCTGCTAATATTAAAAAGATATATGGGGAGGACTCACCTTCCGAAAGAACGTGTTGAGTATGGTTTGCCAAGTTTTGATCTGGGGACAAGTCTTTGAAAGATGCAGAGGGTCGTGGAGCGGCACCCCAACTGGATGTTTCAAATTACTCGAACTCATTACCAACGACCATCGGGTATCATCGCGTAAATTGGGAGAAGAGTTAGGGGTTGATCATGCTACAGTGCTAAGGCACCTTCATACCCTTGGATTTAAATCAAAACTAGGGACTTGGGTGTCCCATGACCTCACGGACCCCCAGAAGTGAAAAGAAAAGGAACCAAATTTAGAGAGACAAGGAACCAAATTTAGAGAGACAAGGAACCAAATTTAGAGAGATAAGGAACCAGATTTGTAAAGATAAGGAACCAAATTTAGAGGGAAAAGGAACCAAATTTAGAGATATAAGGAACGAAATTTGTAGACAACACATCAGCAGTAGCCTACATTAACCGATGAAGGCAAATAAGAGCTTACAAGAAATTGCCTGTAAAATGGGCCGTTAATGCCGTTAATGCCGTTAATGACGACCGTTAATGCGATCAAATACAGTGAACAGTTGGGAAAGGTGAATGAATTCCCGAAGAAGAATAGGCCCACCAAGTCAAAGATCGTTCTCATCCACGACAACGCGCGCCCTAATGTTTCAAAACTGACTCGCTCTAAAATAAATAGCCTTGTTTGGGAGCTTGTGGCGCACTCCCCATACAGTCCGGACCTCGCCTCTTTTGATTATCCGGAGCATGAGTAATGAGCTTGCGGGAGAACACTTCGATTCGGAAGAAGCAGTCAAAAATTGACCTTGAAAGTTTCTCGATTCAAAACCAAAATCCTACTACGAAAGAGGAATCCGTAAATTGCCTGTAAAATGGGCAGAAGTCGTCCATAATAATGGAAATTATTTAGAATGAATTGATGGTTTTATGTTGAATAAATTTTAGTTCAAAGTCCCGCAGTTTTCGATTTACCTACCCAATATTCTTTAGTCTTATTGTGATCTCAAATCTAAATCTTTAGCAACGAGTGATGTATGGAAAGCGTTGGATGAATCGCATTGTACAGGAAGACTTTACATAGTCACGTCCAATGAAAAGACGCACATATTGAAATCACCAAATTATCCGCTACAGTATCCCGACAATTTCACTTGTCATTATTTGGTGAGTTTGGTTGAAAGGAGGTGAAATTGTGGGCATTCAACGTTTTGGCGTTCAACGTTATCGTTTAATTCGCACAAATACAGTAATAAAATAAGATATTCAGTTAAATAATCTATCTAGATCGGGCACAGAGATGGCTGGTGGACTTCTCTAGAGTTTGATGCTTTTGAAAGTGATCCAGACGATTATATGCAAATCACGGAACGTATCGAATTCAATAACACAAAATACGATATTCCCCGGGCATTGTAAGTGAAAATGGGTATTGTATATTCGTTTTATGTTTAGTCTCCGAGGTTCACAAACTCAATCGACTCCTTTTATTTCGGGTGACACTGGGAGCGATTTTTTGCTCACATTCAGAAGTGGAAGTGGAGGAAAAAGTGCAAAACGAGGATATGGATTTCACTTGACTGTGAAAAGAACAGGTAGATTTGCAAATTGAATTAAAATCATGAGCCTTTCATAGAAATTGGCTTTGGTCTGGTCTGGCTTGGCTTTGGTCTGGTCTGGCTTAAGACTGGTGCGGCTGCTTGTCCTAGCTTACAGCTTAACCTGTCCTAGCTTACAGCTTAACCTGCCCTAGCTTACAGCTTAACCTGTCCTAGCCTAATCTCGTCTAGTTTGACTTGAACTCATCTAGTTTGACTTAGTCTAAGAACAAACCTAGCAAATTTTACTTCAGAGGACACAGAAGCAACGCCAGCTCGTTGTCGAACGCCAATCAATTTCGTAGACCCGGATGGACAACGATTAGAAACTGATAAACCGGGAAACGAATTCGATCCAGGTTTGTCTAGAATTAGATTTAGATTTGATTTGGCTTAGAATTTGGTGACAAACTTGGTGAATTTGAATTTGAATTTGAAGCTACTTCTCATTTAATAGTTAAGCATACAAGATTGGTTGGCCATTTCAGGTTGCACAAAACTTCTGCTTGCTCCCGAAGGAAAAACGATTCATTTCAACGCGCTGAATGCTTCATGTAGCTGTCTTTTAACTATCAATCGATTCAGTTCTTTCAGCTAATGCAATTTATTATGTGGCTGATTTTGATGAAGTTTGGAATGAAAAACGGATGTCAACATGTAAAGAGTGAGTCGAATCACTGAGCAGAGTTGTTTCAAGCTTCATTTTCTTGGGTCAAACCGGGTCAAAATGGTCCTGGCCTTGCTTTGTCTGACCTGGGGTGACCTGGCCTTGCTTTGTCTGACCTGGGGTGACCTGGTCTGGCCAAAACTCTACTTTTAAATCTCCAACATTCAGAGAACTTGCCAAAGGAACAGATCCAAACTCACTTCTGACTCACTATTACGAATCTTTCACCAATAAATTGATTGTCATGATTTGCCCGACTTTCACAACTGAGCAAGCTTTCGCATTCGATGTGATTACACAGGAGAAAAGTTGGAAAAGTATTTAAATCTTTAAAATTCAAATTTTAGGATGCATTTGCACAAGATCGAGCTATGTTTTCAATGAAATTTATCCAAAGCATTTCTATTCTTCTCCAAATTTCGGTCATGGAATCTGTGAGAATTTCATGTGTGCTATCAATGTTGTGAATGAGATGAAAGACAATCAGACACACTTTTGGAGTGTTTATTTGGAGATAAAGGTATTTATAGTTTATTCGGAACATTTTTTAACTTCTCCATTTTCAGAAAAGACACCAACTCCCAGAATTGCCCACATTTGCCTTGCTTTTATCGGGATTTGATGCTGATGAAAACGAGTTATTCAGGTATCCAAATGCATAAAACAATTGTTGAATAAAACAATTTTCTCTTTAGCTTGAACTCCACAGCTCCTCTATCTCACAAATTTGGAATTGCCGCAAAAAATTTCACAATCATTTCAAAAGAGGGCGGTGTTCAACTCCATCTTCGGCTCTATGCTTCATCGATAGGTAAAGAAGAGATTGGTATCTCAATAGAAGTTCACAAATTATTGGGTTGTCTAGTTATGAATGCGCGTTTTTACTATTTTGTAAATTTCTCAAGATATCGAACAGATTTATATGAGTGTTATATATCATTCGAAAGCTGAAGATCTCCTCTACATTTTGGAATCTAAAAGTTTTTGAATTCATTCAACTTTTTGGGAAATTGACTGCACAAAGAGAGAGGTCGTTTTCTAGACTGAATACTTTAATCGAGACTGAATACCCTATTCTAGACTGAATACCGTAATCCAGCTAATCTAGACTGAATACCCTATTCTATACCGAAGACCCTAATCTAGACTCAATACCGTAATCCAGACAATCTAGACTGAATGCCCTATTCTATACTGAATACCCTAATCTGAAAAAACCCATTCCAGCCTAGCTATTCCTCAAGTTTTATGGTGTAAAATAACCGCCCAGAAAAGAAAAGAAAAGTAAAGATGATCTGAAATTGTTATACTTTTAAAAAAGTTGTATTGATATATCTATTGGCCAAACATCAAACGGTTAACTCAATTTGAGCGGAGCCAAAACTTGATCCAAAGGCACCCTTCCATTTTTTGGCCACCTCTTCTTCTGTGCAGTCAATTTGCCCAAAAGCTGAACAAATTCAAAAACTTTTTATATCAAAATGTAGAGGAGATCTTCAGCTTTCGAATAATACTCATATAAATCTTTTTCTTGATTTCGGTATCTTCAGAAATTTACAAAAAATGAAAAAACGCGCATTACTGGACAACCCAATATAACCGAAGTCAGAAGCGTCCAGCTAAGTCAGATAAGGCCAGAGTCCAGGGATCCAGAGAGTAAAGAGGTCCAGGTCAAGAATCTATGATTGTTCTATTGGGTTGGTGAATTGAAAACTGCGGGACATTGAAATTTTGTCTTTTGACCTAATCAATTCTCCTATGATATCCCAGTTGCAATTATTCAAATTCCACTTTCCTGGGCCAATTTGTTTTGCGTAGATTCCAAAAAACACACTTTCAGCACGATTTGACGACAGTATCGCGATGAAAAGTGAAATTGAAGATTTCTAGGTTTCAACTTTGGTGTTCAGAAGGGCAAAAACCCTGAATAAACTTCCACGGCAACTGGGATATCTTACTAGGGAACCTTCCCAACTTACCCGCGAGTTACAATATGAGGTAGGTGCAAAAGAAAGGCCCGAAAATGTACGTTGCTGTACGTGCACATTGCTCTTAAAGTTAGCGTTTTATTCGCGCATTTCAGATTGTTCATTTTCGCTCGATTGCTAATTACCCTTGATTTTTAATTTTTTGCTTACTTTCTTTTAAATAAATTGTCAATCATTAAATAGCATTAGAAAATAACATTATTCAAATTTTACTTTACTGCTTTACGTTTTAAGTTTTAGTTTTACTGCTAGCGGATCTGCTAGCCGATCCGAAGATCAAAGAGTTGCCAGCGCAAGCACGCTAACCACAAGGCTACAAGCTGACTTTTGGCGACTTTGGGATGGCGAAAGGAAAGGCTTTCCGGCAAAAATCAGTTTGCCAGAAATTCGAGAAAAGCCTTCATTTTTTCGAAATTTAAATGGCTGTAACTTTGTGCGTTTTGCCGATTAGCGATTTTTTTGAAAACGGTTTCTGAACGTACATTTTCGCGCCTTTCTTTTTGCACCTACCTCATATTGTAACTTAGGAAGGTTCCCTGGTTAGCAGAAACATCCCTAGAAAGTTGAATGGGTTTAGAAATGTAACATTGAACTCTAGACGTTTCTTGAACCAAAATCTATCGTATTTTTACTTAGAAATATTTCAGATGGACTTCTCGCGGGTAACTTGGGAAGGTTCCCTGGTTAGGAGAATTGATTAGGTCAAAAGACAAAATTTCTCGACCTATCAACAAAAAATCGATCGACAATCGAAATCGATTCTTTTTGCATTTCTTCTCTTAGTTGGACATCATTTAAGAATTGTTAGTGCTTTGATTTTTGATTTGAAGACAAATGGTTCAAACTACAGTACTGGACAATGAAATATCATATTTGAAAAACGATCGTCACTTTCGCGCGTCTGTAACCCCTTGTCTTTGAGTTTAAACTATTAGTGTTATACATTTTCTGGAAGCTCTTTTCAAGGGCTACACAATGATAATATTGAAATTTAGAAATATGGTAAAGACAAGGGAGTTACAGACGCGCGAAAGTGACGATCTTTTTTCAAATATGATATTTCATTGTCCAGTAGTGCACCTAAACTCAACTTGGGTAATTAAACCGACTTCAAAGCCAGAACTCTGGTAATTAAAGGCTTGGATCATTT
Organism: Mesorhabditis belari; assembly: GCA_958450365.1. Taxonomy (NCBI): domain Eukaryota; kingdom Metazoa; phylum Nematoda; class Chromadorea; order Rhabditida; family Rhabditidae; genus Mesorhabditis; species Mesorhabditis belari. The sequence continues at coordinate 1,361,412 of CAUEEP010000920.1, forward strand.
AACTAGACAGAAACTATTCTTTTTAGCTATAAGTACCAACTAATGATCTTTCAGAGCACTCGATCGTGTCCTTTCAGAGCACTCGATCGTGTACGAGTACGTACTCGTTGTGCAGCCGATAAGATCATTCCGGGTCGACTCTTTGTGCTTTTTTAGAAACAACTAATGCTTGTAAAACTGTTTAAATGATAAAAACTGTAATTAACTTCCAGTTTTTACCATTTAAAAGCTCTTCTTGATCGTCTAAAAGTAGCTTTTAACGCGTCTAAAAGTAGCTTTTGAAAATTCTTTCGTTTTATGTTTTTTCAGAGAGTAAGAAGTTTAAAAACAAGAAGATCTAGAGATCTTCTTGGAAGAAGACCCAGAAACGGTCTAATAATACAAATTTGAGGACTTTTTAGCTAAAGAAACCTATCTTGGTGTCAATAGATAAAAATAAAGCACAAAAAGTTACGATTATAACCAAAATTTCAGCTGAATTTCAGTAAAACATTGTTATTTTTTCGTTATTTGACGAATTTCTGCTCAAATATTCCCCAAAATGCATTCAAATTTGTTCAAAAAGACGTAAAAGGACAAGAATGACTTTTATTTGATGAGAACTGTAACGAAATTGTTTAAGTGTTCCCCTGAATCGTTTTTACAGAGAAATGGATACCAACAATGGATACTAACACATAGAATTCAACCAACAGTACTTCTTTTCAGACTGCAGTTGTTTCAATGGTGGCAAACAGATGCTAGAGCTCGAGATCAAAGAACCAACAATGAGTAGAGGAGTCGATTTCTGGATTCCCAAAGATTGTCCTCCGCAAGATTGCTGGGTGAGAGTGAAAAATCGACCAGGAATGATCTTATCGGTTGTACCATTAGCAAATGTTGCACTGAATCACAATGAGCGCTTTGAATTGCTTTTGGATGGAAAACTCAAGAGGTTAGGACCTTAAGGTCAAGGTTATGATGAGGTAATTTTTAGAGCTATCTACAGCGAGCACGAGTACGGTTTGGCTACCTTTTTCACTGATGAGTATGGCAGTGAAATGAAGTTGATTTTTCAATATTTTGTAAACTTTATCAATTTCAGTACCACCAATTACATCTACTTTCATTTGAGTACCCGTAATCGAACAGAGGGAAACTTTTCGGAAACGAATATTACGATGAGACTTGAATGGTCGAGAGGTAGGAATCTTATTGAAAATTCTCAATAAGAGAACCTGTTTTTAGACTGTAAGTGTCAAGAAGAGACGATTAATCTGGTCGATGATCAACCAAGAATCATCACTTCACCACGGTATCCAGAGAAGTGAGTGAAAGATTTGACTCAAAACTGACTTTCATCAGTGTTTAATTAACCAAATAATCAACAAATAATGTAGTTGTAAAGCTTTAACAATTCCTTTTTGAATTTAGCTACTACCCTCGTACATAAATTGCTCTCTTCGTAGTAGTATTGGGTTGTCCAGTTATGAATCCGCGTTTTTTACTATTTTGTGAATTTCTCAAGATACCGAAATGAAGAAAAAGATATATATGAGTATTATTCGAAAGCTGAAGATCTCCTCTACATCTTGATACAAAAAGTTTTTGAATTTGTTCAGCTTTTGGGCAAATTGACTGCACAGAAGAAGAGGTGGCCAAAAAATGGAAGGGCGCCTTTGGATCAAGTTTTGGCTCCGCTCAAATTGAGTTAACCGTTTGATGTTTGGCCAATAGATATATCAATACAACTTTTTTAAAAGTATAACAATTTCAGATCATCTTTACTTTTCTTTTCTGGGCGATTCTTTTACAGTGTAAAACTTGAGGAATAGCTAAGCTGAAATGGGTTTTTTCAGATTAGGGCATTCAGTATAGAATAGGGTATTCAGTCTAAATTAGCTGGATTACGGTATTCAGTCCAGATTAGAGTCTTCAGTCTAAATTAGCTGGATTACGGTATTCAGTCTAGAATAGGGTATTCAGTCTCGATTAAGGTATTGAGTCTAGAAAACGACCCCTCCCTTTGTGCAGTCAATTTCCCAAAAAGTTGAATGAATTCAAAAACTTTTTGATGCCAAAATGTAGAGGAGATCTTCAGCTTTCGAATGATATATAACACTCATATACATCTGTTCGATATCTTGAGAAATTTACAAAATAGTAAAAACGCGCATTCATAACTGGACAACCCAATAGCACTCAGCACCGGCTGGACACTCGTTTAGGACACAATAGGACCTTTTTAAAAAGCCGAAATTTCAACCCAATACTTCAAATGATTGTCTGATTCCAGTGATTCGCTATCTCGGCAGATAAACCACGATTGTTTATAGTTAAAGAATGTAACATAAATGGCTCCCTTCGTAGTAGCACTCAGCATCGGCTGGACACTCGTTTGGTTCTGCGGTGACAGCTCAAACAAAGAGCTTTTATTCTTTTTTATGACGTACACTACTGGACAATGAAATATCATATTTGAAAAAAGATCGTCACTTTCGCGCGTCTGTAACTCCCTTGTCTTTACCGTATTTCTAAATATTAATATTGCCATTGTGTAGCCCTTGAAAAGAGCTTGCAGAAAATGTATAACACTAATAGTTTAAACTCAAAGACAAGGGGTTACAGACGCGCGAAAGTGACGATCGTTTTTCAAAATATGATATTTCATTGTCCAGTACTGTAGCTACAATAAGCTTAAATAGCTACAGTACGCCAAAATCTTCGAGAGCTCAAAAACCCACGTCCAAGACTATCACTATCAGTGTATCCGTCTGGTAGAGGATCGCAACCGGGCGCATAACACATCAAAACCAAACCAAAGAAGTTAGTGAAAGATTTTACTCAAAACTGACTTTCATCAGTGTTTGATTAACGAAATAATCAACAAATAATGTAGTTGAAAAGCTTTAACAATATTACAAACCTTAACAATTCCTTTTTGAATTTAGCTACTGTGATAGCCTCCATTGTATCTACCATTTCAATGCCGAAGAGGGAATTGGCATCAAATTCAAGGTTCTTGACTATGATTTGGCCCCAGATGGTGATGAATTGTATTACTTTGAGAAAAGCGCACAAACACATCAGTAAGATTGATTTTTATTAGTTAATCCAGTTACAAATGTAGTCCACAACTTGAAAATGGTAGCTCAAAGACGATCACTGGGAATTATGTGGCTATTGTCTTTGTAAGCGATAGCTCCGATACGGCTCGTGGCTTCAAGATCCAAGCGGAAACATGTGACTTTTATAATAGTGAACTCTCAACTACTAGACTAATTTTCAGATCTCATCCCGAAAGAATCATCCGGCTTCAGTTTGACAACAAGTTTCCTGATCTTGATCATTGTTGCTTTTTGTCTCTTTGGTGTTTATGTGAAATTCAAAGGAAATCCAATCAATATTCCATCCTTTCGAAGTCCTTTATTCTTCTCGAGACTGAATAACTTTAATAGTCATCAAAATTATGGCTACAATGATGAACTAAGCAATCGATAATGATTTTGATAAATTATTGTTGTAAATAACAATGATACAATCATCAGTATGAGTATCTACATTTATTCTTTGCCAATTACAGTCAAATTTGTAGGTAGTGTTGATGAAAGCTCAAGCCTGAAAAACTCTAGGCTATTGAAGTCTTATTTGAACATAAAGATCATGAGATCAAGAATAGTTCAAATCGGGGAAAATAGCGCTTCTCAATTTCACCATTTCTCCAAGAATTGTTTACGTTTGAGCTGTCATTTTGCCAAAAGTTTTGACACCCGCTTGCACAACGACAAACAGAAGATGGGCTGGGGGAAATGCACGAGAAAAGCTCACGGAGGAGATGAAGAAGAAGAACGGAAATGGAATGATGGGAAGAAAGGGGCGAAGAGAAGAAAGATGGGAATTCCCTCAAGATTAGTCCACGATATTTTTGGGTGCTTCCTGCTTTGTGGATTGGCTGTGAACGGGAGGAAAAACCCCGATTTGCTTTGTTTTCGTGTTCTGATTAGCGTTTACTGCTCATTTGGAGTATTCTTTTTTTATTTAGGTAATTTAAAGCTCTAGTTTAGTTTATTGTACAAGATAGAATAGATAAACTAAATGTTTACTGTTTACCTAACCTACTGTATGAAGTTTTACAATATTGTGAGCTTTATCTAACCCCTAACTGTTCACTTGTGCTCTCCAGAATAACTTTTTCTAATTTTAAGTCAGTTTTCAGAAAGCTTTTTTAAAAGACAAACAAAATCCTCGAATTCCATCTGGATTCATTTCGAAATCCGTCAAATTCTCCAGCTTTTTCCCTTTTTTGAATCGGTGAAAGTCCTCGGATTGATTCTACGCAAAATCTTCCTTCTGTTTTCTACAATTTTCCTCTATATTTCTTTTCCCTTTCTCACTCCATTCAAATGTGCTCCGATGCGCAATTTTCCCATCCAAAAAGTATGTCAACTCCACAAGACTCTACAAAGAAAGTGGCTGTCTTTTTGAAGTTTTTTTAAGCTAATAAATATTGACTATTACTCAACTTTTTACATCTCAAAGATTGCCTAAAATCTAGGCATCAAAGTTTGGTTATTGGCTGTCTAATTTCAATATTCTTGATATGGTAAGCTGGTAAGCTTGCGAAATGCTGACCGGACTTGATGGAGTCATCGAGCTGACGATCTTTTCGTACTCTGAAGTTGGCTTTACTTTAGAACTTTACAGTTAGAAGCGGAAAGCCATCCAGACATTTGAAAAGCCCTACCCTTTTGATAAGCTCTGCTCCTTTTGCCATTGGCAATCCAACTTTGAGCTGAAATATCTTGGTTTTGGTCGGTTCAATTTAAATATTCTTGTTATCATTAACTGCGTCAAGTCTTTCTCTGTCGATTGATACAAAAACTATTTAAATTGAACAGCTCAATACCAAGAAATTTGAGCTTAAAGTTAGATTGCCAATGGCAAATGGGCGGGGCTTATCAGATGTCCGATAACCTTTCTCACATTTCCTTATTTTCAGCAAATTCATCAAAGTTTAGAAACTAAAATTGTAAAATTGACTAAAACCTCTAAAAAGCTTCTTTTTTATCCAATTAGTATTACTATTTTGATAACCAAAAGATCTTTACCTTGAACTCTTTCCATTGAGTAATGAGTTCCCGCAAAGTTCCGCAATGAGCGTACTCCTTTGGATCAGGTGTCTCTTGTGTCTGTCAGTTCACTCGCCACCCCTCCCTTCTCAAAATTCTCTTCGCTCTCTCTGCGTCCAATGATCTCTCAGAAAAGGATGCCAAATATCGATCCCGAATGCTTTATTTCTCAAACATCCCACCCTTTTCCCCTCAAGGATTGCGGTTGCGGAAGCGAGCACGCCGAGGATTTTCCTCCCAACAATTCCCAAAGTTTTCCCGTCAATTTTTCTTTTCTTTTCTTCTCCATTGGATTCGTTTCCATTCCATTCCTCTTTACCCTCATCCTCTTTGATCTTTTCCCCAATTCTCTTGTCTATTTTGCTCTCTCTTTGGCCTTTTTCGCTTTGAGTGTGAAACACTCGACGGCTTGGCCACACTTTCGAACGTCCCACTTCTTTTCTTCTTTTTTTCTCCACTCCAAAAAGTTTCTACATTGTTTACTTTATTGTCAAACAGTTTTCTTTGTCTTCTTTTGTTTATTTGTTAACTTTTCTTTGATAATTTGATAATTTGATTTAGTTTTTTAGGCTTTTTGGAATCCTTTCAGGTCAATCGTTCTGATTTTTTTAAAATCTCAAGTATGTCTCCTGGAAAGGTGTCCTTATCTCTCTAAATTTGGTTCCTTATCATCAAGATAGGAAAGATCCTTAACTTTCAATGTACCACGAAGCTTTTTGTTAGCTTTAAATTTTGAATCTTTTTGAAATTTTGAATTTTTTTAAAACAAATGAACAACAGTTGCGTTATATAGGCTTTAACACAAGATACTCAGCTAATAAGCTACAAAACAATAAATGATTTGGGGCGCGAAATAAAATGAAGGCGCACCGATTGCCTCAATATTTTTCCAATTTTTAGGCTGCCAGAGTTAGGTAACTTTTTAGTGGCTATTCGCCACAACTTTGCTGATTTCCCAATTAGGAACAGAGTGCCTAAGCTTGCATAAATTCCATATCCTATATCTCAAGATAGGAAATTGATTGATTCAAGACTTGAGAAAAAAAAATTGGACAAAATTTGGACAAATTGGACAAAATTGGACAAAATTTGGACAAAATTGGGTCAATCGTTCTGATTTTTTTGAAATCTCAAGTATGTCTCCTGGAAAGGTGTCCTTATCTCTCTAAATTTGGTTCCTTATCATCAAAGATAGGAAAGATCCTTAACTTTCAATGTACCAGAAAGCTTTTTGTTAGCTTTAAATTTTGAATCCAAAATCAGTAAAAGTAAAAGAAAAAATGGACAAATCACTTTAAAATTTTGATCTTTAGAAACTTTGCTTACCTTTGACAATCAAAATGACAATCAATCCTTTATATCACATAAATTTCACAAATTTCCAAGTCTCGATCGCAAGTTTTTCCCCAAAAAAACCCCATGATCTCGGCAAGATTCGGGTTTTTTTTCTCTTGACACTCGATAATTTATTGACTGGCCTAAATCGAGATTTTTTCTTGAGAGAAACTCCATCAATTAGTCTAACATATTACTGATCTACATCAAAATTTAAACAAACAAAGCTTTGTATTCCGTTTTGTATTCCTTTCTCGATTCCTTGACACTTAGTTCCTGGTGAGTCACACATTGAGCACTTTTCCCGAAAGCAAACTTACGTTTTTCATCAAACTCTCTCTTGCATTTTGTTTTAATTTCAAAGTTCACCTTTACTTTTGTTATTTGGTTAGCTATGGGATCTATTAGGTCTACTGATTAGCTATGGGATCTATTAGGTCTACTGGTTAGCTATAGGATCTATTAGGTTGTTCGGATATAAACAAGCGTTATATGTTACCCCCCTAACTACTAGATCAACATAACTTTTTCTCTACTTCAAATTTTACATTCAAGTTGTTTTTGTGTTCCCACCTTTGGCTTATTTTCATTAATTTCTTTGCTAGTTTGTAGCCAGCAAGGTTTGCTGCTCTGCTTTTGATTCTGCTCAAACATAAAAAAAACTTGAGCAGAAGGTTCCAAGAATGTTCGAAGCATTGCCCTATCAATTCATTGCTTTCACTGATTTGATACTATTAGGTTGTTCGGATATAAACAAGCGTTACTAAACTTATTGTTGTGAGGGAATCTTTTAAAACATGTCTTTCTGTATTTAAAAGTATCTTTTGTATATTTGGAATCTTTTTAAACGGATAATTTCTTATTTTTAAGATCTTTTTTTCTTGCTTTAGATGATCGACTTTAAATATATCAAGTTCGCGTCTACTTTACTTATCAATAAGCCTACTTTAAGCCTTCAAACTGGGCAAAACAGAATCCCATCGAGATTTGGTCAAAGCATTTGGAATGATGTCTTGTTCGAAAGCCGATGCCGAGCCTGGTTCTAACGCTTTCGGAATGGTGATGAAAGTCTCGAGGATGATGAACACTCTCGTCAAGAATATCGTTGTCTACCTCAAGCGGTAGACAACGATATTTTGAGGGCTGCAATCGAATCGGATCCATCGCGTGAACTTGCTCAACAGTTTCTATGTTCAAATTCTACTATTGATGAGCATCTTCACGCCATTGGAAAGGCGATCAGATGCGGGAAATGTTTTCCTCACGAGTTAAGCAGTGCAAACAAGGCTTCACGGGTCACTATTCCCGGAATCCTCATCCGCCACGCTAAAGATCATGGCTTTTTTTGATTCTCTCGTTACTGGAGATCAAAAGTGGATCCATTTCGATAATACTATTCGAAAACGGAAATGGTTAGGATCCGGAGAACGGCCAAATCCGACCGTGAAACCGGTGCAGTGCAAACGCTCGTTTATATCCGAACAACCTAATATTTTTTTAGATCATTCTAGAAACATAGACTGTAGCAATCAGGCCATTCTGTAAATCAAGCCACAAATTTAATCACTATTCAAATTCAGTCCTCTTCTAGAGTTCCCCAAAACTCCATTTAAACATGCAAGATCTTTTTCCCAATCAATAAACGATCTCCTTTTCTTCAAACGATCTCCTTCAAATTAATCGACAGCACCAATCGAAATGAGTTATGCCCAGCGGGTGGGTGACAAAGAAAAGCAAACGAGAATGTGCAGAATGATACTTCTCGAGAGCGAGAACAACTTGCGGGGGGTTTCCTTGTGAACAATCCCCGTTCTCTTCCCATCTTTCCCATCTTTCTCATCTCTTTTCTTCTCTTTTCTTCTCCTTTCTTCCCGTCTCACTTCACCGACCTCATTTCATTCTATTGCATCTTTCTCTTCCCCAAAAACTACTCACATAATACAATTTCTCGCATTCATTTTTTACCTGTTCTCCTTTTGATTGCTTGCTCTTGCTCACCACTCTTGTTTACGAACACCTCACCTGGGATTGGTCAACTATAGGTTTTCCAATGATATTTCCAATGATTTCAATCAGAAATTTCGTTGTTTATAGAGGAATTTTTCTCTCCTGCAAATAGAATAAAAAAAAATGCAAAGAAATTGAGCGATGGAAACAATTTCAGTCTTGAATGCAATGCAATGCAATGCCAGAATGCAAGTCTTGAACCGATCTTGTGCTTATTTGTTTTTATTATTTATATGTCGGAGCAGAAATGATTTAAAACTTTACCAGCTAGCCGATAAAGTTTCTCGGCTAACCGAAGAGATTTGAAACCTTTTTGGCTAGCCGATATGGTTTGAATTTAAAACATCTTCCATTGCTTCCAAATTGCATTCCAAATTGCTCTTTTTTGAGATTGCTTTTTGGAGAATCCAATGCTGATAAGATTTTCTAAAATAGCGGGTTTAAAAATAGTTTTTTCCATCACAACAATAATTGCAACAACAAGTGAAATGGTCATATTTTAAGCTTATTATCCAATCGCTGATTTGTTGATTGTGATTCAAGAAGAAGATTCAAGAAGATTTTCTAAAATAGCTGGTTTAAAAATAGTTAAAATTTAAATGGATATAGAAATATTATAATATTAAACGATTTAGCTGAAAAAGGGGTTCCAATGGCAGGTATTTTAAATTTGAAACCATATCGGCTGACCGAAAAGGTTTCAAAACTCTTCGCCAAGAAAGTTCAAACCTTTTCGGTTACGAAATATATGTCGTAGCCGATTACAAAGTTCAGCCACTAACAAATGATTCGTTAACCCGTTTACGAGATTCAGCCACTAACAAATCATTCGTTAACGGCTGAATTTCGTAAACAGCTACGATATCTACACTCTTGGAAAGCTTGAGCGATCCAGATTGAATTATTTTCGATGCTAAACCAATGTCAAACGTCAAAACAATGCAATCTAATCTAATTGTCCGGGTCTAATTGTCCGGGTCTAATTGTCTTTTCTCAATTAGCTGAAGACAAGTAAAGCAGCATTGCTTACAGTAGCTTATTCAACTTTGTGCCTAGTTTAAATCTGGCAACTTATCTAATTAATCCAGTCAATCAAATTGCATCCAACTGCCCAAAATCTGGAGTTGAAATTTCCACCTTATTCACAACTTTTAGCTATAGTTTTGAACTTGTTTTTGTTCACAAATTCTTAAGGTTCTTAAGTTTAAATCTTTAATTCTTTGTCTGATAATTAACTGGGAGACTTTTCGCTGTTCAAACCACTTTCCTTTGCTTTTATCTACATCTATTTTTTCAAAAAATCCGGATGTTTTCCCTAGCCTTCCTTTCCCGTTTCTCGTTGACACCTCAATGATCGGATTATTCATCGACTTGATCACTTTTCTTGATCTCTCTTATCCATCTTTCCCTTTCACATGAATGAATGTGAAAGAGAGAGTGATCCGGTCCTTCTTTTCCTTTTCTCTTTCAATCTTTTCCATTTCATTTCTTGGATCGTTGCTTTCACCTCCTCTTTTCTTCATTCATTTCCCGTGTTTCGTCAAGCCTCTTCAGAGAGATTTGCATACGACTCGATGAGCCACAGAAAAGAGAAAAGACAGACACACACACACGCTTGCACGCAACCAAATGCACACATGCATAAGGCTTGACGTTTTTGAGCTATGGTTGATCCTGGAAACATCTCTTCAACTCTTCTTCAACTTCTTCAACTACTGTATAACATCTATTCTCTATCTTACCATGCAAGTTGTTTCAAATTCCAGATCAGGCAAGTCTAGGACCAGATTTAAACGATAGACTGGGCCACAAAAGTCTTAAACCTGGCTTCTGACTTGGCCTGACTTAGTCAGGGTTTGAAATAACCGTTATCTTCCATTCTTTGGAAGATAACCGTTATCTTCCATTCGTGTTTAGCTTCTGATTTCTACGCGTAACCATGGTTTAGCCTTGATCTTAATCCTTTTATCTTCAATTTCTCCAACCTTGCTTCTTTAGCCACTTGAATTTAACTGAAAACATAACGTTTTTACCCAAAACTGTTTTCAGAGAAGCCACTCTGGCATGGATTTAAATAAATTACCATAATACTTTTGAACGTTTTACGGCAAAAGTGACAAAATGTCATCGATATTTACATTAGATTCTTTTGAAAACTGTTTTCTTTTCTTTTTAAACGTTTGATAGCATCATGAAAGGGAAATCCTCCATAAAATCGGGAGAACTAATAAAAGCTGGAGCAAAAAAAGTTTATAGAGCCTCTTGATCATCTCTTTTTTTGAATCTCTGGTTTAGGAACGTGAACTTCTCAATGCCTTTCAATGTTTATCCTACTGAAATATTGAAAATATTTCTCTAAAGACTACTTTTTAATTCCGAGACTACTTTTTGAGTTTCGGGGTTCGGTGAGTAAAAGTAAACAAACCCACATGAGTTTGGTAGTGATTCAAAAAGCATTTAAAAAGCATTGAGAGTAATTCTATCATACTATAGTCATTCAAAAGTAATTCTATCATACGATATTTTTAAATTTATGAGATATTTGAATCGTTCAACAATTTTAAGGGTTTTTTTGATTTTGTTTCCATGTTCACAACTCTGATCTAATACGGTTCCTATTTTGATCTAATACGGTTGCAATTCGGTTCCAATACGGTTCCCTATTTTGATCTAATACGGTTCCAATACGGTTCCAATACGGTTCCTATTTTGATCTAATACGGTTCCAACTTTGCTGATTTCCCAGTTAGGAACAGCGTGCCTAAACTTGCATAAATTCGTCCCTAAATCCCATATCCTATATCTCAATAGATTCAAGATAGGAAATTGATTAATTCAAGACTTGAGAGGAAAAAAATTGGACAAAATTTGGACAAAATTGGTTCTGATTTTTTCAATCGATCAGTCAGTCAATCGTTCTGATTTTTCAGCACGTAAATCTCAAGTATGTCTCCTGAAAAGGTGCCCTTATCTCTCTAAATTTGGTTCCTTATCATCTCATTCCTTATCATCAAGATAGGAAAGAGCGTAAAGTTGTGCTTTACTTCTAAAATTAACCCAATTATACTTCATCTCCTCCTTGACCCTTAACCTTTCCAAAGGTCAACCAAGATTGACATGATCATCACCAGTATCGTAAATGTTTATATCGAAAAAACCAGATTGAATGCTTATTGTTTACTTCTTTTTTTCCTCTTTTACTTTTAGCACTAATTGTTCTCGCAATTGCCACAAAACATTCAACAACAGGCGAGACAGTTCAGGGGGAAAAAGGGGCAGCTTTTTGCACTTTTTTGCGGGTATTTTAGGGGAAAGAGGGGAATGAATGGAATGGCATGAAAAGCAGCAAAACGAGGGCAAATCACTGTGTGTGAAACTGATCCGATGAAATGCGGTGAAAGTGTTTGAGGAGATGGTTCTGGAGTTTCAGTATTTATTTACCTATTTACTTACCTAGTTTCAGTATTTATTTACCTAGAGATTAACCCGTGCCACCGGTGAGCCATAGGTGGATTTAGGCATTTTGTGAGACCAATTTGGCTGAAATTTGCACCACAGAATTTTTGGGGACAAGGAATTCGAATTCGTACTTTTTTCTTTAGGAATCTGCTCTATTTTTGGATATTTCATTGGGTTTAATTGCCAAATGTAGCTCTAAATCCAGAGCCGCGTGCAAGAAGACCCAATCATTCCTAGAAGTTCTGCTGTTCAGGCATTCTAAGTTCATTTTCATCAGTTCATCAGTTCACAATTTGTTATTCTAAGATATGACTGTTATTTGACTGTGATTGTGACTGTGACCTAAATCTAGCTGCTTAAAAAGGCTTAACAAAGAATGGCCAATGGCCAAAAATGGCCTAACAATGGCCAAAAATGGCCAAACAATGGCCTAACAGTGACTAAAAATTACAACACTAAAATCTTCTCATTTCGAGTAGACCAAAGAACTACTAAAGAAGCTTTTCACACTTTGTAGTGTCAGCTGGAAGCACTCGAAGTGTCTATTCTCTTAGAGAAACATATTCTGCAAAAATTCTGCAAGAATTCTGCAAGAAGTCTAGGTTTTTGAGTCGCTTTTGTATCAAGATTAGACTTTTGACCTACCCTATTCAGCTAAAAGCTAAAAGCTATTCAAGCAAGTTGAAAACAAAAACATTATTGTTAACAACGACAAATCTAGTTAACTTTCAATCCATAGTGTTGGAATAATTGCGTGAAGGGGCACGGAATTGAGAAAATCGTCACTGTAACCCGATCGCTCTTCTTTTTCCCTTCTTTTCTCTTCTTTTCTCCCACCTTCGACCCCGACTCTCTGCCATTTCCCTCACAAATTCGATGAGCTTTTCACACTTATACCCCTTTGTGGTGTCAGCTGGAAGCACTCGAATTGTCCATTCTCTTAAAGAAACATATTCTGCAAGAATTCTGTAAGAAGTCTAGGTTTTTAAGTCGCTTTTGTATCAAGATTAGACTTTTGAGCTACCATATGCAAATTCAGCCTTGATTTTTACTGTAACTTTATTATTTTAATGTTTATTTATTCTTTATTTGTTACTTTTTAACTTATTATTGTTTTAGCTTGGTTTCTGTGAAGATCTGGTCTTGACTATTGAATAGAAATCATTGAGAAAGTCTGTAAAGCTTTTGCTTTATTTATTTTTTTCTTTATGATCTTTATGACTAAAAAAATGAATAGTATTTTGACCAATTTTTCAAATCTAGAACTTAAATAACTTGTATATTTGCTGAAAAATAAAACTGTACTTATAGAATTCAAGAATTGAATCGTTTTCGATTAAATATGGTTCCAATACGGTTCCAAGACGGTTCCTATTTTGATTAAATACGGTTCCAATACGGTTCCAATACGGTTCCAATACGGTTCCAATACGGTTCCAATACGGTTCCAAGACGGTTCTAATACGGTTCCAATACGGTTCCAATACGGTTCTAATACGGTTCCAATACGGTTCCAATACGGTTCCAATACGGTTCCAATACGGTTCTAATACGGTTCCAATACGGTTCCAATACGGTTCCAATATGGTTCCAATACGGTTCCAGGACGGTTCCTATTTTGATTAAATACGGTTCCAATACGGTTCCAATACGGTTCCAATACGGTTCCAAGACGGTTCCAATACGGTTCCAATACGGTTCCAAGACGGTTCCAATACGGTTCCTATTTTGATTAAATATGGTTTTAGTTTTAGTTCTGTTCTGTTTTAGACTTTTGTTCTCTTAAAAACCTCATTATTTCAATTGTTTTCTTGTTGAATAGTTAAATTTAGCTAAATTTAGCTAAATTTAGCTAAATTTATTACAAAATACCATTGGATCTTTCCCATTATTTGAGGAATTAGTTCATTCCCTTTCCTTTAAAAGAAAAATTCCTCTCTTTTCCTCTCTTTTTCAATGGTTTACGATTTGCAACAAGCTCTCAACCCGATTCTCTTTATTTTCGATCCAAATCCAACCTCGTTTTTCCCCCCACAAATCCAGTTTTCGAGAAACATAAAAAACAAAACTTTTAGGTCATTTTGAAACTTTGATTTGAAATTTCAATTGTTGAAAACTAAGATATTTGGGAAATTTTAATTTCTTGAAATTACTTACTTTCAATTACTTTAAATTACTTTTACTTACTTTTACTTACTTTGGCTCAATTACTTTCAATTACTTTTACTCAATTACTTTCAATTAAAGTTCACTTTCAGATTCATATGATTCGCTAAACTGACTCTGCTCAAATTTCTGTTTACTTTTTGCTGAGCGGTTCAGCGATGGCGATGTCAAAATATTGGGGCGATGAACGTCACCCGGATGCCATCTATGCGGTGTATCTCAAGAAAGTGAGTGAACTTTGGAATGAAATAGAGATTATCGACTGTAAAAGCTTTATTTAAGAAACGATTAGGTTGGCCGATAACTCTTGGTAACACTTTGTTATACTAGCGTTTATAAATGACAAATTTGCCAATTAACCTACAATTGAAAGTCAATTAAAAAGACTTTCAATCCATTAGAAAGACTTTCAATCCATTATAAACCTCCATTATAAACCTCCATTAGAAAGGCCTACTATTTTTCTACAAAATAACGTTTGAATCTTATGAAAATGTTTTGTTTATGGTTTTTTATGAAGGCGTGAAGTTGGGTAGTCAAAAAAAGGCAAAAAAGACAATCCGAAGACGCAATTTAGACGCTTTGATCCACAGAAACCTATCTTTATGTCAATAGATAAAAGATAGAGCGTAAAAAGTTAGGTATATAGCCAAGTTTTCAGGATAATCTGTTCAGCCGATTTCTTTCTAGAGCTTTTTATCGAATTTTACGAAAAACTAGGTTTTCCACTCGAATTTACTTGGAAACAGACCAAAATTTGCTTGAAATGATAGAAAAGTGAATGCTAAACATCTTCTGTTTAGAGTTTAGAGCATCTTCTGTAGGTTAATTGGTGAATTTATCATTTTTTAAATGCTAGTAGAACAAAGTGTTACCAAAACTAAGACAAAGTGTTCGCTGATTAATCAAAAAAAAGCCCTAGAAAGTTCAAGAAAGCTTTTAGTTTAAACTCACTAGGAATTTCTCATTTCTGTAGCCGGTAGTTTTGAATGAGACCCCGAATCTTCAATGAAATATAGCTTGTAGATCTAGAAAGCTGTTGAACCTGAAAGAGCTATTGGGCCAGGTTTTGGCTGCGGATTCAGAAAACTCTTTAGATATATAGATCTTTAGATATCTCACCTTAAGTTGACACTCTTCTCTAGATAGAGCTTCATAGCTTCAGAGCTGAGATAGAGATAGAGATAGAGCTTCAGATAGAGATAGAGCTTCAGATAGAGATAGAGCTTCAGATAGAGATAGAGCTTCAGCTAGAGATAGAGCTTCAGCTAGAGATAGAGCTTCAGATAGAGATAGAGCTTCAGCTAGAGATCGAGATAAAGCTTCAGATAGAGATCGAGCTTCAGCTAGAGATAGAGCTTCAGAACTTCAGATAGAGATAGAGCTTCAGAGCTTTAGCTAGAGATAGAGATAGAGCTTCAGCTAGAGATCGAGCTTCAGTGCTTCAGATAGAGATAAAGCTTCAGCTAGAGATAGAGCTTTAGCTAGAGATCGAGATAAAGCTTCAGATAGAGATCGAGCTTCAGCTAGAGATAGAGCTTCAGAGCTTCAGCTAGAGATAGAGCTTCAGAGCTTTAGCTAGAGATAGAGATAGAGCTTCAGATAGAGATCGAGCTTCAGAGCTTCAGATAGAGATAGTTCTTCAGAAGATGATAAAGCCCAACAACCAGCCCAGCTATTTGTAAAAGAAACTAACCTTTTTTAGCTAAACATTTCCCCAGATCAATCAACATAACCCATTTCCAGGTCCGTTACGTTCCCCCATCCGGCTATGAAGGTGTACCGGTGAGTTCAAACCATTTTATTGACAAGAAAGAGAAATACATGTTTTCAATTTTATTTGTTTATCTTTTGGCTTAAGAAAAAGAGAATGTTTTCATCTTTTCCCATTTCATTTCGGAAAAGAAAGCTGTTGTACTTTTGAGTTGACATTCCAATCAAAAACTCGGCTTTTCCTTGGCTCTTTCGATGAGCTGACTCACAATTTTCTTTTCAAAAAATGAAAAACTTTGTTTATGTCTTTGATTAGAAATTTTGATAACTAACCGGAATTTATTTCTTAAAGTTAAGAATTTCACAAGTTCTATCAGTTTTAACACTTATAAATCTAGTTTTGATCGCTACAAGTCCGTTTTGTTTAAGCGTTTAATCGTTTAAGCGGTTTAAGCGGACAATCCTAGTACAAACTTTTTGACATTCTACAGTAAACTTGCAAAGTTTCACTTTGTATTGATGGTTCTTTGTTGACCTTACGGTTCTTTGTTGATAAAGTCCTTGGGATGAATCAAAAAAATTCCCGCCAGCAGTTTACGCACCATTCAAGGTGTTTGGGATGCAAGGTTGGTCAGCAGAGTATACTAACAAACGCTAAGCCAAAATTGGCTGATCAAATTGGCTGATTAAAAATCCACTTGTGGGATTGTGCTACCCCTATGAGGCTTATATTAGGTTGAGGAAAAAGTTCTGACTCAGCTACGAAAGAGAGTCTTGCACTTTGAGTTGGTTCCGAATGGTCGTGCCATCAATGCCGAGCTCTATTGCCAACAGAGCAGTTGGCTTGCATTTACAAAAAGCTCGTTATAATTTGAGAAATACCGTATTTATTCTAATAGAAGCAAATGTGCTTCTATTAGAATAGAAGCATGGAAGCACATGAGCTTCTATTAGAATAGAAGCATGGAAGCACATGTGCTTCTATTAGAATAGAAGCATAAAAGCAAATGAGCTTCTATTAGAATAGAAGCATAGAAGCAAATGTGCTTCTATTTTTCAACCTCCCAAAATTGGGCTGCCAAAAAAAGTAGGTAAGGACCACATGGATCAAAAAATCTAAAAACCATTTTAAACGTTAGCCATTAGCCTAAAACGTACTAAAAACACGTTTAAAACTAAAATCATTTTTTCATCCGGATCCCACAAAAATTTTCTCGGAAAAATCATCCAAAAATCCAAACCAACTTTTAAATTTTACTGCCGATGCAATATTACTTAGTTTTAAGCCTAGAGCTATCCATAAAACCCCACAAGGGATCTTAAGTCAAGATTTCGCAGGATATCGATCTCTGGCTTCGATTAGAGACTGCTTCTTTTAGAATAAATACGGTAATTGTTGTTATTTTTGTTATTAAAGTGCGCATAAAAACTGAATTTTTCTCAGCAGGACTTTTTCCTGAACCTAATAACTGGATTTGTTACCAGATTGACTCATAGGGACTCAACCCAAATCAGAAACGACTTTGCTAGCTATATTGGGAAGTCGTTGGCCAAACGGCGAGCGATTACGGCTGCACAAAGAACACCAGCCAGACACCCGCACAAAGAACTTTCTTTGATCTGAAAATAACTTCTAGAAGAGATTTGAAGCTAAAAATTTGTGTCCCGGGGTTTTCGGGGTTAAAGAATCGATTGACGGTGTGTAGACTATAGATCAACGTTGTGGAATCTTGCATTCTAGTATCGGATTCCGGAAAGCAACAATGTACACTGCTCCAACTAATTTTAGAGCCGTTTTTTAAAACTCAGTAGCGACTGAGAGAAATCAATGAAGTTCAGCTTTGGCTTCTATATTGACTTTTGCCTTCTAGACTTCTAACTTCTAGATTGACTTTTGCCTTCTAGACTTCTAGCTTCTAGATTGACTTTTGCAGACAAAGCGCCACGACAATTAGCAACTTCTAAATAAAACTGCACAGAAAAGCTTAGTACAAAGATTTTCTACTGGCTGAATTTCAGATTTCTCTCAGTCGCGTTTCAGATTTCTCTTAGTACTGAGTTTTAAAAAAAACGTAATTGGCTCTATAATTAGTTGGAGCAGTGTACAACCGAATCAATTTCCTTTTTTGATTGCCATCCAATCCACCCATCATCAGTCTTTCAACAATTTCTCGATATCTTTCCTTTCTTTCCCGATTCTCATCCCATTTCTCGTCGAAATCCAAACAAAAAACCCACAATTAAGTCCAGTTTCTCTCTGATTCGACGCTTTGAATCCAGAAAAGAAAAGAAATCCCGTACAAATCTATCCCATTTCAATTCTTTGCTAAATTCAACGGCTTTACAACGGCAAATTCAACGGCTTTTCCGAACTTCAGATCTTCAGATCTTCAGATCTTCAGATCTTCAGATCTTCAGAACTTCAAAACTTCTTTTTCTACATCTTTTCCGATGTTTGTTTCTTGATGATTCTGTTTCCCGATTTCGCCTATTTACAGAGAGAATTTGATTCGACTTTTCGTTTTTCCCTTCCACAATTCCACAATTTTTCCTTTTTCTTTTCAAGAAATATTGATTTTGATCTACTGATAATGATAAAATATTATAATATATTGGGTTGTCCAGTTATGAATGCGCGTTTTTTACTATTTGGTAGATTTCTCAAGATACCGAAATCAAGAAAAAGATTTATATGAGTATTATTCGAAAGCTGAAGATCTCCTCTACATTTTGATATAAAAAGTTCTTGAATTTACCCATTTTTTTGGGTAAATTGACTGCACAGAAGAAGAGGTGGTCAAAAAATGGAAGGGTGCCTTTGGATCAAGTTTTGGCTCCGCTCAAATTGAGTTAACCGTTTGATGTTTGGTCAATAGATATATCAATACAACTTTTTTTAAATATAACAATTTCAGAGTATCTTTACTTTTCTTTTCTGGGCGGTTATTTACACCATAAAGCTTGAGGAATAGCTAAGCTGGAATGAATTTTTTCGAAAACGACCTCTCCCTTTGTGCAGTCAATTTGCCCAAAAGCTAAACAAATTCCAAAGGTTTTTATATCAAAATGTAGAGGAGATATTCAGCTCTCGAATGATATATAACACTCATATACATCTGTTCGATATCTTGAGAAATTTACAAAATAGTAAAAACACGCATTCATAACTGGACAACCCAATATATTAGGTTGATGCAAAAGTCTTTTTCATTTTTTTCGTACTTCCGTTAAAAAGTAACAAATGCACCAATTGAACAACGGTTTATTGCATTCGAAAGGCCAATTATTTTTCTGCAAAATGACATTAAAACGAGTTTAAAATGTCTTATGTCTAGATTTTTTTGAGAGCCTGAAGTCGGGTAGTCAAAAAAGGCGACGGCTCGATGATGCATTTTAGACGCTTTAGCTAAGAAAACCAATCTTGATGTTAATAAATAAAAGATAGAGCACAAAAAGTTAGATATTTTTTCAGATTTTCAGAGAAATTGATTCAGCCAATTTCTTTATAGAGGTTTTTATAGATTTTTATGAAAAACCCGTTTTCACTCTCGAATTTGCTTGAAAGTGAACCCAAATTGACTTAAAAAGATGGGAAATTGAACAATAAACACTTTTCATTTAGAGCAAACCATAGGTTAATTGATGACTTTGTTATTTTTCAAAAGAAGTACGAAAAAAATGAAAAAGACTTTTGCATCAACCTAATAAAATAATATTACATTTAATATAATATGTTGTAGAGAAATAAAGCCAAATTTAAAGGAAAATTGATCCCGAGCATAGCTCAAAACAATCAAATCGGCTCAGTCGCTCAGTGCTTCTTCTCTTTTACTATTAACTATTTATTAATAATTAATGATTAACCAAATTGTTCGTGAGCTTTTGATTAGATGAACAACTTTTCTAGAAATGGTTTGTTTAATCAGAAATTCCCCACCATCTTGAAGATTTGTTTAGCTTTTTTTCTGGATCTGATTTCTTGGAGTGCTTTCACAAGCACTTCCTTCTCGCTTGTTTTTCTATCAAATACGAAAATTGATCGAACTTGTCAAGTTAATTTTCACAAAGCTTTTCTCATAGTCAGTTTAAGATTTTAGCCAATGAAAAGGCCATAAATTGGATGTTCATTTGAAGACTTAAATCCAAAGAGAACTTTCAAAATAGAACTCCAAAATAAGCCTTAGAAATGAAACGATCTACCTTCGCTAAACTCTGACCAATAATCTAGAACAAAGCTCCGATATCTCTTAAGAAAACCTCTGATATCTTTTTGATATATTTCTTCAGTATTCGCAACTTGTACTTGTGCAACTTGTACTTGTGCAACTTGTACTTGTACAACTTGTACTTGCACTTGTAGAACTTGTACTTGCACTTGTAGAGCTTGTACTTGCACTTGTAGAACTTGTACTTGCACTTGTAGAACTTGTACTTGTACAGCTTGTACTTGCACTTGTACAACTTGTACTTGTACTTGTACAGCTTGTACTTGCACTTGTACAACTTGTACTTGTACTTGTACAACTTGTACCTGCACTTGTACAACTTGTAATTGTCCAACTTGTACTTGTACAACTTGTACTTGTACAGCTTGTACTTGTACTTGTACAACTTGTACTTGTACTTGTGCAACTTGTACTTGTACAACTTGTACGTGTACAACTTGTACTTGTACTTGTACAACTTGTACTTGTACTTGTGCAACATTTTACTATCAGAATCGAACCAAGTACAGTGTTTTTGAACTTAACACAAAGATTGTTACCTTGTGCTTTTCAATAATGACTCGAATTCCGCTAAAATCCATCATTTGCTTTCCTTGGAATCTGTTCCCATTTCTCTTCAAGGATCCCTTCGAGTGTTGTCTGCCGATTCCACCAATCGGAACTTTTTTCTCCTTTCAGCTTCTCTTTTTTTTCGAATGTCCGAGAGGTGTTCCTGTATTTCCCCTTGAAGATTCTCTTCAAGATCCACGTGTCCCTTTTTCTTTTCTTCTCCTTGCCCGTCGCGTCTCAGGTGACGCACAAAAGACAAAAATACGAGCAAGCAAGCAACCGAATGCTCGCGTTCAGGGGAATGTTTTTTGAAAGAAGAAGTTGAAGAATTCTTGGAAACCATTCACGCAAACTTCAAAGAGCTGGTTTGGCAGTGTTTTAGAAGCCTTTCTTAAGAATTTTGTTTTACAATTGATCTTGTTTACAATTGTTTTACAATTGATCTTTCTGATCTTTTCATAAACTTGCTCAAGATCAACAAAGATGATTAATGAGCTTTTTTATCAGTCTATCGCTTGCATGTCCTTGACTTTTTCCCCAGGACTCTTTCGTAAACATAAACAGCTATTGAAATCTATTTAAGCATTTCAAATTGAGCTTTAAAATGATCTAAAATGATTGATTGATTGATTTGATTCAACTGGAGGCAGACTTTTGTAGTCAAGCTCACTTGTAAATAAAGCTAAAGACTTCAAAAGAAAATTTTGGAATGTTTAGCTTATTGTTAGTAAGCTAAACATTCGAAAATCTCAAATCATAATTTCAAAGATCGAATTCACCTCAAAAGTGAGCAATTTACGAGTAAGTAGGCTAGTAAGTAGGCTAGTAAAAGTCAAGAAAAAGCGGTTCGTTCCACTTTTGGAAAGAGTTGGAAGAGCTGAAAGAGAGAAAAAGCACTTATGGATAGCCTTGATGTTATTGTATTCTTGACTCTTGACTCTTGAAAAGGATTGAAGGAAAAGATTGAACGATTTTGGGAGGAGAATGGGTTTAAAGGAGGGGAAAGAGAGACTTGAGGGGGCCACTCGACCCTTCCCTCTTCGTCTCTTCTCTCATCACTTGCATATCCACGCCAGACTTGCGAACTTGGTGAAATCTATTATTCACGATTATTCAAAGCTATTCATTGTTGGGTATTCTTAATCTTTAGTTATTGATATTGATCAATTATTGCTCTGGGATCCTATTCGAAAACTCAAAAAAACCCTTCCAACTCTAAGAAAATCTTTTGGGTACCTTTTAGTGCTCAATATTTCTGAATCTGAGTCTTAATCTTTGTTCTACAACATTCTACAACATTCTACAACATTCTACAACATTCTAAAACATTCTACAACATTCTACAACATTCTAAAACATTCTACAACATTCTACAACATTCTAAAACATTCTAAAACATTCTACAACATTATTCGAACAATAACTAATCAAATATCCAATATTCTTGACTCTCGTTAGTTTCGAATTCAAGAACTTTGAAGTATTAACTTTAAAACTTTAAAGCAGGAACTTTAAACCCATCCTAGTCTGGCTAATATTCGATTCCTAGCAAAACATTAAACAATATCTGTTTATCAATCCATTTCAACAACAAGACTGCCTTCAAAGCCCTGCTAGAATTGCTACTACAATCGTTATATCAATTCATTCATTCAACAGCTACGGATTCCTGCAAATAACAAAGAGAGCTCATTTTTCGTTATCCAGTCCAACATATTACTAGTATCTCTTTCCTTTCCCTTTTTTCTTGGCCTTGATTCGTTTCTCTCGGCTATTCATTTTTTATTGACTGACATTCAACGCCTCAATTCACGAAACAACCAATCCTTTCTCCCATTTTTTCATTGATTCTTTCCCTACTCGGATTTCCACACTCAATGTAATCCTAATCCTGAAGACTGCAATGTATTAAAAGTACATTTCTACAAAAACAATAATCCCTTGATCTTTGCAATGCGGCTCTACTCGTTTCGAACGACTTATTCGTTTCATGACCTTGAGCGCACCTCGATTCCGGTGAGTGAAGGTTTTCATTGTTTATTTCGCAAATTCTTGAGTTTCTTTTCAAGTAGACAATATTAATATCAAATAGAAATTCCAATTGCGATGCTAGCTGGACTTTGACAACTAATCCAGAGTGCTAGATCATCTTAAAGTTTACACTTTGAGTCACTGCATCACTTGACTCTTTGGCTTGATCTAGCTATCATATGTCAACTTACCTATCTGCTTGAGAGTCATCCAATAGTTGCTAGACTTGTGCGCTTTAACTAGTTGTGCGCTTAACTTGATACTTAAGTGAACTTGTATCGTAAACTTGGCTTGGTAAAAAACACTGGAAAATATCCCAGTAGTTGGCAGTCTCAGGTACTTTAGTCCTAATTTATTGAAGTAAATTACGATTAAAGTATGATTGAAGTCAAGATTACTTGGTAAAAGATAATGGAAACTATCTCAATCTTACCAAGCTCAATCATACAGCAGCCACGTTAACTTCGCCGCTTTTTCCGATCCATTTGCCGTTGGCAATCTACGAATTTTGCGCGTATCTTAGCCGGGTTTGTTTGAAAAAAAGTTGAATTTGATTTCATTCGATAGAAAATTTGATTTCAAGTCGAATGAAAGCAAATTAGCAGGATTTAGCCATACCTGACTTAGCAAAGTTAGCAAATGTCTTCCAGAGTTAGCAAAGGTCTTCCAGAGTTAGCAGATGTCTTCCAGAGTTAGCAAAGTCTTCCAGAGTTAGCAAATGTCTTCCAGAGTTAGCAAATGTCTTCCAGAGTTAACAAATGGCTTATAAATTTGAATTAAAACCTACAAATTCTCGATGCTAAACCCCATTTACCCACTCTTCTCGCTTTTGACCGTAAAGTCCACTATTTTTGTCTCAAAAACCCTTCCGCGGTTCCTTTCAAGGAAAAGAAACGAATGCTTGTGTTGACTTTTCGACGTGAGCCTCTTTTTCAACTTTTATTCCTTTTTAGATTCTATTTTTCATCTATGATTTCCACACATTGATAGGCTGATTCACCATTTTTCATTTCGATTTTCTCGAAAGACGAAAAAAAATTGTCAACAAGAGAACAGCGAAAAGTTTCAGCAATCAATTTGATTTATTTGGCTTTACACAATTTGGCAAAAAGGTGGCTATTTGATTGCTATTTGATTGATATTTGATTGCTTGATTGGTGGGGTGAAAAGGCCACTTGAGTTGATATTCACTCGAGAAGATATTCAGTAAACTTTGATTCTCTTCTACTATTCCGAACACTATCTGAGATGTCTGAGAAGCTAGAAAAGTCATGGAATCATTCCGATTTCCTCGCAAAATCGCTTTTCAATCTCTTGCAAAGATTGAAGCCACATTACAAGGCGATCGCTAAACCGCCGACAATCATTGTGAGTTTTGAGCTGTTCCTACTAGAGCTGGTCATACTAGAGCTGTTCGTACTAGAGCTGCTCGTACTAGAGCTGTTCGTACAGCTTTAAAAACTGTTCTATATGTGTGTTTCCTTGATTCCTTGGTGTTGATAATATAATTTGAGTTGACGTTGTTGACTTTTGAGTTTGAATAGTTGACAAAGTTGATTTAACAATTTATTTAAGACGAAATTTTGGGCAATTCTTTTCAAAAACAAAAGTTTGACAACGAATTTAACCAAAGAGAAACAATGCTTTGAAATGGCGGACAAATAGGGGTACGGTAGGCACTTTGGATCCACACAAGTTAACAAACAAATAATCTGTGGAAAATGATTTAAAGCAACTATTGGTACTATCCTGTTATACATCCCCACGCGTTTTGTGCACCTAATTTAGACTACTTTAAAATCATGTGTTTAGAATAAGTTGTTTAATATGTTTAGACTATAGTTTTGGACTAAGCGTAGATTAGATCATATGCATCAAGTAGATAAAACAATATTATACATTCTAAATGGTTAGGTCAATTGGAATGGGGATGTATAACAGGATAGTACTCAACTATTATATTCTTTTCATCTCGCATAAGCTGAATTGCCTCATCACCTGCTGTAAATATAAATGTAAATGTACTTTACGTAACTATTTGCATGTTTTAAAAGAGCTAAAGAGTTGGTTTGCATAAAAGAAGGGCTAAAGAGCTTGGGCTCAGGGTCAGGGTTAGGCTTAGGCTTAGGCTTAGGCTTAGGCTTAGGCTTAAGCTTAGGCTTTTAGGCTTAGGCTTAGGTTAGGCTTAGGCTTAGGCTTAAGCTTAGGCTTAGGCTTAGGCTTAAGCTTAGGCTTTTAGGCTTAGGCTTAGGTTAGGCTTAGGTTAGGCTTAGGTTTAAGCGTAGGCTTAGGCTTAGGCTTAGGCTTAGGTTTAGGCTTAGGCTTTTTGGCCTTAGGCTTAGGCTTAGGTTTAGGTTTAGGTTTAGGCTTAGGCTTAGGCTTAGGCTTAGGTTAGGCTTAGGCTTAGGCTTAGGTTAGGCTTAGGCTTAGGCTTGGACTTAGGTTTAGGCTTAGGCTTAGGCTTAGGCTTAGGCTTAGGTTTAGGTTTAGGCTTAGGCTTAGGCTTAGGTTAGGCTTAGGTTTAAGCTTAGGCGTAGGCTGAGGCTTAGGCTTAGGTTTAGGTTTAGGCTTAGGCTTAGGCTTAGGCTTAGGCTTAGGCTTAGGCTTAGGTTAGGCTTAGGCTTAGGCTTGGACTTAGGTTTAGGCTTAGGCTTAGAGCTAAGGTTCAAGGGCTAAATTTCAAAACCAATGCTGTTTGTGCGAAAGAAATGTTTAAGTTAAGATCAGATGTTTTGGTATTAAAGGCACAAATTGATTACTGTAAAAGCTTTAATTATTGCATTTTGTTTTTAGGTTTTAAGGCTTAGCTTGAGCTTTATATTCAGCCTGAAATATTGTTTCTTTACCAAAAGACAAAGTCGTTCAACTTCATCTCTTGTCAAGTCAAACTCCCTGAATCAATCCTATTTTTACAATCTTCTCGTGATTTTTGCGCCGTTTTTATTTTGACTTTCAGCCTGAGTGATCGGTGTTTTCTTTTAGGAATGATCGATTAGAAAAACGATCGTTTTTCTCTAATTTGATTGATGAAGGCGCTTTTCGGGGAACCATCAAAGTCCAGTGTGAAAAACTTGGTTTCCTTGGATAATTACTAATCTTATAAAAGTAACTTATTTGAATGAACAAATCAATGAGTTTTCTTACAACTCTTTTTAATTATTTGTCTTGAAACTTTAGAACAGCCTTAAAATCAAAAAGTTAAGTCAATTTTTGATTTCCAATAGTTTTGATTTTCTTTTCTTTTTGGTTTTAGTACTAAATGGTGAGAAAACAAATTTTCATAGTTTTTAAAAAACTTTGCTGTTCAAAGAAAAAATTTACATTTATTAATCCTCTAAAGATCCAAGCCCACCAATTTCTGCCAATTCCACGCAAATCGAATCTCTGTACTCATAAAATGCATCCGGATTTCTCTTTTTTTTTCTCCTTTTCCTTTCTTTTTCCTTTATAATCCAGTGACCGTTTGAATGGATGAGGATAACGACCTTGCTCGCCCCGTTTTGTCCTCTCTTTTCTCTTTTCACTATGCCCGAATATCCGAGTGTGGGGAAAACCCAGATTTTCCGCTTTCTGACCGAAATCCCTAACAGCGTTTCTCGTTAAAAATTTGTATCGATTCTAGCCTTGGGCTTTTTTTGTCTGATTATTTTCTTACCGTTCCTATTAGCTTGTTCTTTTGAATGTGTATCAGATTCTCATGGATCTCACAATGATATTAAAGACTTTCTGATTATTTTCTTACTCTTCCTATTAACCTGATCTTTTTAAATGTGTATCAGATTCTCATGGATCTCACAATGGTATTAAAGAACTTTCTGGGTCTACTGATTGTCAGTCTGAGGTCTGCTACTTAGTTAGTAACTGTTTTTGCATTAGTTTTTAATAGTTCTTGTATCAATTTCTCAAATCCTACCTTCAGTAGAATAAATTTTTCTTCACTTTGCTTAAAAAGTGTGCAAAATCTTATGATTAATCGATTTTTGATTACAATCTTTACAATTGATTACAATACAATTGATTACAATCGATCAAAGTCAATAAAAAAACTCATCTTGATCAGTTATTGGCTTTAAATTTAAACTTTTCCAGTCTAAGACAAGTTCGATTAAGTTTTTTATCATCAAATGATTGATTTACCGATATAAAGCAAAAATCACATCTTATTTTGTTTCTTATTCAACTTTTTTTCGCAATCACTCTTTCCTCGTCAAAACAAATTCTCACCAAAATTGACGTTTTTCTCTTTCGCAATTTTCGAATCAAAATTTACACGCCAATTCTTATCAATTTAGCATCATTATTTTCTCAATTTCAATAGCAAATTCCTCGTTTCTTTGCCCGTAACTAGCTTGTGTTTTTTTTTGCAGAACGGAGAAGTGAAAGTCTTGGAAAAAAGAGAAGAACGACCGCATTCCATTTGACGAGAGAAGAAAAGCTTTTCTATTGATCGTAGTGAAGAAAACAGTGCAAAAATTTGGTGAATGCCCGAGGTTGACGCCGAGAATCTCCCGCCGACTGGGAAGGCCACGGTCACTCGGAGATTCGCGCAGAAATGCATGAATCCAAAGGTAAAGATAATTATGCAGAAATGGCAAATGAATGTTTGTCTTGAATGAATGAATTAATGTTCTTAAACTTATTTCCAAAGTTTTTCAAGAATTTGGCTATATACAAAACTTTTTTTACTATTTGAACTTGCTAGTAAACCCGAAGATCAAGGAATTTATTCAAATCCTTTAAGTTATTTATAGTTAACGTTAAAGCCTTCTCAATAAGCCCCTTGAGATGAAAAGGCGAAAAAAGCATCGGCATGGCTATCGGCATGCCTCCAAGCTATCGGCATGGCGCAGTGGTAGAGCGCCGGTCTCTCGCTCTGGCCTCTCCTTCCCGACCATCCGGGTTCAATCCCGGCCTCGGTCTCTTGCAATCTAGAATCAGAATTTTTTGGCAATCTAGAATTAGATTGAAGCGCTCATCTGAAAAAGCAGGATTTCAGCTATAACAGCAGAAGAGCAGAAAAGCTTCAAGTAAAACCAGTTATTTGTTTGATCAGGGTTTCCGAAACAATTCTACAAAATATCTATATTCTCTACAATATATCTACACCTTTTCCAACTTCTAATCTCTGCTCTTTACCTTGACAATCTGAAGTTGATTCTGAACCCTAATGCTTCCAGTTTTCTGCTCAAAATTTTGCTTTTCCTATTTAACAACACACCCCTCAATTAGCTAGAAAATAGCGGAGAATCAAGAAAAAAAGAAAATGAACAGTAAAGCGAAAGTCAAAGGTAAAAAGAAACAAAAAGAAATTGGTGGTGTGGACCGGTAAAGGAACGTGTTTGGTTGAGAGAATCCTCTCCCTTGCCAGCGACAGCCTAATCTCCTCGCATAGGGCTTATTTTTGAGAATAGACCGGTCTGTGCTATTTGGTGCTCTCTAAACCTAAGTTCTCTCGCTTTTCATATTATATCTCCCGTTCTTTATCCCAATCTTCTCTAATGTCTCGATTTTGTTTGTTGTTTTAGCTGTTCTTAGCTAGATTGAGTTTTTGGGTCATTTACAACGTCAATAATAAGTTTATCAATTATCAATCGGTTTCTAAACTTTTCCGATAAGTAGCTTGACGAGAGCTTGACTTCAGATACCTCTCTTTAACCATTTAGCTAGTTATTTTGATCTTCTATCTTCTTCTTATCTATCTATCTTCTTCTAATCTATCTTATTTTGATCTTCTAAATCCTTGAGAATTGCAGGAGTTTAGTTCACAGCTAAAAAGGAAAGGCATTGAGTCAAGTTAGCCTTTCAAGCTTGTTTAGCAACTGCTTCGTTGGTCTAGTTTCTTGGTCCTAAATTTACCTATACTATTGTCTACACCTATTGTCCTTGAGGTTTTTTCGAGTCCTACAGTTTGATAAACGAATGTGCTTTGTTTTTGATCAGATGCTTTTAACAATTTGATATCAAAAGATCAAATTTAGTATTCTAGAAGAAAGGTGTTGCACTTTTAAACCAAAATGGACCATTCCTGGATAGTCTGACCGTCAAAATGGACCATTCTAGTGGATAGTCTGCTAGTCTACCGAACCTGGTACCTTTTTGTTCTCAAGTTCGAGTCCCACTCTCGCCAAACTTAAAACTTAAACGCCAAACTTAAAAAACTATTTCTCTAAGTGTTTGTAATGAATAAACGAGTTGAATTTTATACACAGCTTTCTGTAATTTTCAGAAATTGACAATAAAGGTTAGATTTTTCATACTTATCTATTGATTCTGATACTTTGGAAGGTTCCAGCTTTTGTATTTGTTTCAGCTTTTATTTAGCGGGGAATCAATGCAATAATTCAATGCAAATACGTAAGAAAACTATTTTTTTAAAAAACAACAAAGTTTGACGAGAGTAGGACTCGAACTTGAGGAGCAAAAGTGCAATAAGTTCGGTAGACTAGCAGACTATCCACTAGACCACCGAAGAATGATCCATTTTGGTTTAAAAGTGCAACACCTTTCTTCTAGAATACTAAACTTGACCTTTTGATATTAAACTTTTAAAAGAATCTGATCAAAAACAAAGCAAATCCGTTTATCAAACTGTAGGACTCAAAACAAGCTCATGGACAATAGATCTAGACAATAGTATAGGTAAATTTAGGAATCTAATTGTAAGTAGACCGATCAGGGATTTGTTTATATATCCCTTAGGACTATTTCAGCTTAAAAACATCATTCTCAATCTAATCCTTCAATCTTTCCCAGATTCCCTTCATTCTCTCCCCATTATTTCCACCTCTTCCCCTTGTCCTTTCTCTCTCCATCTCCATCTCCATTCACCCAATCCACCTTTTTCTGCAATCCTTTCTTTTTCCTCTCTTCTTTTCCACGAATTGTTTGACACCGGGTCCTCGGCTCTTGCCCGGGAAATATTGTTTGCGCACAGGTTCAACCATCAGCTAACTAGCCTCCATCTATTCATCTAACTCCTCTCTCACCTTAGCCCCATTTTTGTGCCAATCCTAGAGTCAAGATTGCCAACTAGACTATTTATTGACTGTTTTAACAGTCTTCTATCAATTTCCCGATATGGGGCGCCAGGTCGAGTTGCAGGTAAATCAAAAAATACACAAAAAAGAAAGAAATTCTAGAAAAAGCTAGGGAAAACTAGACTTACTTTACCACTAAATTTCAGCGCTATCGGCCGATTGATCCAGACCGAGTGGGCGTCAATGGATCACCGGCAGAGATGACAAATGGTAATGGATGTGTCCAGAATGGAGTCTCCGATCATTTACAATGGGAAAGTGTTAAAGAGCGGGTGATCAAAGCGGGAACTGTGGAAAAGCTTGTGGTGAGTGGTTTAAAGAATAAATTCAACTAATTGATGAACTTGACTTTGTCATGGAGTTAAAATCTGTTCGGTGAGCTCAATTGGAAAGTTTTCAGTGATTGAAAGGGTTTAAATTGTTAAGATTTTGTTTAGATTGATAAGAATTGAATTGTTAAGAGCTTCACCAGAACTCAAGCTTCACCAGAACCAAAATTTCCCCTAGAATCTGTTATAAAAACTAATTTAATGATGCGGAAAGCGTTTTGAATCTAAGAACTTGAGCTTTTCTATCAATTCATCTTCCATAATACTTTACAAATCTTTCTACAACTGCTTTCGTGCTTTCTACAACTCAATTTTCTTGATAAGTGTAAAAATTCGCCTTTTGCTAAGCTAATAACCTTGCTAATTTGGTAATTATAAAGGTAAACTACAATTGTGAGTAAACTCACAATTGTACAACTTTGCCTTTAATACAAATTCTATTTGTCAGCTCAATTCAGATCTCTATTTTCCTATCCCTTTTTTCCTGCTGTATCTGAACAGAATCTCCTATCCAAATTCAACTTTCCTCCATTTTCTCCATTCAATATCTTTCAATATCTTTCTCCATTCAATTCTAGGTCTGTAAACATAGAATTTATGATCCATGTGGGTGAAAAGAATGAACCCGCTCGAAAAAGCTCTCTCCTTTTTCTTTTCTGTTTGGGGAAATGTTCGAATTCCAGTTTTGTGCACAACCAACAGCTTGTTTGAGCCTTGAAGGAAAAAGAACAAAAGAACAAAGCTTTCGAAATGTTTCAAACATGAAATTTTGAAGGTTAAGCTTAGAAATTTTAAATAAAAACAATAACTAAAGCCTTTTCGAATCAATTCAATCATTTTTAGCCATTCAATAGACTAGAATTTGGTTTACAAGTTGAAATAATGTTCCTTTAAAGTATTCCATTTTTTAAAAAGCGGAAAAGTACCGTAATGACAACTAGTTTTCACTCATTTACCAAATTTTCATGTTTTTAACAATTTCAATGTCTGAGCCATGCGATTTCTCATCAAATCTAGTCAAAACTGGGACTGAAAACTGGTTGTTTGAGGGAAACTGGTTGTTTGAGGTCTAAAATAAGTACCTTTTAGAAAACGAAAGCAATTAGACTTATAAATATCTATTTATGTTTAAAAAGGTATTTGTATAGTACAATTTGAATAGTACAATTTTAATACTACAAACTATTAGGTTGGTGGGAAAATAATCGAAATTTGGAGCCTCTAACTTCAAGCCCAAAACTAAAAGCCAATAACAAATGAATTTATTCAAAGTAAAAACCATCAGCATCTATCAATGACGCAAAAGGACTCTTAAAATCAAAGACAAAGTTTGAGTCTTGTTTATTTCGATTATTTTCCCACCAACCTAATATTTCCTCAGATCAACCCACTAATCAGCGCAATCCCCAACTGCTAACCCAGACAATTTGTCTCTTTCAAATCTTTTCAATCACCACAAAATTCCCACACAACCAGATTTGTCAATTGAGAGTGATTGGCTGTGTTTGTGATCACAATTGACAGGAAAAAGCTGACTGATTTGAATGAATGAAATGCCTCTTTGTAAGCATTGTCATCATCAATTTCTCTTCTCATTCATTTTCTTTCTCTCAAAATTTTACGAGCTTTTCTCTCGGGATTTTGATTGCGAGAAAAATGGGATTGGAATTTCAAAAATTAAGGGCATTTTGAGGGAGAAACACCGGGAAAAGCTTGTTTTCTTGGAAAACTTAAAGTCTTGCAGAAGCTTGGGATTAATAGTACTTGAAAACTCTTTAACACATTGACGATCGCGCATCTTTTCGACCTCGCGCATCGGCGAAACGACCGCTTTTTGGACCAGGGATCAAAATGCATCAGCAAATACCAGAAATTTGAACATAAGGGCTTAAAAGACTCTAGAATTTGAATCCGGCCTTAAATTTAGGCTAACAAACTTTAATATAGCTCATTTTCACATTTTTAATTACCGTAAATGCTGTATTAGAATGAAATTTCATTCTATTTTTCAAACCCTTAAAATCGTTTGATCGAAAAAGTAGGTAAGGAAAAATTTAGATGACCCTATCTGATTAAATTTGTTCCCCTATCTCTCTAAATTTGGTTCCCTATCTCTCTAAATTTGGTTCACATGAAACAAAAATTTAGAATTCGCTAAAAACTATTTTAAACGATTTTCCTTTATCCAAAACGTACAAAAACAAATCCAAAAACACGTTTAAAAGTGAAATTATTTTCTTATTCATGATCCCCTTTGAATCTCCAAAAAAAAAAATCCATGTAGGGGAGCCTTATGATTTTTTCAAGAAATTATTTTACATTTTTTTCAAAAATAGCGTTTTAAATTTTAATACCGATCAAATATTAGTAGGTTTATTTGTTTTATAGGGTTAGATCTATCCATAGAACCTCCACAACGGGGATCTAAAGTCAAGATTTCGAGGGGTCAGAGGAGGATTCTATTAGAGGGTGTCATTCTAATACAGCATTTACGATACTTTATTTTATACGCTAATTTCTAGTAGTTAACTTCTTGATGGATATATGCTATATGTTCCCGAGCCGGAATTTCCTTTAGAATTGTTTTGAGCCTTTAAAAATTGATTACCTTAGATAAAGGGGATTTTTTGAAGCCGGTTTAATTACCCAAGTTCTGATCCTATATCCTCATTCTGGTGGAAACAGCCCAGCCACGATCAGCGGATTTGAAATGCTAATATACTCCGCCATAAATGGGAAGAGTCTAATACCACCTAAGCTAGTCGAAGGAAGGACTGCACTAATTCCTAAGGTGAAGGACCCTAAAGACGCAGGCTCCTTCCGACCTATCGCCATATTGAACACGCAATTCAAGTTACTGACCGGAGTGATTGCACGAGTGATCACCGAGAAATACAACGGGAACAGGTACGCCTTCCCAGAAGAACAGCTAGCTGTGAGAACGGGTGTGAAAGGATGCGAGACAGCCCATCTGACCGAGATCGATACTCACTGACGCCCACTTCCGAAAGAAAAACGGCGAAGCTGCGTTAATAGAAGCATGGGTGGATTTCTCAAAGGTATTCGATAGTGTGAGCCATGGATACTTGAAATGGCTGCTACGCGATGCTCCACCCGGGATCCAGAAATTAATCAGGCACATACTTGATTGCGAGAGGACCGAACTAACAATTGGACTAACAAACAACAGAATAGACCCAAAATTACATGATCTTGCAAAATTTGAGCTCATTTGGTCCAGCAATTCACGAGAAACAGCCGTGACTCAGCATTGAGTCACGTGGTCCGAACCGGTAGCCAAGCGTGACTCAGCATTGAGTCACGCGATCGTCTATGTGTTAAAGCTTGATCATACGTGTAGGGCTATATTTTATTGACAAAAACAGGTTGATCTTTATCATTGAGATGCGAGTTTCTTTGAGTTAGCCTGAAGCAACTGCGCTAGCAGCTTGATTCGCTTGGGTGGCGTTGACGGTTATGTTGCAGCCGCATTGGAGCGATTTGGTCATGCAGGCAACCTGGAAACGAGAAATTGTAAAAGCTAAAATTTTTGCCCTAGCTCTTATCTTAGTTAGAAATTGTAATACAATCCGATTAAATCTCTGAATAGCTTGAAGAATCTCTGGATAGCGTGAAGAACTAACCGTCGAAACATCTCTGTAGTGTTGGTACAATCCAAAGTAGTGGGGCACATACTTATCGTAAAGATTCGTCAACACTGCGACTCTTGTTCTTGCTTTGATGTTCTGAAAAGATAACCTATTAGATGTTTCTTGTAATGTAAAGCACTTAATTAACGCACATATTGTTAAACTTCTTTCTATGTTAATAGATAAGTCAGACTTTGAAGAACGATGCAATTTTCCTCACCTCAAAGCATTTTCCAACGGTCGCCGTTGACACATAATTGACACAAAGCACGCAAACTTGATTTTGAATAGTTGTATAGTTGGCCTTATTAGAGATCCATGCCTTGTAGATGGGTACAAGCTGAAAATAGGATTAAAATGAAGAGTGAAAAACTGGAGAAGGCCAACCAGAGGCCAACCAACCGACCATACACATTCAAGTACAGATACTGTACTTAAATGCTGCAACTACTTAGTTGATTCTTGCAAACTTATACCCCATTATTATAAGCAGCTTGTAGACAAGACATCGCTCCACATGTAGCACCGTTAGCTATCTCGTCGAGATTGTAATTGTTCATCTAGAGTAAAAATATAAGTGATGGTTCTCTAACAGACACAGTTTTGGGTTTCTATATAAGGTATACTTGCTTTATAAAGCGCTTAAATAGCGCAAGGAAGCGCAAGGAAGCGCAGGCGGCGCAAGGAACACTAGAGGATGTTCCTTACGAGTAAGTAGCTCGAGGGAAATTTGCATGAGTAATTTTTACTCGCTTAATCGAGAGCTGGTCAAAACAGGGTCATGTACAAGCAGTGCCACGGCAAAAAGAGCCCGCGGTTAAATTTCTGTGTTTCTTATTAAATGTAGAATTAAATTATCTACATTTTGTATACTTTGGGATCACTTAAAGCAGAATTTCTCAGTTAAAAGCTCAGTTAACCTCTTTTTGAGTGCTTTTTCGGTTTTTTTTTGGCATTTTCTCATCCCAGATTTGTTCTAAACGGCTCCAAAAAATAGCAAAAATCAGCAAATAGCTAATTTTTGGTTCTACATTCAATAAAAATAAGAAACACAAATAAATTGAACCACAAACGCATTATTTTGGCCGGCGCTGTTTGTGCACGGCGCTATTTTGTTCAGCTCTCGATTAATTCATGTTTTTGGTCGAGTAACTACGAGTAATCCTCTTTGCACGACAAGTAAATTGAATATCTTTACATTTGAAGGGATTTGTGAGGAACACTCTCTATTAGCAACCGAATTCAATGAACCCACTACAAGCATGATCTGAGCGGCATCCGAGGCCACAGTGCCCGCTGTTGCCTGATTGTATTGACCAACGCAAGCGATCAACTCGTTTAAGTGGCTGGATACGTAGTCCTTGATGGCTGAAGTCTTAGATTTTTGTACAATTCTTCAACAAAGCCAAGTTTAGTCCATAGATTTTGCTATTTAAGTTACCATTTCCAATTTCGCACATCGTTGGCACAGCATTGTTACCGGCTGTGGTACGATTCTTGATCCATTGCTCTACATAGACCCCAATGAAGTTAGCAAACTAGAAAATTGCTCATTCATTCATTCATTTACATTCAAAAGTTTGTCACTTACTCCGTACATCACTTTTGGATCAAGAACGGTTGTCTTGTTAATCTGGGCGATGATCCTCGAGAAACAAGTCCCACACTTGACTGGGATTTTCCCGCCGACAGGGGCCGGACAAGGGGCACTTGTTGATGCCGCTGCCACTTCCGGCACAAGCCCATAGATTAGCAATGCGGCCACAATGAAGATCATTTCAGTGCTGGAATTTCGAGTATCGTATTTTCCCTAGTACCCAAAGCTTCCCCTAAATTGCTCGAAATCTCGAGGACCGCTTATCAGAACCTATCGATGTGGGGAAAATGTAGCTAACGATGAGATCTTGCGGGGGATTAGAGTGTTGAGCTTCTGGAAAACTTGGAAGCTTTAAAATAGCCATCAACTCGGCTCGGCCGAATGCATTACTATTAGGGATTAGACTTTGGTAGTATTGTGTTCAATATTAATCTTTGATTTAAAGGCTTTCAGAACGAAGAATGGTATTAGAGATAAGTTTTGGGTTTTAGTCTTTGTTTAGATCTTCTGAATCTGATACTGGGAAGAAAATGATAGGAAAATAGTTTACTAATCTCATTCTTAAAGAAAGCTTATCAAATACAGCATATCATAAAAGCTTAGCTTATCAAAAAAGCTTATCAAAAGCTTATCAAAAAGCTTATCAAAAAGCAAATATAGTTAGCAAACTTTAGTTTAAAGATTAGCAAAGAGAATTCGTGAAAAGAACATGAAAAAAACAAAAAAACTATCACAAAACGTGAGTTAACATATTTATTTGAGATTTACAACTATTAGAGCTGTGAAATTAGATCAGAGAATCGGGGATTCGTTGGATTTTTAGCGTTTTATAGTTGCTTGATCCCTTGACGACCACAATTCGATCTCCACGTAGTTCTCGATCCCTTTTCCCTTCCCCAATGCACTCCACACCCAATTAAAAGTCCCAATCGCTCATCAATTTCACTCAACCATTGAGCATTTTTGCAGAATTCAAACCTTAAATGGAGAAAGAGACTAGGGAGGTTGGGTCGATTGGAAAACAACAGACCAATTCCTGATCAGTAATAAGCTGTGATTTGTGCTCAAAACAGAGATTGATTCAAATCATCAAATTTTAAACCGAGATTCAGGAATGCTTGATCGGTCCGGATGACTTGATGGACTCAAGGCATTTCAACGTGTTCTTCGCCACTTTTCGTGCCTTTGCCCAGCCGGTTGATGTGCTTGATCGAATGTTGAGGAGGTTGGTTAGTAGAGTAATAAGAAAATGTCTGCCTTGAGCTTTTCATTGATTACTTAAATGGGGATATAGTTTAAAAAACGTCGAATAGAAAACGTTTAAAACAGCGCCGTCAGATTTCACAATCCAAAAGCCAAGCCAATTCAAGTTTTATACCAAAAAATTTCTTGCATTCTTGGCTACATAATGGGTAAAACGGTTTTTTAAAAAAGTTAATAATTAATAGATAAAATTAGCGTTTAAAATATGTGTCGAGTTGTTTAACTGAATATCTTTAGAGGTCCGTTTTGAGCGCTCTTTTGGAGTAGGCTAGTTTCCGCAACTTTTTTGCGCAACAGGGCATTTGCATAACTGGGTCGTTTGCTCAACTCACCATAACTTTCTTCTAAGTGGACCATTCTTTATGATGTTGGTTTAATTTTGTTGCACTTATTGAGATCTACAAAATGAAACCAAAATCATAAAGATTGATACACCTAGAAGAAAGTTATGGCGTCCTTTGCTGGGTCATTTGCGCAACTAGGTAGCTACTTTGCGCGGCTACCTTTGGGCAACTCGCCATAACTTCCTTCTAAGTGGGCCAATCTTTATGATGTTGGTTTCATTTTGTAGATCTCAATAAATGCAACAAAATGAAACCAAAATCATAAAGATTGGTCCGCTTAGAAGGAACTTATGGCAAGTTGCGCAAATGGCCCTGTTGCGCAAAAAAAATTCTGGAAACTAGCCTACCCCCTCTTTTTATTTATTAAATCAACTTTTTTATAAAAAACTGTTTCACGCATGTAGCCAAGAATGCCAGAAATTTTTTAACATAAGACTTGAACCGGCTTGGTTTTTTGGATTGTGAGAAATTTGGCGGTTTTGATGTTTTGAACGTTTTCTATTATGGTGCTGTTTTAACTACATCTCCTTAAATGACTTGTAGCACTTGTGTATAGATATTCTGCAGTTGCTTGTTTAATATCGATACTAAGATTGGTTAGTACTAGCTCTACTAAGATTGGTTAGTATCTAGCTCTGAAGGTATTCCTAAAGAACGGTATGCCTAAAGAAAAATTGAGTAGTTTTATTTTTCTTGTAGTACTTCTTTTATTTTTCAACCCTACTTCGGTAATCTATTATAATTTCTACTTTTTAGATATGAATCCCTAGAATGCGACTCCGCCGGCAGCACCTCGGCCTTGGTCATCCAAAAGTAAGATCTACAACTATTTCTGTTACAAACTCCATTAAAAGTCTGAGCTCTTTTAATTCAATCCATTTGCAGCTCGATTCGCTCGGTGCTGATCTGTTGGATGGACATGTACCCAGAGGATTTCTACTCCATCGAAACAGACTTTGCCATGCTCACAAATCTATTGGACTTTGGTAAGCGCTTAGAATAGATTTTTTTTTGCTACTTTCTATAAACTATAGTACTGTTTAATGTTTAGTTTTTAGTATAATTTAGTATTGTTAGTATTGTTAGTGTTGTTAGTGTTGTTAGTGTTGTTAGTGTTGTTAATATTGTTGTACAGTTTTTATTCTTGTTGAATGTTCAGGTTTAAAACACAAAATGCCCGATGTGAGAGCAAAAGCGAGAATTTTACGTGAAAAATTCAAGAAAATCGCGAGTCAAGGAGGAATGATTGGTAAATTTTTGGTTTAATGATTAAAATTGAATAGCTAATCTTTGGCAAAATTAAAAATTCAGACCGTTTCGGAAGTTTATCCTTGGAAGAATTCTTAGAGCTTTACAAGTTCCATTTATCAGATGGTTTACTGTTAGGTTTGAAGTAGCTAGATATGCTGAAACAATCGCTTTCAAGCTATAGTTAGATATAGAAATAGTTTCTTCGTTTTTTAAAGTCTCAAAGTTTCAAAGTTTCAGCCGCTCTTCCATCACTGGATCAACTCGCTTATGCATTTGGATATGAGCACGCGGATTATGTGAACAATGCAAGGGAACGGGCGAAGATGTTCGATGTTGGAAGGGGAAATTGCGTACAAATTGCTGAGCAACTCACCTTTTGGGATGCGGTGAGTTTTTGTAATTAAGGGATTTATATATGGGTTTTTTTCTAGATTTAGGGTTTAGCAGTTGTTCTTTTGCATTGCTTGTACCAAATTATTTGTGTGAATAACTGTATTTTTAAAAATATTCCCCTATTTGACAAACATCTCCTCATTTAGGCTCTCTTCAAAGAGTTGCTCACTCATCAATGTCAGGGTTGTATGTGGTCAAAGAGGGAAAAGGTGAAACCGGACAAAGTTTACACTGTAAAGGCCACGATAGATCAGGTATCGATCAAACTAGAATCTGTCTGAATTCTCTGTTTTTAGTTTAATGCGGTTTCTCGGCGCGTGATGACCTCGATTGTTTTGCCCGATTGTCGACCGGATTTTCGGGCAAAGATCATCGCGAAATGGATCGATATTGCCAGGGTTAATTTTGTGTAAAGCTAAAAATATCGTAAACATCATTATAATATAAACAAAACAAACAGAAAATAAGATAGTTATGTTACATTGCTTTCGGTAGCTTCAAAACTGTTTAACTGTTTTGACAATTCATGGAAATGGAACGTGAGAAAAGGAAAGATTTAGGCTATAGCTTAAAAATTCGATACTTAATTCTCATAATCGAATTTCATTTTAGAACTTAATAACCAATAATACCATATCAAATCATATCAAATACAATTTTTTCAGGAGTTGAGAGCC
This sequence comes from Mesorhabditis belari, assembly GCA_958450365.1. Classification (NCBI taxonomy): domain Eukaryota; kingdom Metazoa; phylum Nematoda; class Chromadorea; order Rhabditida; family Rhabditidae; genus Mesorhabditis; species Mesorhabditis belari. The sequence continues at coordinate 1,400,547 of CAUEEP010000920.1, forward strand.
TTGAAGAACTTCTCTTCATTGAAAGCTGTGATTTCTTCGCTTCAGTCAGAGCCAGTTCATCGATTAAAAAGCACATGGGCTTTGGTGCCAAGGTGAAGAACATTGAATTTGATATTGCCAACAATTGTCTATTTCAGCCGTTCTTTGACCCAATTCCGTGAGCTGGCCTCGATTTTCGCTACCGATGTCGATGGGGATGAGCAGAACGCTCGTCGAATATTGGATGAGGTTGGTAGATTTGTTGATAATATCATATCCTAAGACAATACCGTTATTTTTTAGTTTCTTTATGGTTTGCTTTTATTTGTTGATTTATTTCTTACCTATTTTCTTTTGCAGGAGGGTACGGCTAAATCGTCACCCCTGCGAAGACCTCAATTGATTCAGAATTGTCGCCGAACAAAAAGTGATGTGAATTTGGCTGAATGCCAAGGAACTGTGAGTTAAAAAAAGCTTTTATTGGTTTTAGCATATTTGATTTTGGAACTAAATAAATGATAAAATTTGATTTTATGGAGAATTTAGGTTCCTTACCTTGGCTCTTTCTTGACGGATTTGACAATGATCGATCAAGCGGCTTCAGATTATACAGAAGGTAGGATTTAAGGGATATTGTTAACTTTTATTGGTAAACTTTGTTCTATAGGGTGCGGTCAAAGTATGGAAACTAAAGCTATTCGGCCTAACTCAGTTCTCGATGCCTCAAATCAAATAATTCTTTTTTTGCGACTACATTCTGAGTTACTTACTCTAGGAAAAACGTTATTGAACAAAGGGGTACTTTCCTGTTATATTCACTACCTACAGCTATGCTATTTGCAACAAAGTTTACATACAACAAAGTCTGAAATATGTAAAAGCGTTACCAAAAAAACTAGATTGATGAAATTGAGCTTTTTGAAGACTTGAAACATTTCCATTCGGGTCAATTCAGGATCTTTAAACTGTTCATCTCTATTCTATGAGATTCCCTGAATCATTTGATTGTTTAGTAGATCAATAATGCAGTCTGAAATGTATAAAGGCGTTATCAAAAGGACTATATTGGTGAATTTGAGCTTTTTCAAAGACTTGGAATATTTTAAGGAATTTGAGACCGAAAAATAAAAAGATGGTAGTGGCTATGAAAGTGCCAACAAAGGCAACTGTTTCCTAAAAGTTCAGATAATCATTCAAAGTGCGCGCGTTGGGAATGCTCGGCCGATTTTCTTAGGTTAGATAGAAATTTCCGCAAGAAAAGAACCGTTTCTTTGATTGAATTTCAATGTTTTATGAATACTTCTTGAAGATGTTCATATTTTTGGGCAATAAATATAATCATAAATAGAATCTTAGAACAATTTATAGGTTCGACCGGGTATTCCCGAAGCGCGCACTTTAAATAATTATCAGAACTTTTAGGAAACAGCTGTCTTTGTCCAATAATGTTTTTCCTAGAGCAAGTGACTCAGAATATACTAGCAAAATAGAGTTATTTAAAAAGAACTAAGTTAGACTCAATAAATCGATCAAGTTGCCATAATTCTGCCGCACTTTGTAGAGTGTTACAATCTTAAATAGAATGATTTAAGAATTGATTTCAGAAGGATTGATCAACTTCGACAAACGGCGTCGAGAGTTCGAGGTGTTGGCCAAGTTGAGGCTATTCCAATCAGCCGCTCGAGCCTACAAAATCCCGATGGATCGAGAGTTCTGTGCTTGGTTCTTCTATTTGCCTTGCTTGTCGGAAGATGATTGGTCAGTTTTGCAATATTTATCAACAAATAATCCAGACCTGGAGCTGATATCGATCTTTTTCTTGTAGAGTAACTTCTTAGCTTTTTGCTCCTGAACATATCAAAGGCCTACGAGGTTTTAGATTAGTTTTAGCTTTAGATCTTTAGATAAGATTCTTTTTAGCAGCTAACAACTTATAGTTAGCATTTTAGCCATAGAAAAACAAACTGGAGTCAAAACTGATTCCAATTTTAGCTTCCAACGCTCAATGGAGATCGAGAGACCCCCAGCAATCTCCACTCCAGATTTGAATTCGAGAAATCACAATCTATCAAGTGTGAACAGTTCAAGCTCAAATATGAATAAAAGGTAATAATAGGATTGCTGAATTTTCAAATAAACTCTTTAGTAACACTTTGTCACGACTGTTCAACAATTCGAGGACAAGCGAGGACAATCATTCGGTGAGTGATGGAATAAATTGATGAAGTTTCTAAATCAAAAATGTAAATAAGTCAAGTTTATGTGGAAATTTCAGATTTCTGGTAGTGGCACGCCGTTGATGGGTCAAAATTCGAGAGATTCTGGAATCCACAATGACGATTGGACTGATGGAGGGAGTGGAACACCGGCAATGTCAAGGTTTGGCGATTCTTATCTCAGCTCTTAAAGTTAACTAGTTTTTCTAGAGATTCTAGAGCTTATATCAGCCAGCCAAGCCATTTGTGGGACTGGTTTGGGTTTTTCTTTCGGTAAATTTTCATCTAGTTGGTTGTTTTCTTGGAGCACTTGTATAATAGAGAACTTGGCACCTTTGGCTTTATCAATTGCCTTCTAAAGCTTATCGGATTGATAGTTGTGTCTTAAAAATGAAGTATCTGATCTAAAACATATAACTTTGCCGAAAAGCGATCCTCATTTGAGAGTTTTTCAACTTCAACAGATAAAATTTAAACTTATTTCTGCACAATTATTCTACTTCTACTTGTTAGCAAGAGCCTTATCCGCTAGATTCTAATAAATCTATCAAACATTTTCAGAATGGCCGACTCGGGTCATCCAACCTCTTCATCAACCGCTCCATCCACTCCCGCATCGACGATTTCGGGTAAAGCCGGCCGCAGCATTTTCTATCACACCCCACCGCATATTGGTATGCACTTTTCTGGACACATTTTATGGGCCAAACTTTTGGGGTACTTACTTTAACTAGGTCTGCTAGGTGTTTCGGTTCTTCATAAGCCTTTCATAAGGATTTTCAAATCCAAGAGCTATCTGGGGCATGGATTTTTTAAACATCAGGTACGTCCAGGTCGAACAAGTCAAGGGCAACCCTTGGAATCAAGTCAACCGACAAGTCCATTTGACTTACTATCCCTAAAATTGAAGCTTTGGGGTTAAAAATTGTCATTCTATTTGGGTTATCGGACATTTGATACTCGCCCCCTCCGCAATTCAACTTTGAGCTCAAATATCTTGGTGTTGGGCTTTCCAGTTTCAATATTCTTGGTATCATTGGATTCGGCAAGTCTTTCTCTGTCGATTGGTATAAAAACTATTTAAATTGAACAGCTCAATGCCAAGAAATTTAAGCTCAAAGTTAGATTGCCAATGGTAAAGGGGCGGGGCTTATCAAATGCTCCAAACTTTTCTATTTCTGAATTAATCTAAGCTTTCAGGGTTTCTTTAGCTTTAACAAAAATCTCTGCTTTTTTCAGTACGTCGGGTTTTTACTTCTTGTATTTCACCGCAAACCCATGAAGGTTAATCTATGTCGGAATGATGAGATGAGAGAAATTACTGTAACGAATGAAATGACAAAGTTCATAAACCAATTCCATTCCAAAAAGTCGCCAAAGCTCGTCATTTCATTCAAACTCTAAGCATGCATGCAGAGATTTTCATTTTTTTTCCATTTTTTGCCAATCTCAAAGCACCCTCAATGTTCAAAATGTTCAAAATGTTTTGTCTTCGTGACATGGAATCGTTACACTAACATTTTCATGTTGAAAACGTGGATTTTCAAATGTTAGCTGTAAATATTACTTGAATTCTAGACCAATGATCTTTTTTTTACTTTCAGGCAGTGAATTCTCACCAATGGCTATGTTCCAGCCACATCAAAGGACCCATTCAAGTGATTCGCATGATCGGGCCAGACTACCGCCTGATTATCCGGTAAAAATTGGATTTTTATTGCTTAAGCATTCTAAAGAACACTTTATTCATTTTTTTTTGTTTTTGAAGTTTTCAATTTATGATTTTGTAGCGCTTGTGGTCACCGAAGATGAAAGTGGGTTTACACTCAGAATAGATTAACCCCCAAAAATATCCCTTTGTACCTCCTTTGTTGTTCGGATATAAAACGAAACTTAAGACAAAAAATGGGCGAAATTATTTTGAACAAAGAAATCATAGTTTATTGAAGTTTAAATTGAGTTGACAAGTGGTTAGTTAGCTTTGGCATAAAGAAATATGTGACTGGAAAATGGCTATCGGTGAGAATTTATAGGCATAAAGAGAAGCATAAAGTTGGCTGTAAAACAGTTTCACTAGGGGATTTGGTATGAGAAAAGTTTGAAAATGAATGAAAATAAAAGGAAAAGGTTATAGCTTTTGATTGATTGGTTAAATGTACCGTAAATCAGTGAAATGTACTCACACTAGTACAGAGAAGGCTATCCAGAAAATCTTTTCGTTACTTTTCTGTTGAAAAATAACAAAATCACCAATTAACCTATGATTTGCTCTAAATAAAAAGGGTTTATTGTTCAATTTCCTATCTTTGTAAGTCAATTTTGGTTCACTTTCAAGCAAATTCGAGAGTTTACGAAGTCTTTTTCGTAAAAATCTATAAAAACCTCTATGAAGAAATTAGCTGAATGAATTTCACTAAAAATTTGGCTATAGACCAAACGTTTTGTGCTCTATCTTTTATCTATTGACACCAAGATAGGTTTCTTTGGATCAAAGTGTCTAAATCGCGAAATCGAATTGTCGCTCTAAGCCTAAGCCTAAGCCCGACCTTCACGCTCCCAAAAAAATCCAGACATAAGACATTTTAAACCCGTTTTAATGTTATTTTGCAGGAAAATGAGTGATCTTTCTAATGAAACAAACAAAGTTCAATTGGTGCATTTGTTGGTTTTAAACGAAAGTACGAAAAGGGACAAAAAGACTTTCTGGAGAGCCCAACATCTTCCCTCTTCCCCCAGCTTCATCCCTTTTTGTAATCCATTCCATCCCCATCTTTTCGTTCTCTAGCACCGCTCAGCCTCATTTGATCGTGGTGTCATTCATCGAGTCTCACATGGAAATCAACTAAATGGACAAATCGGTGCTAGACGGGGAACCCTCCCACCCGGTCTACCCCTTCCTCATCACAATGACGCCTCACAGCGACGCGAACCCACTTCGGTATTTGGGAATGGAGAAGAATGAAGATCACCCCCTAATCTGTCTTTTCTTATTTTAAGCTTGCACATTTTATAATCGTTTTCCATTGTAACAACTTCTCTACAATAACTGTTTGTCAGTTTTTTTTAAGCTAATGTCGTTTCGATTATGGGACTTTTTGTCTAGGGATGGTCTTGTTTTGGGTTAACAGGAGAATTTACGACTTTCTTGAAAATGAATTTTAGGCATCGACCGTGTCTTCTGGATCATCACAATCAAACAATTCCACGCCGACCTTTCATTTGGCGAGAGTTGGATTGGATGATGCGTTGCAGCCGGAAGGAAGTGGGGGTGCCAATTACAAGTGCATTAAGGTGAGAAGGGCAAACGGGCAAACTTTTGTTTTACTTTGGGTTTCCTTTGTAGGGCAAACGGGTAAATTGATTCTTTAAATGTTGAAAAGCTTCTCATCACAATTTTAGGTCGAAAATGGTGATCGAATGCCGGAGTTGATCGAGCGGATTCTTGAGAAACACCTCATTGATGGAGACAAAAGCGAGTTCTGTTTGGTGCAACTTTTGGAAAATGGAGGTGAGACTTTTTTATGCAATAAAAGGAATCAAATCCAATCTTGTCCTAGGGTCACTAATACTAGCTCAAAAAAGTGCTATTTCCAGAGCTTGATCTGGCCGATTTATTAGAGATATTCTATTAGGCTGGCACGTAATTCCGGATATTCTTTTACATATTCTTGATATTATACGTAATTCTTTTACAAATCTGTTTAGAAATTTACACAAATTAACCTCCGATTTGTTTCATTAGAAAAGCTTTTTACCGTTTTTCTAGAAAATAGCTATAAACACATGTAAATGTTTTGTGTTTGAACGTTTTTTCGGATCAGTCAATGTCTTTATAGGAATTTTTATCAAAACAAGGTTTTTTTTGCTTTGAAACAGATCCAAATTGGCTTAAAAAGATAAAAAAGGGACAAACATAGGTATATAACAAGATTAACTGATGAATTTGTCATTTCTAAACAGATTTCTAAACAGATTTCTAAGCAAGTGTTATCAAGAATTACGTTTACTAATAATACTTTTAGTTAATGATTCAAAATTCAATCCATAAAATGGATTGAATCCAACTCCATCCATTCCATAAAATTTTAAATGGCTTTAGGCGAATTCCAATTGCCCGACAAATGCAATCCATTCTACGCGATGGCTCCCGACAAATCCCATATGTTCAATTTGATTCTAAGACGGAGAAAGGAGTTGGATGGTGAGTTTCCCTCATTTGAAAACTTCTCAAATGTTCTATCAATTCTTCAGGCACCATAAAGATTCGATTCTAGCCACTCAAAAGCATGGTGTGGTGATTTACAAATGAAAATCTTTTAACCTTTTCTAACCCCAAAAAAAAAAAATAAAACCCATTGTTGTAATGTAGCTTTATCCTCAGTTTCTCCTATGGGATTTGTTGGTTTAGATTAGAAATTAGCACTGAAAGCACTTTTAATGCAATTTAACCAACAATTTTCATAACTTCTTGTGTTATTTGAGTCTCTTATGAACTTGTTTGTCAAAATGTCAAAGGGTTTTTTTTGAGATCAATAAACTTTCAAGATCTGACAGATTGTAGGAATCTGGTTTTGATTGAATACTATTCAAAAAATCATTCAAAACCATTTTCATTCATCGGATCAGTTACAAAAGTTTGATTTCGAAATTTCCTTTGAAATTTCGACACTCAAGTTCATTCTCTCATCTGAGTTTTTCTAATCTTGGGACTAAACCTATTGTAATCTTTTAATAAATACAAATTTTAGGTGGCTCTCAATCACCGGCGTTAGGTCCATCGGCGAAGAAATTAAACAAAATGAAGAGGAGCAACCTGTTGAGATGGAGTAGTGGATATTTATAGTCAATGATTATGATCGAATTTGTAAAATTTGAGAAATCGAGGTGTACTTTATGCTCAAACTTGTAAACGCATCTTTTCTAGTTCACTCAATTCTTGGAGGTTTGCACAAATCGTCTAGGATTTACTTTGAAAAGATTGTGGAGCATTTAATACGCGCCCTGGCATTGGCAATCCAACTTTGAGCTCAAATTCCTTGGTGCTGGGCTGTCCAATTTAAATAGCTTTTGTACTAATCGACTGAAAAAGGCTTGGTGCATCTAATGATACTAAGCATATGGAAATTGAACAGCCCAACACCAAGATATTTGAGTTCAAAGTTAGATTGCCAATGGCAAAAGGGGCGGGGCTTATGAGATGTCCGATAACCTTGAAAAAATGAATGCTCAAGTGCACAGAAAGTATGCGTTTCCAAATTTTAGCCCAAAGTACACTAAAAGTCAATGTAACTATCATTCTCTATTCAATTCTCTGAAAATTTCCCCTATTTTTCAAAGTTTATCTCCTCTTACGGGTTTCGCTGCCTCAAAAAAAAGTGTTTTCATATGCTAACTTCTGTGTGATATGCAAATTTACGACTCTTTTCATATCTCTGTTTTACTTATTTTGTGAAATTTGTGTGCTCGAATCTTTCATTTTTCATTTTTCGCCTTAGTCACTGTGTTTTTGCTCAGAATTCTGTAATTTCTACCCATTTTTTTTCTTTTCAAAGTTTTCTGATGATCAGGCATCGACGGGTTTGTTTTGCTTCACCGCTTACGCACCATTTCTCCTTAAATAATAAACACTTTCACATTTTCATTTTGGCAATAGCTTCTCCCAAAAATTTTCTACTTATTGACACTGATTGGTACAAAAATAAAATGTTTTTAGTTAAATAATCAAAAGAAAGCGCAAAAAAAACCGTAACCCACTACACTACAGTAAAAAGGGAAATTGAACATTTTATTGTAACATTAGATGCAGCAGATGATTGTAGAGATTTTATCATGATACAGTACTGGACAATGAAATATCATATTTGAAAAATGATCGTCACGTTCGCACGTCTGTAACTTCTTTGTCTTTGAGTTTAAACTATTAGTGTTATACATTTTCTGAAAGCTCTTTTCAGGGGCTACACAATGGTAATATTAATATTTAGAAATACGGTAAAGACAAGGGAGTTACAGACGTCCGAAAGTGACGATCGTTTTTCAAATATGATATTTCATTGTCCAGTACTGTACATTACATGTTATTGAGTGTTTCTAGAAATAGATGAGCTAATTCAATCCTAAATCTGGATCAAATCCATCATAAAATGAGGTATTAAAAGATGAAATCAGATCATTTCAATATTAAGCATTTCAGTTAGTTAGTGGCTCTAGAATTTGTAGCAAAAATGCAGTCAAATTTGAAGTAAAAATTGGTCCCTAAAATTTGGGCATTGAAGGGAACCGCGTAAAAAGAAATTTACGCAAATTCGATAAATAGATTTAAAATCCTCTAAATTCAGCTTTCCTTTTTCAGAAAACTGAAAACTTACACAAGTTCTAGGGAAAATAAGCTGCAAAATGGGAATGGCCCGGTGAGAATGGTCCTGTGAGAATGGCCCCGATGAGGATGGCTGGATGAGGATAGCCCGATGAGGATGGCCCGATGAGAATGACCCGATGAGGATGGCCCGATGAGAATGGCCCGATGAGGATGGCCCGATGAGGATAGCCCGGTGAGAATGGCCCGATGAGAATAGCCACTTTTTTCAAATAGGAGACGATTCCTGAAGTCTTGTTGAATTTACGCAATGCTTAGCAAAGATCGCATAGAATGCATTACTGTATTTTAAAACATTTCTGTTTGCATCAGAAGTTCTGACCAGTTTTGAAAGATCCGTTTATTGCCGGACAAACTTGCCGCCTATTCTCACAATTTCACCGATTCCCAGTCTATAAATCACAAAAAAGCATAAAATCTGTGCAAAACATTTTGGATTTGCAAAGTAATGAGAATTTTGCTTTTGTCGTTTATAGAAAAATGGTTTGTTTGATTTTTTGCTTGTTTCATATTGTAATCAATGTAATCAGAGCTTGGCTGTACTTTTAAAACAATTGATCAACTCTATAAACTTTAAAATATCACAAAAGGAAAGTTTTTAGAATTTCTATGAATTGTTTCAATAGTTAAAAGTGAAATAATAGAATGAGATACGAATCGAATATAAAAATACGTTTTATAATCAAATTGGGGTCAAGATGGGCAGCTAAAGTCGATGAAATCTCATACAGAACTAGGATGATTCAGAAATGATGATTTTGGTTAACATTACAGACAATTAACATTACAGACAACTTCAAGATCAATACAGTAAAAGAAAAATCAGAAATTTGGCACATAAGTCAATGAAAGCTTTCGATCTTCTCCTTTGAGGCAGCAGGTTTTGACGAGAGCCGCTGTTACATTGTAAGGATCACAATTGGATGAAGGACGACGATCCTCAAAGTAACCCTGAAAAGAATTTTATAATATTTTGAAGTTGCAAAGTAATGAGAATTTTGCTTTCGACGTCTATAAGAAAAAGATTTTGTTTTAGAATGATCATTTTCGTGTTCTAGGTTCTGTAAGCCAGGCAAGATCTTGCTTGTCAATTATGCTAACGTGGCTCCTCTTGGTGCTTCTTTGCGTTATCTTTTCTATTGAGTTTTCATAAATATTGAATATCATGTACAATGTAAGAAGTTGGGTTAAGTCAACCATTTCTTTTAAAGTCTCCTATGCACTGATGGAGTTTGAATAATTTACGGTCTAGGAGACTCGGCACGATTGGCGATTATATTTGTGGTCTTGGCCTGACGAGTGGGCTTCTATTCAGTGGATATGGTGTGCTCAAGGTCTCATTTGGTGACTCTTCTGTTGATCTCTTCAATCATTTCGCTTTTCTCGAGCTGCTCGCGATCCCTTGTGGGATTTGGGCGATCGGGAGATCGATTTATTGGCTATTTGATCGAACTCTCCATTCGCAAAGGACCACCAGCAAAGAAACTTTGCCCTCATGGCTCACGATCACTACATTTCTCGCATCTTTTGGCATTTCGTCAAAGTCATTGATTCTACGATTGCCCTCAAATTGGGACCCACTATTATCGGCTGTCTATCAGTTTCGTGTTCTAGGTTCTGTAAGCCAGGCAAGATCTTGCTTGTCCCAAAATTATGCTAACGTGGCTCCTCTTGGTGCTTCTTTGCGTTATCTTTTCAATCTTTTTGTTATTGAATTACTCATTTACTCATTTTTCTCATTTTTAGACATAAAGTTGAGAAATTTGTCATTATTTGATAAAGATCAACAAGAAAATAAAGCCGCCAATATTTTTGACACTTGTAAGAATAGAAGCACTCATTTTTCGAGTTCAGCGGTTGTATTTTGTTGCTGATGAAGAGGAATAATAGCAGTAAATAGATAATAAATAAATTTTTCTTCAACGGTTACATTGTAAGGATGTAAGGAATCAAAAAAATGAGCAATTTATCATCAAAAAAGTTGAAAAGATAGCGCAGGAAACCATGCAAAATTTAAAAAGAAGTTGTGTCATAATTTTGAGACAGCCGGTAGACATCCGACTAGAATCATGGTTCTGGATCTAGACTTTATAGTATTTTCCTTTTCTATTCTTGTTTTACTAACTTGTTTTACTAACTTTTTTTACTATTTTCCTTCAAATCTAAACGTACACATTGATCATCGAATGTCTGCTTGGGTATCCGAACCGAGCATCCCCGATTTGCCACTCCATACGAGAAAGCGTCGATCGTTTCGGTTTCATGTGCTCCTGTTAGTCTAAATGCAAAATTTAGATAAGTTTTTATAAACTTAGTCATTCATCTTGCAGTAAATTTAAGCATTCTGATTCTAACAGATTAAAAAATATATTTGTTCACCTGGAGAATTGAACCCTTGACCTCCCGACTAAAAAGGGAGGCCTAAGCCTAAGCCTAAGCCTAAGCCCGACTAACCGGCTGAGCCGGTTATGCAACCTATACAACCCGACGCAGAGTTTTATGCTGATTCTGAATATAAATACCGTTTTTGCTAAATAGCAATCTGCCAGAAGTTATGAGCGTCTAAAGTTTTGTGGTCGAAAATGTGGTCATTTAGGTCTTAGTGGGCTCCTTGCGAGTCTGATTCAATGCAGTCGTAGCCGAATGTTACAGCGTTCGTTCCGAGAGTGAGAGGGATCTCACAGGTTCGATCCCCACTTTCCGTTTCTCTTTTGTTTCTTTCAAGAAGCGCTGACTAGTGTTCTTCGCGCATATTTCTTGTTGGAAAAAACATCTTCAAAAATGAAACCAAGTAGCTCAGCCTGTAAGATACAGAACTTTTAGCCAGTCGGTGCAATGTTTCCTATCCTTTACTCACCTTCTTTCATTATCCCGTCCTCCGTGTGGATCGTAGTAAGCAATGTGTTGATGGTGGACCTCCGAGAGCTTCAGAATCGCTTTCTCGATTGCACTAAAGCCAAGACATTGTTTAAGCTTAACTCTATGACTTTCTAGTTAAAACTAACTTATAACCCCCAGGCTCTCTCATCTCTTTGGTGCTGAAGTTGCAGTGACATCCAGCTCCATTCCAATCTCCGAGAATCGGCTTTGGATCCAATGTCGCCACCACACCGAAGTCCTCACAAACTCTATAAGTGAAATTAGATCAATTCTAGCTTGTTTTGCCTTTAAACTGTAAATAGCTTTGAAATGAGCTTACCGATGAAGGATGAATCTTGCAACAATTAGTTGATCGCCGGCCTCAATTCCTTCACAGGGTCCAACTTGGAATTCCCACTGAATCAGAAGTTAAACCACTAAATTTACAGGCTAAACCTGGGCTGGCATTGTCTCAGCATTTGTTCCAGAGATTCGGATTCCAGCGTACATGCCTGAAATATTGTAAGTAATGATTCAAAAGTAAGAAAAGTAAAGTAAATAGGCTTTAGTGAATCGTTGAAAGTTTATAATCTTTATAAGTTTATTCATATAGACAAAACTTTAACAGATAAATTTAAGAATGTTATAAGAAACTTGAGCACTTTAAAACTGATAAGACATGATTTTGTTCTGTCTTTTCAAGACAATTGCTACACTACTGGACAATGAAATATCATATTTGAAAAACGATCGTCACTTTCGCGCGTCTGTAACTCCCTTATCTTTACCATATTTCTAAATATCAATATTACCATTGTGTAGCCCTTGAAAAGAGCTTTCAGAAAATGTATAACACTAATAGTTTAAACTCAAAGACAACGGATTTACAGGCGCGCGAAAGTGACGATCGTTTTTCCAATATGATATCATTATCCAATATCATTGTCCAGTACTGTAGATCATCAAGAACTCACAAGCTCTGTAGTGTGCCTCAACCACTTCTCGTCCATACACTTTATCCGCTCCAACACCACAGTAGTAGGGTCCTAAAGATGAGTAAAGGTAAAGAGGAAATACGTTTCCGAAAATTCACAGTTCCGTTGCAGACAAAGAGTGTGTAAAAGACGATCATGTACCACTTACTGATCATTATTTGTGCGGGGTTCCTTTTTGGCGGATCGACAACGGTGGCACGAATTTTGTGCTCTACAAAAAGGTTCATGCTAGTTTGAAGTTTCGTTTTCAGCTCTACAGGTCCCGAAGTTTTAACATGTACACGGCAAACAACATAAATTTTGATTCACTAATGGATTTGGCTTGAATCGTGAGACATTTGATATACCATTGGCCCTTTGCCATTGGCATAACTTTGAACTCAAATTTCTTGGTGCTGGGGTGTCCAATTTAAATAGTTTTGTACTAATCGACAGAGAAAGACTTGACGCATCTAATGATCTCAAGAATATTGAAATTGAACAGCCGACCACCAACAAATTTGAGCTCAAAGTTAGATTGCCAATGGCAAAATGGACGAGATCAGATGACCTTTCATATGCGCCCCCCTTTGCCATTGGCAATCTAACCTTGAGCGGAAATATCTTGGCGTTGAACTGTCAATGGCAAAAGGGGCGGGGCTTACCAGATAACCGCTCCACGCTCCACCCCTTTTCCATTGGCAATCTAACTTTGAACTCAAATATCTTGATATTGGGCTGTCCAATTTAAATCGTTTTTCTACCAATCGACAGAAAAAGACTTGGTGCATCTAATGATATCAAGAATAATGAAATTGGACAGCCCAATACCAAGAAATTTCAACTCAAAGTTGGATTCTATTGGCAAAAGGGAGGGGCTTATCAAATGTCTGATAACCTTTGGCTTCGGCTCAACAGACTCAAACAATTATAGATAAAGTTCAGTTATAGACAAACGCAATCAAATTATTCACCTTGTGGAGCAGGATATCCCAATTTTGGCCATCCATATGGGTGTCTGTCCAAATCGAGTAGAGTGTACTCTTGCTCGAGACCGAACCACGGAACTTGATCCTTCGCCTTTTCCATGTACTCGAGACATTTCCGGCGATTGTTTGTTGCTGAAATTGAATCGATGAGCTTGTTCTAACTAGGTTTTGGTACTGTCTGGCTGCGTTAAAAAGCAGAACTTTACTCACGTGTTGGCTCATACTGTCGATCGAGTGTCTCACAGAGCACAAGCTTGTTGGGTCCTGGTCGGAAAGGGTCCCTGAAAAGTTTTTAATATTCTTAAAAGCTAGAACATTGGCATAAAGCTTCGTACTTAAGTTTTGACTATTAGTAAAACCATAACAAATAAATTGTTCATGAACATATTATTGACCTGAACAAAGCGATGGGTCGAATGAAAACGTCACTTTCATCACCGGTCGCTTGACCAGTCGACGTTCCGTCGAAATTCCAAATCGGTAACTCTGGAAGGAGCTATGCTTGAACTTTACTCGATCAGGATATTAATAGTGAGCCTAAGCCTAAGCCTAAGCCAAGCCTGAGCCTAAGTCTAAGCCTGAGCCTAAGTCTAAGCCTAAGTCTAAGCCTAAGTCTAAGCCAAGCCTGAGCCTAAGCCTAAGCCTAATAAGCCTAAGCCTGAGCCTGAGCCTAAGTCTAAGCCTAAGTCTAAGCCTAAGCCTAAGCCTGAGCAAACACTTTTATTTAATAATTTTCAAACTCACGATCCGGGCTTGTCGGCTCAAAGTCGAAAGTCTTCGATTTGCACCGGAGAAACTCTCCTGTTCCGTCGATCCAAATATATTTTACCTAAAAACAGAATGATAAGCGAGATGATTTCAACAACCTGAACCAATCCATTTTGATCTAAATCTCGATACTTGTCCATAATCGAGCTTGTCGCCGAGATTTCTAAATGATATAGCTAATAGGTTAAATTTCAAAGATTTAAGCTCACTTTCATACTTTCGTTTGAGACTTTTGCTGCCGTTTGACATGTTGGAGATCTGTAATTGAAAGCATTGATTTTGAATTGAAAAATGAAAGCAAAATCCGGCAATAGTTTTCGGCAATAGTTTTCAGAAATAATTGTAAACAAAATAGTTTAGAGTTCAAATTTCTAGACGATTTTTAGACGATTTCTAGACGATTTCTAGACCATTATAGTAAACGCAAACTTTCCTATTGCACTATTACTCCAAATTTCTTTCATGAGAAATCGGAGAGTGAGCGAATAAAAATAAATCAAACTTGGGAAAATGGCTCAGTGAGAGGAGAAGGGAAATGGATCAGAAAAAAAAAGGTTTTTTGGATCAAAAAGAATGATCTGGAGGTCAAAATGTTTCCGAAAACGATTTTTCGACGGTTTTAGTACCCGAAAAAAAAGGTAAAAAAAGGTAAAAAAGAAAATCTTTGAGAATTTTAGAAAACCGCGGAGAAAAACCGACGGTTGACGTAATGCTGGGTGGAAAAGAAAAGGAGAGAAAGGGGAAATGGAGAGGAAAAGTTGGGAGAATTTGTGTCTTGATGAGGAGATCAGAGTACATTTTGCAAACTGCTAAACGTTTTTGGAGCTATTGAACTTTAAAGTTTAATGTTTAATTTGATACTTTTACATAACAAAAAGCTTATAAAATTTGACGAATAAATACCGAAAAAGTTTGAGAGCTTATACAGTAACTTTACAGTAACTTTATAGCCAGTAAGAGTATTATATTTCTCCTGTAAACGCCTGGTATCTGGCACACTAGATCAATACTTACCGTAAATACCGTAATAGTATCTCACCCCCATAATGACGGTGCGGAGCGTTGCGTAGTCTAGCTTTGAACGAGTTTTTCTCGACACTGGTTTATGCTACAAGGCGAGCTTAGGTATCAAAAAATAGCTGAAATTCAGGGCTATTTTTTGTTACCAAAAACGCATTTTTTGAAAGTACGGGCGCTTTGAAAAATACTAAAAAACTTCTGCGACTAGCGACGACGCGACTGTACGAGGGCGCTGGGGTACTATTACAGTATTTACAGTATATCCTAATTTGACCTTTCAATTCTGATCAAAATTAAGAATTCATCTTTGAATAGAGATTTAACGGAGATTAACACATTCACGACGAGATTTTTTGATTTTTGTATAACTTATTTCCCTTCCAACTCGTTTAAAAACATTTATTCAGTCTAGATTGGGTATTCAGTCTAGATTAACTGGATTACGGTATTTAGTCTAGATTTAGGTATTCAGTCTAGATTAACAGGATTACGGTATCGAAAAACGCGTTTTTGAAAAGCCAGAAATACACACCTTCCCTTGCATGCCCTGAAATTCGTCAAAAATTAAATTCAATTAAAAAACAAATATGCCATCTTAAAGAGCACATTTCAAGCTTTCAGAATCACTATAACACTAATAGGTGGCAGTGGACAATTCTCAAGTTACGGCGCTTTAAAGTTGAGGTAAAATTCGATGTTTTTAATACTAACACATTTACGACGAGATTTTTTTTGGATTTTTGTGTAACTTATTTCCCTTCCAACTCGTCTAAAAATATTCACAGACAACCGATTTGCTTAAATTAAGGATCAAAATGAAGAGAAATGTTTGAGGATCATTTATGTAAAACCAGATTAAAGAAATATTCAGTCTGAAGAAAATTTAGAATGTTTTATCATAAGAAATTTCCGGAAATTTCATTCAAAGGTTGATATATAGATATTCAAAGGTTCAGAACTCTCTTCAAACTCAATATTTCTTTAATCTCTTTTGTGATAAATGATCCTCAAACATTTCTCTTCATTTTGAATCTTAATTTAAGTAAATCGGTTGTCTGTGAATATTTTTAGACGAGTTGGAAGGGAAATAACTTACGAAAAAATCAAAAAAACCTCGTCGTAAATGTGTTAAAATAAATAAGTTGAATAAATAAATAAGAAAATAAGTTGAATCGGATTGAAAACAAATATCGATAGAACTTCTTAAAGTAGATAAACTTTCTATTCAAAGCTAAACCCAAAGCAAATATCAAATATAGCTTTGAGAAAGTTTATTTAGTCCTATTTTCGAGCTAAACTTCTATAGGACTCTATTGAACTATATTATTAGCTCTATTGAACTATATGATTAGCTCTATTGAATTATATGATTAGCTCTATTAAACTTCCCCTACTAAACTTCTATAGGACTCTATTGAACTATATTATCAGCTCTATTAAACTTCTATAGGACTCTATTGAACTATATGATTAGCTCTATTAAACTTCTATAAGACTTTTAAAGTTATCAGTAGCATTCAACTAAAATCAGTTAAATGTTTTGTTCAAAAGGTTACTTTGAACTTTCAAATAATAACAAACAAGTTGTGAAAAGTATTGAGGGAAAAATGGCAAAAAAAACTTCAAAAAATGCAAAAAGAGGCAATGAACGAATGAAAATCGATTGCACCCAGGGAAAAGAGGAAAAAGAAAAAGAAAAAGGGGAATGGGTTAAACAAGAATTCTCACCAATCCCTTCTCTTCAATGTACTCAAATCTCGATACTGATAATATCTGCCTAATAATTGGACTGATAATGCACTCTAGGGTTTTAATAGGAAAAATGAGATCTTGAAAGGATTGAAAAACAGGATTTTCGGTTTAATTGTCTGATTGTCAACCTTAACTGAAGATTCTTTTAATAAAAATGCTTCAAATGGTTAAAATGAATGGAATTTTTTCTAGAAATGTACCCAGAAATTGCTTGATGCTTATTTTAATAGCTAATCAAGTTATCAAGGTGGAAATTCTGAGTTTCTGAGAATTCAATTACGAGGCAGATACAAGTGGACACAGTTTAATTCCCCTCAAATAAATGGCTTCTTTTTATCATCAAATTGACCAGAGACTACATTTATCTGTGAATGAGAAGAAGAAACTTTGGAAAAAGTCATCTTTGTGCTTGATTTAGCAAATTTAAACGACAACTTTTTGATAAATTGATTCAAAACTTTTTAATGAGTAGCTATTTGTTAGGAATATTGTAAGTTATTGGTTCAATTACTCACTGATCTTGTTCTTGTTCTTGATGATAGTTCTTGATTCATTAATTGACTACAAAACACAGTAAAACCTCGATAACAAAAAGCTTAAAGGATTTCAAAAAAACCTTTTTGTTATTAAGGTTTTTTGGTATTGAAATTTTGCCTCATAAGGCTACGAAGTGCCCTAAAAAGTGCCCTAAACTAAGAAGGCACTAAGAAGTGCCCTAAACTGTTCTAACAGCTCTAACTGTTAAAAAACTGATAATAACTTTTAGCTGATACCAATACAGAACGCAAAATCTTCAAGCAAACAAGTTACACAAAAACAAACAAAATCTTCAATCAAACAAACAACAACAATTGACGCAAAGAGCTACATTCCTGTATTGGTATAATATTGGGCTGTCCAGTTATGAATGCGCGTTTTTTACTATTTTGTAAATTTCCCAAGATACCGAAATCAAGAAAAAGATTTATATGAGTATTATTCGAAAGCTGAAGGTCTCCTCTACATCTTGATATAAAAGGTTTTTGAATTTGTTCAGCTTTTGGGCAAATTGACTGCACAGAAGAAGAGGTGGCCAAAAAATGGAAGGGTGCCTTTGGATCAAGTTTTGGCTCCGCTCAAATTGAGTTAACCGTTTGATGTTTGGCTAATAGATATATCAATACAACTTTTTTAAAATATAACAATTTCAGAGCATCTTTACTTTTCTTTTCTGGGCGGTTATTTTACACCATAAAACTTGAGGAATAGCTAGGCTGAGATGAGTTTTTTTTGAAAACGACCTCTCCCTTTGTGCAGTCAATTTCCCAAAAAGTTGAATGAATTCGAAAATTTTTTTATTCCAAAATGTAGAGGAGATCTTCAGCTTTCGAATGATATCTAACACTCATATACATCTGTTCGATATCTTGAGAAATTTACAAAATAGTAAAAACGCGAATCCATAACTGGACAACCCAATATATATGCTTTATTAAGTCGAATAGCGACAAAACAAGATCACAATAATCACCCAGGATACCACTCCTGGGTGATACCACTCAAAACACACCCAAAAGGTAAAAAGATACCTCAAGTAAGAATCACAGAGCAGTCAAATCAATTGCCGAAATTGCCGCTTTAAGCTAAATCAGCTGGTATCAGCTAAAAGTTGTGCAAAGTGCTTGTTGTGCCACAAAACAGAAATAAGAAGAGTTAAAATACTGAAACTTCACATATTACAATACACAAAGAAGTGCAAAAGATTGGAAAAAGATTGGATAAAGAGAAGTATTGAAACTTTGATCTTATCGTTTCTTGATAATGGAATAAATGAGCTTTACCAATTCTTGAAAGAACAACTAAAGAAATTTAAAATAGTGAAAGTTCGAGAGTTGTTTCAATGAGCATACGATTGCTCGTTTCTGTCGATGTTTGCGAAAAAATGATATGTGAAAAGGAAAAGGGAAAGAAATGAAAGGAAAACGAACAAAATGCCTCTTTGATCTCTTGGCTTTTGAAATTTGGTTTTCTTTTCCTCTTTGCCGTTTTTGAACCGCTTGTTTTTGTGCAAAATGGTTGGAAAAAGATTGGATAAAGAGAAGTATTTGAACTTTGATCTTATTGTTTCTTGATAATGGAATAAATGAGCTTTAAATGACCAAGGAAATCTAAGAATACCAGGAAAGAAATCTAAGACCAAGGAAAGGAAGAATAAATGACCAAGGAAATCTAAAATAGTGAAAGACTATGCGTAAGATTGTATTTTATTACTAATTATTGCTCATTTTATTTCTTTATTGTATAGTTAACTCCCTCTGGAGTAAGGGAATCACGGGCGCTGTGGTTAGCTAAGGCTAAGCCTAAGCCTAAGCCTTGAAGGTTAGCATTTGCCTGGTAAGCGAAAGGTCGCAGAATTTCAAAACCTCTTTTTGAAAAAAGAGGCAGACAGAAAAGGGGAAAATGTGATGTGAAAAGGAAATGGAAAAGCGGCGTTTTGATAGCTGAAAATCGTCAAAATCAAACTAGAACATAGTGAGGTGAATATTTTGAAAATCAAATAATTTGAAGTAATGAGACAAACATAGTCATTATCGACTAACTATTAGGTTGATGCATAAGTCTTTTTGTTCCTTTTCGTCTGCCGTTTCAAGCCAACAAATGCACCAATTAAACTACGGTTGATTTCATTAGAAAAACCAATTATTTTTCTGCAAAATAACATTAAAACGGGTTTAAAAATATTTTATGCCTGGATTTTCTTGAGAGTATGAAGTCGGGTAGTCAAAAAGGGCTAACTCGATGATGCGGTTTAGACACCTTAGCTAAAGAAAACCTATCTTCGTGTCAATAGATAAAAGATAGAGAAAAAAAAGTTTGATATTTCGCCAAAATTTCACAGAAATTCATTCAGCCAATTTTTCCGTAGAGTTTTTTATAGATTTTTACGAAAAAGGCGTTTTTCACTCTCGAATTTGCTTGAAAGTCAACCGAAATTCATTTAAAAAGATGCAAATTGAACAAAAAAACACTTTTTTTATAGAGCAAACTATAGATTAATTGGTGAATTTGTTACTTTTTAACAGAAGTACGAAAAAAACGAAAAGACTTATGCATCAACCTAATATTTGGATAAAAAATAATACAGTTGGAACTAGGGCAGATCAAAAACTCGGGTGCCGCCGGGACTCGAACCTGCGACCTTTCGCTTACCAGGTAACTGCTAGCCTTCAACTGCTAGCCTTTAACTCTAGCCTTTAACTCTAGCCTTCAGCTGCTAGCCTTCAACTGCTAACCTTCAACTGCCAGCCTTCAGCTGCTAGCCTTCAACTGCTAGCCTTCAACTGCTAACCTTCAACTGCCAGCCTTCAGCTGCTAGCCTTCAACTGCTAGCCTTCAACTGCTAACCTTCAACTGCTAACCTTCAACTGCTAACCATTACACCACAACGCACGTGGTTCCCTTACTCCAGAGGGAGTTAACTATACAATAAAGGAATAAAATGAGCAATAATTAGTAATAAAATACAATCTTACGTATAGCCTAACTGAACCAAAACCATCTTAAACAATCGATCAAGCTAACAAGCAATGTCTCATTATCAGGCTAGGTTTTTTTGAAGCACTGGATATTTGAATGTTTAGGCTTACCGTATTCCCCAATTTTAAAGGTTTTTCGCTGAGAATTTGCATAAAAGGTTTTCGAATTGAAGACTCATTCGAAGTTGTCGATTCAATGGTTGATTGCTCTATCTGAAATAAAATTATCATCCACGACTGCACATAAAGAAGCCTGAAAAAGGGAAAGCTGTTAATTCTGTTCTAAGCCATTTTTCTTCAGGTTTCAAATATTCAGAAGAATGCTTAGCTAATGGTTGCTTGATTGATTTCGGTTATTATGGTTATATTAGTCGCTGCAAGCCAACAACTATTCAGAAGCATTAGCTAAGCATTCTTCTATTAATTCCATTTGTAGTTTCTATTAGATTTGCAAGAAATTTCATAGAAAAGTTTTTGGACAATGATTTCTCATAAAACCAAGCCAAAAACCAAGCCATTCTTTCCAAATCTTTTTGATAAATTTGAATATAGTCAAAAATTGACAAAAAATAGTCAATTTTTGACTTTTTGCTAAAAAATCAGACTAGGCTTTAGGTAAAAATAAGAGATTTCTTTAGCTGAAGTGATTTCGCTTTTTAGTAGCCTTTACACAAGGTTTTAATGAGATTAATGGATAGGTAATGGATTGAAAACCTAAAATCAAGTACTTAAAACAGGAAAAATTTGATATAATGCTTTAACTTTTCAGAAGGATTTATTTTGGCAAAGTGCCAAGAAGACGAGATTAAAGATTATTTGTTGAAATACAAATAAATCGATTTTCTTAAAAAGACGAGTATTTACTTACTCCTAATCTTAAAGGTGTTTGCATGAAGGGTTCTCGGATTGATTGCTCATAGGTAAGAAGTTCTTGCTTCAATGGACGATTGTCTATTCAATCGATTGTCAATTGAATCTATTTAAAGACAATTGTGCTTTGAACTTTGATAGCTTACTTTCAAATTTCAATGGCTAAGTTTAGAGGTTCATTGGCTATTTTCAATGGCTTTTATTAAAGTAATAGAATGTCTTCTTAGAAAGAATGATTCACCTCTTGAACTTTTCTATCTTCTGCCTCATCTTCGTCCATCTTTATACCCGAACTCAAAAGGAATTGTTCCAAAGAGAGTCGATCTTTAGATTCATTCTGTAAATTGATAAAACAATATAAAACACTAGCTTTACTTGATTCTTTGAACAATTCATCAATTCAGAATATTCTGTGAGATGCTTTGATTGGAGATGTCGACGAAGCCCAGAGGTTCCAGTTTTCGAGTCAAATTTGTAGATGCCTTTTGCAATGCCATTTTGAACGCACAGCTTGCAGATTGCTTGATTTTCAGAAATGCTGAAGAATGACCAAACTAAAACGATTAGATTTGAAAAAGTTCAAGTCCACGCACCGTCAGAAGCCTTTCTTCCTTGATTGGCAGACATTTCTCGAAAATCGGCCTGCTTACACAATTCTTTAAAAGTTTGACTAGCAAATCAACAATGAAACAAAAACAAAACAAAACGAATTGTTAAGGATATCCTTAGCAAGATTTTGAGGGTTTTCTAAGGTTTGAGATAGAGTGAAAGGTGAAAATCGATGGATGAGATGGATGGGATGGATGGGATAAAGCGTTCTTTCTCTTTCTTTTTGTCATGGGATGGGCTGCTCTTTTCCAATCTCATCCCATCTCTTTTGCTATCGGAAATGGGATGGGATAGCGCATTTTTCTTTTCTTCAATCCTGCATCTTTTCTTTGTTATCCACAGGAAGGACTAAAGTATGTACATTTCGAGTAAAGCGTTTTCGTCCCACGAGGAAGTTACCTTAATTGTGTGAATGTGAATTGCTTCCATAAAATTCGATTGACAAAAGATCAAAGGTAATAAACTTAATTTCTAGTAAAGTTAACTATTTTTATTATGCAAAATGATAGGATCACCCCTAAATTTTACATTTTTTGGCTATGAAATTTAATAACGCGAAATAGCTTTTAAATCCTAGAAATATATATGTCGTAGCCGATTAAGGATTTCAGCCGAAGAAGTCTCAGACTTCATCGGCTAGCCGATTAAGTCTCAAAAATGAAATCTATGACTCAAGTCAATACCACAAACTCAAGCTCTCAAAAAGGCACTTAAAAGCTAAAAACGCTCTCTAAAAGCTCTCTAAAAGGCGCTAAAAACTAAAAACTTGTAGTGCTATTCTCTCTTCGATACGAAATAACAATAAATTTGAGAATAAACAAAAGAAAAACGAATGAAAAGTTCATTAATAATCAATAGATGCTCCCTTTTTCGCGATAGACGCCGAGTAGTCGACTTTTCATCGAGTTCACTAAGTTTTGAAGCGTTTGTGGTGGAATTGACGTCCAAGCTTGCAAAATTGCTTTTTAGTTGCGCGAAATCGTGTCGTAAGTCTTTTCATTAGCATAAATACAGTGGTCCACAAATGTATTGTCCCATTGCCATCCAAAAGTTTCTTTCGTACGAAAATCTTGCAAAATAACGATATTCCCAAAGAGTGTAGGGTATTTTGCTTACCCATAATACTCTACTTTTCAAGATTATAAGATTTATCCGTATACATTGCATAAAAAGTAAAGGTATAAAAACAAAAACAATAAGTTACTTAACAAATAGATCGCCCCACAAAGGAATCCCCAATTTTTCAAAAAACTTGCAAAAAGGGCCCTTTGCTAAGCGTTGGTCCTCCTGCTTGATCAAATCCACCCTTCGATTGGTCCTCTTTGGCTTGGAATCCCGCGCTTTTTCCAAAAGACTTGGGGGATGGTGGCCCAAAGACGTTGAATGTGAACCCATAAGGGCCGGCCTTCGAATCGAATTTCTTTCCCTTGAGGCGCGACTTCACAAATGACCACAAATGTTTAATTTTTTGTGGTGGGGGGGGGGGGGGGGGGGGGGTTAATTAATAAAGATTTGTCGCAAAAAACCGGGGGGGGGGGGGGGGTTTGGTTTTTTTTTTGGGGGACGGGGGGCCCCCCTTCCAGTGTCGGGTTTTGTTTCGGGGGGTTGTCCTGCTGAAGCATCCATCCGGGAGGCATGGTTCGAGATTTAAAAGGAAGCATTTGAGTCTCCATAATGTTCTTGTAGGCCACAGCATCCATCGTTGAGTTGCTCGTGAACTAATGGACCTACGGAAGTTCGTGACATCGCTCCTAAAAAAAAACAGTCAGGTGACAAAATACTTAAAAAGGTTCTTACCCCAACAAACATTATGTTTCCACCGTTGAATTTCACGGTAGCGGCCGAATGTACTTGAGTGGGTTCGCCTTGGCGCCGGGTGGTGGGTATAGTTGGTTTGGTCATCCGCGTGAAATAAAATGATTTTTGTCTTCATTTTCTTTACTTTCGCCCAATCACTTGTCGTCCAACTTCGGTAGGTCCGCGCGAAGGGGGGGGGCGTCCTCTGCTTAGTTTTCGGGGAGGTTGCGGTGGATCCTTTTAGGGTTTCCGGGGGTCCCCTTTTTTTTTTTTTTTTTTTTTCTTTTGTTTTTTTTTTTGGATCTCTTTTTTTTCTTTTTTTTTTTTGTGTTTGGTTGTCGGCCACTTTTGGGGCCTTGAGAAAGGTTTCGGTAGGCTTTTGATTTGGAAAAAATGCGGCGAATAGATTGAAAAGGTTTTCCACATTCTTTCCCGTTTTCCGGGTTGGCGTCCCCCCTTGGCTTTTTGGAGTTTGTCAAGGTTTTTCTTGCCAGTCAACCTAAATAATAAAATAAAATACATTTAATGTTCATAGAAAGCAAAAATAAAAAGAATAATCAAGGAAAACATCAATGGGACATTACTTTTGTGGAGCTATTTGTTAAGTAACTTATTGTTTTTGTTTTATACTTTAATTTTTCTGCAATGTATACGGATAAATCTTATAATCCTGAAAAGTAGAGTATTATGGGTAAGCAAAATACCCTACACTTTTTGGGAATATCGTTATTTTGCAAGATTTTCGTACGAAGGAAACTTTTGGATGGCAATGGGACAATACATTTGTGGACCACTGTATTCCTTACGAGGATGCCCTATAAGTTTTCAATAGAGTTTAAGTCCAGTGAGCAGGTAGACCATTCGAGAAAATCGATGTTGTGACGTTCCAGAAGCTTTAGTGGATTGCCTAACATGAATTGAGGCGTTATCCTGTTGAAAAATATAGTATTTCCCTCGATTTTGTGCTAGGAAAGGAAGTAGTTGATCCGCAAGGACATCCTGGTAATCGTTCGAGTTCATGCGACAAGTCACAAATTCTAAATCAAGAACGTCATCCACATTGAGAGCGCCCCATATCATCAGCGATCCTCCTCCGAAGTTTCGATGCCCACAAAGCATTGGATCTTTTCTCAAATCGTGCCAGGAGTACTTGTTGCCGTGGGGACCATCCAAATTAAATCTTTTCTCATCGCTGAAGATGACCTACAAAGAAAAAAATTGTTATGGAAGCAAATTTTGAGAAAATTTAGATTCTTTCAACAGTTTCAATAAAGAATCTTTCAAAAGCTCGCAATTCTAATTTCAAAATTCCTAAAATGACTCTAGATTTGTTATTTTTAGCTCAATTTAGTCGTAGAGCGGTTGGTTTTAAAGAAAAATATCTCCTCCTTTTGAATATAAAACTGGATAAGCTTTATTTGTATCCCAGCTTTTTTAATCACTAGATTTGTCAGCTGGATAGCGGATAGCGGAGGGCTGGATAGCGGAGAACAGAGAGCTTTGTTTGAAAAGATAATAAAACCAATCTTTTTGATGAATCTTTATGACAAACGCTTAATTTTAATAAAATTTTAAATATTTATTTTACTATTCTTTTCACTTCTCCTTTGTCTTTTCGAAACCTGAATTTAGCGCTTTCAAAAGTAACAGAACTTTGCAGCCATTCTGTAAAACGAGCGACGGTTAGGTCGCAGGTTCGAATCCGGTCAGAGTCAACATTTTTAAGAAAGAATTCTGATTTACTTAATTTAAAAAAAAATCTAATACCGGATTTGGATTCCCCACTATCGATTTGGTATTCTCACAAATTTACGGGTCGATCTGACGATTCAGGCTAAAAAATCGAGGGACTCACCACGAGGGACTCATCGCGTGGAACAAAGGTTCCTTCGTTCCACACGTCTACTCAATTAGGGATATTTAGACAATAGTTTTAGTTTTAGGTTTAGTTTTTGTTATTTAAATTGTTAATAGTTTTATTTAGGCTTAAGATACTAGTGAAAGGATCCACCGTGTGGGTTCTTTCGTCGTGAATTTGTTAATATCAAAAACCCAAGTTAAAGAACAGTCTCTTTAAACTTATTCAAACTCTTTTCGTTATTTAAACTGTTAATAGTTCTAGTTTTAGCTTTAGTTTTAGCTTTAGTTTCAGCTAATTAGCTGAAGTTAGCCTACAGTTAGCTGTCAATAGTTTTATTTAGGCTTAAAATACTAGTGAAATGACTTTTTGTCGAATCCGAGTCACTTACAAATCTTCGTTATCAAAGCATTCATAAATTCACAGTTTTACAAACTATCACAAATTAAACTATTCTCCATAAAACTATCACAAATTAAACTGCTCAAAAATGAATTTGCTCAAAAATTTAGCTCATAAAATTGAATAGAAAAAGAAAAAAAGAAAAAGAAGATAAAAGAGATAAAGGGGAGACTAAAGCCTGAAAAAGCTAGAGATTATCAAATTTTCCCGGCTCACTGTTCATTGCAATCTCTCACAAAAACACTTTATACTGAAAATTTTGATAGTTTTTTTGAAACAGCAAAGTTTTTGTCTTTCTTACTGAAAATTGAAGCTCTAAAAGCTCTCTAAAAGCTCTCTAAAAGCTCTCTAAAAGCTAAATCCAGATGAACTTCCTCGAGCGATGGTTGAAATGGCTCAACTCGTTGTCTCCAAGGAAAGTGAACCTTTAACAACTATTTCAGCTTTCTAAACTTACTTTAGATCTCGATTTTCATGACCATTCTAAATCTGCTACTATTGATTGGCAGTATCATTGTTTTGTCGATTGGTTTAAGTCAAAAATGTATAGCTTTTAAGATTGAATCTCAAAAATGTCGATTTAGCAAAAAGTATTGAATCAAATCCAATTTACGAAGATGTTTCTGGTGTTTTGTTGCATTTTTCTATCAATTCAGAACTACCTTGGGATCCCTCTTTTTCTGATAGAAACTCTAGCGAAACTACAACAGCGATGGAGGATTTTCGGCAAAATGTTTTTCACTTATTAGTTGATCTTTTCAAAGCGTTACTTCAGATTACGAATAGTTTTGACTCAATGAAAGCAATGTGGCCTGATTATGCTTTAGAGTAAGAACATTTGTTCGGATAAATCTTTGTATTTTCATTGTTGAAGACAACAAGACAACACTTTCAGAACTCCCACCAACACCACTCTATTCTACGGAACTTTTCTCTTTTCTTCCGAAACTTCAACGGAATCTGTTAAAATAGCATTCAAGAAAGCTAACTTCACAGCTACGATTGAAGGTCATTTTATCTTTTGTTAAAGCTTATCATCTCACAGAATCATCTCACAAAATTTGCAAAGATCTTGCGATCGATGAAGCGCACACGCCAGCACCACCGCCGCTTGGAGGTTTAGTTTCATTTTGAATTCGCATTTCTTGTAAGTTAATTTGCCTGAAGGAACTATAAAGGAACTTTAAAGGAACTAAATAGGAACTATAAAGGAACTAAATAGGAACTATAAACTACCGTAACACCGTTCCGTTTTTAATTGTCAGTAATGTAGTACTGGTATTGGTTTTGCAAATTTGGTTCAGATTTTAACTGTGATCCGCGTGATCCTCGAACTGTGGTGATCATGATCGACGCCTCGATGCCAATTGATCCAAATATTTCTAAAGAAAAAAAGCTTCAACTTGTAAGCTTATCCAGAAAACTCTTACAAGAAAAAGGCACCAAGTCAAGCTGGGCTTTTGACTCGAGATCAATTCCATTTTATAGAGTTGACCATGGGATCTCGAATTCGTTTTTTAGTTTTTGCAAACGCGAACCGTTCTGCGAAAAACGCAGAACGCAAACTCTAAATCTAAATATCTAAATTTTGAACTTCTTAAAAAGCCGTCACTCTATAAGATGCTATAAGGCATCTTATAAACTGCTTTATAAGCTGCTTCGATGGTCTAGTGGATAGTCTGCTAGTCTACCGAACCTGGTACCTTTTTGTTCTCAAGTTCGAGTCCCACTCTTGCCAAACTTAAAACTTAAACGCCAAACTTGAAAAACTATTTCTCTAGGTGTTTGCAATGAATAAACGAGTTGAATTTTACACACAGCTTTCTGTAAATTTCAGAAATGTGGCAAGAAATGTTAGATTTTTCAATACTTATCTACTGATTCTGATACTTTGAAAGATTCCAGCTTTTGCGAATTATTTTTTGAAGTTACAGAAAGCTTATATAAAACTCGAGTCAATAATTCAATACAAATACGTAGGGAAACAGTTTTTGAAAGAGCAAAAAAAGTTTGGCGAGAGTCGAACTTGAGGGCAAAAGACGAAAGGGGTTTGGTAGTCTAGTGGACTATCCACTAGACCATCGAAACCTTGTTGGGGAAGCGTGTGCCTCATAAGAAGCTCGAAATTCTAGTGATTTTCTATGCCAATTATCTGCCAGGAGCATAAGCTGTCCTGCAAAAACTGGCCGACTTTATAAGATGAAAGGTCAGCTTGACTGCCTTTGTCCTATTAGCATTAGATTTTGTTTAATACTAAACTTTGTCTAATGCTAATCCTTATCTGCTTTAGATTCAAGACTATCTCCTCTCACTTGCACCACCTGAGAACACGAAATGGCTCGATCTTCAAATGGGTGTCGGGGTTTTCTATGGAAGCAATGCTTTCCTAATCAACAACTTTCTTTGCAATGATCTGGTTTTTGAAATTTTAACAACAAAATTCTTTATCACTCATTTTCTAGCCTTGTTGGAGGACGGCTATTAGTGAACTCTTTATAAATCAAACGACTTTTAGCCACAATTCAACGCGGTGAGCAAAGAAAGGACTTTTTTCAAAAAAAATGGAAACTGATAAGGGCTGTAAACTGAAAAAAAAAGCTCAGGAAACTCAGGTTACACTCTAAAAATTTGCTAGACAAAACATGAAATTATTCTTATTTTAATTAGAGAAGAATAAAGCTGAATTTTAAAACTTTTTAAAACTATTGGGTTGGTGAATTGAAAACTGCGGGCTATTGTCATATGTGACAGTTTGAGCACTTTCTTCAAAAGAAATCCATTTTGGTGTCAATGGAAAAGTTGTAGAGAATCAAAAATCAAGCTTATATCCAAATTTCCAAAAAGATGCACTTAGTAGTTTCGCTTAAAAGTTGTGTGTTCTGTGTGTTCTTCGTGTGGCCGCGTAATCGCTCGTCGTCTGGCGCAGGGCTTTTACATAAGTCCCTTCCCCTTATTTGTATCAAACTCGTCTGGGCGGCTCGGAATCCTCAAATTGGACATTGACTTCTCCTCAAATCAAGGCTAATCTCAATCTATTGGATTGGTGAATTGAAAACTTCGGGCTATTGTCATATGTGACAGTTTGAGCACTTTCTTCAAAAGAAACCTATTGGCAGCAGCTAATGGCCACATCACCTAGAAAAACTTGTACAGGGTGCTTCAGAATTATAGGCGACAAGACGCGCTAGCCTTGTTTTTATGACATTTTCTTTGTTACGATTCCAATGCGGTTCCTATTTTATTCCAATGCGGCTCCAATACGATTCCAATACGGTTCCAATACGACTCCTATTTTATTCCTATACGATTCCAACACGGTTCCCATTGGGTTGGTGAATTGAAAACTGCGGGCTATTGTCATATGTGACAATTTGAGCACTTTCTTCAAAAGAAACCCATTTTGGTGTCAATGGAAAAGTTGTAGAGAATCAAAAATCAAGCTTATATCCAAATTTTCAGAACGATTGAAAACCTGATTTTCAAGAAATCCCAAATTTACGAATTTTCACAAAACTTGCATTTTAAGCTAAACTACTAAGTGTATCTTTTTGGAAATTTGGCTATAAGCCTAATTTTTGATTCTCTACAACTCTTCTATTGACACCAAAATGGGTTTCTTTAGAAGAAAGTGCTCAAGCTGAGACATCGGACATCTCCAGTCCTCCATTTTAATAGGGGTAAATAGGGGTGAGAACGGCCGCAGTGCCATAAAATTGTGTGTTTAACCTTTATGTCTTATTATGTACCCTTTGTTTGTATCACATTATTGGTTTTCAATAAATGTATTTTTTTTAAAAAATAAAAAAAAAAAATTTTTGAGTCTCACACTTGTCTCACACACAAACCAAAATCCTACGACCAAAGAGGAATCCGCAAATTGCCTGTAAAATGAGCAGAAGTCGTCAATGATAATGGGAACTATTTGGAATGAATTGATGGTTTTATGTTGAATAAATTTTGGTTCAAAGTTCGGCAGTTTTCAATTCACCAACCTAATAATACTCATATTAAAATACTAATCATAATAAAGATAATTTATCAAAAACTTACAGAGCTTTGGAGTTTATCCGTGATGAGTTCTCAAACTTTGAAATGCAATTGACAGGACGAGCTAGAGCATTAACCATTTTATCGGATGGATTGTAAGTGCTTACATAAACTAAATAATAACAGAAATAATATCTCAAAATCTTTCTTTTTTCAAGTGAATATGATGGCGGTTTTGGTGAGCGTTGGAGTCGACAGTTGGCTCAAATCGTCTCACAAACATTCTACCTCTCAACGATTGTGGCTAGGTAGAAGCGAGCAAAATTTTCCATCAATTATCAAAACCAAAACACAGATCTATTAGATAATATAGAAAAAGAGCTTTAAACTGATTAGAAAGTGGTCAATATGTGATCAAGATACCTAAAATTTCTTTCTATTTCTTAAAAGCGCTTTCTTTCCATCTTTCAAATCAGCATTCCGACAAAATAGTATAGAATCCTTGTGATGTAAAGGTTTTAGCAAGCTCCGATCGATTTCCATTCTAAATATGTGTCGTAGCCGATTATGAATGAAATTTTTTGGCAAATCTTTCTAGTAGAGCAACCCTTCAATGTATGGGGACAATATTATATCATCTTGTAGCGAATTAAATTCTGCGTCGATTGGTACCAAATTTGTGAGTTTAGGTTAAAAATTACCCGCGCTACAACGTTTCATTCAAAATCGGCGGGACCCCCGTAGCCGATTATGAATGAGTGGGTCTAGGGCGTCAACCATCAAGTATTTAGTATCATTCAACGTAGAATCATTGATAATTATGTTAAATTTTTAAAATTAGCAAGATTTGATAAAAAGAAAAAAAATTAGAGCAAAAAACTGTTTGTTCAAGAGAAAACTTTGAAGCCCCATAATTTTTTTTCTTTTTATCCAATCTTTCTAATTTCAAAAATTTAACATAATTATTAATGATTCTGCGTTGAATTATACTAAATACTTGATGGTTGGACGCTCCTAGACCCACTCATTCATAATTCATATGTGTCACCACTTCTTTTTGAAGCTTGATTTCCATTCTTGACCACATAAGTTTAAAGTTCGTTTTCTCTTTCCTTCTCAAATCTGAAAAACGATGAAACTTCTTCTTGAGCTTATCGAGAAAAATGCATGAAGAGTTCATCAAAATACGATTGCTTCAAATTGACCACTGTTTTCCGATCCTAAAGATACTAAAGATTGCTTCTTGGAAAGCTTCTACAGCTTCTGCTTCTTACAAACTCTATTTTCTCAACTTCTAACTATCTATTAGGGCTGTCGAGAAAAATCTTTCGTTCCTTTTCATCCTTCCGTCGAAAAATAACAATAAATGAATACAAATTCATCAATTAACCCATGGTTTTCTCTAAAAAAAGTCTTTCTTTTTCAGTTTCACATCTTTTTAAGTCCATTTTGGTTCATTTTCAAGCAAATTCGAGAGTGAAAGCACTTATTTTTCGTAAAAATCTATAAAAACCTCAGCGAAGAAATTGGTTGAATGAATTTCTCTGAAAATTTGGCTAAATGTCAAACATTTTGTGCTCTATCTTATATCTATTGACACGAAGATAGATTTCCTTAGCTAAAGTGGCTTAAACTTAAGCCTAAACCACATCATCCGTCGCTCTTTTGACGATCCCGCTTGACGCTCCCAAAAAACTGGAATTCAGTTACTGAAATTCAGCTGAAATTTTGGTTATAATCGTAACTTTTTGTGCTTTATTCTTTATCTATTGACACGAAGATAGATTTCCTTAGCTAAAGTATCTAAATCGCGTAATTGAACCGTCTCATTTTTGACTACCCGACTTCATGCTCTCAAAAAAAATCCAGACGAGATTTTAAACTCGTTTTATGTTATTTTGGAGAAAAATAATTCGCCTTTCTAATGAAAGAAACCGTAGTTCAATTGGTGAAATTGTTAGTTTTAAAACGAAAGTACAAAAAGGAAAAAAGGGTTTTCTGGGAGGTTAAAAAAAGGGAAAATAAGGAAGTGTGGGAAAAAATAAAAAAAAAAATAAAAAAAAAAAAAAAAAAAAAAAAGAGAAGGAGGAAAGGGGGGAAAAAGGAAAGAAAAAAAAAAAGGGAAAAAAGAAAAGAAAAAAAAAAAAAAAAAAAAAAAAAAAAAAAAAAAAAAAAAAAAAAAAAAAAAAAAAAAAAAAAAAAAAAAAAAAAAAAAAAAAAAAAAAAAAAAAAAAAAAAAAAAAAAAAAAAAAAAAAAAAAAAAAAAAAGAAAAAAAAAAAAAAAAAAAAAAAAAAAAAAAAAAAGGGAAAAAAAAAAAAAAAAAAAAAAAAAAAAAAAAAAAAAAAAAAAAAAAAAAAAAAAAAAAAAAAAAAAAAAAAAAAAAAAAAAAAAAAAAAAAAAAAAAAAAAAAAAAAAAAAAAAAAAAAAAAAAAAAAAAAAAAAAAAAAAAAAAAAATGAACGAAAAGACTTTCTGGAAAGCCTAATAGAAGCCTAAAATTCACAAAAAAAACTTTTTATGCTTCAGCACCTCAAGAACAATTCGAGCCACCTATGCATCGTTGGCTGCACAACGCTATCGGAACATCAATTTGGATTTTTGGAATGAATTGTCACAATCGGATATCCGACAGAGACACTTAGCGTGGATTTGCGAAGGTTTAATTGAAAATATAATTCAGTGATTTGAGTCGAGAACGTCAATATTGTACTAAGTTGAATACTAAGTCTTGTATTTTCTAAATTCTTAAACTTCTTAAGTAACTTCTTACGTCTTAAACTACAAAATACTAAACGATTTCTTGCATTATAAATGTTTATCGTTTACTTTTTGTCATTTTCTAAACAATTTTGAGTATTTTAGAATAACCTGCAAGACTGAAAACTGGTTTTTTAAAGATATTGAGCACATAAAGCGAACCGCTAAACGGATTCTTCTGAAATTTTGGTTGTAGTCTTAACTTTTTGTGTGCTATCTTTTATCTTTTCATCAAAATAAGTTTCATTGGAAGAAATGGTCCAAATAGCATCATTGGATCTGTCTTTTAAACACTCGGCTTCTTGCTAATGAAAAACCTTCGAAACAAAGCTTTTCGGAAACTTTCAAAAGAGAACCTTAATAGAATTGCGGTAAAGTAGTCTTTGAATCCTTCTTTAACTAAATTTCCATTTCGTTTCCTCTTCATTAGAAAAGTTTTCATCTTCGCTAGATTCTAATTTTCATTTAGATTACACTAGGATTTCTTTGAAAGAATAACTTGAGAACTTTTCCGTATCATAGCCTTTAGCCTACGTGCTTTAGCTTTGTCATTTGCAAAAGAAATGATTGGGTTATCTAATGAAAATCGTATTTCATTTGGTAGCTTCAGACTTATTCAATTAGGAAATGAATTTGAGTACTCTATTAGGATATTCAATTAGGAAAGACTTAGTACTCAACCTAATAGTTGCTTAAAGATGAAACCAACACAGTGTACAACGATCTCTCTAGCTTTGATCTCTTGTTGTTGATAGCTTGTAGGCTTAGGCTTAGGCATAGGCTTATAAAAGTACATACTTTAGCCCTACCAAGCACAACGCCACAACCAACTCGATCAACCACTCCCTGGTTTCCGATCACTTATCCATCCACTCCAACCCCAACGGGAGCACCAGTTTTCCGTAAGGCTTATAAATTTTTAAGTACCTTTTAAGTAGGTAAATCTTTTAAACAATCTAACCCTCACGTGTTTAGATCCATTTTGCCAAGATCCACAAGATATCGCTTTGATCATTCACATTCCAAATTCACAAAATGCAGTGCTATTTGATTCAGTAACTCGCTAACACAAGTGCTAAAAAATTTGACTTAATTTAGGTGAAAAAGTTTGCTCAACAAGCTCTTTTGAAAGTGTTTAATGGACTTGATCAGGGTGATCAAGACAAGGTAAACTTTTGACCGTGCTTTGATTAATTGATTGCGCTTATCATCGCATTTGCACTATCATCGCAAACGTTATACTATTCTTAACTTGCCAATTATCTACAATCCTTTTATAGCAATTGTTAATCATCTACAATCCTTTCAGTTGACGAGATTGACAATCTTTACTTACTACGGAAAAACCACTCAAATGATTCAAAGTTTTCCGGCAAGCGGAAATCTTCTTTCAGTCAATGCGACCATTAATAATATAACATTTATTGAACACGATCAAAAATCTTCTTATCTATCAGTGTAAGGATAGAATTTATGATTTAATCATTGCAAACCTAGAGCCTACGCTCAAGCGTTGAATCAATTCAATATCTATGGTCGAAAATATGCGTCATGGACCACGATTGTGATTGCTGAAAGTTTAGAGTAAGGAAAAATAGATTTTCTAAAGTCTAAAGTAATATTTAATCAATAAATTTATATAAATTTATATAGATTTAAGTTTAAAAGATAAAATTTGAGAGCTTACAGTCTTGATGATGTCGAACAAGCATCAATGGGCCTTGAATCGATGAACTCGAATGGGGTTCTTGTTTTAGGAATCGGAACTACGGAAAACCTTGAGAATTATAGAAATGCTAGTCAAATTTGGAATGAGTACAAGGTGATTAACTAGTTGATGGTTGATAGTTAGAGACTTACAGCTTGTTGATGGCCTATTGCTGAACCCGGAAAGCAGTGCCTCGATTTGCGTACCTGTCGCCAATTTCATTTGTGACACGGCATGTGCACACTCACCGGGAGAGATTCCAAGTAAATAATCTTTCAATTCTTTCAATATTCGAATAGAAGCAATAACTATAAATATTCAGCTTAGTAGACCTTGTGTTTTGAGCCTTTAAAGATATATAAGGCTATAGGGCATTTCTTTGGGAAAAATAGCATTCTTTATCATTTGTTTTTCATAAGCAATAGCAATTTTGATAAGCAATGGCATAAGTTTTTCTTGCAGCTAAGTAGGCAGCTTATTTGGATCAAATTTATAACTTAGTGTAGAAATTTAAATTCCGTCTAGCTGTAAGAAATATATTTATACTTTGATCTTTATAATTTCTTGTGAGACCGTGTCTCGGTGTGGTTTAATGGTAGATGTCTTGAAAACGCACAATAGAGAAAAGGAACCAAACGTGTAGAGAAAAGGAACAAATCTGTAGAGAAAAGGAACGAAATCTGTAGAGAAAAGGAACCAAATCTGTAGAGAACATGACAACAAGTTCATCAACTAAACGATGGCAAACATTTGATTTCAACGTCATTTCGTAAGCATCTACCAAAGCCACGGTCTCGAGAACGGTTTACCATACTAAAGAGCAAAACTTTTAAAAATAGATAATTAAAATTAACTTGAAGTCCTTGAAATTGAAGTGAGCGCATCCGTGATGTAGGATGCAAAGATTACTGGATGTTCGGAGATCAAGCTCAGAACCCAATCTGTAGAGAAAAGAAACAAATCTATACCGAAAAGGAAACAAATCTGTAGATAAAAGGAACCAAATCTTTATCAAAACTTTCCCTTATTAGGGTAAACTTCGCTCAAACTGGAGCAACCTGGCACTATCATAATTACTTCAACACTTGCGCGTGAAAAAAGGATGAATAGAAAAAGGAGCACACAACTGACTCAAGACAAAGCTTAAATAATGGCTTTTTAAGTACACAAGCTACGCCAAATGGACAACTGAATATCGTCTAGTGGCTGATTACGGTAGTTTATCCATCAGCTTTGAATTTTAACTTGTGCATTGAATTTTGACTAACTGCAGAGCAGTGGCAATTCGCCACACTAGCTTAAAATAATTTACGCCATCAAATTCTCCCAACTTTAAACAATTTGACGTTTTATATTTTAGTATCCAATCATTTAGCAAAGTATATTTCTTATTTAATGTTAGTTCTTTCTTAGATTCTTGCATGAACTGTTTAAAAACCATTGCTAAAGTTCATTATTGCTTAATCAATAGCTTTTCTTACATTTCCTTTGCATTGCCTACGATAGTGACATCTCGATTGAGATCAGCGAATCGAACTCATTAATGAAATCGTGAATAATGCTTTTTTTGACAATTGAATTGCTTTTAATTGGTTGTTACCTGAAGGTTTTCTTTCTACGAACTTCATCAATTTTTTTAGGCATTGAAAAATAGAAGCGCATCCAATAGGCGCAATTGGAATGATTGAAAAAGAGAAACGCATGCGCTTCTATTATTAGGTGTGTGAAAAAGTAATCCACGTTTTTAACATTTATGCGGTATCGATTTGTCCAACTTTTTGATAAAATTCATGGCATTCAAGCGTTTCCTTACGGTTGACCCATCACAATTTCATGTAAGGCCTATTTCTGAAGAGGTTGAACGAGGGTTTTCGAGAAGACAGCATCTTATTTGATCATCCGGACAGGTCTCAGGACGACCGCCACGTGGTTCTTCTTCTAGGCTTTCATTACCACCTTTGAATCGTTAGAACCAAAACCTAGCGGTATCATCAGTAACGGCGTCTTCGCCAAACGCATTCCGAGTTCGACGTGCAGCCTCCGCAGCTCTCAACCCATTTTTGAACTCATAAAGCAAATTTGACCGAATAACGATACTTGTGTATACCATTTTCAAACTAAAATGAAAGTAGTTTATTGTCGTCCTTTTAACAAAATAAATATATCATTCGAAAGAGGAAAAAATAAGCTTTTAAACGATATATATATCGTTAACAAAAAATTAAAAATTGTTTAGATATATTTATTTAAACAAAATAAAAATAAAAAACGTGGATTACCTTTTCACACACCTAATAGAATAAATACGGTAGTTCTTAATCAGTAGCCTAATCGTGCAAGACAGCTTGCAAAGAACAAAGAATAATAATATATGTAACCATATAGAAGTTACGGAAGCATTTTAGTGGCAACAACTCTTGCCACAACAACGCCTATGCCGACTCTCCAGCCTACAATGCAACCTGGAATCTTGCCACAAGGACCAATTGCTCCTGAAATTTGGCCTTACATTACCATTGTATTAGGTATGAAGATTTATATTTAAACAAACTTTAACACATACTGTAAATACTCTAATAGAACGCCATCCCTATAATGACGGGGGTACATTCGCGTAGTCTAACTTTGAACGTCCCGTTCTCCGTGCTGCTTTAAGCTACAGTATTCGTTTCAGTGTCAAATGATAGCCCTTGAAATCTAGTATTTTTTGGTATTAAAAGTGTAGTTGGGAAGAATCTAGAGGCTGAGAAAAAA
This sequence comes from Mesorhabditis belari, assembly GCA_958450365.1. Taxonomy (NCBI): domain Eukaryota; kingdom Metazoa; phylum Nematoda; class Chromadorea; order Rhabditida; family Rhabditidae; genus Mesorhabditis; species Mesorhabditis belari. Next base: position 1,437,737 of record CAUEEP010000920.1, read on the forward strand.
GTTTCTAAGAAGAAGTTAGACTACGCGACTGTAGACACAACTAACGCCATGTTCTATTAGAGTATTTACGGTGATTGCACAGATACCTCTTCCGAGTTGAGTAGTCCAACAGCGTTGAATGATCGAGGATTCGAAGTGGTGAGAATCTGAATTTGGCTGGGGATTTGTGACAACAATTTAGCTCCGAATATTCCTGGTCAACACTTTGATCAAGTACCAAATTGGAGTCGAGTATACTTTGGTTTCTTTAGTGACATTTGACGCTCAAACAAAGGTGCATTTGCTTTTAAACTCAATCTAGCTTTAAACTAGCTTTAACCATTGATTGGCAATATGGACCCGTAGACAATTTTGTCTTCAGGTTGAGTTCCACTTCAATAGTCATACGGATTGGACTTCTTTATATAAAGCTTTAACCATTGATTGGCAATATGGACCTGCAGACAATCATGGAAAATGGAAAAACATTGATGAGTTGGTCTTTTTGGAGTCTGTTATCTTGGAGTTGGATCAAAAAGCTCTAAAAGCAAAAAAATAATCTATATGCTTTACTTTCAGCGCTATGGAGCTCGTGCTATCGGACGTTTATCAACCGACAAATGGTGCCAAAGGTGATGGCAATGTCTTATGGATTTTTACCACTGGACCGTTAGTATTCTGTGTAAAAATTAAGATAAAATGATTTAGTAACAATCTAAATCTCACTCAAAGATACCAGAATGCAGTTAGCGTTTTGGGCCAAGGAGATGTGAAAGTGAAAGTGATCGGGCTGGGAAATATTACTGATGACTTCATGACGAATATTGCGACTGATTATACAATTGTGAAAGATTACACAAATCCATTGAGTGGAATGGCCTCTGCGAAGGATTCAGTTGGACCAGTGCTCTATCAAGATTCAACACAAAGTTTCATTTTCGCTACTTTCCAGTTATACAGAACACAACAGTACTCTTTACTTGAATCCCATTGAATCAATGGATATTTAGATTTGGAATTAGATATTTGAATCTATAGATATTAAAAAGATCTTCCGTTAAGGTTCTGCTTTGGTAATCAAGTAATTAAACTTCAATCTTTTATCAAACCTTGCCCGCAAAACAGAGAAATTAGCATACCTATCCTTTTCTTATCATATATTCTTACCTAAGCCATTAATTGGAACCAAGGATGCGCATGAATTGCCAAGACAAATGCAAATCGCCGAAACTTATCCCCCTGAGATTTCGCTTTGTTTTGTGAGATTTCGTTTTTCTAAAGCTCAAATTTTGCGAAGTATAACTCCATTGATGCAACGCATTTTTGTGGTAAGAATGTACAGGGTGACCAAGAAAAAGGCAATGAAAAGGCAAGCAACCAGAGTGATTAACTAAAGCAGACTCGCAATAATGTTTGTACAGGATGACCAAGAATTACCGCAACACAAAAGGTTTGGCTTTTAACCAAATATGCAACCCATCTCGAAAAGTTAACTTAAATATCTTTATTCAACATATAACAATAACAAATTAACAATTAAATTCAAATTTGCCTCCATCGGCATTCAGACAGGCCTGCAAACGTTTGGGAAAGGCGTTGACCGTGGGAAACGTTTGGGAAACGAGCAAATAGGCATCATCGAGGGTATCCCATGCTTTGATCAGCGCCTTCTTCAAACTTTCGATATTTTTATGTGGTTTTGCACATGCCCTGGCTTCAAGAACACTCCAGACTGAGTAATCCAATGAGTTAAGATCGGGTGAGCTGGGTGGCCACTCAGAAAACGAGATGAAGCCCGGGAAGGTCTTTGAACAAAACTCTTGCACTTTCTTTGCACTTTCTTTGTGAGCCGGCGCACCATCTTGTTGATAAGTCCGAATTTGATTTTTGAAGTGGTAACCATAAAAACAGGTAAGCAAAAAGTGAAATGGGGCTCATAACATAATACGACGTTGTTGCGGTAATTCTTGGTCACCCTGTAAGGTGAATGGAGCGTATTATAAATTCCCACGTGTGTAGCGGTAGGATAAATTTGGATGTGATTGCCGAAATGATATGTGTGTTTGTTGAAGTGTATTTGAAAGATTTAACTGGACACAACCGACTACCGCCCTCAACATCTCCGAAGTCGGAGCCTTAGGAATAAACGACGACCTGTCTTGCATTCCGGAAGATTACTTGTTTATCTATATGAGTAATGATAATCTTTCGTGAGGCAAATATAATGAAGAAATAGGATAGAAAGGGGGAACATGCTAGGGGAAGGGGAAAGCTTTCTAGTATGATTCCGAATGAATGGTGTTTCAAGTTGAGAGATCGGGCAGCCCGAAGGACCGCTTCCTTTAGTCTAGGTCTTAGTCTAGGTCTAGGTCTTAGTCTAGGTCTAGGTCTTAGTCTAGGTCTAGGTCTTAGTCTAGGTCTAGGTCTTAGTCTAGGTCTGAAATATTGAAGTCTGTGTGAATAAAGAGCTCAGTGTGAGATTTCAATTGGGGAGAGAGAATATGGATGAAGTCGTTTCAACTAAAGTTACAGAGCGAAGAGAGACATAGGAGAACTCTGAATTTTGTGCTTTTCTGATTTCTGATAATTAGAATAGTTAGACGGATTTCTGACAATTAGAATAGTTAGAATAGGGGTGAATGGAGCGTATGCAAATTTCTCTTTGGTGTTTAACTCCATTGGTGCAAGGCCTTTTCTCGAGCCTTTTTGCGAGAGTTTAAGTAAAGAGTACCAATCTCAGACTACCGTAAAGACTAGTTTAAGTAAAGACTACCGTAAAGACTGCGTTGGTACTAACACAACTCGTTTGTGGTCTTCTCTTTCTTTTCGCCAGAATCTGGAAATATCTATTGAGAAATAGAAAACGACATTATATCATTGCCAGAATCTGGAGGCTTTATTTATTTTCTTACAGATGGTCCACCTTCAATCCCAACAATAAAAGGTGACATCTTGTTAGCAGTCGATCGAGAAATGCCCTTAAATCTTTTTGCGTCTCTTCAAACATTCTTGCAAAAATTCGCTGGGGTAATTTTTGTACACTATTGTTTTTCATTATACTTTCAAAGTGTTACCCTTGCTCACTCAACTGAATATCTTCTAGTTTCATGGGAAATTTCAAATAAAAGGGGCAGCTACGAAAGGCAAACTAAAAGGGGCAGCTACACAGAAAAAGGAGTGAGACTTCGTAGCTTTCATCGCTGCCCATTTGTTTGAATCTTTGTTTGAATCATAAAGACATTCTACTAGAGTTTAGGGTGACACTTTGAAAGTATAGTTTTCATGTAACTTTAGCACTTTACCATTGGACCGGATAAATGCCATTTTGCTATTGTTTTGTTTGACTCGGAGGGCATTCAGAAAGTCTATGAGTTCACAGAGGGTCAAGATCTTGCGGTATGGCATGATTTTTTATATTGAACTGTTTGGTTTTTTCATTTTTTCTTAAAATCTTGCTCTTAACTTACATTTAGACACATTACAAAGAGATTTAGACTGTTCTGGACCATATCAAATCATTGGCACCTCGTAATAGTGACAGTTTTAAAACAGCCGACTATCTCACGTAAGTTAACTTTTGCTTTTGTTAACTTTTGTTAACTTTAGCTGAAAATTACTAACAGTTGAGCACAAAAAGTCACAAATTGTTGAGTGAATGACTCAGAGCTCTTAATTTCAAGCTTTAGAGCTCTTAATTTCAAGCTTTAGAGCTCTTAATTTCAAGCTTTAGAGCTCTTAATTTCAAGCTTTAGAGCTCTTAATTTCAAGCTTCAGAGCTCTTAATTTCAAGCTTTAGAGCTCTTAATTTCATCGTCAATAACATTTCGTTAACATCAAATGGTAAACGAAAATCCACTCAGAGTTTCGCGACTTTCCTCACAGCTAGCAGTGACAAGTAAACGCTATTTGAAGTAACTTGATCTTTCTTTCGATTCAGCAATTATTCAATCACGGACATTAATCTTTTGAATAAAACGAAAAGCCTTTATGTGACTCAAGTTCTTTGCCTTGACAATGGCTCAATTCCCACGTTTGCGAAACAGCTTGCAAGCCAGGTTTGGCTACAGAAAATCTCTTTGATACAACTTAAAACCCTTACCAATTTTAAAGAATTGATAAAGAATTGAAACATACGCTACATAACAGCTTGAAACATAACAAACATACTCTTAGGAAACATACGCTTACAACGTTGATGATCTCCTTGATTGGTCGACATCAGCAACCGGAAAGAAATCGCCTATGCAAGCTTTCTTCGCCGATCTACAAATTGGTGAGCTTCAATATTCAAGCTTCAAGCTTCTAACATCATTCTTATTTATGATATGTAAAGCTCTATAAAAACTCTAGAAAATCAAATGGCTGTGCAAAAAGGAATACTCGAGACAACTGATGTAAAAGCTGATATTATCTTTGTGCTTGATTTGGCAAATCTAAACGACAACTTCAACTCGGTGAATTCAAACAAAAAGTGATTTTTAAAAATTATATTACTATTCAGATGATTCAATACTTCAACGATTTTACCGCGAAGTTCACAATTGGGCAATTCAACGCTCAATTTGCTGGCATGTCGTTTGGAAGTCAGACACAAGATCAGTTCACGTTGTTGGCATGCGGAAGGAATCTCACTCTAGGGTGCATAGAAAATGAGTTAAGCAAATGGAAATCTTCAGCTGAAAATGATCCTCGATATCTTATCCAGTAAGGAAGGATGATTCACAGGGGAAGGATGATTGGGTCTGACCTTTTCAGATGATATATAGATCATTTGATATATAGACCATTTGATATCTAGACCAGAAGTTTACGCTGACTCCAATCATGTAAAAATTAGCTGCCAAATAGCGAGCAATCACCGCCAAACTAGCATAAAAGTTTTGAGCTTCTGCTTTTTTCACAGACCTTTTTTTCCAATAGTAACGGCAGCGGCGGCGCTTATATGAGACGGCGTATATGTAACACTTTTATCCATCGAAAGATGTGGAATGTGTAAAGTAAGGGAAAGCTCTTTCAGGGATATTTGCTAAGCTGTTTTGCCAGATGCCTGGCGTTTATGTGGACCCATAAAGAACACAAAAGAACGTAGAATGCAAAAGCAAAACAATGTGACTGGTTCGAACTCTTGACCCTGAGCTTTCTGTTCAACTCAACCACTCAGCCACCGATGAACGGTTTGCGTTCAAAAAAAATCGGGTTAAAAGGAAAGACTCAAAACTTTTATGCTAGTTTAGCGGTGATTACGCGCCAGTTAATTTTTGCATCATTGAAATCAGTGTAAAATTCTGCGTCAAATGGTCTATATATGATTGGAAAAAGCCAGACTCAATCATCCTTCCCTTTTCAGTACAAATATTAGTAAATATTACTTTTCTACAGAGCTTTAAAGAATTTAAACGAGAACCAATTGATTTCCTCGAGTGGTTGGCGACATTCGAAGACTTATATTCTCATGTTCTCCGCTCAATCGAGGTCAGTTTTTCGTGTGTCAAGCTTAAAAGTAGATTCACACTTTTTAAAATGTTTATTGCAGTATGAAGAAGTCATTTCTTTAAACATTTACTAGCAAATTTCAACTCCATTCAGTCCGATTTGGAATATGGAAGAATTGGACGAAATCTGCTATCAATTGCACAATAAAAACGCTTTTCTCTACTACGTTGATATGGCAAATGGAGCGATGCCAGACGAAATGAAGAAATATTTTGATGGAAACACTTCAATTAGTAATCCCAACCAGCTGCAAATGAACTCAACAGCTGATCAAGATCTCGTCCTCGCTGTTACTTCAAGTTTTCTTAAGAATTCTTTTTCAAAAGTCTTTTTCTTTCAGGTTACCATGCATACCAATATCCACCACTACGCAATTTATCAACTGTCATTGCTGATTTCGTTTTTGTTGTCGATCTTTCAAACACTGGAGTTTTAGCGCAGGTTTGCAGCCTTAACATCCGTTTGTTTAGGTCAAAGGGACTTAACATCCGTTTGTTTAGGTCAAAGGGACTTAACATCCGTTTGTTTAGGTCAAAGAGCCTTAACATCACATTTGTTTAGATCAAAGAGCCTTAACATCCGTTTGCTTGGGTCAAAGAGCCTTAACATCCGTTTGTTTAGGTCAAAGAGCCTTAACATCACATTTGCTTAGGTCAAAGACCCTTAACATCACATTTGTTTAGGTCAAAGAGCCTTAACATCACATTTGCTTAGATCAAAGAGCCTTAACATCACATTTTTTTAGGTCAAAGAGCCTTAACATCCGTTTGTTTAGATCAAAGAGCCTTAACATCACATTTGCTTAGGTCAAATAGCCTTAACATCCGTTTGTTTAGGTCAAAGAGCCTTAACATCCGTTTGTTTAGGTCAAAGATGTACTTTCAAATCTCCTTGATGGAATGAATATCAATGCTAACAACTCTCAAGTAAACTCTCCAATATTTCAATCTCTCTATTCTCTCTATAGGTCTCATTGATCGTCTACAATGAAAATGGGATTATATCTGAGTCAACCTTTGTTCTGAATCAATATCAAAATGCAAATGATTTACAAAAAGCTCTTGATAATATGAATCAAACAACTTCGACGCCGACAACAGATTTTGGGAAAGCTTTAGTGTATCTAGAAGAACGAATTTTCAACAATTCTTTCAATGGTTATCGCAAGACGATCACTTTTCTAACCTTCATCAACACAAATCCGAGGTATTTTGATAAGAAAAAAACCCCCATCACCCCCATGGCTCTGGTGCCAGGTTCATTCCTCTCAAATAGGCAACAAAGCAATTTTTAAAGGCCTCACTTGTTCTGATTGCAACCCGCCTGCTTTAAGCATTATCTTTCAGTCTTGCTGAACCGCTGACCAGCTTTGTGAACACATTGAACAGTCTGCGATCTTTCCCATTCTTGTATTTCTATGGATTTAACATAGCGCAAACGAATCCAGACGACGTCGATCAAACTTTGCTAACGGTAGGAAAACCGGCAATAGTTAATGCCAAGTTTTAGGTTTTCCCATCAACAATGTCAATGTACATTATCCGCACAAATGTCTTGGTCCCCGATACTTCTGTTGTCAACAATTTTATCAAATTCATCGCCAACAGTTTAGAGCTAGAATTGAAACATTTTAATGCCTACTTTTCCAGCTTATACAGCTTTCATTACTCAACCAATAACAACAATAGAGACAAAGATCACCACAACAGGTAAGGAAATTCTGGGAGAGTCTGAGAGAAGACTATTCTTGCGATATAGACAAGACGAGTAGATCTAATTCTGGCTCTAGTGCCAGGTTCATTGCCAGACTCTAGTGCCAGGTTCATTGCCAGGCTCTAGTGCCAGGTTCATTGCCAGGCTCTAGTACCAGGTTCATTGTCAGGCTCTAGTGCCAGATTCATTGCCAGGCTCTAGTGCCAGGTTCATTCCTCTCCAATAGCTAATAAAGCAATTTTTAAAGGTCTCACTTGTTCTGATTGCAACCCGCCTTCTTCAAGCATTATACTACTTGTTGCAAGAAGATTTGGAAGTGATATTCTTTCTAAATCTTCTAACTTAAACGTAATTTTAGACCAAAATCAAGACGAGATTTTATGGTGGCTAAATCAAACAGTTACCATGGTAAACGAGTTGGGTAGAAACTGGAATCATTTCGAACGAATGGCTGTTTTCTCGTTTGACAGCGATTTCTATGTCGAGAAAAGCCTTCACAGTATGAACAACTTTGCCGACTTTTCAGCTGGAGTTCTCAATATTCAGCCAAGCAACGAAACGTTGAATTTAGCAAAGTAAATTTTATTACCAGTCATTGCAGAAGTAGAAATTGCAAGACAACAAATAGATTCTATGATATTTAGTGCTTTACAAGCGATTGATGAGAGTCAGTTACCATACGCTGGTTTGCTTCAAAATGTGATTATGTTTCTGGATGAAAGTGTGAATGATACCATTTCCCAAGCTATTCCATTTGCTCAAAATTTGATGGCAAAAGGAACAGTTTTAGCTGTGACAATAAGTAAGAGAACATTTGTGGTAAATCATTTGTGGTAAATCATTTATGGTAAATCAATCAAATCATCACAAATTTCATTTAGATGGAAGCGCATTTTGGCAACTCGGCAGCAATAACACAGCTGCATTTTCCTGCTTTCCCAATCTCACTCCATACGATTGTATTTGGAAAATTGATGCTTTTCTAGGTACTTTTAAAGAAATCGAATCGATTAATTGACTTAGAAATCGCTAAAGTTTAGGTGCCGTGCTACCAACGACAACAATCCGACCTACTACAAGCTATTCTCAGATTTGTCGGCCACTTGCATCCAGTTCCACTTATATCTCAAGTTTTGCAACAACAACCTATACGGACTTCTATTCTGACGCTTCAATAAGTCAATCAACTATTTTCAATACTTCTACAGTCACTTCAACTTCAACTCCAACTTCTACAGTCGAAAGCACTAACTCAACGTCTGTTACTGTGCCCAATACTTCACCTAATCCTTCTACACCAAACACCACTACGACTCAAATTCCTACAGACTCTTACTCTACCTCTAATACATCACCTTTATCCACATCTACAATTCCAAGTTCGAATGCGACAACATCCACTGATTCCTTTTCTTCAACAAGTCAATCGACCATACTCACCACCACCTCTGAGACTATAACTTCTAGTACTTCATCTACAAATTCTTCCACAACAGAAACCGTTACACCTACAGATTCTTACTCTACAACTATTACTGAGTCGTCATCTTTACCCACTTCTACATTTCCAAATTCGAGTGCGGCAACATCCACTCCCTCCTTTTCTTCGACAATCCAATCGACCATGTCCACCAGCCCCTATAATCTTTCAACTTCTTCAAACATAACTACTCTTTCTACTCTGTCTGTACCTAGTACTCCATCTTCAAACTTTACCACATCAACTCCAGTTACGACAGGAATTCCTACATCTACAGCCACCACTACAACAACTACAAGCACAACCACCATAATAACTACTACAGGTACAACCACAACGACTACTACAACTACTACAGGCACAACCACAACGACTACTACAAGCGCAAGCACAATCATCACAAGAACACAACAACAGACTACTACAAACATAACCACAACCAGTGGTACTACCGCAATTCTCCCAAATCCGCCAATTTCAAACATTTTGTTTATCATGAATCAGAATATGCAAGATCCACTTGCTATTGAAGGAATGAAATATATGCTGAAAGATCTGGCAATATACTGGAATCACTTTGATGGTGTCGATATTTCATACATTGGCGAAAGTTTTTATCAACTTCGCGACTATGGAGACATCCACAACTACAATGATTTTGATGCTGCAATAACAAACTTGCCATATGCAGACAATTTTACGGATCTTTTAACGTGAGCTTTTTAGAAAATCACAAATTTCTGGTATGCTAGTAAATCCCAAAAGTAAATCCTTCTAGTAAATCTAGTAAATCTCAAAAGAGGGATTCGGTAAGACCGTAAGACCTACTGGTAAGACCAGTAAGACCAAAATATTAGGTTGTCCAGTTATGAATGCACGCCTGCTCTTGAGCAACTTGGACAGCATTCCTTAGAGCTTTACAATTTTATCAAACCAAATTTTCTATATGCTGTTCGGGATTTCTTATTTTATTACAACTTTTCCTTTCTTTTTCTTATTTTATTACAACTTTTCGTGTTTTTGACGTCAATTTTTGATTTAATCTCTGTGTTTAGATTTAATTTCTGTAAGCGACACGAAGTTTCGTCTCCGCGCCAGTCTTTGGTATGACTTCAAATTGGGCAAAAATATCGCTGAATCATCGAGACCTTTGGAAAGTGTTTTGGAAGATGCTATTTCGTGTCGCCAATGGTTTCAACGATTTGGAGAAGGAAATCAATCTTTGGAAGACGAAAACTACCAACGACGGCCATCTGCGATCGATAATGCAGTACTGAAGCAGGCGATAGAAATGGATCCTCGACAAACTACACGTGAACTTGCAGAAATATTTAAAGTAAGCCCTCAAACAATTTTCGAGCATTATGCTGTTCAGGATTTCTTATTTTATTACAACTTTTCGTGTTTTTGACGTCAATTTTGATTTAATTTCTGTGTTTAGATTTAATTTCTGTAAGCGACACGAAGTTTCGTCTCCGTGCCAGTCTTTGGTATGACTTCAAATTGGGCAAAAATATCGCTGAATCATCGAGACCTTTGGAAAGTATTTTGGAAGATGCTATTTCAGAAAGCCAGTGTCGGCGATGGTTTCAACGATTTCGAGAAGGAGAGAACGATTTTTGGGAGACGAGGACCACCGGCCTCCTACGATCGATAATGCAGTACTTAAACAGGCGATCGAAATTGATCCTCGACAAACTACACGTGAACTTGCAGAAATATTGGGAATAAGCCTTCAAAAACGCGCATTTAGAACTGGACAACCTAATAGTTAAACTTACCTAGTGAACATTTGTTAGAAAAATCGAACAGTAAATGTAAATCTTTTGCACTTGAATCAATCAATCAGCCAAATTCTTTAGAGTCCTTCAAGCTGCTAACCAAATTTTATCAATATGCGACTTTGGCAATCAAAACGCCGTTCTATTTGTCGATTCGGATCTCTTTGATTTGGAGATAGATCAAGGCACGCTAGATGAAGCGGACAAACTCAAAGCCAAAGGTGGCCTCATCTTTGTCGCGATGGGTAAGTTTTAATTTGAAATTCCATCACTCTTTTTTTCAGGATTTAACTTATCTCAATATCCGACAGTCTCAAATAAATACGAGACGGCGGTGTGGCAAAATCTTAGCGATTGGAGCTCTAATCAATTCAGTTATCAATCTACTCTCTCAAAAGTGGCTACGTTTTTAGGTAAAGAACCCTTTGAAATGAAAAACTTTTGGTATTTTAAACAATAAATATCTGATAACAAGTTTACTGATTTAAAAATGAAGTTGAAAGATAACTGAGACTGATAGAGACTGATAATTTTTATCTTTATTTTATCCGAAACAGTTTGAGATTTTCAAATACCGTATTTTCTCTAATAGTAGTGCACCCTGAGAGTCGTCTAAATTCCTCGAAATCTCGAGAACCGCTTATCAGAATCTATCGATGTGGCGTCGGAAAATGTAGCTGACGATGAGATCTAGTGGGGGATTTGAGTGCTGAGCTTCTGCGAAAACTTGGAAAGGAGAAAATAGCCACCAACTCGGCTCGACCGGGGTGCACTGCTATTAGAGAAAATACGGTATAAGGAGCTGTCTGTACAGGCATTTTCTCGGCCGTGTTTTGCCCAATAAAGCTAAAACTTCTTTAGAAAACCTTAGAATATATTGTAGTTATGTCATTTATAAAAAAAATCAAAAGAATCAAAGTTTGATGAAACACCCAGGAATCGAACCCGGGCCGTGTGGGTCGTAGACAAGCGCGCTCCTGACTATGCCACGGTGACATTGTTCATTTTTTCGAGAATACTTACATTATTCATTATTCATTATTAATTATTAATGTAATTACCGTATTTTCTCTAATAGTAGTGCACCATGAGCGTCGTCTAAATTCCTCGAAATCTCGAGAACCGCTTATCAGAACCTATCGATGTGGGGTCGGAAAATGTAGCTGACGATGAGATCTAGTGGGGGATTTGAGTGTTGAGCTTCTGCGAAAACGTGGAAAGGAGAAAATAGCCATCAACTCGGCTCGGTCGGGGTGCACTACTATTAGAGAAAATACGGTATTGACCTTTAGGCGTTTCCGATTATCATGCCACTCCACCACCACCTTCTGACTGGCCAATTCAGTGGCCTCAAAGCTTTAATCTCTCGTAAAAATTTAACTGTTTTTCGATTTTTTTGTTTGAATAAAATTTGTATTTCTTTTATGGTGAGAATTAGCAAAAAACATCAAAGTAAGAGATTTAAAAACTCTCTATGCTATCTGATTCTCAATGCCTAGTAAATTTTAAATTTAAAACAGTGATTCTGAATTGTTTGGATGTGAAGAAAGAGAGACAAAACAAAAATCCGATCAATGATCCACAAAAAATCTAAATTGAAATCTAATTCATGTCTAAATTGCGAAACTGCAATTCTCTTTTAGAAATTGTTTTTTACTCAAGATTTTCTTTGCCTGCAATTTTTAACGCAAAACTTTTAACTTGAAAAGAATCTGATCAAAATAATGAAGCTGTTGACGATCTTGATCCAAGTCTCTTGATGAACATTATGACATTAAGAGTAGCACCCGTTCGTCCATGAACAATCCACAGAAAGTTTCACCTGTTCAATTGGGTGAAATCAATCTCCAATGTATTGTATGTAATCAATCTCCAGTATCAATCTCCAATTGCCACAAGTTCAGCCAAAAGAGGTTTGATTTTGTGTTTTTGATTCAGGTTTGATGAGCATGCTGTATTTTTTAGGGAAGTAAATAGGTACTTGATTTGATTCAACATTTCCAATATGATCTCCAGTACAACTCCAGCCTTGCAAAACAAAGTTTGTTAAGAAATTTAGGCAAATCACACTCTTTTTAATGCAAATAGTTCACTCTAGAAGCCAGTCAATTTTTCTGCCTCATTTGATTATTCTTTTATCTTACATTTGCAAATTTACCGTTTTACGACCTATTTCAGTGCGGAAATGGGCAAGAATTCTGTGAATCGCCTCCGAAATTTAGCTCATAAAAATTTATGTCTTCTCTTTTAAATAGAAGAGAAAAGATACAAGGAAAAAGAATAAAAATTGTCAGTAATCAGTCTCTATCAGGCTCAGTTATCTTTCAAAGGTTTTGAATCTTCGGAATTGACTAGAGATCATCAGCTCTCATCAATAGTTTGCTGCAAAAGTAAAAACATTTCTTGTTCTCAACTGCAGCTTTTGAAACCACAAAAATCTTGAATCACAATTGATGATACTTCAACTTTTGAAGCTTTACTTTGTATCTTGAACCTACCGAAGATGAATTGGTTCAAGCCGATGACCCCGAGAAAGGCAAGTGGTTGAAAATTAATTTTTTGGTTAGCAAAACGTTTGTAAACCTCAGTAAACCTCTGTAAACCTCTGTAAATCTCTGTAAACCTCTGTAAATCTCTGTAAACCTCTGTAAATCTCTGTAAACCTCTGTAAATCTCTGTAAACCTTTGTAAATCTCTGTAAACCTCTGTAAACTTCTGTAAATCCCTGTAAATAAGTTCTATAACTTCTTCAAAGCACTTCTTCAATTTCAGCTCTCGATTCTTATGATCATTTTCGAAGTAATAGTTTTGCTTATCAGTATCGCCGTGTTGTCGTTTGGCTCTGTACAAATTGGAAAGTGTAAGAACGACTTTCTTGATTCATAAACAAAAGTTTAGCAAAGAAAACAACGGAATTAAATCACCCAGTCTATCAAGATGTTTCCGGTGTTTTACTACATTTTTCTATTGATTCAGGATTATCTTGGAATCCTTCATTTATTAATCAAAACTCGAATGAAACTAAAGCAGTGATAGAGGATTTTCGGAAAAATGTTGGGTTTTTTCGTTAACGACCCTGAAAAGTTAATTCAGCTAACGAATATTCTTGATTCAATGAAAGCCATGTGGCCTGACTACATTTTGGAGTGAGTTTTAAAGCCAAGCCTGGCTAGTTAGTTTTAAAGCCAAGCCTGGCTAGTTAGTTTTAAAGCCAAGCTTGGCTAGTTAGTTTTAAAGCTAAGCTTGGCTAGTTAATTTTAAAGCCAAGCTTGGCTGGTTAGTTTTAAAGCCAAGCTGTAATTTTGTGCTCAAAAGTAGAAACATTCAGCTTTCTATTGCATCAAAGTGCATCAGTTTCTAAAGTCCATAACTAGCTTCGGTTTATAGAAGTCCCAGCCATACGATTCTTTTCTATGGAACTTTTCTCTTTTCTTTGGGAGTATCTAAAGACGATGTTCAACAGATACTCAAACAGAACGACTTTAAATCCACAATTGAAGGTAAATTTATATTTATTTCCAAAAAAAAGTAGCACTCTTAGAATCTTCAAAGAAGATTTGCCAGGATCTCGCGGATGATGAAGCGCATACACCGACACCGCCAGCAATCGGAAGTCTGACTTATTCAAGCTAAGAAAGTCCCACAATAGCTGAATAGCTGAATAGCTGAATAACATATTCATATACCGTAATTCTTCTATTAGGTTGGCGGGAAAATAATGCGAATTTTTAACTTGTGCTCTTGGGAAAGTAATGGCCGATAAACAGAGAAAAGCGGAGATAGTAATAGAGAAGCAGATCTCGCGTACACCGACAGTGTGTTTGCTTACACAATCATAATATTATTCGAAAACATTTTGTTCATTTATTATCAAAAGATGACGGAATAAAAATTCCTTATTTGAGCTGCTTTACTCTATGCCTTTAGACTTGGAAAATCTGCCCGTCAATCGCATAATTCTATTTCAAAGGCCAATTATTGGATTGAGCAAAAGATGACATAATGTCCTAAATAATAATGGAGATGACCCTCCAACAAATCGAAGAGATGGGCTGGAAACTTCTACCTCCCGTCCCATACAGCCCTGACTTGGCCCCATCAGACTATCACTTATTCAGGTTTCCCGCCAACCTAATATTAGAACGACATGTCGTTCTATTTTTCAATACCTCCAAAAACTATCGTTCTAATGGAAGAATTACAGTAAAGGGCATTATTTTTCAGTTTCTTGTACTCTTCAGATTTCTCCTGTGATCCCCGGGATTCTCGAACAGTGGTGATCATGGTTGACGCCGCTATGCCAATTGATCCCAATGTGAAAAGTGAACAAAAACTTAAAATCGTAAGTCCATTTTGTTTAAAACTGAACTAATGAAATCTTGGGTAAGTTGTTAAGTAAGTTGTTAAGTAAGTTGCTAAGTAAGTTGTTAAGTAAGCTGTTCAGTAAGTTGTTCAGTAAGTTGTTAAGTAAGTTGTTAAGTAAGTTGTTCAGTAAGTTGTTCAGTAAGTTGTTCAGTAAGTTGTTAAGTAAGTTGTTAAGTAAGTTGTTCAGTAAGTTGTTCAGTAAGTTGTTAAGTAAGTTGTTAAGTAAGTTGTTCAGTAAGTTGTTCAGTAAGTTGTTCAGTAAGTTGTTAAGTAAGCTGTTAAGTAAGTTGTTAAGTAAGTTGCTAAGTAAGTTGTTAAGTAAGCTGTTAAGTAAGTTGTTAAGTAAGTTGTTAAGTAAGTTGTTAAGTAAGTTGTTTTTTAGATCAAAGACTATCTTCTCTCACTTGCTCCACCCAATGATCTACCATGGCTCGATCTTCAAATGGGTATTGGGGTTTTCTATGGTAGCAATGCTTTCCTGATCAACAACTTTCTTTGCAATGATCTGGTTCACTAGTTTTGAATTCAGTTAATCCCTTAATTTTTAGCCTTGTTGGGAAACAGCTATCAGTGAACTCTTTATAAATGAAACAACACTTAGCCACAACACAACGCGGTAAGCAAAGAAAGAACTTTTTTTTTTTGATAAAATATTTTCAGAGCTTTGGAGTTCATCCGAGATGAGTACTCAAGTTTTGAAATGCAACTGAATGGAAGAGCTCGAGTGTTGACTATTTTATCGGATGGATTGTATGTTTATTATGAACAGAATAGAAATATTCATGACTAGATCTATGGCTAGATCCATGTCTAGATCTATGGCTAGATCCATGTCTAGATCGATGGCTAGATCCATGGCTAGATCCATGCCTAGATCCATGGCTAGATCTAAAGCTAAAACCATTTCCAAAACCAATGCTGAAAACCAATTTAAAAAAAAAATAATAAAAAAAGGGAAAGATGGGGGAGGTTGTGGCTAGATCCATGGCTAGATCTATGGCTAGATCACAAAAAGGAAAAATGCCTTTGTTCTTGGAAAAACACAAGCGCTTCCCAGAAATTCAAGAAAAACACACACAGAGAATAGTTCTAAGAAAAGTTTTCAGCGAATACGATGGTGGCTTCGGTGAGCGTTGGAGTCAACAGTTGGCTCAGGTCATTTCTCAGACATTCTACATCTCGACAATTCTTGTCAGGTAGATAAAAGGATTAACAAAAAGCTTTTATATCCACTTCAGCACCTCAAGAACAATTCGAGGCACCTATGCATCGTTATCCGTCGGTGGATATCGCAATATAAATCTAGACTTTTGGGATCAGTTGTCTCAGCCCGAGATCCAGAGAGCACATTTAGGGTGGATTTGTGAAGGTTTGATGGTTTTGAGTTTAGTTTTAAAGTTAGAATTGAAAATTTACTTTAGACTGACCTTTAAAAACCGGTTATCAGACATTAGCCTCGCCTCCTTTGCGATTGGCAATCTAACTTTGAGCTCAAATATCTTGGTGTTGAGTTATTCAATTTAAATATTCTTGGTATCATTAGATACGCCAAGTCTTTCTCCGTCGATTAGTACAAAAGCCATCTAAATTGGACACCCCAACAGCAAGTAATTTCAGCTCAAAGTTAGATTGCCAATGGCAAAGGAGGCGGGGCGTATCAAATGTCCTACAATCTTAAAAAATAGAGCTATTTTAGCTTTACCACGTACTCCACAACCAACTCGTCCGATTGTGCCTTTAGATTTCGATTTCACGACGACTCCAAAACCAATTAGGCCTCCAGTTTATGGTGAGTTCTCAAAGATTCAGATATAGTATTGGACTTGTTGACTAGTTGACTTTAACTAGTTGACTGTTAAGCTTGTATGAGACAATCCATTCCAGATCTATTCAGATAGATCAGAGCTTAGGATCTCAGATCAGATCATTCCAGATCAGAGCTTAGGTTATCACCAGCATAGCTGTATTAAATATATTTTCTTTAGATCAGTTCTGTCAAGATCCTCAAGACATTGCTTTGATCATTCGCATTCCGAGTTCACAAAATAAAGCATTATTTGATTCAGTAAGTGGTTAACCCAATCCGTTAAAGTTTTAGCGTACTTTAGGTCAAAAATTTTGCTCAGCAAGCTCTTCTAAAAGTTTTCCAAGGTCTGGATCAGGGTGGGCAAGAGAAGGTAAGGCTAAATTGCTAAATTACAGTTTTAAACAAGCTTTAATATAACTTTCAGTTGACTAGAATGGCAATCTTTACTTATTATGGCAATACGACACAAATGATTCAAAATTTCCCAGCAAGCGGAAATCTTGCAACTGTCAATGCAACAATTAACAATATAAAATTTATTGAACATGACCCGGAAGCTTCATACTTATCAATGTAAGATCTAAAGTTGTTGATTGTTTCAGTAGAAATTTAGAGCCTACACTCAAGCGTTGGATCAATTCAACACTTATGGTCGAAGCTATGCTTCATGGACAACAATTGTGATTGCTGAGAGTTTAGAGTAAGGAAAAATAGCTTTTTTAAGCTTGTTCGAAGTTTAAGTATTAGGTTGACAAGCTATAAACGATCGTTTTAAGCAACAACCTGTTTATTTTATAGAACGCAAAAAAAAACATTAATCTAAAAGGTATTCTCCATTATTATCGATGACTTCTTGCCATCTTTGACGCAATTCCTTGATACCATTCTCAAAAAAACTGAGCGTCCTTCTGACTGAGTAGAAACTGAGTAGAAATCAAGTGCGTTTTTGACTTGTGCATGATCATCAAAAAGTTTTCCATAGAGGAATTGCTTTAACGATCGAATGGTAATCTGAGGGTGCTAGGCCGGGTGAATAAAGCGCATATGGTAGAAGTTTCCAGCCAAGCTCGTCGAGTTTTTTGTGAGTGACTTTGGCTGTGCGCGGTTTTGTGTTGTCTTGCAAAAAATGGACCTTCGACGGATTGATGCCCAATTTCTTAAATGAGTCACTAACTTTCATTAACTGTTTTGAGTAGAGATCAGCATCGATGTTATGCATAGGATTCACCAACTCATAGAACACCAAACCTCTGGAATTCCACCAGCACCTGCTCTTAGCTTAAGCACTTTACAAGATTGAATATTAGGTTGGCAAGTTATAAACGATCGTTTTAGGTAAAAATTTGTTTATTTCATAGAACGCAAAAAAAAACATTAATCCAAAAGGTATTCTCCATTATTATCGATGCCTTCTTGCCATCTTTGGCGCAATTCCTTGATACCATTCTCAAAAAAACTGAGCGTCCTTCTTGCAAAGTAGAAATCAAGTGCGTTTTTGACTTGTGCATGAGCATCGAAAAGTTTTCCATAGAGGAATAGCTTTAACTATCGAATGGTAATCTGAGGGTGCTAGGTCGGGTGAATAAGGCGCAGATGGTAGAAGTTTCCAGCTAAGCTTTCCTTTTTTGTGAGTGACTTTTGCTGTGTGCGAGTTTGCGTTGTCTTGCAAAAAATGAACCTTCGACGGGTTGATGCCCAATTTCTTCAATGAGCAATGAGCAATTTAATTCAAAATAATCTTCAACTCATCCCCGCGAAAAAAAATCATTGAACAAAACAAGCGATCGTTTATAACTTGCCAACCTAATACTTAAAGTTTAATTCTGTCTTTCAGTATTGAAGATTTCGAACAAGCAGAAATTTATGAGACTTTAATGAACTCGGCTGGGATACTCATTCTTGGGATTGGCACCTCCAAAAATGAAGAGAATTATGCTAAGATTAACGAAACTTGGAATGAGTTTAAGGTTTGATCTTTGTTGGAATTAATCCAGGCGTCTTTAGCTTGTTGATGGACTTTCGTTGAACCCCGAAAATAGCGACTCAGACTGTGTGACAATCGCCAACTACCTCTGCGAGATGGCCTGTGCGCACTCACCAAAGGAAAACCCAAGTAAATTTAACATTAAAATGAAGTTACACTTGATTGTAACCTCTTACGGTACAAGTTGACCTAGTTGCAACAACTCTTGCCGCAACAACGATTGGCCCAATTCTTCCACCCACCGTTCAGCCAGGCATTCTCCCTCAAGGACCTATCACTCCGGAGACTTGGCCCTACATCACTATTGTGTTAGGTTGGTTTTTGAAAAGGCAATTTAGCAAAGCGTATCTCAATAGATACATCCGCTGAACTGAACAGTAGCACTGCTTTGAATGATGAAGGATTCGAAGTGGTGAGTAGAAGAGCCGATTTCTGATTACTGATATCTGATTTCTGATTACTGATTACTGATTTCTGATTTCTGATATCTGATTACTGATTTCTGATTACTGATTTCTGATTTAGCTCCGAATATTCCTGGTCAACACTTTAATCAAGTATCAAATTGGGGTCGATTATACGCTTGTTTCTCTTGTGACTTTTGATACACAATCAAAGGTGAATTGGTTTTTGAGAAAGTGAATCTTTTAGCTTCCCAGGTTGAGTTCCACTTCAATAGTCACCCCGATTGGCCGTCATTGTACAAAGCGTTGACTGTAGATTGGCAATATGGTCCAGAGGATAATCATGGGAAGATGAAAAACATTGATGAGTTGGTTTTACTTGAATTACAGCTAAAAAAAGGGCTTTTTCCAAAAGCCATTTAGCGCTATGGATCTCGTTCTGTCTGATGTATATCAAGCGATAAATGGGGCTAAAAGTGACGGCAATATTGTGTGGATTTTCACGACTGGACCGTTAGAAAACGAATCTCAAATCTAATCCACTGATGTTTAGTGAAAATATAAACCTCACTTCAAGATATCACAATGCAATGAGTGTTTTGGGTCAAGGAAATGTGAAAGTGAAAGTGATTGGGCTGGGAAATATTACGGATGATTTCATGACGAATATTGCGACTGATTATACAATTGTCAATGAGTACACTGATCCGTTGAATGGAATGGCCTCTGCGACGGAGCCGATTGGACCGGTTCTCTATCAAGAATCGACACAAAGTGGGTGATGGTTGATGAGAGGACTATTGTCTTTGGATGAGAGGGTTATTGTCTTTGCTAGCTAATATGACTCATGGTAGACTGGAATCTGAGTACTATGCTAGACTAGTAGACTTCTACAGGGTCCGAGAAAAGTATTGTCGTTTTTCCAACCATCATATCTTTTTTCAATTCGCAGTTTGATGAGCTTCCGGATGTTTGGCGTGTTTACCGATCGAGGTCTTCCTTTTTTCGCTTCTCCTTGACGTGTCCTTTCTCTTGCAATTGTTTGGCAAGTCGTTGAACAGTCCTGATGTTGGTTTTGAGCTTTCGCGAGATGGCCGCCTTCGACCCTTCGGCTTTCAAAAGCATATCATCGCTTCTCGCTGCATATCATCGCTTCATCGCTCATCGCTTCTCGATGAGGGCAAGCTTGCATTTCTAAAAATACACATTGAATGCTATGCACCATTCTAAAGAGGAAAAAAAACTGAACAAAATTCATGTTTTACACAACGTAAAAGGATGCTTTAAATCGCATAAAAGTTAGTTCAAAGAGACGCGACAATATTTTTCTCGGACCCTGTACACCAAGGATTTCGGTCTTGCTCATTAGCATGGGTTTAACTGATGCTTCAGATGGCCCACCAACAATTCCAACAATGAAAGCCGACATGTTATTGGCAATCGATCAAGAAATGCTACCAACTTTATTTGACTCTCTCCAAAATTTCTTGCAAAAGTTTATAGCGGTAATTGTTTATTCTCTAATTGATCCCTTGACCTTTAGCCTTTCACTATTGGTCCTGACAAATGTCGTTTCGCAATTGTGCTCTTTAATTCACAAAGCATTCAGCAATTCTATCAATTCACCGATGGACAAGACGCTGATGTATTACTTTTCAGAGTTTATACTTTCCAATTTTTATTGGGTTGGTGAATTGAAAACTCAGGGACTTTGAACTAAAATTTATTCAATATAAAAGAGCGGCACTCTAACGCAGAGCATTCGGCACTGAAACGCATAAACTTCTTTTGGTGCAAATCGGGCTTGGGGTCACTTTCGGGTTTCTCGCCTGGCCCCACCCATTGCCGCTTCCACCGAAAGTTCACAGATAAAACCCATTTCTCATCTCCTGTCACAATTCGATGAAGAAAGGATTTCCTTTCGTATCGTGAGAGATGAGCGGCACTGATGGAGGCGCGCTGCCACTCCTGGGGATCATGGGGCACCCAAGTCCCAAGTTTCGATTTAAATCCAAGTGTATGAAGGTGCCTTAGCACTGTAGCATGATCAACCCCTAACTCTTCTCCAAATTCACGCGATGATACCCGATGTCGTTGGTAATGAGTTCGAGTAATTTGGAATCATCCAGTTGGGGTGCCGCTCCACGGCCCTCTGCATCTTTCAAAGATTTGTCCCCAGATCGAAACTTGGCAAACCATACTCGACACGTTCTTTCGGAAGGTGAATTTCCCCTCATATATCTTTTTAATATTAGCAGCTGCCAAGTCTGCACTGTGCTCTTGTAGGAACTCATGAAGCATGACATGACGAATATGTCCCGGTGGCAGATTGTCGGGTGCAATAGAAGAAGTAAAGAAAAATACCAAAAAATAAATAGCTGGAAGTATAATTTTTTCGCAATAATTTGAGGAAATGTGGAAGTAACCAAACCCCCTTTCAGCTGGTTCAATGCTGTTGTTTTTTTTTTATCTGCGAGTCCCGCGGAATAGTCGCCAGTTTTCAATTCACCAATCCAATAGTAGACCTTTCTAATGGAGCAATATATAGCAATGTATCTGTTACGTCCGAATCCGATCAGGCGTCCGAATCCGATCAGGCGTCCGGATCCGGCTGTTGATTATCTTGTGGACGTCCTAATCCGACCACAATCCGATAAATGCCAATTGATCCCGCTTGATTCATCGAATTTTTTTATAATTTTTCAACTATGATGGTTTCACCATAGCCTCAGTCATCTTAACAAATGTAGAATAGAATTAAGATTTTAAGACGAAATTTTACGGTATATATGAAGTAACCAAACCCCCTTTCAGCTGGTTCAATGCTGTTGTCTTTTTATCTGCGAGTCCCGCGAAATAGCCGGCAGTTTTCAATTCACCAACCCAATAATTAATACCATCCTTACTGTCTCTAGGAATTGATTCCAGAAGGATAAACAAAGAAATTTAGACCGTTTTGGATAAAATTAAAGCGTTGACACCAATCAACAGCGCTAGAAGCGTTCAAACAGCCGACTACCTCACGTGAGTACTAATCGAGTCTTGCTTAAATATTCTGCTTTTTGATAAAAGATCAAGTTTCCAGAGCTCTGAACTTTATCAACAACAACATATCATTATCATCAAATGGTAAACGTAGTTCATCACCGAGTTTTGCGACCTTCTTCACCGCCAGCATTGACAAGTTGATAGATTTTAACGTTAAATCATGGGTTATCATGGGTTTTTAGTAGCTACACCATTTCGGACGTTGTGATGAATAAAACAAAAGGTTTCTATGTGACGCAAGTGTTATGCCTAGCCAATGGTGCTATTCCCACATTCGCAAAGAAACTGGCTTCTGCGGTTGGTTCACAAAGAAAAACCTTACGACTAAACCGTTTTCTAAAACTTGTCAACTTTTGAAAGCTATCATAACACTTTTAAGCTTATAGTTAGCTTTTTAATCTATCTGTTTTTAATCTTTAACCATCTTTAATCTTTTAATCATCTACATCAACTTTCCTTGAGAGTGCTAACTCTCAAAATTGAGTCTACCAAGGGAAGTACCCCAGCTCCTCACCGCTGATTGCCAGACCAGTACTTGTATACAAAGCGAGCCATACATTCTACTTGTACTTGTATACAAAGCGAGCCATACATAGCGAGCTTTCCACGGTTCAAGTCCTCGCCGCGCAAACTTTTTTGCTTTTTTTGATCTGAACGAAACTAATACGAATATTTTGTTAGATAAAAGTTGGGTTTTCAGAATTTCAGAATCAATAACTGTTAACTGAACTTATTTTCGATTATCTTCTTTGCTAATTTTCTTTATTTATTGAAATATAGAAAGGGGAATGAAAAGAAACAAAATACATTCGTTTCGTTAAAATCAAAAAAGCAAAGAAAGTTACTATGCGAAGACTCGAAAGGGGTACAGCAAAGCAAAGCTCGCTTTGTACACAAGCACACACAAGCACAAGCGTTATCCACTAGACCACCAGCTCACAATGACACCGACCGAGAAAAGCCTTTTAGCCAAGGTTTTGAAAACTTTTATACCAAATATAGCTAATTTTCTAAATTTTTCGGCATTTTGATCAGCTTAGTCGGTTCTAGAATTTCTTGGGCTTCTAGCGATCAACGTTGGCGAGTTGGGGTACTTCTCTTATCGGCTGGGGTACTTCTCTTATTGACGAGCTGGGGTACTTCTCTTATTGACGAGCTGGGGTACTTCTCTTTCTGAAATATGTAAGAGCTGAGGCTAGATTACGGTAATTTTCAAAAGTTGACGCTTAAGAAAAGCTATGAGGCCTCTTTATTTAGGAGGGATATGCTTACAGCATTGGTGACCAGCTCTTGGTCTGGTCAACCTCAGCCACCGGCAAAAAGTCACCCATGCAATCGTTTTTCACTAATCTTCAACTTGGTAAGCTTTCAAGGAGTACTCTGACAGAAAATTTCAGAAAACCAAATTGCTGTCAAAGATGAGACAATCGCAACAACGGATGTGAAAGCCGATATCATTTTTGTGCTCGATTTAGCGAACTTGAATGACAACGCCAACTTCAACTTGGTAAATAGGAATGAACCGGTCATTCCCAATTTTTCAGATGATTCAATACTTCAACGATTTTACCGCGAAGTTCACAATTGGGCAATTCAACGCTCAATTTGCTGGCATGTCGTTTGGAAGTCAGATACAAGATCAGTTCACGTTGTTGACATGCGGAAAGAATCTCACTCTGGGATGCATAGAAAATGAGTTAAGCAAATGGAAATCTTCAGCTGCAAACGATTCTGGTTATCTTGTACAGTAAGTTTAGCCATTTAACTTGTACTTGTATTGTTCAGAGCACTGAAATCATTGAACGATGATCAACTGATGTCTGCAAGTGGCTGGAGACAATCGAAGACTTATATTCTGATATTTTCAGCTCAAGCACAGTGAGTAGATCTAGCAAAAAGCTTAGAATTGTTTGCAAGTTCAATAGTTTAACCATTCTTTAACTAACTAACTAACTAATTCACTAATTAACTAACTAACTAACTAACTAACTAGATAATTCGCTAGCCAACTGCCTAATTAACTAACCAACTCTATAACTAATTAACCAACCAACTAACTAACTAGCTAATTCACTAATTAACTAACTAACTAACTAGCTAACCAACTAGCTAACCAACTGTCTAACTAACTAACTAACTAAATAGCTAACTAATTCAGTCCCA
Source organism: Mesorhabditis belari (assembly GCA_958450365.1). Taxonomy (NCBI): domain Eukaryota; kingdom Metazoa; phylum Nematoda; class Chromadorea; order Rhabditida; family Rhabditidae; genus Mesorhabditis; species Mesorhabditis belari. The sequence continues at coordinate 1,461,954 of CAUEEP010000920.1, forward strand.
CCTGGAACATGGATGAGCTAAACGAAGCTTGTCTGCTTCTCCACAACAAAAACGGATTTATTTACTATCTCGACATGGCAAATGGAGTTATGCCAGCTGATATGAAGAAATATTTTGATGGAAACTTCTCAATCAGTGGCCCGAGTCACTTAAAACTTAATTCAACAGCTGATCAAGATTTAGTCCTCGCTGTCACATCAAGTTGATAAATAGAGTATTCTTTTCAAGTTTCTTTTAGGTTACCATGCCTTCCAATATCCAATACCAATGAATTTGTCAAATGTCATTGCTGATTTTGTTTTTATAGTCGATCTTTCGGATCCTGGAATTTGGACAGAGGTGAGATCTTCAGTTTCATGAAAATCTCATCTTTCTTTGAGGTCCAAGCAGTACTCTCAAATCTTATCATTGGAATGAATATCAGCGCCTATAACTCTCAGGTTAACCTCATTTCATAACAAAATGACAAGAATTACAATTTATAGATGTCTTTGATCACATATAATGAAAATGGAGTTATATCAGACTCGACTTTTGTTTTGAATCAATATCTAAATGTTGTTGATTTAAATAAAACCATTTCGAACATCAATCAATCAACCTCCACGTCAACCACTGATTTTGGAAAAGCTTTGACTTATCTGGAAGATCGAATCTTTAGCAATCCATTCAGTGGCTATCGCCAGACAATCACTTTCCTCACTTTCATCAACACAAATCCAAGGTACTTTGAGGAGCCAAAAAAATCATCAAACAGCTTTAAGCCTCACACAACCTTTGACAAGTTTTGTGAATATATTCACCAAACTGCAATTATATCCATTTTTGTATTTCTATGGATTCAATATGGCTCAAACAGATCCGAATACTGTGGATGAAGTTTTGTTAGCGGTATCTTTTATACTTTGGCTGTTCTAAAGGGTATTTCTAGTCGGACTAGGCTAGTACTGGCCCTAACCAGTGCTAGCCTAGCCCCACTGGCCTGGCTTGGAATCTAGCCTTGACTTAGTCTGGAGCCTGGTCCAGGCCAGGATCTTGATTAAGCCTGGACCTGGGCTTAAGCCTGAACTTCTCCCGGACTTGGACCTGGTCTAGGCCTGCCTAGGATCTGTCCTTGATCTGGCTGGGTTTGGGTTTGGATTAGCCTGGGTTTGGATCTGGTCTTGACCAGGATCTCATCTTACTTCTGGTCTGGAAAAGGCCCGATCTGGATTACAAGAATCCTGCCTAGCCCTTCTCCAATCCGACCCTTTAGGTTTTCCCTCCAACAAGAACAACGTACATCATCCAAACACTTGCATTGATCCCCGATACTTCAGTGGTCAACAAATTTTTTAGCTACATCACTGACAGTTCAGATCTAGTTTTCAAACATTTTATATGTTTATTCAGCATATACGCTTTTCGTCACTCAACCAACGACCACAATGGAGACAAAGATCACCACCACTAGTAAGAGAGTAAAGAACTGTCCCTACATGAGACTACAACAGACGACTAGCAAAGAACTGCCCAGACTATATCAGACTACTGGCAAAGAGCTGTCCCGACACCAAACTTTTTCACACTTCAAATTTTAGGTTACACTTGTCCTGGATGCAACCCGCCAGCCTCAAGCATTATCCTACTGATAGCAAAGAGCTATAGCAACCGTATGTGACTCTAGCTGCAACAGTTTTTTTGATTTTTCTTTCAGCTTTTTACACAAGCTCATGGTGGCTCAATCAAACCGTCTCGATGATCACTCAATTGAGTGAAAACTGGAGTAATTTTGACCGAATGTCAATCCTCTCGTTTGATAGTGATGTCTACGTGGAAAAAGGTCTTCACAATATGAATAACTTCTCAGAGTTCTCGAATGTACTTCGCAATATTCAGTCGAACAATGGAACATTGGATTTGGCCAAGTGAGTTGAACTCAGTATGATAAAGGTTTAAGATGCTGTGGAGTAACAAGTAATACATTAACACAAATGCTGAATATCTTTTATTAGCTTAGTAAATATGAAAGGTTATTTTTCTGATCATTTTTAACATAACAGAAAAATGTATTTAAACACTTTCAAAATCAAATGTATTCACCACAAGCATTAATAAATTCTTTCCAACGTTTTTCAATCACGAATGCCGTCTTCGTAAAATTAAAGATTTTTAGAGGCAAAATAGCTGGCAACCCAATTTTCGATGTCCTGCTTTTGCTTGAAATGCTTCCCAGAAACTGCTTGTTTCATAGACCGAAAGAGGTGGTAATCCGATCGGGCTAGATCAGGGCTGTATGGTGGGTGAGAAAGAAGTTTCCATCCCAACTTATCGATCTGTTCGTGGGCGACCTTTGAAATGTGCGGCCTAGCATTGTCGTGAAGAAATCTGACCTTGATGGATCAATCCGCTTTTCCCTCAGCGCCCGATCGACTCGACCCAGTTGTTCTGCATAAAGTCTTCCATTAACAGTCTCGCCTTTATCTAATATTTCAAAATAAACCAATCCCTTAGTATTCCACCACACACAGAGCATAACTTTCTTCCCGTGTATCGGAGGCTTCGGGATTGGATGAAGGGTCTGCTTCGAATTTAGCCAATGTCCATGGAGCTGAATGTTTTCATACGAAAGCCAAATCTCATCAGATGTTAAAAAATACTTCCAAAAGTCACGATGGTGAGCTTTGCGTAGAAGAAAAGAGCTTAGGGTGACTCGTATGGCTTTTTGGGCATCAGTGAGGTAGTGGGGGAGCTATTTCCCGCTTCGATATGATTTCCCAAGAACGTGTAAATGTTTTTCAATGGTAACATGAGTGCATCCAAACTTTTCTGCTAATTTTCTACACTTTTGCGATGGATCCAAGTCGACCTTGTTCAGTAACAGCTGATCGTCCAAAGTAATCGGTGGCTTTCCATGTGGTGCATCTTCCAATGACTCGTTTCCCGTTTGGATGCGATCGTACCAAACACAACATTGCTTGTAAGTAAGAGCAGCTTCTCCAAAAACAGTACAAATGTTCTGATGGCATTCCGTAGCTTTCTTGTTTAACTTGAATTCAAAGAATATGGCAGCCCTGATTTTAAATTTTTAGTCACCCATCTTTGTCGAGCTGAAACAATACAAATATTATTCAAAACAAAAACGTTTTTGCAAAAAAAGACATAAGCACATTCTGACATATTAACGAGAAAAATCCTAGACAGCGAATGTTCTTGGTAACGACAGGGCAATATTTTTTGTAAAAAATAACCTTTCATATTTACCAAGCCAATAAATAAATTTGAAAATAGAAAGAATTCCTATTCAAAGTTATCGACAGCATTTCAGAGCTTTACAAATGATTGATGAGACTTTTAAACCGTATGCTGGTATGCCGCAAAACGTTGTGCTCTTCATGGGTGATGGTGTGAATGACACCATGGCCAAAGCAATTCCTTATGCCCAAAATCTGATGGCAAAAGGAACTGTTTTAGCTGTTTCGATAAGTCGGAATCATACAAAACTTCAAAATCACATTCAAAATTTAGATGGAACTTTATACACGCAAGTCGCCTCCAACAACTCGGCAATCTCTTGCTTTACCTACAGTTACATTCCCACAGCATATGGCTGCGCTATGGAAATTGATAGACTTTTGGGTATGGATTGGGAATACTCGTTGATTGGAAAATTTACCATAGGTGCTATTGTGCCGACTACAACAACAACGACAACAACGACAACAACCACACAATCAACAACGACTACAACTAAGATTCCTATGACCTCTGACTATGAACTTTCTACAGAACCTAATATGACAACTCCAAATGGAACACCCTCAAGTACTCCACAGATTTGTCGGGCATTTAAACCAAAGATAAAATCGGCAACCATGTTGCCAGACAAAACCGAGCAGCCTTTGAATTTCAATACTATTTCAAGTAGCACAAGCGACTATAAACTTCTAGTACTAGTAGGGGGAGCAAAGAACTTTCCTTACAGGGGTGAAGCATATATAGTGTTGCGCTCAACAAAAGTATGATTTTCTCAAAAACCAAGAGTTGACGGCCCGTTTTTGCTATCCAAGAATACCTTGCGTTTGGAATAATGGAGCTCAAAAAGCATTACTTTTATAGTAATTAACTCTAAAAATGTATTAATGCAGAAAAAGACGGAAAAAGACGATTTTTAGAGAAACCAAACCCGAATTTAACTGTTTTTCAGCATCGTTGTGCTTTGGTTTTTTTATTTAAGACTTAACAGCTTTAGTGCTTGCCAAGTAAAGGAAATAAGCTCGGCTATAGATAAAATCTAGAATTCTTGATTTTCGTTAGTTATCCAATACTTAGCCAAGTTAAACTTATCCCTGATTTCAGCTGTGACCCCGACTGGATCGACCACAAGGGGAGGAACTCCAACTGACACCACATTGAACACCACAACAACGACGACCACAACAACGACGAACACAACAACGACGCCCACAACAACGACGAACACAACAACGACGAACACAACAACGATGAACACAACAACGACGAACACAACAACGACGACCACAATATCGACGACCACAACGGAAGCAACCCCGACTGACACCACATTGAACACCACAACAACGACTACCACAACGGGAGCAACTTCAACTGACACCACATTGAACACCACCACAACGGGAGCAACTTCAACTGACACCACATTGAACACCGCAACAACGACGACCACAACTCCTAACACCGGACCGCCTATTGTACGTTGTTTTACGCACATTTGTTTATATATGTTACGTCCGATTTTGAAACCTTTTTAACAGAATAATGTTTTTGCATTAGAATCACTAAATTATTGAACAAATTTTAGTTTTTGCACAAGTTCCTTTAAAAATGAAAAAAGATGCATTGCTTTTGTAATGTTTTTGATAAACTATTGTTTAAAATTTGATTAATAAATAATAAGGGCGTAATTTCGATAGTTTTAAGAAAAACCTTTCTTTGAAGATAAAAGTTTTCAGAATTGGACTTAAGATTTATATTTTTAGTCAACAACCACTGACATGAACACAACAACTTCGGACTCGTTGGCGGGAAGAAATGTGGGTTTGAAATCGAGTTGTGCTTCGGGGTTGACTCAATAATTGAAAGTTCCAAACAAAAAATTTTCTTGGGTAACTGAAAAATAGTAGCTAAGATCTCAGTTAACGGCCAAAAGTTTGATTGTTAAGGTTTAAAGTTCCATTCTCCAGGTGGACATCGTTCTCCTCCTTGACACCTCATCCACCGCTGAGCCGTACTTCGGTGACGTAAGTGTTTAGCTGATATATAAAAGAATTGATTCTAAAAATGTTCTAATATCAATTTTAGATTAATTTTGATATAAGGCGATACCGAATGCAAGGAAATTTTCAGTACATCACATTCGTGAAAACGTTCTTCACGGCGTTCACGGTGAGCCAAGCGAGAACGAGGATTGGAATTGTGGCCGTTCCCGGAGATGAGCTTGCAACGTTCCCCCTTGCTGTACTTGGACAAATTGGTAATACGGTGAGATTAGCTGAGCTAACTATGGTAAAAATTAATCCAGAATAAGATACTGAAAGTGGACTAAATTCAAAACAATCCATAGCTTTCAGACTCAACTCTTCGCAATTCTTGACAACATCAAGAACCACTTCACCGATTTCTCTGATCAAGGCCAATATGCTGGAAAGTGGGTTTCCAATTTTCAACTAAGAAATTCTTTGTTTAGAGCCCTTGATTTTGTCCGTCAATTCTATATGTCACCGGGGAATAGTTACCGACCAGAGATAAACAACCATTGGATCATCTATTTGACATCGGCGGTCAAGTAGAAGAAAAACAGTAATTATTTACATAAATTGTTTAGCATTACCGACTTGGATGATGCTATCACTAATGCGAACTTCTTAAAGTCTGGCAAGTACTACTCGATTGCTGGAATCGCTTATGGAACTGGAGTTATGGACAAACTGACGCTTGAGGTGAGCTGGACTAGTTGATCAATTTTTCGGATAGTAGTTGTCTAGTACTTTTAAATCAAAAGCGTAAACCCACCCTTTCTGGCGCACTCACTTTTCATCCCCAGGTTCAGGCTAGAAAAAATATACTAGAAAGAGTGTGTTTGGGTTTTGAGTACAGTCCGGTCTTCTTTTTTTCGATCACTCCCTAGACCCCGTCTTTTATTCGAGGTCTTCTATTTTTTGCATTCAAGAAAATTCTCAGGAAAGTAACCAACATTTAGAAAAACAGCTTTCTTTATAAAAATTTATTGTAACATGTTAACGACAAAATTTATCAACAACAATCTGCAACAAAAATAATTCCGAAAAAGGAAACAAGAAAGGAATAAATCACGTGAATTTTAAGTTACATAATCATCCTTTATCACTACTTAATTCGTAGTCGTTCTCAAGCAAAGCTGAATCATCTAGAACACCTTCAAACGCCTCCAAGCTCTAGAAATCGAAACGTTTTCGCTCTCATAACCATTGTTTTTATCCACATCAGAGTCGACTTCATACCAGAGTTTTGCTAGTTTTTCCTCTAATCGCGCAATATCCAGCTTGCAATGACCATTTTCAACAGCTTCTCCTTTACGAAAACAAACAGTTTGATCAACTTTTATGCCATCCAATGCATTTGATATTCCGAATTTTTAAAACATTTGTCGATTAGCTTGTTTGGTAGGCTTTCCCAAGCGGTTATAATGCATTGAAGAAACTGATCTATTTCTGTTGGTTGAGGGTTTTGCCTTTCGTAAAAGTCCTAGTTCCATTTGATAGCCAATCAGTGTAGAACTCGTCAAATTTCTTTTTGAAGCGTTAACACATCAGAAAAAAACGCGAAATGGAATAAAACTACACTTTTGAGCTTACTTTCCTGATTTCGGATACGGTATTTTCAACGCAAAATAGAAATAAGTGATACCTCGAATAAAAGACCGGTCTTAGATTTGAGGCAGTCTTAGATTTGAGGCGGTCTTAGATTTGAGGTGGTCTTCTATTTGAGGCGGACTTCTATTTGAAGCGGACTTCTATTTGAGGCGGACCTCTATTTGAGGCGGTCTTCTATTTGAGGCGGTCTTAGATTTGCGGCAGTCTTCTATTTTTTCGATCACTCCCTGAATCCCGTCTTCTATTCGAGTCGCTCTTTTACTCGAGACCGGTCTTCTATTCGTTTGTTTTGTTTTTAAAAAGTTTCTTTTAAATTTATCTCCATCACTTTCAGCAAATCACCGGCGGCACATCGTGCTCATTCTCCACCGATAACCAAAACAACTTGATGACCACAATCGCGCGAAATATTCAACAACAAATTTTCGACAATGATGGCACTTTTTGCATGGCATCGCCGTAAATCCTTTTCTTTTCAAATGCAATAAATTTTATTAAACTCTTATCAAAAAATCTCCTCCACCTGATCTATAAATCCTTAGTATGGCAAGAAAATGTGGAAAAAAGTGAATTTCAGGGGAAAATCGATTAAAAAGAAATAGTAAAGTAAAAAAAACCCACTTTGGAGCTGTAACAATGAGAAGCATCACAAATGGAATTAAAATGAGAAAAGTCTCAGAAAAACAAGCATTGAGTGATTGGTTTGAGTTAAAGTAGTTAAATTAGTTAGTTAATTCCATAGACTTTTGCCAACTTAAAATAAAAAGTTTAACCTTCATGGTTTCTTGAACCTGAACCTTCATGGTTTCTTGAACCTGGTAACCTGAACTCCAGCAGGGCCATCCAGCAGTTAACCTCCGGCGTTAGTCAATTAAGAAGGCAAATTTACTTTTTCTTACCCTAAAACAGATTCGAATCGTTTGAATGTATCGAAAAAGAGAGACAAAACAAAAACCAGCAAAAGTTTTGTGTGTATTCAAAAATCGAAATCGAAATCCATTTCTTCCACGTCTAAATTTTTCGAATTGCATTGCGAAACTTCAATTTTTTTCATAAATGATTCCAAATTTGGCTTTTTGTAATTTTTGATTACAGAAAACTTTCAGCTTGGAAAGAGTTCAATCAAAATGATGAAACTGTTGGTGATCGTCTTGCTCCAATTGATCAGCCCCTTGTCAAGTGTTGTGTCACCCGTGGCACCCGTTGCACCCGTCAAGTCATCATCCATCATCCATCAGAAAGTTTCACCCGTTCAATTGTCCAATGTCAATCTCCAATGGCCACAAGATCGCCCGGAAGAGGTTTGAAATTTTAATAAAGCCTTTATCCTTGATTTCAAGGCATAAATCAAAGTAAAACTCTAGATAATCCGTAAATTATTTATTTTATTCACTCGCCACTTATCCAAGCGTATTGCAATCAGACACAATTGAAATTACACATTTTCTTTAGAATCAGAGTGTTATGATGACAGTTTTAAGCTTTTTCTTGTTAAATTCATTCAGTTTTAGACGTTTTCATTACTAAAACCTGTTCAGATTCTCCCCAGCGACGATCTAGTCAACTTCGGGTTTTTCTTCGTGCAGATCACTCAATATTTGCGCAAGTCGAACTGCTGGAGCTCGTGTCAAAACTTTCTCACGATGGGTAAGCAGTGGAGAGTTAAGTTTTCCAGATAAATCAATTGCAGATTCAACTCAAATCATCCGCAACAAGCCATGTCTCTGCAAGCGTGTCAACGACCAATCAGATGTCGATCTCTCCGCTTATTTCTATGCAATGGGAGGTGCCATGTTGCCCGGCCACCGAAATTGGACTCGTCAAGATCAGCAGTAAATAAATCTTGAACTCAAGACAAACAAGAAAATTTATATCAGATTTCATGATTTTATTCATCATAGCTAGGTTTGTGAAGAAATAGCTTTATTTTACATAAAGTTAAAGCTTTGGAAAGGTGGGAATTCCGCAGTTTTTGCGTGCTATTTAGTTGATTCGGGGAATGATCGAGACAGGAAATAGAAGAAAAGAATAACAATGGAATTTTAAGCCACAGTAAATGACCTTTTCTTTTGTCCACTTTAGATTCACATCCATTTCCTGACGCGGTCGTTCGCTGAATTGAAAAATTCCCAAGGAAAAGTCATGCTTAAATTTGATCTAATTTCTAGAAAACATAATGTTTTTGGGATAAAACTCTTTTAGAAAATTTTTATTAAAAAAACTGGACGAACTAAGAATTAGATTTCTAGACCTGAAAAACGGTAAGAGCTATCGATAAACGGCTTTCAAATTTACAATCAGCATCACTGAATTACTAAAAAACGTTTTTGAATGTGATATCAACTGTTTAAAAAGTTACTTTCTTACTTTTCCAAGGTTCAAAAACTATGTCCATTTGAAAAATGGGTTTTTGAGGGAAAGTTGGTTTTTTTCCCGGACTGCGCCGCAAAATGAGCCGAATTCCTGGACTGCGCACCCAAATGTGCCGAATTCCTGGACTGCGCACCCAAATGTGCCGAATTCCTGGACTGCGCACCCAAATGTGCCGAATTCCTGGACTGCGCACCCAAATGTGCCGTATTCCTGGACTAGGCACCCAAATGTGCCGAATTCCTGGACTGCGCACCAAAATGTTTCCGAATTCCCGAACTGCGCACCATGATGTGCCGAATTCCCGGACTGGGCATCAAAATGTGCAGAGAGGGTACCGATGGGGCAATGATTATTTAGATATTTATTCCGAATCTAGCACAATCGCGAGAAAAAACAATAAATAGAATCAATCGTTGGTTCAGTGTTTCAAAGCCAAACGAGAAAGAATACGAGAGGGCTCCGTTCCTTTTTATCATAGACGATCTTTAGAGGATCTTTAGAGGAAGGGCAAGAGAATCAGAGATACCGTATTTTCTCTAATAGTAGTGCATCCTGAGCGTCGCCTAAATTGCTCGAAATCCCGAGAACCGCTTATCAGAACCTATCGATGTGGGGTCGGAAAATGTAGCTGACGATGAGATCTAGTGGGGGATTGAGTATTGAGCTTCTGCAAAAGCTTGGAAACCGTAAAATCGTCACCAACTCGGCTCACCGCGGTGCACTACTATTAAAGAAAATACGGTATTCAAAATCAAAGCATCAAATAAGATTTCACAGAAAAGAGCGACTTTTGTGCACAAATAAAATAAAAGTTTACCGTTTTTATTTGTTAAATATAAATATAAATTGTTTAAGAAAAGCGGTTTATACATTCATTTTTATCATTTATTTTTGAAAAGCTCCAAAAATTGATCTGTTTTTAAAATTATAAAGTGTAGAAGTTACGGCTAATTCTATTGGGTTGGGGAGAATGAGTCGAAAATGAAAAAAATGTCTAAAACTTCTATTCGACTTCGTCAAATAATATGCGTTTGATATGAGTAGAATGGTTAACTAATTCTCTACAAAATGACATTTAAAAGAAAATTCAAACAGCGCCTCCGCTCAAGAAAAAGCCATTTTTTCACAAAAACTACAAACTGTGATCTAGAAAAAACCATTGGTGGGATCTTTCTGCAAATTTGGCAACTTAAGTAATTGAATGTGCTCTATCTTTTTTATATAAACACCAAAGAAGGTTTATGTGAAAGAAACTGTTCAAATGATGAGTCGGACTCTTTGCCATTTTAACCAGCTGCGTTTGGAAGTTCATAAACTCCACGAAAGAAAAGCTTTGTGGAATCTCTCAAAAGTGATTTTGTAGAGAAATAGTGGATCCTTTTGATGAAACCAAACGTATGTTTAAAGAAGGCTTTATGTGTGCAAAAGTCCCTTTAAAGTTCATTCTCCCCAACCCAATATCATTTATTTTTGAAAAACTCCAAAAATTGACCTGTTTTTAAAATTATAAAGTGTAGAAGTTACGGCTAATTCTACAAAAATTCACCACTTATGTGCAGTTGATTTTGTCCTGAAACGATTTTGGGTTATGTAGCTACCGGACGATGATTGTTGTACCAGTCATCGTTATTGAATTGGCCTATATATTAAAGCTATTCTATTAAATAATTAAGCTAATTAAAGCTAAATAATTTAAAAACTCTATTAAGTTCGATTAAAGCTCTATTTTTATGAGAAAAGCTGAGATTGAACCTCAATAAAAGAAACTAATCCAATGAAAATGAGAAAAGTAAGCAATTTTGACACATACTGCTTTAATAACCTGTTTTCTGTTCTAGAATGAAACGTTTCTTGCTAAGCCAGCCGCTTTGTCAGTTTTTGTGTGTAAACTATAGCTTGTTTGTACTATTGTTTTAATGAAGAATAAATGAAGAATCTCCTTAAGAAATCGAAATACTCTGGTGAGCTTAGGCTCAGCTGTTCAAATGTTAAAGCCAGAAGCATTTATCTCTCAACATCATCATTGTATGGAATGACCATGAGGGTTCTTCGTCGTCGATTGCTTTGTTTCTTATAGAACAGAACTCCAGCAAGAACAGCGACAAGAATCAGGCAAACAATCAAAATCGGCAGCACATTAAATCGTTTTTGGTGAACTAAATACAAAAATTTAACGAGTGAAACTGACGAACTTGGCCAGAATTTGATTTTGTATCCTCGAAAAGTGTCCGTTCCGTCGGTGCGAAACATAATATGAAACGTTGAAGTACTTGTGTTCTTTTGTCCAGCATGGCGTATTCTATGAACAAATTTTTGTGACCTAATCTCTTTTCTCTTACTCTTGAACATCTATATCCTCTTCTAAATTGCTAATAAACAGCAAATCGCTGTCTTCCATCTCGAATTCGATCACTTCGTACTGAAGAGTCACATCTAGTGGCCCATCGACAAAATATTGGCAAATCATCTTGTTACAATATCTAGAAAACCTATACAATCTCGTTTGCTTGAGCCCAGTCTGAATTTTCAATATTAGTAATTGTATTCGATTACTCCTAGATGAATGGAGCACTTTTGGATAATCTAAGTCTACTCAAACTCACAGACACTTTATCACTTCGAGAAATATTGCGTAAGTTTTATTACATCTGTCAATCCATTGAGAAATTGTATAACCAAAAAGTTGCGATACTTAAATGAAGAAACGTGGGTTGTCCAGAAATGGGTGAGTCTAGTTCGATCCAGAAATTGGAGTCCAACCTTCCATCACAAAGTGGGATCGACAGTGCTTTTCCTGGTTCCTGGGGGAGTCTCTTTGTGATAAATGTCACCAACTCAATGGAAAAGTATAGCCTAAATCCTAAACAAAGCTCGAACCACCGTAGACAAACTTTCAGTAAGCAAAAGTTATTCAGTTATAAAAACAGCGGCGTAAACTGTGAAGCAATTCATTTTCTCATTTGCTTACACTCTGTCGTCCCAATTGCTAGTCTGTAAAGTAATCTTAAATCATTGTACATTGTTTTCTGTTCGCTCCATTTCATTGTTTTCATCTATGGTTTAACTACCAAGGTTTGAGGTTCGATAAATGAGTGATTCAATTTGGGAGCTTTCAACTACACACCATATTTGATTCTAGCCAGCCATTGTCTTAAGCCAGACATTGCCTTAAACCAGACATTGCCTTAAGTCAGACATTGCCTCTAACGCACACAAGATTTTCTCGTCGCAACACTCTTCCACTACCAGGCTTATAACAAACGTGAGCTGCCGTTTGAATGTCCGGATAGAGTGAGGTGGAGAATTCGAAAACCGATTGGCGCCCTTGCGCCCGTTTGCCCATGCGCCCATTTGCCCATGCGCCCTTGCGCCCGTTTGCCAGACGATGATTTCATTTGACTGACTTGACTGATGCGGAAGGAAATCTAGTGTTCTGCAATCTTTTGCAAAATGAATGATTTTTCTAGCTACAAAACATTAGAAAATTTACTCAAGCACAGTTTTTATTTGCTTTGACCATATCCTAACATAACAGGGAAAAGGCGGATCGCAGTTTTATAAAAAAAACACTAAAGGATTGAGGGCCAAATTCTTTCCCAAAAATTTTGCATAATGACGATATTAATTTACAAAAAGAAGCTATTAAGGCTGTGAATTTGTACCTGAAGGTTTTTGGGGGAATCAATTGGAGATTTTTATTTTATTAAGTCTAACAATTGGACTCACAGAACTCACATTTTGTCCTACTTGCCTTTGAGGGAAATTTGGTGAGACGAGAAAGATCGGTTCATCTTCAATTGTATGATCTCTTTGACCACATTCACAATCTAAAGCGTTTGGAGACTGATAATAATTAGTTTCTTTTCACTTTTTTTCTCTGCCCAATCGATGGTGAGATTCATCTCGATATTCAAATTCTTAAATGGCACGGGTTTAGTAGTGAATAGCACATAAATGTACTGTGTTTGACTGAAAAGAAATTCTTTTACGAACCAAAAATTCTCTTTACTTTACATATTCCAGGAAATCATCAGAGCTGAACTCATAACGAGACTCAAACTGATCATCTAGAGATCTAAAATTGAAATTTTAATGAAAGAATAAAACTCCAAACATTTCCACATGGTCATCGAGCAATATAGCAAGTGTCCAATGTCCTTGTAAATGATGTGGTTCTTTCAATATAGTGAGTGATTTTTGAGGATCATTCTTAATCTTTTATCCAACAATTCAACAGCTCGCAACTCTCAGAGATGTTGAATTGAATGCGCTGTGATGTATTGAGTGGCTGATTAAAGATGAGAAATTGCTCGGATTCGGGAAAACATTTGCATTCTAAAGCCAAAGAATTAGATAGAATCGATGCTTCAAAATGTGTACCTTTTGGATAAGACATGAGACGAAACTCAAAAACCTCCATCGCTTTATAGTGTACACTGAAAACGGGTGGTAAAACGCGCGGCGTCTCATCTGCTTGTCTGGTGCTAAAGGAAAAGATCACTCTTTTTCTAAAGACAATTTTTCCAGGAATCAGATTAGAAGCCAAACCTTGCCTTGGCCGGGCTTTAGTGTTCTTTAGTGATCCAATTAGACATCGGCGCTACAAACTACAAGCTCCGACTACAAACCTTTGTAGAAACGGGTAGAATAGAGATTTTTCAAACTTTTTTTTACCAAAAAATTGAGCGGATATTAGGCTTTTGAATGACACCAAAAGCACGAAAATCCATCATCTCTGCTCCGAGAACGAGCTATTTATAGCCATTTGTAGTCTCGTACGATGGGACGAGACTACAAACCTGGAAAAAAACGTTAAATCTCAGCACAGAGACCAGCACAGAGATCTCAGCACAGAGATCAGCACAGAAATCAGCACAGAGGTCTCAGCACAGAGATTTGGCTTGATTTTCGTGTCATTCGAAAGTCGAAAGTTGGCTTGTTGTTTTGATGAAAAAGTTTTGAAAAATCTCTATTCTACGTGTCTACAAGGGATTTGTCTGATCTTGTAGTTTGTAGCGCCAATGTCTAGTTCCAACCCGAATACCTAATGTCCTGAGTTTGTATCACGATTGAAAAAGTTGTGAGATTGATGTGAACCACCGGCAGAGACACTGGTAAAGGCTAGAATGTAAAGATGTTTAACGGTAATTTAAAAAAAATGCGACTTATCATTGAGAATTTCTGTTAAAATTTCCACCTGAAGATTTCCTTAACCAAAAACTTCTTTTTAGTAGACAAATGTTTAAATTTTTTGCTGAAGCTTAAAGTTTGTCAAAATCTTTAGTGAGAGAAGAGATAAGTGCGGTTAAAGAAGATTTATCGTTAGGCTTAACGGTAATTGTCGAGAGGTCACCTTTGCCTGCATTCAGTTTTTGGTTAAGGAAATCTTAAGGGTTGGTGAATTGCTACCTGAAGCTACCCTAGGCTACCGTATTTTGATCAAATTATTGGGTTGGTGAATTGAAAACTGCGGGTTATTGTCATATGTGACAGTTTGAGCACTTTCTTCAAAAGAAACCCATTTTGGTGTCAATGGAAAAGTTGTAGAGAATCAAAAATCAAGCTTATATCCAAATTTTCAGAACGATTCAAAAACTGGTTTTCAAGAAATGAGAAATTTACGAATTTTCACAAAACTTGCATTTTAAGCGAAACTACTAAGTGTATCTTTTTTGGAAATTTGGCTATAAGCCTAATTTTTGATTCTCTACAACTTTTCTATTGACACCAAAATGGGTTTCTTTTTGAAGAAAGTGCTCAAACTAGGACATCACCAGTCCTTCATTTTTGAGTCTCACACTTGTCTCACACACAAACCAAAATCCTACTACGAAAGAGGAATCCGCAAATTGCCTATAAAATGGGCAGAAGTCGTGAATAATAATGGAAATTATTTCGAATGAATTGATGGTTTTATGTTGAATAAATTTTAGTTCAAAGTCCGGCAGCTTTCAATTCACCAACCCAATATGATAGTTTTATAAGCTGACCTTTAACCGAGCGATAACCCGTGGATAATGAGTGGAATTGACAGAAACATTGGTGGAAAGGGACAAGTAGCAGAAAAGGTCTTGGCAAGTCCCACTTGGAAATATCGTGGGTAGGAAGCTAATTGGCTGATTTGAGGTAAGCTGTAGTTGGTGTTCTTCACAAGTACAGCCTGAAACGTTTCAAGTTTTAATCATCCAATCAAACGCACGATCGTTGACTGCGGTGACTGTAAAGTTGTAGGCCATTGAGTCTTCATTGTGATTAAGACAAATTTGGAGTAAAGCTTGATTGGAATAGGTTTGAAAAGAAGTCAACAATGACGATCTAAAACTCAATTTTGATTTATGGAACAATTACTAACTCATTGCTTTCACTACATGAAGAAATTTTCTTAATGCGGTCAAGATGGGCAATATCGTTGAACAAATACTTCCAAGAGCCTAAAGTTACACAAAAATGTTTGACTAAGAAGTAGGGCTTTGCTTAAAGGGCTTTGCTCTTTAAGGAATGCATTTTCTAAAAGGCGTTTATCATAAGAAACTACTGTACTTAAAGCTAAAGCTACTTACAATCGTTTTCTAAAAATAGATCCTTTTTAGAAACAAATTACAGAGCACCTGTTGTGTTTAATTCAATCGATTTCCCATTTGGTGCCACCAACAAGAGTTGACACTCTGAAACGAAGATAACAAGACTATTTTCAATAGACTAAACCTTCAATACTTGAACTATATTTGAGTTCCGTGGAGATCATCTTTGACTCATCACTGGCGAAGATGACTACGTCTTTTGGGCAACTGTCCATTAGGTGATTTTCTTCTAAAGATTGGATTAGAAAGATTAGCCAAAAACACCATTTGGCTTTGGCTTTTTTTGGTAATATTCTTGGTAAACCGCTTCCATTTCATAATTTCAAAGCTTTACCTTGTTGCCGGATCATGAAATGAAATCTCAGAAACCCTTCCAAATGTGACAATTTGATTCGTAGAGCTCGTGCATACAGAAAGATCAACTCACTTGTTCCATCGTTGTCTTCCACAGATTGTTTGTTTATACTAAACATTTATAGCTTTGGTCTTGTTTGCTTTGAGCAAACGTGACTCACAAATATCCCCGAGCCAGCCAGCCAGCCAAAAGCCAGCCAAAAGCCAGGCTCTAGCCTGGATTTAGCTTGGCTTGAACCTAGTGATCTAGCTTGTCCTGAACCTAGTGATCTAGCTTGGCTTGAACCTAGTGATCTAGCTTGGCCTGAACCTAGGGATCTAGCTTGGCTTGACCCTAATGATCTAGCTATTAGATTTGAGATAATCTATTAATCTATTAGATTTGACATAATCTATTAGATAATCTATTAATCTATTAGATTTAAGATAATCAAAGCTTTACTAAGCCATTGGAATCTGATATTCTGTCTCATTGATCGAGACAAGTTCCTCAATTTTTATGTAATCGTGCTTAGAGCTCAGATCGACATCACGGACGTTGATTGTAAGGATGTGATTCGCTTTTGGATAGATCTAAATCATTTTTTGACATGGTAGGAAATCGGAAAACTGACCACCCAAGTACAATTGGCCTCAAGATCTTGATAACGTGGATGTTCAGGATTTTTCAAGATCAAAGAATCATGTTTGAGTGTCAGAAAGCTTTCATTGGTTTCATTGAAACAAGTGGCACCTTAGATTTTACTCAAGTTAAAAGTACGGTTTACTTACTGTAAATTGAATTAATATAAAAGAAGATTAATATAAAATACATCGATAAAAATCGATGAAATGATTTGTTTTGCTTTTCATTAAAGTATAAACAATCGTGATCACAACCAAAAAACTCTTTGGGAAGAGCGACAAAAAAGAACAGTGTTTTGAACAGTGTTGACTGTTGAAATAGTATAGATTTTGAGATTTTTGGTTAATCTGTCAGCTAATTTGATTGTTGTGAAGGCAGTTTTATTTAACCATACTCCAGAGTTTTTTTGCTGCCCCTGTTATAAACAGTTATAAACATATCGGTTATAAACAGGACATACTTTTAAGGCAAGCAAGCCTTACAAAGAGATAGCTGAAAGCTTGAAGCCTAATTCCTTGCGTTTGCAAGCTATTTTGGAAAAACAAGGGGAAACAATGCAAAAGCCGGGCTTTTTCAAAATAAAATTGGTCGGAGTCGAGAGTCGAGAACAATTGAGCTTATGCTCTTTCACCTCATGAGTTTTTGCTGCCCCTGCGGACCGAAATCCTTGGGATGAATCCAAAAATTCACAGCGGCTCCCTTCAGCACCCTTTTACAGGCACTTGGGATCCCATTTCGACCGGCGGAGAACCCACCATTTTGGCCAAAATGAGCCGGAACTGGGTTAGCCAATTCTACAGCCGAAGTTAGTTTGGGAAGCGGTGACCATATGGGGCAGACAACGGATTGGTTACCGGATGACCCAAAATGGACGCTTCCGATTGGACAGGTGAAAAAAAACGATATCTGCTGATGGAATATGCCAGATCGAGTGCGATTGTGCACGCGCACAGGAAACACACCGGGATCCTCTTTTTTGCATTTTAAACTTCAAAAGCTTCGAATTTTTGAATAAAGAAATTGCTTTTCGAAGGGAAAAAGAAAACAAAGGGTTTTCGGAGTTGGGGAATCGATTGTGTTATAAGAGAAACATTATAACTAAATGTGTTATAAGAGAAACATTATAACTAAATTTCAAAAATTTGATGGAATCGGGATTACGATGATTTAAGGAAGAAATGATTTCATTCTTGTCGGAGGAAAGCATGATCCATTCTCACCTCGTTATGAAGCAACGATCAAAGATGAGAATGATCTTGAGCACAAATCATGCTTTCCAATTTGATAGAAACAAAACACTTGCTAATTTTCTATCTACTCTGGAGTATGGTTAAATTTTCGCCCTCGAAATTTCTTCAATGTTTCGATCAATTGAAACACGTTTTAGCCTATTTTGTAGAGGAGATTTACAACTTTCGTTTACAACTTTCAAATAGTTTATAACATTCATCGATTCTAGTTTATAACATCAGGTTTCTATCGTTGGAAATTTATGAAAATGTTGAAATCCGCATTTCTTATGCATGTACCTAATACTATATATAAAATAGAAGAGATATCTGCCTGTCTGTGTGCAAACACGACGTTCCGTAATTGCGTTTGCTCTATCGGTTAAACGGTAAAGTTCTTTGCGCTCAATATTTTGCTCTCAGGGGTTTTCGGCTATGGGGAATCTGACTTTTAGACCTATTTTTAAAAAGGGAACCGAGCTTAACGTGGGTTACGGCAGTTTTAGTCATTTGAAAGAAAGTTTTGTATTAAAAGGTCTAAAAGTTTGTGCGCTTGTGCCGTTTTGTGCGCTCGACAAAAACAATTCTGTTCCCTGTTTCTTTTTGCGTTTCTTTGTAATGATACTGTTGTACACTTTGTAATGATACTGTTGTACTATTCCGTTATGCTACGGTTTGACAATTAATCATTGCTTTGAGCATTATAGATTTGAGTCCTTGAAGAAGTTTTTCTTCCTTTTTTTAGTCTTTTCACTTTCAGCAACACCAGAAACTTTTTTGTTTTGACTTTTCCTCATTTTTATGTCTTTTTTGGTCTCTGTCTCTGTCTTTCTCTGTCTTTTATTGAAAATGGCGACTTTCTTGAGTCTATTTCTTGTTATTTCAATCTCAATCTTACATGTTCAAGGGTAAACAGTTCTTACAAACAAAAATTTTTAATCTTATTTTAGAGAACAAACAGTAGCCATTAGGGGAGTTTTTCTTTGTGATGGGAATCCATTGGAAGGTGTTCGAGTCTCTATTTATCATGGTGGATGTAAGAAAACAAAAAACTGCCAGCTTTATATTAAATAAACATTCCACCTGAAGATTTTCTTAACCAAAAACTTCTTTTAGTAGATAAATGTTTAAATTTTTTTGCCGAAGCTTAAAGTTTCTCAAAATCTTTAATGAGAGAAGAGATAAGTGCGGTTAAAGAAGATTTATCGTTAAGCTTAAGCGTTAGGCTTAACGGTAATTGTCGAGAGGTCATACCTTTGCCTGAAACTTTAAACTTCAGCACAAACAGTAGCCGTTAGGGGAGTTTTCCTTTGTGATGGGAATCCATTGGAAGGTGTTCGAGTCTCTATTTATCATGGTGGATGTAAGAAAACAAAAAAAACTGCCAGCTTTATATTAAATAAACATTTTTAGATCTTGAATCTCGACCTGTACCAGGAAGTAAAGCCATTGCGTTTACAGATTCAAATGGGAGAGTTTCCGTTACAAGGTGAGATCATTGGTGATCAAGGTGAGAAAATTTGAGTATATTTTCTCTAAAAGATGTTTTTTAGTATGCTTTGATCCGTCGATAAAGTCCATTTTCTACTTTTAGAACCTATTCGCCGCCGAATATTCCATTTTTTGATGATTTCCAACCAGTTGTGGCCATCGATCACAAATGTAATGTGCAGGTATGATGAAATAAGTGCAAACAGTATCTTTTTTTCTGTCTATGATCGTTTCTGCTACTTAAACAAGTACTAATAACAATGTTATAGTTCTGTCGACTCCGTTTGAAAGTCCACGTTGGTAAAGAATGGGTCTCGGATGGGCCAACTACAGACAAGGTTTGTCTCGGGCACTGCAATAGCATTGAAGACTTAAAACTCTTATCTTGAAGACTCAAATTAACATACAATTTGCTTTAATCCCACAAATTCATCAAGTATTCACCTACCGTAAAAACTCTAACAGAAGCCTCGGGGCTTCTATTTTTAATCCTCTTCCAAGGGGAGCCTCTATTTTTCAATGTAAGAAATCGGACAAATTAGATTTCGAAGTGATAGATTGTGATAGATTTCTCGTAACAACCCTGTTCTCCAGCTCAATCGACGTCAAGTGTCCACCTCCTTTCAAACGTTTTGCTTGGCTTTCTTGCTGCACAAGTTTCCTTCTTGTCCGATCCATTGTCGAAGCATTGCACGATCAAACATTGGATAATCAATTTGGTACTTCTTTGCAGCCACATGCACAGAAAATTCTTGACTTATTTGACAGCTTTCAATTTAAGCTCCTTTGAATAGGCCTTGTGCTTTCGAGAAGGTGATTCTTCGTTGTTTTCTTCACTTGAACAATCGTTCTCCGAACATTGAGCGGTCGTTTCCCTCATCCACCTCGCTTTCTGGCCAGACCTGGTTGTAAAGGCCTCACATGGGCTCACGTTCCTCCTCGAAAAATCCTTGCATCTCGTTCTTGCGGCGATCTCGAAACTCTTCAAGTTCATTCAGCTCTTCTAATCCAACTCTTCCAATCCAACTCTTCCAATCCAACTCTTCCAATACAACTCTTCCAATCCAACTCTTCCAATCCAACTCTTCTAATCCAACTCTTCCAATCCAACTCTTCCAATACAACTCTTCCAATCCAATTCTTCCAATCCAACTCTTCTAATACAACTCTTCTAATCCAACTCTTCTAATCCAACTTCAAATCTCCCTAAAAATAAAAATTAAACCTTGAATAGAGAAAAACAAGCAAGAAAAAGTGCATTAGAGAAAAGAAAATGTTAAAATTAATAAGTCTAAATACCTACCGTAAATACTGTAATAGTAGCCCACCCCCTCGTACAGTCGCGTAGTCACAAAGGTTTTTTAGTATTTCATTTTTTTCAAAGCGCCCGTACTTTTAAAAAATGTGTCTTTGGTATCAAAAAATATCCCTGAATTTCAGCTATTTTTTGATACCTAAGCGCGCATTTTAGCATAAACCAGTGTCGAGAAAAACTCGTTCAAAGCTAGACTACGCAACACTCCGCACCGTCATTATGGGGGTGGGGTACTATTACAGTATTTACGGTAATTTTGGTTAAGGTAATTTTTGGGTTACGGTATAAAAAGCTCAAAAGAAAAAAGAAAAAAGATCCGAGAATCTATTTGCGATCTATTGGGTTGGTGGAAAAGTCCTTTCCGATTTTTTGGGAGAGTACCTTAAATTTGTCCAATTTTGACGTTTTGTAGCTCATCCTAAAGCTGAATTCAAGACGGATCGATTGGTAAAAACCGTTTTGAGATATCTCTTTTCTAAGAGTTTTTACAGCTATTTTAGTAAAGGGAGGCAAATTTAAGGTACTCTCCCAAAAAATCCGAAAGGACTTTTCCACCAACCCAATATTTGAGCCATCAAATTAAAATAAAAGATCTATTTGAGTTTTTACAGTATTTTAGGTGTTTGTCATTGAGCCAATGGAACTTTACGTTCGTCGTAGGAATGAAGAACGCATTTGCACTCGGCGACTCTTCAATGAAAATGCTGAGAACTCAATGATTTTCCCATTTAATGCATCACAATTATCCAACTTTTCCATGAAAAGCAAATAAACTATCGTTTTGCAGAATAACTTCAAGCTGGCTTTAATTTAAACTACCATAGTTTAACTAGTATTGTTGGATGAACGCTGACAAACTTTAGAACCTAAAAAAAATCAATCAGTGAACTGTTTTCCCGAGAAAAGAGCGATTTCTCTGATTTTTGAGGTGGTCTTATTGAGTTTTTGCCTTATCATTTTCAGACTTTCTTCTCCATTTTTCTTTAGAGAATCTTATCAGTATTGCTCTCGAGATGCTTCTGATGAACGATCCCCTCAATCTAGAAAGGGTTTCAGACCAAAAAAACTTCCCAAACTTTGTTCGTTGTCTTAATTTTTAACTTTTAAGGACCATCTAGAGATATCTTTTCTTCTATACAGCTTGCTTATACTTGGAAATGTACTGCTTACACTTCTTTACTGGAAATGTACTGCTTACACTTCTATACTAGGAAATGTACTGCTTGCACTTCTATCCTAGGAAATGTACTACTTACACTTCTATAGGAAATGTCCTGCTTACACTTGTATACTTGGAAATGTACTGCTTACACTTTATACTAGGAAATGTACTGCTTACACTTTATACTAGGAAATGTACTGCTTACACTTCTATCCTAGGAAATGTACTGCTTACACTTCTTTCCTAGGAAATGTACTGCTTACTTTTCTATACTTGGAAATGTACTGCTTACACTTCTATAGAGAATGTACTGCTTACACTTCTATACGAAATGTACTGCTTACACTTCTATACTAGGAAATGTATTTCGTACACTTCTTTCCTAGGAAATGTACTTTTAATCCTCTTAACATCCAAAGCAATTGGAGCTTGGCTCTAATTTTTCATTTTATGAAACTTTCAAGACTAAACAATGCTTTAAAGTGTTCTAAAGTAATCGTTTGCAAATTTTAAAGGTCATTAGATCTTACAGCTTTCTTGTGCTGGCTTGTTTAGCAATTTGATTAATAAAAATAGCTTTCCAACGGTCAAATTGAAATTTTACTTTAACCCTAAACCTTAAAACAGTTCAACAAAACATCAGCAACACTTTTTTGATCAAATATTTACTCTCTCTTTGCCAGGAATCAAATAGAGTTCACTTTTACCAATAGATATTGCCTAGAAAATCGATTTCCTGCAAACTCTTGTAGTAATTTTTTAAATTGCCCATTCCATTTTTCATTTGGAATTTTGTTTTCCTGTTATTCTCTTCAAATAGCCAAATAGCTATTTGTTTTTTTTTAAAAATGATTCACAGAAAACGACATTCTTTCGATATTTTTGTCACCAATTTGTATAAATTTCTTGTTTATTTGATTTTAAAAGATTTTACTTTCTATTTTATTCAAGTTATTCTATTAATTTGCTTTATTGCTTTGTTGACTCTTCACTCCGAACACTCCACTACAAAAAACAATTTTTGCGTGACCCCTTTTGACCATCGCTTTTAGCTATTCTCGTACATAAACAACCACTTAGTCAATCTTTAGTCATATTTTTGTTTTTATTTCCTTTCCTTGTCTAATTTAATATTGATTTGATTTGATTTTCTTAACTTTTTTTGATTTTGACTTTTACAGAACAAAAAAACGGCTTGGAAGGATGAGACACTTGCTGTGTTTGTTAGGTTTGTTTAGCAAATTAGCAAAGCTGCAAGTAAATTGGAATTTAGACATCCACAGTCTATTAGATTATGAACAGAATTTTATATTCTAGGCTTGCTTGCCGTTACGTCTGCTCTTCAACAGTTTTCTGTGAAAGACGGTGGAAAAACGTGTTTTTTGTTGGAGGCCGATGTTGAAGGAGAGGTTGGGCAATCAGAAAATGTACAATATGTACAAAATGTAATTAATAGCATGAGTAGTGAAAAAACCTAGCAAGCCTCTTGATCTAAAGAATCGGCATACAAACTAGATACGTCTTGGAACCGTATTGGATCAGAATAGGAACCATATTAGAACCGTATTAGAACCGTATTGGAACCATATTGGAACTGTATTGAATCAGAATAGGAACCGTATTGGAGTTTATAGAGCTTTACACTAGGTACATCAAAGTTTTTAAATGCATTTTATAAGTAAACTTACTTAAAACTTGAGCTAGTTTAAGCTAAAGTTAAAGCTAACGTAAAACTTGAGCTAATTTAAGTGAAAGTCAATATGAACATCAAGATCTCAGATTAAATGGAAAGATGGAAACGAAACAAAGTCATTCTCGTGGAAGCTCGACAAAGTGACACAGCAAAGCGGAGAGTGTAACGGGAAACGTGAGGGGCTCAAATCGAACCGTTTGGAGGTAAATTTTAAGAGTAAAACAAAGCCAACAAAGCTCAATAACGTACATTGACCATTATCCACTTCGTATTTTCCCTTCAGGCTCAATTCTTGCCTAAGGACACCTCATCGGGACAATACGGACAACTCTGGATCTTCACTTTGGAGCTAGTGTGAGTCGATTCACAAGAATATAGTCAATATTGAGTTAATTGCATAGTAATTTTGAAATATTATAAAATTTCCTCTTTTTAGTCAACAAACCGGTGATAACAAAACCTACGAGTTGGTCGATTGGAGTTTGTCCTTTACGCCACGAGTCGGAATCAATATTACTGGTGGGAGCTAAGAAAAGCTTATAAAAATAGATGTAAATTGATCTAGAAATGAAATTTTAGATAATAATCCAGATAAGTAAATCTAGATAAGATCAAATCGATTTAGACACCTACCGAAAGACCAAAGATGCCGTCACGGACCTTTCCGCTTTTGGATCCAACGCTTACAAGGTTTAATTTTGATCAATAATTCTAGATATTTTAACAATTCCAATGTAACTCTTTAAATCATTGCAATTCAGTGCTCAAATGTTGGCCTGGCTTTGGATGCGGCTGATGGATCGGGTGTGGGATCGGTGTTGACACTGAAGTCTGTTCGAGCTGTCGCTTTTGCCAGCATCGATGGAGACAAGTTCCCAGAGAAACAAGGTAAGGATTTCATAATGACTTTAGCTTTTTCTAAATAAAATATTAATCTACAGTAATCTACAGTAATCTGATCACCTTTTAGTCTACGAAGTGTGCAGTCTTGACTCCAAGACTTCGGACATTGTCCCAATCATCGTTGGAGCTTGTTTGGCTGGATTGGTGGTTGTTGTGCTTGTTGCTTATTTGGTGGGACGTGCTCGTGCAAAGAGACAAGGATATGCTTCCCGTTTAAGTTGAAAAGGTTAGTGATTAGCTTTACAAGCAGCTAGACTTAACTAGACTTCTGCCTTGGCTTCGCGAAAGTAGCTCAGGTTCAATAACTCTGCTACTGTAGACCACAGTAAATTTGGACTACAGTAACCCTTGGCTATTATAGACTACAGCAACCCTTAACTACTGTAGAATACAGTAAACTCAGACTACAGTAACCCTTGGCTATTATGGACTACAGTGATCCTTGGCTATTGTAGATTACAGTAAACTTGGACTACAGTAACCCTTGACTATTATAGACTACAACAACCCTTAGCTATTGTAGATTACAGTAAACTTGGACCACAGTAACCCTTGGCTAGACTACAGTAAACCTGGCCCACTGTGATTACAGTAACCTTGGGCTACTGTAGACTACAGTAACTCAAACCACTGTGGCTGTATCATACAAATGAACTGAGATTATTGTATTGATTACTAATGCAAGTGCTAATGAGCCTAAAGCAATATGGAATAAAATAAATCGTAAGCTTTTCATTTAGGATCAATGATCAAAAACAAATGATTACAATCTCTCAACTCAATCGATCAACTCTCGGGACCGAACGAATTTCCTCTTTTTTCTCTTTATTCTATTTCGGATTATCTTCACAAATATATATTTTTCTTAAAATTTCAATCTAACTGATATCTCTGAAATTCAATCTTTAGCTCAATGTGATTGTGAAACGTGTATTGTTTGTGTTTAGTGCCCAAAAACTCAGTTTTCAAAATGATTTTGTGATTCTCAGTTTGTCATCAATGTCATTTTGATTCACAATAAATTTATTGAGAAAATTGTTCCTGAAAAACAAATCTGCAAAGCAAAAGATTTCAAGATATCGTTTTACGGGATCAAAATAAGATTGAAGCAAAAAAATGTTGTTTATACGGTTTATTTATGTTTATAATGATGAGTTTCCTAAAAAGTAGGTAATTTGGAAAGTTACCATAATCTTTTAGTTAGATTTTGTTCGTTCTACTCCATTTTGATCTCATTCGATGAGAAATCAATTTGTGAATAGAATGACATCTAATTAAGTGAACGGGCAAGATCAGAAGGAAAGCTTATGGCAGCTTGCACTAAATTATCCACCGTATTAGTCAAATTGTACAGTAATTTGATTACAAATGAAAAGAAAAGCCTTCTATTTCTAAAGCTTAGCGCTTATACGATCCAACAGGGTGATTGCAATGCGGACAATAGTGATTCACGTCTTGCCATTGTACAATACAAAAAGCACACGGCGAGCAGAGAGTCAAACTAAATTCTAGGTTTAAATTCTAGGTTTAAAAGTGTAAATCCAAAGCTCTAACACTTTGTCTTTTTGGTTTTAGTGATTTTCTAGAGATCTAGAGATCTAGAGATTGATTAACAGCTCAAAGGAACTCACGCGGCCGTCCAGAAACAAAGACAAAACGCAATCCAAGTGCAGTTGCCAATCTCATGCGAGATTTTCGTTTCTCCAGTCTAAAGCCGATTGTTCAAGCTAAATTTGAAACTTTATATCTTTTTGCATTTCGGACAGCGAATCATTTGTGGTTTTTCACCGAATATCGCTGGGAGAGATGGTTCTGGTTGGGTGCGGATCACGGGCTGAATTGATAGAATTGGCTTAATGAAGGTTTAATACAGGGTTAAGCAAGATTACCCGAACGAGAGTTCTTCGCTGTAACTTTGCCAGCCAACTTAAAGGTATAGTTTTCTCCATAGTATAAATTTCATTCCCTTTGGGACATTACTGATCCGTTGACCGGTTCTTCTTTCGAACCACAAAGCATCGGTAAAATTGATCCTGTTGCAGAACTTCATTTTCCTCTTTTCAGCGCTTTTTTGGTTTCTAAAGAACTCGAAAAAAACAAAATTAAGACTAGAAAAGTGTGACTACTTTTTTCGACGATAATTTCTATAAAAAGAATTATAGGAGTTTATATGGAACGGCTGACAAATCACATTCAAACTCTTTTCTTGTCCAGATGATTTTGCCCAATCCTATAGAGTACAGAATTTAATTGAAAGTTAAGAAATCATAAGTCAAGCGTCAGAAAATATCTCCTACTCCTTTTGGCACTGGACGAAGTTGAGGCTGGGAGTTTGGTGGAAAAGAGCCAGTGTTCATCGGATGAGTCTAGATATGAAAAGTTAGCTGTTGATCTAGGATAAATACCTCAAAGAGCGTACGGTTCTAGTACAGGTTATAGATCTATTAAGTTCTGGGACTTTGTAAAACTCACTTGTTGAGCCATTGCCGGATAGTGATGGCCGGCTGGTAGTGAATGTACCGGCTGTGATGCTGAGATCTGGTAACCGCCGTGCATTGATTGCATTGGTTGCATAGGTGCTGGATAAGTGACCGAGACTTGACAACAGGGCATCGGCATCTGTTGTTGCACTGAGGCCATCTGTTGCATTGGTTGAGCCATTCGATAACTGACTAGCTGTTGTACTGGGTGAGCTGGTGGTGGATGTGTTTGAGCCATGTATTGAACGGGCTGTTGCATTGGTTGAACTGATGGTGGAGATTGGATGGGTGCCACGTACTGAACACTTTGTGGAACTGATTGTGATGGTGCGTAAGATACAGGAGGTGCAGATGGAGCTTCAGGATGTTGTTCCTGAAAATTCTTCAGTACAAAGCGACTCACTAGAACCCGCTACATGAAAAGAACCATATTCGAATCAATCAAAATTATCGGTTTAGAATCTCCAGATCAAAGGCTGACCGATTGTCCTTGTTGCCTGGATTGAATCGGTTGAACTGGTTGTTGGGGAACAGTTGGTGGAGCCGTTGGAACCGGTTGTGGTGGTAAATAAGAATTTGAAGCAGCAATTGTGGCTACTGGAGCTACAGGAGGCTGTTTCTAAAAGTCAACAATTGCAGAAAATCTTCGATGCTAACATAGATCTTTTCTGGATAGATACAGACTAACCAATTCAGGAGAAGCAGAATGAGTGGGAGTTGCAGCTTGAGTGTTATCCTAAGGATATTGTTATAAATGAATCTTTGTGAAGGTTGTTACAGCCAGTCTAGGCTGTAACAGCTGTAACAGCTAGGGCAATTCAGGTCAGGTTAGGTCCAGAGTCAGGACTGAATCGGAACCAGTGTTCTGTAGTACCTGACACCAAGGTCAGGTACTACACCAAGCCAAGCCAGAAGCAGGTCCAGGTCCAGAAGCTTGCAACAAAGCCAGTCCAAACAAGATAAAGGCTTGGTCTAGCCTGTTCTGGCCTTTAGAATCCTGATCTTTATCTAAAATCAACCAACCTGTCCGTCCATAATCGTCCAACTCGACGATGAAAAGAAAAATGAAACGAAGATGAAATTAGAAGAAAATTTGATGGAGACATTTCCCTAAATAGTCTAAACAATGCTGATTCAAGTCACTTTTCAGTCATCACTCGGAATTTTTTCTTTCTTAGCGTTTTGTGATTTTGAAAAACATTGTTTATGTGCAATTTTTAAATGTATGAAGTAAATTCCGAGATCAGAATCAAAGTGTAATTTAAACCGCAAAGGGGAAGCAACCTATACCAGGGCTGTCAGAACAGAGCCAAGTCAGGACCTGGATTCTGAACTGGGCTAGCCCATAAAGGCTTTTGGATCTCAGAAGTTAGACCTGGACCTGGCCTGGCTTGGCTTACAAGCTAGAACCCTAGAACCAACCCAGCCAAGTTCTCTTGCTATTAAAGCTCTAACTGAGAAAACAATTCATCAACTACGCTTTTAGTGTTCTATAAAGTTTCTTTCGACTTTTCTTTACAATCACCTAAATAATATTTTTTCAGAGATAGATCTCGACGGAAAATTTTTAGACGAGTTTGAAGAATTTCGAGTTCGAGGATGATGAACGAGATGAATTCTTCAGTTGGGCGCCCCACAGGACGCCAACAAGAATTCGATTCACGTTGATGCCGAAAAATCTTCGAGCGAGGCCGATAAACCACTTGTGAAGAACCACTTCAAAACCAAGCTTCGATCACGAATGTTTGAATGTTGGATGAATCAAAGTCAAGTTACGAGGATTGAATGTTGGATGAACTGAAGTCACTGACACGGAATGGCAATCCTTTAGTTGTTATTTATTTTTCCTTTATCACAAACTTTACATTGTTATTATAATAAACAAAATAGTTATAGCTTTAAGTTTTGATTACACAAATCGAGACTTTACAACATTGATCACCGCCTCGAGCTGTACGGAAATTAATCTCTACACTTGTCAGACACAGCCTTGTTCTACAAGGCTGCGTCTGACAAGTGTAGCGATTAATTTCCGTACAGTGTAGAGATTAATTTGCTACTTGTAAATTTTGTTTTTTTTTTTTAAATTTTTATAAAATTGATGCAATAAAGTAATATTATAGTCATTTAGTTAGCAACTTTCTTGGAAAATTTCATTAGAGTCGATTTTAGGAGTTCTTTATCTCGTCTACTTGAGCCAATCATGGAAACATCCTCGCCTGACTCCAGTTTTTTCTAGAATTTGAAAATTATTCTGAAATCTGGTTTTGAATGGGATTGGGTTTGAATGGGATTGGGTTTGAATGGGTGTTCTTAAAATCAATCTGAAGCACTCACATTCATTTCCTTGAGATATGGATGCTCAAGACATTCACTTGCTGTCAGTCTCATTTGCCGGTTCACTTCGAAAATCTTTTTTAACAAATCCATGAGATTTTCCTCTAAAAATTTTCATTTTAACTGCAAGTTTTGACTCACGTGAGAAAAATTGTTGATAACTGGGAAGCCTTTGAAAAGAGACGCTGATTTCTTGCTCAAGAGCGGGTTTTCTTGGACGATAACACCTCAAACGGTCGCCAAAGCTGAGAATGTAAAAAGTGTATTTCAAAATTGACAAGTAGAAATTAGTATTGACATAAGTAGAAATTAGTACAGATAAAACCAAACCTAGAAATCTAGAAATCAGAAAATCTAGAAATCAAACCCACAACGAGGAATAGTAATCATCAGGCAAACCGAGAACGTCCAGAATTCGTTCTTTCACTGAAGCAGCTTTCTGTAAACTATTTACGATAGAGAGCTTATTTTGCTTTGCACTTTGTACTTAATCAGATTAAAATTGCTGTCAGAATTGAATAGTTTTAGCACATGGATGGCTGAGATTTGGACCAAGAGTCTTATACTAGGATTTCCAGCGATGACCTGTCATTGCTGGAAAACCTAGTATAAGACTCTTGATGAGAATACTTATCAATTTCAATCGTTTTAACGTACCCCATCCAATGGCATCATCAACCTGCACCCGAGCATCTCCAACGCAACCAGTCCCGCCGACCAAACATCAACTAAATTGTTGCAAACTCTTGAAACTGTATATCACAAACCCCCGCAATCATATCGATCCATTAGAGCCACTTCTAATGGTTGATAGATCATTGGCAAAGTGGGCAAAATAGAGTGAATTCCTTTGCTGTTTGTCGGGCTAAAGGCAAATTTAGCTGTACGGTTTGAACTCCTCACCCGCATACACCGAAATCCAGCAGCTTGATCTGGAACTTCTCCTTGTTCAGGCCAATGTTCTTTGGATTTAAATCCTAGAATTTCTTGAGTTGAAGAACTACATCAAACTACCCGATGCATCACTCCTCGTTGATGCAAAAAGGCGAGGGCTCGAAAAATTTGCACTAACATTGCCGCGAGTTGTCGATGATCTCTCAGTGTTGGGTTTGACGAATTGTCGTTTTTCTTC